>CM044325.1:27806940-30206940 GCA_024291935.2 Okapia johnstoni
CTTCTCCACAGGGTGGCTAGAGAATAGCCTGGTATATCATAACGTATGGTGTTGTAATGACATACATATCAAATTCAATCACAGAGAAGATCATAGATATGGTCTGACATCAGCATATGTCAATTTCAGCATAGCCACATGCTTACAGTAGGGCTAAGGGATGATTTGGTTGAGGTAAAATATCAATCAGGAGAACATGGAGCAAAGGGGGTTCACTCCTACAATGCTTTTGTTATTACAGCTGTTCCCAGCTTGACTGCCAATTACTGGAATATGATGAAATGGTGGGGTGGGAAGCATATGGAGACATCCAGTACCAGATGGCACGTGACCAACCCTGACTGACAGAGTATGGATAAAGCAGGCCTGGCGGAGCAGAAGCAGTTACAGTAGTTGATTTTATGTGTTTAGAACCAATAAAATGGACAGCATCTCAGATCAGGTGAAAGTAAGAGGGTCTCCACCATGCAAGCTAGAAGGATCAGGAGGAAATACATGCTTCATAGAAGTAGTCAGTGCAGGACACATCAGAGAGGGGGCTGATTCTCACAACAGCCATTGTGTAGCATATACAAGACAGGAAACAGATCCAGATTGGGGAGCCTCCCACCTTAAAAAGACACAAGGAGTTGGTGGAGGGCTGGTCAACAATGATGGCATCAGAGGATGACTACTGTTGGATGAGGAGCCTAGCTTCAAAGAGACTAACTGAGTCACAAACACATTATTTTTGAGAAGTCTGGGAATTATGAGAGCTGAGTGATTAGAAAATGGTCTGAATGGGAAATAGCTTATCATATGTTAATAAATACACATATTTTTCCTAAATTAAACCTTAAAACGAGCTATATTTTCTCCTGATAGTATGTTTATACATCACAAGCCCAAATTTATGGAATAAAGAATAAACATTTTAAACTTTGTCTCCAAAGGGAAATGAGTCACAGTAAACACTACATCAACCCCTGTCCTTTTTTTCCACATAAAAGTCAATTTTGTCAAAATAAACAAATTACGTTTTCCTTATGCCTGTGGGTGTATTTTTCTTGTTGTTCTGTCACTATGTCATGTTTGACTCTTTGCAACCCCATGGATTAAAGCATGCCAGACTTCCCTTGTCCTTCACTGTCTTCCAGAGTTTGCTCAAACTTGAAAAAGGGAAAGAGAGAGAAAGAGAAATGCCTAATTTAACCATCTTGCCATCCTATCCTTGTGCTCTGTGTAATTCTTTATAGCCTGCTGAGGATGTTTTCATGCTTTTGCCTTCATCTGGGGCCAGCATTACCTGTCAGGGCTTCCTTTTTTCCCTCAGATCCAAGTTTCTCCAGGAGCCCCAAATTCCCACCCTGAATTTGCCTAGGATCTTTGGTTAAAACACAGAGATCTCTTGGAGGATCTCTGTCTGGCAAGCTGAAAAGCTGAACTCCTAGATAAGATCGAGCCTGTATTTGACTCTGCAGCCTTGTTTCAGCCTTGTTTGCTGCTGCTCCTATATCTTTCATTTCAAAGGTTTATCACCTTTAAAAATGCTGATTCCTCGACTTTGACTTTCCTTCCCATTTGTAGCCCTTTGATGTATTAAAACTATCTAATTAAAGACACAAATTAACCATCATTTCCTTGGCGATATCTCTTCTGATGCTTTTCCTGCTTTCAAGTCTTCCTACCAATGGGGGAATTCAAGAAGACACAAACTCCCTTGTGTATTTATGTTTGCATAAATACAAACTTGTTTCTTTCTCTGTTTCTTTGGAAGTAGGCAGGTCTAGCAAACAGCCACTTCCAACAACACAAGAGAAGACTCTACACATGGACATCACCAGATGGTTGACACTGAAATCAGATTGATTATATTCTTTGCAGCCAAAGATGGAGAAGCTCTATACAGTCAGCAAAAACAAGACCAGGAGCTGACTGTGGCTCAGATCATGAACTCCTTATCACCAAATTCAGATTGAAATTGAAAAAAGTGGAGAAAACCACTAGACCATTCAGGCAAGACATAAATCAAATCCCTTATGATTATACAATGGAAGTGAGAAATAGATTTAAAGGACTAGATCTGATAGACAGAATGCCTGATGAACTATGGATGGAGGCTTGTGACATTGTACAGGAGACAGGAATCAAGACCATCCCCAAGAAAAAGAAATGCAAAAAAGCAAAATAGCTGTCTTACAAATAGCTGTGAAAAGAAGAGAAGTGAAAAGCAAAGGAGAAAAGGAAAGATATACCCATTTGAATGCAGAGTTCCAAAGAATAACAAGGAGAGATAAGAAAGCCTTCCTCATAGATCAATGTGAGGAAATAGAGGAAAACAATAGAATGGGAAAGACTAGAGATTTCTTCAAGAAAATCAGAGACACCAAGGGAACATTTCATGCAAAGATGGGCTCAATAAAGGACAGAAATGGTAGGGACCTGACAGAAGCAGAAGATATTAAGAAGAGGGGGCAAGAATACACAGAAGAATTATTCAAAAAAGATCTTCACGACCCAGATAACCACGATGGTGTGATCACTCACCTAGAGCCAGACATCCTGGAATGTGAAGTCAAGTGGGCCTTAGGAAGCATCACTGTGAACAAAGCTAGTGGAGGTGATGGAATTCCAGTTAAGCTATTTCAAATCTTGAAAGATGACGCTGTGAAAGTGCTGCACTCAATATGCTAGCAAATATGGAAAACTCAGCAGTGGCCACAGGACTGGAAAAGGTCAGTTTTCATCCCAATCCCAAAGAAAGACAATGCCAAAGAATGCTCAAACTACCGCACAATTGCACTCATCTTACATGCTAGTAAAGTAATACTCAAAATTCTCCAAGCCAGGCTTCAGCAATACATGAACCGTGAACTTCCAGATGTTCAAGCTGGTTTTAGAAAAGGCAGAGGAACCAGAGATCAAATTGCCAACATCCAATGGATCATTGAAAAACCAAGAGAGTACCAGAAAAACATCTATTTCTGCTTTATTGACTATGCCAAAGCCTTTGACTGTGTGGATCACAATAAACTGCGGAAAATTCTGACGGAGATAGGAATACCAGACCACCTGACCTGCCTTTGAGAAATCTGTATGCAGGTCGGGAAGCAACAGTTAGAACTGGACATAGAACAACAGACTGGTTCCAAATAGAAAAAGGAGTACGTCAAGGCTGTATGTTGTCACCCTGCTTATTTAACTTATATGCAGTGTATATCATGAGAAATGCTGGGCTGGAGGAAGCACAAGCTGGAATTAAGATTGCTGGGAGAAATATCAATAACCTCAGATATGCAGATGACACCACCCTTATGGCAGAAAGTGAAGAAGAACTAAAGAGCCTCTTGATGAAAGTGAAAGAGGAGAGTGAAAAAGTTGGCTTAAAGCTCAACATTCAGAAAACTAAGATCATGGCATCCAGTCCCATCACTTCATGGCAAATAGATGGGGAAACAGTGGAAACAGTGGCTGACTTTATTTTTGGGGGCTCCAAAATCACTGCAGATGGTACTTGAAGCAATGAAATTAAAAGACGCTTACTCCTTGTAAGGAAAGTTATGACCAACCTAGATAGCATATTAAAAAGCAGAGACATTACTTTGCCAACAAAGGTCCGTCTTGTCAAGGCTATGGTTTTTCCAGTGGTCATGTATGGATGTGAGAGCTGGACTATCAAGAAAGCTAAACACAGAAGAATTGATGCTTTTGAACTGTGGTGTTGGAGAAAACTCTTGAGAGTCACTTGGATTGCAAGGAGATCCAACCAGTCCATCCTAAAGGAGATCAGTCCTCCTAAACTAGGAAGGACTGATGTTGAAGCTGAAACTCCAATACTTTGGCCACCTGATGCGAAGAGCTGACTCATTGGAAAAGACCCTGATGCTGGGAAAGATTGAGGGCAGGAGGAGAAGGGGATGACAGAGGATGAGATGGCTGGATGGCATCACCGACTCGATGGACATGGGTTTGGGTGGACTCAGGGAGCTGGTGATGGATAGGGAGGCCTGGCGTGCTGCGGTTCATGGGGTCGCAAAGAGTCGGACATGACTGAGGAACTGAACTGAACTGAGGCTGGTCTAATGGCAACCCACTCCGGTATTCTTGCCTGGAGAATTCCACGGACAGGGGAGCCTGACGGGCTACAGTCCACGGAGTCACAAAGAGTTGGACATGACTAAGCAACTAAGCAACAACAAATTAATGATTGTTGTTTTATTCGGAGAGCTGAGAAGAAGGTCATAGAAGAGCTGGTCCCTGAAAGAGTAGGGACGTCCTCAATCATACCCTAGGACCAGATCTGAGATGAACTGGTTTTTGTGTCTCCTGACTCTGTGTAGCGGTTCTCCCACTCTTTTGCTACTTTTAGGGAAATCTTGGGCCTAATTTCTGGGAACCTGGGGGAAAGGGGTGATGCCTCAGGGCTAGTATCTTCCATAACTTCTGTTTAAAGTATCATTATTAACAGTGAATCAATAAACCAATAATGCTGTTCAGGTTCATATGTTTATGTGCCTTATGAAAATGAGAGATCACAGAAAACCCATAAAATGGACTGTGTGTTTTCTTTTAATTCCAAATGAGATCTTTTTAGAATATACTATTCATCATTCACTCATCTGTTTCTTTAAGCACTTACTCTATTCCAGGTTACTAAGTGTTGGGCATGCAGCAAAGAGAATGGTCTGGTGGCTGCCCTCAAAAATTCTCAATCAGTCAAAAGACCATAAAAAGCATGGCTGTTGAGGATTATTAGTAAGACAGAAGACACATGAAAGAGTAATTATTGAAAAATCACTGATTGAATGAATGTATGAATGACTCCCTCTCCTATGTGGATTCAAGAAAACTAGCTTCAAAAATAATTGAATTATTTTGTTGATAAGTCAAACCATCACTCCCATTGGTCCAGAGACAATATCACTACACTGCAGACTTCACTATTCCTTTTCCAGAGCAACATTTACTCTTCTCTCAATAGATCTCCTCTTCCTGGCTCCTGGCCCACACCTTCCTGCTATAATGATCCAACAAGTATCACTGCTCTTTTTCCAGAAATAAAAGAACTACTGCTTCAGATCTGGGTAACAGCATTCACGGAGCCTTTTCTATTCCACTCCAGGAGACAATTAAAACAGGGGACCTGCTGGGGAAGTATCCTGCCCCTGTTTTATTGTTCAGTCACTGAGTTGTGTCCGACTCTTTGTGACCCCGTGTACTGCAGCACGCCAGGCTTCCCTGTCCTTCACCATCTCCTGGAGCTTGCTCAAACTCATGTCCATTGAATCAGTGATGCCATCAAACCATCTCATCCTCTGTTGTCCCCTTCTCCTCCTGTCTTCAATCTTTCCCAGCATCAGGGTCTTTTCTAATGAGTAAGTTCTTTACATCAGGTGGCCAAGGTATTGGAGCTTCAGTTTCAGCATCAGTCCTTCCAATGAATATTCAGGGTTGATTTCCTTTAGGATTGTCTTGTTTGATCTCCTTGCAGTCCAAGGGACTCTCAGGAGTCTTCTCCAACACTCCGTTGGCCTTGAACATCTTTTAAAACATGAAGTTTACAAAAAAGAAATTGGCACACATTCCTTTTTAAAACTCTTCCAAAGGAGCCATGTTGCACGACTGCAGGGGCATCATTAATACGGATTATCATGTGAATGTCTCCTCAGAGTTATAAATATGTAGTGGATTTCTTAGAAAGGATCAATTCCTACCTAGTAGATCTGCCTTTTGCTTATTTTCACCTACTCCCTTTCTGCCTCTGCTGTACATTCTGACTCAGAAATATACCTAAGGATCTTACTTAGATAGTTTGGTTTCTGTTTCCTCATCTACAAAATGTAACTGGATAGACACTTGTACATACGCACGTGTAGTGATGCAAATGTCTGTAAGAAATACTGGAGCTGGTATCTGGAGGGCTTCCAGAAATGAGAGATCCTAAATATTTTCCCTGAGGGTCCACACCTAAGATATACCCACCGAGAACTGAAACCCAAAGACTGAGACTCTACATTGATCTTGGATGAGGTTGGGATGGAGGCTGTGGTCTGTGAAGTCAGGCATCAAACCTCCATGGGTATTTCTCTCCCTCCTTCTCTGGCCCTGGGAGTCCAAGGCTCAGAAGACAGGCTAGGACTAGTCAATGACTTCAGGGTTAGCTGACTGAGAGTCAACATTAAAATGCACAATCAAATCACTGGGGTGTTTAGGAGTGAATGTGATGACAGCAGATTTTACCAGTTGCTGTTAGAGTATACACGTGCATGCTAAGTCACTTCAGTTATGTCTGACTCTTTGTGACCCTATGGACTGTAGCCCACCAGTCTCCTCTGTCCATGCACCCTCCTCCAGTGGGTTTTCCCTACCCAGGGATTGAACCCACATCTCTTATGTCTCCTGCTTTGGCAGGCAGATTCTTGACCACTAGTGCCACCTGGGAAGCTGTGAGAGCACAGTAAGTGTTAGTCACTCCTCTGTCTATGGGGATTCTCCAGGCAAGAATATTGGAGTGGGTTGCCATTCTCTTGTCCAGGGGATCTTCTTGACCCAGGGATTGAGCCCAGGTCTCCTGCATTTCAGGTGGATTCTTTACCATCTGGGCCACCAGAGAAGCCTGTGAGAACACAGAGGAGTAGTTTTTAGGATGAGCTATGAACTATTGATCTCTATAACTACAGCACCAAGTGCAGCTCTGACATATAAGTGATAAAGAAATGCTCGTTGAATATGAAATGCCATCATACTGATAATCCTGTGTCTGGCTCTACACAGAGTAGACAATACTGATGAAGGTTCCCCTTTCAAAATTACTCTAGAACTGAATTCTGAGAGCTTGGCTTGGCTCTTAGCAATGTTTAAAAACCAGGAGAAGCTGACTTGCTGGGGCTGCATTTGTTAAGGTCTGTCTGGTCTCTCTTGGTCACTTGTGTCATGTTAGAGATGTGTGTTACTTGAGAGAAGAGAGGGGCAGTGATGACTCTGCCTGTCTTACAAAGGGGAAATTGCATTCCTCAGTCACAGTACTCATTTGATACTTTTTACAAATGGCTACAGAGAAGCTTGAATTCAGTTACAAATTTGATGTCCTGAACCCATTGGCTCATGTGTGATGAAGGCAATCATCAATTTTCATCAATTCAGAACAGCTAAGGATACTTCTAATCAGGATGGACTTCCGAGATCACGCAGTGGTAGGGAATCTGTCAGCCAATGCAGGAGACACAGGAGTTGTGGGTTCAATCCCTGGATTGGGAACATCCCCTGGAGGATGAAATGGCAACTCACTCCAGTATTCTTGCCTGGAGAATCCCATGGACAGAGAAGCCTGGCAGACTACAGTCCATGGGGTCACAAAGAGTCAGACACGACTGAGTGACTGAACACATACCAATCAGGAGAGAGCTGCATAGCTAAAGTACTAAGTTTTTATACTGGAGCTGGAATTGTAGGTATTCAGGATGTTTATTTTTATTCTCTCCTACTATTTAAATGCTCTGATGGACAGGTTCTCTTGTTCTTCACTCTATTCCCATAATTTTATAGAATGTTTGGTGCAGACAATTGTTCAATAAATTATTTCTTGAACAGAAATTTAAAAATGCTTCAAATATTTTATATTTGTTAATTAAAAAGAAGAGAATGAGGGAAATTGTTATTTATATCATAAATTTATCTCATTTGACCAACAGAAATCTTTCCATGGGGATAAATGAAAGGGGTCTTTAGGACTGAGATCCAGTTTTGGAGGGATGAGGGGATAATATACATGGAAATACCATCTTGTGGTTCATAGTGAAATTATTAGGACAATGGTATCACACAGGCAAAAATTCATTCATTCACTCAGTGAGGTTTTGTTTTTGTTTTGTATTTCTTGTGTGTGTGTGAGCTAGTTTTGGGGAGAGAATAGTAAGCAATTATTTTATGCTTTCATGAATTTATATTCAAGTCAGAGGAAGAAATAACAAATAAGTAATTTAAATAATTACATGTTGGGTTAAGATATGTAGAAAATAAAATGTGTTGAAAGAAAATAATAAGGGGCAGAATCTAGTTAAGATACACAGGTTAAAAAATAACTCACTGATAAGGTGGTATTAGTTGAAAACTACAGAATGATGAGAAGTAGAAAGTTCTAGAAGCAAACCGTGTGGAGAACTGGTACGATTAAAAGCAAAGCCCTAAGAGCAGTAAGAAATGGATATGTTTGGAAGTAAAAGACTAGAATGGTAGAAGGTAAAGCAAGAGAGAAAGATAACAATATAACAATTGAGGTATGTAGAAAAAAAAATATGCTCCTGAGCAAGAATAGGAAATGAATCATTCATTCATGCAACACTATGAATGCATCTGAAAAGCTTTATACTGAATGGGACACCGGACTAAAGTTTTAGTGAGTGAAAAAAATAACTAAAGTCAAGTTCTAGTGAGAGAAAGAACTCAGATTAGGATTTTCCTGCTTGAGAGGAGGGGAGTGTTTAACTAAAAGATGCAGCAATAATCTTTATGAAGTGATTGGGATTTTCTATATCCAAATTGGGCAGGTCACCACACAGACATTTACATGTGTCAGAACTCACTAAACTATGTATTAAGATAGTCCCATTTTACTGTCTCAAGTTATATAGCCATAAAATGATTTTTAAAAGAAAAAAGAAGAGACTCTCAACTATTAACTGATTTCCTGATAAGGGGATAAAAATTCCAGGCAACTCTAAAATTTGGGAATTTTGACAATGGTCCTTCAGAACACTCATTTATTTCTGGAGGCACTTTTAGGCTCCAATAGCTGTTTCTTCTGGGAAAAGCAAACATACTCCTGATTTCTCTTTAAACACCTTCATCTGATGTTGACTTTTTTTTTTAACACTGGCTTTAAAAACATGAGAGCCTGAATTTTAGAATCTTCTTCACCACTGATTTTGACAAGAGAGAGGTGAGTGAGAATACAAATATAAATGTGACACATGCTTATATTACCTTGACTGCATTTATGATATCATGGATGTATGCATATGCCCAAATTCATCAAAATGTAAGCATTAAATATGTGATTAATTAAATGAAATTAATCAAATAAAATTAAATTTTATTAAAATGAAAATTGGAAACGGTCAGTTTTCATTCCAATCCCAAAGAAAGGAAATGCCAAAGGATGTTCAAACTACCTCACAATTGCATTCATCTTACACGCTAGCAAAGTAATGTTCAAAATTCTCCAAGCCCGGCTTCAACAGTAGATGAACTGTGAACTTCCAGATGTTCAAGCTGGATTTAGAAAAGGCAGAGGAACCAGAGATCAAATTGCCACCATCTGTTGGACCATTGAAAAAGCAAGAGAGTTCCAGAAAAACATCTACTTCTGCTTCATCAACTATGCCAAAGCCTTTGACTGTGACTCTGTGGATCACAACAAACTGTGGAAAATTCTTAAAGAGATGGGAATATCAGGCCACCTGACCTGCCTCCTGAGAAATCTGTATGCAGGTCAAGAAGCAACAGTTAGAACTGGACATGGAACAACAGACTGGTTCCAAATCAGGAAAGGAGCACATCAAGGCTACATAGTGTCACCCTGCATATTTAACTTACATGCAGAATACATCATGCAAAATGCTAGGTTAGAATAAGCACAAGCTGGAATCAAGATTGCCAGGAGAAATATTAATAACCTCAGATATGCAGATGACACCACTCTTATGGCAGAAAGCAAAGAAGAACTAAAGAGCCTCTTGATGAATGTGAAAGAGGAGTGAAAAAGTTGGCTTAAAACTCAACATTCAGAAAACTAAGATCATGGCATCTGGTCCCATCACTTCATGGCAAATAAATGAGGAAACAATGGAAACAATGAGAGACTTTATTTTGGGGGGCTCCAAAATAACTGCAGATGGTGACTGCAGGCTTGAAATTAAAAGATTGTTACTCCTTAGAAGAAAAGCTATGAATGACCTAGACAGCATGTTAAAAAGCAGCGACATTACTTTGCCAACAAAGGTCCGTCTAGTGAAAGCTATGGTTTTTCCAGTAGTCAGGTATGGATGTGAGAGTTGGACTATAAAGAGAGCTGAGTGTCGAAGAATTGATGCTTTTGAACTGTGGTGCTGGAGAAGACTCTTGAGAGTCCCTTGGACTGCAAGGAGATCCAACCAGTCCATCCTAAAGGAAATCAGTCCTAAATCTTCATTAAAAGGACTGATGTTGAAGCTGAAGCTCCAATACTTTGGCCACCTGTTGTGAAAAACTGACTCATTGGAAAAGACCCTTATGCTAGGAAAGATTGAACGCAGGAGGAGATGGAGAGACAGAGGATGAGATGGTTGGATGACATCACCAACTCGATGGACATGAGTTTGAGTAAGCTCCGGGAATTGGTGATGGACAGGAAAGCCTGGTGTGCTGCAGTCAATGGGGTTGAAAAGAGTCGGACACTGAGTGACTGAACTGAACTGAAATATGTGCAACTATTTGTATGTTACATATACGTCAATATGGACTTCCCTTGTGGCTCAGATGGTAAAGATTCTGCTTACAGTGCAGGAGACCCATGTTCTATTTCTGGATAAGGAAGATCTCCTGGAAAAGGAAATGACAACCCACTCCAGTATTCTTGACTGGAGAATTCCATGGACAGAGGAGCCTGGTGGGCTATAGCCCATGGAGTTGCAAAGATTTGGACATGACTGAGTGAGTTTCACTTCACTATATCCCAATAAATTTGAAAAAAAAAATTTCTGACATCCTGGCAAAATTTATACATTTATATCATCAGTGCCTTAACAGTGGGGACCTTGGGGTGGTTAAAACCCTATGCTTTGAGTTGGGAGTGTTTTCTACAACATGCTTGCATAACCCTGTCCCTGATCTGTTTGGTTCTAACTCCATAGATGATGGGGTTGAACATGGGAGGTACCAGGAGATAGAGAATAGCAAACATGACATGTACTACTTGGGGCACATGATGTCCAAAGCGGTGGGTGAGAAAAGTAAAGAGGGCTGGGATATAAAAAGCCAAGATGACACAGATATGGGAGGCACATGTGCCAAAAGCCTTGAGCCGGGCTTCACCTGAGGGTAACCCCAGAACAGTTCTCAAAATTATTACATAGGATACACTGATGACGATAATATCAAAGCCAACCACAGAGAAGGCCACAAAAAGTCCATATGCACGATTTACTCTCATGTCAGCACACACCAGGTTCAGCACAGCCATGTGCTCACAGTATGACTGAGGGATGATCCGTTTGGGGCAGAAGCGCATCCTGGACACCATGAAGCAGAAGGGACTCACCCACAGCAGCCCTCTCATCATCACATCTGCCCCCAGTTTACCCACGACAGATGGGGTCAGAATACTAGAGTGATGCAGTGGGAAGCAGATAGCTACGTAACGGTCCAAGGCCATAGCCATGAGCAATCTAGACTCCACAGAAGAAAAGGCATGGATGAAGAACAACTGGTTGAGGCAAGCATGGTATTCAATCTCATGATCGTGAAACCAGAATATGGCCAGCATTTTAGGCTGTGTGGAAGTGGACAGGACCAGGTCCGTGGTAGCCAGCATAGCCAGAAAGAGGTACATGGGCTCATGCAAGGTGGGATCAGTTTGGATTACTTGAAGGAGAGTGATATTGCCGACTAGAGCCACAACATACATGGCACAGAATGGAAAGGCAACCCAAAACTGGGAATTCTCCAGTCCTGGGATCCCAAGCAGGATGAAGGACACAGGATGAGAAGAGCTGTTCCCTGAAGTCAGCATTGCACTCTGGCTTATATTATGTCCTTGAAAATAGTAATTATTATTATTATTTATAATCCTTTGGTCAGAATATACTAGTCACAAGTACAATATTTTATAAATTTTGAAAGTAGAATCTGCTGAAGGAAAACTATCTTGGAAAATAATGTCAGTAATTCTTTCCCTCTGTTCTATTTATAACCAACAACCAATTCACTTAACCTTTCTCATAGATCCCTCCATCACACTTGGGAAGCCCTGCCTCAGGGAAGCAGTTGATTCACAACACCATACCAATGAACTCATTCCTGGGGACCCAGGCTCTGTGACTGTGGGGAGCAGTGATCTGCCCTTGCTCTTCCCACTGGAAAAGGGCTCCTGCTTCTTCAAGGGGGATGACTATGCAGAGGACCCCACCATCTCCCTGCTGTTAGGTTCTAGACTCCCAAAGCTAAGGACCCCACCATCTCCTTAGGTCCCAGGGGGAAGGTTGGCCTGTACTTTCCCTCTGACCTCTCCCAGGACAGGGATGGTCTCTGGAAGATGGAGCAAGCACACTAGCCAAGGGCACCAGGCTGGTTAGAGGTTGATTCAGGCCTCGACCCCCTGTGCCCTGTCTTTCTCTGCACTTCATACACACTTGAACTGACCAGTGTTGTGGGTATTCAGAGTCAGTGTATTTGTATTTTACATGAGAATCTCCTTTTCTTCTTCTGCAGAAATATTCAGATATACACACAGGCAGACATCCAGATGAGACAGGCAGAGTTCTATAAAAAAAAACAGGCTCCATGCTGTGGCCTCCTACATCAGAATTCAAACAACAGCAACAATACAACACTTGGGCCACTTTTCAGGGTAGGAAGTCAGTTTGGAAAACTCTTTGGCTTAAAGGTCCTAACCAGCTTCTTTAGTGACACTGAGTTAGTTTTGACTCTAAGACAATTACTATGAGGATTTGACTCGAAGGTATCTGATTGATCAATTGTGTACCGATTGTGTAAGGAATTTAGTGTATGGTTCTTCCTAGCTGTAGGATCAGCAAACTTTTTCTGTAAAAGGTTAGATCATCAATATTGTGGGCTTTGTGGGCCATACAATCTCTGTTACAACTAATCAGCTCAGCTGAGTAGTACGAAAGCGGCCATAGTTGATGTATAACCTGTGAGTGTGGCTGTGCTCCAACGAAAGTTTATGCACAAAACCGTGATGCAAAGTGGAGTTGGTGCAGGCTATAGTTTTCCAATTTCTGTCCTAAGTGTTATATTTCATGAAGTCATCCCTGAGCCGTGCTGTATTCCTAGAACCTGTGCTTTGTGAAGAAAAGGACTTTAATCAATGCTGACTGAAGAAACTAACAAATAAAGGTCATTATTCAGTAGCAATGGAGTCATTAACCAATTAACCATTTCTTAAAATGTCTTGACAGAACCCCCCTACTTGAACACCACGAGCATAAAACAGTTATGTCTATTTCTCATACTGTGGTTGCCCTGCTGGCCAGGGGAGGACTTTGTGAACATCATCCTCTGCTAGTATTTGCCAGCATTACATGGGGGTAATCCTACTGTCTCATCCCACATGTGAACACTACCTAACTCAGAGTCAGTGACACAAAAACTCATCTGGTTCTTACCCACCACATTCACACTATTTACTCTCAGTTGACCTACCCTTTGTTTGAAAGAATTAGCTCTTACGTCCTTCATAATAGAAGCATATAGACAAGAGTATCTTTCCAAACTCCCTTTAATAAATCAACTCTGGGTATGGACAAATGTTTCATTCCAGATCTAGTAGTTAAAAAAAAGAAAGAAAGAAAGAAAGAAAGGATTTCTGGATGACCTGAAATAATTATGATATTCTCTAGATTTTTCACTTTATTAAAGAAGTGGGGCTCAGACCTTATCTTTCTCTAACTTGAAAACTTTACCATCCTTCATAGATAATAGCTATTGTTTAGTTGCTAAGTCATGTACGACTCTTTTGGGACCCCATAGAATGTAACCCGCCAGGCTCCTCTGTCCATGGGATTTTCCAGGCAAGAATACTGGAATGGGTTACTATTTCCTTTTCCAGGAGATCTTACCAACTCAGGTATCAAACTCATATCTCTTGCACTGGCAGGTGGTTTCTTTAACACTGAGCCAAAAACAAAGCTCAGATAATAGCTATGGTCCATCTGAGTATTCAGTTGTGTCCTACTCTTTGTGTCCTACTCTTTGTGTCCTACTCTTTGTGATCATATGGATTATAGCCCATCAGGTTCCTCTGTCCATGGGATTTTCCAGACAAGAATGCTGGAGTGGGTTGCCATTTCCTCCTCCAAGGAATCTTCCTGACCCAGGGATTGAACCCACGTCTCTTGCATTGGCAGGCAGATTCTTTACCACTGAGCCACCTGGGAAGCCTGATAATAGTTATAGGTTCGCTCAAAACAAACACTCCTATCTATGATAGGGTGACAATACAGAGACTTAGAAGGATGTTCTGCTTGTGAGCAGACACCTCTTGGTCGCATAAGGAGACAGAACAACTTAAATATGGGTGATGTTGAGACGAGCAAGAAGATTTTTCTTCAGAAGTGTGCCCAGTGCCATACTGAGAAGAAGGGAGGCAAGCATAAGACTGGGCCAAATCTCCATGGTCTGCTTGGGTAAAAGACAATTCAGCCTGTTGCATTATCTTACACAGATGCCAACAAGAACAAAGGCATCACCTGGGGAGAGATGCTGATGGAGTACTTGGTGAATTCCTAGAAACACATCCTTGGAACAAAAATGATCTCTGCTGGCATTATGAAGGGAGAAAGGGAAAACTTGATAGCTTATCTGAAAAAAAGATACTAATGAGTAAATCAGACAGGTTTGTGGCTGAATGAATATGGTCAGATTTTCGAATTGTGAGAGTAATTCTGGTTCAGCAAGTATTATCACTGTTTTCCCCTTCTAAAGAGATGATTGAGCTTGATTGAGAAATGCTAAGCTTTTCAGGGAAATGGTGAATGCTTTCTCAAACCCCATGGAAGATTGACTTTATATTCAGATTTCTATAATTGGTTATGTTAATATACTTAAATATTGAGAAAATCCTTTCACTATCTCGTAGAATAGAGCAAGCTTCACCTGATTTCAAGTTGTGCTCATTAGCCTGTCAAGGCAATGGCTGAAGACACACTGACAATGTTCACTTTATCTTTTTGTTTCTTTTTAAGGGCTTCCCAGGTGGCTCAGTGGTAAACAATCCTCTGCCAGTGCAGGAGATGCAGGAGATGTGGGTTTGATCCCTGGGTTGGGAAAATACTATGGAATAGGAAATGGCAACCCACTCCAGTATTATTGCCTGAGAAATCCCATGGGTAGAGGAGACAGGTGGGCTGCAGTCCATGGGGTCTCAAAACAACAGAGTGCACACAACATGCCAATTTAATTAAAATTTCTATGTAAAAATTTCCTTTCACTTAATGAAAGACATTTTAGTGTGGTTTATGTTTAGCATCAAATAAAGAGCATTTAACACTGGTGACATTTTATAGATGATCTTTAAGATCAGATGCTTTTAAATTTACTGAGAAAATATGTTACAAACTTGGCTTGTGAATTCTTTATAAGGTCTAATTTGACTGTTATAACTCTGGATTATCTTTCAAACAAGGACGCTGTTCAGTAACACAACTGTTGGACTACTGTATACATGTGATTGATAAAGGTGCTTTTGACTACTCATTAGAAGGATTAAACTAGAAGAGATATATAATTACCCAAAATCTGTAAATTATCTGATCATAGGCTTAGGTTTAAAAACAAAATCACAGATCATTTAAAAAAAAAAAGAAAATTTAGAAATACACACACATTATCTGGGCACTTAGGTTTTGTTTTAGCCCCATCTGCCTGGCCTGACCTTCCCAAACAGTCATATATTCTCTTTGAGCTAGAGGCTTCCTCCTTCTCTTCTGTTTACCGCTTGTGTGTCACCCTCTGCTTGTACGGACATAGTCACTGATGCTGAAGGTCACCTGGAAAAGACTACTTGGCCATCTCACTCTTGCACTGGGCACTGGGGAAGACGCTGACTAAAGATACAATTTATCAAAGTGAGTATTAATTGCTTTGATTAATTGTAGAAGGCATTGCTATTTTGTGTAGATATAATGCTATATGCTTTTACATTTTATTATTTCTCTCACACACACTTTGCATCTCTATTTACAATAAGAAAAATAGAGCTCAGAGTAGTTACATGATTTGCACAAGACTACACAATAATTCAGTGCCAAATGCATAACTCACAACCAATGATCTTGGTGGTCCACACCACTGCTTCCATAGGTAGTGATTGATTGGAACAACCACTCTGGTAGGATACAGCAGAGATTGTTGGCCTGTCATGAAAAAGTCAGATACAAGGGAACCTGTGAAATTGTATGTGCTATGCAGTGCTTGGTCGCTAAGTTGTGTCCGACTCTTTGCAACCCCATAGACTGTAGCCCGCCAGGCTCCTCTGTCCTTGGAGATTCTCCAGGCAAGAATACTGGAGTGGGTTGCCATGCCCTCCTCCAGGGGATCTTCCCAACCCAAGGATCGAACCCAGGTCTTCTGCATTGCAGGCAGATTCTTTACCATATGAGCCACCAGGTGAAATTGTATACAATTGTCCACAATTCTGAATTATAGAAAGATCTGCATTTGAAACCAGAAACCCTGTTCTATCATTGGACTGGTTGCCTTTAGAATAGGTTTCTGATCAATCATCTGGCATCTCTGGGTATAAGCTGCATTCTCTAGGATGGTATCTTTACTGACTTCTGCCCATGAGCATTAACAGATAACTCACCTGTTGTACAAACTTGTTTAGGGATGGTGACTCTCTTCTCAGCCAAGGTTCAGCTACTCATATACTGTAGCCACTTTGAAAAGCCAGTTTTTATCCTCTGATTCATCTATTTCCCAGACTCTCCAGTGACATTTTCACAGACCAAATTTCCCTCATAAGCGATGCCTCTCAGCTTCCTCATGTGATTCTATTGGCCCTGACTTCTCACTGTCAGATTTTGTTTCTTGGGTGAACACTGTAGGAACAGAACCGACCTGCGACCCAAGTCTAAAGTGACAAATGGGAGCCCTTCAGAGACACTTCTCTTTCCTTTCTGCACTTTCTGCTCCCTTCCAAAGTATCAGTTTCATCCATGTTGTTCAAACATGAATGGATAGACTAAAACGAGTTGAGAACTTGCTAAGGAAAAGCTTCAGAAAAATTTACACTCTGCTTTCCTACACTGGGGTATTTAAACTAAGACCAAGGACAATAAAGCTGGAGTGGTGTGGGGTTCATATCCAACCTCCTTCTTGGAGGGACTGTGTTTGGAGGAAGTCTTCCTACTTTTCTAGAATCTCCCTGGAGGACACAGAACAAGCAGCAGGCCTTCTTCCCATATCAGGCTGGAGATCAGCAGTCATGGCCTGTGGATCTGGAGCCCCCAGTGAGTTCGGCCGTTCTGCACAGTGCACACCATGCCTCTAGCTCCTTGAAGCCTCTGTGAGTCCTACTGCTCCCCGGGATGGACAGAGATGAATGGGGCTCTGAGCACCTCTCACTGTGAGATCCACTGTGGTACTCATCAACTCCAATGTGACCAGAAGTAGCTCTAAGTGGCTCCTGGCAATCAGCTTTTAACAGAGACCACCTACTAGAGCCTATTTAAAAACCTATGAAAGTCTAACCTTTTCCTGCCCCTAGACACTAATTCTCTGAACCCATCCTGGGTCCCACTGCCTCTTACCCACACTGGCTTCCTCTGAGACTGGAGACTAAAGCTGGAAGCATTAACCCCTAATTCTCCTTTCTCCCATGTACACACAAATCCAAAGACATGGGATTGGAATGCACATAAAAGAATGTGTGTTGAGATTACACGAGTGTAAATTCATCTGTATTACTCTAATTTATTGTTAGTCAGATTATGTATGGGCTTCCCAGGTGGCATAGTGGTAAAGAATCTGCCTGGCATTGCAGAAGACACAAGAGACGTGGGTTCAATCCCTGGGTTGAGTAGATCCCCTAGAGTAGGAAATGGCAACCCACTCCAGTATTCTTCCCTGGAAAATTCCATGGACAGAGGAGCCTGGCAGGCCACAGTCCATGGGGTCACAAAGAATCAGACATGACTAAGGATGTGTGCAGGCAGAGTATATATATTTAGACCTGAAGGGATATTTTGTGCAATGTGAAAGTGTGCTCATTCATTTTGTATGTTGATCTGTATATCTGAGAGAGAGAAATAAATACATGTGTAAAGGAGTGGATTTGCTTAAGAATGTATGTGTGTATAATCTTATATGCAAGTACGAATAATCATTTGGAGGAAGTATCCATATTTAGTGTAGGACTCTGTGAGGTCAAGGTAACTGACACGTGTGGATAAAAAAATGTCCTCTGACATATCAGTAAGCAAAAACTGCAGCCTGACATTAAGCCATGATGCCATCAGCCAATGCAGTCACCTTTTCTCTCCATGGGCCATGAGGGGAATTCAAGAGAGAGAAAAACTAGATATTGGTCCTAGATAAGATACATTGTCAAAGTAATCAATTTAATGATTCCAGACTCTTGGAAAGGCACTAAAATCATTAACTTGAGATGTCTCATTTTTGTATGATTAGCAATAATCTTTTGATGTTCAAGTACATGTTTGTTTTTTCTTCAGCAAAAGTCCTATATATCCTGTCTCCTCTCTTATCTCTTTGGAACAGCTTCTCAGAGCTGAGAGGCAATATCCAGGCTATAGTCCTCAGTAGTGCCTTCCATGACCCTGTGGAGCTCCTGGGCATAAAAAACTTTCTGTAACCAGAAAGGTTTGGGAACTACAGACCCAAGCTGCCCACCCTGGCCAGGCCTGATAGTAACCACTTGCATGAGTTATCTCACAACAGGAGGTCTGGTAAAGAACGCAGAACTAACAATCTACCACCAACTGAAAGAACTTGAGAAAAGTCAAAAGAAGAGATGAGACACCAGTCTATATATCATAGCATCCTCCCAGAATCCTTTTGCCTGGAATCCATCTTGGCTGACCAGTGAATGCTCTACCAGGAAGGGGCCTGGTGGGACTCTGCCCCTGAATCAGAACGATTTGCCAGGGACAAGCCAGAAACTAACTCTATTACCATAAAACCTGAGAGTGCAAGCCATGTGACAGAGCAGTTCTGGGTTCACTATGCTGCTGCTCTCCACCCAGGCACCAGTTCCCAATGAAGTCTCTTGCTTTGTCAGCATGTCTGTCTCCTTAGACAATTCATTTCTAAGTGTTAGATAAGAGCCCACTCTTGGGCCCTGGAAAGGGTTCCTCCTTCCTGCACCATCACATCTTGGTTACAGGAAATAAGCTTCATTCAGCCTCCTTGACATTGTCTGAGTTCTAGTGAGCAGGTATAGTGAAGTCGCTCAGTCGTGTCTGACTCTTAGTGACCCCATGGACTGTAGCCTACCAGGCTCCTCCATCCATGGGGTTTTCCAGGTAAGACTACTGGAGTGGGCTGCCATTTCTTTCTCTAGGGAATCTTCCCACCCCAGGGATCGAACCCGGGTCTCCCACATTGCGGACATATGTTTTACCATCTGAGCCACACACACACACACACACACACACATAACAATATGTTTGAGCTGCTTTGCAGATCTTGAAACTCCTACCAGGTTGGAGAAATTAATGGCATGCTGCCCACAAACACAGAGACCCCAGACCAGTTGGAACCAGAAGGTTGGTGATTCTGACTCCCACTTACCACATCACCAACCAATCAGAAGAATGTCCACAAGCTGATCATGACCTCTTTGAACTATTACTATAATCATTACTCACTAACCTCTCCAAATTTGGACACACAGTTTTGAGGACATTATCCCACTGTGGCCCCGTTTGCCTGGCAGAACAATAAAGCTAGTCTTTTCTATTTCACCCAAAACTCTGTCTCAAATTAATTTGATATTTGGGTACAGAGACTGGATGTGGCTTTATCAGTAAGAACTTGAATTCAGGTAGCAAGGTTCTAACCCTTAGTACTTCAGAATGTGACCTCATTTGGAAATAAGACCATTGCAAATGTCATTAGTTAAGACGAAGTCATGCTGAAGTAGAGTGGGTTCCTAATCCAAAATGACTAGTGTCCTTATTTAAAAAAAAAAGGGAATTTGGACACTGAGACATACACACAAAGAGAACGTCATATAGACATGAAAACAAAGATCAAGATAATATGTTTACACACCAAGGTTTCCAGCAAACCAACAGAAGCTAGGAGAGAAGCAAGGGACAGTTTCTCCTACACAGCCAACAGAAAGAATCAGTCCTCTGACAACTTAATCGGGGACTTCTAAGCTCTGGGACTTCTAGCATGACCAATCAATTTCTGTGTTCAAGCGATTCAGTTTGTGGTACTTTGTAATGGTAACCCTAGAAAACTAACACAAAAATAAATGCATTTTTATCCATTATTCTAAGTCATCATCTATAAATAATTCATTTAACACAAGCCAGTGGTTTTTTAAATAGAATTCTAAGGAAATTTTTTTTCCTAAGTAAGACCCTACAGAACATATTTTATTAGTGTTCCACATATCCTAGGAGTGATCTTGTATCTATATAAAAATAGATCAATACATTGTGAAGGAAAATCATGAAGTCAGTAATAGCCTGAATATAATTAATTGATTTTAATCAGAGAAATCAATGAGCTTCAGTGACATAAAAATATCTTTATGTGCATAGAACGACTGGATAGATATCTGTATTAAAACCAAAATGAACCTTAAGTCTTACCACAGTGTAAAACATCTTTATTTGCTGCTGCTGCTAAGTCGCTTCAGTCGTGTCTGACTCTGTGCGACCCCATAGATGGCAGCCCACCAGGCTCCCCCACCCCTGGGATTCTCCAGGCAAGAACACTGGAGTGGGTTGCCATTTCCTTCTCCAGTGCGTGAAAGTGAAAAGTGAAAGTGAAGTCGCTCAGTCGTGTCCAACTCTTCGCGACCCCATGGACTACAGCCTACCAGGCTCCTCCGTCCATGGGAGTTTCCAGGCAAGAGTACTGGAGTGGGGTGCCATTGCCTTCTCCGACTTTATTTGCAATATAATATAAACCTAAATTTGGAAGCTGAAACTATAAAGATTCTTAAAAAAAATTATATAGGGATAACATTGTCATGAACTTGAGGAAAGGAAAAAATTTCTCAGCACACTAGTGGATTCCAAAATTGAACTTCATCAAAATAAAAACCAATTTACTGAAAAAGATATAAGTGAAAAGGAAATCCACAGATGAAGAAAATATTCACAGTGCATATATCTGAGAAACAAAATGCCACAATCAATAGAGAAAAAAGCAGCTCATTAAAATTTTATGCCAAAGGAATGTAAATGAACCTCTAATGGCATGAACGAATATGTACTCCAATTATTATTCATTAGGAAGATGAAAATTCAAACCAGAAAGAATTGCCAGCAAAGTCATTAGAGTAACTAAAATGAAATACATTGACAACACTAAGTGTTGGCAAAATTGTGGGGCACTTGGGGGCACTCAGGCAGAGTACAGCCCTAACAGGAAATGTTTTTAACTATTTCTAACAATGTTTTGCATCTTTTTGACCAAGCAGTTCCACTTCAAGTTGTGTTCCCCACATAACTAGTTTATATTTACATCAAAAATGTCAGAGTATCAGAACATTGTAAATCAACCATACTTCAATTTAGAAAATGTTAAGAGTATGTTTAGAGTAAGCTATATAGAGAACAGCTAAAATGTGGAAACCTAAATATCTGTCAATTGAAGACTAAACAAATTTTGCAACGCAATAAAAAATATTGCAACATACTCAGCAATGAAGGAAAAAAAAGAACTGAAAAAGCATTTGGGAAATAATACAGTGGAATTTCAAAGTGTCAGGATAAAGAATGGAGCCTAATGCTTTAAAATAAGGGGGAAAAATTACCTACAAAGAAAAACCAAAAAGCTTAATTTTAGTCTACCTAGGCTTAGTAATGAATGGGTGAAATTAATTTAATAGTTTCTATATGCCAGGTTGCACTCTAGAGGTTTATAAACTATGTAGTCATGAATTCTCTATAAGACCGAATGAAAAAGGTATCAGCATCCTCACTGTACAGGTAGAGAAGTTAAGACACAGACAGGTTAACGTTTTACAATGCAAGCATACAGAACCAGAATTTTATCTCTATTTTTAGTTACTGTATTAAGCTAAACCTTAAATGTTCAAAGAAAATTATTTAAAGCCTAATAATTCTCTATACAGTCAATCTATCAACGAAGTGCAAGAGGAAAAAAGAGAGAAAGAGAGATTTTAAACAGGCAAGAACACACAGAAAAGTTATCATTTATGCATCACATCTATATTTTTCTGGATAAAACTGGATTATGTACTTCAGCAAAATGAGACATACATCCAGTAGAGTTCAACAGCTGCTAACCAAGTAGAAATTACTCAAGGGTGCCATGGAGAGTAATCTCAGGAAAGCAGCACTCCAACACGCCTTTAAAAATGCAGAATGTATTAAAGTCTTGCACAAAAAAATACGGCCTCAGAGCAGAAGTGTTGTCAGAAATTCTTGACTCAGGCCCCACCCCAGATCTATTGAATCAGAATTTCCATTTTAACAAGATCTTGAGGATGTTTGTATGGTAATGAAATCTTGAAATTTAGTACCATTATGAATAATTAACAGAAAGTCACTAAGTGAGATGATACTGAAAGCTTATCTTTATCCTGCAAGTGGGGAAAATGGAAGATAATTTGAATTTCAGAGAAAACAGAAAGTTGTCCCAGAAATCTATGACCTGATGCAAATTAAATAGAAATGTGACATAATTATGGTCAGTTGAATCAGAGTCAAAGAAAAGAATTGACTCTATTTTGTTGAACGAGTGCCTTCTTTTACGCAATAGGTGTTTTAGTTAGAGAGTAATGTCATTCTTTTTTTTTTTTTAGTCACACCATGTATTCCAGATTCTTGTTGAATAGCGTTATTTAATATTTCCATCAAAATTGACTTGCTTAAAAGTTCCAACAACTGAAACATAGATATATCATATTTTATATATTTACCAGACTGTATGTAAACTTGGACTGAAGCAAAGAATAAAGGGTAACAATATTCCAATTGAGGTACATAGGAAAAACAAAGAATACTACTGAGCAATAATAGGAAATGAATCACTCATACACAGTATGGATGAATCTGAAGAACTTTATATTGAGCAAGACACAAGACTCAAGTTTAAGTGAGAGAGAAAAATATTGAGAAAGAAATCAGATCAGAATTTGTGTATTTAGGATGGATAGGGGAGTTTGACTACAAAGAGGCAACAAAATTGAAACTGGTTACTATGCAGCAGGGCTTCAAAGAGCTCCAGTACTACTGACCTTTACATCTCAATGTAGAAAAGAATTCATCGAGAGACAAAATGATAGATAAGAAGTGATTTATTAGAATAAGACATTTGTGAAGTTTACAGCTGGGTGGGCGAGAAATGCCTTACCCTGAAACTTTCAGTTCAGTTCAGTTCAGTCACTCAGTCATGTACAACTCTTTGCTACTCCATGGACTGCAGCAGTCCAGGCTTCCCTGTCCATCACAAACTCACGGAGCTTGCTCAAACTTATGTCCATCGAGTAATGCCATCCAACCTTCTCATCCTCTGTCATCCCCTTCTTCTGCCTTCAATCTTTCCCAGCATCAGGATTTTCCAATGAGTCAGTTCTTCACATCAGGTGGCCAAAATATTGGAGCTTCAGCTTCAGCATCACTCCCTCCAATGAATATTCAGGGCTGATTTCCTTTAGGATTGACAGGTTGGATCTCCTTGCAGTCCAAGGGACTCTCAAGAGTCTTCTCCAACACCACAGTTCAGAAGCATTAATTCTTTGGCACTCATTTTCTTTATAGTGCTTTTTAATATGCTGTCTAGGTTGGTCATAGCTTTTCTTCCATGGAGCAAGTGTCTTTTAATTTCATGACTGCAGTCTCCATCTGCAGTGATTTTGGAGTCCAAGAAAATAAAGTCTCTCACTGTTTCCATTGTTTCCCCCTCTATTTGCCATGAGGTGATGGGATCAGATGCCATGATCTTAGCTTTTTGGGTTTTAAGTCAACTTTTTCACTCTGCTCTTTCACTTTTATCAGGTGGCTCTTTAGTTCTTCACTTTCTGCCATAAGGGTGGCAGGGTGACAATATACAGCCTTGATGTACTCCTTTCCCAATATGGAACCAATCTGTTGTTCCATGTCTGGTACTAACTGTTGCTTCTTGACCTGCATACAGATTTCTCAGGAGGCAGGAAACGTGATCTGGTATTCCCATATATTTAAGAATTTTCCACATTTTGTTGTGATCCACATGGTCAAAGGCTTTACTCTAGTCAATAAAGCAGAAGTAGATGTTTTTCTGAAACTCACCTGTTTTTTCAATGATCCAACGGATGTTGGCACTTTGATCTCTGGTTTCTCTGCTTTTTCCAAATCCAGCTTGAACATGTGGAAGTTCACGGTTCACGTACTGGTGAAACTTGGCTTGGAGATTTTGAGCATTACTTTGCTAGCATGTGAGATGAGTGCCGTTGTGCAGTAGTTTGAACATTCTTTGGCATTGAGTTTCTTAGGGATTGGAATGAAAACTGACCTTTTCCAGTCCTGTGGCCACTGCTAAGTTTTCCAAATTTGCTGGCATATTGAGTGCTGCACTTTCACAGCATCATTTTTTAGGACTTGATATAGCTCAACTGGAATTCCATCACCTCCAGTAGCTTTGTTTGTAGTGATGCTTCCTAAAGCCCACTTGACTTCATGTTCCAGAATGTCTGGCTCTAGGTGAGTGATCATACCATTGTGGTTGTCTGGGTAATGAAGATCTTTTTTGTATAGTTCTGTGTATTCTTGCCACCTCTTCTTAATATCTTCTGCTTCTGTTGGGTCCATACCATTTCTGTCCTTTATTGAGCCTATCTTTGCATGAAATGGTCCCTTGGTATCTCTAATTCTCTTGAAGAGATCGCTAGTCTTTCCCATTCAATTGTTTTCTTATATTTTTTTGCATTGATCACGGAGGAGGGCTTTCTTATCTCTGCTTGCTATTCTTTGGAACTCTGCACTCAAATGAGTATATCTTTCCTTTTTTCCTTGGCCTTTTGCTTCAGTTCTTTTCTCAGCTATTTGTAAGACCTCCTCAGACAACCATTTTGCCTTTTTGCATTTCTTTTTCTTAGGGATGGTCTTAATCACTGCTTCCTGTACAATGTCATGAACCTCCATCCATAGAACTTCAGGCACTCTGTCTATCAGATCTAATCTCTTGAATTTATTTGTCAATTCCACTATATAATTGTAAGGGATTTGATTTAGGTCATACCTGAATGATCTAGTGGTTTTCCCTACTTTATTCAATTTAAGTCTGAATTTCACAATAAGGAGTTCATGATCTGAGCCATAATCAGCTCCTGGTCTTGTTCTCTCTATCTTTGGCTGCAAAGAATATAATCAATCCGATTTCGGTATTGACCGTCTGGTGATGTCCATGTGTAGAGTTCATGTGTTGTTGGAAGAGGGTGTTTGCTATGACTAGTGCATTCTCTTGGTAAAACTCAAAACTCCATAACCCTGAAACTTACTGGGCTATAGTTTTATAATCAAAGAACAAGTGAGGAGGGGAGAACATCTTTGCCTTTCTTGAGTTGATGCCATGCTGCTATCATCAGTTCCTTCTCTAGGTTGAGCAGAGGAGTTTTCTTATACCTACATGGTCAAGTTAGGTCCACAAATTATTGCTTTTTATGTGTGCAAAAAGAATGTCCTAACTTACTGAGCTCACTGAGCAGGATGTGGGCCTCATGTCACTACTGTTCTATTATTGTTTTAGGGGCAAGTCTCATGCTTCTGTCACATGGTTTTGTTGCTAAACAAGCCTGAATGGTTTTGTGGCTAAGTAAACCTGATTTCTTGAGTAATCATTAACTTACAGGGATCTCCCATATTTTTTTCTACTTACAATCCCCTAGTGAGATTAACTATTTAATGACCTACTTTATCCCTTCTCTCTGTCCCTATTGATACTCTTTATGAAGTGATGGAAATTTTCTATATCTTAATTGGGTGGGTAACCACACAGACATTTATATGTGTCAGAAATCATTAAACTATGTATTAAAATATTTGCATTTTATTGCCCCACTTATGCAGCCATAAAGCTAATTTTAAAATGAAATAGAGACACACATTCATTAACTGATTTACTTATAACGGAATCATGATTATTTATGACTCTAAAATTTGGGAATTTTGACAATGGTCCTTCAGAATACCCATTTATTTCTGGAGGTACTTTTAGGCTCCAATAGCTGCTCTTCTGAGAAAGCAAACATACCCCTGATTTCTCTTAAAGCACCTTCATCTGACATTGGTTTTAGTAATGTAAGAGCCTGGATTTTAGAACCTTCATCATCACTGACTTTGACAAGAGAGTAGTGAGTGAGGACGAAAATACAAATGCACTAAATGTGATAAATGTGTTCATTACTTTGATTGTGGTGATGGCATCACTGGTGTATGCCTATGTCTAAATCCCCTATGTCAAAATGTATGCCTTAAATATGTGCAACTATATGTATATTACATGTGGCTACGTAAAGCTAAAAGTAAGAAAACAATAAAGGACGTGTAGTTTTCTAAACTAGTTTAAATTTTTAATTTAAAAGGGAATTGAATATTAACAAATAATTAAATTTCTAGAGATTTTCTTGCTACTATGAGCCCTACAACATAGTTATCTTCAAAGAGATTCTTCTTCCTTCCTGTTTCCCAGAACTTCTTCATTTGAAATCCATTGTCATTAGGGAATCAGCAAATTTTGGTAAGAGAGAGCAGCATTTAGTCTACCTAATTCTTATTGTTAGGAGTCTCAAGAAGTTGTGATTTCTGGCAACAATGTTACACCTAGACTTTCAAACCTTTCTGGATCTTATTCCAAAATTCCTCATGTTCTCAGATTGTCCACTGCATTTCTCTAGGCTTTGGCACTAAATTAACTTGTTCTGTACACTTTTGTTGTTATTTCAATTACTTTATTTCTCATACTGAAATTAAACTTCCACAATCATTGATAATTTTAAAAAATACCTAAAGTTGCCAAAAAAAAAAAAATCAAAATACCACAAATCTCATCGTTATTCTTAAATGTTATATCATTTGGATATATTTCCCAAATCCTTTTCTATACATATATATTACCTTTAAGAATTGGCATCAACCATATGAGCAGGTTTTTTTTTTTTTTTTTTTCAGTTTCACGTTAATTTTGATCAATTTCACACCCTTAGATACTCTTGGCAAACAGAGTAATTAAAGGATATATTACATTCATCACTCATTACTTCATCTGATTTCTCTTAAATCAGTATTTGAATGTTTTCCTGTTTGTGAAAAAGCTGTGAAACTGTTAGTTGCTCAGTTGTGTCCAACTCTTTCCAATGCCATGGACTGTAGCTCACTAGGGTCCTCTGTCCATGGAACTTTCCAGGCAAGAATGCTCAAGTGGGTAGCCATTCCCTTCTTCAGGGCATCTTCCTGACTCAGGGATAGAACCCAGATCTCCTGCATTGAAGGCAGATTCTTTACCATCTGAGCCACCTACCTATCTTTGTATAGCATTTTCTAAAGCTCTATAAGTAAATTCCAAAGTTGAGGACAATACAGGACTTTTGAACAGTTTTCAGGGAAATTTTAAACTCCTTTGTAACAAGGTATACCAATTTATACTTCTACCAGCCATGTAAAAGGAATTTTCACCTCGGGGTCTGTGGAAGATGATATTCTTTTTAGATGTTCACTAATTTGATAACTGAAATTTTTTTTTACTGTTTCTTCAGATGATGAACATAGGTCAACCTTGTGGCCATTATCAATCACTTCTTTCTGAGAGTTCTTATTCAGAGTATCCTAAAAATTGTCCCTCTTGCTTCATGAGGGTGTCAGTCCACTGAGCCAACTGTTCACAGCCATGACTTTGTGACAATTGGTGACATCCTGGCAAAATGTATGCATTTATATCATCGATGCCTTAACAGTGGGGACCTTGGGGGTGGTTAAAACCCTGTGCTTTGAGTTGGGAGTCTTTTCTACAATATCCTTGAATAACCTTGTCCCTGATCTGTTAGGTTCTAATTCTACAGATGATGGGGTTGAGTATGGGAGGTACCAGGAGATAGAGAATAGCCAACATGACATGTACTACTCGGGGCACATGAGTCCAAAGTGGTAGGTAAGGAAAGTAAAGAGAGCAGAGGTGTAAAAAGCCAAGATGACACAGATATGGAAGGCATATGTGCCAAAAGCCTTGAGACAGGCCTCACTGGAGGGTAATCCCAGCACAGCTCTCCAAATCATCACATAGGATACACTGATGACAATAACATCAAAGCCAACCACAGAGAAGTCTGCAGAGAGCCCATGTGCACGATTTACTCTAGTGTCAGCACACACCAGCTTCAACACAGCCATGTGCTCACAGTATGACTGGGAGATGATCCAATTGGGGCAGAAATGCATCCTGGATACCATGAAGCAAAAAGGACTCACCCACAGCAGCCCTCTAATCATCACACCTGCCCCCAGTTTACCCATGACAGATGGGGTCAGGATACTAGAGTGATGCAGTGGGAAGCAGATAGCCACGTAACGGTCCAAGGCTATGGCCAAGAGCAATCCGGACTCCACAGAAGAAAAGGCATGGATGAAGAACAACTGGATGAGGCAAGCATGGTATTCGATCTCATGATCATGAAACCAGAATATGGCCAGCATTTTAGGCTGTGTGGAAGTGGACAGGACCAGGTCCGTGGTAGCCAGCATGGCCAGAAAGAGGTACATGCGCTCATGCAAGGTGGGATCAGTTCGGATGACATGAAGGAGAGTGATATTGCCAACTATAGCCACAACATACATGGCACAGAATGGAAAGGCAACCCAAAACTGGGAATTCTCCAATCCTGGGATCCCAAGCAGGATGAAGGACACAGGATGAGAATAACTTTTAGCTGAAATCAACATCACAACATGGTTAATTTTTGTCCATTGGGAATGTAATCTCTGTGGGTGATAGCATTATTATTATTATTATTATTATTTATTTAAAAAATTATTATTATTATTATTATTATTATTATTATTATTATTTAAAATCTTTTGGATGAAATCATTGAATAATAGGGCAACTGGGTTTAATAGTATACCAGTATAACTTCAATTATTTTACTAAATAAATTTTTGCAATATAAAATGATTCTACTCTTTCTTCTATATTCATATTTATGTCTTCGAAAATGGGGTCAGAAAATATTAGCTGCAAGCATAATATGTAACAATAAACAGCAGTTTTTGTGAAAGTAGACCCTGCTAAAGGAAAATTATGTTGAAAATAATGTCATAGTGTATCTTTCCCTTCTAATCTTTTTAGTCTGACAGCTGACTGGTTTAACCTTTTGCATAGGTCCTTCCACCCCTCTTGGGAAGCCCTGTCTTGGTGAAGCAGTTGGTGCACTGCACCACATGAAACAGTCTATTCCTGGTGGCCCTGGGCTCTGAAGACATGGGGAGCACTGACTTACCTAGCTCTTCTAGCTGGGAGAGGGCTCCCACTTCTCCAAAGAGTAAGATTATGCAGACAACCCCTCATCTCCTTGCTGATAGGTTTAGCGATTCCCAAAACTAAGGACTCCACTGTCTCCTATAGGTCTGAACCTTCCCTCTGAACCCTCCCAGGTAGGGCTGGTCTCTGAGAGATGGAGTAAGCACACTAGACAAGGGCATCAGTCTGGTTAGGAGTTGTGCCAGGCCTCCATTCCATGTGTCCTGTCTTTCTGCAGGTCTCATACACACTTAAACTGACCAGAATTGCTGGTGTTCAATATTCAGAATGTATTTTGGATTTTTATATGAGAATCCCATTTTCTTCTTCTGTAGAAATATTCAGATATATGTACAAACAGATATCCAAATGAGACAGGCAGAGGTCTATAAATAATAGGCTCTATGTTGTAGCCCCATGCTTTTGAATTAAAACAACACAACACTTGGGCCAATTTGGAGGGTAGGAAGACAGGCTTAAAGCCCCATAGCAGTGTACTTACAAATACTGAGTTAGTTTTGACCCTATGACAATTACCATGAGAATTTGGGCTGGAAGATAGCTGACTGACCAATTGTGCATTTTTAATGCATTTAGGGTGTGACTCTTCTTGGTTGGAGGATCAGTAAACTTTTTTCTGAAAAAAATCAGATCATAAACATTTTAGGCTTTGTTGGCCATACAATCTCTGCGGCAACTTCAACTTAGTCATTATGGTATAAAAGCATTCATAGTCAATATATAAATATGTGTGTATGGCTGTGTTCCAATAAAAGTTTATCTATAAAAATAGGCTGCAAGTTGGATTTGGTGCTAAATTTTCCTAGCACCTGGCATGGCACAGAATAGGTGTTCAACAAACATTTGCTGAGGAAAGTAACAAATACAGGTCATTATTTAGTAGCTATAGAATTGTTAGGGGAAGCACACCGATTAAAACCGCCCACCCTGGCCAGGCACCATAGTAACCATTCACATGAGTTGTTTTATGACAGGAGATCCTGTTAAGGAATACGGGAACTAATAAGCCACCACCAACCGGAAGAGTTCGGGAAAAGTCAAAAGGAGACACCGAGTGTCCTTCCACTTCCCAGAATCCCTCTCGCTAGCATCCATCTTGGCTGAGCGATGCGTGGGCTACCAGGAAAGACTCTGAATTAAAATGATTGGCCAAAGACCACCCGGAAACTAGTTCCATCACCACAAAACCCGAGACTATGAGCTACGTGGCAGAGCTGTTCTCCTGGTTCCCTTACCCTACTGCTCTCCACCCGCGTGCCCTTTCCCAATAAAATCTCTTTGTCAGCACATGTGTCTCCTCGGACAATTCATTTCCGAGTGCTAGACAAGAGCCCAGGTTGGGGCCCTAGAAGGGGTCCCCCTTCCTGCAACAGAATCACTAAGCAACTAACCATATCTTAAAATGTTCTAACAGAAACATTCTCTTTGTCACCAGACTCACAAGACAGTTACATCCTCTTATACTAGTGGTTGCCCTGCTGGCTATGGAAGGATTGTGTGTACCTCACACTGCCGGTATTCTGTGGGTTCATACACTTTGATCCTTCTGGTGACCACCACCTAAGAATTAATGACACAAAAACTCATCTGGTTCTTATCTACCCAACACTTTTTCAGTATTTAATCTCACTTGACCTGAGTCTTTGCTTGAAAACATTAATTTTTACCTGCTTCATAGCAGAAACATACAGGCAAGAATAACATCTTTTCAACTTTCCTTTAACAACCTATGGACAAATGTGTCAGCCAGCCTGAAAGGTTCCTAAAAAGGGTTTCTGCAAGATCTGAAATAAACCGAGCCTCTTTCTGATTTTCTCTAGATTTGTAACATTGTGAGAGAATTGGGGCTCACCCTATACATCTTACTCTATAATCTGGAAACTTTACCATCCTACCTAGGTAATAACTATAGGCTTGCTCAAAATATATACTCCTATCTGGCTTATAGTGAAATTCAGAAATACACACCCACTATCTAGGGTTTTGTTTCCTTCTGCGTGGCCTGACCTTTGCAAACAGTTGTATATTCTATTTGAGCTACAGGCTTCCTCTCTCCCTCCTTTTTGCCTCCTGTATATCACTCTCCACTTGTGAGGATGTAGTCACTGAGCCTCAGAGGCACTAGCAAAAGCATAACTTGTACCATCTTCATCCCTGCACTGAGCACTGGTGGAGAGTCTGGCTAAAGATATAATTTATCACAGTGAACAATGATCTCTTTGATTGACTGTGGAGAGTATTGCTGTTTTTGTAGATACAACACCATACATTTTTACATTTTATTGTTTCTCTCACAAAACCTCTGCACCTGTATTTAAAATGAGAAAAACAGAGCTCAGTGCAGTTACATGATTTGCCCAAGACCACAAAATAAATCGTGCCAAGTGCACAATGCGACACCCAGTGCCCTGGGTGGTCCACATCACTGCCTCTGCTAGGTAGTGATTGACTGGAACACCCACTCTGGTTGGTTACAGCAGAGATTGTTGCCCTGTCATGAAAAAGCCATATAAAAAGGAGATCTGTGAAACTGTATACTGAATTACAGATAGATCTGCATTTGAACCCAGCCCCTGCTAAGTCACTGGGCTGGCTGACTCTACAATAGGTTCCAGCCTGCTCTTCTGAAATCTCAGGTTGCATACTGCTTTCTCTAGGAAGGCATCTTTATCAGCTTCTGCCCATGAGCCTTAATAGTGAACTCACCTTTTCCACAAAATCTTTTAGGGGTGGTGACTCCCTTCTCAAGCAGGGTTCAGCTACTCATTTACTGTAGTTGCTTTCAAAAGCCAGTTTCTCTCTGCTGATTCTATTTCTCAGATTCTCCATTGGCCTTTTCAAAGACCAAAGTTCCCTCCTAAGAGATGCCTCTCAGCTTCCTCATTCCATTCACTGGCTCTGATTTTCAGCTCTCAGATTTTCTTTTTGGATGGACCTTGGAGGAGCAGAGCTGATCTGTGACACAAGTCTGAGTGGGAGGTGGGAGCCCTTGAGAGGCACCTCTCTTTCCTCCCTGCATTTTCTGCTGAGTTCCTAGGGAATCTGGTGCCTTTACACCCACTCACTAGGTGAAATATCAGTTCAATCCAAGTTGCTCAACCCTGAAGGGATAAAGACTGAAATGGGCTGAGATCTTGCTAAGCAATAGCTTCAGGGAAATTTAGACTCTGTTTAGGGTAGCTAAAACTAAAGCCCAGAACAATAATACTGGACCAGAGTGGGGTTCAGATCCAACTTCCTTACTGGAGGCTTTGTGAATGGAGGCAGTCTTCCTACTTTTCCAGAGTCTTCCTGAGGGACACAGTACAAGCAGCAAGTCTTCTTTCTGGCTCAGCAGTCATGTTCTCTGGACCTGGACCCCACACTGAGTCAGGCTGTCTTGCACAGTGCACACCTTGCCGTCCAACTTTTTGAAGCCTCTGTGAGCCCTACTGCTCCCTGGGATGTGCAGAGAAGACTGACACAGGGCACTACTCACTGTGAGCTCTGCTTTCTCTCATCAATTCTATCAGTACCAGAAATAGCTCTAAATGGCTTCTGGGGTTCAGCTTTTAACAGAAACCACCCACTAGAGCTCAGCTGGTAAAGAATCTGCCTGTAATGCAGGAGACCTGGGTTTGATCCCTGGGTTGAGAAGATCCTCTAGAGAAGGGAAAGGCTACCCACTCCAGTATTCTTGCCTGGAGAATTCCATTGAGTGTATAATCTATGGGGTCGCAAAGAGCCGGAAATGACTGAGCTACTTTCACTTCACTTCACTTCACTTCTACACACTGGAGCATCTTTGAAGACCTGTGAGAGTTGCTTTTGTTATTATAATCATATATAATGACCTGCCTCAGGGAACTCTGCCCCTCTGCCTGACTGTTAAACCCGCAGGCAGGAAATAATGTTTAGAATTTTTGAGTAGAGTATAATTCTTAGCTACTTGAACCTCAGGCTGTGTGGTTCAGTAGAACAGGATTAAAGAAGCAGGTTGATCTATCCTTCTCCAGCTGTAAGGAAATTGCAAACTCAACATATCCTTTTTGAAGAGCAATATTAAGTCCTCTGCTGCTGCTGCTAAGTCGTTTCAGTCGAGTCCGACTCTGTGCGACCCCACAGATGGCAGTCCACCAGGCTCCGCCGTCCCTGGGATTCCTCTAAGGGTTCACAAACCCATTGTTCCCCAGGCCTCTTGGGAGTTGGGTTTGTTTACAAAGACAGAGGTACAGCTTTAATCTGAGTATGGTGAATCCAAGGTTTTATCTCAGGCAATTGACAGATGAGCTCATGGTGAATAACAGCTTGTATGGTCTAGTCTACCTTGCAGTCAGTTAATCCTCAGCCCGCTGTTCTCTCTAGGTTTTAAGGAGGTCTCCATCACTGCATTAGAAAAAATGTAAGGCTACTTCAGTTGCATAGGCAGCTGGAAGCTTAGAAACTTAATATTGGATGAAACGCTTTTACTCTAATATGTGGACAACTGGCTCATAGCTAACCTTACATATGACAAATGTCTACAAAATACCATCAGAACCCTGAACTATTTGGCTAATTGTGGATAAAAAGTTTCCTATAAAAAGGCCCAGATGTGCAAACAAGTCATCTATCTGGGCTTTGTCCTCTCCCAAGAACAGCTGGATGATATATAGTCACCAGCAGTCAGTTAATGAAAGAAAGGAATGTCTTAAAACTCAGAATGGCACCAGGCCCCTCATCCATAAATGCATTTTGGGATAATCTTGGCACCAGAGGAGTCATCCCGGGCCATCTTGTAGAAAAGCAGATTGCCATACAAATAGTTTTATTTACATAGATTAGGGGAACAACATACTGGTTTGTCAAGTCGGTTCTGAGCCATTAGGCAGAACCGACTTGAAGACAGAGTTTGGGGTAAATTCATAGTACATTAACATAGCTTAAGACAGGCATTTCCATAAGAAAAATGTATTGGTTAACTCAAGGTTTGAGAATGGTTAACTTCAGGTGAAACCAGGTGTCATTATGGCAACACAGTATTTTAAGAGAAAAGACTTTTAAATTTGTTTAGAGAAGGGAAAAAATATCGCTAGTTTGTTTCCTTCTGCCGCTTAAGAGAGATAAAAATGTCTGATACTTGCAGCCCATTTCCTCCATTTGGAGACCCCTGGCCTTCCTGCCTGTTACCCTCTCACGACCTTGAGACATTCTTTTGATTTACTGTAATAACCAATTGCTAAGACTACGAGTGGGGCACTCTCCGCCCCCTTCTGATGTCTACATCAGAAGGCTTCTCTGTCCTTTATCACTGTAATAAAACGGTCACACAAGAGCTCTGAGTGATCAAGCCTGATCCCTGATCCTGAAGCTAAATCCTCTTCTTTAGAGATCACAAATCCAACATCATTCACTGTAAGTGATCAAACACAGGTAAAACTTGTATTCATTATCAGTCACTACTTTCAGGATATCCTGAAAAGTGTTCCTTTTACTTTAGGAGGGTGGCTGATCTCTGAGCCAGTTGTTCACAGAGATGACTTTGTGACCATATGTGACATCCTGGCAAACTTCTGCATTTATATTCCCAGATCAGTGGGGTGATTGGGGTGGTTGAAGCCCTATGCTTTGACTCAGGGGTCTTTTCCATAGCATCCTTGAATAACCCTGTCCCTGATCTGTTTGGTTCTAACTCCGTAGATGATGGGGTTGAGCACAGGAGGTACCAGGAGATAGAGAACAGCCAACATGATGTGTACCACTCGGGGCACATGATGTCCAAAGCGGTGGGTGAGGAAAGTAAAGAGAGCCGGGATGTAGAAAGCCAAGATGACACAGATATGAGAGGCACATGTGCCAAAAGCTTTGAGCCGGGCTTCACTTGAGGGTAACTGTAGCACTGTTCTCAGAATCATTACATAGGATACACTGATGACAATAACATCAAAGCCAATTACAGAGAAGGCTGCAAAGAGCCCATATACACGATTAACTTGAGTGTCAGCACACACCAGCTTCAGCACAGCCATGTGCTCACAGTATGACTGGGGGATGATCCGATTGGGGCAGAAGTGCATCCTGGACACCATGAAGCAGAAGGGACTCACCCACAGCAGCCCTCTCATCATCACACCTGCCCCCAGTTTACCCATGACAGATGGGGTCAGGATACTAGAGTGATGCAATGGGAAGCAGATAGCCACGTAACGGTCCAAGGCCATGGCCATGAGCAATCCGGACTCCACAGAAGAAAAGGCATGGATGAAGAACAACTGGATGAGGCAAGCATGGTATTCGATCTCATGATCGTGAAACCAGAATATGGCCAGCATTTTAGGCTGTGTGGAAGTGGACAGGACCAGGTCCGTGGTAGCCAGCATAGCCAGAAAGAGGTACATGGGCTCATGCAAGGTGGGATCAGTTCGGATGACATGAAGGAGAGTGATATTGCCGACTAGAGCCACAACATACATGGCACAGAATGGAAAGGCAACCCAAAACTGGGAATTCTCCAATCCTGGGATCCCAAGCAGGATGAAGGACACAGGATGAGAAGAACTGTTCCCTGAAGCCAGCATTGCACTCTGGCTTATATTTCTCCACTGGGAAGGTATCTACTCTCTGCAGGAGATAGCATTAAAATAAATCTTTATTATTATTTATTATATTTGGATATAAGAGTTGAATAATAAGGTAAAAGTTTAATGGTAAACCAGAATAACTTCAGCTATTTTAATAAGTAAAATTTTGCAATAGAAAATGATGCTAATCTGTGTTCATCACTTACATTTATGTTCTTGAATATGGGGTCAGAACACACCACTAGCTGCAAACATGATATTTTACAAGAATGAAAATTTTTTTGAAATAAGGATACGTAAAAGGAAAATTGAAAAATAATGCCATATTAATTCTGTCCCTGTGTTCTAGTAAGAGCTGACAACTGATTTGCTTAAACTTCGCATAGATCATTTCATCCCTGTTGGAAATCCCTAACTCAGGGAAGCAGTTGGTTCACTACACCACAACGAGGAATCAGTTTCTGGAGGACCCGTGCTCTGAGGATGCGGGGAGCAGTGATCTGTCCTTGCTCTTCTAGCCGGGATAGGGCTCCTGCTTCTCCGAGGAGGGATACGTATGCAGCTGACCCCATCATCTCCCTGCTGATAGCTTCTGAGACTCCCGAAGCCAAGGATCCTACTGTGTTCTCAAGGCCCTGAGAGGAAGTCCAGTCATGCCTTCCCCCTAACCCCTCCCAGGACAGAGCTGGTCTCTAGGAGGTGGAGCAAGCACACTAGCCAAGGGCACCAGGCTGATTAGGGGCTGAGCCAGGCTTCTACCCCACGTGTCCTGTTTTTCTCCCAATTTCATACACACTTGGACTGACCTGTATCGCAAGTGTTCAGAGCCAGAATGTATTTGAATTTTTACATGAGAATCCCTTTTTTTCCTTCTATAGAAATACTTAGATGTATACACAGACATCCTGATGAAGTAGACAGCGATCTACAAACGCCAGTCTCCATGCTGGGGCCTCACACTCCTGAATTAAAACAGCAGCAACACTTGGGCCACTTTTCAAAGTAGGAAGTCACTCTGGAAAACGCTTTGACTTAAAGGACCATAGCAGTGTATTTACTGAGTTAGTTTTAGCTCTAAGACAATTACTGTGAAGATTTGGGTTGGTAAAGGACTGACCAATTGTGCACCTATAATGGATTTAGTGTATGACTCCTCAGTTGGAGAATCAAAAAACTTTCCTTGCTCAAATCATGAATATTTTAGGCTCCGTGGGCCACAGAATCTCTGTTAAAACTAGTTAGCATTGGTATTGTAGCATGAAAGAAGCCATAGTCAATATCTAACTTGTGGGTGTGGCTGTGCTCCAACAAAACTTTATTTTTAAAACCGTGCTGCAAAGTGGAGCTGGTGCAGGCTATAGTTTTCTAATCCTTGTCCTAAGTGATAAATTTCATGAAGTTATCCCTGAGCGGTGCTCTCTTCCTAGAACCTCTGCTTTGCAAAGAAAGGGAATTTAATCAATGTTGGCTGAAGAAACTAAAAAATAAAGGTCATTATTCAGTAGCAATGGAGTCATGAACCAATTTTCTGTATCTTAAAATGTCTGACAGAGCCTTCCACATTGGCTCCAAACCCAGAAGACAGTTATGTCCATTTCTCATACTAGTGGTTGCCCTACTGGCCAGGGTTTGACTTTGGGAACATCATCCTCTGCTGGTATTTGCTGGTATCACAAGGATTGATGCTTGTGTCTGATCCCACTGCTGACCACTGTCTATCTCAGAGCCAATGGCAAAAAACACATCTGGTTCTTACCCAATATCTTCACACAATTTACTCTCAGTTGACACAAGTCTTTGTTTGAAAGCATTAGCTCTTACCTCCTTCATAACAGAAAGACATAGTCAAGGAGAGTATCTTTTCAAACTCCCTTTATCAAATCACCTCTGGATATGGACAAACATTTCATTAACATGACTCAGTGGTTCCTAAGAAGGGTTTATGCATGATCTGAAATAAATCTAGCCTCTTTCTGATTTTCTCTAGATTTGTAACATTGTGAAAGAAGTAGAACTAAGATTCTATAAGTCCTGCTCTAAATTGAAAACTTTACCATCCTTCCTAGATAGTAGATATTTGGGGCTTTCCAGGTGGCTCAGTGGTAAAGAATCTGCCTGCCAATGCAGGAGACGCAGCTTTGATTCCTGGGTGGGGAAGATCCCCTGGAGAAGGAAATGGCAACCCCACTCTAGTATCATTGGCCTGGAAAATCCCATGGACAGAGGAGCCTGGCAGGCTACAGTCCATGGGGTTGCAAAAGAGTCGGACACTACTCTGATGGGTTATAGTTCATGGGGTCTCAAAGAGTAGGACATGACTGAGCAACTAAGACACACACACACAAGGCTTAGCAATTAGAAACAAAGTCACCAATCATTAAAAAAAAAAGAAGAAAAGAAAAGAAAAGAAATTCAGAAACACATACATTATCTGGGCACTAGGGCTGTGTTTTATCCCCTTTGACCTGGCCTGATGTTCTCAAAGAGTCATATATTGTGTTTACTCTAGAGGCTCCCTCATTTCCCTCTTTTTACCTCCTGTATGTCACTCTTCACTTGCAAGGACATAGTCACTGAGGCTTAAGGTCACTTGGAAAAGAATACTTGGGTCATCCTCACTATTGCAGGGGGTACTGGTGATGATGCTGGATATAAATTTATCAAAGTGAATAATAATCTCTTTGATTAATTCTGAAAGATATCACTATTTTTGTAGATACAACACTATACACTTTTACATTTTATTGTTTCTCTCATAAAGCCTCTGCATCTTTGTTTACAATGAGAGAAACAGAACTGAGAGTAGCTACATGATTTGCCCAAAACCATACAATAAATTAGTGCCAAGTGCAGAGCTCCACACCCAGTGGTCTTGGTGGTCCACAATACTCCTCTGCTAGGTAGTGACTGATTGGAACACCCATGCTGGTAGGATACAGCAGTGATTGTTGCCCTGTCATGAAAAAGCCAGATACAAAGGGAACCTGTGGAATTGTTTAGTGAATTACAGATAGATCCACATTTCAATCTTGAACCCCACTAAGTCATTGAACTGGATGCCTCTACAATAGGTTCCAGGTTGATTTTCTGGCATTTCTGGGTATAGACTGCTGAAGGGCATCTTCACTGAATCTGCCCATGAACCTTAATAGAAACTCACCTGTTACATAAACTCCCTTTGGGGTGGTGACTCTCTTCTCAACCAGGGTTCAGCTACTCATATACTGTAGCTTCTTTCAAAACCAGTTTTTCTCCACTGATAGATCTATTTTTCAGACTCTCCCATGGCCTTTTCATAGACCAAAGTTCCCTCATAAGTGATGCCTCTCAGCTTCCTCATTCTATTCTTCTATTCTCTTGGCTCTGACATTCAGGTCTCAGATTTTCTTTCTTGGGTCGACTGTGGAGGAGCAGAGCTGACCTGAAATTCAAGTCTGAGTGGAAGATGGGAGCTTCTTGAGAGGCACCTCTCTTTCCTCTCTGCACTTTCTGCTGCGTTCCTTTGAAATCTGGTACCTTCACTATCACTCACCTGGTGAAATATCAGTTCAATCCAGGTTGCTAAAACCCAAAGGGATAAAGACTAAATGGGCTGAGATCTTGCTAAGGAACAGCTTCCGGGAATTTTACACTCTGTTTTATTACTTTGGGGCATTTAAAACTAAGACCCAGAACCATAATACTAGAGTAGTATGGGGTCCTGATCCAACCTCTTTCCTGGATGGATTGTGTAAGGAGGTAGTCCTTCTACTTTTCTAGAATTTTCCTGGAGGACACAGAAGAAGCAGCAAGTCTTCTTCCCATCTCAGGCTGTAGATCAGCAGTCATGATCTTTGGCCTCGAGCCCCCAGTGAGTCAGGCTATTCTGCACAGTGCACACTATGCCTCTAGCTCTTTGAAGATTCTGAGTCCTTTTGCTCCTTGGGATGGGCAGAGATGACTGGGGCCCAAGGCACCCCTCAATGAAAGCTCTGCTTTATCTCTCACCATCTCCAACTTTACCGGACACAACTGCAAATGGCTTCTGGAAAACAGCTTATAACCGAGAACACCCAGTGGAGCCTCTTTAAAACCTGTGAATGTCTACACTTTCCCTTCCCCCAAGCACCAATTCTCTCCGCCCTCCTGGGTCCCACTGCCTCATACTTGAGCTGACTTCCTCTAAGCCTGGAGACTAAAAGTGGAAGCATTAACCCCTAAATCTCCCTTCTTCTCTATGTATGTGCATTTGAATGCACACATAATAATGTGTGTGGCTGAGATTGTTTTTGTTCAGTTACTAAGACATGTCTGACTCTTTGTGACCCCAAAGATTGCAGGACGCCAAGCTTCCCTGTCCTTCACTGTCTCCTGGGGTTTGCTAAATTTATGTCCCCTGATTGTATGAGTGTAAGTTTATCTATATGCATGTACTTTACTGTTTGCCAGAGTATGTATATTTACAACTGAAGGGATATTTTGTGCAATGAGCAAGTGTGTTCATTTATCATGTATATCGATGTGTATATCTGAGGGATAGTAATAAATATGTGTGTAAAGGAGTGGATTTTCTTGAGGATGTATGTATGTGAAATTGTATATACATGAAAGGACAAATAATTACTTGCATGAAGTATACATTTTAGTGTGATAGCAGGGCTCTGTGAGGGCCAGGTCACTATACATGTGGAGAAAACAATGCCATCTGCCATTTCGGTAAGAAAAGAATATTGCCTGCCATTAAACCATCAAGCCATCAACCAGTGGGCTCTGGAAGGTATCCCCCTTCCTGCAACACCATTTCTTAGTTACAGGAAATAGTCTTCATTCAGTATTCTTGACTCCCTGAATTCCAGTGAGTGGGTTCAACAGTTGCTAACTAGGAAAGGGAGGTGATGTAGAGACAAAGGGAGGAATAGTCAAAATAATGCCCCCCCGCCCCCCCCCCCCCCCCACAAAATAGTGCAGCCTTGGAGCAGTGTCCTGATCCTCTCTCAAGGGATATACATAACAGTATCTTTGAACTGTTTTGCAGATCTGAAAATCCCACCAGGTGGGAGAAATTAACTGTATGCTGCCCACAAACATGTAGACCCCAGACCACTTGGAACCAGAAGGATGATGATGCTGACTGACTCCCACTTATTAGCACACCACCAACCAATCAGAAGACTGTCCAATAGATGACCGTGCCCTCTTTGAGCCATTACTATAAAACTCTTCATAATCCCTCCAGATTCGGACACAGAGTATAAGGGTTTTACAATAGCAATAAAGCTATTATTTTCTATTTCACCTAAAACTCTGAGAATTAGTTTGATGCTGGGGTACAGAGGGTGGATTTGACTTTAACAGTAAGGGCTTGAATTCAGACTGATGTTCTAATCTCTAGTACCTCTGAATGTGACCTCATTTGGAAATAAGCTCCTGTTGTGCTGTAGTCACTCAGTCATGTCTGACTCTTTGGAAATAAGCTCATTGCAGATGTAGTTATAACTAATAATAAATAAATAAATAAATAATAAAATGAAATGAAAATAAGCTGATAATAATAATTTCATGCTGAAGTAGAGCAGGTTCTTAGTCAATATGACTGATCTCCTTCTAAAAAGGGAAAATTTGGACACTGAGACATGCACCTACACGGCATGGCTCATAGTTTCATTGAGTTTGACAAGGCTGTGGTCCATGTGATTGGTTTGATTAGATTTCTGTGATTGTGATTTTCACTCTGCTTGTCATCTGATGGATAAGGATAAGAGGCTTATGGAAGCTTCCTGATGGGGAAGACTGACTGATGGAGGAAACTGGGTCTTGTTTGGATGGGTGAGGCACTACTCAGTAAATCTTTAATCCAGTTTTCTGTTGATGGGTGAGGCTAAAACTATGGTGGAGGTAATGAAGATAATGGTGACCTCCTTTAAAAGGTCCCATGCATGCACTGCTGCACTCAGTGCCCCTGAAACTGCAGCAGGCCACTGCTGACCCACACCTCCACCAGAGACCCTTGGACACTCATGGGGAATCTGAGTCAGTCTCTTGTAGGGTAGCTATTCCTTTCTCCTGGGTCTTGGTGTGCACAAGGTTTTGTTTGTGCCCTCCACGAGTCTGTTTCGCCAGTCCTGTGTAAGTTCTGGTGGCTCTATGATGGGATTAATGGTGACCTCCTCCAAGAGGGCTTATGCCATACCCAGGTCTGCTTCACCCAGAGCCTCTGCCCCTGCGGCAGGCCACTGCTGACCCATACCTCCAAAGAAGACATTCAAACACTCAAAGGCAGATCTGGCTCAGTCTCTGTGGGGTCTCCTGGGGGGCACAAGGTTTTGTTTGAGCCCTCCGAGCATCTCTGGCAGGTATAGTGTTTGATTCTAAATACGATTTCACCCCTCCTACCATCTTGCTGGGGCATCTCCTTTGCCCTTGGAAGTGGGGTATCTTTTTTTGGTGGGATCCAACATTTTCCTGTCGATGGTTATTCAGCAGTAAGTTGTAATTTTGGAGTTCTTGCAGGAGAAGATGAGCAAAGGTAAGTGCACATCATTCTACTCTGCCATCTTGATTGAGCTTAGACGGACAGGTCATGGTGGAGATGTTTTGACAAAACGTGGTCCACTGGAGAAGGGAATGGCAAACCACTTCAGTATTCTTGCCTTGAGAACTCCACGAACAGTATGAAAAGGAAAAAAGATAGGGCACTGAAAGATGAACTCCACAGGTTGGTAGGTGCCCAATATGCTACTGGAGAAGAGTGGAGGAGTAACTCCAGAAAGAATGAAGAGACAGAGTCAAAGCAAAAAAAAACCACCCAGCTGTGGATGTGACTGGTGATGGAAGTAAAGTCTGATGCTGTAAAGAACAATATATCATAGGAACCTGGAATGTTAGGTCCATGAATCAGGGTAAATTGAGAGTGGTCAAACAGGAGATGGCAAGAGTGAACACTGACATTTAGGAATCAGTGAACTAAGATACTGGATTGGGTGAGTTTAACTTTGATGACCAATGTATCTACTACTGTGGGCAAGAATCCCTTAGAAGAAATGGAGTAGCTTTCATAGGCAACAAAAGAGTCCAGAATGCAGTACTTGGAGGCAATCTCAAAAATGACAGAACGATCTCTGTTCATTTACAAGGCAAACCATTCAATATCACAGTAATCCAAGTCTATGCCCCAACTAGTAATGATGAGGAAGCTGAAGTTGAATGGTTCTATGAAGACCTACAAGATCTTCTAGAACTAACACCCAAAAAAGATGTCCTTTTCCTTATAGGGGACTGGAATGCAAAAGTAGGAAGTCAAGAAATACCTGGAGTAATGGGCAAATTTGGCCTTGGAGTACAGAATGAAACAGGGCAAAGGCTAACAGAGTTTTGCCAAGAGAACACATTTGTCATAGCAAACACCCTCTTCCAATAATACAAGGGAAGACTCTACACATGGACATCACCAGATGGTCAACACCAAAATCAGATGAATTATATTCTTTGCAGCCAAAGATGGAGAAGCTCAATAGAGTCAGCAAAACAAGACCGGGAGCTGACTGTGGCTCAGATCGTGAACTCCTTATTGTGAAATTCAGACTTAAACTGAAGAAAGTAGGGGAAAGCACTAGACCAGGTATGACCTAAATCAAATCCTTTACACAACAAACTGTAGAAAATTCTCAAAGAGAAGGAAATACCAGACCACCTTTCCTGCCTCCTGAGAAATCTGTATGCAGGTCAAGAAGTGACAGTTAGAACTGGACGTGGTTCCAAATCGGGAAAGGAGTACTTCAAGGCTGTATATTATCACCCTGTCTTTTTAACTTATATGCAGAGTACATCATGTGAAATGCCGGGCTGGATGAAGTACAAGCTGGAATCAAGATGGCCAAGAAAATTATCAATAACCTCAGATATGCAGATGACACCACCCTTATGGCAGAAAGTGAAGAAAAACTAAAGACCCTCTTGATGAAAGTGAAAGAGAAGAGTGAAAAAGTTGGCTTAAAACTCCATATTCAGAAAACTAAGATCATGGCATCTGGTCCCATCACTTCATGACAAATAGATGGGGAAACAATGGAAACAGTGACAGACTTTATTTTTTTGGGCTCCAAAATCACTGCAGATGGTGACTGCAGCCATGAAATTAAATGATGCTTGCTCCTTGGAAGAAAAGCTATGACCAATCTAGACAGCATATTAAAAAACAGAGACATTGCTTTGCTGACAAAGTCCATCTAGTCAGAGCTATGGTTTTTCAAGAAGTCATGTATGGATGTGAGATTTGGATTATAAAGAAAGCTGACCACTGAAGAATTGATGCTTTTGAACTGTGGTGTTTGAGAAGACCGTTGAGAATCCCTTGGACTTCAAGGGGATCAACCAGTCAATCCTAAAGGAAATCAGTCCTGAAAATTCATTGGAAGGACTGATGATGAAGCTGAAACTCCAATACTTTGGCTACCTGATAGGAAGAACTGACTCATTTGAAAAGACGTTGATGCTGGGAAAGATTGAAGGCAGCAGGAGAAGGTGATGGCAGAGAATGAGATGTTTGGATGGCATCACTCACTAGATGGACATGAGTTTGAGTATGCTTTGGGAGTTGGTGAGGGACAGGGAAGTCTGGTGTGCTGCAGTCTCTGGGGTTGCAAAGAGTCAGACATTACTGAGCGACTGAGCTGAACTGAACTGAATTGAGACATGCACACAAAGAGAATGCCATGTAGACATGAAGTCAGAGATTATGGTAATATTTTTATATGGCAAGGTTTCCAGAAAATCACCAGAAGCTAGGAGAGATGTAAGGTACAGGTTCTTCTTCAGAGCCAGTAGAAGGAATCAGCCCTGGTGACACCTTAGTCTTGGACTTCTAAGCTCCAAAACTGTGACACCATCAATTTCTGTAGCTTAAGCCACTCAGTTTTTGTTAGATTGTTAAGCTAATCATAGCAAACTAATATAACAATAAATGCATTTTATACATCATTCTAAGACATCGTCTGTAAATAATTCACTTAACATGAGCCAGTGGATTTTTTAATATAGTTCTAAGGAAATTGTTCATCTACATATGATCCTGCAGAACATACATGCTTAGTGTTCCACATACCCAAGAGGTGATCTTTTCTTTATCTAAGAATAGATCAGTATACTGTGGAAGAAAATCATGAAGAAGTCAGAAATAGCCCCAAACATAATTAAGTGATTTTCATCGGAGAAATCAATGAACTTCAGTGACAGAAAAATATGAAGCTAGAACAGCTGGGTATTTGTATAAAAACCAAAGTGAAACTTAATTCCTCCCTCAATGATAAACATCTTTATTTGCATATAATTAAATTTAGAAGCTAAAACTATGAAGATTCCAAGAGAAAAATTAATAGGATAATATTGTCATGAACCAAAGGAAAGCAAAGATTTCTTAGGACACAAAACAGATTTTAAAGAAAAAAAATCAACATTTGAACTTGATCAAACTACAAAAGATACAAAGGTAAAAAAGAAACCCACAGATGAATAAAATAATCACATTGCTTGTATCTGAAAAACAAAATCTCACAATCAACAGAGAGACAAAGAACTCATTAAAATTCTAAGCTTTTGATTTAAGAGACACTTCACAAAGGGAAGTAAATGAACATCTAGTACATGCATGAAAATATGCTCAAATCTTTATTCATTAGGGAAATGAAAATTCAACCCACAAAGAGATACAAAGCCATTAGAATAACTAAACAAAATGCATTGGCAACACTAAGTGTTCAAAAAAACTATGGGGCACTTGGGGTCCTCCGGCACTGAGGACAACCCTATCAGGAATCTTTTTGGCTACTTCGAACAAAGTTAGCATATTTTGATGAAGCAGGTCCATTTCAAGTTTCATACACCAAATAATTGGGTAATACTTACATCGGAAAGTAAGAATATCATAACATTGTGATTCAACTATACTTCAGTTGAGAAAAAGAGCATATTTAAAGTAGCTGTGTACATGTGTGTTATGTTAGTCACCCAGTCGTGTCCGACTCTTGCGACCCCATGGACTGTAGCCCATCAGGCTCCTTTGTCCATGGGATTCTCCAGGCAAGAATACTGGAGTGGGTTGCCATTTCCTTCTTCAGCTGTGTACATAATAACAGCTAAAATGTGGAAACCCAAATATCTGTCAATTAGAGATTAATGAAATTTTGCAACATTTATCCAATAAAACACTACTCAGTAAAGAAGGGAAAAAAAATAAGAACTGGGAAAAAAAGTATTTGTGGAAACAATATTCAGGATAAAGACTGGAAACTAAGGCTTTAAAATAGGGGACCTATCAACTACAAAAGAAAGACAACGTTTAGTTTTAGTCTACTCAGGCCTAGTCATGAAAGTGTGACATTTGTTTAATAGTTTCTCTGTGCCAGGTTGTACTCTAGAGGATTTTAAATTGTGTAGTTATGTTGTCTCTACAACAACCAAATGAAATAGGTATCAACTTTCTCATTGTACAGGTAGAGAATCTAAGGCACAGAGAGGTTAAGGTTTTAGAGCGTAGACATACAGAACCAGAATGTTAACTTTACTCTCATTCACTGTATTTAGCTAAAGCTTAAAGGGTTCAAAGAAAATTATTTAAAGCCTAGTAATTCTGTGTACATAGTCAATCTATCAACGAAGTGTAAAAGGAAAAAACAGAGAGACATTTTACACTGGCAGAACACACAGAAAATTTATCATTTAAGCATCACACCCATATTTCTCTGATTAACATTGAATTATGTATTTTAGCAAAAAGATATATGCAATAAAGTTCAACAACTGATAAGAACTGTTAAGTAGAAATTACTCAAGGGTGCCATGTAAATTAATCTCAGGAAAGCAGCATTCCAATATGCCTTTAAAAGAGCAGAATGTATTAAATAAAGTCTTGCACAAAATATGGCCTTAGAGCAGAAGTGTTGTCAGAAATTCCTGATTCAGGCCCGCCCTCAGACCTAATGAAACAGAATCACTTTTTCTACTGTATTTTGAAAAGCTTTATTCTGAAGACACAAGGGAGAATTGCATGGACAGAGGAGCCTGGCGAGCTACAATCCATAGGGTCGCAAACAGTCAGACACGACTCAAGAGACTGAGCATGCATAAACAAACTCATTAAACTATGTATTACAAATATTTGCATTTTATTGTTTCAAGTTATAGTCATAAAATAATTTTTAAAAGACAAAGATAGAGAATCAGAATTATTTACTGATTTGCTAATAAGGGGATCATGGTTCCTCACAACTCTAAAATTTAGGAATTCTGACAATGGTCCTTCAGAATACCCGTTCATTTCTGGAGGCTCCTTTAAGCTCCATTAGCTGTTTCTTTTGTGAAAAACACATACTCCTGATTTCTCTTAAAGCACCTTCATCTGACGTTGGTTTTAATAACGTAAGAGCCTCTATTTTAGGACCTTCTTCACCATTGACTTTGACAAGAGAATGGTGCATGAGAATAAAAACACAGATGCAGTAAATGTGATAGATATGTTTATCACCTTGATTGTGATGATGGTATCAGTGGTGTATGTCTATGTCCAAACTCATCAAAATGTATGCATTAAATATGTGCAAATATTTGTGTGTTTCGTACAGCTCAAAAAAGTTGAAAAAATAAGAAAAAATGAAGGACATGTAGTTTTTAATATACATTAAATTTTTCATTTGAAAATTGAATATTGAAATTGAATATTAATAAATAAAATTTTTTCTAGTAACTTTATTACCTTCAACTCTACAACAGTTATTTTTAAGGAGATGCTCCTTCCTCAAATTTTTTCCAAAACTTCATTTGAAATCAATTATCATCAGAGCATCAGCAAATTTTGTTAAGAGAGACCAGCATTTAGTCTACCTAATTCTCAATATTAGCAGTCTCAAGATACTGTGAGCAATATTATGTCTGGAAGCAATGTTGTGTCTATATTTCCAAACATTTCTGGAAATTATTACAGAGTCCCTAATGCTCTCAGATTATCCACTCCACTCCCCTAGGCTTTGGCGCTGAATTAACCTCTTCTGTATAGTTTTGTTGTTATTTCAGTTACTTTTTTTTCTCCCTCTGAAACTAAACTTTTCAATCATGAATAATTTTGAGAAATATACAAAGGTGCAAAAAGAACATCAAAATACCACAAATCTCAGTACTATCATTAAACTTTATAGCATTTGGATGCATTTCCTGAATCCATTTCTATGTACCTATCTTCTTTTTAGAATTGAAATCAGCCATATGGACAATCATTTTTCAGTTTCACATTATATCTTGATCATTTCCACACCATTAGATACATTTTACAAATACAGTATTTAAATGATAAATAACATTCAATTGCTCACTACTATATCTGGTTTCTAATAAATCAATATTTGAATGTTTTCCTGCTCTTGTTTTTATAAATAATGAATCTACACATGTCTTTGTACATCATTTTATAATATTCTATTTTTATAAATAAATTCCAAACTTGGGGAAAATACAGAACTTTTAAATAGTTTCCATGGAAATTGCTAAACTCCTTTATCACAAGGTATACCAACTTATTTTTCTACCAACCATTTAAAAGGAAATGTCATCTTGTTTGTCTGTGGAAGATGGTATTCTTTTCAGATCTTCACAAATTTGATAGGTGAACATGTCTTTTACTCTTTTCTTCTGATGATGAACATAGGTCAACCCCGTGTTCATTATTAATAACCTCTTTCAGAGAATTCTTATTCAGGGTATCCTGAAAATTGCCCCTGTTGCTTCAGGAGGGTGGCTATTCTCTGAGCCAGTTGTTCATAGAGATGATCTTCTGACAATATGTGATATCATGTTAAACTTTCTGTATTTATGTCCCCAGATCAGTGGGGTGATTGGGGTGGTTGTATCCCTAAGCTTTGACTCAAGGGCATTTTATACAACATCCTTGAACAACCCTGTCCCTGATCTGTTTGGCTCTAACTCCGTAGATGATGGGGTTGAGCATGGGAGGTACCAGGAGATAGAGAATAGCCAACATGACAGGTGCCACTGGGGCACTTGATGTCCAAAGTGGTGGGTGAGGAAAGTAAAGAGAGAAGGGATATAAAAAGCCAAGATGACACAGATATGGGAGGCACATGTGCCAAAAGCTTTGAGCCGGGCTTCACCTGAGGGTAACAACAGCACAGTTCTCCAAATCATCACATAGGATACACTGATGACAATAACATCAAAGCCAACTACAGAGAAAGCTGCAAAGAGCCCATGTGCATGATTTACTCTTGTGTCAGCACACACCAGCTTCAGCACAGCCATGTGCTCACAGTATGACTGGGGATGATCCGATTGGGGCAGAAGGGCATCCTGGACACCATGAAGCAGAAGGGACTCACCCACAGCAGCCCTCTCATCATCACACCTGCCCCCAGTTTACCCACGACAGATGGGGTCAGGATACTAGAGTGATGCAGTGGGAAGCAGATAGCCATGTAATGGTCCAAGGCCATAGCCATGAGCAAATCAGACTCCACAGAAGAAAAGGCATGGATGAAGAACAACTGGATGATACAGGCATGGTATTCAATCTCATGATTGTAAAAGCAGAATATGACCAGCATTTGAGGTTGTTTGGAAGTGGAGAGGACCAGATCAGTGGTAGCCAGCATGGCCAGAAAGAGGTACATGGGCTCGTGCAAGGTGGGATCAATTCGGATGACATGAAGGAGAGGGATATTGCCGACTATAGCCACAACATACATGGCACAGAATGGAAAAGCAACCCAAAACAGAATTCTCTAGTCCTGGAATGCCAAGGAGGATGAAGCATACAGGATGAGAGGAGCTATTCCCTGAAGTCAACCTCAGAGGATGGTTAATGTTTCTCCACTGGGAAGGTAATCTACTCTCTTCAGGGGATAACATTAAAATTGATCATAATTATTATTTATAATATTTTGGATGGAATAATTGAACAATAGAGCAATTGGAGTTAATATTAAACCAGAATAATTTCAACTACCTTAATAAATAAAATTTTGCAATATAAAATAATGCCACTCATTATTATTATTTTCATATTTATGTCTATGCAAAGGGGGTCAGAATATACTAGCTACATGTATAATATTTCATAAAAGTAATAGCTTTTTGAAAGTAGAATCTGCTAAAGGAAAACCATCTTGAAAAATAATATAATATTCTTTCCCTTCTTTTCAATTTAGAACTGACAACTCTTTGTTTAACCTAAGCATCAGTTCAGTTCAGTTCATTTCAGTCACTCAGTCGTGTCCAACTCTTTGCAACCCCATGAACCACAGCACGCCAGGCCTCCCTGTCCATCATCAACTCCCAGAGTTTACCCAAACCCATGTCCATTGAGTTGGTGATGCCATCCAACAATCTCATCCTCTGTCATCCCCTGCTCCTCCTGCCCTCAATATTTCCCAGCATGAGGGTCTTTTCAAATGAGTCAGCACTTCGCATGAGGTGGCCAAAGTATTGGAGTTTTAGCTTCATCATCAGTCATTCCAATGAACACCCAGGACTGATCTCCTTTAGGATGGACTGGTTGGATCTCCTTGCAGTCCAAGGGACTCTCAAGAGTCTTCTCCAACACCACAGTTCAAAAGCATCAATTCTTCGGCGCTCAGCTTTCTTTATAGTCCAACTCTCACATTCATACATGACTACTGGAAGAAACATAGCCTTGACTAAATGGACCTTTGTTGACAAATTAATGTTTCTACTTTTTAATATGCTGTCTAAGTTGGTCATAACTTTCCTTCCAAGGAGTAAGCGTCTTTTAATTTCATGGGTGCAATCACCATCTGCAGTGATTTTGGAGCCCCCCCAAATAAAGTCAGCCACTGTTTCCCCATCTATTTGCTATGAAGTTATGGGAGCAGGTGCCATGATCTTAGTTTTCTGAATGTTGAGCTTTAAGCCAACTTTTTCATTCTCCTCTTTCACTTTCATCAAGAGGCTCTTTAGTTCTTCTTCACTTTCTGCCATAAGGGTGGTGTCATCCGCATATCTGAAGTTATTGATATTTCTCCCAGCAATCTTGATTCCAGCTTGTGTTTCTTCCAGCCCAGTGTTTCTCATGATGTACTCTGCATATAAGTTAAATAAGCAGGGTGACAATACACAGTCTTGACGTCCTCCTTTTCCTATTTGGAACCAGTCTATTGTTCCATGTCCAGTTCTAACTGTTCCTTCCTGACCTGCATACCGGTTTCTCAAGAGGCAGGTCAGGTGATCTGATATTCCCATCTCCTTCAGAATTTTCCACAGTTTGTTGTGATCCACACAGTCAAAGGCTTTGGCATAGTCAATAAAGCAGAAATAGATATTTTTCTGGAACTCTCTTGGTTTTTCGATGATCCAGCGAATGTTGGCAATTTGATCTCTGGTTCCTCTGCCTTTTCTAAAACCAGCTTGAACATCTGGAAGCTCACAGTTCACGTATTGCTGAAGCCTGGCTTGGAGAATTTTGAGCATTTCTTTACTAGCATGTGAGATGAGTGCAATTGTATGGTAGTTTGAGCATGCTTTGGCATTGCCTTTTGGGGATTGGAATGAAAACCGACCTTTTCCAGTCCTGTGGCCACTGTGAAGTTTTCCAAATTTGCTGACACATTGAGTGTAGCAATTTCACGGCATCATCTTTTAGGATTTGAAATTGCTCAACTGGAATTCCATCACCTCCACTATGGGGTTGCAAAGAATTGGACATGATTGAGTGACTTCCACTTTCAAAGAAGGGAAAAAACAGTATTTGTGAAAATAACATTGTGGAATTTCAAAGTGCCAAGATAAAGTTTGAAGCCTAATGCTTCACAATGAGGTACCATCTCACACCAGTCAGAATGGCTGCTGTCAAAAAGTCTACAAACAATAAATGCTGGAGAGGGTGTGGAGAAAAGGGAACCCTCTTACACTGTTGGTGGGAATGCAAACTAGTACAGCCACTATGAAGAACAGTGTGGAGATTCCTTAAAAAACTGGAAATTGAACTGCCATATGACCCAGCAATCCCACTGCTGGGCATACACACCAAGGAAACCAGAATTGAAAGAGATATGTGTACCCCAATGTTCATCGCAGCACTGTTTACAATAGCCAGGACATGGAAGCAACTTAGATGTCCATTGGCAGAAGAATGGATAAGAAAGCTGTGGTACATATACACAATGGAATATTACTCAGCTATTAAAAAGAATGCATTTGAGTCAGTTCTAATGACGTGGATGAAACTGGAGCCTATTATACAGAGTGAAGTAAGTCAGAAATAAAAACACCAATACAATATACTAACACATATATATGGAATTTAGAACGATGGTAACGATGACCCTATATGCGAGACAGTGAAAGAGACACAGATGAGAAGTACAGACTTTTGGACTCTGTGGGAGAAGGCAAGGGTGGGATGATTTGAGAGAATAGCATTGAAACATGTATATTATCATATGTGAAACAGATCACCAGTCCAGGTTCTATGCGTGAGACAGGCTGCTCAGGGCTGGTGCACTGGGATGATCCTGAGGGACAGGATGGGGAGGGAGGTGGGAGGGAGGTTCAAGATGGGGAACACATGTACACCCATGGTTGATTCATGTGAATGTATGGCAAAAACCACCACAATATTGTAAAGTTATTAGCCTCCAATTAAAATATATAAATAAAGGGGGAAAAAATAAAATATGGGGCAAAAATCACTTACAGTGAAAAGCCAGTAAGTTTAATTTAGTCTACTCAGGCCTAGTAATGAATATGTTTAATTCATTTAGTAGTCTCTAAATGCCTGGCTGTACTCTAAAGGTTTTAAAAGTACGTAGTTATGTATTCTCAACAACCGAATGAAATAGGTATCACCATCCTCACTTAACAGTAGAAAAAGTTAAGCACAGAGAAGTTAAAGTTTTACAGTGCAGACATACAGAACCAGAATTCTATCTTTAGTCTTATTCCCTATATTAAGCTAAAGCTTAAAATGTTTAGAGAAAATTACTTAAAGCCCAATAATTCTACATAAAGGTCAATCTATGAATGAAAGTGTAAAAGAAAAAAAAAGAGATTTTATGCAGGCAGAAACACATGGAAAATTGATCATTTATACATTATATTTATTTTTTTCTGAATAAAAAAGAATTATGTGCTTCAGCAAAATGAAATAAATATCCAATCAAGTTTGATAACCAAGTAGAAATTCCTCAAGTTTGCCATGCAATCTCAGGAAAGCAGGAATCCAACATGTCTTAAAAGATGCAGAATGTAATAAAGCCTTGCACAAAATATGGCTTCAGATCAGAAGTGTTGTTAGAAATTCTGCAATCAGGCCCCATCCCAGACCCAATTAATCAGAACTTTCATTCCAACAAGATCTTGATTATGTTTATGTGTTCATTAAATTTTGCAAGCATTTAGTTACCATTATGATTAAATAACCAAAAATCATTAGTGAGACAATGTTGAAAGCTTGTCTTTATCCCTTTATCTTGCTAGCGGCCAAAATGGAAGATAACTTGAATTCTGGAGAAAGCAAAATGTTATCCCAGAAATCCATGGTCCAGTGTAAATTAAACAGAAATATGACATAAATATGGGTAACTGAATAAGAGTCAAAGGAAAAAAAGTGATTTTATTTTGTTGAATGGATGCCTCCTCTTGCAGTGGTGTGTGTTTGCAAGCTCAGTCACCTCAGTTGTGTCCAATTCTTTGTCACCCTATGGACAGTAGCGCCCAGGCTCCTCTGTCCACAGTATTTCCTAGGCAAGAATACTGGAGTGGGTTGCCATGCTCTTCTCGGGGGATTTTCCCAATCCAGGGATCAAACCCACGTCTCCTGCATCTCCTGCATTGTGGGCAGATTCTTTACCCACTGAACTACCTAGGAAGCCAGATATGTGTTTAATTCAATCTAGATTCTGTGTTTAATAAAATCAAAATTGATTTGCTTTAAAGTTCAAACAACTGAAGCACAAATATGGTTTATTTAATAATAGCTATAAGACCATATATAAATTTATATAAATATTCAGGCAAATATTATGGTATAGGTGATTATATTAATATCTGGGAATGAAAAAAGGAGATAAGGATAAGGGCATTTCTTGTCTGCACCCTGCACAGCAATAAACAAAATTGAAAATTAATGGAAGAAAAAAAAGACTGTTTACATTCATGGAACATTTTATAAAGATAGTGAAATAACTAAAAGGGAGATGGCAAACATATTATTTAGATTTTCTTCAATCTAAAACATACTATTTAGTATTTCCCAGGTGAGTCTCCTGGGAAATTCTAGGCTTCCACCTAGGATTATGCTGCTCATCTAATTTTACTCTCTCTGAGCTCCAAGGGTCTCTTGGCAGCAGGGCTGAGTCACATGCCGGGCTCCTCAGAAGGCTGGGTCCGGGAGCTGGGCAGTAGAGGAAAAGGCAGCTGCCCTTCTGTTGGGAGCCAGGTAAGATGCTAGGACCAGAACATGCAGACCAAGAAGAGGGACTGTTGAAAGTGCATCAGAAGGGCAAGGGACAGAGCAGAGGGAGGGATGGGGAGAGGGAAGGCAAAAACTGCACACCTGAAAAGGGAGAGTAGAGGGGATCAGAGTGACAGCCCCAAAGCTAGAGCTTGTGAAAGTTAAGTGACACGTTTGCAAGCACATTTATGTCTACAGAGTCGGACACAACTGAGCGACTGAACTGAACTGAACGGAACTGATATGTCTACAGGAAAAGCATTAATTCAGTTCTATCAAGAAATTGAGTGAATTGTACTTCTGTGTAGCCCACATTTTATATTTATCATGTATTTTATTGTTATTTCACACAGCTTTTAAATTTGATTTCTGCCTCCCTATTTGTTAGAAAGTAAGTTTTTTGAATTCTTTCACTTGGCATCAGTTCCACCTTTTTTACATGATCCTCATAGTCTGAGCTTCTAAGAAACATTTTATGTTTAGAAAGAAGTACTTCAAATACATCTTGGCATTTGATCATTGTAGAAACAACTGGATATTGGCAGACCAGGGATTTTATTTTTTAATTGAAATATAGTTAATTTACAATGTTGTATCAGTTTCTAGTGTAGAGGAAATGATTCAGTTATACACATATGTATAAATATTATTTTCAGATTCTTTTCCATTACAGGTTATTATAAGAACTTGAGTACAGTTCCCTGTGCTATACAGTAGGTCATTGTTGGTTAGCTATATTATATATAGTAGTATGTATATGAGATAAATTAGGAGTTTGGAACCAGGGATATTTTTTAAGTCCAAGGTTTACAGGTAAGGAATCTTAGATGGGAATGGATTACCAAGGTCCTACCTCTCACCAATGTCAATGTAGAAGCAAGGACTTGTACCTTCATCTTTATTATTACACTGGGCCAGAATAATACATTCCAACATCCATGATCAAAACATCTGGACACACAGATTTATTGTGCTATTGTTCCTGTTCCCAACTCTCTCACCATCTGTCTAACCACAGACTGTCACCAAATAAATAACACATGCATAATCTACTTTAAATCAGATGCAGGAACGTTCTCTGGCCTTGGCATTCTAATGTGTATATTTGCTGTACAACTTATTTTACTTACACGTATCTTTTGTAACCAGTTGTATTTAAGTTTGACATAGTGTGTTCTGTATTGGTATTTTACTAAACATTTTCATTTCATCTTATTTAAGAAGGCACTCCCTAAAAAAAAAAATGTGTTTTCCCTTATTTATTCTAATATTAATTATTATAGCTTTTTTTTTTGGCCTTGAAATTTTTAACCCAAGTGCAGAGATGTGTGAAATAGGGATCCTTTCATATTTTTATAAATTGTTAACCAACTGACCAAGTATTATTTATCATATCAAATTTTTCCTGGCGATGTAACATGCCATTTTCATTGTATTCTTTATCCTCATTTATACACTTTTTGGAAATACTCTTCTATTCTGGGAGTATATATTTTTAAACCTTTGACCATTACGTTTTTTAAATTATAATAGCTTTCCATTACATTTTGACATATCAAAGGATATCCCATCTTTGTTGCTTCAATATTATACCAAATATATTTGCACATTTATAGTACCTAATACATTTTATAATACATCTGTCACTATCCATTAAAAACTTTTGTGTTATTGACTGATAACACTTTGAATTTATGGGAGTGTTAATGGGAAAATTCACATCTTTTCACTGTTGAATATTCATTCTTACTTTTAGGAAAGGAATAAAGGACTTAATGTTCTTCAGTAAATCTTTACAGACCTCCCCTATCTCTGCCAGACACAAACTTCTGTCATACGAATGCATTTTATAGCTTTGTAGCTATTATAAATAAATCCTTACTTTTATAAAATTTCCTCAGCAGTTAATTTATTTTTAAAAAAATTTTTTGGAGTATAGTTGGTTTACAATGTTGTGTTATTTTCAGGTGTACAGCAAAGTGAATCAGTCATACATATACATATATCCACAGTTTTTAAATTTCTTTTCTCATATAGGCCATGATAGAATATTGAGTGGAGTTCCCTGAGCTGCACAAAGGTTCTTAATAGTTATCTATTTTATACATGATAGTTTGTCAGTCTCAATCTTCCAGTTTATCCCTTCCCCACCCCACCTTTTAGCCTCTGGTAACAAGTTTGTTTTCTACATCTGTGACTTTACTCTCAGTGGTTAATTTCTGTGGCAGAAAAAAGCTATTAACTTGTGATATTGATCGTCTATACAATCACTTTGGCAGATTCTGTTTTTAAGAGTTTTAAGTCTATTCTTTTAAATGATTAATTAAGACCTAAATAAAGACATTTTTGCTTTGTCTCAAAGGCAACACTATCTCCTTTTATTTACTTGTTTTTTTCATTTATGAAGACTGTTCCATTAAATGTTGAATAGTAGTTGTGTTAATAAATATCGTTAGGGCTCAGGGCATCCCACCCCAAAATACATTACAATGGCATGTTGATTACTTTGAATTAGAAGTTACTGTATAAACAACCAGTGCAAGAAGGACACTCTGACTGTCTTCTCTCTTTCAGCAGGAAATAAATCTCCCACGTGAAACCTTCCCTGTACTGTAGGGTAAAGAGAGGGCCTTATCATCAGAGACAGGGAACTCAGAGCCCAGAAGGCTGTACAGACAGACCTCGCTACTTCTTTACTAATTTACCACCCCAAACCAAAACTCTGTTTAGATGTGTCACTAATTAAGCACCCAAGCCTAAGTTTCTCTGTCTGGTCATTTCCTCACAAATATGCTGTTTCTTTGTCTTAAGAGTATAAAGCTGCCGGCTTCGGCCACTTCTTATGTTCCATTTCTATGAGACCTCCACACTCCACATGTAGAAATCAAATTTAATATGTGTGTGTGTGTTCCTCACCTGTTAATCTGCCTGGTGTCAGTTTAGTTACTAGATTAGTCAAAAACTCAGTATGGGTAGGGGGGAAATTTTCCCCTTCCTAACAATATCTTTATCTTGTCACTAACTTTAATAGATCTGCTTTTCAGAGCACCAGTATATACATTTGCTCCAAATTTCTGAAAGATACCTTTCATTTGCAACACTATTTGCATTTTAAATACTAAGAATTTTATCATAGATTCCCATTGAATTTTCTGATTTCTTCCTCATCTCTTGAGAAAATCATCATTTGCTTCCCTTGCTCTGTTGGTGTAGTCATACCATGGATAGCACAGGCTCATTTGGCGATTGTTTTTCTATAAATGTTTTCTATTTTGTATCTGTTGCCAAATATAGTATTATACTTATGCACACTATTCTATTATAAAGCTTTATTTATCTTTTTATCATTTCTCATCCAATTAATCACGCTTTTTCTAAAATTTTCTTGAAAAAATTCACATATTTTCTTTTTAAATAATCGACTATGGTTTTATTGTTAATGCATTAATTTGTGCTCATATTCTGTATCAATTGTTTTTCTGACTTTTATTTAAATATTTTCCTAACATCTTAAGCTGAAAACAAAAAATATTTTATATCATTGCTTTTTGCATTAAATAAAAGAAAGTTTCATTAAAACAATGAGGTTTTAACCAATATGAGCTATGCTTAGTCACTCAGTCATGTCTGGCTCTTTGCGACCCTATGGACTATAGCCCTCCAGCCTCCTCTGTTCATGGGGATTCTCCAGGCAAGAATACTGGAGTGGGTTGCCATTCCCGCCTCTAGGGAATCTTCCTAACACAGGGATCAAACCCAGGTCTCTCCTTGAAGGTGGATTCTTTACTGTTTGAGCCACCAGGGAAGCTCATCATTGTTTTCTAACAAATGTATATTTCTCAGGTTAATATACTGCACTCTAGTGCCTTGCCTCACAGGTTCTGATATGTGTTTTTCTCATTTTTATTCAGTTTAAAATATTATTTTTCTCATTTATATTTTTTGAGCATAGAGAAGATTTTTAATAAATAAATGTTGCTATTGATGTGGAATCCTTTGGTAGGGGTTCAGGGGGAAGTTGCTGAGTGTAGGAGAAAAACAATAGAGATTTATGCCATATAATATATATATAGAGAAAATTTCCAGAAAGAAGGGGTCGTCAGAATGATATGTAAGTGGTGGATAAATGAGATGGCCACCAAAATGATTCAACTGAATTTGGCGGTTCTATTATACTTTGGCATTGTTTTCCATACTGGGTGTATCCTCAACGTCTAATTCTCTGGCCCTTTGCACACAGAACTATTCATGATGAGATTCTTTTCTTGAGAAACCTAAGCAGCATCACACCCACACAACTGACATGGAATTAACATTTTAGGTGTCTGAAAGTAAATATCTAAAAAATATTTGTCATGGACATTTGTCGGACTATGTTAGAGACCCCTTCTCTGTGTGCCTCAGCCTCACTGAATGAGGTCATACACGCATTGGGGTCATACATGAAGGTTCCAACTTCAGCTCTCCTATATCTAACTCCGTAATTTGGGGCAAATTAACTTAATCACTTTAAACATCAGTTTCCCCATGTATATATTAGAGATAACATTTTTTGGTACTTGATTGGATAGTTATGATTATTAGGTCAGATTATGGATATGAAGATAATAACATCTGTCACATGGTTTGTATATAAGAAATGCTAGCCTTTGTGGCTCTTTGTGTTTCGGTAGTTGTTTATAGTCGCTAAATCATGTCCGACTCTTTGGCAACCCCATGAACTGTAGCCCACCAGGCTCCTCTGTCCATGAGATTTCCCAGGCAAGAATACTGGAGTGGGTTGCCATTTCCTTCTCCAAGAGATCTTCCTGACCCAGGGATAGAACATATGTCTCTTGCATTACAGGAGGATTCTTTACCACTGAGCTACCAGGGAAGCCATTTTAGCAGTAGCTTGCCAAATTTATCAAAATGAGGTGTTATTGGACTGTGTTAAAATAATCGCAAGTTTTGTCTTTTTTTCTTCCTTCCTTCCTTTCTTCTTCCCTCCCTTCCTTCCTTTTATACTTTCCTTCTTTCCTCCACCTTTGCTAAATATCTGATTTCTCTCAACAATTGTTATCTTTATCTTTAAAGATTAATCTGGGGATTATTTAATTAAGTCTTCATTTCCTCATATGCCATATATTCATTTTTACCTTACTACCTACCTTCTAGAGTTAGTGTATGGGTAAAATCATATAATGCTTACTAGTATTTGTCAACAACACAGGGAAATATCAACGAATGAGAGATATACTAATTTTTCTTAGTGTGATTCTTTGGCCCATCATCATCATGTATATATAAACATGTGATTCTTGGAGATGCCTTAGACATGTGTCTGTTAGTCACTCAGTTGTGTCCAACTCTTGTGACCCCATTGACTATAGCCTTCCAGGCTTCTCTGTCCATGGAATTCTCTAGGCAAGAGTACTAGAGTGGGTTGCCATTCCCTTTTCCAGGGGATTTTCTCTACCCAGGGATTGAACCCAGGTCTCCTGCATTGCGGTCAGATTCTTTACATAATTCTGGATATATCCCAGGAAAATCTAATAATATCCACATCTCAGATATGAACTGATTTTTTGGTTCTTTATTCTAGGATCAATAAATTATTTTTAAAAAATCCTGGAAACCAGATTTATCAGCATATTGTTTAGGTATTCTACTAGGGACTTTTATAGTTAGGAAAGATTGAACTGTGTTATTGTTGCCACCAAAGACAATTATAGACTTAAGAAAATTTGATGTAAAATAATTCAGGGAATCTTCAATTCTCAAAAATGAGAAATACTGAGAGGCAGGGAAAGAAATTTGTGGCTCTATAAAACTCATAAAATACTAAAATTCTTAGATCAGCAGTAGTAATTTAGTGAATCTCAGAGTGTCTAATGATAAGCTATATTTTTATCATGTATTATGTTTAATTATTCAAATATCCCTGTCTTCTCAGCCCCTTATTATGTGGGTCCTCAATAATACCAGTGCTCTGCCTCTGACTTTCCTCTTGACGGGCATTCCAGGACTGAGAGCAGCCCAGATCTGGGTCTCTATCCCTGTTTGTCTCCTGTATGCCATCGCCCTCTCTGGGAACAGCATGATCCTGTTTGTGGTCCTCTGTGAACAGAGCCTTCATGAGCCCATGTATTATTTCCTCTCTATGCTTTCAGCCACAGACCTGAGCTTGTCCCTATGCACACTTTCCACTACCCTTGGTGTCTTCTGGTTTGAAGCCCGAGAGATCAACTTAAATGCCTGCATTGCCCAGATGTTCTTTCTCCATGGATTCACCTTCATGGAGTCTGGGGTTTTACTGGCCATGGCCTTTGACCGTTTTGTGGCCATTTGTGATCCACTGAGATACACCACCATCCTCACCAATGCCAGGATCGCCCAGATTGGGATGAGCATGTTGACAAGAAATGTTGCTGTCATGTTGCCAGTTGTGCTTTTTGTCAAGAGGCTGTCCTTCTGCAGTTCTATGGTCCTTTCACATTCTTACTGCTACCATGTTGATCTCATTCAACTCTCACGCACAGACAACAGAATCAACAGCATCCTTGGTCTGTTTGCACTCTTCTCCACGACAGGGTTTGACTGTCCTTGTATCTTGCTCTCCTATGTCCTGATCATCCGATCTGTCCTCAGCATTGCCTCCATAGAGGGCAGGCAGAAAGCCTTCAACACCTGCATTTCCCACATCAGTGCTGTTGCCATCTTCTACATCCCTCTCATCAGCCTGTCTCTTGTCCATCGCTATGGCCATTCAGCACCTCCCTTTGTCCACACCATCATGGCCAATATCTTCCTGCTTATTCCTCCTGTGCTCAACCCTATCATCTACAGTGTGAAGACTAAGCAGATTCAAAAGGCTGTTATCAAAATCTTAATTCAGAAGCGACTCCAAATCTAATCTTTAGTTGTCTCAGAGTTAAGTGCTTTGAATGAGTGCTTTGGTAGAATGATGTAACTGTCCATCAAATGCCTAGATATGCCCCCAACAGTACAAACTATTCAACTTATAGGTTGTATGATATTTGCTTAGTTTTCTTATTCAGTAAGTTCATATTAATACCACCTAAATTATTTTGTTTTTAAGATAAAGTGAAATAATATATGTAAACAAATATTTATATTTGAAAGTAGTATGAAGCCTGAATTAAGTATTCATCAGACTCTGTCTGCAATAATAAAAGCTCAGATTTATGTAGGAAACTTTACTAATAAGCCAGTTCTTTTCTGAATGATATACAAAAAGCACTTCTAATAATTGAACTTTTTTTCTTAAAACTCTCAATTCTCTGCATGCTTCCAAAACAGATACACTATAGAGTGGATCCTAAAATATGCATCAGTGTAACTTAACATTGGATCTTATGTAGGTAAATGTATCTTTGTCCTTTATTATGTTACAGGGACATACCCAATGTGAATGTAAAATGTCATATCAATGAAAGATGATGTATCAAAACTCAACATTCAGGCTGCCTTGCAACTCTCTTACTCTTTCAGTTACATCATTTGCTGGATCTTTTTAGAACTGTGTGATCTTTGGGTGCAGGAGATAAAGGTTTTCTTAAAGGTTCCTATAGCGGCCCTCTGACTTCCACACATGCCCTGAATTGTTAGTGGTTATCCTAATTGAATAATTTTCCTACCTAAGGTTTTCAGTGCAGATACCAACAGTCAGTTCATTCCATAATCTTAATAGCAAATGTTTTTTGATAAAAATGGGAGACTAGATTGAAGATCCACAGTCACCGTGTAACTTAACATCACACCTTCCACCTGAATCTCACCCAATCAACCACAAGTGAGAGTCTTAGTAATTGTGATACTGTTGCATTTTGGAAATCACTGGCAGTCCATTGACCACCGGCAATAGATTCTTGGTTATAAACTGATCATGTTATTGATAATGTGATTTCAGCAAACATGCATGAGAAACAACTGAAGTCAAAGAGGGAAGGGTAATACATTTATTTTAATTTGGATGCTGTGTTGTTAAAGGTCCAACAGGAGACAGAAACCATACAATAATTTGAAAAGGGAAAATTTAATATAAAGATTTCTGTTGTTAAAAAGTATACTAGTGGGGAAATTGGCTAGTAAAAGTTAAAAGAGAAATATAAAGAACCTATGAGAGAAAAAGATATAAGGAGTAATCACTACTTCTAGAATTGAGGTGGGGCATCCAAGGAAGAACCTTCCTCTCTTTTATTTAAGCCTGTAAGATTACTAAAGTGACTTATTTGGGAGGCTTGCCAAAAATCTGCCCTCTGGGAAGGTCAAGGAAGGGCTTCTACAGGAAGTTGCCAAGCCTCTTGAAAAGTAAAATATTCCCTGCCAGAACAGCAAACAAAGGATGTCACACTCAGCAATGAGAACTCAGAAAGGAAACAAAGAATACTTGCCATCTAGCAGCTACCAGACTGCAGCCACTCACAGTGGGGTGAGCCCTAAGGGAATCCAGCATGAGAAAACCCAAGATATGGCCCCAGATACTTGAGATGTACATGCCAGACTCTTGTATCTTCCTGTATATAGAAAACTACTAAATTCCGTAACTTGAGAAAACTAGTCTATTTTTAACACTAATCTTTTGATCTGACTACAGGAATTTGTTGCAAAATTCCTATATATCCTAGCTACCGCCCCACAACTCCTCAGAGCAGTTTTCTCAGTTACTTGAGATGCTGTCTCGTGGGTTTGAAGTCCTCAGTATGTCTGGTGAGAAATAAACCACAACTGTCAAACTTTTAGATTGTTGTTTTTTCAGTTGACACTCCGAACTCGAGATGCCAGAGAAGCCTATGACTGTTAGGCGCTACTTGAACTAGAATACGGGGAGGCTGCCTAAGGCTCAGCCTGGGGTAGTTCCAGGCTGCCTTTCTGGGAGGAGGTTTCGGTGGCCATGTTGTTAGACAGCTCACTCTGTACTGACTCAATGTACAGCCACATAGCCGAGGCTAATCAGAAGATGTAGGGAAGCTGTTTCAGCTGGGGTTCTGGTCCCTTCTGGCTGGGCCCCTGGTTATACCCCTGCTAGACCATTGGAGAGCTGGTGAACAAGTTCAGTGTGTAAAAGCTGGAGGAAGCCATGCACTGCTGGAACTGAGCACTGAAGAAACTACACGGTGCCAGGCAATGGGGAAATAACATGTTTCTGTGAGTCTGGCCTGCAAGCAACACAGAAAGCAGGAAGAGAAAACCCCTCTTCCTCTGGTGTTCTCCTACCACCCTCTAGTGACAAGTCTTAGCATCGTGCCAACTGAGAGAAGAGAAATAGTCACAGAATCCAACACCGTCATCATGGAGCAAGCAAAAAGAAATCTGGAGCTGAGAGATGATGAATCAGTAACAAGCCAGATACCATTATGGGTGACTATTGCAAATCCTGCAGATCCATCTCTGAAGCCTTATCAAATATGCCTCATGATACTCTATCCTGGAAAACAAAGTGGGGAAGATTTCTCCATTGGATCCTATTTGGTCAAAACTGACCCTATTTGTTGTTGATTGTCCCAAACTTCTGGGTTGCAGATTCATGAACACTTAAGTTATTGTTGTTGTTTAGTCGCTAAGTGGTATCAGACTCTTTTGTGACCCCATGGGCTGTAGCCTGCGAGGCTCCTCTGTCCATGGGATTTCCCAGGCAAGAATACTGGAGTGGGTTGCCATTTCCTCCTCCAGAGGATCTTCTGGACCCAGGGATCAAACCTACATCTCCTGCATTAGCAGGCAGAGTCTACCGCTGAGCCACCAGGGAAGCCCTCATGAACACCTAGTTCAGTTCAGTTCAGTTCAGTCACTCAGTCATGTATGACTCTTTGTGACCTTATGGACTGCAGCATGAACACCTAATAGTACTTATGAAAATCTCACTCCTCAGTGTCAGCCCTGGGGCAAGAAGCAAGAGGTGCACGGTGCAGGCCTAAAGCAGTCTAATATCTTGTTTTCTCTATGTGAAATAAATGAATGATGGGGTTGCTTACTGCACCAGTGACTAGACAATGAGGCTGAACGATTTGAATGGTACACTGTAAAAATCTGACTTTCAAGGCAAACTCAGATTGTGATATGCTAGCCTGGAGAGTTTGTAGTTTGAAAGATTTGGTTGTCTCAGAGTAAGGTTTGGGCCATCCTGCCTGCTGTACTGTAAAGTTACCCTTAATCATTTCTGTTTTTTGTGCAAGTTGTATCACCCCTTTAAATTCCCATAAGTCAATTGTTGTTGTTTAGTTGCTCAGTCCTGTCTGAGCCCCCCAGGCTCCTCTTTCCATAGGATTTTCCAGGCAAGAATAATGGAGTGGGTTGCCATTTCCTCCTCCAGGGGATCTTCCTGACCCAGGGATCAAACCCTTGTCTCCTGTATTGGCAGGAAGATTCTTTACCACTAAGTCACCAGGGAAGCCCTATAAAGTCAATTAGGGTCATATAGTTATAAACTTCTGTTCCTTTATATTGTAAACCTCAGAGAAGAAAAATGATTCAGAAAAAGGTTTTCATAGGCAACATGCTTTAAAAAGAATGAAGGTAGCTCCAGGGCAATGGGGAAAGTACTATGAGTACATAATGTATACAGAAGTGGTCTCAGAAAGACCACTCAGAGCAATCCCTTTTATTAGGAATATTTGTTGTTAAATTCATGGCCTTTTCCATTAAAATAATAATATTAACAATAAGAAAAAAGGAACACGGGGAAAAAAATAAATGAAAGTGGCAGGGATTGGGCAGCAATTTGAATTAGAAGAAGAAAATAGGAAGAAAATAATATATTTTATTTCATATTTTACCTGACTTTACCTAAATTTACTTAGATAAATGTACCTTTTACTTAAATATAGACCCTACAGGTCCAGAGTTCTCCTGCCTTCCTCCCTGAAAAAACAAATAAATAAACAAAACACTTTTTTTTTTTGGTTCCAGCTGCTTTTCCTTCTGGTCCCATTATGTTACCTGGAGATCAATGGATTTTCAACTCAAAACAATGCAGATACCTGTCAAAAAGTGATGGGAAGAAGTAACACAGTTGAACTTGAGCAATATAATTATATTACGACCCTAGAGTGATATATATATCAAGGCTAGACATTTATATTACTTTATCTATTGCTTCAACTGGAATAAGCACTTTTGGAGGGGAGTGGAAAACCAAAATTAATAGTTTACAGGCATCTTTTCTTCAATTTCTTTCCTGACTTAATTTGATGACTGTAGCCCCATCCCCAGCATATCCCCTCTTCTACTAACCTGGAGACAGAGTCATCATTGTTGGCTTATCAAAACTGATTCATTTATCTCTTCTTGCTTTTTCAAGAGTAAGATGTTTTACTAGATCTTATTTTCTACTCTCTGCCTGAAAAATCATATCATCCCATAAAATATTATCAAAATTACACCTCTTATTTGCTTTCAGTCTTCAAAGTTGAGAGCTAGATAAAAGTTGATTGTCTCTTCTAAACTTGAGGGTCCAAGATACGAGGACAACTTGTGACCCTTGGCTTTTTGCTCTGTGAGATCAAATGCCTTTGGTTGCCAGTAAATGTGAAGACGATGAAAAAAGGAGGAATCTTTGATAAATTTGAGAGTTCATAAGCTACTTAAATGCATTCACATTAAAACTAAAATTAAACATTGTCATGACCAAATAGAGATTTTTGGACAGAAGTCTACATAAGGTCTGTGATAGTCTCACATTGAGTCTGCTAAGCATACACTTTATCTTGGAGGTACAGCTGGATATGGCCTGCCTTACCAACATCTGAGACTGGCATTCCCAAAGCCTGAACCTGATGTGGGAACTGGGTCACAGGAGTTAAATCTGACTGTGAGACAGAAACTTGCTCTCTGCATTTTCTTAGGAGAGGTTATTATTGACAGACAGTGATCAAGCGAGTGGAGTCAGTATGCCCAGGGGCATAGTATCTGTTCATTCTCATCAGGATGTGCCTGTGCTTCCTAGAGAAGTGTATGAGAGCATAAATAAGGAAGCGGATTCCCAGCAGGGCACTGGAGCAAAGAAGCTGCTGAACCTGAATAATCTGAATGAAACCTTGCCACCCTTGTTCTGGGATAAGGTAAACAGGAGCCTGGCAGGTGTCCTGAAGACTCAAACTAAACTTCCTTAAGATGTTTTTATGTTTTCCAAGGAAAACTCTGCAATTTATAGGCATCAACCCAATGCCTTTCAGAGGGCTAGAAATAAAAACGTTTCATAGGTTCTCTAGCCAAGGGATCAAGTTATGTTTGGGACAGTGTCGATAGCTGAAAAGATTAGGGTCTATAAGTGGGGCGGCGTACATCTTTGTATTTGCAAAATGAACAGTTGAAAAAATGATATTATCAACAGTAGCTCATTTATTTAGTTCCCTGAATTAGGTTGGAAGCCTGTCAATAAAAGCCTCAGACATGGAACTTTGGAAATTACCCATTTTGAAGGGACTATTGAGTAAGAATGGACAAGGGGTTATCCCTTTTCTCTTTGCCTCTGAATTCCATTCCCCCACAAAGGCAGACTGTCAGCTGCACCACTGGGGCTTCTCTGGTGTAGAGTTGTTAAAAGGAGAGTCACCCAAGTGTCAGTGATGCTGATGCCAGGGGTGTGAGCAGGGCCAAGTCTAAACGGCAGAGATAAGAACCTGAGTTTCAAGACACTAATTTAAGGGCATTCACACAGAAGCCAAGAACAATGAGAAAAGAACGTGGAAGAGGGGAAAAAAGAGCAAAATCTGTGGCTATTCTGAGCAGGACCAGAAGCAATTGCATGAAAGGATGTGAGGCTTTAGGCAACAACAAATAACTACTGTGGTGTGTACCGCATGAGAACATTGCAAGGGAACATTAACTGCATCTGAAAGGCTGAGACACAGTGCACACTTAGGACTGTAGTAGATTGATTTTATATTTTCATACACATGTTCCATGAACAATAATATAAGATTTAGTCCTCCTTTAACTCCTGTTACTATAGCATCTGTGGTTTGTTTGAGTAAATGACCATTGACCACATCCATGATGTTATAGCTTTTCCAGATTGCAATATATTCCAATTTAGTTTACTTGATGCATAAACCTCCAAACGCAATGGCTTAAAAAAAGAAAAGTTATTAAAGCACTCTACTACTTCTATAGATGGGTTTCCCAGGTGGCACTAGTGTTAAAGAACCCACCTGCCAATGAAGAAGACAGAAGACACTCGGGTTCAATCCTTGGGTTGGGAAGAGCCTCTGGAGGAGGGCATGGCAACCCACTCCAGTATTCTTGCCTGGAGAATTCCATGGACAGAGGAGCCTGGCATGCTACAGTCCATAGGATTGCCAAGAGTTGGACATGACTGCAGAGACTTAGCACGCAACACACACTTCTATAGAGTTGTTTAGAAGTATATAAGGGAATAAAGATAGACTCGAAGAGTATAAAGATCTCAGATAAAAATTAAGAATCTTTTAAAATTTACTCCTTATTTTTTCTTTATATAGAAAAAGTTATATTACATTATTTCTTGACACCTAAGTGTGAATTGTGTTTAATTTAACTGACAACTAAAGTGAGTTGTGTTCAGTAAATATAACTAAGAGAATAATAATATGATTATTTATCTACCAGGAGCAGATATGTAAGAGACCTGTTTATAATGCTTCCTCTCAATGCCTCAGAAGCTGCCGTCTCCACATTCCTATTGATTGGGATTCCAGGGCTTGAGGGTGTGCACATTTGGATCTCCATCTCTATCTGCCTAATGTACCTCATGGCTATCCTGGGCAACTGCACCATTCTATTTGTCATCAGGACAGAACCTTCTCTGCATGAGCCCATGTACCATTTCCTCTCCATGCTGGCATTATCGGACCTGGGCCTGTCTTTCTCTTCTCTTCCCACTATGCTGAGGATCTTTTTGTTCAATGCCATGGAGATTTCTGCTGATGCCTGCATTGCTCAGGAATTTTTCATCCATGGATTCACAGACATGGAGTCCTCGGTACTCCTGATCATGTCCTTTGATCGCTTTGTAGCCATTTGCAACCCCCTGAGATACAGCTCCATCCTTACTAGCTCCAGAGTTTTGCACATTGGGTTAGTATTTGCTTTTAAAAGCATTCTCCTAGTTCTTCCCCTTCCTTTCACTTTAAAGAGACTCAAATACTGTAATAAACACCTGTTATCCCACTCCTACTGCCTCCACCAGGACATCATGAAGCTGGCGTGCTCTGACAATAGAGTTAACTTCTACTACGGTCTGTTTGTTGCACTCTGTATGATGTCAGACAGTATGTTAATTGTTGTCTCCTATGTGTTTATTCTGAAGACTGTATTGGGTATTGCATCTCACAGGGAATGGCTTAAAGCTCTTAACACCTGTGTGTCTCACATCTGTGCTGTGCTCATCTTCTATGTGCCCATCATCACCTTGGCTATCATGCATCGCTTTCCCAAGCATATGTCCCCTGTGGCTATGGTTCTGATAGCTGATGCATTCTTGCTGGTACCACCCTTGATGAATCCCATCTTGTATTGTGTAAAAACTCGGCAGATTAGAGTGAAGGTTCTGGAAAAATTGGAAAAACTGGGTCTGAAGTCTAAATGATGAGGCAAAGGTGGAAGTTCCATTTTCTCTACATCAAATTGTCTTAGGAGTAGGACAAAGTTTCTTTCAAATAGGAGATGCTTCCATTTACTTTAGAGTCCTTAATTATATTAGCTAATTAATTAAGTAATCAATTAATATCTATCAGGGTTGTCACACACCACAGATTTTTGATATTAAGGAAGAAGAGGCTTACAATTTATAAAGCAGGTAGTGAGCCTGTTGTTGTTGTTGGAGGAGACTGAGGACATCTATCCTCAGGTAAAAGAGTAAAGAAGACATCTAACCTCAGAGAAGCTTCTAAGTAGGAGTTGAACTGTAATGAGAATTCTGCAAGGTTCTGGACCATTTAGCATCTTTATATTTGCCTCTCAGCATTTGATTCCTCCTTGTGATTTACATTAAATCCTTTCCAGTGTGACTAGGTTTGTGTAAGTAAGTTTTCTTCCTTGCTAACCAAAGGGTGATGCACTGATGTGCCTCAGCAGCATTGGGGAAATAATAAGAATCATAGGAGTTCATCCTTCATCAAGCCTATTAAGTCAGAATCTGTCTTGTAACAAGATTCTAGGTGATTGGCGTGTACATTAATGATTGAAAAATACAAAATACTTTCCTGGGGTAATGTGAAAGGGAAACCTAAGGAGTGTGTCTTCTGCTAAAGCCAATTTGGGGGGAAATTGTAGGAGGAAATCCTTGGGGCACAAAGGATGGAGACCTACATACATCATCAACATTCATACGTCTCTCATTGATACACTCTGAATTTACACAAGGAAAGAGTTATGAATGATTCATATTTAAAAGTCTCTTCAAGATGAAATACTTCATTCATTGCACATGCCTGGCAGGTGTATCTCAATTTGAACTAAAAGAATAGTCTGAATGAAAGGGTGTGGGTAAAATGGCTAGCATAAAGAACTGTAATAAACATCAGAGAACAAATCATGATTCCAGAAGTCCTTATTAATATCTCTATCCCCCTATGTGCTGTTGGGAGGAGAAAGAACATTTGAGTTCTTCCTGAAACTTATCATTCAAGTTGGTACGGAATGATTTTCAGAGAGAGAAAGGTGCTATGAATGGTAATAGTGACCACTGGAAACCAAAGATGTGACAGGATTGATGTGGGTGTGGCCAGTGGTCAGGAGAGAGTGAGAGCTGGGAGAGAGCAGTTAAGGCCCTGCTGTGAAATGAAGAGCTCTTTGCTCCCATCTCTTAGTAAAGTAATAAACACACGGAGGCAGTCAGTGGTTCTGCATTTAGCTCATCTACCACCAAGTTACAAACGGCCATTCAAAATGCTTCAGTAGTTTCGTGCATACAATGAGGTGTTAGGAACTTAAACTTCCAACTGTAAAGTTCTTTATACCGACTGAATATGCATATGAAGTTTAAATATAGTTATTTTAATTTCCATGATTAATTCCAAAAAACCCATCATTGATTGAATATTTTATATGCTCAGACACTATGATACAGAGACCTGATTGCATGAAATCCTTATTGCACCTATTTTACAAACATGGAACAGCTAGTGCCAAATCACTCAGGAATAACGGACTGAGGATTCTAAGCCAGGCCTATGTGACTCTGCATTCTTTCTATCCAACATTCTATTCTTGGTAAATAAATGGGAAGATGGAGGTAGGTGTTCCAGGGAAGAGGAAAGAGTGGGCTTTGGGGAAAAAAAAAAGGTTTCTCAGAGACCTCATCACTATTCTTCAAGACCAAGCTGTTGCTCCATTCAATAATTTTAAAAGAGTATTTTGTAGCAGGGGTTTCGAATTAAGGCAAATCTGAAAATAAATTGTTTAGTAACTAATTTTATAGACTTGGGGGCATTCTTAAAATCTCATCCTCAGTATTCTCATTCATGAAATTGAGAGACTGACATCTAATTAGTTTATTAAGAGAATATATAGTATATCTTAGAGAATAGTTTGATAAAATATGAGGCTATAACTGTTCCTGTATTCCTAGAATATGTTCTAATATATCACTGTGTATTCTTATCTTGTCACTAAATGGATTTCATCTGAAAATTTGATTTTTTCACTTTTCATTTAAAATGTGTTCTTCTATAATCACAAGTAACAAGGATGTTTCAACTGTTCAACATATTAAAATAGACAATTATTATTGTGTTAGTGAATGCTGAAAAAGCATTTAATAGGATTCATTAAGTAAGGTTATTAAAATTTTTTTAAAAATGCATTATAAATGAACTATTTAAGTGTTATAAAGTTTATTCAAAGATCTAGCAGTCAACCATCTAGCAGTGCCAGTAAGTGAAACACTAATGCCATTTAAATAAAATGAGAAACAACATTTTATGTTCACTCCTAAACTTTCATAACAGGTGGGAGATTCCAATGAATTTAATAAAATAAGAAAATGAAATAATTTATTTGACTATTAGGGGAACATTACCTATCATCTATTTTTACTTATGAATGCTATTAATAAATAAAAATAAAATACAAAACTTTAAAAATGCTCCTAAAAGTTTATGATAATTTGGTAAAGTACATACTAATGCAAGATAAAAATGTTTTTCTCAATCCAGCAATATATATGTGGAGATAGAAATGGCCAGTTATCTCAGTTGATTAGAGCATGGTGCTAATAAGACCAAGGTCCTAGGTTCGAGCCCCTTACAGGCCACAGAAAGTTTTCCTCCTTACTACCCAAGGTGGTTACACGTTAAAGGCTTCCCAGGTGGTGCTAGTAGTAAAGAACCTGCCTGCCAATGCAGGAGACTTGAGAGACATGGGTTTGATTCCTGGGTGGGGAAGATCCCTTGGAGAAGAAAATGGCAACCCAGTCCAGTATTCTTGCCTGGGAGAACCCATGGAGAGAGGAGCCTGGCGGGCTATAGTCCTTGAGGGTGACTGAGCACACACACACACAGAAATGGGGTAATGTTTTATTTATAATAGCAACACAATCATACATTTAAAAAACTACATAGAAATAGATTTAAATAAAGTGAATAATTTTGTTGAAAAGGGTAAAAACGGTATTAATAAATGAAATACATAAATTATTGGATGTGGAAACTTATCATGAATGCTGATTTGGTTATATTTAATCTATTAAAAATGTAATTCTTGTTAGAATTTCAAAGTTTTTAATTGTTTTTGAGAGAGGATCACTTTATACATCATATTAACCAAATCATACTATGAGGCTGGTCTAATAGATCAGTGATATGTGAATATATATGACACATATATTGTTGTTGTTCAGTTGCTCAGTTGTGTCTAACTCTATGGCCCCATGGACTGCAGTACACCAGGCCTCCCTGTCCATCACCAACTCCTGGAGGTCATGTCCATCGAGCCAATGATGCCATCCAACCATCTCATCCTCTGTCACCCCCTTCTCCTCCTGCCCTTAGTCTTTCCAAGCATCAGAGTCTTTTTCAAAGAGTCAGCTTTTTGCATCAGGTGGCCAAAGTATTGGAGCTTCAGCATCAGTCCTTCCAATGAGTATTCAGGGTTGATTTCCTTTAGAATTGACTGGTTTGACCTCCTTTTCTGTCCAAGGGACTCTCAAGAGTCTTCTCTAGCACCACGGTTTGAAAGCATCCATTCTTCAGTGCTCAGCCTTCTTTATGGTCCAACTCTCACATCCGTATATGACTACTGGAAAAACTATAGCTTTGACTATATGGACCCTTGTTGACAAAGTGATGTCTCTGCCTTTTAATACGCTGTCTAGGTTTGCCATAGCTTTCTTCCAAGGAGCAAGCGTCTTTTAATTTCATGGCTACTATCACCATCTGCAGTGATTTTGGAGCCCAAGGAAAGAAAGTCTCTCACTGTTTCCATTGTTTCTCCATCTATTGCCATGAAGTGATGGGGCCAGATGCCAAGATCTTCATTTTTGGAATGTTGAGTTTTAAGTCAGCTTTTTCACATATATATCATACTCCATAAGAAGATTTCTAAAGCAAAGTCCATATCCATACATACACCTAAAATATGACATATATGCTGCTTAGTCAGTCATGTCTGAGTCTTTGTGACCCCATGGACTGTAGTCTGCTAAGCTCCTCTATTCATGGGATTCTCCAGGCAAGAATACTGGAGTGAGTTGCCATTCCCTTCACCAGGGAATATTCCCAATCCAGGAATCGAACAAGGTCTCCTGCACTACAGATAGATTCTTTACCATCTGAGCCACCAGGGAAGCCAAAAGTATGACATACATAGTTTTTTTATTTCAGTGAGAAAAAGAGAATGTATTAATAGATGATGCTGCCACAAGTACATAATTACCTTGTTAACATAACATTGGACTTAGAAAGAAAAGTCATTAAACAGTTCTTTTAAAAAAGGCTGAAGAGAATATGGGCAGAATAGGTTAAAGACACTTGTTTTAAAAGCAACACATGAAAAACAAAAATTATAAAGACATACAAAAGTGGATTTGATTATGTAAAACTGTATTTACTTGAGATTTGTTTGCTTAAATAATGAAAAAGGCAAATACTATATTGGCAAAGGTATAAAAAGGATTTTATATAAAAGATTTAAAACCATAAACAATACAGTAGAAAAATGGATGAAGGCTTTTTGAAGAGACTATTCATAGAGGAGGAAACAAAATAGCCTACAGATATGTGAAAGACACTGTTTCTATTAGGAAAATCTGATGTAAAGTAAAATTCATAACTAATAAAATTGATGAAAATTTAAGAATAATGGTAACAGGGAATTCTGGTGGACATGCAGAAAACCCACACTCCTAACACACCTGAATGGTTGTGACAAGACTGAGATTCTGACCCTTTCTGGGCCATGGATGTGATGTTAATAGGGGCTCACAATAGACCATTCCCCTTCTCTAGGGCTCATAAACTGTCATCAATATGCACATACACACTTCAAGGGACAGGAATATACATCTGTGTACATGCACGTTTGTGTACCTGAATGACATTATGCATGATGAACTGAGTTCTCAGTCATGGAAACCTTTGTGTCAGGTAACCACCAAATATGGAGGGAACATCCTTCTCACTAAGCACAACCCACCTTCCTGGGCTGCAATCTCTTGTGGATTCTTTCTCTAATCTCCTTCATCTTGACACTATAGAGAATAGGGTTTATCAATGGGGGAAGCAGGAAGTGGACATAAGAGAGAAGAGTATGGGCAGGCTGAGGGATTGGCATCCTGAGATGATCAATGAGAGCCAGGAGGACCATGGGCACATAGAAGAGAAGCACAGCAGAGAGGTGGGCAGCGCAGGTTTGGCCAGCCTTCCAGCGATCCTCACTGGATCCCAAACCTTGCAACACCCTGCCAATTAGGCCATAGGAGAAGAAAATAAGCAGAGGATCCAGGCCCATGGCGGACAGGACCACAAAGAGGCTGTAGACCTCTCCCCTACCTCCAGGGCAGGCCAAACGGGCCATATTCGGGTGCAAGCAGTAAGAATGGGTCAGGACCTGTGGACGGCAGTAAGGCATGTGGGCCAGGAGGAATGGCAGGGGCAGGTGGAGACCCAGGCATCGGAAAGCAATGGCCACACAGATCTTGCTGATGATACCACTGGTGAGGAATGTTAGGTAGTGGAGAGGGCAGCAGATGGCCAGTGCCCGATCCAAGGCCATGGCGAGTAAGACAGAGGACTCCATGACAGAAAAGACATGGATAAAGAACATCTGGAGGAGGCAGGCTGAGGCAGAGACAGCATGAGTATTCGCAAAGGCAAGACCCAGCAGGGTGGGCATCAGGGCTGTGGACAAGCCAACATCAGACATGCTAAGCAGGAAGAGGAAAAAGTACATTGGGCGGTGCAGTGTGGGCTCCAGGGCAATGATCCAGAGGATAGCACCATTGCCCAGGGCAGACAGAAGGTAGACAGTGATGAGGGGTACTGCCCACCAGGAGGGTACAGCCGACAGGCCTGGCAGGCCCACCAACAGGAAGGTGGGGGCCATTGAAGTGCTGGTATTGGGAGCTGAGTGGGTGAGGAATGTTGACATACTTCAGGATCCCACTTTGAACTGTGAAAACTGAAAACTGATTAGAAAGATTTATTTAACCCTACGACACATTTGCATAAGGCTCTCTAAAACTGCCTGCCCCCTTCCTTTTCTGCCCCAGGCACACATACACAGACTCATTCTAGTATCCTGCCATAGTCATCCCTTGCCTTGGAGCATTTTCTATAGCTGTCCACAAAGCTCTGATTGTCTCTTTAAATTATTTTCCCATTTTCCTCAATCCTATTTTTCACTGTAGTTTTTTTCCTAATTTGCTCCCTCCTTTAACAGAAAACACCCATAAGGGGGGTCTGTACTTCTATGAGCACGTTTTCTTTTTTTCTTTTTAAATGTATTTGGTTATACAGGATCTTACCAGGGATTGAACCCCAGGCTCCCTGCATTGTGAGTATGGAGTGTTAGCCACTGGACTACCAGGGAAGTCCCTAAACATGTTTTCTACTCTTCCCAGTCCCAGGCAATCTGACTTCTGTGCTGCCTTAACACATACTTCAATTCACTTTAACTGCTCTCATTAGTCATCCTTTACTCCTTTATTACTAAATCTAGGGGCACTTACATTTCCTAAACTGATGTATTTCTCAACGAGCTTTGGCTCTTATGAAACACTTTCTCCTTTTCTTTTTAATTTTACCTCTCAGAGTTTTTATTCTTAGTTCTCCATGCCCTTTCCCATCCAATTTATACACTGGTATTTTTGAGAATCTTTATTTGGCTATTTCCTTTTTCCTCAGTGACATTCCTCCTGACTTCAACTAAACTTTATAAATTGATGAATCATAAATATATCCCCAGATCATTCTATATTTAGCTCACCCAAATCTCTACTTGGATGTAGTAAGCATTTTAAATTCAAATAATCCAAATCAGATCTTAACAAATGTATTCACATACAAAATATTAAATTGTACTTAGTTCTTATACTGCAAACAAAAATCAACTCAAAAAGATTTACACATAAGACCTGGAATTGCTAGATGAAAATATAAGGGAAAAGCTTCATGGCATAGGAATTGGTGATAATTTCTTAAGCATGACACTAAAAGCACACGTAACAAAAGCAAAATTAGAAAAGTGGCATTATATCAACTGAAAAACTTCCGTATAGTAAAGGAAACAATCAATGGAGTAGAACGATAACCTACAAAATGCAAGAGGATATTTTTAAACCATATATCTGATATATCTAATATTTAAAATACATAAAGAGTTTCTACAGCTCAATAGCAAAAAAGGAATAACTCCAATTTAAAAATGGGAAAGGAATTGAGTAGGCATTTCTCCCAAGATTACATACAAATGGCCAACAGGTACATGAAAAGATACTGAACATCAGTAATAATCAAGGAAATGCAAATAAAATCTTAATTATATAATAACCTCATGCTTGTTAAGATGACTATATTTTTTTTAAAAAAAGATAGGAGTTGGCAAGGATATGAAGAAATTGGAACCCTTGTACACTGTTACTGGGAATGTGAAATGGTGCAGTCGCCAAGGAAAACAGTATAGTGTTCCTCAAAAAATTAAAAATGGAATTGCTAAATGATCCATAAATCTGTTGTGGGGTATACATTCCAAAAATTTGAGATCAGAATCTCAAAGGATATCTGCACCCTCATGTTCCTTGGAGCACTACTCACAATAGTCAACATATGGAAACAACCTAAATGTCAATCAGTGGATAAACGAATAAAGAAAACATGGCATACACACAAGGAAGGCTGTTTCTATTGTTGTTATTTAGTCACTGAGTCGTGTCTGACTTTTTGTGACCCCATGGACTGTAGCCTGCCAGGTTCCTCTGTCTATGGGATTTCCCAGGCAAGAATACTGGAGTGGGTAACCATTTCCTTCTCCAGGGGATTTTCTTGATGCAGGGATGGAACCTTGTGTCTCCTTTGTTAGCAGGCGTATTTTTTTTTTTTTTCTTTTTTAACCACTAAGTCACTAGGGGAGCCCACAAAGAAGGTTATTCAGCCTTAAGAATGAAGGATAAGTTGCCATATACAACAACATGGATGGACCTGGAGACAGTATGCTAAGTGAAATAAGCCTGTCACAGAAGGACAAATACTGCATGATTTCACTTATATGAAGTATATAAATAGCCAAACTCATAGAAACAAAGAGGAGAACGGTGGTTGCTGGGAGAGGGGAAAATTCTGTTTAATGAATAAAAAGTTTCAGTTATGCAAGATGAAAGTTTCTAGAAATCTTCTGTACAACATTGTGCCTAGAGTTACCAACTTAAAATTTTAAGAGGTTAGATGTCATGATTCATTCTTAAAATTAAAAATTTCACAGCAAAAAAAAAAGATCTAATATAACCATGGTATTTTGGTACTGCTGAAGAAGGAATTCATAGGGCCTGGACTCCATCTTAGGCCTGTTCGTGCTGATCATGTTCGGCCACCTCTCTAATGGACTCTGAACTCTGTGCTTAGTGCCTGTGGAAAGGACAATAGAAAGACAAGGCCCCCTCCGGACAGGGGAATCTTGAAGATTGTATTCAGGTTACTCATCACCTAAGGGAAAACATACGCTAATCCCCCTACCTCCGGACAGGTCATAGATTTTTTTCTGTCACCTCGGGCTTATTGATAATTGATTGTTTGTATATGGGGTTATTGTGATTGTATTTACCTTTCCTTTGTTTATGTAAGTCACATGGAAATTGGGGTGGTGGGTTCAGAGGCGTACACAGGGGGTATAAAAGATTTTCACAAATGCTGGTCGGGGTCCTTGGCTAAGAGGAGACTCTGCCTTGGGCCCGCCGGTGTAATAAACTGCACTTCACTATCTGCATCGTCCTTCTGAGTGAGCTTGTTTCACGGAGCGCGTGGCTGTAACACTGCTGCTGTTGCTGCTAAGTCGCTTCAGTCGTGTCTGACTCTGTGTGACCCCATAGACGGCAGCCCATCAGGCTCCGCCGTCCCTGGGATTCTCCAGGCAAGAACCCTGGAGTGGGTTGCCATTGCCTTCTCCGCATGGTATTTTATATGAGGTTAAAAGATTAGGGAAACAATGGAACAGAGTGTCCCTAAATGGAACAATATTTGCAGCTTACATTACTGAATGAAGTTTAGAATTTGAAATACGTTAAAAAACTACAAATAAATAAGAGAGATGAGTAATCTAACATCAAATTTGGCAAAATATGATTTTTTTTCTTATAAGAATAAACACAAATACCAAACAAATGTACAATAAAATCAGTCCCAGTGGTAACAAAAAGAATACACATTTTCAAAATAATAAAACTTTTCCTACCCATCACATGGAATAAATCATAAAATCTGATAAACTTATATTCTAGAAAAGATTAAGGGCCTGCTCTTAATCAAGGCTGCAAGATTATAAAACTGTGTAGCCCTTTTGGGAGCAATCTGGCAGAAGCCATTAAAACAAGAACTTTATTTGGCAGTTCTAGTTCTTGATATATTAAACAGACAGTACGACTCTCATATGCATAAAGAGGCAAAAAGACGATTTTTGTTTGCAAAAGGAAAAAAGAAGTCGAGTTCTTTATAATTTTTCAATTAATTCCGATAACTAATTAATCAGGGGGATGGTCATGATGAGTAATAATCTTAATAGTTAAGAATGAAAATATATTGTTGAGTTAAAAAAATGTATAGCGATTTCTACACAATGACATCAGTTTAAAACCCTCTTAAAGTACTCTGTCTCCCTGATAGCTACATTTGTACTTAAATGCCTAGAAGCCCTGGAAGGATTTGCATTCAATTGACTTGATTAGAGTAGTAATGGCTGTGGAAAAGGAACTAATACTGGATCAAGGATAGGAATTCAAAGATGACTTTGGCCTTATGCCTAATACTTTATTTTTTCAGAAAGATAGATTCTCGTATTAAATGAGTAACTGTCAATTATTCGGTAAGCTTCATTGTTTCATATCAAATATTTCTCCCTAATCCAATTCTTTCACTCATCAACAATGCTGTGGTCTTTGCTGAGGCTTATATTTGCATTATCTCGATTGGTTTCCCTGCTACCAATTCTTCTGCTTTTTAATCTTTCCACCACACAGATCCCACAGTGTTATTTCCAGTTTGCTGTCTGATAATGTGGCTGTGACATCTTTCCTCAAATCCATCTGGTTTTCCACTGCTTTAAAACAGAGTCCAAAACCCCTTTACCCTCTGGCCCCAAACAACGTTTACTGTTTAATCCAATTCTATTCTATTTCTGCTCACCTGTTTTAGCCTTCCAGTCCTATTGTGACTCCTCAGGTACGTCACTGACTTTCACACCTTCAAAAATACATTACATAAGTATAATTTTCTTCTCTCTCTCTGTATCATCATGCCTCATATATATCATGGAGTTCAAACACAGATACTGTTTCTCTCTCCCCTGAACCCCTGCAGACCACCTTTTCTCCCAGGACCCGGGATAGATTACTTACCCTCTCCTGTCACACTCTGGCACATTCCCTAATACAGTCTCTAACATTCTCAGTTATTAATATTTCTTTCTATGCTTTCCTTCTCAATGAACTGTTACTTCCTCAAGATAATCCAGTTCTTTATTTTATTCATTATAGCTATTCCAGTTTCTAATTTATGTGTGGATGTTCAGTGTGCTCAATCATGTCCAACTCTGCAACCCCATAGACTGTAGCCTACCAGGCTCCTCTGTCCATGGAATTTTACAGGCAAGAATACTGGAGTAGGCTTTTTCATCTTCTCCTCCAGGGGATCTTCAAAACTAAGGGATCAAACCCACATCTCTCGTGTCTCCTGCATTGGCAGGTGAATTCTTTACCACTGTGCCACCTACAGAGCCCTTCTATTAATAGTTTATATTAAGCTGCAAATAAATTTGATTCATAAGTCTTTTATACTACTATTTTACACTTCTGCAATTCTGTTTCTCTAAATTTTCTTCTGGATTTGATCACTCTTTCTGAAATGCCCACTTGGTTTTATTATTCCATAACTATCACCTTTCTCAAAATCTTCCCATCCACTCCTCATGCTGATCTAAGTTTCTCCAAAATGCTATTCTTTCCTTTAGTGAAGGGCTTTCTTCCCAACCTATTTCTAGTTCACACCTTCCCTTCCTGTTTCTTGGGTTCTCTGACTCGCTGTCCACTAGATGGAGCTTCCGAGTGTTAGGGCTTGCAATCAGGAAAATGAAGGTTCCTGCTATATACCATACATTTCATGGAACATCCCTGTTCATTAAAACAGGTCAGGTAATGAGTTATGCTTGATAGATGTAAGGTAGAAATATGCTTGGGACAGGTTTCTGTTGTGGGGATATTTAAGTCACTATATTTGGCAAATCCACTGAGCAATGAAAGTAAGTGAAAGTTGCTCAGTCGTGTTCAACTTTATATATAGTCCATGGAATTCTCCAGGCCAGAATACTGGAGTGAGAAGCCATTCCCTTCTCCAGGGGATCTTCCCAACCCAGGGGTTGAACCCAGGTCTCCCACACTGCAGGCAAATTCTTTACCAGCTGAACTTTTCAGAATTGTGAAAGTCTTCTCATGCATACCTAACAAGGATACAAGAAGCACTTATATTGTCTCCCATTTACACTATTCAAACACAAAAGGACACTCACATCTGGTAATCAATGTGCATGCCCACACATAACACAGACATATATATATGCACTCACACATGTTTATTCATACTGATACACAGAAACACATACACTTTCATATACTCGTAAAAAAAAGGTTTATTCATGGACAGAGGTATTTTTGAGCCTGATACATATTAAATTAGCAGATATTTAAACAAAATGTAATGCATACTCATGCAAACACTCAACCATGCAGAATGCTCATGCTCTAAGATAGAAGCACTTGTGAATATGTACTGATATGTGTACACTTAGTCACATGAAAATACATGTGGAACAAAAGCACCCATACATCCGTGTATTAGTATATTGTTATCATACATACACTCATCTCCACAGATTGTGAATGGCAAGTGACCTTAACCAATCTTTTGCTGCTTTACACCGTCAGAACCAAGTAAATACAAAGACTCAATCATTTTCCATAAACACACTTGTAGACAATGAGTAAGTCTACCTCTTCACACACACATATTTCTTAGATGTTCAGAAACTTCCCTTAGTATGCAGCACACAAACATATATCTGCACCCATCAGAAATGCAGGTGATCATAAACACACATCTAATAATCACATCTCACATCACTCATTTTTATCAATATTTTACTTAGGGCATTTTTTATCCATATTTTACTTCAAATATCTGATAGGTTACTACAAAGACAAGTATAAGCTCCATTTTTCTCATACTGAAATCTTGCTTTCTATAGATTTATTTCTGTGATTCAAAACTGAAAGTGGGGACATTATCAACAAAAGACGTGTATAAATACTTAACGATGTTTTCGAAGAGAGGACAAGTTTCACTCATTATCAGCTTAGTTCCCTGCAATTTGAAATACAAGTGGCTCAGGCTACTAAAGAGACAGAACATGGGATATTTGGTTGTAGGGGAGATTTGAGGCTGGCGCGATGGAGAGATTAGAGCAGCCGTACAGAGATGGCAGAGTATTATGAACAAATGTTCTCAATTTACAGTTGCGTCCAGACCAAGACTGGCTATAGGGTTCTCACTAAAACTCTCCCTGCTACTTACCAGGCCAGCATCGAAGAATGTATGCGTCAGACAGGGTCTTCAGTTGCAGATGAATGCTACAGAATTAGAAGCGGCCAATTTGAGAAATTGCTAAGTTAGGTCATAGGGGATAAATCGCAGTAGGAAGAAATGGCCAAGGGATTGGACTTATCTCCAAGGTGATGATTGCCCCTCCATCTCCTGAGAGACCTCCTCTTGTCTCCATATGTGGGATTGAGAAATAAAACAATCCAGGGAACAAAAATGATTTGGTAAATTACAGAGTTTAACTTTTGGTAATAAGCTCTCTATTTTTTTTGTCTCAAATCTGTGGCTGGTTGGAATACAAGGCAGGGATCAGTTCTGCTACTCTGTATATTCAGATTCGTTCTTTCACTGCGTCTTTGTGAGGACACCCATGGGATTTAGCTTTGCTCTGAAGAATCTGGGGAAAAGGACCCCTGGTAATCTTATCAGGAGTGTAAGGTAGGCAGAAAGCCAGCCCACGTATAGGGGATAGCATATTCTGCTACTGAATTTTCAAGATTCCTCAAGCTCCACCATCCAGATTTTGGCCACCAGGGGGCTTAGAACTATACTACGTTAATTTTTCCAATAACTTTTTAGTTTCTATTGGAGTATAGCTGATTAACAATGTTGTGATAGTTTCAGGTGGATAGCAAAGAGACTCAGCCATACCTGTACATGTATCCATTCTCCCCCAAACCTCCCTCCCATTCAGCCTGCCACATAATATTGAGCAGAGTTCCCCGTGCTATATAGTAGGTCCTTGTGGGTTATACATTTTAAGAACTATACTACATTAATTTTAAGACATCTCTCAGTGATGTATTTGGTCTTCAAAGTCTGCTTCAAGTGACTTCCTATCTCTAAAGTATGGTGGTAACTGTGCGAGTCCTTTATGCCTAGTCTCCTAGACTTTAACCCAATCCTGAATGCTGCATGCTGGTTCAGAATCCATGCCTTTGCATGGACAGTTATTTCTACCTTCACTCCATTATCCATCTCAGCAAACAATTTATTCTTACAAGAGCTCATCTGCTACCAGTTCCCATAGACCTGCTAATGTTAATATATTACTCCATGCAAACAAATCACTTCTTATTATTCTCTTAACTCTATGCATCCCTCTAGCATAAACTAGTGCACTCTTATAACACTTTCCATGCCTTCCTGCTACTCTGTAAGCTGTATAAAGACATAGTATCTCTTATATTTTTCATTCATATAATAATGGTATCTTTCCGTTATACATGAAATATATTTGTTGAAATCCATGAACTGTTTTAAAGAGTCTGCTTATACAAAAATTTCTCTCATTGTCCAGATTCTGAGCCCATATCTCCCTCTAAATGGCATTGTGCTTTTCTAACCTTTCTACTGCTCCACCCCAATTCTCCAACCCAAATCTACATTCCCGTGCTTCAAAAATGGAAGTAACTTACTGCAAATGGTCAAATTCTTTACCCTATCTTCTTTCTGTCCTCTCAGGCTCAGAAACAGTAACTTTCACACCTATTTCTCCCTCTGCTGTCCTCATTCTTGTTTCATCTCCCCAATTACTACCCTCTCCCCATTTACTTTATCACTCTTACCTCGAGTCTTATGGTCCTTTTCACACCTGCTTCTCCCTTTGTGCAGTTCACTCGGTTCTCTCAGCGACCCTCACACACTTTGGGGTTCTATTGGACTGCCTCAGATGTATTCTTTATGCTACCCTTGTTGTACAGCTGCTAGGGGAGTGAGTGGGGTGTAGGGTACAGGAAAGTAGAGCACAGGTGTCCAGTCTCTTGTTGCCAGAGCCCCATGGGGATCCTGAGAATACTGTAGTTAGTTAAGGGTCTGTGGTTCTGCCCAGAGGAAGCATCATGATAACCTTTGAACTGTAGCTGGAATGAAAGAATCCTTCCATCCCCAGCATCAAATCTTGCTCTCACAGCCTGAAAACCAGTCTCTTTTGACCCCACACTAACCCTGAGCTCATAGGCCCACTAGGTCCTGATGCCCTGTTTTGTCCTGGCCTTTCTGCTCTTTGGTAGTTCACAACCTCTCCCAAGTCTTTTTTTCAAAGAGCAGATAATGAACCCCAGAGAGTATCCCAGGTTTAGTCCATAGGGACACCTTCTGGATTTGTTGCTTGTCTTTGTTTTGACTAATTGCCATGAGCTCAGTGGAGTACCACAGGATGCTAATGGCTCTAAGGGTACAGGTTCCATCTCTACAAAGATCACTTAGTCACTTTGCTTTGTAACTTCAGGCTAAGGGCTGAATCAATTCAAATAATCAATCCATTCAAAGAAGGCTGTCAAATGACCATTTATCCTTGTTATGGTTTGATGCTCATCCCTGACCACACTCACTCTGCTACACATAAAGTCAGATCTCTCTGAAATACAGCAGTGAGTTTGACTCGATCCCTTCACTTCTCTGACCCAAACCAAGTCATTTGGGCTCACTCTTTTTCTCTCTCTTCCCTATATTTGCCCTCTTTCATTCTCCCTGCCATTTCTCATTCTTTACAAATGTCCTGTTGTCTGGTGGATCAAGTATCAGACACCCCCACCTCCCACACCAGCTTGTGGCTTTTCCTTCACACCTTGGACATAATTAGCCCAAATCTCTGTAAAGAACCTAGGGACTCAAGTGTGTCATGCCACCCACTGCTCCTTCCCTACTTGAAGACTTTCAGGGATGTTTTTTTCCCTTTAATCCCTAAGGCAGACTTGGGTAACCAGATTCCAGCTTGTGGGTTTATCCTGGCTCATCCCTGCTACTTTTACTCCTCTTGAAGAGATTGTGCATTAATGTCTTTATCCCCAGGGTACAACTAAATTTCTCCTGGACTCAAGTTACTGCATCCTTTCTCTCATTTTTTTCCAGAAAATTTCAATGGGTGTGATCAGCTGGGCCTGGAGGTTGCCCTCAAACTCTCCAACTGAAGCTTTTTTCACTCCCAGGGGATTGGAACTAGGATCTTGATAAAGTCAGTTTTACCTCCTCAGAACACCCACAGTCCCATAGCCAGTCCTATCATAGGTTCCCTGTTCAACTCAATGTACCATTCCCTACACTTTCATGACTTTGGGATCCAGGGTTGTCTCTTCTCTCATCTCTAAACCATAGAAATGGTCCCATATCTCTGTACTCTGGTCTTTCTAATGTTCAGGATAACTATTTTCTAATGTGATAAGTGAATCTGACCTAATAGGTTGGAGGAAGGGACAGAATTAAACCATTCCTGGGTACTTTATCTCAGATCAACATGTCTGTCATCTGCTATCATATTTCAGGAATCCACAATATGGCCTTATGACATTCTCCAAAATCACTGCTGATTGTGATTGCAGCCATGAAATCAAAAGATGCTTACTCCTTGCAAGGAAGGTAATGACCAACCTAGATAGCATATTTAAAAGCAGAGACATTACTTTGCCAACAAAGGTCCGTCTAGTCAAGGCTATGGTTTTTCCAGTAGTCATGTATGGATGTGAGAGTTGGACAGTGAAGAAAGCTGAGCACCGAAGAATTGATGCTTTTGAATTGTGGTGTTGGGGAAGACTCTTGAGAGTCCCTTGGACTGCAAGAAGATCCAACCAGTCCATCCTAAAGGAGATCAGTCCTGGGTGTTCATTGGAAGGACTGATGTTGAAGCTGAAACTCCAATATTTTGGCCACCTCATGCGAAGAGTTGACTCATTGGAAAAGACCCTGATGCTGGGAAGGATTGGGGGCAGGAGGAGAAGGGGACAACAGAGGATGAAAAGGTTGGATGGCATCACCGACTTGATGGACATGGGTTTGGGTAAACTCTGGGAGTTGGTAATGGACAGGGAGGCCTGGTGTGCTGCGATTCATGGGATTGCAAAGAGTCGGACACGACTGAGCGACTGAACTGAACTGACTGAGGTAAAAATCCCTGCTTTGCTACTTTCTATCTATAATACAGGACAAGCCACTTCACATCTCCAAGCTTCAGTTTCCTCATCAGTAAAAAGAGTTTGTATGTAAGGTTAGTGAAGTGTCCAGAATATGCATAACTCCTATTATTTGTTGTATGTGCCCATCAATGTCAGGTCTCCGATCTTCCCTCTTTTTTGTCCAAAGTGGCTTTCTCTCAAAGATGAGTTATGAGCACTTGATATATACCATATATTATTATAGGCTACAGTAGTAAACAAGGGAGTAAACAAGAGTAGTCAGGTTGCTTGTTTCACGGGATCTCCCAGCAGGGAGAGTGATAGACAATAAGTGAATAAACAATTCAGACAATTCCAGATGGCTCTATCTAAGGCCTATAAAACAAACAGAAAAGGATCATGGGATAATGAATGGAGAGTGGCTGAATACTATAGAAAGGGGATATTTCTGAAGGTTATATTTAAACTGAGATCTAAATATTGAGAATGAAATAGCCATGGGCTGATATGGACAAAGCATGTTTCAGGCAAGTTCTCAAGCAGTGAGGCAAGACTAAGTTTTTGTTTGAAGTCCAAGGAAACACCCTTGGGTGTTTTCAAAGCAGAGAAATGTAAAGATATGATTTGTGATTTTAAAAAAGTTACCTCTACCTGCCATGTAGAGTAGGAATGGATTTAGCAGGCAAAAATGGAAGTAGGAAGATCATTTAAGATTATCAGAAGATACCACATATATGTGGAATCTAAAAAAAAATGAATATAAATTAATTTCTTTACAAAACAGTAGCAGACTCAGAGACAGAAAAAACAAACTTATGGTTACCAAAGGGAAAAGGTTTGGGGGATAGATAAACTAGGAGTTTGGGGATTAACATACACACACTATTAAATTAAATTTCATTTCATACATTAAATTTCCTCAGTCTTCCTCACCCCCTACCAGCTAACAGTGATCCTCCTGATTTTAAAAGCCTTATCTTGGTTTGAGCTCCTTGTACAGTACATAACACATTTAACTTTTCTTATATTTGTTTTAATATTTATTTCATTTCTAAGTCTCTCTACTATTTTGATAGAAAACATATAAGGAAATCTACCATGTTAACCACTTTTAAGTGTATAGTTTAGTGGTACTAAATATATTCCTATTGTTGTGAAATAGATTTCTGTAACATTTTGTCTTCTGAATCTGAAACTCTCTAACCATTAAACGGTAGCTTCCTTTTTCCTCTCCTAAAGCTCCAGGTAGCCACCATTCTATTTTCTGTTTCTATGATTTTGACTACTTTTGATACCTCATATGAGCATTACACCATTAAAAGGGCTAGTATTTTTGACATTCCAATAGCAACTACTTTGTGATGATGAACATAACTACTTAGTGATGTTCATTTATTAACAACACGTTAAAATACATCTTTTTTTCCTGAAAAATGAAAATTTACAGGATTAAATACCTGAACTTTAGCCACTGATTTAAGAAAAAGCTCATGACATGTTCCATATAGATACTCAAAGATTTTATCATTAAAGAGATCAGTATTTACTCTTGATCATATTTTTTTCTATATATATGTATCTTTTAAAAAGTCTTAATTTGATGGATGAAAGGTAAAGTTACACATGGTTATATAGACAGCTTTTGAAAACAAATTTCAACCCAATGTTAATTTGTTTTACACAAATGAAATGAAGAGCTTTGACAAGTATTGACCACATCTGCTAAAATAAATCAAAACTGAACAAACAAAACGAACATATGATATAGTTGCAAAAACACAAAGCTCTGTTTTTACTCCATTGGTACCCACACAGTGGAGTTAGTGTTAATTAAAAGAAATAGTATAGTCTGTTTATACACAGGATTATTATTTTTAATTGCTCAGTGCAATGGGACAGAGATATTAATAACTAGATAATCCACAAGTTTAATATATCTTGTTTTTCACTGTTTTTGACCAATATAGACCTGATAATGCAATGCAGCTGCTAAATCATGATAGAAAGACATACCTAAAATTTATCTTTCAAACATTTTAAGCAAGATAACTGCAAGTCAGAAAAACAAATCATTCCAATTTAGCAAAAGTATTCATAAAAGATCAAGTAGCTTAATATTTACTCTTTGGAGTGTATGTTCGTTTTGACTATAAACTATCTCCTTAACTCATAGCAAAGTACAATCCAACTATGGAATTTGGGAGGGTCATTAAATATTTCCAGATGAAAATGCAAAAGAAAGGATATAAAGTACAGTTCTGCCTTTCTGTTCTAGAATATTGACTTCATCTTTTCTTTAAACATGGCTTTTTGCTCTCTGGGAGGAAGATGGTGGGGGAGCAATTGCTGCTTTGGTTGGCAGGTTGGTTATATCACATTGTCAGAAAGGGAAAGTGTGACTCACAACAGAAGTCAGAGTGCCTGACACTTTGCTTTTAAATGCTGATGTGCAAACAAAATGGTTGAAAATTATTTTAAAGGAGAATTCACAGTTAGGCAACAAACAAAACTTGCATCTTGTGCATGCTAGGAGTTAAAGACCCTCAAGAAAGGGACAAAAGTCAAATTCAAAATGAAAGGAAAAGAAAAAGAAAAGAGAAGTTACAATTAACTTTCTTAGGAATTTAGAGTCTTTCTTCCATTCAGGGATATTATGTGTGAAATTCCCCAGAAGAACAATGAGAAAGAAAGAATAACCCCAGAAGAAGGAAAACGATGGAGTTAGAGTGGATATGACCATGACAGACCATGTTGCCTAAGCAATCTGGATCCCACCTCTCTTCTTTTGAAACAATGTTCACTCTAAACTCCCTAGACTGAAAGTCAAGAAGGAAATTTCCAATTTGTAAAGCAACTTAAAGATTTGAGTAGAAAATTGTTAAAAAAAATAGAAATATTCAGTAAATGTTGTTTTTTTCCCACTGCCAATGTGCTTTAGAAATGTAGCACTGAGAGGAATGATCCACTCCAAGTTTTATTGCACGTCCTTAGATTTAGTATACACCAATACAAGACTGAGAAAATGTGTTGGTATACAACAGGTAATTTTTCTAGTTCCCTACTAGCTAATATTCCATGAAATATGTATGGCAATGGAATTCAATATTTCTGCCCATAAAAGAGCTTCTCGTAAGCTAAGAGAGCTTTATGATGGAGAGGGCAAATCAGACTCAGTCTGCATGCTCCCCAATTTATTGTTGGTTGGGGATCCCTATCGTATCCTAGATCCGTGCATGTAGTCTCCTCCATCTTTTAAGCCAGCAATGACACATTGAATTCAACATACATTCATGGCAAAAGTTCCCAGGATGTTAGGAATACAACGGGAACTTTCCTAATTACATAAAGGACATCTGCAGAAAGCTTCATGTAACATCTTTCTTAAAGATGAAAGACTTATGCTGTCTCTTTGAGATTAGGAAAAAAAGGCAAGAGCTTGTCTTTCAACACTCTTATACAACATTGTAGCAGAAGTCTTAGTCAGTGAAAGGAGAGAAAGAAAAAAAAAGAAGAAGAAGGAGACATATTGCTGTAGATTGGAATGAAAGAAATCAAACTGTCTGTTCACAAATAGCATGAGAGTCTATGCAGAAAGTCCCAAGAAATCTACCAAATGCTCTTAGAATTTAAAGGTGAGCTTGGCAAGATCATAGGAAACAAGGTCAATATACAAAAATCAGTGATATTTCTATACCCTAACAATGGATAATTGGAAATTTTTTAAAGTACCATTTAAAAGAGCATCAAAATGAGTCATTCGGGTATATATTAACACAATTTGTGCAAGATTATTATGCCAAAAACTATAAAGCATTGCTAAAAGAAATCAAAGATGATAAATGGAGAGAATGAATTATGACTCATTAATAAGATGTCACTTCTACCTGAGTTGTTCTAAAGATTTAATGCAATTTCAATAAAAATTCCTGCAATGCTTTTTTGTAGATATAGACTAGCCGATTCTAAAATGTATATGAAAAGTCAAAAGAACTAATACAGACAAAATAATTTTGAAAAAGATAAGCAAATTTCAAACGCCCACAATAACTGACTTTCAGACTTCTGAGAAAGCTACACTAATCAAGAGGATATGATTTTATTTATTTTTTTTTACTAATAGTTTATTTCATTGCTGAAGTCTTAGTTGTGATAAAATTGCTTTTGTATATGTACTCAAAGTATGCCTCCCTAAAATTTTGGCCAAATGGTTTGATATGTGTATGGAAGAAACACTTTTTTATATGATAACCTTCAAATATTTGAAGATAATTTGGATATTTTAAAGAGGATATGGTTTTTACAAGGTGATAGATGCATAAATCAGTAGCTAGAAATAAACCTACATAAGTAGGTACAGATGATTTTTGAACAAAAACACCCCACATAAACCTAAAAGCAAATCATGATACTATAAAACTTTTAGAAGAAAATATATGAGAGTATCTTTGAGAATTTTTGATATACGAATAATTCTTAGAAGCCAAAAACAAAACATATAAAAGGATAAGAAAGATAAATTAGATTTCATCAAAAGATATTTTTTAATGTTTGATGAAAGACATTGTTAATAGAATGAAAAGGCAAGACACATACTAAGAGAAAATATTACTAACCATATAAACAAAGCCTTTTTATCCAGAATGTATATTAAAATAAAAACATTATAAGTTTAACAATAAGAAAAAATAGTAACCCAATAAGAAATATGGGCAAGAACTTGAACAGATACTTCACCAAAGAAGAGGTATGCATGGCAAATAAGAATCCCAACATTACATGTTAGTCATTGCAGGGATACAAATTAAAAGTACCATGAGGAGATGCCATTATATACCTATTAGAACAATAAGAAGATAATTTGAGGTCAGAATACAAAACAGCTAGAATGTTCATACAGTGGAAATGCTACATAGCACAAATGCACCGAAAAATAATTTGGTATTTTCTTAGGAAGTTAAACATATTCTTAACATATGACTGGGCAATTCACTTCTAGGTATTTAACTAATAAATGAAACATGAACATATAAAACCCTATACTCAAAAGCTTATAGTAACTTTACCTATACTAAAGTTCTTTCAACTACTGAATGGGTAAACAGAGTATCACCTATATCCATAGAGTGGATGTCCATACAAAGGAATATTGTACAACAATAACAGGATAAATATCAAATACATTATGTTAACTAAAGAATTCAGTTTGAAAGATTATTTACTGTATAATGAGCCAAAATTATTGAGTTAGACAACAGATTAGTAGTTGCCTTAGGTCTTTTGATGAGTGAAGAGGGTGACTGCAAGGGGGTAGCATGAGAGAATGCTTTGGGTTGATAGAACTTCTCTGTATCTGGATCAGGGTGGTGGTTACATGACTATGAGTTTTGCGTTTGTCAAAACTGATAGAATTGTACAAAAGAAAGTGATTTTCAGTATAATTTTAAAGTGTTAGTTGCACAGTCATGTCCAACTCTTTGTGACCCTATGGACCGTATCTTGCTAGGCTCCTCTGTTCATTGAATTCTCCAGGCAAGAATACTGGAGTGGGTTGCCATTCCCTTTTCCAGGGGATCTTCTCAACCCAGGGATCAAACCCAGGTCTCCTGTATTGCAGGCAGATTCTTTACCATCTGAGCCACCAGAAAAACCTCATAAATTTAAAAAGCATCCTAAAACTGTAAACTCTTATATGAACATTTGGCAGTTTCAGTTCTTTAAAATGTACCTATGTGAGGCTCATTCTTCTTTTCTTATGTCCTCCCTGTCTTTTCTCCCATTTTTTCATTATAATATCTTCTTTCCTGGGTTTTCTACTTCTTTCCTTTCTTCTTTCTTATATCCTTCAATCCTGCTATTTTTCTATACAACAAATTTTTCTTGATCAACCCTGACCATACAATATATATTAGTCCTGGGTTATGATCTGAAGGATCTGTATTTGACACATTGTAATAATCCAGTTTTTGAAATGCCTCAGAAACCTATTAAGAATGAGTCAATAAGAAAGAATATGTTTTGGGAAAAATACACTCATGAATGCTGAAAATTATCTCGACAGTATGAAAACTGCTTAAGGATAGACAAGATGTATTATACAGACTTACAAATTATTTTAAATGTACTTTTGGCTGTTCATGGTTATGATTTTTCATATGGCTTTCATAAATATCAAATTTATGTGGCAGTTAAATCATTTAACTAGAGGCAATAAGAGATCTGTCTAATTCAAATTTGGTTAGTGCTAAATATTATTAGACTAATATTTCTAAAGAAGCTGACAAGACATAAGAGAAAGTGATTTATCATTCAAAGCTAAAAGAAAGAAGGAACAGGGGAAAAAAAGAAGAAGCAAAGTGATTTATTTTTATGTGAATAAGAACCTTAAAATATTACTGAGGAAGTCCACATAGCAAAAATAGAGACTCTGGAATTGTATAACATTGTTCCATATGGGAAGAAAAGAGCAATAATAGAAATATTTAAGAGGTCAAATCGTTGGGACTTATGATTTATTGGATGGTTATATTTTCCTAAACCTTGTTACTTCTTCACTAATTTACTAACCCAAGCCCAAATCCCCTCTGTATTGTCAATTCTTCACAAATGCATTGTATCCTTGTCTAAAAGGTACAAAGGTTGCCTGCTTTGGTCAATTCTTTGAGTCTCATATTATTTTATGAACTCCTATACATGGAGGTTAAATATGTTTTTCTTTTCTTAATTTGTTTAATGTCAATTTAATTATTAAGCCAGTGAAAGAATCTAGAAGGGAAGAAGGGAAAAGTTTTCCACTCCTCCAATGGTCACCACGCAGATAACATATTATTATCTGGAACTCACAATAAGGCTCAGTATCAGAGATGTAGATCTGAAAGGATTCTGCTTATATATGAAGATGAATATATATATATATATATATATATATATATATATATATATATAGAGAGAGAGAGAGAGAGAGAGAGAGAGAGAGAGAGAGAGAGAGACCCAGCATCTATGAAAGAGCCCGATGCTGGGAAAAATTGAAGGCAGGAGGAGAAGGGGAGGACAGAGGATGAGATGGTTGGATGGCCTCACCGATTCAATGGACATAAGTTTGAGCAAACTCTGGGAGATGGTGAAGGACAAGGAAGCCTGGCATGCTTCAGTCCATGGAGTCGCAAAGAACAGGGCACGACTGACCAACTGAATAATGACAAAAGAGAGAGAGAGAGAGAGTCACTCCACTGGGAGTGGTGAGTAGGGTTACTATTGAACCTGGAAAGGGGCAATTTACTGAAATGCTAAGAAGGAAAGGATGGGTATGGATGTATTTCAAGAAGTAGCTAAGAGATAAGCAACAAGGATATATTGTATAGCACAGGGAACTATAATCATTATCTTTTAGTAACTTATAATGGAGTGCAATCTGCAAAAATACTGAATTATTATGCTGTACACCTGAAAATAATGTACTATTGTAAATCAACCATACTTCCATTAAATTAACTAATTAATTAAAAAGAAGTAGCTAAGAGAGGAGGACTTTTGATAGAAATGGGGTTAGTATCCAATCAAGGGAAAGTAAACTAATTAAAGATAGATTCTCTAAATATATAGGACAATAGAGTCTGATCTATTGTATAATCAATCTCCTCTGCATTTTTAGCTTTGAATATGTTAAAAAATAGAGCTTTCCTCAGAGCTCAGTCGGTAAAGAACATGCTTGCAATGCAGGAGACTTGGGTTTGATTCCTGGGTCAGGAAGATCCGTTGGAGAAGGAAGTGGCAACCCACTCCAGTATTCTTGCCTGGAGAATGCCATGGGCAGAGGAGCCTGGCGGGCTACAGTCCGCAAGAGTCGGACACTTTTATTTTTATGTTAAAATAAAAAGAGATGGTATCATTTGCTTAGTTTTACACTCGTACTGGCAGTTTATGACAGAAAATCGGAATCCATGTGGGATGTAAACGATCAACCTGTATAAGTAACAAAAACAACAACAAAAAGCTGTTACCTGAGGAACTGGGATGAGATTATAGTGATTCAATTACTCAAAAAACCCTATTTGTCAATATAGAAGAAAATTACAAATGAGAGCAAAACTCAGCTGCAAGATGACACATTTATAGTGAGCACTGGAGTAACCGAGAGGAGATTACGCTGTTGAAAGTAGAGCAATTTCACATTTTAACTACTTCAAACATATCAAAAGAATGATTATGAATCAGAGGTGAATTTCATCTGAGTTAAGGAACTCAATACTTTTAGAGTCTATAGTATTAGAAGAGTAATCTGCACCGATATTAAATTAGTTCAGGATTATCATGTAGATATATGTTCAGTGACTGAGAGCTTAGTACATGATCTCGTTCTCCATGAGCATTTCTCTCTTGCCTAGTCCTGGTGTCCTCCAGGATCCAGGAAGTCCAGAACCACCTGGGGCAGTGAGGAGTCCCTGCCCTGTTATTTCTATCCTTAGTAATTTCTACAGTTAAATTCTTACTGGGCCAATTCCCAGTGTGATCCTCTTTTCAAAGGAGTATTAAGGTCATGAGGATTATAATGGTGAAGTGCAAAGCAAATATGATAAAATGTGATAAAATTATACAAATGATAATGCTCAGAATTAATATTAGATGTTATTATCACTATTATTAATGCTACTTATGATACTATTATTGTTATTCAGAGGCAGGTAAAGACAGTAGCATTTTCTAAAGATGATAATTGGATATTTTGGAATATTCATTGCCTCCTGCATTTATTAAGGACTCCTTAAGGGGCTTCTTGCTTTCCTTTTGCACAGAGCATGATTAGTTTGATATTGAAAACTGAAAAATGCAGGTGAATTATGAAGAAAAATTTATTCATTAGAGAATCATTTCAACTTTAGAACCATATTTCTTTGGGAGAGTTTTATTAGTTTTGCTGTGTTTTGAGAAAAATAAAGGCAACTTTTGTTCATTTCAGGGCATGGAAGAGTGAGATGCCCATGACGGCCGTAAGAGAATGTGATTGAATACTGACCAGCTTCTGAATCCTCCACCCCAAATACACACACACACATGCACTTTTTACTAATATCCTCCTCAATACTATTTCATTTTTCAGACATGAGAATCTAGGGCTTGATTTCACAATCCTGGAGAGACCGCCTCAATCTTGGGAGCCCCAGGGAACAACCCTGTTTACCAATCTGTGAAACTCCCCGTGGTCTGGTATGGGGAGGAGTTTTGGAGCAACTCAGGAAATAAACGTCTTCATGTGAGTAGAAATGGTTTTGCCAAGCGAGCCTCAGGCAGCTGGAGAATCCTCTTCCAGCTAGGGGTACCCTAAGCAACAAGGTAAGTTTTAGAGCAAAATCAGAGGCTAAAGTTGTGCCATCAACAGAATATCTTAAGATGACGTTATAAAGTTTCCAGTTGTCCCCCAACCACTTTCTAGTACTTAGGGAAACGGAAGTGTTTTTAATTTTGCAATTTTATTGTTCACTTGTCAAAGATCTCTAATGAGATCATATAACTTGTGGCAGCCTATGGGGCAGATATAAAACACTTACACAATTTTTTTCCATAAATGTGGCAGCTTCCATGGACAGTAGAGAGTCAGGTTAGGTGAAACTTTCAGAAGAACTTGGGATCTAAGAAACTGATCTTCACCCGTTTAGTACATCCTGGGCAATATAATTATGGACAAAATCAAGGATGAATTTTAAGGAATGAGCAACCTAGCCAAGAGATGGCTTTTTAACTTTGTCTTTGCTAGCTGAACCCTCAAGCTTCCAGTATATTTAGCTGTAACTTTCTTTCCCTCCTTTTCTCATCTGTTTTGTTTTTTTTACTGACTATGTGTTTGACTCAGGGCAAGTTATTTTCTTTATCTATGCTTAAATTTCTTTAATAGTAAAATGTGAAATAGTTCGACATTTACTTCTGCTCTTCTTCATATGTGTAAATCACTTCAGTTGTGTCCAAATCTGTGCGACCCTATGGACTGCAACCCGCCAGGTTCCTCAGTCCATGGGATTCTCAAGGCAAGAATACTGGAGTGGTTGCCATACTCTCCTCCAGGTGATCTTCTCAACCCAGGGATCGAACCCACGTCTCTCATGTTTCCTGCATTGGCAGCAGGGCTCTTTACCACTAGTGCCACCTGGGAAGCACCTGCTGTTCTTTGGATTTATGCTTTTCTTTTTTCATTCCTTTTCTCTCTTCTTTCTCTCACCTTATATTCTTTTCCCTTCATTTGTTTACCTCTTAAAAATTCATTTAATTCCCATTCTATTACAATTATTTGAAAAACTTAATAAGTATTTTCTTTCTCAAAAGTCCTAAAACTAACAAAAAACTAAAATAACAGCTTGTTGAAAGAGTAGAAAATATATTCTATCTAAAAAGCCAGAGTCTTGTGAACAAAAGGCTAGCTGTCTTTCATAGGCGCGATGGAAAGACATGAATATTTTATAGAAACAGAGGATATACCCTAAATAAGGCTGGGGGAATCTATGTCAGAAATCTTTCAAAGAAGATCTTTGAGGAGAGAGACTTCAAAACTGTACAGTATGTTTTTGATTCATCAGGAGTATGCATCAGTCAGAGATGTATACATAGCCTGGGGTTCAGACACATATTTGCAGAGTTAAAGGGTAAATTATTCAAAGATTACAAGAGACACAAAATTAAATGTGATTCTTTGATGATAGAAGAGCATCTATCAGTATCACTTCCATCAGCTGCAAAGATCTCTGGCTGAAAAATCCAAATCAGAGAGACAAAACAGAAAACAGGAAAGAAAAGAACTCAATATCAACACTGATATTGAGCACATGTGAAGAGAAGAACTTTTTTATTCCAAGTTCTCATAATTAAAAGCACATATTTTGCTTTTTTTTTTACCAATGGAAAGATATTTTGTAACCCTGACACTGCCCCTATAGCATAGGCATTATTGTCCGTGTGCTACGTATATACGGCCGTATATGAGGAGCAAGGGAAACCAGAATCTGATTAGAAGATGTGTGGATCTGGAGTTTACGTTACCTTGCCTTTTAGTCACCTTGGTTCTCTTCAATTGATGAAAGCATCTGATGTGTGCCTTAAGGTTGAGAGAGCTTCTCAAAGAGAGTATGCAGTACCTCTAACTGGCATTCATGTCTAACGTTGAATGGCCCCATCAGGAGGCATTTTGGAAAAAAATATAGTTACTGATTCTGGAAATATCAGCATGTTTCTTCCAGATCTCTACTAGGACCTCTATACTGGCCCTCTGAGAGTGCAAATGCCATTATGTGAATGATCACTGTGCCTTTAGTAATACAATTTCCAGATGATCCTGATTCTAAAAAAGGCTTCAGAGGAACCTCACTTCCTTTTGGACAAAATGAGTTAGTCTGAAAAACAAATTGCTGCTGTTGCTTTCCTAAATATAACTTACTCCCCTTTCTACTAAGATTTCATTAGATTAGAGATGACAAATACATTTCATTTTCCATGATCAGAAGTTGGTGTCTGAGGTTCCTGCATTGAGAATGATGGAGTCCACACCCAGGCTCAGGGGAAATGAAGGTGGTCATGCTCAGATGCAAGCACAGGCATGTGCACTGGGCATGTCCATCCCTTCCTTACATACAAGGCCCATTGCCTTCATGAGAGTTCCAGTACCGGGCATAAGGAGAGTGATGGATGGAAATGACATCCTTTGTGAGCAATCAACTAATTCTTATTTTATACTGATTCTGTCTTAGTTGTTGTGTCCTCAGTGTTTGGCTCAACAGCTTGTAAGATATGGATGAGAAAGAGGGAGAAATGCTCTGGAGAAAGCAGAACATTTTATCTAATGCAGTGTGTTTTAAACTGAATGTGACTTATTCAACTTGGTGAAGCTTTTTCATTGGGCCAGTAGAAGCTTCCTGCACAGGATATATCTTGCAAGAGTAATTTCAGGGACTCAGTCATCCCTTTACCTCTCTCTCACCCATGTAAAAATAAAATGGTTCTGCTCTGAGGAAGATCAAATTCTAATATATTGTTAATAGTTGTCCCTGCATTCTTAGGAAGACACACATCAGGATCTTAAAATTTCCCTCCTGTGTTATACTGACTTCATGGCAGGTAATAACCACTCTCACTTTCAACACCTCTACTTTGTCTTAACTGGAATTCCAGGGCTTGAACTAAAGTATTACTGGATGGCATTCCCACTGGGTGCTATATATGTCATTGCCCTCTTCGGCAATGGTGTCATCATCTCTACCATCAAATCTGAACTATCCCTGCACATCCCCATGTACTACTTTCTGTGTATGCTGGCACTGGCAGACATGGGCCTTGCCCTTTGTACTATGCCCTCCATGCTAGGCATATTTTGGTTTAACTACAAGTCCATCACCTTTGATGCATGCCTTGTTCAGATGTACTTCATCCACACCTTCTCAGCCATTGAATCTGGCGTGCTGGTGGCCATGGCCTTTGATCGGGTTGTGGCAATCTGGAAACCCCTCAGGTACGGCACCATCCTCACCAGTGGTGTGGTCTGCAGAACAGGGGTAGTCATCTTGACAAGGGCCATCTGTGTGGTCTTCCCGGTGCCTTTCCTCATCAAGCGGCTCCCCTTCTACCGCTCCAATATTCTCTCCCACTCCTTCTGCCTCCACCAAGATGTCATGAGCCTTGCCTGTGCCAGCACCCGGGTCAACAGTCTCTACGGCCTCATTGCTGTTATCTTCACCAAGGGTTCTGACTCCCTCTCCATCCTCCTCTCCTATGCGTTCATACTCCGAACAGTGATGGCCATTGCCTCAGGGGAGGGCCGGCTGAAGGCACTCAACACCTGTGTTTCCCACGTCTGTGCTGTTCTCATCTTCTACGTGCCACTCATTGGGGTGTCTGTCATTCATCGTTTTGGAAAGCACTTTTCACCACTGACCCATGCCCTCATGGCTAATGCCTATCTTCTTATACCCCCTGTGCTAAACCCCATAGTCTATACTGTGAAGACCAAAGCGATACGGCGGAAGCTCATCCAGATATTTGTTCCAGCCAAGGTCACTGCAGAGGGTTAGGGTCTGCCAGTTTAGGAGAGGAAAAATCTCTTCGTTAAAGGCTCAATTATGTCTGTGAAAAAATAAATGTTTTTATTTTTTCACATTTTAGGTGTGATTTGAATTGGGCAGAAATATTTCCCTGCTCTCAGAACATACTTTCCCCTTCCTATATCAAATTGTCCTTTGTGCAGTATATAAAGAGTGGCATTTATAAGAACTGTTCCATGTACTTTCCTGTGGCCTTGCATTAGAGTTGGCCCATAACAAATGAAAGGGGAATATTACTAATTCCATTCTGTAATAACTCTTTTGAGCAGAAATAAGCCACAAGCTTAATGCCTTTTAAATTAAAGATCATTAAGTTGATTTAAAATTCTAGCTCAAGAGTTAGGAATGGCCTCTATTAGCTTAATAGGGGAGAAATGAACTATACTCATTAAATAATAAGAGAACACCTGGGGATAATACATTGTTAAATAAAACATGGATTAGAAAGATGGTTAAAATTTAGGATTAAGAATATAAATCTATATAATTGAGCAGGGGCCAACCATATTGTTGATCTCATAACATGAGATCAACAGATAAAGGGTGAGTTTTACCTCTTCCATGTGTGACATTGGATGTTCCCTTCCCTACCTCTAATGGCAATTTCTTCATTTTGAAGCTGGAAATATTATCACTTAACAACCAGTGTGGTTATGAAATTAAATTTAATCATATAAGGGCAAGTATTTGTAAACTATGAAGGGTTGTGCAACTATAGGAAGTGTTCAAGAATATTGACTGTAATACAATAAGAGTGCTTATAGACTGTCCACTAAGCAAAAGGCAGTGCCAGAGCCTTTTACATGCTGTCATATTGGATAATTGCAGCATCCCTATGGGGGACAGTGTTGTATGCTGTTTCCAAAGCAGTTCATGTGTTGGCCAAGGCTCAGTCAGGCAGATTTTATGGGGAATGTTGAACTATCTATATTGTGGGAGACAGATAAAATGGGTTGGGCAGGGTGGGGATGACACTCAGGATAGGTTAAAGAATTACTACGGCTTTAATTTGAAGACAAAGTATCAGATTGGTCAAAATGTTCATTTGGATTTATCCTTAAGATGTTATGGAAAAACCCAAATAAACGTTTTGGTCAACTCAATATATGAAGAAGGAGAACAAACGCACATATATACAATGTATACTAATGAGTGACTTACATTCTTTTACAGGAGCCATATGACTTTTGCTCAAGTTTTTATTTGATCTTTAAAATCTAACACAAAAGATTCTTTGGGTCTTTCACGGCAGGTAGTTACCTGTTACTCAAATCAGTAGCTACTTTAGAAGTCTGTCAGAACAGACACTAGCCTAGGTAAGACAAATTTAATAATACTGTGAACAAGAAAGCTTATTCCTGTTTTAATACTGCTTTCAGGTTCACCAGTCTTTCTGAATTAATTTTAGATAGGTTCACAATAAAAATATTTCTTAACTCTATAAAAAACAAAGGTCCATTGCTGACATTTAATAAAATGAGTGTAAAATATCATTTAAACCTTCTGGGATTTGTGGGGAGACTTGAGTCCTACTATCTCTGGAAGGGCTTGCTAAGAGTTCGCCAACACTATCACAGTCCTGAGCCTGAAACAGGAATTGCTAGGGGTTACTGTTAAGAAGGAGTTTCCCTGGTGACTTGGTAAAGCATCTGCCTGCAATGCAGGAGATCTGGGTTCAATCCCTGGGTTGGGAAGATCCCCTGGAAAAGGAAATGGCAACCCACTCCAGTATTCTTGCCTGGAAAATCCCACAGACAGAGGTCCATGGGTTGCAAGTCAGATTTGACTTAGTGACAAAACCACCACCAATACCATTGTTAAAAAGATAGGTCTCTATCTGCTTGATCCAATATAAGAGCAAAGGTCCTAGTAGCAGTGCAGTGACCAATATCCTTAGGATGAGCAAATCTCTTTGACGACTTTCAGCTCTTGGTTGTTTTCACTCAATGCAGTGCTTGACATTTAATTGATGCACCAAATTTCTAAATCACACTCTACATTTCAGAGACAGGTGGAAATGCTCTCCATAACTGTTGTCTTTGGTGCTGTAAATACTTAAAAGCTGACCCCAGAAACAAGTGTATTGGTGAAGGAGTTTTTGAGTTTCCATCTAATTTGTGTCTCCTTCACACTTCTTCTTTAAAGATGAAGATGATGATTGCCACAGCAACTGCAGCATCAGCAGTAATAGTAATTAATACGTGCAGTACCATCTACTAAATAAGAACCACAGTAACGGGTATTTTAGGTATGGTCTCATTACTCTCAGATCAACTCTACAAGTGAATATATTGAGAGGAAAGGCTTGGGTTTAAATACTGACTGTGCCACTTTTCATCTGTGTAATATGGATAAGATACTTAATTTATTCAATGCTAATTGTTCTAATCCACAAAATCGGGACAAAACTAGTGCTTATTTTATAGAGTTATAAAGATTAAAGGAGTTAATGGATGTAAATTCCCAGGGCCTGGAAATAATGCACATTAAATAAATGTCAGTCGGTATCATTATTGTTGGTATTATTATTTTCAATTAAAATGAAATATACTAAAGTGTAGAGGGTTTGTGTAGCTTGATCAAGTTCACACAGCAATAAAATAGAACAGCTACAATTTGAAACCACATCTAGCTCTCAAATCCATGCTGATTCGTACTGGGTCTCATTTGTACCCTCTCCCTCATATTCTTAATGTCCTCTCCCTGGGGTCATGAGGAAAGAACTGTGTAATCTCCATACAAAAGAGGAAGTATAATCTAGTCTCTCACAATGATAAGATTTTCATTCCAAAAGATAGATCAGGGAGAAAAACTAAAGAAGGGGGTGATCTACTACAACACTATTGAAATCAACACTAGTGTTGATCTACTGCAACACCAGCACACCAGAACCACGTACTGATGCTTGTCTGGGAATGGTCTAGTATGTATCTGTGTGATGAGGCAAGTACAGGGAGGGAGAGCATTTGAAAATCAGCATAACAGTTTGACTTTGCAGTGACACTGAAGCATACAGTTTTGTATACAAACTCAGAACAATGAAGTTGTATTTGTTCCAGATAAACTGGAAAAATAAGAAATAAAACTCAAATTAATTTACCACATACAGCTTGAGAAAGGCAGATTTATTTAAAAAGAAGGGAGGATATTTCATTTTCTTCCAGTCAGTGGAGTTTCCTATAGTTATTTTAGGCACAGAGCTACACAATAAAAATAATGAAACCAACACTGGTTTCATTTAGTGTCATGACTGGACTCTCAAGGCTAAATTCACAGGGCCACACAATGTAATTTCAATTTCTCTCTCTTTATCACTTTCAGGAATCTAAATAGACTACAACTTCTCTTTACAATGTTCAAAAACCTAAGTTCTGCTCTTTGCAATGTTGGAAAACACCAAGGAGTAGCTGCGATTTTATCTGAAGTCTTTCATACTAGCTTCTACCTCAGATCCTATTTCTCAAGGTCTCAGGGTCACCTTTTCTTAAGACTGTAAAAAGGTTTCATATAATAATAGCATGGGACCAAGTCTCCTGGCTAAGAAGCTTATCTAAAACAGGTACAGGTAATAAACTTGGTCATATACTCAAGATACGTTTTTCTAAGATATCTTCTTTTAAGATGTAGTTTGACATATTGTCTCCTGTGCTGATTGTTTTCTTCCCCCTGAGAAAAGTTCCCCCTCGTTCCATATCACCTCCAAATTCTGAGGTGATTCACGTTTTCCATTTAGATAGCATCTATCTATATTGAGGCCTTGGATGATGTTTGCATTCTGCACAAACGAACAATTCTCAAGTAATTTTGTAACATTGAAAATGTAAACTCCAAGTCAATCTTGAAAATTTATTCTGACTCTGCCTCTATTTCTGGTTTCATCTTGGCAAGATACAAATATGCATCTTACATTTGTAAGAGGACTAAACTAGAGTGATTATCATGGACATGGATGCTTGTGTGCTCAGTCCCTCAGTCATGTCTGACTCTGCAACCCCATGGACTGTAGCCCGCTAGGCTCCTCTGTCCATGGAATTTTCTAGGGAAGAGTACTAGAGTGGGTTGCCATTTCCTCCTTCAGGGAGTCTTCCTGACCCAGGGACCGGATGCACATTCTTGTGTCTCCTGCGTTGACAGGTGGATTCTTTACCACTATGCCACCTGGGAAGCAGACATGGATGACAGAGACAAATAAATCAAAGACAGGACAGTTTCTGGATATGTGCCTGTATGTTTTTGAATGTTACATGAATGGAGAATTTATACTTTCAAAGAAATGGAAAGTGATTATTGTGGGGAAAAGCAAGAGTTAAATATGGCTTGTGTGAGACTGAGGTATACAGAAAACTCCATGTAGAGATTACGCAAAGGTAGTTAAAATTAAGAGTTAGATCTTAAGGGGGGGGGTAGAAGGAGAGGGAAAGAAAGATGCATGTGGGCTCTATTTTAAAGCTGTTAGCATGACTGGTATCATAAAGAAAGAGATTTACCGAGGTTACCAAATGGCAAGGGGGAGAACTTGGAGAAATACTCACATCATGTGCGAGAGGAAGAAGTGAAGGAAGGTAGGCTAGGAAACAAGAGAAGGTGGAAGTAGGAGATGCAACAGAGTGCCATGAAACCAGAAAGAAGATGAAAAGGGAGGGGACTTTAAATATTTATAATCTACTCAAATACATCAAGTTGAAGGGGGATTGAGGGGAAATATTTGACTTGCTATTTCAGAATAAATCTGAGCCATGGGAAACAGCTTTCATCTAGCAATGGAAATGAAATCAGACTGCAGGAGCTAGAGAAGAGAGTGTACAGTAAGGACATGGAGTATGTGTATGTATTGTCAGTAACAAAAATTAGATTTTTGATCTTGCCACTACATGGCTCCATCAGAGAATCAAAGATTAATGGGTACTTTCTCCTAATTGCCTCTGTTATCACAGTATTTGAACACTGTAAACATAACCCATGGATTGGCTTTTATCTCTAATTTAAGGATTTCAAGTTTTTGGTTATGTAATTGTATAAGAAAAAAAAGACATTTCTTAGTATGTTTTTAAAATTAATTTATTTATTTTAATTGAGGCTAATTACTTGACAATATTGTAGTGGTTTTTGCCCTACATTGATATGTTTATATTTTATGTTTATTCATTCAAATATTGTATATAGGCAAACTGTATTAACATGTATATGACAACACAGTAAGAAAAATAAACATTTTTAAAAGATGAGATAAATTTAAATACAAATAAAAGATCTACTATTTTCTCCTTATAGGCCAATTGACTATAATGTGCTTTGTTTTGGATGCATGTTTTCCATTTAGATAGCATCTATCTATATTGAGGCCTTGGATGATGTTTGCATTCTGCACAAACTAACAAATCTCAAGCAATTTTGTAACACTGAAAATGTAGACTCCAAATCAGTCTTGCAAATTTAGTCTGACTCAGCCTCCCTTTATTTCCTTGGGCTCCAAAATCACTGCAGATGGTAACTGCAGCCATGAAATTAAAAGATGCTTGCTTCTTGGAAGAAAAGCTATGACCAACCTAGACGGCATATTAAAAAGCAGAGACATTACTTTGCCAACAAAGGTCCATCTAGTCAAAGCTATGGTTTTTCCAGTAGTCATATGGATGTGAGAGTTGGACTATAAAGAAAGCTGAGTGCCAAAGAATTGATGCTTTTGAACTGAGGTGTTGGAGAAGACTCTTGAGAGTCCATTGGACTGTCAGTAGATCAAACCAGTCATTCCTAAAGGAAATCAGTCATTCATTGGAAGGACTGATGCTGAAGCTAAAGCTCACAATACTTTGGTCACCTGATGCGAAGAACTGACTCATTGGAAAAGACCCTGATGCTGGGAAAGATTGAAGGCGGGAGGAGAAGGGGACGACAGAGGATGAGATGGTTGAATGGCATCACAGACTCTATGGACATGAGTTTGAGCAAACTCTCGGAGTTGGTGATGGACAGGGAGGCCTGGTGTGCCACAGTCCATGGGGTTGCAAAGAGTCGGACACAACTGAGCCACTGAACTGAACTGAAACAACATTTCTACAATATTGATTACTAATATCTCTCACACATAACATCTTAGGATCACTGGTTCTTTCCCTCTTCCTCAAATTTTCTTGTAAGTCTAGAAAACCCTGACATGGGTCAAGTCTCAATTCACAGGTTTTAGAATCAACAGATCTAAACTTGAATCAAGTTCTTCCACTTAGAAGCTGTATGATTTTGAGTAAGTTACTTAACTTCTTTAAACCTCATTTCCTCATGTATAAAATGTGATAACATTATTCTCAAAGATTGTTGGGAGAATTCACTGAGAGAATATATAAATTCAATTAAAACTACTAGTATAGTAAATTAAATGTGATATTGTAATGTAATACCTACTTGACTTGTATACATATTTCCTTGCAGAGAAACATGCCAGAGACTGTGCAGAAAGTTGGTGCATTTTTCTCTGTGTCTTCAGGGACCAGAATGCTTCCCAGGTGGAACAGTGGTAAAGAATCTGCCTGCCAATGCAGGAGATTCAGGAGACTTGGGTTTGATCCCTGGATTAGGAAGATTCCCCTAAAGAAGGGAATGGCAATCCACTCCAGTATTCTTGCCTGGAAAATTCCATGGACCGAGGAGCCGGGTGGACTACAGTTCATGAGGTCACAAAGAGTTGGACACAACTGAGTGATTGAACCCACATGCAGGGTCCAGCATCACGACTGGCATTTCATTAGTGTTAAATGTACATCTATTTAATAAGTAATCCCTCTAGCAACTTGACAGTGTAATGATTAACAAAATACATACAGCAGGTATGAGCTTCAGTGCAAAGACACATTGCCTTTGACATGCTCAGCCCCACACATGGGTACCTCGCTTTCTTAAACTTCCCAGTGCTGCAAGTGTTCACTTATCCTTATACAAAGCATGGCAGTACTTTTACTTGATAAAGTTTCCCTGGGTCCTTTGTGCACAGCAAAATAGAGTTCACTCCTGCTGGGTTTAAAGAGTAAAGGCAGAGCACCTGTTATTCTACTAAATATGTCACTGAAAACTAGAACTGTAAAGAAGTAATAACCCTTAAACGAAAAGGCACATATTAAGTAACCACACATGTGTTTGTTTTAATTATAACATAGGAACTCTTTACCCAATAAACACTGAAACAACAAAATAAATGCTATTTGATTATGGAACAATTTTCTTTCTCCATATTAAGAAAAAATATCTCAGACCTTTCAGCAGTGCCATATAGCATTTTGAATCTTTCCTTAATTATTATTTAATTAATAACTAAAGAACAATATTACTTAACATTATATGAATAAACACTCAAAAGTGTTACCTGGATAAACAGGTGATGATTTATGTCTTCACTGATGCTCATCTCCAGTTACAGAGAAGAAAAATTATATTAATTACATTAGATTTTTCAAGTGACACCAGATATCAAAAAATATACATTCCAAAATGGAGCATATACAGAACAAGAAAGACTTTCACCCACAATCCTTGCCCACTTTCGATTTTCCCAGATGTATATAATTTGACTGCATTATAGTTGCTCAAAATTCTTCTTATTCTCCATATTACATTTGATTCCACTACCCTAGACCCTGTTCTTTCTCCTCTGGAACACATGGATGATTGTCCTCCGTATCTGCTTGGTTTTCACACTATAGACAACAGGGTTTAGTACAGGGGGAAGTAACAGATAGATGTTGGCCATGAGTGTGTGTACTACTGGTGGCAGATGTCTCCCAAACCTGTGGATCATGGTGACACCAATGAGAGGAACATAAAAAAGGAGCACAGCACAGATGTGGGAGAGGCAGGTGTTGAGCGCTTTGAGCCTTTCAGTTCTGGAAGCGATACCCAGTACTGTCTTCAGGATGAGCACATAAGAAAAGAGAATGATGAGGGCATCAAACCCCAAAGTGAAGATGACTAGTATGAGGCCATAGAGGTTGTTGACACGAGTACTGGCACAGGCTAACCTCACTGCATCTTGGTGGAGACAGTACAAATGAGACAAGACATTGGAATGGCAGAAGGGTAGCCGTTTTATAAGAAAGGGCACAGGGAAGACCATGCAGACTGCCCGGATGATGACAGCTATTCCAATCTTGACAATGATGCCATGGGTGAGGATGGAAGCATAGTGCAGTGGGTCTCGGATGGCCACAAATCTGTCGAAGGCCATAGACACTAATACTCCTGATTCTACCCCTCCAAAACCATGGATGAAGAACATCTGTGTGATGCATGCATCAAAGGTAACCTCAGGGGCATTAAACCAGAAGATGCTGAGCATGGAGGGGAGGGTGGACATGGAGAGACCAACATCAGTCAGAGCCAAGATAGACAGGAAGTAGTACATAGGCTCATGGAGACTCTGATCTACCTTGATGATGGCTAGGATGGTACCATTTCCCAGGAGAGTAAGGGTGTAGAGAAACCCCAGGGGAAAAGCCATCCATGGGTTTTTATCTGGCATTCCTGGGATACCTGTCAAAATGAAGCTATGGTGGTTGACATGTGATGCACTAGAGTTCATCATGATGTTCTTATCACTGATTGAGGCTGGACTCTCCCACCTGGCTTCCAGTTCCTAAATTGAAAAAAGCTTTTAAGATAGGTAAATGGCTTTATAGATATAGAAGTGGAACAACAGAGGGGAAAACTATGTTTAAATTAGTGTCTGAGAGGTTTTTACATCTTTTTGCTTCTTAGACAATCACATGCGATGACCTCCATTCACTTGAATTTAATTTGCTTATCTTAAAAAGGGAGATAAGATGAAACAACCTGTGTTTAGACAGAAGAAAAGTTTGATATCTTCCTTTAACAGCACTGAATATTTGACAGAAAAGAAGCAGCAACATCCAAGGACTTAATAGCATTGAGAATTTTGCTAAATAATAAAAGAACAGAACTCACAGTATCATCACCACAAACACACCTACAAAAAATTTCATCACCATCCAAACCTACATCCCTCATCTAAATAAATGCATGTATATATATGTATGTACATATGCATATATTCTCTTACACACACATATATGTGTGTGTGTATATTCTTGCACATGCCTAAGCATCTATTTCACTGTTTTTATAACGGTGGCTAAGTGGTAAAGAATCTTCCTTCCAATTCGGGTTCAATCCCTTGGTCAGGAAGATGCCCCAGAGTAGGAAATGGCAAACCACTCCAGTATTATTGCCCGAAAAATTCTATGGACAGAGGAGCCTGGTGGAGTTCATTCCTGGGGTCACAAAGAGTCAGATAGGACTGAACTACTCAGCACACACATACATTTGTAAATAGACACATTAGTGGATATAACCGTTCAAATTAATCTTCACCAGTTTTAACTTATAACTTTCCATAACCTCATTTTAAAATATCAAGGGATAAAGAATAAAGGCTATTGACCCAGAAACAACCACACATATGATATGAAAGTAGCCATTCACAAAATCTTTATTTCGAGAGTCTTCTAACACTCCAAAAACCTGAGGCCATTCTTGAAACCTCTTCTTTCATTAAATCAACACTTAATGAATTTCAAATTTGTCTCCAAAACATACAAAATCATTATTACCTTTCTTTCTTTTGTGCAAAAATAACATAGTTCATTTCTTCCAGGCACCCTAACTTATCACCCTCCACCCATGAGTGCCCCCTTTCAAAAATTCCTTGGAATTCAAAAATTCCAAAGTGCAGTCAGAATGTACTTTGAATATTTAGAAAATTATTTATCCACCAAAAGCAAAAGGTCCCTCAAGAATTTCTATTGTACTTAGAACAGAGTCCTAAGTCTTTATCATTTCCTTCAACCATAGCACAATTCAGCCCATGCCTACCTCTCCAGTGCCAATTCACACCATTCCCCCCACAAACTTTGGTCTCTTCAGTCCAGCCAAATTTGCAGTCTTTAAGTTCCTGGATCTCAGAAACTTCCGGGTATGGGATTTCACATGTGTTCCTTCCTGTTTTTTGTGCCTTCCTCCACCTTCTATAAAGTTCCCCTTTGCCTAATCAAAGCCTATCTATCCTGAAATAGAAAGAAAAAGTGAAAGAAAGTGAAGTCGCTCAGTCGTGTCTGAATCTTTGCAACCCGGTGGACTGTGGCCTACCAGACTCCTCTGTCCATGGGATTCTCCAGGCAAGAATACTGGAGTGAGTTGCCATTTCCTTCTCCAGGGGATCTTCCCAACCCAGGGATCCAACCTTGGTCTCCCACATTACAGGGAGACACTTTACACTTTGAGCCACCAGGGAAGCCCACATAATAATCCTTCTCAAATAAGCCTTTTCCAATTCTCATAAGAGTTTAAGACTCCTCAGTACATAGTTTTCATATTCTTCTTATAAGTACAGTTAATTAAACATTGTATAAATATTTGTTTAGTGTCTCTCTCTCCTACTAGAATTAAATTTCCTGAAGGAAAGGACTCTGTTTATTACCTAAAATATCATGTGCTGGGCTTCCCTGGTGGCTCAGTGGTAGAGAATCCACCTGCCAATGCAGGAGAAATGGGTTTGCTCCCTGATTCCAAAAGATCCCACATGCCATAGAGCAACTAAGCCTGTGCACCACAACTATTGAGCCTGTGCTATATGCAGTCCACGGGGTTGCATAAAGTAGGACCAACTACTGATCCCATGTGCCTAGAGCCAGTGATCCACAGTAAGAGAAGCCACTGCAGTGAGAAGCCTAAACACTGTAACTAGAGAGTAGCCTCTGCTCACTGCAACTAGAGAAAACCTACAAGCAGCAACAAAGACCCAGTGCAAGCAAAAAATAAATAAATAAATAAATCTTTAAAAGACCATATGCCAAGCATATGTTAGCTTTCCATATGTGTTGAATGAAGGAATGAAATAAAGAATAAGTGAATATGGATGATTAAATATCATTCTTTTCAGATATTTTACAAACTCTCAAACTCCTTCCTGATTTTCTGCGTGTGGGTTGAAAATCATTGATATAGAGAAAAATCTCTTTTTCTAACAGGGCACGAAAGCTTAAATGAAGGGTCTTTGAGAGGAATTAAAGTTTCTTTGTTATCATCCAGGTACTGATTGTGAGAAAGGAAAAAGAAAAATTAATGAGTGTTTCTGGGAGAGGTAGGGATGGACCGTGGTGGTGTTGACAGGTACGCAAGACCCAGGTGGGCTTCCAGGCTCATTCTTCCTCCTGTTTCCCTCCTTTGAGAGGAGAATTTGAGCTTGAGGGACAATACTACAGAGAAGTTATTTTGCAGATTCTGATCTGACACAGGGGGTATTTGAAAGATTCTGTAGTCTGCTTACAAAGGTTGCTCTGTGTGTTGAAAACAGAATCCAGACATCTCTCCAAATAAGTCACAATACTCAGATCTAAACAAAGCACTCTGTGCTGCCCAGCTAACCCTCTGGAGCACTTTGAGGAAGGGACATTTTTATACTTTACAGGTTAAGTGAGAGCCCTTCAGTTGGCTGGTCCCTCTTCCCAAGCAATTGGTGATGGCTTTTACTTGAGAAGAATCAGTTGGCTCGTCCCTATTAGATATTTTTCTTGGAAAAACTTATAAAATATTTGATAGTCTCTGATTAAGCCCCCAGGGCCTGCTGACTCACTGTGGTTCTATGGAAATTGCTGATTTTATTTTCCCCTTTCTTTTAAGTGCCTTTGACTCTATTTTTCTTTACGTGAATATGTTTTACCCCATCTTCTCCTTTCTAAACAATCTCATTTCTGTCTCTATTCTTCATCTCTTTTCCATTCTCCATGATTTTTCAGACCCTTATTTTCTCTAGCTTTCAATTCACTTCTCATTTACTCTTCCAGCCACTTTTTGTTTCATTTTTTCTATATGATAGATCCTCCCTCACAGTGTATTTCTTTTTTTATTCTTAATAACGTTACCTACATTTTACTTTTTTTTTCATCTTTTCTTTGTCTTCAGGCAACCCCATGACACTGGACACTCTCTAGGTGCTTCTCATCTGCCTTTGTCATTTTCCTCACCAGAAATTTTATGAAGATTTAATGAAATAATTTGCATAAATAATCCTACACAGAGCTTTGTATATAGAGGTCATGCAAAAAGATTTTACGATAAATTTATTACCTGTATCAACCTCTGTGCTCTTGTTCAGAATTAATTTAGCTTCTTTCCTTCCCTGAGACTAGTAAACAGAGCACTTATGAAGCCTCCTCAAACTTCTGGTGGTGTCTCAGCCATCATGGTTCTATATGATTTCCTAACTCCTCTGGAGAAATCCTTTGAGACCTGTTATGTAGTGCTGCCTGAGCTATTCCATCATGAATTCCCGAAGAACTCCAAGCTGCTCCTTCATCTGTCAAATTGCCCTTTCTTCTACCAACACCTGTTTCAAAATTCCCTTCATTTTGATTTTATTTGTGTCCTGTCAGCCAAGACTGAGGAAGGAAAAAGGATCTACTTCTTCTCCCAAACACACACACACACTTTATACATACATGTGTGTATGACTGTGTGTGTGTGTATACATATATATATATATATATAATATTACTAAAGAAGTCCTAGAATTCCAGCCCAATTTTTCCACAGAGCTTCTGACTCCAAAACCAGTTTCAGTCTCATTGCTAATATAGTGCTGAGATTTACCTTGAAATAGCAATGAAGTCTACTGTTGTTCTGGATAGAGAATTGCTTGGAATTTCCATTAGGGACAAAGAAGACAGAGTTCTTTAAATTTGTTGGAATTCTTTGGTTTTCTGCATTGTTATTCCAATATCTTAAATAAAATTTCTTTCATTTGTTTTAATGCATTTTTCTATAATAATATTTTTTCATCAGTGAGATAATTCTTAGGATTGTAGAAACAGCTTGTTATTTCATCAGTGTGTGCCTTTGTGTGGTCAGTCATTAAAATGTCCACAAACCCTTTCCACCATTTCTTCATGTCTCTTTTCATCCCAGTTCTTTACCTTCATAGGCATATTTACATTTTTAACAGCAGAAAACAAAAGCCAGATATAAAAAAATTCTTATGAAGATACTTATTTTCAGGTATGATAGAGAATGTATGGAAGAAGTTTATCTACTTATTTTTAATTTGGGTTTTTTTACTTTAAATTGGGTTTAAATTTAATTTGGGTTTAAATTTCTAATTTAAACCCATTTCTTTCCAAATGTATATTATAATCTTCAGGAGACTAACTTTATCATAAATGTGAAGGGTTAGTGTTTTATAATAGATATTTCTATATATTTTTAATAAATATATGACTACATCTATAAATCTATAATTTTCTGTATATTTATATTTTACATAATCCTTTATGTGGGCTATATTTATGTATGTATATCTATATGTATATGTAGATATATATTACTATATATATATCTTTATATATATATAAAGATCTACATTTCTTTAAGCATCCCTTGCCATTATGTGTAAGGAGTTAAAAGATGAAATCTTTGTCCTCAAGGAGTTTCTAATCTGTGAGAATATTTAATGCTTCCCAATCTCTCTTGAAGTGCTGTTAGAGACAGAAATAGACATACACAAAACGCTTGATCTCAGTGTTTAATGGGTGACTCGGGCTCCCCTTAAAACATCAGGACTTGCCTCATCCATATCTACAGAAACTGATGTCCCCTTTAGAATAACTTCATTCAGGAAAGCCCCCATATTATTCTAACAGAATTTCCTAATATCTGAAGTTCTACCTTATGAAGGGTATGCCTTTCCAGACCCAAAATGGTAAAATTCAGCAGAAAGAATAGAGTCTGTGAAATCAGATGCACCTTGCTTGAAATCACCATTTTGATTTTCTGAAAGTTTGATCTTAGAGAAAGTCATTAATTTTCTTATTCAATCAACATTTCCTTGTTATCTATTACTAAACAACATCTACTGTTAAAGTCTAGCTGTTCCCTCTCCTCTCCATCTGCATTGATGAGCCCAATACACTTAGAGGAGATCATACAACCATGTTGACTACTTTAAATGTATCACCAAAGACCTCATGTACACTCCCTCAATGCTTTCAAATTATCATTTTTTTATGTCTCTTCTTCTACTCAGTTATATCTTTCCAAATTCTTATTCTTCGTTGATGACTTTATTTCCTACATCATCAAGAAAGTTGAATTATCAGAAAACAACATCCAGTGCCCTGACCACATTTACTCGTCTATTAACAGGGTCAAACATATGATGATTTCCTTGTTACCTTGTATAAATTAGATGAACTATTCATCCTCCTTTCTAAAACCAATCCTTCCATTTTTGTACTAGATTCTGTCCTTATCATTTACTCAGGAACATCACTTAGACACTTCTTTTTACCACCTTTATATCATAAAGTTTTTACTCTCCGGTTGGTTATTTTTATCAATATCATACGTGATATGATATTTTTCATCAGAAAGAAAGTGTTCCACTGGTATTGTCTTGTTTCTTTGCTTCCCTTTAATGTAAAATCTCTAAAGCAGAAAAAAAAATTAGGAAAAGATGGATCTCTGCCTACTTTAAAAGGAAGAGGTTGGTGAATACTCTCTGCAGAGAAAAAAAGAAAAGAAAGAAATGCATAAACCTGGATAAATTATTTTTTAAAATATAAAAACAAAAGATTCTAAAGTTCTAGAAGTTGACCAAAGTCAAACAACAGATTGAAAAATATATTTGAAAACCTTTTACAGCTTCAGGTAAGGACACATTCCTTCACAACTGATTTAATAAGCAAATTTAAAAACTAGTTTTACCAGGTTGGAGCTAGCTCAAAGCCAACTGCTATGCTGTCAGAGAGTACAGAGTCAACTTGAGATGGATGGAAAAAAATTCGAGACTTTGTCAGCCATCAGCAAACCTGGCAGCAGTGTTACCCAAAAGTGAGGCCCAGGTGCTTACCACTCTGAAATCAATAAAGGCTTGTACCAGCTTACTATTAACAAAACTTTCATTCATCTAATTAAATTCAATCTAATCTTAATTCTGACAATGTACAAAGTTCTTTCCTCAAATTTTCTTTTTCACAGACCTTTTCTCACTTTCTAGATCCAAATTAATTTGTCCCTTACTATCCTCATTCATAAGCAACCAGCTCTAGAGCAAAATTATTCTCCTTTTCTTTCCTCAACAAAAATATCACCAGTCTTTATACTTTCTTTCACTGGTAACACATATCCTACTTGCTTAACATACTGAAATGTTTCCCCTATCATTTAAGTAGGTTTAATTACATGTTCGAATTTTTAACTTTTAAAGAACCTCAACAAAACCAAGAAACAAGTAACCAACTGTCATATCAACATTTTCTCATCGGTAAACTTAAGATATTCCATAGCCTCTAAAAACATACATTTTTCTCATACCACAATTTCCCTTTGATGTAGTACAAGATGTCTGTTTATTGAACCCAAATATCTTTTAAAGTTCTACCAATTAACCCAACACTGAGGCTTCAAGCAAACTGGGTTGTTGTATATTTCAAGGACGTGGTAAGAGTTTACTTCAAGCTTTCTCTTAGGCATATTTTTGTTCTCACAGGGTCAGATTCTGAAAATGGTATTTTGTCAAGCTAGCTTTCTCTAACTGCATATGCAAAAAGTATAAGTTTAAAATTTCAAAAGAGCTTCACCTTAACCAATTTTCTTTGGAGTCTAAAGGATACTGTTGCCATACAATGTTTAATTTATTCATGATTTCATGGTTAATTCTTTTCTAATGAATTGACCCTGAAGTTCCCATTTTACAAAAGACAATGACAGCAGTCACACAAATGAAATGTACACTCACACACCTGAAGACAGAGCTATCACAAGTCCCCCAGGAACATGGCCAAATAAACACTTGCCCAACACGGACAGTTCCTGACATGACGCGTGTCAGACCAATCGGCAAATTCCCAAATAACACTCAGTGTTCACAAACTGACTCCTTAATGGCAGACACATGTCAGATCAACTGGCAAAAATGTCCAAATAGTACTCCATGCTCACAGATGGTCCTTGACGTCAGATACACATCAGAACCAATTGACAAAATGCCCAAATGACACTTGGTGCTCACAAACTGTCTTCAGTGTCAGATACATGTCAGAACCAACTGGCAAAATGCCCAAATAACACTTCGTGCTCAAAAGAGAAATTTGCCCGGGTCCACACCGGGAGACTTACTGAGTCTTGGAGCTTCTCATATGTCCAGATGTATCTTTCTGTTTCATCAAGGAAAAATTTAAGTTGGCAGCCAAAGATTCTGCAGGAAAGTGAAAGTAAAGTGGGATTTGAAAACTGGTTAATGTGAGTGTAAAATGGTTCAGCACATTGGTAAACAGTTTGACATCTTCAAAATTAGACAAACACCTGCCACACTATCCAGTAATTCCTTTTCCTGATATGTGCCCAAATATGCCAACACAAAGACTGTCCATTAATGTTTGTAGTGGCATTATTATAATTGTCAAATGCTTAAACAATCCAAATATATATCAACTAGTGACTGGATAAATAAATATGCTTTATCTGTACAGTGACATTTTGTTCATTAAAGAAAAGGAATGAATTATGAATATATTCAGCAACAGGAATAAAATTCATAAGATTGCATTAAGTGAAATGCATTAAGTGAAAGAAGATAGACATGAAGGATAACATATTAATATGACTCCATTTACATGAAATTTCTAGTAAAGGCAAATTATACAGATTAAAAGTGTATCAGTGGTTTCCTGGAGCTAGAGACAGGCCCAGGACTGACAAACCACCATCAGGGAATAGTTTTATGTGATGAAAGTCTTAAAATCAGTTTGGTATGATAGTTTCACAGCTGCATAGATTTACTGAAACTCTTCAAATTGTACATCTAAAATGGATAAATTCTATGGTCCATAAATTATACCACAACAAAACAAGTAAGCACATTAAAAAAATCAATAATTAGGAGGCTATTGCTATATTACAGGTGAGGGGTCATGGTGACTTTGCTAAAATGATAGAGGTGAAGAGGAAGAGAATTTAAAGTATGCGGAAAATATTTTGGTTTGGACTTAATAGGACTTGGCAATAATAGAAGGAAGAAGGGGGAAAAAAATCCGTAGTTTTGATTTGGGCAGCTGAGTGAATTGTATGGTTAGTCTGATTTCTTGAAATTAACCAGCAAAAAAGTTTATAGTATTCATCATGCTAATTTTCAGCTTCCTATTTGATATCCAAGTGGAATTACCAAGTAGAAAGCTGACCCTGGAGATTAAGGCAGAACCAAATCAGTGTATAGATGGTATGTGAAGCAATGGGTCTTGATAATATCATTCAGTAGGAGAATGGACCTAATAAGAGATACACTAACATCTAGTGATGTAGGAAGAAGATAAGCCATCAAAGGATACTGAAGAGTGGACATTAAAGCTGGAGAAAAACATGGTGTCACACACATAAAAAATAAAACAAACAATGAGAAAAACAGAAAAGAAAGCAATTCAATATCAAGGCAATTTCCCACTGTATTGAATTTTCTGAAAAGGAAGGTAAGATGAGGAATATTTGGCAATAAGCAGACCATTGGTGACATATACAAAGATAGTGTCAGAGGAGTGGGAAAGAACTCTCACTGAAGCTGACTGAAGAGAAAATGGGAAGCAAGAGGGAAGAGGGACCACAGATCACAGCATTGAAAGGCTTTACAATCATGAGGCAGAAAAAAGAAACAAGATCATATGTGGATACAAGACTGAGCTCCACATTTTCTTTTAGTTTCTTTCCCTTTCTCTCTTCTTTCCTTCCTTCCTCTCTCTTCCTGCATCCATCTCTCCACTCTTTTTTTTTTTAGACTGAATTGTAAAGATTAGGCAGTAAAGTATATCTGTAATTTGATATAGTTGGTGAAGTACCATTCATATGAGATTCAGATTGATTCTGTATTTGAATGTTTGTCATCACAGGTTTGCATTAGGGAAAATTAGGTCCAATATGCCCAGAAGCCTGGGTCTAAATGGTCTATGCCCCTGGTGACATCTTCAGCAAGACTGATACTCTTGTCTCCAGAGGATCACGCCAGAGGGGATTCTAGACTAGATGCTGCTAGTTTATAATTCTGGTTTTACTGCTGTGGTTGTCAGTCAGCATCAGAAGTGATTCTCATATCCTAGACTGGGTTTTACATAAGTTGGAGACCAAGACTTGGGTGGTACTTTTTCTAGGATTCTGTCAGAGAATGCAGGGAGCTGTAGTATATACGGTTTATAGGGGGAAAAAAAGGTCAGTGAACTTCCAGATGTTCAAGCTGGTTTTAGAAAAGGCAGAGGAAGCAGAGATCAAATTGCCAACATTCGCTTGATCAATGAAAAAGCAAGAGAGTTTCAGAAAAACATCTATTTCTGCTTTATTGACTATGTCAAAGCCTTTGACTGTGTGGATCACAATAAACTGTGGAAAATTCTGAAAGAGATGGGAATACCAGAAACCTGTATGCAGGTCAGGAAGCAACAGTTAGAAATGGACATGGAACAACAGACTGGTTCCAAACAGAAAAAGGAGGACGTCAAGGCTGTATATTGTCACCCTGCTTATTTAACTTATATGCAGAGTACATTATGAGAAACACTGGGCTGGATGAAGCACAAGCTGGAATCAAGATTGCTGGGAGAAATATCAATAACCTCAGATATGCAGATGACACCACCCTTATGGCAGAGAATGAAGAGGAACTAAAGAGCCTCTTGAAGAAAGTGAAAGAGAAGAGTGAAAAAGTTGGCTTAAAGCTCAACATTCTGAAAACTAAGATTGTGGCATCTGGTCCCATCACATCATGGCAAATAGATTGGGAAATAGTGGAAACAGTGGTTGACTTTATTTTTGGGGGCTCCAAAATCACTGCAGATGGTGATTGCAGCCATGAAATTAAAAGACACTTACTCCTTGGAAGGAAAGTTATGACTAACCTAGACAGCATATTAAAAAGCAGAAACATTACTTTGTTAACAAAGGTCCATCTGGTCAAAGCTATGGTTTTTCTAGTAGTCATGCATGGATGTGAGAGTTGGACTATAAAGAAAGCTGAACGCTGAAGAATGGATGCTTTTGAACTGTGGTGTTGGAGAAGACTCTTGAGAGTCCCTTGGACTGCAAGGAGATCCAACCAGCCCATCCTGAAGGAGATCAGTCCTGGGTGTTCATTGTAAGGACTGATGTTGAAGGTGAAACTCCAATATTTTGGCCACCTGATGTGAAGAGCTGATTCATTTGAAAAGACCCTGATGCTGAGAAAGGTTGAAGGCAGGAGGAGAAGGGGAAGACAGAGGATGAGATGGTTGGATGGCATCACTGACTCAATGGACATGGGCTTGGGTAAACTCCATGAATTGGTGATGGACAGGGAGGCCTGGCATGCTGCAGTTCATGGGGTTGCAAAGAGTTGGACACAACTGAGCAACTGAACTGAACTGAACTGATTGAGTGGTGGGAGTGAAGGAAGTCAGTTCTATTGAGGCCAATCTACTGTTCATTCTTGAATTTGAATTTGATGACAGAAATTGTCTCTGTGGTTAAAAGTTCATCCTTTTTTTTTAATAGGATCAAATAGAACTTAAAAGAAAAATGGTCAGAGCACCCCAATGTAACTTCTACTTTTGGGATTTGGTTCAGGTTAATTAACTTGCCTGACCCTATTTTTCACTCATGCATACAGTGACAAAAATAAACAGTAATTTTCCATTAAGTTTTCATGATCATTTGAACGGAGTACATGTGAAAACTTGGCACATAAATAAGCACTGAGCAAATTTTAGATGCTTTTATTATTAAAGGATTTAATTTAAAATATCTGCCTATTATCCCTTCCATCATCTATCTATGACAATATAAATCTATTGCTTGTGATTTCTATTTCTATAAAAAGCCTAGAATCATCAGAGTCTCAGCAAGAATTATTTATTTCATTCCTTCTATTTTTTTCTTCTTTTTTATTTTTTTTTTTTTTTTTGCTGTTGGGTTTTAGTTGAGGCACGTGGACTTCTCTCTAGTTGTGGCACATGGGCTCAGTAGTTGCCCAGCAGCATGTGGGATCTTAATTCCCTGACCAGGGATTGAACCTTTATACCCTTCATTGGAAGGCAGAATCTTAACCACTGGGTCACTAGGGCAGCCCCACTTACTTATATATTATTAGGAGAGAAATAACACTTCTAATGATAAATGAGAGAATTAGGTGGACAGTGTGTCATTTTACCAAAGGCCAATTAGAGAAGTAACAAGATCCCTGAAAATTTTGCCCTTCCCTCCTAAGTCCCAGCTCAAGGCCAATAGCAAATACATTTCTTCTCCAAGTGAAAGACTAGTCTGTGGTTCCTCAGAAGACAAATCCAAGGGATCAGACTCTGCTTCAGCCTGCAGCTCAGATACTTTGAGTATAGATTGCTCAGTTAGTCTTTCAGGGAATAGTTCTTCCACCTGACTGCCTGGATGTTAAAGAACATTGAATGGTACTTCAATGTTCTTCAATGTTGTGGGTAGAAAAGGGAAAAATTTCATTGCCTACTCCTCCTCCACCTCCCCACATACTCTTCTTAAGCCATAATATTTCTGTCGTTTTGCTGTGAGGAAAGTTTATGTTTGATCTTCTCCATTGTCTGTCACTAGTACTGATGGAGACAGAGTTAATTTGAGTCCAGTTAAGGATACATAGGTGAACAAGGGGAACATATTAACCCATCTGTAAAGCTTGTCTTTATTCAACCCCAGGCACACATGCCACTCCTCTTTCTGATCTTGTTTTTCATGTGTTCTTTGCTAAGGGTCTTGGAAGACAAAAAAAAATTTCTCATTTTGACCCTCTGATTATTATGATTTGTCTAGAACTTAGTAGGCATTCAACAAAGTAATTTATCAGTAAATTAGTTAAACATGAAAGTTTTTCCTGAGTTCATTAGATCTTAAAGAATCAACAGGCTCACGTGCAAACCCAATCTTGAATTTTGGATGGGCTGTGTTGACCTCTGGGGTGAAGCTCCTCAGATGGTCAGTGCAGTGTCTGTTTTGTACTCCTAGTACCTCAGAATCAATGTTCCTTACTCCTCTCTTCCTCTTACTTATTTTCACTACCTGTGATTTCTACTAGTGTATTATCCTTCCATCTCTATTTTATCTAGGACCTGCTTACAATAAATTCTTCACAATAGGCATTCATGATTAAGTGAAGAGTCACTGAGCACAGATCAGTAGAATTCATGATCTTGAGCACTGCAACAGTTACTTCATGCAAGCCACTGATATTGAGTGATGGGATAAATTCACTGATGAGTACAAAGATTTAGATAATATAGAATTTGATTAAAATACATCAGTAATATATGGGTAGGTAGATTTATCTATCAGTGTGTAAATAAATTCCACAGCCTATTGATATTTTTGAGATTAATTCTCACAGTTAGCCAAATATGACAAAGTTCAGAGATAAGAGACGCTCATTAATTATAGCTCAATTTTGAGTGTTAATTTGCCTGGTGCATAACAAAATGCCCAATATCCCCAGTGAATACTCTTAACTATCCCACTCATTTTTAAAAGGTGAGGAATAAATCACAGAGATTCTTAAGTAACTTTTCTAAGGAAATAGAACTATGATTCAAACCCAGGTGGTCTATCTCCAGAATCTTCAGTTTTAGTGGTACTTTCCTATTTAATTTCCCCAAAAAAAGAGACAAAGACAGAGAGATAGGTAAAGAGAGGCAGAGGTTGTGCAGTATGAAAGACTCTCAAATCCACTTGGAGCTAAGATTTGGCAAGAAGTCAGCTAGAATGTTGGTATTCTCTAAATTTGCAGTCTGCATCACTAATTTTTCAAATTTCAATAGAATTTTCTGGAATGATGAAAACGTTCTACATCTGTACTTTCCAGATACAGCAGTCACTGGCAACATGTAGCTACTGGATACTTGAAACACAGCGAGGGCAACTTAGGTACTGATGATGTAATTAGCTTAATTAATATAAAGATAAATGGGCACAGGTATCTAGTGGCTACCGGATTGGACAGTGCAGCACTAAGCTATCGACTCTCAAGAAACTTGAAGCAACTCTTTGCTGTTTGCATTTATTCCCAAGCATCCAGAGTTTTCTGCCCTTTGTGTCCAACCCTGGATTTTGTCTAGTGACTTTGCTCTTTCTGTGACTCATGCTTCTGTTCCATTTTCTTTAACATGGATCCTGATATGGGATCCTGAATATGTGAATTCACTTAATTTTTATGCAGAATTTTGCTTGTATTTATGTATGTGTATATGTCAACACTTTTATTTGAGAAACGCATTATGAGATGCTCAGTAAGGGTCATAACACACAGTTAAGAGCCATTATATCACTGTTCTCCCTTCAATCCTGAATTCTTATCATTTGTGGCTAGACTGACCCCCCAAAAGTTATATCTCAGTTGTACATTTGGATACATCTTTCTAAAGATAACAAGTAATTGAAATAGAAGATATTTAATTGTATGAAACCAAGATTTTAATACTGATCTTTGTTACTGTGACTGTTAGGCACTAACATCTAGAATGATTCATAAGTCCATCTAGGTCTTACTTAGAATTACAATAGGAAATAGAGCTGCTGGAAACTCAAGGAGATTGTTAAAGTAGCTGCACAGTAGTGGGAATGCATAGAATGAGAGAACTCTATGCAAGAACAGGGAAACTAAGTTGAATTGTGTTCTCAACACCAAGGCCAATGACTTCATCAATCTGAGTAATGTTTGAACCTGTCTTTTGGGAGATTCTCCAGGGATGGATTTCACTTGATTGGATCAGTTGTTAGTTGTAAAACTCATCGCAAGTTCTATCTGGCATTGTGTTCTTTCAGGTGTAACACAGAAATGGATCTCAGAATTCCTTCCCAGGTATACCTTAGGGCAGAGAAGTCTAATTTCCATGAAGAAAAAGGACAGGGTCTGAGTAAATGAGACTGAATGGGAAGATTGGGAATATTTCTGAAAAGGGGTTAAAGTAACTCTCCTCTGGCTCCTCTGGATATTAGTCTTCTTCTTCTCCCACAACAAATTACCATGAATGTAGTGACTCAACATACATATATTTATTATCTTACAGTGCTGCATGTCAGAAGAAGAACATGGTTCTCATTGGGCTAAAATCAAGGTGTCAACAAGTCTGCATTCCTTTCAGACGACTCCAGGGAAAATTCTACTCCCTTGCCTTTTCCAGCATCTAGGGGCTATTCACATGCCTTGGCTCTTGGTCCCCTCCCCCTCCTTCATTTTCACAAGTCCTGCTGAGTCTTTCTCAAGCTGTTGTCTCTCTGGTTTTCTGCAGCTGGGGAATTTTCTTCACTTTTGAGGACTCATATGATCAGATTTGACCTATCTGGGTAATCCAGGATAAACTTCCATCTGAAGTCCTTAACTTTAATGACATCTTCAAAGTTTCTTTTGCCATGCAAGCCACTATATTCACAGGTTTCAAGAATTAGGAGGTGAACATCCTTAGAGACTATTAGTCTGTCTATCATAGTGGATCTTTATAAAATTCATTGGAAAGCCAAGTAATTTCTCCCTTCATCACCTGCTATAATTTCAGGTCCTTTTAGTACCCATACACTACTAGGAATGCAGATGGTCAAAAATTTAGTCCTTGAAGACTATCTTTCTTATTCTGTCCCATATCATGCAAGTGGAAAACTTGAGTCTCAATGAGGATTTTGTTTAAATCACAACTTAAGATCATAATTAAGATACATACAGGTCTTCATATATGTGTTCATGAATAGTCCTTATGTCTTGTTTGTACCTGATAATATTTATTTTCTGGTTATTTGCATCAGTTTTTATGACCCAGATAAATGTACAGTATCATTTTTTCCTTAGGAAGGAGGCAAGCAACTATTCCATATTTCTAGGTGAATTGTATTCCAATTAGCTTAGGTGTTGATTAAAGTTTTTTGTTGTTGTTCTCCTAGATATTTTAGCGTATGGTAGTCAGTAATAGAATTGCTTCATGGGGGTGGGGAATATCAGTTTCTGTATCAGACTGTGAACATAAAATATTTGTCACTGCCTCTCATAGTTACCATCTCAAAAACTATTGTCAGTGATTCTAATTGAAGCTGATTGGCTTAATGAGTTATTCTCTTTTTGCCTGGTCAAACCTTTGATCCACAATGCTGTCATTCAACCAAACTATAAATCACCATCAGACCTTCATCCGTACTGGGATTCCAGGAATGCCAGAGAAGGACTTCTGGTTGGCCCTGTCACTCTGTCTTCTTTACAGTTTCACATTCCTGGGTAATGTCACATCCTAGCTGTCATCAAAGTTGAACGACATCTCCATGAGCCCATGTATTTTTTTCTGGCAATGCTAGTTGCCACTGACCTCAGCCTTTCATTGTCTTCGATGCCCACCATGATCAGTGTTCACTGGCTCAACTGGTGCTCAGTAACCCTTGATGTCTGTGTCACTCAAATGTTCTTCATGCACACCTTTGGGGGAGTGGAATCAGGTGTTCTGGTGGCCATGGCCTTCGATCACTTTATGGCTATTCGCTTTCCTTTGCACTATGCGACCATTCTCACTCATGGAGTCATCGGCAGGATGGGAGCAGCAGTCCTGCTGCAGAGTGTGGGGGCTGTGCTCCCTGTGCCTTTCCTCATCAAAAGGTTACCTTTCTGCCACTCCAACACCCTCTCCCATGCATACTGCCTCCATCAGGATGCCATGAGGCTTGCCTGTGCTGACATCTGTGTCAACAGCATCTACGGCCTCCTGGCGGTGATCTTCATCATTGCGCTAGATGCCTTGACCCTCTTGGCCTCTTTCTTTCTAATCTTCCAGGCAGTATTGGGCAAAGGCTCTCAATACCTGCCTCTCTCATATCTGTGCCGTGCTGCTCCTCTATGTACCTCTCATTGGCATGACTGTGATTCACTGCTTTGGGAAGCATTTGTCACCCGTAGCACACACAGTCATGGCCAGTACCTACCTGCCAATGCCTCCTGTGCTCAATCTGATTGTATACAGTGTTAGAACCAAGCAGATCCATCAGCGGATGGTCCAAGTGTTCCGTGGGGGTGGGGGGGGGGGGCTCTTACGACTTCTGTGCAAACACAATCGAGTCAGAGAAGAGGATCAAGTACAGCACTGTCCAATAGGAATTCCTGCAGTGATGTTAAATGTTCTAAACCTCTGTTGTTATTATAGTAACCTCTAGCCACACATGGCTATTGAGCACCTGAAACTTGGCTAGTGCAACCAAGGAACTGAATTTTTTAATTATATTCAATTCTAATAAATTGAAATGAAGATTTAAATAGTCACATATGGTGAGAAGCATCTAATTGGTTTTTATATGCCATTGCATAGTAGTTTTGATGAGAGCTAAAAATTTAACTTGATATACATATAAACGTTTCTTTCTCAAAATGGTGTATAGCAACTTTTCAATATTTATATACAAAAAAATTCACTGGTTTTGGTATACAGTTCTATTAAATTTTCACAGATGCAGTCATGTAACCACCACTGATACCTAGATACAGAAAAATTATATCACTCTCTCAAATTACCTCATGCTGGCCCTTTAGTCAACCCCTCTATCCATGCCCAACCCTGACAAGCTCTAATTTGTTTCCATGCATATAATTCTTGTTTTTCAAGAATGCCATGGGCCCTTCAGCACATAATCTTCCATGTCTGGCTTCATAGTGTAATGCATTTGCGATTCACTCATGTTGTTGTGGGTCTTTGTGGTTTATTTCTCTTTATTGCTGACTAGTATTCCATTGCATGCCATTCTTTAACAACTTATTTAAGGAAAATTCTCAGATTGTTTTTGCTCAATTGTAGTTATGCTGACATTTATTGTTGAATATATGATATGTCTTTTTTTGTCTTTAGTGTTTATTTATATATTTTGTAAATATATTTCATAAAAATAGTGTAAGCATATATAATGGGTTGGAAGCAGGAGAGAAATATATTAAAAATAAAATAGCAAGTAAAAACTATGATGAATTCAGTGAGCTACTATAATAGGGAACTCTGTGTAAATTTTTGATATAAATTTCAATTTTATTTCTGTCCAGAAGACTTTTCTGACATGCCCTTTATTATGTTAGAGTTTCTCACAGTATATATGCTCTAATTACCTAATAGCATTGTGTCCCTGCTATTCTACATACTTCATAAGAACCATACCATGAGACCCTTTTTATACTACTTCTGTCTATCTCAATTATGTACTTAATATAGCTCATTAACATATGTCCTTTGTGAATTAACAAATGAGTGAAAACTCTATTTTATCAAGGTTGATTTCATTCTGCCTAACTTCTCTGTTTGCTATGACCAGTGCATTCTCTCGGCAAAACTTTATTAGCTTTGGCTCTGCTTCATTCTGTACTCCAAGGCCAAATTTGCCTGTTACTCCAGGCATTTCTTGACTTCCTACTTTTGCATTCTACTCCCCTATAATGAAAAGGACATCTTTTTTTGGTGTTAGTTCTAAAAGGTCTTGTAGGTCTTCATAGAACTGTTCAACTTCAGCTTCTTCAGTGTTACTGGTTGGGGCATAGACTTGGATTACCATGATATTGAATGGTTTGCCTTGGAAATGAACAGAGATCATCTGTCATTTTTGAGGTTGCATCCAAGTACTGCATTTTGGACTCTTTTGTTGACTATGGTGGCTACTCCATTTCTTCTAAGGGATTCCTGCCCACGGTAGTAGATATAAGGGTCATCTGAGTTAAATTCAACCACTCCACTCCATCTTACTTCGCTGATTCCTAGAATGTCGACGTTCACTCTTGTCATCTCCTGTTTGACCACTTCCACAGAAAGAGATGGGAAATACCAGACCACCTGATCTGTCTCTTGAGAAACCTGTATGCAGGTCAGGAAGCAACAGTTAGAACTGGACATGGGAAAACAGACTGGTTCCAAATAGGAAAAGGAGGATGTCAAGGCTGTATATTGTCACCCTACTTATTTAACTTATATGCAGAGTACATCATGAGAAACGCTGGGCTGGAGGAAGCAAAGCTGGAATGAAGATTGCCGGGAGAAATATCAATAACCTCAGATATGCAGATGACACCACCCTTATGGCAGAAAGTGAAGAGGAACTAAAAAGCCTCTTAATGAAAGTGAAAGAGGAGAGTGAAAAAATTGGCTTGAAGCTCAACATTCAGAAAACTAAGATCATGGCATCTGGTCTCATCACTTCATGACAAATAGATGGGGAAACAGTGGCTGACTTTATTTTTGGGGGGCTCCAAAATCTCTGAAGATGGTGACTGTAGCCACAAAATTAAAAGACGCTTGTTCCTTGGAAGAAAAGCTATGACCAACTTAGACAGCATATTAAAAAGCAGAGACATTACTTTGTCAAAAAAGGTTCATCTAGTCAAGACTATGGTTTTTCCACTAGTCATATGGATGTGAAAGTTGGACTATAAGGAAAGCAGAACACAGAAAAATTGATGCTTTTGAACTGTGGTGTTGGAGCAGACTCTTGAGAGTCCCTTGGACTACAAGGAGATCCAAGCAGTCCATCCTAAAGGAGATCAGTCCTGGGTGTTCACTGGAAGGACTGATGTTGAAGCTGAAACTCCAATACTTTGGCCACCTAATGCGAAGAGCTGACTCATTTGAAAAGACCCTTATGCTGGGAAAGATTGAGGGCAGGAGGAGAAGGGGACGACAGAGGATGAGATGGTTGGATGGACATCACCGACTTAATGGACATGAGTTTGGGTAAACTCTGGGAGTTGGTGATGGACAGGGAGGCCTGGCATGCTGCAGTTCATGGGGTCGCAAAGAGTTGGACATGACTGAGCAACTGAACCAAACTTAACTGAACTTCTCTGTCTTATTTAATTTTAGTAAGTCTCATTTAAAATTTCCAGAGTCACTCATTTTTGCTGAGAAGAGCCAGTCAGAAAGGATGGTAATTCTAATGCTAAGTTGCTTCAGTCGTGTCTGACTCTGTGCGACCCCATGGACAGCAGCCCACCAGGGTCCTCTGTCCACGGGGTTCTCCAGGCAAGAATACTGGAGTGGATTGCTATTTACATGTAAATCTAAATATTACTTGCTGTATAAAAAGTTTATTCTATAACTTATATATATCTCTCTAGATATACATTGGGATAGGTATCTCCATCTTTGCCCAGTGTGTCTTGCTATGATATAATGAGACATAGTTGGAAAATGTTTCAAGAAGGATAAAAAGTCAAGGATTATTAGATATGGTACACACATGCTAAGTCGCTTCAACTGTGTCTGACTCTTAGGAACCCTATGGACTGTAGCCCACCACACTCCACCATCCATGGAATTGTCCAGGCAAGAATACTGGAATGGGTTGCCAAGCCCTCCTTCAGGGGGTCTTCCTGACCCAGGGATCGAACCCGTATCTCTTAAGTCTCCTACATTGGCAGGTGGGTTCTTTACCACTAGCACCACCTGGGAAGCCCATTAGATATGGTAAGAATTATTAATTTACTGCCTACTATGGAGAGACAAATTCTTGTCAAAATGAGGCTAAAATGAGATATAAGCACGTAGTTGAGAATCAAGCAATCTTAGCATGGATAGATAGAGAACCATGTATTACAATCACATTTTCTGAAATATCAGTGGAAGCAGTTGACCAGAGAAGCAGTATAGCATGTTGTTTAAGATCAACAGCTTTAGAGTAAGATAGACAAGGGTGAATACCAGTTCTGTAACTAGCTAACTTTTACAGGTATTCAAAACCTCTTTGAGTTTCAATTTCCTCAACTGTGGAATAATGGAGAATAATACTTAACCCATAAGCAAGATAATAAATAAATACAACAATGTGTTTCAAGGGTTAGTGTGACTTTTGGCAATTGTTGCTGCTGCTGCTTAGTCTGCTACAGTCGTGTCCAACTCTGTGCGACCCCATAGACGGCGCCCACCAGGCTCTGCCGTCCCTGGGATTCTCCAGGCAAGAACACTGGAGTGGGTTGCCATTTCCTTCTTCAATTCATGAAAGTGAAAAGTGAAAGTGAGGTCGCTCAGTCGTGTCCAACTCTTTGCGACCCCATGGTCTGCAGCCTACCAGGCTCCTCTGTCCATGGGATTTTCCAGGCAAGAGTACTGGAGTGGGTTGCCATTGCCATCTCCGTTGGCAAGTGTTAGAGCTCATCAAATGCTAGTTTAATCATGCTTAGAAGGGTAGGTGGGCTGCAGATGTGATTCAGTTAATAAGATGGCTTCTTAGAAAGGGATCCTGAGTAAGAGGAGGAACATAGGAATGACAAGGAGGACAATGAGATTTGTTAGAAAGAGTACATATTGGAGCTGAGAACATAGGGATGACTCTCTCTGCACTCTCCTGAGCCTGCTCTGACATCAGGGAGCATCCCGGGCTAAGAATCTGTAGCCTAAGGCGGGGTGAAGAGGAATGGTTGCAGTTTTCTGACCCAGGCAGGCAGGTTTTGAAGACACCCATTACTGTCAGCCCCCAGGGCCAGGGCTTTACTTACAGCCCCTGATATATGGGATTTGCTTGGGCCTGGGAGCAGGGTTGGAAGCTGTGTCAGGGAGATATGTCTGAGCTGTTGGAGAGGAACATAGTCTTATGGGTGCCATAACTCTTGATCCAACCAGTTCATTCACCAGCCCTCTGTTGCCTGGTGACTCTACTAATCTTCCTATAAAACCCCCACTCTTGGGAGCTGGCTCAGTCCCTGCTCTGTGGTGGGACTGAAGAGAAGTTGGTGCTATTTCCTGATGACTTGAGCAGGTAGGAAGAATGCATTAGTGGGTAGGAACAGAAGGGAAGGGATTAAAAAGTGAGAAATGCTAGGAGAAAGAGGGAAAGAGAAGATCAATGAAATGGTGGAAATTATAAATAAGGTAGGATGAAGAAACAGAGGGGTGTGATGGAGCCTTGAAGAAACTGAGACAGGAAAATGAAGGACATGAGGGAATGGAAAGAAGGAAGAGAAAAAGGGATAGAACTCATAACTCTCTGACTGTGGTCAAGATCATTTAGAAATCAGTCAACATTAATTAAAGATTTATGTTATTCCATTTCCTCCTTTATGTAGCTAGCACTAAGAGAAGAAAATTAGGCATTTCCAAGATCTTTAAGAAACTCACACTCCAGGCAGAAAAAGGAGATGGTGCTTATATATGTAACTTACCACTATCAACCATACCTCGTTATTGAGTCAAATGAAAGATCCAACCATAAAGTGGTACAGAGAAGTGGAGGGGAAGTTTCAGGTTAATATGGCCTGGATCTGTCATGATAGGATTCCAGATTGTGGAAAGAATAGACTTCAGTGCTGAAAAATGAATAGAAGAAGGTGGGGATTGGTCTATACCTTACTGATGCCAGTAAGCAGTGATGCTGTCCTTTGGATCACTACATTATTTAGTTGGGTGGATCTTATCGAAGTCATTCAATCTAGTTTTCTGTATGTGAATTGACAGATGTTACCTTCTGCCTGATCAGTCAGGTGGACAACTGGTGCTATAAAGCGCTATCCTACTCTTCTGGTTAGTAGGTAGTATGGAGAAAATCTTGACAAAACAAGGCACTGAGCTTTGTCCTATAACTGGTTCCATAGTGCATGGGCTTACTGAGCTGGAGAAAAAGCCTGCTCCTTCTCCTGCCTACATATCCATATCCCATTGGAAACAATTTCTCCAGTACCTTAATGAACCAAAATGAGTCTCCTTTCCTCCTAACCCCTCATATCATCCCATATTATCTTTTTGTCCTTTATGAGATACAGTTCAAATAAGAGAAGATAACTGATATCTGATTTATGGTCATCTTAGCTCTTGATTATGTTCCCATTCTAAAACTCCTCTCTACATCCACCAGCACATGGATGTATACACAATATAAATATATGTGGACATCTGTGCATATTTTTATACAAATTGATTGACTCCACAAATATTCTTTAAATAAGCCATAAGGACATTGTTCTGTGTTTTACTTATTTCTCATTGCTATACTTCCTCTAAGTCACCTACTGGTATATAATAGAAAGAAACTCTTCTTCCATTTTCAAGGAAGAACATCACAGTGTTCAACTGTTTAACTCCTCTCATAAGCCTGACATCTTGAATGGTCTATGGTTTAATGGATTTTGAAATTAGTAAATTTGGTTTCAAATTTTGAATGTGTATGTACAATTTTACCTTGTCAGTTTCATTTCCTTTCTCTAAAATAGGAGAATAAACATCTTTATCAATTTTTCCTGGTATTATATAAAATTATATGTAAATTGGCTAACAAATGGTGACACATATAAAAGACTTTAATTCTTTTCCTTTTCTCTTAACTTACCCTCCTTCTTCTCCCAGTCAATAAGAGGATTAATTACTCTCCTTATGCTCCCCATATCCAGGGAAACAATTTGCCCTCAAAACTTCCAGTCTCAATTTGTATTTCTCTCATCTAGTCTTTATATATCTCTCTATTATCTATCTATCCACCTGTTAATGCACCTAATAAAAACTAGTTTATATGAACTTTTATCACCGTGCTTTGTCTCTGGAGGAAATATAAAGATGAACACCTATGTTTTACATCCAGAGAGCCAGCCTTTTAGAGGAAGAAAGAAATGTGATCAAACAATAGAATATTAATGTAATAAAAAGCATATGTAAAGCACTGTTGAAAGACAGTCAGTAGATTGAGCAACTTTATTGCAGAGAGATTCCAGGATGGTTATCACAGAAAAGGAATTCACTTTTAATATCTCTGCTTATCAAATTGAAAAGAAGTTTTCACTAGTCTTCCTGATTCTTTGTGTTTTATTCTCATTCAAGTATAATATAACCATACTAAATATTATAGCAGAAAAAGCAATTAATTTTTTTTCCATTGATGTAACAAGTAATTTTATCTGTAACCATCTAGAGCAGATTGAAGGATGGGAAGAAAATAACTAGCAATCCCTCATTTATGTTTATAAAACAACTGGAAGGATCTGCTACTCACAAATTCCTTGTATTTACTCTGTCACTGGTGCAGAAAGCCTAGACTAGTGAAAAATTAGAGTAAGAATATTATGACTGGCTTTATCTACACAATGCTTAGACTAGGTATATAATTCCTTTCTGGTTTTTTCTTGATAACTAAATGTCCTAAGTAAAAAATTAAAATGAGCAATGACATTAGTGCTCATTGAAAAGTTCTAAATAGAATTGCAATGCTTGTCTTAAATATCAATTACAGATTCTTCCTCCCTTACGACAGCATCTGTGGTTTTTTTTTTTTTTTTTGCAGCTATTATTCTATGGGCTTTCTCACTCAGTGAACTACCTGATATTCCAGTTTATGATGGCACCTCATCCTGTCTGTCCCTGAGTGTCACTCTTTAAGCTCTTAGTCCCTACTTCCATTCCATTAGTGCTTTTTACAGTCATCCATCTCATTTTGCTGAGGGCCTCTCATATTTTTTTTATACAAGTATTTTGTCTAGCCTTACCCACTATACCTAGATTAGGATGATTGAAATCAGTATATTTTAGAATATTATTTGAAATTTTTTTGCAGGATTCATTAGGGCAATCTACTCACAGTGAGTTGGTTACAAGTTACCTGGTAGATACCTATGGGAAGGAGTAGAAAGAAGTACTAAAGTGTAAGCTTGGAGAAAAGGAAGACAAGGCCTTGCTATTTCAGTAGAGCAGGAAAAGGATACAGAGAAACAGAATTAGGGCACAAGATGAATCTAAGTCCCATATATATGTGGAGTAGAGGAGAGAGGAATTAAGGAAGGTACTCCATTAAAGGAAAAGAAATAAAGAAGCTCTGATAGCTAAAGGACATTTCTAATAGAGTCCACTAGGAGAGAATGGCTAATAATTCAGGTACAAGGGTATTTCTGGATATAAAATCCTAGCCCATCTTCCAGCAAGAACATTATGAAGTATGCTTTCACAGGTGCCCTTAAGAAGTGCCCTTAAGTACTTCTCCATTATTTCTGTAACAACTCATATAGCTTGGAGACTTTTTTCTTGAGTGCACCACACAGCATGTGGAATCTTAGTTCCCCAACCAGAAATGGAACCAGTTGTTCCTGGAGCAGAAGCTCATAGTCTTAACTGCTGGACCACCAGAGAAGTCCCAGCTTGGAGATTTAATACTAAGACCCAACAGTTGTAATCACAGTTGTTGTTTTGTTGGTGTGTGTGCATGTGTGTCACATAAGTCTGTAAGTGTTTCCTACTTCAAGTCAGGGCTGGTCTGGACAATAGGGTAGGATGAACCTAGAGAGACTGATGGTTTTAATTGGGAGATGGTAGAGGAAAAATAGAGCCAGGTCTGATCAGAAAAATTTCAGATACTCTAGAATTATGTGATAAGTATCATAATTAAATTGGGGATTTTGAATACAGAGACACATTGTGTAATTTGGGAACAGTTTATTAAAGAGTTAGTGCTTGAAAAAGGATCAATATGACAAATACTATTGTTGTTATCTCTTTTTTCAGGGTGTGTCCTCAACCCACCATGGTGATTTTCAATAACACCACATCCTCCCCTTCAACCTTCCTCCTCACTGCATTTCCTGGGCTGGAACTCGCTCATGTCTGGATCTCCATCCCTGTCTGCTGTCTCTACATCATTGCTCTCTTGGGAAATAGTATGATCCTGTTTGTCATCTTTGTTGAACAGCGTCTCCACAAGCCCATGTACTATTTCCTCTCTATGCTGTCAGCTGCTGACTTGTGTCTGACCATCACGACCCTCCCCACTGTGCTTGGGGTTCTCTGGTTTCATGCCCGGGAAATCAGCTTTAAAGCTTGCCTTATTCAAATGTTCTTTGTACATGCTTTCTCCTTCCTGGAGTCCTCAGTGCTGGCAATTATGGCTTTTGACCGCTTCATGGCTATCTGTAACCCACTGAAATATGCCACTGTCCTCAAAGACATGATGATCACGGTGATCGGACTATTCATTTGCGTTCGGCAACTAATTTTCATCTTTCCCATGTTTCTAGCCTTGAAGACTGTATCTTTCCAGGAAAGAAAGGAGCTTTCCCATCCATTTTGTTACCACCCAGATATAATCAGAGATACATATTCCAACCCCTGGATCAACAGCTTTTTGGGCTTGTTTCTTCAGCTCTACATGACTGGTACTGACTTATTGTTTATTCTTGTCTCCTATGTCCTGATAATCCGTGCTGTCCTGAGCATCGTGGCCCCCAAGAAGCAAAAAAAAGCTCTCAACACTTGTGTGTGTCACATCTGTGCTGTCACTATTTTCTATGTGCCAATGATCAGCCTGTCCTTTACACATCGCCTCCTTAGCTCTACTCCAAGGGTGATCTGTAGTATTTTGGCCAATGTTTATTTGCTCTTACCACCTGTACTGAACCCTATCATTTACAGCTTGAAGACCAGGGCGATCCGCCAGGCTATGCTCCAGCTACTTCAATCTAAAGGTTCACGGAGCCGAAATGTGAGACGTTTTAGAGGATCATGGGACTGAAGGAGAGAAATTGTCAGTACATAAAGTATATTTAAGTAGAAGAGGGATTCATATCCATGTCATCCTCAGGCACTGCAGTTACTAAGACAATTTCAATTAAATTATAGGAGTAGCAAGATAAGAATCCCCTAAATTTATCAAAGAGTTCAAACAAACAAACAATATTCAAACCCAAATTAATTGTGTATTAGTCCCTCAAACATTTGGGGCATCCCTGGTAGCTCAGCTGGTAAAGAGTCTGCCTGCAACATGGGAGACCTAGGTCTGATCCCTGGGTTGGGAAGGTCCCCTGGAGGAGGGCATGGCACCCCACTCCAGTATTCTTTCTTGGAGAATCCCCATGGACAGAGGAGCCTGGTGGATTACAGTCCATGGGGTGGCAAAGAGTTAGACACAACTGAGTAACTAATCACAGCACAGCACAGCCCTCAAACATTTAAAACCACTATGTGGACTTTTGTGCATATTAAAAGCACAGAAAGACTAAACACACACACACACACATTGAGGTCATCTTAGTTTGTCCAGTTAAACAATTTAATTATCTGCTTAAAAATGGTAATTCTTAGGACCAAAACAAATGACAATAATTTTGTTTTTTCATTCAGTTGAACAAAACCATTTATTTCTGTGGTCAGATTTCCCAGTAGGAATTGGAGATTTTTCATTGAGCTGGTAAACAGAAGAGTTACATGTGTGTGCAAAGATTCACACATAGACATTTGTAATTTAAAACTGGGTAATTGTTGTACACTGGTTTCATTTCCTAGATCACCTCTGGAGACCCCTGCCTCCTTCTGGATACATGCCCTGAACTTCTGTTTTTGTTTTTTTCCCTTTAATCCTTTTCCTCCTTAACAAAAATGAAACTTTCCAAGATTTCATTTGCTATATCTCCAATGAATGCAATTTATAAAATCACACATTGCCTTTTATTATTTTTCCCACTGCCCTGACAGTCTAATATAGTTCTGATTCTGATTCTATGCCCCTCTTCAGTGTCTACTGTGCCTCAGGACTGAAAGTTTTCTCTATTCGCCCTGGTTTCTTGGGTTGTTAATTTTCTCCCTAGCTGTTAGTCTCCTTGACCTTTTTGTGTACTCATTACCGTAGAATTGCACAGTGGTTTTGATGCTTTTCAAGATGACATTTGTGGATTACCTCTATTAATAATATTTATTTTGTGAACAAGTAACCTCAGTACAGGGTTGACAGGATATTGGGAGAATTCTCCTAACTTTTGTTTCACACAAAGGGTTATGAAATTTTAATTCTACTCAGAAATTCGTGTCTACGCTCAATGGACCAAACAGATACTCCGATCTAAGCCACTTATCTCCTCCCTCTAAGCCAGCTTCCTATTTCTAGCAGACAGGGAGTTGTCGTTGTTTAATCTCTAAGTCGTATCTGACTCTTTGTGACTCCATGGACTGTAGAATGCCTGGCTCCTCTGTCCTCTACTATCTCTCAGAGTTTGCTCAAATTCATTGTCCATTGATCCGGTAACGTTATCTAACCATCTCATCCTCTGCCATCTCTTCTCCTTTCACCTTCATTTCCCCCCCAGCATTAGGGTCTTTTTCAATGAGTCAGTTCTTCACATCAGGCGGCCAGAGTATTGTAGCTTCATGGATCACAGCCTTGTCGTGGTGATGGGGCCTGCATAACTCAATGAAGTTATGAGCCAGGCTGTGCAGAGCCATCCAAGATGGACGGGTCATAGTGAAGAGTTCTAACAAAACGTGGTCCACTGGAGAAGGAAATAGCGACCTACTCTGGTATTCTTGCCTGGAAAACCAGACAGGGAACCCCACTCCTAAATTCTGGTATGTTTGCCTCAGCTTTCTGTTCAGCCCAAGCGCTAACAACCCCGTGACTCTGCTTTGCCCAAAACCCAACCCGCTTTTCTCTAACCATAAACAATGATATCCACGTATTATTTATAGTGAATATCACTTGTATGATTTCCTTTTCATACAGAATATTCAGATTTTTTTGATATCTCCCTGGAGTAGCTTAAATGTCACAAAAACCGTGTATGACTGAAGCCAATATTTTAAGTGGACAAAAATCAATGTATGAGCATACAGAAAGTGGTGCAAATGGAAATAACATTTGGTTTTTTAGCCTCCAAGACCAGCATCACAGCACAGAAGATCTCTTGGCCTTGTGTATTTTGTGGGAAACCTTTATATTTCATCATATATCAAAATTTAGAATTTCAGATTTCAATGTTCCATCTTCATGTTGCTGCCAAATAAATGTCTCTTTGGTTATAATCCCTTCAATGGGATAGAATACAACTATTATGTAAAAGTTCAAGAGTCCCAAGGTATAGACATGGAATATCTATACCTTGTCACAGAAAAAAAGGATTAAGAATGGAAGACATTTTTATTAGTCAGGCAGCCCAGAATTAAAAAAAAATCTTAAGGAAAGAGACTTAAGTAAGAGAATTTTGTGAATTTAGGTATGTGAATTTAGGTAAGAATTGTAGGAACGGGGTGAGGCAGAAAAACTGTCACAGAATTGGGCATGCTCTAGATGAGGCTACACAGTACTCTTCAAGGACTCCAGGGAATAACATAAAACACCAAACAATGTTTTTCAATATCTATGTTTTTTAGTCCAGACATTACTATGCCTATAGAGGAAAGAGGGCTTGTATAGCAGCTATGAAAGGCTGGTGGAAATGAAGAACTATGAAACAAGAAAGAAAAAACGTTTTTCCTTTAAAGAGCATCACAGTACAGCAGAGACTATCGCTCTGAAACCATCCTGTGGCAGAGGAGACAGCCTACACCACACCCTAAGCTAACCATCCAAACATTCCTTCACCAGTTCTTATCAATATCAATGGCTTTTTAATTGCTTCTTTGGAAGAGCTTTCTAAATTTTTTTTTCCTTTTTTTTTTTTGTAGATCCACAACACTATTCACAATTCATATATTTAAAAACATCCGGAAAAATACATATATATATTTTTAATTTTCATAAGTCTGATACCCAAATGCATTAGCAGCAAACAACAAAGCTAACACGAACTGTTGTGAATATACTTATGGACATTATTTATTTCAATTGTGTGAATATTAACACATTTCACTTCAGTAATATAACTGTGTTAGAATACAGGATAATGCCCCAAGTGTTACAGGGCCTTTCTAAAGTATAAAAAATTCTGAGTTCTGAATGTTTTAGGTGAGCAATTATAGAAATGTGTAATCGTTCTTCCAGTCTTATGATGGTTAGTATATAAAGCAGCCTGCTATATGTGTTAATCTTTCATTCCTCCGAATGTACTTTTCATATGCAGCTCAAAATTCAATTGCTCAGTACCAAAATTGCCTGCTCAATGTCGAAACACTTTCATCAGTGTACTCTATAGTAGTTGTTATTAGTGGATGACTTTGCATTTTGGTGTTATTTCAAGCAATCCATTTAATAAATTTGGGCTTTTCTAAAAAAATTATAAATGTCATATATATGTATATTTATACATAATTAAAATTTTGTGAATATATTGGGAAATGCAGAAAAGTATTTAAAAGATAACAAAAATCATTCAAAATTCTGTCATTGAGAAATATTATATGATCTATAACCTAAACACTTTTTAATAAGCCAACGTAGTACACACACAACATATATTTATAAACCAGGGTAGTTGTGTATACTTCAACATATATTTCTATTTGTAGATTTGCCTGATGTTACTCACTATTCTCCATTAAATCATATTTTATATTAAATTAACTTCCTTTAGGAAGCTTTCCTCTGATTCTTCACTAAAATAGGCAAACTGCCATTCTTTTATTTGTGCTTTCTTACATCCATGCTTAAACTTACCGTACTTTACTCAGTGAATTTAATTATTTATTTGTTTGTTCCCCTACCACCAGACTACAAGCTTGAGAGTAGGCCTGTTTAATTTTCATTTAATCCTAAACATCTGATTTAGCATTTAGCAAATACCACTTAGTTCTGACTTCTGTGTTGCATGGGTGAATAATATTTTATATTTGTATATCCTGGTTTATATTATACTTCCTATTATTTAACATTTCAGTATATTATGGTATTTTTATCATAGAAAATAACCCTCAAAATATATTCTTATAAATACATATTTGACCACACATAGAATGTGAATTGTTAAATTGAGTGGGTTAGTTTGCAGGGTCTGGAAACATACTGCCTGGGGTAGATTCAAGTTTCTAACACCATAGTTCTGTGTCCTTGGAAAAGCTAACTGCTCAAAGCTTTAAATTCTTAATCCTCATAACAGGGGGGAACTCATAAAATCTACCAACTCATGCTCTTGCAAAAATTAATGGAGTTAATACAGGTAAATATTTAGCCCAAAGTCTGGTAACTGGTACATGGTGAACGTTGCATATATCATATTATTATCTTCTAAATTGTAATGATTTAAAAGCCATTCAAATATCTAATTGCTTTTCACTTTTCCTTTCAGCTTTTACATTTTTCTTATTTCTTTAGAAAATTGTTCCCATCCAGAGGTTAATTTATTTACTTATATTTAAGTAGATTTAAAAGTTAGCTTTGAACATACTTCTTCATTTATCTTATTTTTGTGTGTGATTAAATATCACAAACACGTGTAGTTTAAATAGGTGCTAATTTTTTCTACAATAATTATTTGAATACTCAACCTATTTCAATATTGTTCTGATATTCCTTAATTACATATTAAGTTTTCATATCGTGTATGGTATATTGAAGTGTGTTTTTTGTATTTCCTTGTTTTTCCCATGATTCATTGACCAAACTACACAGAATTAATAGCTGAGTGATTAGTTGTTGTTATTTTAAAGAGCCTTGTTATAATTTTTATTTATTATTATTATACTCTTCAGTTTAATATTATAAATCTAATTTTGGAATTATTGGGTAAATTTCTAAATATGCTACTGGGAGCTTGATTGAAAATGCGTTAAACCTGTATGGTAATTGAGGAAAAGTGACATCAAGAAACATTCATTGACATCTTATGACTTGAGTTATTGTAAAGATTTGAATTTCTGAGTTGAGGGTAAACACTAAAAAGAGAATAAGTTTTCTTTCTCATGTTTTTCATGACAATGTATTTGCTCTTTCTTGTGGTTAAACAGGACATTAACTGTTTTTTAGGGCAGCTTCTTTAACCTAAAATGTATAGTTACTTCTTAATGTTTTTGGCAATAGGTTTTCTATCATTCCAGATATTCTGTATGCCTGAAGTTTATCATCATATTCTGAATTGTTAAAAGTTTTTATTGCTGTTGTTCAGCAATAAAATGTGTTGAGTTGAGAGTTGAGAAATGTGTCAGACTACTATTCGGATGTCATTTCCATACATCACATAAATGCTGGAGATATGCCAATCAGTGTGATGTGTGCAGTTATTTTAAAGAAATGGATTACAAGAAAGAGAGGCAGACATGTGAACTAATAAATATAACATAATTGGAAAGTGTTAGGGTCCTCAGAGAATTTAGTAGTACAAACTGGGAGGATGTACAAAAGTTTGTCCCTCATTTTCCTAAAGAAGCTATAGACATCAAGACAACATCAGTCACTGAACAATAAGAACTCAGTGAAATTCACCTGGGGACATCAAATCTATAGTAATATTTAGCCATCTGAGAACAACTTCTTCAAAATGTTTTTTGGGAACATCAATAATATTAATTATTTGTGATTTTGACTCAGGAAGTAAAACACTGAAATTTATTAACAGTAATTTTCTCTCACTGCACAGTACAAATTAAGTGTTGGTTAGCTTATTCTAAATTTTATGCTTTCTATCTTTGTCCCCTACTGAATACTCATGAGTAAAACATGAACAAGAAACAAATGAAATAATTTGTAGGAAATAATTTGAGGTAACCAATCATTCTTAGTTGGCTATTTACCTTTTTAAAAGTGGAACGGTATATGCATATTATTTTATATTCTTAATATATGTCTAATATGTCATTTTTTCTGTTAGCCCAAAATTATTTCTAGCATTCTTAATGTAATTGAACATGCAAAATACCAAATACCAAAATACCCAGTATTTAAAAGCATTAAAATCATTATTTTAGAACATATATTTTAAGGCATTTAAGAATATAAGTGCTTTAAAAATTACCATGCTACTATTAATAGCTTTCCTATTTCTTACTAATGGTAGAACTGCCCTTCTGTTCTCCTTTTAGTAAATATGGCTTTTTGCAAACCTGTTGTAAGTTAGAGAAAGAAAAAAAAACCCTGCTCTGTCTTAAAGGATATTATAAGTTTATTGTCAGTTCAAAGCTGCATGCATGCTCATCTGTGTCTGACTCTATGTGACCTCATAGATTATAGCCCACCAGGCTCCTTTGTCAATGGGATTTTCCAGGCAAGAATACTGGGGTGAGTTGACATTTCTTCCTCCAGGGGATCTTCCTGATCCAGGAATCAAACCCACGTCTGCTGTATCACCTGCATTGGCAGGCAGATTCTTTAACACTGAGCCACTTTGTCTCTATTTGATTGTTAAGAACATAGCAAAGACATCACTAATTATTAGAGAAATGTAAATCAAAACTAAGCTACAATGAGGTAACACCTCACACTGGTTGGAATGGCCATCATCAAAAAATCTACAGACAATAAAAGGGTATAGAGAAAGCGCAATCCTCTTACACTGTTAGTGGGACTGTAAATTGGTGCAGTCACTATGGAGACAGTATGGAAGTTCCTTAAAAAACGAAGATATAGTTACCATGCTTGCATGCCTGCTATGTTGCTTCAGTCGTGTCTGACTCTGTGTGACCCTATGTAATGTAGTCTACCAGGCTCCTATGTCCATGGGATTCTCCAGGCAAGAATACTGGAGTGGAGTGCCATGCCCTCCTCCAGGGGATCTTCCCGACCCAGGAATCAATAGTTACAATACGTTCTAGCAATCCCACTCCTCGGCATATATCCAGAGAAAATACCAACTCAAAGAGATACATGCACCCCCAGTGTTCACAGCAGCACTATTTATAATAGCCAAGACATGCTACTGCTCCTGCTAAGTCACCTCAGTCGTGTCCGACTCTGTGCGACCCCACAGACGGCAGCCCACCAGGCTCCGACCTGAAAAGGGAAAGGAGATTATCATACTAAGTGAAGTAAGCCAGACAGAGAAAGACAAGTATCATATGATATCACTTATATGTGTAATCTAAAAAAAGATAAAATGAACTTATTTACAAAACAAAAACAGACTCACAGACTTAGAAGACAAAGTTAGGTTATCAAAGGGGAAAGGTGGTGAGGATAAATAAATTAGAAATTTGAGATTAAAATACACACAATACTATATATGAGAGATAATCAATAGGACCTACTATATAGCATGAAGAATACTACTCAATATTCTGTATTAACCTAAGTGGAAAAAGAATATGTAACTGAATCACTTTGCTGTATACCTGAAACTAACACCATGTTGTAAATCAACTATGAAAAGTGAAAGTCATTCAGTCGTGTCTGACACTTTGCGACCTCGTGGACTATATAGTCCATGGGATTCTCCAGGCCAGAATACTGGAATGGGTAGCCTTTCCCTTCTGCAAGGGATCTTCTCAACCCAGGGATCGAACCCAGGTCTCCCACATTGCAAGCAGATTCTTTACCAGCTGAGCCACAAGGGAAGCCCAAATCAACTATAATCCAATGTAAAATTAAAAAAAAAAACCCAAGAGCAAAGGGAGAAAATACATAAGCAGCCCATATTTGAACAGACATTTTTCATTTAAATGGGAAATCAAGAATTTAAATTGGGTCCCCACAGCAAATACATGTCTGAAGGCTGCAGGAAAGAAAATCAGTAACTGGTTTGAAGTAATGTCTTTAGCCCCCAGCTCCTCTGATATTCATTCTCTATAAAGGAAAACAATCTCTACTTCCATTTTGATTCATCCTTGTGTTGTAAACACTATAACTAAAATTCCATATCCATGTATTGATTCATGATTTTAATTATATTACAAAACTATCCCATACATACCTATCAATGTCTATGTAAGTCCTAACCTCACAGACCTCAATGCCCAGACCATATGTTGTTGTAGTGATTACAATCATGATTAAAGTGAAGTGAAGTTGCTCAGTTGTGTCCAACTCTTTGAGACCCCATGGACTGTAGCCTATCAGGCTCCTCTGTCCATAGGATTTTCCAGGCAAGAGTACTGGAGTAGGTTGCCATTTCCTTCTCCAGGGGATCTTCCCGATCCAGGGATTTGAACCCAGGTCTTCTGCACTGCAGGCAGACACTTTACCATCTGAGCCACCATGGAAGCCTGATCACGATTAGGAAAGATAAGAATGACCCATCCATAATACTTGGCTTAGGAAGGTATTGTTTTATTCCCTGAACCTGGCTAACCCTGCCTCACTTTTCCCCATACCTTTATTTTAGACCAAATTTCCCCAGAACCTTCTCACGAATTTGCCGTGCCTTCACACAGTAGACAGTGGGATTCATCAGAGGTGGCACTAGCAAGAAAATGTCAGCAATGATGATCATGGCCACTGGGGACTTGAGCTTGCCAAAGCGGTGCATGGAAGCCAAAGCGATGATGGGCACGTAGAAGATGAGCACAGCACAGATGTGGGAGACACAGGTGTTGAGGGCCTTGAGCCACTCCTCGTGGGATCCAATTCCCATCACAGGCTTCAGGATGAATATGTAGGACACAGCAATGAACACGCTGTCATCATACAGAGAGCAACAAAGAAGCCATAGAAAAAGTTGACTGTGTTGTCAGAGCAGGCAAGCTTCACAACATCTTGATGGAGACAGTAAGAGTGAGAAAGTAGGTTCTTCCTACAATAGGTCAATCTTTGGAGAGTGAAAGGAAATGGGAGCACTAGGAGCATGCTTTTAATGAGAAACACCAGACCCATTTTGGCCACTCTGGCATCGGTGAGAATGGAGCTGTATCTCAGAGGGTTGCGGATGGCCAAAAAGCGATCAAAAGACATGACCAGGAGCACTGAGGACTCCAGATCTGTGAATCCATGGATAAAGAATTCTTGAGCAAAGCAGGCATTTGGGGAAATTCCTGTAGCATTGAGAGCAAAGATACGCAGCATAGTGGGGAGGGATGAGAGGGACAGTCCCAGGTCAGAGACAGCCAACATGGAAAGGAAATAGTACATGGGTGCATGGAGTGAGGGCTCTGTCCTGATCACGAAGAGGATGGTGCAACTGCTAAGGATGGCCACCAGGTACATGAGGCAGATGGGGACAGAGATCCACATGTGAACATGCTCCAGTCCTGGGATTCCAATCAGGAAGAAGGTGGTGCTCTCCACCTTGGAGGAATTGAGAGTGTGTATGATAAACTGATTGGGGAGTATTTATTCCCAGATCTGAAATGACGCTTTCAGTGTAGGTCTGCTATGCATGCTCCCTCCTTTCAGCACTTCTGTCTGAGACATAAACAGAGGAAACACAGCTTTGCAAGACTTCTCATAAAAGAATAAAGGAATAAAAGGATTAGGAATAAAGAAGTTTTGAAAGACTTCTCATAATAGAATAAAGGAATAAAATAATGAGGTATTTCTTCTAAATAGTCTATTGATAATATAGTCAGATAATGCTAACTGACAAGGACAACCATGGATGTCACACTTCCCCATCAGGTCCTGAGAAAAAAAGTACCCACATAGAGATATGTCCTGCAAATAAATTCCCCTTTTACTATTATGTTTTGCCCCTCCCCACCTATAATCTAATTAAACAATTTATACAGTCAGGCTGAACTATAGGGTAGCTCTTTCTGCTTGATCCAAAATGAACCTAGAATTAAGAAGAAAAGAAAAAAATGGCAAAAAATAGATTTTAGTAATGCAGTGAGGAAGTGGTTTCTCCAATTTCTAGAGATGTTTGCTCCAAACACTTTTCAGGCTAGGCTTCTAAAGCTGATTTCACTTACAAGCTCTCTGTAGAGCTTGCTACCACTGTTGGTAGCATAATCCACCAAGTAGAAACAACTGTGACATTGTAAAGGTACAAAATCAACATTTGCTCAGTCAGATCAAGAGGTAAAGAAGGTGAGAGACGGCTCTTAACAAGCTGAAAGAGGGAAAAAAAGGAATAAATATGTTAAAGAGAGAGATTAAAAAAGAAAACATCGGAAACTATTATTCTGCGCTAAACATTGTATTAGAATTTTTACACATAGTTTCACTTTCAAAATATTTGTTTCATTTTTCTGTGAACTTGAAAATAAATGTTTATCTGTGAAGCCTCATACGCTTACTGATGAACAGGAGATAGTAAAATAGCAGAATTACTTTGAGGATAAGAGATAGTTGGCAAAGTCCTGATCAGTCTGAAATATAATAAACCTCTTACTAATAATAGTTACTATCAAACGGCCCAGTGCATTTGTTTCTCAAGTGCAGTGACTCATGTGGAGAAGTTACTCAAGAATTTCAAGTAAATTCATTGCCTTGAGAGAAAGTCCTACATGTTATTACTAAAAGGAATTAAAATTCAGGGATACTATCTCTAAGATGAATGGTATCTCAGATTCTTTATATACATTTTATTTAATTCTCAGAGAAACTTTGTGAAGCAGGTACTGCTATTAACCGTTTTATAAATTAAAAGAGAAAGAAATAGCTAATCATGGATAGATATGCATATATATGCTGCATACTCAGTCGTGTCTAACTCTTTGTGACCCCATGGACTGTAACCCAACAGGCTCCTTTGTCCATGGAATTTTACAGGCAAGAATACTGGAGTGGGTTGCCATTTCCTACTCCAGGAGGTCTTCCTGACCCAGGGATCGAACCTGCATCTCTTGTGTTTCCTGCATTGGCAGGTGGATTCTTTACCACTGCACCATCTGGGAAGCCCCAATCATAGATGGAACTAGAATTCAAACCCAGGTGTGTCTTATTCTCTGACTGAATACTAAGGACTGTCTTAGACTGCACTTTACAGTACTTTCCTTGCAGTCACATACGACTTACCTGGAGTAGCTAGATTTTTTCAGGCCCCTCTTCCAATTACCGTGAGGCCTTAATATACTCTCACTTGCCCTTTCTTCCGAGACTAAAGTCCTCTCCTCTGATTTGAGTCTAGTGACTAAGATCCTGTCATTCATGGCCTGACTTCTGTACCCATGTCTACCTTCCTATTCTTTGCTTACACGAATACATTTTACTCTTTCAGCTGATCAGTCTGCCTATTTCCCAGTCCCTATCCCACATAGAGTTTCAACTCTATCCAGCATTTTGTCTAACTGTGCATGAACAACTGGATACTTTCTCAGATAAACAGTAGAAAGGTGAATTGAACAGTGGCAATGGATGGCTAAAAGCATTTTAGTGCATTTTTACATTTTAATAGTTTCTTCTCCAAATTTAAATTAAAGGTATCTTCTTATCAGACAAATATATCACCAAGAGAAGCTCCCCTACTCCCTTTGCCCCATTGCAATCTTTTTGTTTCTGTTTTTTACCTTTGAGCCCTTTCTATGTCAAAAAGTCATCCTTATGTATCATCCTCTCTAAGGCTCAGTTCATAGTTTCCGTGTTTCAGACATACCCACGATACAAAGCCATATTATAAGACAATGTTATGTTAGGGCCCTACTGCCCTAACTACACAGTGAAACAGAAATGATTTTAGGCTAGAGGCTTCTCAGCTTCAGTGTACCACATCTGTTGCCCAACCTTCATCTACAGATCACTCTTTGAGCTGTCTTTTGAGTTTTGTACTTATGGAACACCAATTCCTACAGCTCTGCTATCTTCTGTAAACAAATGATTTCCCTGAGAAACTTCCTAGAAATTCCCAGAAGAGAGCCTGGTACAGGATTGTAGTTTTAACTCATTGCTTCCCATAAGAACATGAAAAGGTCAGACTGCAATATTCCACAGGTTTTGGAGACTTGAACATATCAAGGAGAGCCTGCCTGAGAGATTAGAGAAATCAGTTGAAGCTACCAATACATTATTTAATTCCAAATTAACTGAGACATTATTTTAGGCTCATCACTTCTTAGTTCTTTTTATTTTCTTATATTCAATGAAGATGTTTTCCCTTTTTAATTATTAAAATGTAAATTACATAGAGTAAGATGGATACATCTGGAGTATACAGCTCAATTTTATTTTTATCTACATATGCAGCAAAATAGCTTAGAAAGAGGAAAGTGCTAAAATCTCCAAATCTGATTAAGAATTTGTCTTTCTCCAGAGAAGGAGAAATATCATATGACATCCCTTATATGTGTAATCTAAAAACAAATAACACAACTTACAAAACAGAAGGAGACTCACAGACTAAGAGAAAGCACTTATGGTTGCCAGGGGGAAGGATGGGGGGAAGGGATAGTTAGTTTGGGATGGACATATACAGATTGCTATATTTGAAATGGATAACCAACAAGAACATACTTTACAGCACAGGGAACTGTGCTCAATGTTATGTGGCAGCCTAGATGGGAAGGATATTTCACGCGAATGGATATATGTATATGTATGGCTGAGTCCCTTCACTGTTCATCTGCAACTATCACAATATTGTTAATAGGTTATACTCCAATACAAAATTAAAAAAAAAAGACTTTTTCTTTTTAGTTCTGTTACTTTTTCTTTGTGTATTTTGAACCTTTCCTATTACATGTATAAACAAAGGGCTTCCCAGGTGGCTCTAGTGGTAAAGAATCCACCTACCAATGCAGAAGACACAAGTGATATGGGTTTGATCCCTGGGTCAGGAAGATCCACTGGAGAAGGAAATGGCAACTCACTCCAGTATCCTTGTCTGGGAAAGCCTAGGGACAGAGGATTCTGATGGGCTAGTCCATGGGGTCACAAAAAGTTGGACATGACTGAGCACGCATGTATAATATTAAGACTGCTATGACATCTTAACGAACTGATGCTTTTATCATTGCAAAATGTTTCCTTTTAACTTGGTGACACAGTTCACTTCAGTTCAGTCGCTCAGTTGTGTCCAACTCTTTGTGACCCTATGGACTGCAGCATGCCAGGCCTCCCTGTCCATCACCAACTCTCAACTCATGTCCACATGTAGAAAACAGGCTTGTGGATACAGTACGGGAAGAAGAGAGTGGGACAAATGGAGGAAGTAGCACTGACATATATACACTACCGTATGTAAAACAGATTCCCAGTGAGAAGCTGCTATATAACACAAGGTGGCGTCCAGCTTGGAGCTCTGTGATGACCTAAAATGGCGGGGTACGGGGAGGGGAGGGAGGCTCAATAGAGAGGGAGTATATGTATAAGTATGGCTGATTTGCATTGTTGCACAGCAGAAACCAACACAACATTGAAAAGCAATTTTTCACCAATTAAAACATAAATTTGAAAAAATAAAATATTATACTACCCCATAGGTAATGTAAGAAACTTTTAACAGTATACATTCATTTATCTCATTTTGACCTGTATGTAATTATTGCTGAGTACATGTTTCTACCTTTGTTACAAATCTCTCAATGTAATGTAATATTTTTTACCTTAAAAAGTAAATTATCTTTCCTAGCAAATGAGAAAAGATAAAAATATTTTATGTTTACTCACATATTCACCCCTTTTAATATATGTCATTATTTTCTGTTTAATCTAAGTTTCCATCTTGTACTATTTTACATTAGCCTGGAGTGCATATAATTTTGGAATACTTAGTTAGAAATCTAACAGGAAGTGGCAGAACATGTCTATTTCAGTTCAGTTCAGTTCAGTTCAGTCGCTCAGTCGTGTCCGACTCTTGTGACCCCATAAATCGCATCACGCTAGGCCTCCCTGTCCATCACCAACTCCCGGAGTTCACTCAAACCCATGTCCATCGAGTCGGTGATGCCATCCAGCCATCTCATCCTCTGTCGTCCCCTTCTCCTCCTGCCCCCAATCCCTCCCGGCATCAGGGTCTTTTCCAATGAGTCAACTCTTTGCATGAGGCGGCCAAAGTATTGGAGTTTCAGCTTCAACATCGCTCCTTCCAATGAACACCCAGGACTGATCTCCTTTAGGATGGACTGGTTGGATCTCCTTGCAGTCCAAGGGATTCTCAAGAGTCTTCTCCAACACCACAGTTCAAAAGAATCAATTCTATTTCAAGGCTCGTCTAATCACATTTGCCAAAAATGGGTCAAGTTAGTGAAATAACTGATAAACTATCTTGCAGTTTATAAACTGCCTTCTTAAACATTTGATATTTTGTGTATTATTATTTCCATTTTGTGGATGATTAAACTGAAGTAAAAGGTAGGTGATGTGATCTCAAATTAGAACTCAAATATTATGATAATAAATAGCCTATTCTTTTCCCTATATTGCTGAGTCTCTGTGACTGACACATATCAAGCATCCTTCATCAATATGATTTCCAGCATACTTCTAACTTGAGTAGTTTTCTAATTGCATTTTGCCTCACAATTGGTCTCTAGCTCCTACTGGGGTTCCTGGGTACCAAAGAGTTAATGTACTATGTCAAACCCTTTCTACTTATGTTTCCTGGGAGATTACAGAGAGCTAGATACTTTTTTATTCCACCCAAGGGGCTGCATCCCAGAGGGAAATAGAAGTAGGTGCATCTAGATAAATTGAATGTTAAAGTTGAAACTTCTTGCTCTTGTCATTCAGGGATATACTGAGCATCCAGTATTGGTATGTGCAAGTAGTTAAAACTCCCTTTGAAAACCTAAAGCTAAGGCTTTGTGAAACACTTCATATCTGAAGAAATGACTATGGGGAGGAAGAAGTAGCTTGAGAGAGAGAGAGAGACTCTGTGTGTGTGTGTGTGTGTGTGTGTGTGTGTGTGTGTGTGTGTGTGTGTGTGTGTGTAAAGGGAGTATGGATGGGGTTGTGCGGTCTGAAGGTTAAAAATAATTTTGTTAAATCTGATATTAGCAGGATCCCATTTATTGGAGAATATGAAAAGTAATAACAAGCCTTAATGTCAACTGAAAAAATAAAAAACCTTCTTTGGCCAGTCTAGGACTTGATGTGAAGAAGAAATGGTTAGGAAATTTTTGTTGAAATATTTAATAGTAGCTGATACTTACTAATATATTCAGTATGCAAAAACTATATCAGACTTTCTAAGATAACTATGTTAGATAGATATTATTGTTTACAATATTTAACAGAAGAGTAAACACCAGAAGCTTACCCAAGTTCACACAGCTGGTAATCTACAAAGATGAGACATATACCCAGATGTTTTTGTATCAGACTTGAGGGTTTATTTCTTACCTTAAAGAATGGAAATTCTAAGAAATCTAGGCAGTGTTTGAACTGACGACCATCTCCTTGAAATATTCCATGGGAATATACTATATCCCACTCTCTTAATTTTTCTTCCTGATGTCCGGATATTCTTGAGCAAGATGCTCTCGACAATCTTGCTATTCTTCAGGGTTCAATCTGAGATTTCAATTTTGTATTTTGCACAGTTTCCTAGGTAATCTCATCTACTCCAGTGACCATAGATATCAGCTACCAGTTCAATATTTCTGAATTGATGACAAAGATTTCTACTGAGCTGTTTTTCCTGAAGTTCAGACTCTGTATCCAAAAGCATAGTGTGTAAGAACAAGTTTACCACTGAAAATGTACGTGAGTGGACTGAGCATAAATATCCCTTGTTTACCACTACAAAAGAAAGGGAGATGGCATTAAGGAATGATTCTGTGTCTTATATTTGTTCCACTCACATTCACTCTTTGCACACCTCCCAAGAAACTTTCATATTCTAGAAACTATGTTGATGGGTTGACCCACTGGAAAAGACCCTCATGCTGGGAAAGATTGAGGGCAAGAGGAGAAGGGGACGACAGAGGATGAGATGGCTGGATGGCATCATTGACTCAATGGACTTGGGTTTGGGTGGACTCTGGGAGTTGGTAATGGACAGGGAGGCCTGGTGTGCTGCAGTTCATGGGGTTGCAAAGAGTCGGACACGACTGAGTGACTGAACTGACTGATGTTCATGGCAGATAGATGAAGACAAATAAAATCCCATCTATACTTTACAGTATTTAGCAGTCCGTGTATAAGATGGGGGTTTGGTTGGGTAGGTATACATGAAAATAGTACATTATAAAAGTGTAGAAGAGACTATAGTAAAAACTGCACAGCAGAAATATTCCCTGGAAGACCAAAAGCAATACCCCTTAGCCAAAAAAAGCAAAAAAGGAAAGGGTTATGTGCTTTGGGGAAATGAGGACTTCCTCCTGGGGTGGAAGGATCAGAATAAAATTTGCTAAATAGGCACAGTTTGACAGATTACATACAGAATGAGGTTTACAGCATTTGAAAATCTACTATCACCTCCAAAATGCACTTTCTTTGGACTTGGCAGGAGGCTTGCTGCCATGCTGCTGCTGCTGCCAAGTCACCTCAGTCGTGTCCGGCTCAGTGCGACCCCATAGATGGCAGCCCACCAGGCTCCCCCGTCGCTGGGATTCTCCAGGCAAGAACACTGGAGTGGGTTGCCATGTCCTTCTCCAATGCAGGAAAGTGAAAAGTGAAAGTGAAGTGGCTCAGTCGTGTCCGACCCTTAGCGACCCCACGGACTGCAGCCTACCAGGCTCCTCGGTCCATGGTATTTTCCAGGCAAGAGTACTGGCGTGGGTTGCCATTGCCTTCTCTGCTTGCTGCCATGGTGGGAGGTAAAAAAGACCTGTCCAACTGCTTAGGGCCTCCAAGTTGGCAGGTGAGGCTCATTTACAAGCTGACAAAACAGAACTGCATAGAAAATACCCCAAAATGTTTATATATAATATGAACCAAGGGCTGCTGGCTATTTATTATGTTTTTCTTGGTTATCATTTAAAGAATTACAAAATAAAATATCAATTCACAATCAAACTTCAATTTAGCCAAATGATTTCCAATGTCCCCTATATTTTCCATTGGAGACTGATGATTTTTCATCTGTTGCAATTTGAACTTTAAAATAAATTCTCTAATGAGGTTAATGCCTCACATAAACTCTTGACTTCCTTTGTCTCTCCCTCTATTTTTGTGTTTGCCATTATTTTTTTGCAATTGAAATTATTACTTTAATAAGTTTTATTTACATCTGCATGCATTCATTATGCTTACCAAATACAAATGAGATTTATGATGGTTAGCTTAAATATGTGTATTTCTCTGGTAATTTATATTAATTATCCAACACTGGAATATCTTAAAGCTCAAAAATTTCACAAGCTGCAAGACTGTATATTTTACCTTTGAAAACATAAACTGTGAACTATTTAATGACATTGTTCAGTTGATAAGTTGTGTCTGATTCTTTGCAGTCAGGATCCCCTGTCATTCACTGTCTCCCAGCTTGTTCAGATTCATGTAAGAGACTTTAACAATAAAATCAATATTTAGTTTAATACATAGGTGGACTTAAAATTTTTACCTTACAAAGGTAAATGGAACGATTGGAATATTTTTCATTTTGAATTTGTTTGACTAATTCAGTCATAGAGATAAAAATATAAGATAATTAATCAAGAGAAACAAGATGAATATCATACTAATGTATGGCTTCAACATTTTCTCTTGAAATAATAAAATAATTAACTTAAAGTGTGGTCCATAGGTACTTGAGCTAGAAACTATCATATTTTGTGTAGGAAAATGAAGGCAATATGGATACATAACTCCCAAGGGTGTATCCATGTTCCATTTCTCCTAGTTTTTCATTTGAAAACCACTGTATCATCAATATTAATACATTATAGATGCTTGTTCATGATTTTTTGAGTCTAGAGTGGTGTTTATGCTCATGTATAAGGTGGAGTAATAAATACCAAGATCATAAATTTAAGAATTAAATTAGTTTATAAATTTACTTTCTAGCATTTGATATTCACCATAGTGTAGATATCTACAGGGATCTCTGTGTAGGAGAGCTACTGAAGATCATGTGGAAAAGCTGTAGAAAAGATTCATGTCAATGTATGGCAAAAACTACTACAATATTGTAAAGTAATTAGCCCCCAACTAAAATAAATAAATTTATTAAAAAAAAAAAAAAAGAAAAAAAAAGATTCTGAGTATCTGTCAGTAACTCAATCAAAGCAGCTCTGCTTTGACATGAGTTTCATATTTGTCTAGAAATGTTGGAAAACCACCACTTTAGGATAAACTACTGTAAGTGAAATTCCCATGTTAGAGGACATGAACATGTTTAAGGCTTTCTGATAAATGTTGGCAGTTCCTTTTTATTAATATTATGTCAAATATATGCTCTGTGTGTAGTGTGAGAAAAACTGCTCATCTCCCTCTGCTCCTCCCACTCCTGTCCAGCACTGAGCTTTATCCAAAAGTGTTACTGCTTTTTGTTTATGTGATTTCAGATCTGGCTAAAGAGTTCATATTCCCACTGCTCATGGCTGTTCTCAATAACTCTGAGGTCCAGCTTTTCCTTCTGATTGGAATTCCAGGATTGGAACATGCCCACGAGTGGATCTCCGTTCCCATTTGCCTCTTATATCTGGTTGCCATCATGGGCAACAGTACCATTCTCTTTATCATAAAGACAGAGCCCTCACTTCATGAACCCATGTATTATTTCCTTGCCATGTTGGCTATCTCTGACCTGGGGCTGTCCTTCTCCTCTCTCCCTACCATGCTGAGAATCTTCTTGTTCAATGCCATGGAAATTTCACCCAATGCCTGCTTTGCTCAAGAATTTTTCATCCATGGATTCACAGTCATGGAGTCCTCGGTACTGCTGGTTATGTCTCTGGATCGCTTTCTTGCCATTCACAATCCCCTGAGATATAATTCTCTCCTCACTAGCAACCGAGTTGCTAAAATGGGACTGATTTTAGCCACCAGGAGTCTTCTCTTAGTGCTTCCATTTCCTTTCATGCTAAGGAGATTGAAATATTGTCAGAAGAATGTCCTTTCTCACTCATACTGTCTTCATCAGGATACCATGAAGCTGGCCTGCTCTGACAACAAGATCAATGTTATCTATGGTTTCTTTGTTGGTCTCTGTACTATGCTGGACTTGGCTTTCATTGTTCTTTCTTATACACTGATCCTGAAAACTGTACTCAGCATTTTATCTCTGGCAGAGAGACTTAAGACCCTTAACACCTGTGTCTCCCACTTCTGTGCTGTACTCATTTTCTATGTGCCCATCATTACACTGGCTGCCATGCACCGCTTTGCCAAGCACAAAAGCCCCTTTGCTATAATCCTTATTGCAGACATATTCTTGTTGTTGCCACCCCTAATGAACCCCATTGTGTACTGTGTTAAGACTCAACAAATCCGGGAGAAGGTCTTAGGGAAGCTATCTAACATATGTATGAGATAAGATGAGGATGAGATGGTTGGATGGCATCACCAATTCAATGGACATGAACTTAGGCAAACTCTGGGAGATAGTGAGGGACAGGGAGGCCTAGTGTGCTGGAGTCCATGGGGTTGCAAAGAGTCGGACACAATTTAGCGACTGACCAACAACAACAAGAGACAAGAACTGAATATTTAGGTAATAAATTGTTGACCAGTATTTGTTGGCATCTACAATACATTCAGGACTTTCCCTGGTGGCTCAACAGGTAAAAGAATTCACCTGCAATGCAGGAGACACAGGAGATGCAAGTTCAATCCCTGGGTCAGGAAGATCCCCTGGAGAAGAAAATGGCAATCCACTCCAGTATTCTTGCCTGAAAAATCCCACGGACAGAGGAGCCTGGCAGGATAGTGTCTATGACGTCACAAAGAGCTGGACATGGCTGAGCAACTAAGCACACACAGTGTATTCAATGCCACAGCATTTATTATTTAATGGAAGACCGGGGGGAGAGTGAAAGGCTGTGCAGTATGGAATTTATTATAAAGTCAAGAATACATTACGAAGCAGGAAAGATGAGATAACCAGGTGACATACAATGTGAGGTTTAATTAATGTTTTAAGAGTAGTTGAAACAAAAGTCTATGTAATGACACAGCTGAATTTAAGTCAGTCCTTATAGAAAAGACATATTTTGTAAAGATTGAATTTATTACTTAAAGTCCTTAAAGAATAAAGAATAGACATATTTTGTTCTTAAAGAATAGACATATTTTGTAAAGGTTGAGTTTATTACTCAAGTAGCATTTGCTAAATTTGTATATATATATATATATACAATGCAGACTCACTATATTATTGAGAAGAAAATTAGCAGGGCATGTAGCAGTTATCAAGGATTTTAGCTAACTGGAATAGAGCATTTAATTTGACAAATAGTGATGGAATATTTATAAGTAGTATGAGTGAACCAGATTTTGGTACTTCTAAATGTCTGCAGAGAAGTTTGAGCCTCAGAATTCTCACAGGAAGGTGCAGTTCATTTCTTCCCTTTTCCCATAATTTCTCCGTTACATATGTTGCAAAGTTTAACAATTGCAATATTAGATACAAAGGACTTCATCCTAGGTCCCTCAGAGCATTTTAAACTCTCACAGTCACCTAAATCAAGGAATCTTTTCTAACAGCGACCTTAAAACATCAGCTTTGCCTAGCATTCCTGTCCCCTGTATCCAGTATCAAATTATTGCTTTGTAATTTTCCACTGGTTGATGTTTACTCACTTAGCTCTAGCCATACTGGCACTGGTCTTTTTGTTTTTCCTACAACCTTTCAGTTTTGGGGTTTTTTCCTTTGTCTTTTGGTTTTTTCCCACCTCAGACCATTGACATTTATCCTGCCTTTTTGGAATGCTTTTCCTTTCAATCATTTCATATCTCACATAATTTAGAATTTTATTGAACCCCCCCATTTGGTTTCCTTCAGGGCACTTGTCGCTATCTGAAATGGTTACGCATTGAGTTTTCTATTGTCTGTGTCTCTCAGCTCTGTAACAATCTAGAGGGGAGGGTCGGGGAGGGAGGTGGGAGGGATAGTCAAGAGGGAGGGGACATAGGTATACCCGTGGCTGATTCATGATGATGCTTGGCAGAAACCAACACAATGCTGTAAAGCAATTATCCTACAATTAAAAATAAAAATATAAATAAACCAAGAACAAAGTATTTCTTCAATCTTTTTGCCCACTGTGTTTCTAGAATGCAGACTCTGCCTAGAAAAAAAAACACACTCAACAAATACCTGTGGACTGAGGGAATATTCCTTCACTCACACAGTTTGGGCTTCCCTGGTAGCTCAGCTGGTAGAGAATACGCCTGCAATGCAGGAGACCCCAGTTCAATTCCCCAGTTGGGAAGAGCCACTGGAGAAGGAAATGGAAACCCACTCCAGTATTCTTGCCTGGGAAATCCCATGGACAGAGGAGCCTGGTGGGGTACAGACCACGGGGTCATGAAGAGTTGGACACGACTGAATGACTAAGCATAGCACAGTACAGCACAGAGTTTTGTCCATTTAAATTCTGCTTATTTTTTAAGAATCAGCTAGGACATTCCCCTTGGAAAATTTTCCATTTTTTTTGGAAGGAAGTGGTTCTCCTTCACCTCAGGGCTGTTTCAGGGGTTCTTCTCTGACTGATCACACATTCTTCATGGTATGTTTTATTCTGTGTCATTAGGCTTTGTTTTAGGAATGAAAGTAACTAAAATTTATTTGAAGCTAAAAAACGTGCTAAGACTTGTTTTGAAACTTTCATATATATATATATATAGTATTTGAACTATGTAAAAAGCTTTGTGGAATAGACACTGTTAGATCCATTTTAATAAAAAAAGTTCCTAAGTTCACAGTTAGAATGCAGAACTTTCTCAAAACTGACTCCAAGTTTATTCTACTGACTAGTATATCACAATAACTCTTTAATTCATTGTAAGATGTAAGAGAACATGACTCCCACTAGAGGACTGAAATTGCCTGTAGATGGCATACATATAGTTTCCAGATGTGGAGTTGTATGCTTCAGTATTTGCAGTGGCTTTGCGGTTGATTTGAAGTTTTGTGAGGGCTTCCCAGGTAAAACCAATGATAAAGAACCTGCCATGCCTGACAATGCAGGAAACACGAGAGCAATGGGTTCAATCCATAAACCACCCATGATACTGAGGACATATTCTATTTGCTGTCTATAAGTAATCTTGGATCTTTCAAGTGATATCATCCAAGGTTCCCACATAGCTGTCATTGCAGAAACAGCTTTCTTATGCCAGACTGGATGAAGCACTGGTTGGCAGTGGGACATGACACATCAAACGTTCAATGCCAAATGTGATAGGAAGCCTTGAATGAGACTAACTTCCAGTGAGAACAGGCTCCACATAAAGGTCCTAGTAGAGAATTATATCTTTGGCCCTCTGTCACTCTCTTTCTAGACCTTGAACTAAAACTATGCAGGAACACAATATCCCCATATTTCCCTCTAGATGTTCAAAACTCCCCTTGGTAGTATCTTCTCCAAGCCTGCTTTCCTTGCAAATATCTCCAAGTCAAAATTACAAATACTGTTCTGACAAGTATTATTCAAAAGATCCATTAAAAAAAATCTGGAACAATGTAGTAGAGTTGCAGTGGACAAATAGGAGGGTATAAGGAATTCTCTCCTTTAAGTTCATTGGCTTATAACAATCGGGTCAGTGCCTCAACATCAGCCCACTTACCACCACCCACCCCCACATTATCTACTCTTCTCTGACTTGCTAGGGAAGAACAATGGCAATAAGAACAACTTCAGATATTTTCCTGAAAACAGTGTCCTCTCTCTCACCTCTGTGTCAGGTTAGCATATGCTGTTCTCTCAGGCTGGACCATCACTTTCCATTTAGACTGTCTAAATTCAATACATCCTTGAAGGCTGCCTTCTATGCCAACTCAAGAAAACCTTTCATGACACTTCTTTCCCTAGCTGGAGGAGGAGATCTTTCTTTTAGCTTCTATATCAACATTTTTCACTTTAACACAGTTAACATATGGAACACAGTTAACATATGGTTAACAAAGAATCCCAAAAGGTAGTGTCTTAAAAACATACATACATACAAACAAAAAACACCCAGATATTCATTTAGCTTACAAATCTGCAATTTGGGCTGGGCTCAGAGTACATTGATTGTTTCACTGGATGCAAATGGGAAAGACAGGAAGGTTGGGTGTTGGAATAATTTGAAGATTCATTGACTCACTAGTAGTTGATAATGATCCAACTAAGTCTGAGGCCTCAGCTGGGTCTATTGGCTAAAACATCTAAATGTGACCTCTCCACGTGGTCTGAGCTTCTGCTCAGTATGATGGCCAGGTTTCAAAAGCAAGCACTGAGTGAGAGCTATAGATACATATGGAAAGAGAGACAGAAAAAGAGAGAGAGAGAAAGAGAGTGAGTCCCAATGAGTAACACATCACCTCTTATGACCCAGCCTCAGAAGTCTTATAGCATCGCTACCTGAACAGTCAATCCATTGAGCTGCTGAGTCCGACCCAGTTACAAGGGGAGAAGCAACATATTCCATCCCCTGCTGGAGGAGTGAGGCATTTCTGGAAGAGAACTGGGGATGAGATGTAACACGGTGGCCTTTTTTGGAAAATGCAAGCCACCACATCATATTGCCATGTATTTCCTTGTTACCACAGTGAGAGTTCCATGACAGCTGTGACTTCTTATTTGTTCAGTAAATAAATAACAATCTCTTCCACTTCATGCACATTAGATATTATAAAGAATAGAAGAGTAAGGGTACATTTAAAGAAACAATGCCTCCAAGATTAGACCCAGCTAGGAACAAAAGGCATGGGTTACACGATCGCAGATCTGTTTGGTCTTCACACTGTAGACGATGGGATTCATCAGGGGAGGGAAGAGAAGATACACAAAGCCCAGAATCACCTGGACCAGATGAGGTGCCTGCTTCCCAAAGCGGTGGATGACAGACAGGCCAATCATGGGAGTGTAGAAAAGGAGCACAGCACAGATGTGGGAAACACAGGTGTTAAGAGCTTTGAGCCTCTCGGCCCTGGATGCGATGGACAGCACGGTGCGCAGGATCAGGGCATAGGAGAAGAGAATGAGCAGTGAGTCTATACCCACTGTGGAAACGATGACAAACATGCCGTAGATGCTGTTGGCTCTGATGTCTGCACAGGCCAACTTCATCACTTCCTGGTGGAGGCAGTAGGAATGTGAGAGGACTGGGGTAACGATAAAGATGATAGTGCAGTTGCCCAGGATGGAGACTATGTATATGAAGCACAGTGGGATGGAGATCCAGCTGTGCATGTGCTCCAGGCCAGGAATGCCACTCAGCAGGAAGGTGGAGGACATGCTGCTGCTGTTCTCCAGGGACCTCAATGTCATTGTGTGTGGAGGGAAGGGAAAAGTCAGAGTTCCTTCAAATTCCTGAAATGAACCCAGGAAAAGCTAGTGACTGCACCTAGGAAGATATTTTTTAAAAAGGAGAAATGTTAGAATCAAATAGATTTAACTCCTCCAGAGGTCATTGCCTTCTGGTCCCTGGTTTCCTCTCAACATTTTTTTTTTTTTAAGAGAAAATCTTTTCTTTGAAATTTTTTGCCTTGCTTCTTCAGGCCAACAGTTGTGAAACATCTTCACTACAGTGCATATAATTCACTGTAGCAGATATCTAAGTTGGTTATACTTAATTTCATTTACCTCTTATGAGTAGGTCTTTAAAGAAATACTTCCTCACATGCCTCTTTCCTGCTGGGGCTCTCACTAATGTTTCAACCGTTCTTTCAGCTTCTCTTCCTTTCCTTCTTAGTTCCTTTCCTATTGCATTTTCTTTTTTCTTCCTTCCTTCCCTCCCTTCCTCCTTCTTTTCTTTTCTCTTCCCTTCCTTCCCTCTTTTTTCCTTCCTTCTTTCTGTTTTTGTTTAATTTCATCAGTCATGTATAATTGGTAAACTTAGATACCTTCTTACTTTCTCCTTTGATCTTCCTGCTTTGGAAGCCTAGCTTGATCCAGAGAACACATAAATGATACTCAGCTCACAGAATTCCCAGAGAGAACTGGAGGGTACAAGAATGGCTGTCTGTAAAGTTACTCTTGGCTGTTGGGATAAGAAATCAAAGCTCTGATGCTCAAACTAGTCAGAAACTGCCATTCCTTATAAGTCTATGAATTCAACCTCTGTGAACCTAGGTGGGAGGAGACCCTGGTGCACCATCAACCATGGCCATGACCCCAGTCACAAGGCAGAGTCCAAGTGCATCCACAGAACAAAAGGCAACAGTGCTAGGGCTTATTCTGTCAATGAGAAGATGAAGCCTTAGCAGAGGATAATTACGGGACAGAAACCATATGCTAATTTTAGCCTCCCGACTTCCAGGGCATTGATCTTCCCACTACTAATCCCACTACAATGTGAACTCAAAATGGGTGAGGGTTTTGCTTTGTTGACTCCTGTCAAGACAGTGGTTAGAATGTACCTTAGTACACAGAAAGTGCCCAGCAATTTTGTTTACACAAGAGTAAGAGTTCAATTTTATTTAGGTAGCTGTTACTAACTTCATGAATGTTTTACCTCCTTAAAAAAATCTGTGAATAAAGTTCTATTAACAGTACCATGTTATGGATGAAGAAATAGGGGCTTAGAAAAATTTGACATTTCTAAGATCAAACTCCAAGTAAAATGGCCAAAATGGGATTTGAATCAAGATCTGATTTTTCTCTAGATTTCAAACTCTAAATGATGGTTACATACAACACTGTCAACTATCAGCAACTAGCATGAAATCAAGGCTAACAGGCCTTCAAAAAAAGGTATTGACTCTTTAGTTGAATTAATAAATAAGCTTCATGGAGAAATACACACAATTGTATACACACACATTTTCTTTCTTGTTACAAATACCAATGAAATAAACAGTAAGTGTCATGAACTCACTGTTCACTTGAAGGTCAGGTTGACCATTGTGCGGTGTTCCTCAGCTTCTTCTTTGGCCATGATCAGTGCTCAGCACATGATTTATCAAAGTAAATTCAGAAGAGCTGTGGTAAACTTACATGCCAAGTAAGCTAGGTGGTGACAGGCAAGTTACACAGTGGTTAACAAAGAAATTCATGAAAGCTAAGGCAGAAAATATTTTGACATGAAAATGAGGTAGGATGGTGAAGAAGAAAGAACACTTTTTTTGGACATCTGCTATATGTCAGCCACTGCACAAAGAACATGGCAAGTGAAATAGCAATTAGACTTTAGAAAAGCTTTGCAAGTTAATAGTGTCACCTCAATTGGCAAATAAGGCAAGACAAGCTTAGAGAATTTGATAATGTGTCTCAAGTCTTATAGTCAATCAGCAGCAGAGATGGGATTCAAGCTTAAATCTCTGGAATTCCAAGGCTCAGTCTGGAAATTCAGAAACGTTTAGGTTAATAAATTCACCCTGAGACAGCCTGGAATGTGTAGAAATTAAATGAAAAATGATAAGGAGAAATATCAAAGGTCTGGGTGCCTACCTCCATTTGGTCGAGACGGATTCTTTGGAATCAATGCTTGTACTTCAGAATTTAAGGGAGCAGAGCAGAATAGGAATCAGAAAGAGGATTTATGAGGAAAAAAGGAAGTAGGGAACTTGGACATAAAAGAAAATTCAGAATAGTGAAGCCAGGAGATCTCTGCTTGGAAAAGATTGGCTGAAGAGGTTTCAGTAAGATGACTATGCTAAGCTCTTCTTAGTTAAAGTATCTTTAGAGTATTCATCCTCAGGTTTGCCGAGAATTTCATTGTTCCCGACTGGACAAAAATCAGTTGTCCTGGGTAGAGGTGGGTGGCAGATTTAACAGATGGTCTTTCTGCCTCAGTTGCTCTGCTTGGAGATCATTCCTAGAAGGACTTAAACAATTGCAGTGATCACTTCTAATTCCATTAGTCATATGCTGTGGTCATTCCAGGAAATGTCCTTTTATATCACAGTCTAGCTTTTCTCCAAGGATCACATTACTTCCTACCACTCTTTGCTTCCTGGGAATAACCTCTGACTCTTGTAACGTTGTGTTGAGGCTAAGAGGTAGATATGAAACCTATAGTAACTTAACTCACCTCATTCCTACACCTCAGTTTTGCCTACTTAACTTGCCTGTCTCCCCAGATCTCAGCAATATTCCTACTGTTACCACATGTGACCCAACTCTTGGAGCAGGAAACTAAGGAACTAAGCAGATATGAGAGAGCTTTTGTAAGGCTAAACACAGACCTGAGGTTGCCAACTAAGTCAGCAAGATCTGATGGCAGCAGTCACCTCCTTGGGCAGGCACCCCCAACAGCCTTTCCTGTCACTTTCAGTCCCTTCTCTCCTCTCTGTCTCCAAAGCTCAGGCTGAGACTTCGGGGGCCTCTTCTTGGTTCTACAGTTCAGCACCAACACCTGCTCACTATATTGACTCCTTATATACCAAGGCTGGATCCAGAAGCTCCAAGCCTTACAATAGAGCACAAAGCTCTGGAGAAATGGTGAGACTGGAGGGTGGATGCTTAATTTTCTGATTTTTATGAAACTGCCTGAAAGCCCCATTGCAAACCTTTTAAGGATATTTAATCTATTTCCTACTAGGATTGGCTCCCCAGCCCTCATTATCACATACCCTGGGACAGAGAAAGAGAGAAGAGAGTGTCCCTGTGAGCAATCTAGATGGGAAGCCCAAAGGATATTATGCACTGTAACTAATTTTAAAGATCTGGTGAAAATTTTGAACAACTCTCACAACTTCACAGAAGCACAGTGGCTGTAGATGATAGTGTCTTGTTAATGACATATTCTAACTATAGTTTATGCACAACAAATATGACAGTGTGCATCTTTAGTTTATTTCAGTCACTCAGTCGTGTCATGGACTGCAGCACACCAGACCTCTCTGTCCATCAGCAACTCCCAGAGCTTACTCAAACTCATGTCCATCAAGTTGGTGATACTATCCAACTGTCTCATCCTCTGTCATCCCCTTCTCCTCCTGTCTTCGATCTTTCCCAGATCCGGGTCTTTTCAAATGAGTCAGTTCTTCATATCAGGTTGCCAAAGTATTGGAGTTTCAGCTTCTGCATCAGTCCTTCCAATGAATGTTCAGGATTGATTTCCTTTAGGATGGACTGGTTGGAACTCCTTGCAGTCCAAGGGACTCTCAAGGGTCTTGTCCAACACCACAGTTCAAAAGCATCAATTCTTCAGTGCTCAGCTTTCTTGATAGTCCAACTCTCACATCCATACATGACTACTGGAAAAACCATAGCTTTGACTAGACTTACTTTTGTTGGCAAAGTAATGTCTCTGCTTCTTAATATGCTGTCTAGGTTGGTCATAGCTTTCCTTCCAAGGAGAAAGAGTCTTTTAATTTCATGGCTGCAGTCACCATCTACAGTGATTTTGGAGCCCAAGAAAATAAAGTCTCTCACTGTTTCCATTGTTTACCTATCTATATGCCATGAAGTGATAGGACCAGATGCCATGATCTTAGTTTCCTGAATGTTGAGTTTTAAGCCAACTTTTTCACTCTCCTCTTTCACTTTCATCAAGAGGCTCTTCAATTCTTAAATTTCTGCCATAAGGGTGATGTCATCTGTATATCTGAGGTTTTGATATTTCTCCTGGCAATCTTGATTCCAGCTTCTGTTTCATCCAGCCTGGCATTTCACATGATGTATTCTGCATACAAGTCAAATAAGCAGAGAGACAATATACTGCCTTGACATACTCCGTTCCCTATTTGGAATCAGTCTGTTGTTCTATGTCCAGTTCTAAACTGTTGCTTCTTGACCTGCATACAGAGTTCTCAAGAGGCAGGTAAGGTGGTCTGGTATTTCCATCTCTTGAAGAATTTTCCAGTTTGTGATACAAAAGAATTTTCCAGTTGTGATACACACAGTCAAAGGCTTTGGCATAGTCAATAAAGTAGAAATAGATGTTTTTCTGGAATTCTCTTGTTTTTCGATGATCCAACAGATGTTGGCAATTTGATCTCTGGTTCCTCTGCCTTTTCTAAATCCAGCTTGAACATCTGGAAGTTCACGGTTCACATACTGTTGAAGCCTGGCTTGGAGGATTTTGAGCATTACTTTGCTAGCTTGTGAGAGGAGTGCAATTGTGTGGTAGTTTGAGCATTCTTTGGCATTGCCTTTCTTTGGGGTTGGAATGAAAATTTACCTTTTCCAGTCCTGTGGCCACTGCTGAGCTTTCCAAATTTGCTGGCATATTGACTGCAGCACTTTCAAAGCATCATTTTTTAGGACTTGAAATAGCTCAACTGGAATTCCATCACCTCTGCTAGCTTTGTTCGTAGTGATGCTTCCTAAGGCCCACTTGACTTCGCATTCCAGGATGTCTGGCTCTAGGTGAGTGATTACACCACTGTGGTTATCTGGGTCATGAAGATTTCTCTGTATATGTGTGTGCATGTGGGTATATATAAAATCATATGCAACATTGAATGGGGCTTTTTATTTTTATTTATTCTATTTTTTAGTTAATTTGTATTAGAGTATAGTTGCTTTACAATGTGTTAGTTTCTGCTGTACAGCATGGTGAATCAGCTACACATACACACACACACACACACACACACACACACACATCCCGGTATTTTTTTGTGTGTGTTCCTATTTAGTCACCACAGAGCATCAAGTAGAGTTCCTTGTGCTATACAGCAGTTTCTCACTAGTTATCTATTTTATACATAGCAGTGTATAGCTATCAATCCCAATTTCCCATTTCATCCCACTTTCTCCTTCCCCTCATTGGTATCCACATGTTTGTTTTCTATGTCTGTGTCTCTATTTCTTCTTTGCAAATAAGTTCATCTGTATCATTTTTCTAGATTCCACATATAAGTGATAATATACAATATCTGTTTTTCTCTTTCTGACTTACTTTACTCTGTGCCAGTCTCTAGGTCATCCATGTCTATGCAAATAACACTATTTCACCCCTTTTACTGTTCAGTAATATTTCATTGTATATATGTATCACATCTTTTTATCCTCTTCTGTTGATGGACATTTAGGTTGCTTCCATGTGCTGACTATTGTAAATAGTGCTGCAATGAATATTTGGGTGAGAGTTGAATGCTTTTCCTATCACCAAAGGGGAAGAAAGAAGTCTGGGCAAATTCTTGGAAATATTACAATTGTGTTGATGCTTATTCTTGGGGTCCCAGGTAACCCCATATGCTCCCGACTCCTGCCCACGCTCAGGGACTCCATCTCCTCTTCCTGCCTCTGATCCACTCTAAGTTCTGTCTTGTTCCTAGACATCAAGGAGCTAATTGGAGAAACGAGTCTATTTTGGCACCTCTGTGGGAACATGAGTTTCTGCAAAGGGTGGTTAAACTTGAAGAGGAATTTTATGTGTTAGCATAAGGTTGTGAAGAGTTAATCATCTATTTTGGGGCTCTTAAAAACTGATAGAGAAGATATTTAGAGAGAAGAATGGAGGGTCGTTTCAGTGTTATTATTACCCACCTAATTAGCATCTACCACACTGGATCTCTTTGGGGAGTACAAAAGCATAAACATTAAGGACTGCCCCCAAATCCCCCAAACAGTCATAGGGCATTATTCCAATTCATTGGCCTGTCAGGTCCTTTTGGAATATGATGCGATTTTTCTTGCGGCCACATTCCATTGATTTTCCATCAACTACATTGTTGACACATTTTGAGTGTCACGAAGCAGTGTTTTTCAAATTATAATCTCCAGATAATCAGGATTTGAATTACATGTGATGCTTGCTAAAATGCAGATTTCTGGGCCTCCCCTCTGTTTTACCGAGTTAGAAATGGACATTTATGACAACCAAAGAGGTTTAGGAATTTCATATATCCTTGTCTTTATGATTTGATTTCAACACTGATTCCAAATTTTTCTACTCTTTGTGTAATTCAAAATCCATCTTCACATTTAACATGGAATTTATTCCAAAACACAGTTATACCTCTTGTTTTAGTTTCCTAAACTGCCATATGAAAAGACCAGACTGAGTGGTTTTAAAATCAGCAATTCATATTGTCACAATTCTGGAGGTTAAAAATCCAAGATCAAGATGGCAGCAGATCTGGTTTCTTCTTATTCTTTCCATTTGCAAGTGACATTTCTCTCTGTGTCTTCACTTGATTTCTCCCATGGACATGAAAATCCTTTGTGTCTCTTCCTTTTCTTGTAAGGGCACCAGGCATATTGGGTTAAGGACCACCCTGAAGGTCTCATTTTAACTTAATTACTTCTTTAAAGACCTCACCCTTGAAAACAATTACATTTTGAGGTACTGGGGACTGGGACTTCAACATGTAAGTTAGGGACAGAGGGTACAATTCATTCTGTAGCACGTGTTTGGGCATACATCCTACCACTCATTTTTTTCATCTAGTTAATAAATATTTTAGAACAGAAATAATGCTCCCCTATACATAAGTAATCTTTGTTTATAATCTCTCAGTCCAAGCACTGAGAAGAGAGAGATAGTATTATTAATGGATGCATATTGGCAGAAAATAGGTCTGCATCTCAGGTGCTATGGAGAGAAAAAGACAGAATTAAGGGGAGAGAGATAGGGACAGAGAAGGACTAGATTAATCTTTCAATAGCTTTGATTAGAAGGAACATAGAGTTTGATCATAGTACAGGGAAGACAATACTGTCTGCTGTAAAATCTCAGTTATTCAGCTTCTACAAAGGAAACACAGGATATGATGTGTTGAGAGACAAAACAAAAGCTCATATTTTCTAGCCCAGAAAAGAGGGTGGAGATGGGGGAGGTAGAGAGAAAAGAGAAGAGTCGGGTGAACATTTTGTATCCAAAGGTACTACCTTGAGGAGAGACAGAATTTAGAGAGATTGCAGGGTACCTAAAGGGAATATTATTGGACTGAGACAAACTCATGCTAAATGACTGGTTTTTTACATATTTTTTTTAGTTGTTGTTATTGAACAATGAGCAAATAAACAATAAGATTAAAAAATGGGTCAAAGATCTTAACAGGCACTTCACCAAAGAAAACATTTAGAAAGCAAATTAGCATATGATAAGGTTTTCCATATCATATGTTATCAGGGAAATTCAAATTAGAACAATGATACACCACTAGGTACCTATTTCAATGGCCAAATCAGAAACAGTGACAACACCAAATTCTGGTAAGGCTGCAGAGCAACAAGAACTTTCATAGATCATTTGTGGGAATGCAAAAATGGTACAATGATTTCGGAATATAGTTTGACTAAAACTACTCTTAGCATAAGATTCAAAACTTGAAAGCAATCAAAATGTTGCTAAGGAGGTAAATGGATAAACTGTGGTACATGCAGAAAATGTAGGAATAGTTATGCAGATATAGAGAATAGACATGCGAATACAGTAGGGGTGGGGAAGGGGAGTGAGGTGAATTGGGAGATTGGCATATATACACTACTACGTGTAAAATAGACAGCTAGCAGGAACCTGATGCATAACACAGGGAACTCAGCTCTGGGCTCTGTGGTGACCAAGATGGAGGGGGTGGGGGAAGAGGGAGGTCCAAGAAGGAGGGGATATATGTATACATATAGCTGATTCACTTTATTTTACAGCAGAAACTAACACAGCATTGTAAAGTAACTATACTCCAGTTAAAAAAAATAAAGTGTAACTCAAAAAAAAACACAAAACCAGGAAAAGAGCTGTCAAATCATGAAAACATGCAGAATATTTAAATGCACAATATTATGTGAAAGAAGTGAATCTGGAAAGGCTACATGCTATATGATTCCAAACATACGATATTCTGGATAAGGCAAAGCTATGGAGACAGTAAAAAGCTCAGTGGTTTCCAGAGGATGGGTTTGGGGAGAGGGATGAATAGGCAGAGTACAGGGGAATTTTAGAACAGTGAAAATACTTTGTATGAAACAACAATAATGGATACATGTCATTATACACTTGTCTAAAGCATAGAATGTGCCACACCAAGAGTGATCACTGAGGTACTGTCATGCTGACTACCATATGCAAGATGAGGGTGTAGGAGGTGAGAAGTGGACAATATCCATGCTTAAACCTGAATCCAGTGCCTTTAGGCCATAAATGTAGGTGACAGTTATATCTGAACGGGTCAGGTCTGTGTTATCCTGGGGCATACAGCATCTTAGGAAGAAGGGCAGGGAGAGGATGAGAGTCAGGTTCCTGGCCCCAGAGTCTACCTATTGGACTCTGGAAACAATAAACAAAGAGGTCCATCTCAGTGAATGAGAAATGACATCCAGTAGCTAAGGTTGTGGTAAGGACTGAAGACTCCCAGAAGGAGAAACCATAAATGAAGAATTGCTGAGTGAAGTGGGCATCTATAACAACATAACAGAGATTAAACCATAATAGCCAGGGCACTAAGGAGGGTAGAAAAGGCCAAACCAAATTCCAGGAATGCCAACAGAGTCAATAATTTATACATGGATTCACAAAAGTGATAGTCTTACTTAAAAATGTATAACATTATTGAATTGCTTAGGGAAAAGAAAAGATGGGGATGACAAGTTGCTGATGTTATTCAGTTATTAAGTCGAGTCTGACTCTGACACTGCATGGAATGCAACATGCTGGGCTCCTCTGTCCTTCACTATCTCCTGGAGTTTGCTCAAGTTCATGTCCAGGCATCTAATTTCTCTGGAATGACCATTAAAATAGAAGCTATGAGTTATGTGTTGCCAGTCATGGAAGACTCCATGGTTTTGGCTCTGGAGAGAAATCTCAGATCCATTAGCTTATATACATATGCAATATTATGTCATTACTATCATGCACATTGTTAGATACTCTTTCAGAACATATTTTCTGCCCAATTCTGACCATCCTAATTACTCTGCTGTTTGTTTTTCTCATCATTTCTTGGTGTGTGTTACTATGTGATTATTATCTCCTTTATAGTCCTAGAATTTGGACTCAGTCTATTCGGGCTGTTGTAACAGACTGGGTTTAAAAACCAAACATTTATTTTTCAAAATTCAGGAGGCTGAGAAGTCCAAGATCAAGGTGTGGGCTGACTGGGTTCTTGCTAAGGGTTCTTGTTCTGGTGTGCAGACAGCTTTCTTCTCTCTGTGTCCTCACATGGTGGAGAGAGATCATCTCTCTTACGTCTCTTCTTGTAAGGGCACTAATCTTATTAACGAGGGCTCCACTCTCATGAGCCAACTTCCTTCCAAAGACTCCATCTCAAAACACCATAACATTGGAGATTAGCTTTCAAAATATGAATTTTGGGGGTGGGGGGTGGGATCACAAAAGGGGCCTCCAAGGTAGCACTAGTGGTAAAGAACCTGCTTGCCGATGCAGGATACATAAGAGACACGGGTTCAGTTCTGGGAAGATCCTCTGAAGGAGGGCATGGCAACCCACTCCAGTATTCTTGTCTGGAGAATCCCATGGACAGAGGAGCCTGGAGGGCTACAGTCCATGGGTTGAAAATAGTATGACTTAGCATGCATGCATGGGAGCACAAATATCAAGTTCACAGCACAGACTTTTTTAAAAATTATTTCTTTTTAATTGGAGGATAATTGTTTTAGAATATTCTGGTTTCTGCCATGCATCAACATGATTTTTGTTCCGTTTTCTGGCAGTTGATTGTCATACGTCTTTCCTAATATTACAGGAAAGAGATAAAAATGGAACTGAAGCACACAAAATGAAGAAAAACAATCTCTTTAAGAAATAGTCTTAGCTAGAAAGATGAGGCTGTTTGATTAATTCACTCATCAGTTCCTTCATGTGTTGATTTATTCAATCCATACATATTAAATCTTTTTTGCAGTTCTGTCTGTATATTGTGTCTGTGTGTGTGTGTGTGTGTGTGTTTGTTAAGGCTAGCCATTGACATGAGAAAAGCATCTTGCAAAAAACATAAAATATTCATGTTTTTCTCTCACTTTTCACCCCTGTAATAACAGGATAACTGAAGAAAGAAATTAAGCCCCTTGAATAGTTACTCAGATGATGAATGATTACCCTAAACCTTAACTACCTTCTAAAAGGCTCAACTATGATTATTGTTTTGTTGTTGTTCTAACTGGAGAACTTCCTTCAAGCTCCTAGAGTGTCTTCTTTTTCTTAACTTTGTGGGTATGTGCTTAGGAAGAACTCTCATGAAAAGTTATTAATTGAGGCATAGGTATGGATATCTGCAAGCCTGTTGCAAATGAATAAAAGTGATAATTATGATAAAGCAACATAAATTAACCAAAATGCAAACTTAAATATATAAATCTCTGATCAAATTCAACTGCCTAGAGGAATAAAAGATGAACCTTGTGTACTCTTTTGGGTTTTTTTCCAAGTAATAGTAGTCAATATTTGTTGAGAATTGATAGCGCTTCAGGCAATGTGTTACAGAGTTACGTGAATGATCTCATTCAATCTTCACAATATCCCTATAAGGAATTTAATACAATTATTTACATTTTCATTCTGCAATTGAGGAAACTAAAGAACAGAGAAACGGAGCAATTTTCCCAAGGTTACACATGCAGTATATTGCATCATTTATTTCCCTTTTGTTGATAACTGGGAGTTTGTTATTTTCCCTAGTAGTAGTAGTGTTAGTCACTCAGTCATGTCCAACTCTTTGTGACCCTATGGACTGTAGCCTGCCAGGAACCTCAGTCCATGGGATTCTCCAAGCAATAATACTGGAGTGGATTGTCATTCCCTTCTCTGGGGGATCTTCCTGACCCAGGGATCGAACTCAGGTCTCCTGCATTGCAGGCAGATTCTTTACTGTCTGATCAACAGGGATGGAGAAGGCGATGGAACCCCACTCCAGTACTCTTGCCTGGAAAATCCCATGGATGGAGGAGCCTGGTAGGCTGCAGTCCATGGGGTCGCGAAGATTCGGACACGACTGAGTGACTTCACTTTCACTTTCATGCATTGGAGAAGGAATGGCAACCCACTCCAGTGTTCTTGACTGGAGAATCCCAGGGGTGGAGAAGCCTGGTGGGCTGCCGTCTATGGGGTCTCACAGAGTCAGACACGACTGAAGTGACTTAGCAGCAGCAGCAGCAGCAACAGGGACAGCTGAAATCAAAAATATCTATGGGCTTTATGCCCCAAACTTCTCTTTCTCTGAACTAATCCTGCTGGAAACCCCTGAGTGATTTTATAAACTCAAACTTCTTAACAATGCGTTGGCGGATTTGCTTGGTCTTGATGCTGTAGACAATGGGGTTCATGAGTGGTGGGACCAGCAGATACACATATGACAGGAGGAGGTGGACAGTGCGGGGCAGATGTTCACCGAAGCGGTGCACAAGAGACAAGCCAATCATGGGGATGTAGAAGAGGAGCACAGCACAGATATGGGAGACACAGGTGTTGAGGGCCCGAAATCGCTCATGGTGGGAGGCGATGCTTAACACAGTGTGGAGGATAAGGGCATAAGAGAGGAAGATGAGCAGTGAGTCCACACCAACAGTGCAGGCCACGACAAAGAGCCCATAGATGTGATTGACAATGATGCTAGAGCAGGCCAGCTTCATGACCTCCAGGTGCAGACAGTAGGCATGGGCCAGCACATGGGAGTGGCAGTACTGGAAGCGCTTCAGGAGGAATGGCAGGGGAAGGATGAGCAGTGCACTTCTGAACACTGAGCTCAGCTGCATCCTGATGATACGTGCAGGTGTCAAGACTATGGAATAATGCAGTGGGTTGCAGATGGCCACATAGCGGTCAATGGACATGGATAACAGGACTGAAGACTCCACTAGGGACAAAGTATGGATGAAGAAGAGTTGAGTGAAGCAGGCAGGGATACCAATTTCTCTGGCATCAAACCAGAAGATGCCCATCACAGTGGGTAGTGTAGAAAGGCAAAGGCCCAGGTCTGTGAAGGCCAGCATGGCCAAGAAATAGTACATGGGTTCATGGAGGGTGACATCAGTACGGATGACATGGATGATGGTAAGGTTGCCTATGATAACTGTCAAATAGATGAAACAGAAGGGAATAGAGATCCAGCCGTGGAGATCTTCCAGACCTTGGAAGCCTGTCAGGAAGAAAGTTGCTTTCTGGAGGCTGCTGTTATAAAGGATTTTCATGGCTTTATAACCTTGAATTCACCAACCTGCAATATAGAATGGGATTTCTGGAGAATGACAGGGCTGAATGCTCACTCACCTGTCTTGGGGTCAGTGAGCCAGAAAGGATCTGCAGATGGATTGGCAAAGAATTGGGGCACCTGATCTATTAGACTTTTCTGGAGGGTCTAGGAAGGTGATTGTCACAGGTGCTTTCTATAGCTCACGGATGCTGTGTGATTTAGGCTTATGGTGATATGTTCATCTGTATTGGACTCTTAGTAGCTTAATGAGGTCACCTCAGATGGCACCTTTTCCATATGTCCTTCCCTGAAAAAAAAAAATCTCCAATTCAATCAGCAAAGCATTTAAAGCTACACCATCTATATGTGGAACGGGTACTACACACACCATTCTGCATAATTGTCTTCTAGAATCAGTTGCATATTAAGAACTTTCAAATGTATTTGTAATCCAGCTGGGGATAGTCTTTCATTCCACAGTACCTGGCTTGCAGGGGAATGCAGAGGAACCACTAAGTAAATATTTGTTGGACTCCTTAAGCTTGTAACTTGTGACCAGAGTGATGCCTTTCCTGAATTTACATAAAAGCCTTTGATGGCTGAAGAGGCAAATGTCGATGTACAAATCTGAAGTCTGGAACTGAGAAATGTCTGAAAAGGCAGTCTTTAAAAACACAAATACTTCTAGGACAGGGTGCTTCGGGGCTTAGTTCTGAGAGATATTAGGAGAGATATGTGTTTCTGTCATCATGGTAGTTAAGCTGTAGAGATGGAGATATGGAAGTGGGAAACATCAGCTCTAAAATAGTGATAACAAAGAAAAACCAAAATGGTCAGGAAAAGCCTCTAATCTCTAGCCTAAGGAAAGTAAATTTTAAGGCTCTCAGAGTGAGCTGTGCCTCTGGGGTTTGGATAATATGAAACAGGTGTATAAGTCTGTACTATAACACCTGAAACCAGGCTCTCCTTTATCTCTGACTTCTAAGCTTTTATTCAGTTATGTTTATTGCAAGCCACACTCTAATGGGTTCTACGTATGTTAATGTAGTGTGACTACATACTACATGTATAAAAAGCTTATCACATGCATAAAAAGTTTAAAATAGTTAATGTTTAATATGTTATCTTTCTGCCACCTTTCTAAGTGCATAGTGTTTATTATGCCATTCAACTCTCACAATGATCATATTATCAATAGATAGATTCTACTCTAAGCAGCATATTACAGGTGAGAAAACCATGGCCCAGAGAGGTGAAGTGACCTGGGTAAAGTTACAGAGCAAGTAAGGGTTGAGGATGGAATTCAAACTCTGACAGTGTATTCCAGAGTCTACATTATTGTCTTACATCATATTTCCTACTACTGTAGTAGGAGTAGTCCTACTACTACATAGTACTTTAGGTCTTACAAAAGTCAGATATAATTTAAAAAAAATCAAAAAACAAAACAGAACTATACCAAGATATATGTATGGGCAACCATTTCAACTATGTACATAACAGATGAGAGGAAATGTGTTCTGGGGACTAAGTTCAGTTGGGATATGCTGAATGTCAGCTTAAAAATAAATTCTTGGGGAGATTGCCAAGAGAGTATTATAGGTAATGACCTTTGGTTTGAGTGGAGACTTGAGTTATAGGATATCTCCCAAGAATTTGGAGAAAATTGCTAGGAGACACAGTGTGAAAGAAAAGACAAGGCTCTGTTCATAATACTGGAAATTATTTTAAATGAGAGTAGAACATAAAATTAGAACTAGAAAAGAGACAGAGATTGGAGAAAAGAAACAGGATAAAAATAGCAGTGTATAATGTTACTGAAGTCAAGTCACTACTGTTGACTAAGAAAAAGAGATGGTATAAGATGTGGATTTTTTAAAAGGCATTGTACTTTTGATGGTGAGTTCATTATTGATTTTTCAGAGAATATTTCCATAGATTGGAGAAAGATTATACAGGCTTACACTATCAGTGAATGGGGAGGGATAAGTAAGAAGTGTATATTACTTGTAATTTTTCTCTAGGAAAAAATCTACATGATAGGTGAAGGTAGGATATTTTAAGGAAAAGAGATGGAAAGTTGAGGGTCCTCTTTCACAAAAGCTTCTTTTTTTTAACCAATAAAGTTCTGAAGCATTGAAGGGCTGAGAATAAAGAAAGACAAAATGTCTATGTCCAGATTTTGCCATTCAAACTTCAAATCAAAACAAATAGTAAAACAGATAATAATGCAATAATTAATATAATACTGAAATTGATGTTGTTTTATGATTCCAAAGGAGAAACAAACAAACAAAAAAGATATAAAGAGGCACTTCTAGCAAACAAGAGAAATGCAGAAGAAAAGTGGAGACTTGGAGAGAAGATGGGCGGTGAAAGGGAATGGTTTGAATAGCATGCTGTTGGTGGCACAGACAACAATGCAATCTGACTCCAACACTGAGAACAGTGATGGAAGAAAAAAAGTTTCAACAAAACCTTAAAAATGAACGATAATAAAGAAGGGAAAATTTTCCATATGTTAAGTGGAGATACAAATAAGAGTTTAAATATATATGTGACTTTTCAGCCAGCAGACTCAGTCAAGCTGGTTTCCATCCATTCCACACTGAGAGATTTTAGAGTTTGAGAAATAGAAGAAAGAGGCAGAAACTATCTATTTCATCCTATATCTCCAGTCAGAGAAGTTTCATTCTGTCTGCTTAACGAAAAGTTGCATACACAGTATCCCACACCAATTATTATCTCCACTTCCTCCAGATTAATGGATCAGAGAAGTGTCAGCTGACATTAACTAACATCATACACCCTTGAACCTCCCTTCAGCTCTAATTTATTGGTGTAAAGGGATGTCATCCTAGAGCCTGCAGCAGAAATAGAGAAGAAATGGACTAAACAGATTTCAATGACATTTGACTCCCTCTTTCTCTTATTCTTCATATAATTGCACACAGTGGTATTTATAATGATCAACATCTGTGTTGGTGACAGTCTGCAAAATTACTCCCAAGGACAATTATGACCTCATATTAGTGCAAATTGTTACACTAAATATTAGTGTTACAGAGCATGGTCAAATTCATTTTAAATATTTAATTATCATAACACAGTTTTAAGGTAAGCTGAGATTACAATTTTAATTTTAAAGGTAAAGGAACTATTAATAACACTCCTAATGAGGAGGAAAGAGATGAGAGGCAGCAAGAATTAAAATGGACAATGAAGACGACTTTTACAGGGTCACTGACAGTGACAAAGTGAGGACTGACTCTCCCCAGGCCATCTGCTTCTCAAAACTTCTTTGACTAATTTGATGTGGGGATTCAGAAGTAACCAAGATTGAGAGCTCAGTGTCTGATTCTATGTGCCTCAGTAATCTTTCTGATTCTTTTTGCATTACATACCTGAGCAGCAACAGCTGGAGAGAAAAGTGGGTGGGGTGCGTACTTCCAGTCAGAACTCAGGAAAAATGGTAGCCCAACTACAGGAAGATTTCCTGCTTGAAACTCAGGGTTCTTTTGAAGAGCCCAGCAGCTTCTCCCTAGAGGCCTCAGCTGAAGTTGAAAATTCCCTGAAGAATTCTCAAAGCACTTGGCTAGAGATGGAGGCTGTGAGAGGCTATGAAACCCCAATCTTGTATGTAGGCAAAGGATATATTCAAAAAGATGTTTGTACTAATAGATTTCATTTTCTGAAATTGTGTAAGAAAGCACTAGCTCAGACTGAAGAGCAGTATTACAGAAGATAACATTTTGATTCAGATTCAGATAAAAGATATAGCGGATCCTAACCTTATCTCTGATACTTTATATCCAGCAAGCTAGGACATATGACAATGTCTAAAGAGATTATCTCCTTATATCTTAAAAAAGGAACCGCTTCTCTCTCTTTTTTTTTTATTAACACAGACCCAGATACTATTAGGCATCCTCACAAGTTTTAGAGTCAATTGCTAGTGTAATTTGGTTTGCATTTAGGGAAAAGGATAGTCCTTATCAGCCTTCAGTCTTTTCAACATTTTTTAAATTTTATATTGAAGTACAGTTGACTTAACAATGTTGTGTTAGCTTCAGGTGTATACAAAGTGATTTAGTTAGACATATACATGTATCTGGGCTTCCCTGGTGACTCAGATGGTAAAGAATCCACCTGCAATGTAGGAGACCTAGGCTCAATCCCCGGGTTGGGAAAATCCCCTGGAGAAGGGCAATAGCAACCTACTCCAGTGTTCTTGCATGGTGAATCCCATGGACAGAGGAACCTGGCACCAGTCCATGGGGTCACAAAGAGTCAGACAGGCTAAGCGACTAACACACACACACACATACATGTATCTAGTCTTTTCAAATTCTTTTCCCATATAAGTTGTTGTATAATATTAAATAACAGCTTTCAGTTTTGTTTTACTTTTAAATTTTTTCAAAGATCTGCCCACATTCACTTCTTTTTAAAAATTATTTATTTAGTTATTTTTGGCTGTGCTGGATCTTTGTTGCTGCATGGGCTTTTCTCTAGTTGCAGCAAGCGGGGGCTACTTTCTAGTTGCGGTGGGCAGGCTTCTCATTGCAGTGGCTTCTTTTGTTGCGGACCATGAGCTCTAGACACTTGGACTTTAGTTGTTGCAGCATGTGGTCTCAGTAATTATGGCCCCCGGGCTCTAGAGCATAGGCTCAGCAGTTGCGGCACAGAGACTTAGTGGTGTGGGATCCTGGGCATGTGGGATCTTCCCAGATCAGGGGTTGAATCTGTGTCCCTTACATTGGCGGATGGATTCTTTACCACTGAGCCACCAGGAAAGTCCCCAGCCTTCAGTCTTAAACTATAGGTTTCTTAATTATGATTGACTAGCTTCTTTTAGGCTGATTTAAATTGGAGGAAAGACCTCAACAGGATAGCTTACACAATAGATTCTCAGTAAGCATCAGTATTAAAACAACTGGTAGAGTGATTCTAGTTTGCCAAAAATGGACCTAATGTATAGTTATTATCTTTGTTTCTCAACCAATTTGGATTTGCATTTCCCTGATGATTAGTGATGTTGAACATCTTTTCCTGTACCCTCTGGCCATTTGCACATTTTCTTGGAGAAATATTTATTTAGTTCTTCTGCTCATTTTTTAATCAGGTTGATTGTTTTATTATTATTATTGAGTTGTGTGTTCCTTATATATTTTGGATATTATCATTTATTAGATATGTTTTGCAAATATTTTCTCCCACTATGTAGGCTGCTTTTTCATTTTGCTGATTGCTTATTTTGCCGTGCAAAAGTGTTTTAACCTGATATACTTCCACCTCTTGATTTTTCTTTTTTTTTTTTTTTTGCCAGTTGGGAAGATCTTCAGGTGATACTTTCCCATTGGCTCATAGACAGACTTCCTGATGGAGTTCACTACATAGTCAGCAGGGACCACAGCACTTCAATAACCTCTGAGAATTTTATCTGCCCTTCTCCTGATATCTTTCCTCTTTTCAGTCATGGAGCTTATGATTTGGTACTCTGGATGCTAAATGATAAATAAGTCTCTTTTCTAGTGTCCTGCACAGCTGGGGAAGCTGGGTGTTCACTCAACCATGCTCCCTTTCCCCTCCAGGAGAAATCGAGGGACTGAGAAGGTCTCACTTCGCTCTAAACTTAGCTGTCTTAGGAAGGGGTGATTCGCACCAAGTCTAACTGTTCTTCTTACACACTCCAGGGCATTGAAACTTATATATTTTATGCGCCAATGGCATGCTGGAACTTTTCTGGAAATCTGGACTTCCACAAAGCTCTCTCATTTATGGGTGCCTACCTCAATCAGTGTTTCCAAGTGTTAAAGGACCAAGGCCCAGAGAGACTGGAACTAGTTCATAGTTCTCTTGGAGACCACACCGTATAGCAAGGTCTGTCTGCCTGTTACAGATATATGGCTGTGTGCGACCCCCTAGGTTCCTTGAAATTTGGTACTGGATTTCACAGAAGCACTTTGCTGTTCATGGACGGGTGGTTAATTTTTGTTGTTTTTGCTGGAGGGAGGACAAATAAGAGATACCTTATGCCACCATGATGTTAAAGTCACTCTAAAAATCAATCAGTTATATAAGTTGATGCTAAAGTCACTCTGAAAGTCAATCAGTTATATAAGTTGCTTAAATAATGTTATTCCAATTCATGACTAAAAGTTTTTAAACTTGTATTGGGTTCACATTTTATTCTATAAAACATGTGGTCCTATTGAAAACTGCTATTTTGAATACAGTTAAGGAGTTCAACGCTAGATATATATTTTTTAAAATGTAGATATAAGTTTATATTTGTCAGGACAACAGTGTGGTAAAAACAATGTTCTTGTGAAATTAGGAAACTTTGTTCACAATGCTCTTGGGATACTTGTGGTCCAAACACAATTCATGACTACATCCAGGCAATTCTTCCAGTCTATTTTCTTTTTATGTATGCATTTAGAGTAACTGAATTAAGAATTTTTTAAGACAAATCTGATATTCAATTTAAAAAGAAAAAAATCTTTAGCATTATAGTGAAAGAATAATCAGCATTCTCTTTTATTGACTAATCACTTTCAATCAAATTTTAAAGCTAGGTGAGCCTCTGAAGGAGTGTTTGGTAAACCAGACTAATTTGGTGTTCAGTTCAGTTCAGACACTCAGTCGTGTCTGACTCTTTGCTACCCATGGACTGCAGCATGCCAGGCCTCCCTATCCATCACCAACTTCCGGAGCCTACTCAAACTCATGTCCATTGAGTCAGTGATGCCATCCAACCATCTCATCCTCTGTCATCCCCTTCTCCTCTTGCCCTCAATCTTTCCCAGATCTGGGTCTTTTCAAATGAGTCAGTTCTTCCCATCAGGTGGCCAAAGTATTGGAGTTTCAGCTCTAGCATCAGTCCTTCCAATGAATATTCAGGACTGATTTCCTTTAGGATGGACTGGTTGGATCTCCTTGCAGTCCAAGGGACTCTCAAGAGTCTTCTCCAACACCACAGTTCAAAAAGCATCAAAACTTTGGCGCTCAGCTTTGTTTATAGTTCAACTCTCACATCCATACATGACTACTGGAAAAACCATAGCTTTGACTAGATGGACCTTTGTTGGTAAACTAATGTCTCTTCTTTTTAATATGCTGTCTAGGTTGGTCATAGCTTTTCTTCCAAGGAATGAGCATCTTTTAATTTCATGGCTACAGTCACCATCTGCAGTGATTTTGGAGCCCAAAAAAACAAAGTCTCACAGTTTCCATTGTTTTCCCTTCTATTTGCCATGAAGTGATGGGACCAGATACCATGATCTTAGTTTTCTGAATGTTTGTGTAACAGATGCAAACACACACTTTTATGATCCCACTTGAAGAAATAGCTTGTTGTCCAGTTGCAAGCTGAAGAATGTGATTTATTAGGGTCTACCTTAGATTTCCATCAGAAGTCACAATCTTCTTTTGGTAATCCGATAATAAATGAGTAAATGGTGCTCATGTACTTGGCCATTTCTGATGAATGAGGGACTCCTCCATACAACAGTCTTTGCTTTGGAGCTCCCATTAGCCCTGGCAAAAACTTTAGTATATTTGAAACATGGTCTAATAGCTCTCCCTACCCAATTATAATTTTGGCCCTTCTCCTTAACACATTTAAACTCTGTATACTAACTCTGTCTTAGCATCTGCTTAGCATCTTTAGAGAATTCATCATCTAAACAATTTATATTTTGTTTGAAGTAGGTTAGACATCTTTAACCAAAGCATTGAAAAATTAGAGTATCAGAATTTTATTTTTGGTTTCTTTTAGCCAGCGTAAACCATTTGCTAATTCAAAGCTTGCAAACAGAGCTTGTACAAGGATAGAGATTGCTTTACTTTCAGAGAAAATTTTATGTTTGAAATCGTTTCTGTTTAAAATGATTTGATTGGCCAACTAATATTCTAAAAATATTTGCTATTTAATATATTTTAATGTGTATTACGTATGTATGAGAGAAGGCGACGGCACCCCACTCCAGTACTCTTGCCTGGAAAATCCCATGGATGGAGGAGCCTGGTAGGCTGCAGTCCATGGGGTCACGAAGAATCAGACATGGCTGAGCGACTTCACTTTCACTTTTCACTTTCATGCATTGGAGAAGGAAATGGCAACCCACTCCAGTGTTCTTGCCTGGAGAATCCCAGGGACGAGGGAGCCTGGTGGGCTGCCGTCTATGGGGTCGCACAGAGTCGGACACGACTGACGCGACTTAGCAGCAGCAGCAGCAGTAGCAGTATGTATGTATGAGATTTCATTTTTCATATGACATGTATATAAAATTATGAACTATACAAAATATGTATATATGACCTTCTAAATACAATTCCATTTTTGTTTATTTTCAAAAGTTTCTGATTGTTAACTCTAAATGTTTTAGTTTTAAACAAAATATATTTCAAGAAATTTTAAAAAACTAACACAAAATATGTGTAGACAAAATCAGAGGTAATTATCTGATAAAGCTGAAGGTGATTAATATTATTTAGAAAAACATGTAGTAAAAAAGTAAATGCATATATATTTCATAAATGCCAAAAAAAGAGACTATTGCAAATAATCATTTGAGAAATGCAAATCATGTTCAATAGTGGTAATTCCATCAACATACATGTCATTCTATGGTGGTATGAAAGAAAGGATTCCCAACCATGGCTAAAGGTCTGAGTGAACTATTGACAGTTAGTTCCTGAGTTGTTAAACATCCTTCAGTAAGCACAGCATTCCCATCTGGCATTTCCCTGACTCAAATGTAGGTAGTACAGTCTTTTCAGAAACATGTTTACCTACTAATACCAGTTGCCTGAAGGGCTAGAGTGATTTATGCATGTCTGATAGATGGAGGAGAAGAGGAAAAGAAGAGATAAGAAAGAAAAAATAAAAGTCACATGCATTTAAATATGTGAAAATAATCATGGTGATTACAAACTCCTACCACCTCTATTGACATTTTTGTAGCTTCATTTTGCTTTTTGCGTTATTTTACTGAGAAGATTAGTAAAGAAAAATCCGAATGACAGACTCTCCTTGAGAGTGCTGAACATGACATCTTTGTACAACATCCTACAAGAACTAATGCCCATCAAATCCACTTAACAATCCTTTCTTTTATTAGCATATACTGCTGAAGGCTTCACTTCATGCTGCCTAATTTCCCACTGGGAAAATATGAGCTGCTGCTTCTTTCAATTAATATGGTAACTGAAAGAAGATGACCAGTGCTTTGTTGTGCTATAGCCCTCAGTGTCCATGGCTACAGCTGTGAGGTTATGGAAAAGGCAGAAGGAGATGGTTATGTACCTCAGACACGGAAATACTTAGCACTTTTATCTGAAGATAAAATTTCCTATAAGAAGAAAGCATTATGGAAACAGACGCAATCCTGAATGTGAAAGCTAAAATTTAGCCAAGTTCTATCTTGGGGTGTAAAGAAAAGTTTTAAATCTCAGCTTTTAATTACCTATCTGTGGGAAATTCACTAAGTCCAATTCTCAGAGGCTCAATCTCTTCAGCTGCAAAAACAGAAAGAATGCTTTATAAAAAATAGATTATTTTTTAGATTCAAAAAGAGAAACTACACCTAAAAATACCTAGAAGCATATCTTGCATATATTAGGGGTCCAAAACCAAAGCTTATATCTGTGAATATTTTCCATTAATTGTGAGGTACTACCCAGTTATGAGTTGATTATTATTCTATAAGCATTTGACACTGCTAGAAAAAGTCTTTGGATTTATCTGAGAATAAAAGTGTAGGTGATTAGAACTGGTGTGGTTTGAGATGTCCATTGATAGATGAATGCATAAAGAATCTGTGGTACATATATACAATGGAATATTACTCAGCCATAAAAAAGAAACACATTTGAGCCAGTTCTAATGTGGTGGATGAACCTAGAGACTATTATACAGAGTGAAATAAGTCAGAAGGAGAAAAACAAATAAGGTATATTAATGCATATATATGGAATCTAGAAAGATGGTACTGATGAACCTATTTGCAGGGCAGCAATGGAGGTGCAGACATAATGAACAAATTTGTGCGAATACTGGGGAAAGGAGAAGGTGGCACAAATTGAGACAGTAGCATTGAAACATAGATTACCACATATAGAATACATTGTCAGTGGGAATTTGTTGTATGATGCAGGGAGCTCAAACCAGTGCTGTGTGACAACTTAGAGGGGTGGGATGGTGTGGGAGGTGGGAGGCAGTTTCAAGTGGGAAGGGACATATGTATACCTATGACTGATTCATGATGCTGTATGGCAGAAACCAACACAATATTGTAAAGTGATTGTCCTCCAATTAAAAATAAATAAATAAAAAATTGATGTGGTTTTTGGAGAGGACTTAGGTCAATGAATAGAAATAAGAAAAAGCTAGAAATTTAATCTACAATCTACAAAGATTTTAGGTCATATTAGGAAGGGAAGTTGGACTATTTGTCACACATCAAATATAAGACAGTAAATTCCTCCCTAGTCTCATATAATTTTTCTGTACTTTCAAAATCTTTGAGCATGTATTATATGCTTACTTTTGAAATACAGACTTCAGAAAGTTATATTACATCTGAATGGAGTATTGAAGAACTCTTCTTTAATTTTATTTACCTAAAACATAGTCTCATGTGAAAATAATAATTAATGTTATTTGTTAATAACTATTTACTAGAGATCTACTCTGTATCAGAAATATCCTAGATATTAGGCAAACAGACACAAAAAATAGGTATGCTTTCTCCTTTCAATGATAGCACACTCTATTTAGGAAACACAAAAAAAACAAAGAAATAAACTATGTATTTAACTACCTGATGTGAAGAGTTGACACACTGGAGAAAGACCCTGATGGTGGGAAAGACTGAAGGCAAAGGAGAAGGGGAAGCAGAGGATGAGATGGATAGATAGCATCACCAATTCAATGAACATGCTGCTGCTGCTGCTGCTAAGTCGCGTCAGTCGTGTCCGACTCCGTGTGACCCCATAGACGGCAGCCCAACCAGGCTCCTCCGTCCCTGGGATTTTCCAGGCAAGAACACTGGAGTGGGTTGCCATTTCCTTCTCCAGTGCATGAAAATGAAAAGTGAAAGTGAAGTCGCTCAGTCGTGTCCGACTCTTCGCGACCCCATGGGCTGCAGCCCACCAGGCTCCTCCGTCCATGGGGTTTCCCAGGCGAGAGTGCTGGAGTGGGTTGCCATTGTCTTCTCCCAATGAACATGAATCTGAGCAAACTCCAGAAGAAAGTGGAGGACAGAGGAACCTGGTGTGCTGCAGTCTACAGGGTTGCAAAGTGTCACACACAACTTGGCGAATGAACAACAATATATTTAATTACAAATCATAATAGTAAGTATAACATTATAATAAAGAATAAGAAGCAATAAAAGAGGTTAAAAAGAGAGGGCCATGATTTGAACTGAGGGTTTAAGGTAATCTATGATAAAGTTAAGCTGAAACTTCTAAAAATTGAATAGAAATGAGTAAAACTGAAGCCAACAGCATCCTAAGGGAAGGGTTCAGATGTGAAAATTTATAAAAAACAGAAAAATTGGCAAATTCAACAAATTTTGAGAAGACCAATGTGACTAGAATTTCATTATTTGACAATATTGGAGAGTTAGAGAGGGTAAAGAACATGTATCAACTTATAGTGGGTACTTTATTTCTTTAATTCTATTCCCAAGGAAGTAATAGTTTATAAAATAAAAATTACATCATTAAATTTGTCTTTTTAAAAAGATAACTCTTATCTTGCATAGACAATCAGTTAGAAAGTAGAAAAAGTGGACATTTAAGAACTAAAAAGGTTACTGGGGTATTTCACTAAAGAAATGCTGGTGACATACTAGGATGATTAAAAGAGATAGTGAGGAGATGTAATTAAGATATAGGTTGTGTTTAGAATCAAAAGAACATAGTATGGATAAACTGAATGTGAAGATGAGGAATTCATTTTTGTTACAAGGATAGGAGCTACTATTTGTCTGTCTTGATTGGAATTTGGTGCTTTTATAAGAGATGACATCATCAGGCATCATCTTCTCTTTTGTTAATTTGGATGGAGACCCCCTCAAAATACACACCATTTCTTATTTTATGCCCATGGACAGTAATCAATTTGAATGAAATAAATCTGATGATAATAACAAAAATATACTGATGATTATTTGCAACAAATATTAGGTTTTCTCAAATACATCTTTAATCATTTATGCAAGACATTCCACCATATATTACCCAGTATCTATGACTGTTATTAATATATTTATTTCTGACATAATTTTGCTACAACTTTTACTCTAATCTGCCTGGTTTTCACACAGTACACAATGGGATTCATCAGTGGAGGCACAAGTAAAAGAACATTTGCCATAAGAACATTGAAGAGGGGAGAGACATGCTGGACAAAACGATGAACAATGGCAAGGTTGATGATGGGCAGATAGAAGATGATCACTGCACAGATATGTGAAACACAAGTATTGAGGGCCTTGAGCTGTTCCTTTTGGGATGCAATTCCAAGCACAGTCTTGAGGATTAGGATGTAAGACACAGCAATGAGCATAAAGTCTACCATAAGGCAGAGTGCTCCAAAAAAGCCATAAATGACATCAATCTGGTTGTCAGAGCAGGCCAGCTTCATGACATCCTGGTGGAGACAGTAGGAATGTGATAGTTGGCGTTTCTTACAATATTTCAACATTCTCAAAGTGAAGGGAAAGGGAAGAACCAGGAGAAAGCTCTTGAAAAAGCATACAATTCCAATTTGGGCAACTCTGAGAGTTGTAAGAATGGAGCTGTATCTCAGAGGGTTGTGGATGGCTAGGAAGCGATCAAATGACATGATCAGGAGTACTGAGGATTCTAATGCTGTGAATCCATGGATGAAGAATTGCTGAGCAAAGCAGGCATTTGCAGAGATTTCAGAAGCATTAAATAAGAAGATCTTCAACATAGTGGGAAGAGAGGAAAAGGACAGGCCCATGTCAGACAAAGTCAACATGGAAAGGAAATAGTACATGGGCTCATGCAAGGATGGTTCTGTCTTAATGATGAAAAGGATGGTGCAGTTTCCCAGAAGAGCGATAAGATACATGCTGCATATTGGAATAGAGATCCAGATGTGTGCATATTCCAGCCCCGGCATCCCAACCAAGATGAAGGTGGTGATTTCAGCATGTGATATGTTGATAATGGACATGATGAATTTAGAGGGCTCTGCAATCATACATAGAGCCTTGAATCAACAAAAATATATGAATATCTGGAAATTTAGTTGAAAAAAATGCAACTCTTAAGTTCTGACTGTTTAGCTGTCTTTTGACAGAACAAAGCATTTATGTGACTGTCATATGGTGAGAAGCAGTTTCCACTTTAGAATAGAATCTACCTGTATCACAGATTAACAGAATTACTTCTGGGCAAGTTTTTCCTAAATAGAGAAACCAGAAATATATTTTGCATTCAGATGAAAACTTGGTTTCTTTTTCCCTGTAAAATATTAGTAAACCTTAGTCAATTAATCTAGAAGCCTCTACAATTTCTTTCTTTTACATTCTAGATGAGATGTTGGGCAGAATATGTGATTTCTAGAATGACACTACATGAAGGCAAAGGAGTCTCACAACTTAATTTCTTTGTACTTCTTGGAACTCCCAAAGAAATATGATCTTCTCAAACCAAACTACCCTTAGTTCCATCCCTTGCTATCTGAAGATTGTTGGTTAAATACCCTTTTAAAAAACCCCATGGTTTTCAAATCATTTATATATTTGAAAGGGAAGTTACTACAGATTACTGACAAATTACGTCTCATTTTCTCCTGGCCTGGAATATGTGATCAGTTGTGCATGTTCACAGGAGAACAATAATCTGAAGAGCTCGGTATCATGATTTAGGAGAATTTGAGTTCTGTTGAAGACTGATATCTTAAGAAGTGAATGGATCATTTACATAGTTTCTGAAACGAACAATTTTCCTAGATATATGACATTTGGAGGTGTATCCTGCTTATATCAAGTTCTAAATGGTTGATTTCCAAAGAAGAGAAGTAAAGTGAACACAAAGTAGATAAAGATAATCTGAGAGCTTACCAGAGAATGGGATATTTTGCACAGGACCCTTGAGAGCAGCTGAAGGGTTCTAGCATAAAATCTCAGAAGCCATTTGTCTCTTACCAAAGTCTCCTTCTTATATATGAGGGTTTGCCTCTTCTTTCCAGATCACCTCCTCTAGGGGCACTGAGTTCTCTGGGGATTTCAGCTAAGCTGGATCTATTCTGAGACTAAAAATAAACATGTGCAGACATAGTAAATCCACAGAGATGGTTAACAGTAAAGGAAGTAAATGAAGATCGAGACTTTGAGCTAGGGTTTATTTCAGTTGAAGAGAGGTCCTTAATAACCGAGCATGACAGAGACATGGTAAATATCAAATAAAGTCTCCTGATATTTCTGTTGGGTGTTTGACTCAGATATTGCTTCTCTGCCATGGACAATGTCAAAGCAGAGATGATATGAGTTGAACCTTAGCATTCATGGAAGTGATGTAAAACAAACACCCTATGACATATATTTTAGCCTAGCCTTTACTCTTGAAACCTAGATCCATCCTTCTAAATGTTCCTGAACACTGTTAACTAAATATCCCTTAAAATCAACTTGTTTAAATTAGATATAATCTTCTCCCTTTCCAAATCAGTCCTTTATGTAGGGCATGTTAATCCTTTATACTTAATACATCACAAGTTCAAAATCTTAGCCCTTTAAACTCTTCTCTCTCACATTTTGCACATAGTATTAGCCAAAATTTAAATTAAGACTCTAAATTGTTCCATTGATTGAGTTTCATTAATTGATGGATAATGATTTTGAATCCTTGAATCTTTTGAACAATGGTAACTATAATTATTATCTTCATTTTATTGATCAAGAAAATGTTTCTCAAGGAGTTCAAGTAGTCTGTCCAAGGTCATATGAGGGTTGTACATTAGAGGTAAGGTAGGAGCTGAGGTCTGATTCCTGATAACTAAACATATATTAAGCAATTGGAACGGTCAATATTTAAGGAGTTAGGGATTGAATGGTTGTCAGGAATTCCACACTATTTTCAGTATCCTAAGTTACCCACTAGTTAATTTTGGGGACTAATACAGAACATGTGACCTTATCTTTGTTGTAATTTTGCAAGGAAACAAAATGGTAGTTTGAGGATCCTAAGGAAAATGCTCTTGAAATTATATCTATACTCACTTCCATTAATACATAGTTTTTGGATAAGAGCAAATATTGAATTGAACAAAAAAAGGCAGCACAACAAAATTTTACATAATTTTCTGGAATAAGCTCTTTCTAAATATTGTCATAATAATTCTATTTGGGGTCCTTGAGAACCTCATGAACAGTATGAAAAGGCAAACAGATAGGACACTGAAAGATGAACTCCCCAGGTCAGTAGGTGCCCAATATGCTACTGGAGATCAGTGGAGAAATAACTACAGAAAGAAGGAAGGGATGGACCCAAAACAAAAACAACACCCAGCTGTGGATAGGGCTGGTGATAGAAGCAAGGTTCGATGCTGTAAAGAGCAATATTGCATAGGAACCTGGAATGTTAGGTCCATGAATCAAGGCAAATTGGAAGTGGTCAAACAGGAGATGGCAAGAGTGAACATCGACACTCTAGGAATCAGTGAACTAAGATGGACTGGAATAGGTGAATTTAACTCAGATGACCATTATATCTACTACTGTGGGCAGGAATCCCTTAGAAGAAATTGAGTAGCCATCATAGTCAACAAAAGAGTCTGAAATGCAGTACTTGGATGCATTCTCAAAAACGACAGAATGATCTCTGTTTTCAAGGCAAACCATTCAATATCACGGTAATCCAAGGGTATGCCCTGACCAGTAACGCTGAAGAGGGTGAGGTTGAATGGTTCTATGAAGACCTACAAGACCTTCTAGAACTAACACCCCAAAAAGATGTCCTTTTCATTATAGGGGACTGAAATGCAAAAGTAGGAAGTCAAGAAACACCTGGAGTAACAGGCAAATTTGGCCTTGGAGTACAGAATGAAGCAGGGCAAAAGGCTAATAGAGTTGTGCCAAGAGAACACACTGGTCATAGCAAACCCTCTTCCAACAACACAAGAGAAGACTCTACACATGGCCATCACCAGATCGTCAGCATCGTAATCAGATTGATTATATTCTTTGCAGCCAAAGATGAAGAAGCTCTATACAGTCAGCAAAAACAAGACTGGGAGCTGACTGTGGCTCAGATCATGAACTCCTTATTGCCAAATTCAGACTTAAATTGAAGAAAATAGGGAAAACCACTAGACCATTCAGGTATGACCTAAATCAAATCTGTTATGATTGTACAGTGGACGTGAGAAATAGATTTAAGGGGCTAGATCTGATAGACAGAGTGCCTGATGAACTATGGACCAAGGTTCATGACATTGTACAGGAGACAGGGATTAAGGCCAACCCAAAGGAAAAGAAATGCAAAAAAGAAAAATGGCTGTCTGAGGAGGCGTTACAAATAGCTGGAAAAAGAAGAGAAACAAAAAGCAAAGGAGAAAAGGAAAGATATTCCCATTTGAATGCAGAGTTCCAAAGAATAGCAAGAAGAGATAAGAAAGCCTTCCTCAGCGATCTATGCAAAGAAATAGAGGAAAAAAACAGAATGGGGAAAACTAGAGATCTCTTCAAGAAAATTAGAGATACCAAGGGAACATTTCATGCAAACATGGGCTCGATAAAGGACAGAAATGGTATGGACCTAACAGAAGCAGAAGATGTTAAGAAGAGGTGGCAAGAATACACAGAAGAACTGTCCAAAAAAGATCTTCATGACCCAGATAATCACGATGGTATGATCACTCATCTAGAGCCAGACATCCTGGAATGTGAAGTCAAGTGGGCCTTAGAAAGCATCACTAATAACAAAGCTAGTGGAGGTGATGGAATTCCAGTTGAGCTATTTCAAATCCTGAAAGATGATGCTGTGAAAGTGCTGCACTCAATATGCCAGCAAATCTGGAAAACTCAGCAGTGGCCACAGGCTGAAAAAAGTCTGTTTTTATTCCAATCCCAAAGAAAGGCAATGCCAAAGAATGCTCAAACTACCGCACAATTGCACTCATCTCACATGCTAGTAAAGTAATGCTCAAAATTCTCCAAGCCAGGCTTCAGCAATACGTGAATCGTGAACTTCCAGATGTTCAAGCTGGTTTTAGAAAAGGCAGAGGAACCAGGAGATCAAATTTCCAACATCTGCTGGATCATCAAAAAAGCAAGAGAGTTCCAGAAAAACATCTATTTCTGCTTTATTGACTATGCCAAAGCCTTTGACTGTGTGGATCACACTAAACTGTGGAAAATTCTGAAAGAGATGGTAATACCAGACCATCTGACCTGTCTCTTGAGAAACCTATATGCAGGTCAGGAAGCAACAGTTAGAAATGGACATGGAACAACAGACTGGTTCCCAATAGGAAAAGGAGTACATCAAGGCTGTATATTGTCACTGTGCTTATTTAACTTATATGCAGAGAACATCATGAGAAATGCTGGGCTGGAAGAAGCACAAGCTGCAATCAAGATTGCCAGGAGAAATATCAATAACCTCAGATATGCAGAAGATACCACCCTTATGGCAGAAAGTGAAGAAGAGCTAAAAAGCCTCTTGTTGAAAGTGAAAGAGGAGAGTGAAAAAGCTGGCTTAAAGTTAAACATTCAGAAAACTAAGATCATGGCATCCAGTCCCATCACTTCATAGGAAATAAATGGGAAAACAGTGTCAGACTTTATTTTTTGGGTCTCCAAATCACTGCAGATAGTGACTGCAGCCATGAAATTAAAAGACGCTTACTCCTTGGAAGGAAGGTTATGACCAACATAGATAGCATATTAAAAAGCAGAGACATTACTTTGCCAGGAAAGGTCCATCTTGTCAAGGCTATGGTTTTTCCAGTAGTCATGTATGGATGTGAGAGTTGGACTGTGAAGAAAGCTGAGCACCAAAGAATTGATGCTTTTGAACTGTGGTATTGGAGAAGACTCTTGAGAGGCCCTTGGACTCCAAGGAGATCCAACCAGTCCATCCTAAAGGAGATCAGTCCTGGGTGTCCATTGGAAAGAGTGATGTTGAAGCTGAAACTCCAATACTTTGGCCACCTCATGCGAAGAGTTGACTCATTGGAAAAGACCCTGATGCTGGGAAGGATTTGGGGCAGGAGGAGAAGGGGACGACAGAGGATGAGATGGCTGGATGGCATCACCCAGTCAATGGACATGAGTTTGGGTAAACTCCAGGAGTTGGTGATGGACAGGGAGGCCTAGCGTGCTGCGATTCATGGGGTAGCAAAGAGTCGGACACAACTGAGCAATTGAACTGAACTGAACTGAATGTCCTATTGTTTTCATCCCCTCAAAAGAAATCCTCTTGGCTAGATAGTCAAGAATTTTCTACCTTCCACTCTTTCTTTATCTCTGAGTGTTCTCTGGGTCCTTCTTATAATTGAGATAGAAGGATTAATCTTGTTTCCTTGTTATTGGTGTGTGCATGTGTGTTTGTGTGTATGTGTATGTGTATAATAATTGTGATGATGGTTGTATGCATTTATTTGCTTATTGTCCAACTTTGGAGACTGATCCCATTTATCCCATGATGACGTAATTAACCTACAATAGGGCACTTACGGCGTTTGTCCTTTTTATTTTGAAATGTCCAGTCAATAGCACATTGAATGGCTTGTGGTAGCTTGTAAATGTTTCTTGAATGAATGAGGGAATTGCATTTTTTAAACTGGCATCATGTAACACATACTATTTTTATCTTTTTTATCTTTAGTATGGTTTCCATTTATTAACAGCTATGTCTGTCATAGAGTAAAAGCACAGATTTTGGTAAATGTAACATCTATTCATATGGATTTTTACTTTGTAAACTGACACCTATTTTTGCAATTTACATATTATTATAAAGTTTTACTTGTATATAAAGTATATTTAGAACATAACTATATTATAATAAATATGCATTATGCAGTATATCGTAAATGTTTTGTGATACAACTTTGATGTAGTTTTCTTGTGATAAAATAAAACATTACAGATTAGTTGAAGTTTTTATTGGTCCTATGTACTAAATGTTAATAATGACATGCATATCAAATAGATGGGATGCAGCTTAAGCAATACCTCTATGGTAAAATACAGGTGAAGTTCATTTATTAGGAAAGAATAGGTTGAAAACAAAAATATAACACCCATTTCAAGAAGATAATAAAAGAATGATATGTTAAATCCAAAGGAGAAAGGAAGGTAAGATCAGAAGTCAATGAAATGGAAATCTATCATAAAATAGAAAAAGTCAACAAAGCAGAAATTTGGTAATATGAAAAGTTTCAGAAAGAAAATTCATTTAAAAACTTAGGAAAACTGATCAAGAGAGAAAACAAAGTGCATATTAATAATGAAAATGGAACATAATATACAGATCTGACAGATACAAAGTTAAATAAATATGATGAATATAATAAACAACTATTTTTACTATACACAAGTTAACTTAAATGGAAAATACCTTTCAAAAACATTAGTGTCCAGAACTCAAACAAGAAAGAGAAAATCTGGATTGTTTCATCTGTCAAAAATTTTTAATAAGTAAAAAAAAAAAGGTTTCAAAGAAAACTTAGGTTTCAAAGAAAACTTAAAGTCAAGAGGGTTTCATATGAATTTGCTGCATGCATTTAAGAAAGAAATAATATCAACATTGTACCTGCTCTTTCAGAAAATTGACCAATTTCTAACTGGCTTCATGAGTGACATCTAAACAAGACAATTATAAGAAAAAGTAATTAATGGCTAATATGGCTATGAACATGTATCCATACATTTAAAAAACAGCAAATAGTAAATAGCGACCTATAAAAAAGATAATATGTTATGGTAAAATACAGATTATCCCAAGAAATTTTACTTCAAAGAAATTATGAATGTGCCTTATTCTAACAGACAAAAGGGATAAAAACCATATGATCTTCTCATTAAGTAAAATTAAAATATTTTTAATTACAAAACTCTGAGTAAATTAGAAGTAGAAGAATAGTACTTTAATTTGAAAAAGACATATATAAAAATAGAAAAGCTGGGCTTCCCAGTTGGCTCAGCAATAAAGAATCCACTTGCCAATGCAGGAGACACAAGTTCAATCCCTGGTCGAAGAAGATCCCACATGTCACAGAGCAACTTAGCCTGCATGCCACAGCTATTGAACCTGTGCTCTAGAGCCCAGGAATCACAACTACTGAAGCCCATGTCCTCTGGAGCTTGTGCTCAGCAACAAGAGAAGCCACTGCAATGAGAAGCCCACACACTGCAACTAGAGATAGCCCGTGCTCGCCACAACTAGAGAAAAGACCACACAGTAATGAAGACCCAGTACAGCCAATAAATAAGTAGATAAAATTATTTAAACAATTTAAAAATATAAAAGCTAACATTATTTTAATGAAAAAAATATTGAACATTTACCCACTGATGTAAGGAAAAGTCAAAGATGCTTCTCAGTATTTTTGTCCAAAATTATATGAAATGTTCAAAAAAGAAATGAAAGTGTAACAATTTTAAAGGACAAAGCAAAAATATCTGTGTTTGTAAATGATTAAGTGGTCAACATAAAATATATAAACATTAAACATAAGTGAAATTAGAAAAGCTGGCCTGATATAAAAACCATATATAAAACTGAAATTCTGCATAACTGAAAAAATCTGAAATTAAAATTTTAAAAGTCATGTACAATAGACTTCAAAACATCAAATATATAAAAATAAACATAAGTTTTCAACCTGGGATGTACATAAGAATTCCTTATGGAGTTTTATAAAAATTCAGTTATCTAGGCTTACTCTAGATTCACTTAATCTCTTTATTTGGTATTCTTGGTAGTTTTGGTATTTTCTTTGTATATTATGTATATCATCTCCCATGATTATTATGTTATGTATCAATGTTGTTTCCATGTAAAAACTATGCTAATTATTTTTTGAATATCAGATATAACATTACTGCACTTAGATAGTCTATATAGTTACCCTTAGAGACATTTTGCTTGAAATCTCTTTTTTTGTAATAGCTTTATTATCTTGTTTTGCATGCCATGGAAACAACCAAACCTACTTGTCAGTTGCATTATTTGTGTTCTCAACTCTCATCTGACTTTTTACATTTGAATGCATAAGTAATCAATTTACAATGACCACTTAAAGATAAATTTAACTATCTTAAGTTAGCTTAACTCTCTCAAAATAATAGATAATTTTTAACTCCAATATGCATTCATGAAAGCTCTGCAATCAGCAATAGGGCTGGAGTTTTGTCTTCACCACAAAAGGAACCTGCTAGAGCCAATGAAAAAGACTGAATCAATCACTTCAAACTCTTATAACTCAACTCCTGGGTAACTTTCAGGCTGTTCCAGTGGGCTGAATCATGATTCCCATAACTCTTTTTAGTCAATAGACAAAAAAGTTCATGAGACTACTAAAACAAGATCGAGTGGAACAAGAATAAATTGCATAGAACTGGATGAACTGATGAGTAACATTTTATTGTGTTTGGAATACTGTTGATGTGATTTATGTTCTATTTTCTGAATATATAATGAGGCTTTATCTCATTCTCTTAAGTTATAATAATCTAGTAGACTCTGCTTTTTCAAATTGAACGAAACATTATGAAATCATTGCTGATTCTCACTGAATCCTCTGAGTTCAAGAAACTCTTATTGAGGGTCTTTACTTTTCAGTACAATGTTTTATTTTTGTAGGTATAATAAGAACCTATCCTCTTTTTAAACATGACATAATTTGAAAAGTTGATTATGCAACATTGAAAATGTTACTCATTTAATCAGGTCTGACCATTCACTTTTAGGGAACAAAGGTTGACTTTACAAAGTCTATGCTGACAAAGCCCACGCAGGTGAATTAGCCTGTTACTTGACTTATAGGTAGCCATAGAGGTGGTAAAAGAGACCAGAATGGCAGGTCAGAATTGTGGGATGTCTTGCAGAGTGCAAGAAAATAAACTACTACCCATATGTCTGGATATCTGAGAAGTAATCTGGTCAAGTTTATTTATTTATTTTTTTTGTGGTTATAGCTTCCTCTCTTTCTTATTTTGATAGAATACAATAGCAGCTTTAAAACATCCTACCTGAGATTCTATGTGGAAATTTCCAGCACTGCAGACTTAGGAAGTCCTATCTGATAAATTAACATTCTTTCTTCATCTGTATAAATAATGAAGCCAAATCTAATGAGGAGAGCCTTTTCTTGGATCAAGAATGATTTTTCTTTGAAATAATATTTCATGAAAATGGGAAAGACTACATAAAAAAATGTATTCTTCAATGGAAAATTCTTCATTGTTCACAGCCCACTCTGATGGGTTACTTACTTCTCATCATGTGGGGACTTGGAGTTTTCATCGTCTTTGATCTATTTTCCAACTCTGCAAGTTGTAGATACTAATAGCAGTCAAAACAATTCATGTTGGTAGATATTCACATAAATTATCTGGTGGAGGGTCAATTGTCACGTGTACTATATGATGGAAGAAGTCATATTTCAACTCATTTGCAAATTAATGTACATTTTTTATTCATACATGTATCTTTTATATTTGGTCTCCTTTGTACTGAGTGTATCATTTGCCTGGTTCTTTCATTAAAAATGAGTTAAATGATATCTTTAATCGATGTTATTTTATTTCTTTGTGAGAGCTGTTTATGAAAATTAATCCTTCTCAGGGTTTATATTCTTGCATAAGAGAAAAAAATATATATAATGTAAAATGAGCTATGACCTTGGGTAAAACCTGGAATACAGAAAACTTTCTGCCTTATATAACTTAGAAAATGATATCTTAATGCTCATGAAAGAAATAGTAAAACAAAATAAATGAATTAAATTATTCTTGTATTTTTGTAAGCTCTGCATGTATGCGTACTTGTTTGTCTTATTGGCTCCATGCGTGCATTGCCATTGCTCTTCTCAATTTCAGCTCCTGAGAGCACAGGTATAGATCACAAAAGTGGAAAACTGTGTTGGAAAGGGATATTTTAAATGAATAATCAATCCTCTGTCACTTCTAATCACTAGACAGTTGTATACACATACAGAATATTACATTAAACATAATCAAAATGGCAAGTGCATATTGTGTTCAAAAGGCTGGTAAGGAAAGCTAAGTGAAAGGAGAGTTTAGAACATTTTATGTTTACATAAGAGCTCTAATTCTAAATCCTTAACCAGGAAGGCTGAGTCAATCTTAATAAACACATTGAGAGAAGATATTGTGTATTGTAAAGTGATTAATATATGGTGTGATTGATTAACTCTGCTGCTCCATGTCCTGTACTGACTGGATTTACACTGTGGTTAAGAACCCCTGTCAGCTGAATTTTTGACACAGTTTCACTAAAATCAAATTTCTTATCTGTTGGTTCTTCGCACAGTATATAATGGGGTTCATCAATGGAGGTACCAGCAGGAATACATCAGCCATGAGGATTTTAACAATTGGGGAACTGTATTTGGCAAACCGGTAGATGACAGCTAGGGAGATAATGGGAACATAGAAGATGAGCACAGCAATGATGTGGGAAACACATGTATTGAGGATCTTGAGCCTTTCGTTCTGTGATGCTATGCTCAACACTGCTTTAAGTATCAGCATGTAGGACATGAAAATACATGTTATGTCTAGAATGCCTGTGAGAGCCACAAACAAGCCATAAATGACATTAATCTTGTTGTCAGAGCAGGCCAGCTTCATGACATCCTGATGGAGGCAGTAGGAATGGGAAAGGAGGTTCTTCTTACAGTATCTTAGATGTTTCAGGGTGAAAGGGAAAGGAAGGATCAACAAAACATTTTTGAGAGAAAAGACAAGGCCTATTTTTATGACTCTGGTACCGGTGAGGATAGAAGCGTATCTCAGAGGATTGCAGATGGCAATAAAGCGATCAAAAGACATGATGAGAAGTACTGATGATTCCATAGCTGAAAATCCATGAATGAAAAACTCTTGGGCAATACAGGCATTGGGGGAAATTTTTGGAGCATTGAACAAGAATATTCTTAGCATGGTAGGGAGAGAGGAGAGGGACAGTCCCAGGTCAGAGACAGCCAACATGGATAGAAGATAATACATGGGTTCATGCAGAGAAGGCTCTATTTTTATGAAAAAGAGGATGGTACAGTTCCCCAGGACGGCAACAACGTACATGAGACAAATGGGAATGGAGACCCAAATGTTGGCAGACTCCAGCCCTGGGATTCCAATGAGGAAGAAGGTAGAGATATCAGTTTCGGAGATGTTGAAGACGGACATGCCAGAATATGAGGAAATCAAGATGAGAGGCCCAGGAAAAACTTTCTGCAGCGATGAAAACAGATTGGCTCAAATGCCTGACTCTAGCCTATTGCAACCATTTAAGGTCCTGTGAATCCAAGTGCTATTCATTTAGTTCTCAGGTATAAACCTAAATGGATAAAAATAGATACATATATAGTTAGATCTCAATATCCAACTAAAGATGAAAACTGAGAGAAAAGGAAAACAAATTGAAATCTACAAGAGATAGTTTATAACAGACATACATTGAACACAAGGACTGATGGTTCAATTAAATAGTCACACAGACAATAATTTATACAAATGAATATACATATAATTATCTATTTTCCAAATAAAGAATCTGAGACTTTTGCCCTTCTTATGTAAATATAACACTCTCCACTGTTAAGGACTTCATTAAAACATCAATGAATTTACATAAAATTCAGAGACAATGTATTTTCCCAAGTCTTCTTATGTAAAACAAGGGTTTCATTTTCTTTTCCTTGAGTTTTTTTATGTCTCTCAAAAAATTTGGTCCTTTTCTCCACAGAGCATTTTATATTTTTTGCAAAATTTATTTTTAGATTTTACATTGTTGTTATTATTTATAGAATCATTTACTGTCTATTACTATTATCTTTTTCTTAATAGTGATTACTCCAGTACTCTTGCCTGGAAAATCCCATGGATGGGGGAGCCTGGTAGGCTACGGTCCATGGGTTCGCAAAGAGTAGGACACGACTGAGCGACTTCACTTTCTTTCTATAGTTCCTTTTGGAGAAGGAAATGGAAACCCACTCCAGTGTTCTTGCCTGGAGAATCCCATGGACAGAGGGGCCTGGTGGGCTGCAGTCTATGGTGTTGCAAAGAGTCGGACACGACTAAGCAACTAACACACACACACACTGGTCATATAGAAAAGCACCATAAATTGTTGTTGTGGAAATCTGTTATCAGACTATATTGATAATTTTCTTTTTGTATCTTCTCCTCCTACCACAGTTCTGAATGTTCCCTCATCATTTCTTCCCCTTGATCCTTTATGCGTGTGTGCAGGCTAAGTTACTTCGGCCTTGTCTGACTCTTTGCAGCCCTATGGACCGTAGCCTGCCAGGCTCCTCTGTCCATGGAATTTTCCCAGCAAGAATATTGGAGTGGGTTGCCATGCCCTCCTCCAGGGGATCTTCCTGACCCAGGGATCACACTGTCTCCTAAGTCTCCTGCATTGGCAGGTGGGTTCTTTACCACTAGCGCCACCTGAGAAGCTCCTACCCTGTATACACCTCTGTAAAGAAATCCTCCAAAAAACATTCCTGAATCGATTCTTTATGGACATCTATTTCTTGCTAGCACATAGTCTTTTGTTCCTTTTAGTTGAAGTGTTCTTCCTCTTTTTAGTCCTTAAATTGTTCTCTTTATCATTGATATTCTGTAGTTCAATATGAAATACATAGGTAGAGATTTACAATTAATATCTTCTACTTGGAGATTAATATTTTCAACCTGATTTTTCAGTTTTGAATGTCCTCTGCCATTATAACTTTCAACATTGTTAGACTGAAAAAGTTCAACATTTTCCAGCTAACTTGCTAGTTAGATTTCTTCATATTTTCAAACTCTTCCTTTATTTATGTTGCATTTTGGTTCATTCTTTAGTACTACTTTCTAATTTATTAATTCTGTCTTTATCTGTGTCTGGTCTCTAACAACTATTGAGTTTTATTTCATTTATTCTATTTTTCTTTTAAAATAAAAGTTATTTTAATAATCCTCAATTTCAATTTATAGCTACCAATTCCCCCAATAATTTTTCATTTATTTGTATTGTTATTATGGTCTTTAATTTTTTGAGAACAGTAAGGTTGCCTAATTCCAAAATTCATCTCTAGTTTGACTGACTTCTTTTCTCATGGGTAAGTATTCTTATTATTGAAATTGTAGAATATCTTTGTCAGTATTAGTCTTCATCTTTGTTTTGCAATTCTACTTGTAATCCCATCTTGAGTGGAAATTTCCTTGTTTGTTTCTTGATTTATTTTGTTCCTGTTCCATGATTAGATATGGTAGTTGGCTCTTCTGACTTCCTTAAGTTGTAAATTGTAATGTCTTTTTATAATGGTTAAGGGATCTTATTTCAAAGGAGAACTAAGTGCCGTGTTGCCCATTTTCCCCTACAATCTCAAGACCTAGCTGGTTACTGGGAGCAGACTCATGCTGTGACAATAGGTATTTCCACCCTCCATGTGGGTTAATAACTTGGTACTTTGAACTGATTCCTTGTCAAACATGAAGCACTATCATTCTCAGTCTCATATAGGTGCTGAGCTGACAACCACCAATGTGTCTCTACAGCAGGAGTCAAGTGGGCTTGTGGATTCAGTTTCAACATGGTTATATGTTTTTATATTGCATCTCAAAATATCTACCTGTCTATCTATAATGTATTTTATACTTGTTGTCTGACCTAAGGAGCATGAGAATGCATTTTTATCATTTTTATTATATTTATTTTTGCTATACATTTTGGTGTCTAGTGGAAATTTACATATATGATTCAGCTCACCACTCTGAATAAAATTCACCATCAAAAGTTAGATATGATTTTAGAAATATAATTTGTTAATGCTTATGTTTGGGAACAATTAATTTTGTTGAGAATTACTTGTTCATGTGCTCTTTGGAAAATAATGAATTAAGGTACAAATTTGTCCAAAAATACAATAGAGCTAATTGCAATTTTATCATCAATCCTTGTTACGAGGGATTTGATAATATTCCTCAGATTTGAAATATTCAGGCAGTTCCTAGGTACTACTATTCTTATCTTTAATTACATCTTCAACCATTGTGTTACTATAATCCTGTTGTCATGATGAGAATTCTTAAAAGGTCATGTTCCCTTTCGTAACTATTTCTTTTCTGTAATTATTCTTTCTGGCAATCTCAAATTCTAATGATTGCAATCCACCTTCAATTGTTTCTGAGCTGTTGCAGCTGCTCCGTGAACTGGATTATTTGGATTGGACTCCACCTCCAACTTGCTATAATTATTTTCCTCTATCCAAACTACTTCTATTTCTAGGCTGTCTATAACATTTTACTGATATTTATTCCCCTTAAGGATTAGCTGTCAAGGAGAAAGACAACTAGAAAGAAACTCTTAGGAGTTCCCAGATTTGATAAAATAAATTACGCCCATTAAAAAGAAAAAGAAAAAAACCTGGCATGTGTTTGAATATTGTTCATCTTAGACATTGGAAGACTCATTCATAGTAAAGTGATGAATAAACTTGTTATAGTGACTAATACCATTGTGATATTTGTCTGCCTAAACGCTAATCCAGTTGTGTCAAGTCATAGAACTACTAGCAGAGAGCTATCTGTTAGACTTGGTCTTCCAATTCCCAAAATTTGCTCATGACACTAATCTGAAAGGAGTGAAATAAATGTTCAAAGAAAAACAAGTTTTATTTCAATAGATATTGTACAAGAATGCAAGCTTGTTTGGTCTGTGTAATCATGCCGTTAAGTAAAGACTAGAAGTTCTGTCTCCATGACAGATGTGTCACACTGTGAGAGCTAAGTGAGCTGTTTGAGGAGAATGTTCCTTTGCTGCCTAGGGCCCCTCTTTTGTCTGGTTCAGTCTCTAACATCAGCCTTCCTTGCTAATGCCTCACCCCCCACTGTTAAGTTGTTCCTGTTTGGCTAAATGGAGACTCTGATCCTCTTTCAATTTTCTTCCAAATGTTATCTAGCAAATCAATTTAAACACTTTGAATTTTGAGTTGTAAATCCTTCTATACCATATCCTATAAATAACTCTGCTCATATCAGTTTTCTTAATGTAATGAAAAACTACTTGATTACTGATTAATCAAGAGAAAACAAAATAATAAGAAAATTTTCAAAAGCAAATTAAGCACTCATCATTATCAACCTCTACTTGTCCTGAATTATCAAAAAAAAAAAAAGTATGACTCTCTTTAGGTAATACTATACCTCTCTGGAAAAGCTATTTATTTTCTTGAAAGGGTAACATCTTTTTTTAAGAGACTCTAGAGGAAAGCAGAATACTGCACAGAAAATTTTCCAGTATGTTTTCCTTTCAGAAGGCCCTAAACATTCCAATTCTCTGGTTTTCAAAAATGTGAAAAATGTAGTTTAAGTAATACATACAGAATGGCTTTAAAGTTATAATAAAGTTCACTGTCTATATAGGAGTTATTAAATGAGACTGTTTATTCGTTCTTTGTATTAAAAGTAGAGTGATATTTATGTAGTTAGGATGGCAGTATTACCCAGACCATTTCAGGTCTTGAGTACATCCTGAGACTGAAGCAGCTATTAAACCGTAAAAGCATAACAGTTTATTAGGAATAAGATACACATCTTCATGTTCTTCATTGATAAGATTTGTAATTTGAACATGATGGTTTTCAGGCACTTACCAAGGTGTTGGCCACTGCATTCACATATCAGGGTTAAACAAGAGATGAATTTAGGATGAAGCTACTTCAATCCCAGTTGTTAGGCACAAGGGTTGATCATGACAGTATGATTCTAGTTCTCCTATGCTGTTACCTTTTTAGTAGAACTGAGGCCTCTGGGGATGATAAATCAGGAAATGGCACCCAGAGACTGAAAAGTCCACAGATAAGTCTTGAAATGAGTTAATTCACAGAGAGGTCAACTGAATTTCCATTATGCATATGCATTAGCCATTTACGGTTAATGCCCTACAAGGCTTTCTTATTCCATGAAGCAGAATGGTCAGACAGAGCTGGAGCTAGTTCATGGAGGCTGCTTTAGGGTCTGTAGTCAGATTCATGTTTTGTTAAGCACATGCAATTTTTATAAAAGCTATTTGGGTTCTTTTGTGTATGTATATGTGTATATGTGTGTGTATTACAGGTAAAAACTGCATGCTGTAATAGTTAAAGCTTCCCAACTTTGGACAAATGATTTAACTCTGAGTTTTAACTCCCTAATCTATAAAATGAGGAATAATGCAAGAACGCATGCAACTGGCTTGTGACACTTAAAGACTGGTAAAAGCGGCTGCTCTTACTACTGCAGTTATCATTTTGATAATTATTACTATTCCTATTTTCAAGGTTTCCTGATGCTTCTTGCTGAGGGTGCTTTGCAATCAAATTAGGAATGTAATTGCAATCAATATTACGAATCACAAGGGCCAGTCCAAAACAACACTGGTTATCAATAGTCTGAGACTGTCACAAAGCATCAATAAATACAATAAAGGACACAATGTTTGGAAATAAGGGATAAAAAAGCTAGCATTACTTATTAAGGTGTGATTGGTACAAAATAAGGCCTAAGTGTTATATAAATGACTCATTAGAAATAAAAATAAACAATAATTTTTCATAAAAAGACCAAATATAAGTTGATTTTACTTTTATGTATCAGTACCAAAGATTTAGAAAAAGATAATTTTAAATGCTCTTCACATAAGGATAAATTAGTACAAACACTTAATAATAAATGTAATATAAGATGTGGTGCTAATGGTAAAGAACCCTGCCTGCCAATGCAGGAGACATAAGAGACGCAGGTTCAATCCCTGGGTCAAATGCAACCCACTGCAATATTCTTGCCTGGAGAATCCCATGGACAGAGGAGCCTGGTGGGTTACAGTCCATAAGATTGCAAAGAGTAGGACATGACTAAAGTGACTGGGCACACACACATGCACAATATAAGATATATATTATCTTTTTAATGTTGACCTGAAATAAATGATCTGACAAGTATTTTTCCAGGTAAAATGAGTTTGTTCAGGATCAGCAGAAAATTGTGATTCAGTGTCTTTAACCATGGCGAGCCATGTGCAAGTTCCATACGGCGAGTGAATAAAAAAGCCTTTATAAGAGAGAAAAAGGAAAATGGGAAAGCTATTGGAAACAAAGAGTCCATGACTTTTCATTAGCTAAGTCCTTGTCAGGAGAGAAGAGTAGTTTTTCTTCTTCCTCTTGAGCTCTCCTATCATTGCAAGGCAGGAGAGCTCCCCGCTCTGGTCTCCCAACTCTATTTAATTGAGTTTTCTGTAGTAAAGTTTTTACATAGCAGAAAACTATAAAACAGCACTGAGAAAAAATAAAACTTTAATTAATTGAGGTCTATAGTCTTGGATTCAAATTTCAATTCTTCCCAAATTGGTTTCTAGATTTAATACATTTCAATAAAAGTCCCCATATGTATCTTGTGTAAATTGATCCTGTTTCTAAAATCTATAAATTCAAAGAGGTGGATAACCAAGATATAAGATAAGAAAAATAAAGGATTGGAAAACCGCTCGGTGCTAAACACTATGGAAACTGTAATGAACCAGAGAATGGAAGTTGCCTTTACAGAGCTTAGTGTGGAGACTTGAATCCTCTTAGGGCTTAATGTATGATTATGAAACACATAGCTAATGGAAAACTCTGTTCAGTGAGAAGCAGGAAATACCTTATAACAGAAGGGGGTTAGAGTATTATCATGAATTTATTCTCATATGCTCTTTAGAAAAGTGAAAACTACTAGATTTGAAAGGACTGGGAGAGGTATGCGGATAAACATAGTGGCATATTTTTACAAATTTCAGGATTACATGCTTTTGATACAGCTGTGGTTAAGGGCTGTTCATATTAATTTCATCTCTAGGGATCCAGCAGGTTCTGAAACCAATCCCTAAGCTTCTATCTCAGGTGAAACCAGAAATATACATAGAGATGGTATAAACATTTAAGCCTCACTATTCATAGAATCAAAGGTTTTCAAGACCTCAGGTATGTGGAGAATCAAAATTATAGCCTCTGGAATCCATTCAAGTTTGATCTTCAGACAGAGATGAAAAGTCTTCTTAGGTGAGAATAAAGCAAAGAGAGCAAAAAATAAAAGCACAGAAATACAAAGAGAAATAAGAAGAAACATAAAGATAACAGCAAGGCTGAAAAAAAGTAGAGAAAGCAACCAAAACAGAACGTGACTTTACCTGCAACAGAGGAAAGTTTAGGCAGAGAAAATCAGTATGGAACTGAAACATTTTGTATGATTAGGGATTCATATTGATATAATTGGCTTATTTGCAAATTTCAGGTTTTTTAATTACAAATAAATAGTGGGTAGATTTTGGCACTGGAGAAGGTAATGGCAACCCACTCCAGTGTTCTTGCCTGGAGAATCCCAGGGACAGGGGAGCCTGATGGGCTGCCGTCTATGGGGTCGCACAGAGTCGGACACGACTGAAGCAACTTAGCAGCAGCAGCAGCAGCAGCAGCTTTTGGCACAGTTTAAGATACAAAGATTAAAGAGAGCAAAAATCATTAAAAGAACAACGTGCAATTTATGAAGAACGAAAACAGGAGTGTCATTGTCTTTAGACAATGTCTTTAGAGGTAAACAATGTTGAAGTATATGATATATCTTAATATCCTACTTCAATATTTATCAACATTTTTAAGACAGGTTGGTCAGTGAACGAGTAATTGAAGACTGTGGGCAAGATGCTAGAGAGGCTATAATAAAATGGTTTTCTTATCGTCTGTGGTTCTCCCTTAACTGTTTGGAATAGGTAACTGTATTCCATGAGTCTTTTCTGCCCTTTGAAACTATCTTGTCATTGGTCCAGTCTCTTCCTACTATTTATTTTTCACCTTACTGTGATTAAATTGTATTAAAAAAACAAAATGCCCCAAAGAATTATGTTTAATGAAATGTATTGAACGTCAGAAGAAAATGTACGTAAAAAGGGCAATAATGAAGGGACTGAGAAAAAGTGAAACACATTAGAGGTGAGTCAGTAAGAGAAAAGGGTAAGAAAAATAAAGTGTAAACAGAGATATTCCTGCCTGTCCCAAAATGAAATCTATGGATGGGCCAACCACTGAAGTTTTCTAAAGCTGCAGTTTGTACTGAGAGGATCTAGAGCATGGAGAAAAACATTTTAAAAGAACAATGATTCACTTTACTTTTTGTAACTTCTCCGAGAATTAAAGAAAATGTGATTTATATTAAGGTTAGAATAAAAGGAAAATGCATAGAATAATTTTTGGCATGGGGAAAAATAAACCACCTTCTAATATGACCACAATATAATCTTTGAATGTGTGCATTCTATATTTGTACTTCAATGTTAATATCTAGAGCCTTTTGATAAGTTGAGATTTAAATAGAAATTAAAGCAAAATTTCTGAATAAGGAAGAAGAATAAAGAAATTCAATGAGAGATTTTAGAAGATTTTGCAGATTAAGCAAAAAGTGTTACTTGAAGGTAAACAAAAACAAATGTATTGGACAATTATTCTGACTGGTAAATGCAGAACATGGTGAGTGGCTGACTGCTTCATCTTAGACAAGAGAGCTAGTGAAGGTTCAGTGTAAACTGCTTGGGGCTGGAAAACAGTAGCAGAGAGATGCCCAACTCTAAGGGGACAGAGATGACTGCATTGGCGGAAAAGGGAGAAAGTGACAAATCTTTCTTATTCCATAAAGAGAAAGTTTGCTTGGTATTTCCTTTTGTTCCTCATTATAGATGCCAGGCCAAAGTTCTCTTTGGAATTACAAACTGTTGAGCCTGAGAACTTTCAGTTTTTAAGCTGTCAGACACTAAGGGTCTAACAAAGAAGCATGAAGGAGAAGCTGAGACATTGTAGCGAAGATGTCTGAAGCTGACAATATCTAGACTCTAAAGGATGAGGCAAGTGAAGAATCTTCTCAAGGACAGTCAATAGGCTTAGACAGGGCTAAATTAAAACAGAGAACTGAAGGGGCTGGTTATCCCATAGGGCTTAGCTTCTGTGCCCATGTCATCAGTCAAGGGTATGGCATATACAGCATTAGTAGAGGCAAGCACAATGAAGATTGTTCAGGGAAAGTAAAACTATATATTAAAATTACGTTTTCAAAAAGGAAAAATAACTTGTTTGTTATTGAAAGCCAAAGCCACTGATGGTAAATGCCTTGGGCTGCATTGATGGGTTTGCTATGGGTTCTCAGAGGTAGGTGCCAAAGCGTCATAAAATTAGGAAAACAGTTACTATTTTCTAAAAATGTTTTATGGAAGTATAGTTGAGTTACAGTGTTGTTTAATTTCAAGTGTGCAGTGAAGTGAATCAATTACACATATACATATATCTGCTCTTTTTTTCTTTTTTTAAGATTCTTTTGCCATATAGATTATTACAGGGTATTGAGTAGAGTTCCCTGTGCTATACAACAGGCTCTTATTAGTTATCTATTTTATATATAGTATTGTGTATATATCAATCCCAATCTCCCATTATATCCCTTCCCCTCACTTCTCCTGTGGTAACCATGTTTGTTTTCTATATCCGTGCTTCTACTTCTGTTTTAAAAATAAGTTCATTTGTACCATTTTTTCCTCAGATTCTACAAATAAGAGGTACTATATTATATTTGTCTTTGTGTCTAATTTACTTCACCAAGTATGATAGTCTCTAGGTCCATCCATGTTGCATTATTTTGTACTTTCTTATGGCTAAGTGATATGCCATTGTACATATGTACTACATCTTCATTATCCAATAATACTTGATAGAATATTTTGCAAAATGTGATTATGTAGAAACCTCATTTAAAGGAAAAAAAACAAGCAAGAAAGGATACATAGAAATGAAGAGGCTATATTGCAAATTATTACTAATTAAAGACACATGACATGTACTAGATGTCTGAAGTAAATATATTTTAATATTATTTTGTGGGAAGGCATATAGGAAGAGCTTCAAAAATTACACTGTGACCTTATTTTATGTATATACACATATATATTCCCTCTTACATATATATACATATATGAAAAGAGGGAGTAAAAGAGGGAATGCATATACATATGTATCCTTTTCCATTCCCTATTTCCATATAATGCATGCTTATTTTACTATTAAAATAGTACATATTTTCAATTTAAAGTATTACACATTATTAAATAAATATGAAGTTAAATTAATGATGAGTCTTTAGGGCCAAATCAGCTGTCAGGAATTAAAAGCGTAGAAACAATAAGCGATTAATCAAGAACATTACTGACAGGAAGCTTATGAAAATCCATAAACATTTACTCTGAATTTTCTCTATTTTTGTTCTATAATATATAGTAAATATTTCTTTCTCTACTCTTTTGCTGTTTAATTTCTTAGTTTCTTCAATGAAATTCCATCAAAGCTCTTGTCGGAGATGACCAGACTTCTGGGGTACACACTATTGTTCTAGAATTTGATGCTTTTGACTACCGGGAAATGTTTCTTACATAAGAATTGTAAAAGGTAACTCCTTCCTTCCCCTATGAGATTAGAGGAAAGGTGTATCATATACTGACTGTTCTGCTTATGTTCATCAGGGATAACTTTGAGTAATAAAGCAGGATAACAGAAAATATTCCTGTTTGTCAAGAGTCACCATGGTGGTCTGGAATAACAGTGATACTATGGAACCTATATTTATTCTGAGGGATTTTCCTGGACTGGAGTATGTTCATTCACATCTCTCCATCCCATTCTGTCTTGCATATTTATTAGCATTTATTGGTAATCTTACCATCCTCTCTGTTATTTGGACAGAGTCTTCACTCCACCAACCCATGTATTACTTTCTTTCTATGTTGGCACTAACTGACCTAGGTATGTCCTTGTCCACACTGCCCACCATGCTTGCTGTATTATGTTTGGATGTTCGGGAGATCCGGGCAAGTGCTTGCTATGCCCAGCTCTTCTTCATCCACACATTCACATTCCTGGAGTCCTCAGTGCTGCTGGCCATGGCCTTCGACCGCTTTGTTGCTATTTGCCGTCCACTGCACTACACCACCATCCTCACCAACAGTGTAATAGGCAAGATTGGTTTAGCCTGCTTGCTAAGAAGCATGGGAGTTGTACTACCCACACCTTTGCTGCTGAGACACTATCACTACTGCCATGTCAATGCCCTCTCCCATGCCTTCTGTTTGCACCAGGATGTTCTGATGTTATCCTGTTCAGATGCCAGGAGCAACAGTGTTTATGGACTGTGTGTAGTTATTGCCACACTGGGCATGGATTCTGTCTTTATACTTCTTTCTTATGTCCTGATTCTGAAGGCTGTGCTGGGCATTGCCTCTCATGAGGAGCAGCTAAAGGCACTCAACACATGTGTGTCTCATATCTGTGTGGTGCTCATCTTCTTTGTGCCAGTTATTGGGGTATCAATGGTCCATCGCTTTGGGAAGCATTTGTCTCCCATAGTCCACATCCTTATGGCTGACATATACCTGCTTCTTCCCCCAGTGCTTAACCCTGTTGTCTACAGTGTCAGGACAAAGCAGATTCGTCTAGGAATTCTCTGCAAGTTTGGGCTAAGGAGGAGGTTTTAAGTACCTCTAACCTTCGGTTTTCCCACTGAAAATCACAAGGCAGCTTTTCAAGTAGATGAGAAGTACATTATTGAAGCCTGGTCATCTGGTTAAATTCCTAATTCTTTCTCTTCCTATATAAATGATCTCAGATAGTCATTAACCCTTATGAAATTCATATTATTCATAGCAAAATTGTAAGTATGACCTTTTCTATCCCCAAGATAATTATGAGATATATGATAGACAATGTATGTAAAAGAGATTATTTTGAAAAAGTGTACTATTTATTAATATTATTAAATTTCTATTAATGATTATAACTTTCATTATGTAATATAATTAAGTTCATAAGTTTCTCATGTTCATGATCTAAAATTCAGAAATCAATCTCTCTTTCTCCATTTTATTTTGTTTCTCATGCCAAAATATCACAATATTGTAACAAAAATATTTCTGACTTTTGGGGGTAAATTTGGAACTTTTCCTGGGAGGACTTTGACCTGCTACAGTCATTGTTGGCTATGAAATAAGTCCTCACCTCATCATTGGTTGGCACTAACTGACCTAAGTATGTTCCTATCCACACGTCCCATCATGTTTGCTGTGTTATGTTTGGAGATAATGTTTGGGAGATCCAGGCAAGTGCTTGCTCGTCCAGCTCTTCTTCATCCACACATTCACATTCCTGGAGGCCTCAGTGTTGCTGGCACTGGGAGAAAGATGGGTTCTTTCTCCCAACCCCACTGTAGGTCTATCTGCTCCCTCAGCTTGCCATCAAATGCTGGGGAGACACATGGAGCTGCCCAAGAAATCCTGATAGCACATGTCTAAATGCCTGGGCAAATGTGTAGGTTTCCTGTTCAGTACTATAGCTCAGAATTCCATGTCTAAATCTGTGAGTGGATTGGGATTTGTGCATAATAATCACTCTCATTTTTAATAGTATTCTTTCCTCTTCTTTATGTCTGTGTGGATTGCTAATATCAGTATCATTCTCAGTTCCCTTACTGTCGATAATTCACTACTTTTCTTTTTCATTAAGATGACATACATATGGTTTCATCAGTTATATTTTATTATTCATATATATTTAGTTTCTTTTTATCTGTATTGCAGTTTTTTTTATCATGGGGTCACTACTACTATAATAACATGTCACTGTGGGGCTGGTATTCCCCAATTAGCATGAATGCTCATAAAATATTTGTTAGTATAAACAATACTGTCTTTTCGTGCTCCCAATAAATATATACTGAGAAACATGAAACATCTGTCATAGCAATTACTGCTTTCAATACTGTGGATATATAAAAAGTGGAGTGGATGATTTAAATGTTGAGAAATGAATGTTTAATAGAAGTATACATGTAGAAAGCTTAGAAAAATTAACAGATGTCATTGAAATATTGTTGTTAAAGAGTGGCCAATTTTACTTGAGGATTAAGGAATCAGGTATTGTGGTAGTTGACACTCAGCAGTGCCTCATGGGTCAAATTCAGTCCTACCTCCTGAACAAAGTGTGAAAGAAATCGGTATGCTTAAGCTGGCTTGTTTTGCCTTGTGAAAGCTAACTGTGCATCTCCTGTCAACTCCACGTTATGTAATGTCACACTGGTAGTTTGAAGTTGGTCATGATGGGAGTATTTCCACAACAGAAATTGACAGACACTACACACCAGGGCTTTTCAAAATTTGCCTAGAGAATGACAGTCCCTTTGCTGTTCGCCTGAAACTATTACAGCACTGTTGATTGGCTCTACTCCAATGCAAAATAAAAAGCTAAAATACAAAAACAAACAAACAAACAAAAAACTATCTCACATACATTACTCCAGAAGAGAAAGGACTTTGTATTTTACTCTTAATGACTGGTTAAGTCATTAAGTGTTTACCAGCACACCACTGGACAAGGTGTTCCAAGAAGAAGAGGCAGCATGAAGGAAAAAAAAAAAGAGCATGTGTTAGTAAGATTCTCCAACTTCCAGGAGTTTAAGACTTGGTGCAGCCACTAGTAGAACAGTATGGAGGTTCCTTGAAAAACTAACAACAGAGCTACCATTTGACCCTGCAATCCCACTCCTGGGCATATATCCAGAGAAAAACATGATCAAAAAGGGCACATGCACCCCAGTGTTCACTGCAGCACTGCTTACAATAGCTTAGACATAGAAACAACCAAAATGTCCATCAACAGAGGAATGGATTAAGAAGATGTGATATGTATGTGCTTAGTCGCTCAGTCATGTCCAACTCTTTGTGACCCCATAGATTGTAGCCCATCAGGCTTCTCTGTCCATGGGGATTCTTCAGGCAAGAATACTGGAGTGGGTTGCCATGCCTTCCTCCAGGGGATCTTCCCAACCTGGGGATTGAAACCAGATCTCCCACATTGCAGGTGGATTCTTTACCATCTGAGCCATGAAGGAAGCCCAGAAGATGTGGCATATATACAGATATGCAATACAATGTATTACTCAGCCATTGAAATAAATGAAATAATGCCATTTGCGGCAACATGGATGGAGCTTAGCTTCCCTGGTAGCTCAGCTGGTAAAGAGTCCGCCAATAATGCAGGAGATCCCGGTTCAAATCCTGGGTCAGGAAGATTCACTGGAGAAGGAATAGATTACCCACTTCAGTATTCTTGGGCTTTCCTGGTGGCTCAGCTGGTAAAGAAGCCATTTGCAATGCAGGAGACCGCCTGCAATGCAGGATGGACCTAGAGAGTGTCATACTGAGTGAAGTAAGTCAGATGGAGAGGGAAATTCCTTGTATGGGTAATCTAAAAAGACATGATACAAATGAACTTAATATGCTTATTAAGTTCATTAAACTGAAACAGAAACAAACACACGGATTTAGATAACAAATTTATGGTTGCCAAGGCAGGAGCAGGAGTTGGGGGAAATGATGGGGGAAAGGGATAGTTAGTTTGGGATGGACATGTACACACTGTTATATTTAAAATGGATAATCAACAAGAACCTACTGTATAGCACATGGAGCTCTGCTCAATATTATGTGGCGGTCTGGATGGGAGGGAAGTTTGGGGGAGAATGGATACATGTATATGTTTGATTGAGTCCCTTTGCTGTCCACCTGAAACTATTATAGCATTGTTAATCGCTATACTCCAATGCAAAATAAAAAGCCAAAAACCAAAACAAAACAAAAGTTCTCTCACATACATTACTCCAGAAGAGAAAGGACTCTGTATTCTTTTCTTGACAGCTGGACATTATGTACCAGGTAAAAGGAATGGCTTTAAATAGGCCCTTGTTAATGTGTGGTAAGGCATGGGGGAGGGAAAGCATCCTGTAGTCCTGTGATTAGATCTCAGTCTTTTAGTGAGTCTTAAGAGTTCACAGAGCCCCCGGACTGAGAACTTCACAAGTGTTTCTCACGTTTTGTTTTTTTTTTTAATTCTCTCCCTTACACAGAATAGGAAGGCTAGTGCGGGCTGGAGTTGGGTATTCCTTCCCCCAGGACAGTTAGGAGCTGATAATGCCCAAGCAGGTTAGGCTCTGATTAACTAGTTTCTCCCTATGACTGGCCTTCTTGAAAAGAACAAGTGCTCTGGCATATTTCAAAATGGTCCCTTTCCCCCCTCCCTACAGGGAGCACAAGGGGATTTTTCTCACATTTACTATGGAAACTTTGAAAAACTCCTGAAGGTAAATATCACAATATTTTAGGGACCCTTATTACAGGGCTCCCTTGGGGTTTTTTAACTCTCAGACTTGTTCACTGAGTCTCTAGCACTCCATCAGTAATAGCTCAGGTTTCCTACCCTACCAGTTGTTCTCAGTTGCTGCTGAGCCTGGACTCCCAGATTGGCAATTTGGCATGATCATCTCCTTTTGCAGAGAAGACAGTCTTCCACTGGCAGTGACATCATTTACCTTCCCTGGAGTTCACATTAGGAAAAAAAATTAGTCCTGAGGGAATGGACTAGTCAAAGGGGGACATGCTGCTTAGAGTATTTAAAGCACCAAAGTATAGTGCTTATCAAGCACCTAGCTGGGCAGAGCCAAGAATCTTCAACACAAAAATATGCTATCTTCGCTTGGAGTTGCAAATGCCCTGCTCAGGACACCTATGCTTCCCTGAAGAACTATCTGCATCAAGATCCACTGTGTTTTTATTATTCTCTTATGCCCAGATTCAGTGGCTTTCTCTACCTACAAGAAATTCCTGTGCTTGGCAGACTGGAGATCCCGCCAACCTGTCTACATCTGAAAGAAGTCTTCAAAGGTGAAAAAATGGGTAACGAATTAATACCTAATATATTTGAAGAATTCAGGAAGTAGAAGGAGAAATCAAGAGATAGGATGACCATAGCTTGTGTGAAATCACTGTTTTGGGATAGGTCAGAGGTACAGATTGTCATGTCCCTAAAAGGGCCAAGCAATCATCCTCAGAGGCTTCTCAGAAGAGCTCTGGGATGGATGCTATTATTAACTCATGTCTAGGCATAGATAGAACATATGATGGGGATCCATGTACTAAAATCTCTGGTCTCTGAAAACACTGCTATCTGATATTAAAACTATAATGTTAAAAATGGCAACAATGTTGATTTGAGTATCCCCTCTATCTCACTCTCAAGAAAATCATGCACACTTAGCAATATTATTGTCTTGGCCAAAAAGATCATTTAGATTTTTCCATAAGCTCTTAAAATACAAGCCAAAAAGAGAATTGAGCAAAATGATTCTGAAGAAAAGCCCTGAGGAGTGACATCTTTATAAGTGATAACTTGGGCACTCCAGGTTACACCTGATTTTGGTCACTGGTGCACAGGGCTGATATGCTTAAGATTGTGGCTACTTCGGCATTTCCATTACCATTTTGCTTCACTTAAGCCCCAAGTGTCTCCTAGGTCTCGGAAACTGTGCCAAAATTTCAGATATATTTTCTTAAATCTCTTAAATATTATATAAAGTTATACAGTTCCCAATTTTATGGTCAAAAATTTTCTTAATCTTCCAAAGTGACAGAGTCAGTGAATGACAATTACCTTCACACTTTCTGTGACTCTAGAGGAACAGCCACTGGGAGCTGACTGCTTATGTCTGTACCAGATGGACTCCTCTATGGAAGATGGATTAGGGATATCCTGTCAGAGACTTTTCTACAAAGTAGGAGAAAGTGGTCTTAGAGGGAAGACCTGGAATATGTGGGCAGGATGGAATTTCTGAAGGTATTCAAAGATTTGAGGAAGGGTATCAAGGCCAAAGAAAATAATTGTGTGTAAGACTCAAAGGGATGACAGCTATTGTTCAGTGATGATAAAAGAGATCAGGAGAAATTTGTGATATAAAAAGCTAGGAAATAAAGGGAGATGTAAAAGACCTGTATTACCTAATATGCTATGATTAGTATAGTATATAAACCACAGAGCAAGAATATATAAGGCAATTATTCTAACTGAATCTGCTCCTACAAAGGAAGGAAAATGGTATCAGAGAGAAAATTTCCTTTGATCCCTATAGAGAGATAAGAAATTATTTACTTTTTTTTTTAAAGTGTGTCAGAGGAAAGTATAAAGTGTAATTGAATTAGTGCAACAGGGTAGATCAGGGACTGTATGATAGCAATATAGTACAAATATGGTTGAATTTTTCACTTTTTGTTAAAATGACTTTCTTATGTCTTCTAAGATTATGTCCAAGATCTTTATATTTATGCATAAATTCCTTCAGCAATTTTGGTCCATATATGCAGTCTTAATTCCAATAACCGTCTAAAAAGCCTACCTACACTATGCATGTGTGCTAAGTCGTTTCAGTCCTGTCCAACTCTTTGTAACCCTATGGACTGTACTCTGCCAGATTCCTCTATCCATGGATTCTACCGGTGAGAATACTGGAGTGGGTTTGCACGCCCTCCTCCAGGGGATCTTCCCAGACCAGGGATTGAATCTGCATGTCCTGAGGCTCCTGCACTGCAGGCAGATTCTTTACTGCTGAGCCACCGGGGACTTCTGTCCCTAACCTCTAGCTTTGTTCAGTTATATTCACTTACACTAATACCTCTCTGCATTTATATGTGTGTCAATCAGCACAGACCACCCAACACAGTCCTTTGTTTCCATATAACTCATGTTTGTCGTTTGAGACCTAATTCAAGAATTACTTTCAGCAAATCTTCTCTGAGCTCTCCACGTTGTTAGTTTCCTCTTTCTGTATTTTAAAGGACCTTGCATTAAACTAACACTTTATTTTAATTTTAGCTCTCTCTATCCACTAAATTGTAAGTATCTGAAGGCATTTCTTACATTAGGTTGGCCAAAAGGTTTGTTTGGGTTATTCTGCAAGATGTTAGGGAAAAATCTGAATGAACAATTTTGGCAAACCAATATATTTCTCTGTATTTTAGCTCACCCAGATTTCCTTTAATAAAATATGTTCTAAATAAATGCACAACGAAGAAAATTAAATAAGTTGTAAATTAAGAAATACAGGTGGTAATTATACATAATGAGCATAGGAATGATTAAAAATAGTAAACAGAGCAAAATACCTCAGAGCGTTGTTTCTTTGTGCATTTCACCCTAATTGTTCTGTGTTTTTGTCTCCCCATCTAGACTGAAGGTGCCTCCATCAGCCCAATGTCTGTCTTCAATGACTCTGTCCTATACCCCTGCTTCCTCCTGACAGGCTTCTCGGGCCTTGAAAGCAGATATGGCTTAATTTCCCTCCCCATTTTATTGGTTTATGCCACCTCAGTTGCAGGAAACATTACTATTCTCTTTATCATCAGAACTGAGCCTTCCCTCCACCAACCAATGTATTACTTTCTATCAATGCTGGCGTTTACTGATCTGGGCCTATCCACTACAACCTTGCCTACCATGTTCACCGTTTTCTGGTTCCATGCCCGGGAGATCTCTTTCAATGGTTGTCTGGTCCAGATGTACTTCATTCACGTTTTCTCGATTATTGAGTCAGCTGTGCTTTTGGCTATGGCCTTTGACCACTTGGTAGCAATCCGAGCACCCCTGCGCTATGCAGCCATTTTAACCAATGATGTAATCATTGGGATTGCTTTGGCAATCACCGGAAGGGCCTTGGCTTTGGTATTTCCAGCTTCCTTCCTTTTAAAAAGGCTTCAATATCGTCCTGTCAATATTCTCTCCTACCCCTTCTGCCTGCACCAAGACCTCATCAAGACAACTGTATCCAGCCGTCGGGTCAGCAGCATCTATGGCCTCATGGTGGTCATCTGCTCCATGGGACTTGATTCAGTCTTCCTCCTGTTTTCCTATATCCTCATCCTTGGCACAGTTTTGAGTATAGCCTCCAGGACAGAGAGGGTGAAAGCTCTTAATACCTGCATCTCTCATATCTGTGCTGTACTCACTTTCTATACACCAATGATTGGACTATCTATGATCCATCGGTATGGGCAGAATGCTTCCCCAATTGTCCATGTGTTCATGGCCAATGTCTATTTGCTGGTGCCACCCCTCATGAACCCCATTGTCTATAGTGTCAAGACCAAGCAGATTCGTGACAGAATCCTTAAGAAAATCAAGCAACAGAAAGTTTGAAAGAAACTCTGAAACACACCTTACTCTTCCCCCTCTTTATGTTAATGATTTCATATTAATGTAGATATTTGAATTTAAATATTAACATTGATATTTTGTTTTTAAGATAATAGTAGTATTATGTGAGTGTGTGTTCAAATGTGTCTGACTCTGCCATCCCACAGACTGTAGCCCTCCAGGCTCCTCTGTCAATGGGATTTTCCAGGCAAGAATACCAGAGTGGATTGCCATTTACTGGGTTTCCCTGATAGCTCAGTTGGTAAAGAATCAGCCTGCAATGCAGGAAACCTCGGTTCAATTCCTGGGTCATGAAGATCTGCTGGAGAAGGGATAGACTACCCACTCCAAGGGATAGGCTACCCACTCCAGTATTCTTGGACTTCCCTTGTGGCTCAGCTGGTAAAGAATCTACCTGCAATGCAGGAGACCTAGGATCAACTCCTGGGTTGGGAAGATACCCTGGAGAAGGGAACAGCTTCCCACTCCAGTATTCTGGCCTGGAGAATTCCATGGACTGTATAGTCCACAGGGTTGCAAAGAGTCAGACACAACTGAGAGACTTTCACCTTCACTTTTACTTGCCATTTCCTACTCAAGGGTATTTCCTTGACCCGGGGATCAAACCCACATCTCCTGCATCTCTTTCATTGCCAGGTGGATTTCTTAGCACTGTATCACCTGGGAAATCCAATAGTATTATAGCAGTACGATAATACAATAATAGTAACCTGTATTTTTTCACTATAGAGAATAAAAGCATGATTTTGATTTATATTCATGTTGACATACTAGAGAATATGCTCTCTAAATCCAGGTTAGATTATTCTTAGCAGAACTGTGATTTTAATAATTAGAAGTAAATGTTTATGAGAATAAAAGAGTCATCAAGTCAACATCTTAGTGAAGTTATTAGTTATAACTTGTAAAGTCCTTAATTTATGAAAAGGATTTGGATTTCAAGATGACTTCAAGTATAATACGGACCCTACAGTCTACATTAACAATATTTCCCCACAAAATTGACCTTAATATAAAAATATTTTAGAGTATTTTAAAAGTCTCTGTTCAAGAGGGAAAAAAAACATTTCCATCAGGAAAGACTTCTATTAAAAGAAAACAACAACTGAATGAATATCAGCACACTTTCAAAAACATAAAATAAAGAAACCTTGGGCCAAAATAATTGAACTGGTGTGGATAGCTCTCAAATAATCCAGAAACCATAGGTTTTGTGTGTAAGAACCAGGAAAGCCTTTCTTCTCTGAGTGGTATAGATGCTTCTGAGACCCAGATTTTCATCCATTTTCTGCTTGTTTTTGATCTGTTAGTTATTGAAAGAAATATGTTAAAGTTTCCAAATATCATAGTGCATTTCTCTCTTTCTCCTAGTCATTCTATCAGCTTTACCTCAGAATTTAGTGCTTTGTTGTCAAGTACACAGATATTAAGATTTATTATCTTTGAAATTATTTTATCAAAATGTAATGCCTTTCCTTATCCCTGATAATTGTTCCCATTTTCTGAAATTAATATAGCTTATCTCATTTTCTTTGCATATCTTTATTTAAAGATATGCATATCTTTAAATATATTGCATATCTTTCTTCAATTCTTTACTTTAAAAAAGGTATGCCTTTAGTATGGAGGTTCTTTGAAAAACTAAAAATAGAGTTATCAGATGACCCAGCAATCTCAGTCCTAGACATGTATCTGGAAAAGATGAAAACTCTAATTCAAGAAGATTAGTGGTAAAACCATTTGGGCCTAGACTTACCTCTTTTAATTATTAAATCACTTTTTCACTTGCTATGGTTCTATTTATATTGCCTATTTTTGAGGAGGTTTCAGCAGATTGTGTCTTTCTAGGAATCTGTCCCTTTCAGTTATATAATTTTTGGTTTAAAGTTGTTCATAATTTTCCTCTACAATGCTTTCATTTTCTATAAGATTAGTAGTGCTTAATTCTCTTCACTATTTATACTATTTTTTCCAGGGGTAAATCTAGCTAAGGTTTGTCAATTTTATCTTCCCAAAGAAATAGCGTTTTATTTCACTGATTTCCTCTTTTGCTTTTCCACATCCCAAAGACAGGGAGGTAGTGAAGAGCCTCCATCTTCCTGGGTCCAGATCTTGGGTCAGTCAATGGTCATGTCTTTTCAATGACCTCTTCCAACATTGTGTTCATACTGCTCTGCTGAATAAATGCTGCTTTAGGATTAGTCATGAGACCTAGTGGTGTAGTTCATATAATGTTCTTCTTGTCTTGCTTATCCTAGGCTTTTTGCATTTCCACATAAAATGTACAATCTACTTGTCAATTTCCACAATAAAATCTACTAGACTATGATTGTGCTGAATCAATATGTTACTTTGGAAAAAACTGTTAACAATATAGAGTTTTATAATCAAGGAACACGGTCTATTTACTTATTTAGGTCTACTTGGACTTTTCTGCAGTGTTTTGAAGTTTCAGAGTGGATATCTTGAAAGTATTTTATTTTACTTATTCTTACATATTTGATGTTCTTAATTAAACATTTTTTTCAAAAACTTTTTATTTTGTACTGAGGTATAGCCGATTAACAATGTTGTGGTAATGTCAGGTGAACAGTGAAGAAACTCACTCATACATATACCTGTATCCATCCAGGCTGGCACATAACACTGAGCAGAGTTCCATGTGCAGTACAATAGGTCTTTGTTGGTTATCCATTTTAAATATAGCAGTGTGTACTTGATATGAATGATATTTAAAATCTTTATAGATTGTTTTTTTCAAGTGGGAGGAAATTCTGTTTTTGTATTCTGAACTTCTGTCTGGCATCTGTTTATATATCAATTTATACTTAGTGTTTATAAATTTCTACATAAACAATCATATAATTTTTGAATAAAGGTATTTTTACTTTATTATTTCAAATTTTTATACTTTTATTTTTTATTTCTATATCCCATTGCATTAGACATCTAGTATAATTTTACATGTCACTGAGGGAAAATGTCCAACATTTTTTTCATTGCTGTAATATCAGCTATATCATTTTTATGTGTCTATCAACTCAAGGTAGTATCTTCTATTTCTAGTTTACTCAGAGGTTTTGTGATAAAAAGACTAGGCTTGTATCTATTGAGGTGATTATGTGGCGTTTTTCTCCATGTCAGTGTGAAAACTGTGTATTCTTAGGATAAATGCCACTTGGTCATGATGTATTATCCTTTTTATATATCATTGTAGTCTACCTGATATATTTCACATGTTTGTATGCATGTTCACAAGATATTAACTATTGGTTACTATGTCTCATAATTATCTCGCTAACTATCACATAAGAAACTAGTGCAGAAGTGTTTTATTCTCTAACAAAGTATGTGTAATATTGGCATTATTTTCTTGTTGTTGCTGTTGAATGCTTAATATAAGTCACAAATGTGACCTCTTGAATTAGAATTTAGTTTTATTTTAGGGTTCCTTTTTTAAAATTATGAATTAAATTTTGTTAACAGATAAAGAGCTATCCAACTTTTCCCTTTCTCGTTTAAGTTCTGGAAACTAGTGTTTTTTCAAAGAATCTGTCCATTTCGTTGAAGTTATCTACTGTTAAAAAAAAAGATCGTTTACTATAGTCATTATATTCACTTATATCTTTTATATTGTCAGAAGGACCTATGTGAAATTACTTGTTTTCATTTAAAATAAATTTTGTATTCCCTTCATTATTCTTGATTAGTGTTGCTAAGTTTTTTATGAATATTATTAAAAACTTTTTACAACTAGATTTCTAACTTATGCAGTTCATGGGGTCGGGAAGAGTCAGACACAAGTTAGCCAGTGAACAACAACAATGTATTATGAATGAATTATTAATATTTTGCCACATAGACTTGAAGATTTTGATGAAATTAATACATATTAGAGATAAGTCAATACTTCTCTGAGCTTCCATACTCCAAATGATAATGAAGATATGACATACAAAATGGATGGTTAACATCTAAAACAATGTTGCTCCAATTTTAAGATAAATTTATGTATTAGGAAAGAAGAATAAGTGAAAATCTAAATCTATAACTTCCACTTCAGGACTACAGTTAAGAAGAAAAAATTAAGTCCAAAGTCCCATGGACAGAGGAGCCTGGCAGGCTACAGGTCGTGGGGTTGAAAAAGAGTCGGACACGACTTAGCGACTAAACAACATGAAAAGAATAATAACAGTAAGATCAGAAACCAATAATCGTATATACCATTATTGAAAATAATAAAAGATTCAAAATCATCATCTAGTACTGAATGAATCTTGGTAGATGGAACTCAATAAATGTTGGCTATAACCATGTACAAAGTGTGAGACAGAATAGATTAGAGAACCAGATTTGGGACTTGTGAATTATTAAACATAAAATTTTATTATAATAAGTCCCTAGGAAGAGGCAAATTTGAAAAAGGAGAAAATGGAGACTAAGTTGGTAAGTTAGTGATATCCAAGGGTATCCAGAAGGATGAATTCAGGCTTCAGCATTAAAGTGAAGTGAAAGTGAAGCTGCTCAGTCGTGTCCGACTCTTTGCAACCCCATGGACTGTAGCTCACCAGGCTTCTCTGTCCATGGGATTTTCCAGGCAAGAATATTGGAGTGGGTTGCCATTTCCTTCTCCAGGAAATCTTCCCGACCCAGGGATTGAACCCAGGTCTCCCACATTGTAGGCAGATGCTTTACCGTCTGAGCCGCCAGGGAAGTTTCACAAAATACATGCCTATCAGGCAAATCCTATGTAGATGTCATTTTATAAAACTAACATTTGTCTACCACATATCTAGCAGCCTCACAATATTTTCCAGCAATAAATAAAGTTCATAAACTAAAGCTTCCTACATCATCTGCCCTCAAACAAACCAAAGAACCTAAGACTATAAAGCCAAATGATAACTGGCCCCCAAAATATTTCCGTTCTATGACTTTTAGTATCACTAGTTTTATACACACATATGTGCATGTATTCATATGTGTTTATATGTACACATAGATATGTATGTAAAAACATCCCTGAAAATCATGGGCTAAATGTTTAGAGCAAAGGACTACATATTCTATTTTATTAACCACCATCTAATCATCACATCACACCTGTGATTGTGGTTTTCATTCTATCTGCCCTCTGAAGGATAAGGATAAGAGGCTTATGGAAGCTTCCTGATGGGAGAGACTGACTGTAGGAGAAACAGGGTCTTGTTCTGATAGGCAGGGTCATGCTCAGTAAATCTTTACTTATTATTGCTCAGTAACACATTAAGTAAAGGTAGCCCTAACTGGAACAATCGGATAAAGACCTCTGAGAAAAGGTGTATGACCTTACCTAATGTTTCCCGGCTTTTGTTCTGAAATTAACTCTTACTAAATTTACTGGTTACATGCCTATGATTTCTAAGAAATTGCCATATTTGAATATATGTATATAAAAGTGTTTTAGAATATACATATTTGTAGACATATATATATATATATATACTTAAGTATGCATGTGCATATACATGTATATGTTTGCACTTCATATGATGTATGAAGTGTTATATTTCCAGAGATTTAACTTTAAGATTTGTGTGATGTAACTGGAAAGACAAGAGTCAAAAGAAACATTTAACTTCATTCTTTGTAGCCTATGCTTTAACTGATCATGCCCTTTCTTAAGTATTATCTAAGATATCTGCTTAAATCTAAAAAGATGTAAGATTTGCAATCAAATACATTCCAGTCAGAATAAGAACTATGTGTACATTTGACTCAGCACTAATGAAAAAATATTACAATAAATGAGAACTTTCACCAAATGTTACAGGCTGGTGGCATAAGGGATTTCTCAGAATAGTTTACATAGGTCCAGTGTTTACAAAGGTGGTGTTGTGAGCTAAATTTGATTTTAATTAATCACTTAAAATATGACAGGAATTATACTGAGTGCCTGATATCTACTACTTAATTTATCTTCAAAATGCCTTATGCTCTTTGTCCAATTATCATCCCTACTTTGAGTTGCGGAAAACTGAGACATAGAGATAATTAGTAAATCACTCATGGTGATATAGCCATACATGGGGAGTCCACTATTTGAACTGAGTCAGATCAATCCCAGGGTTGGCTGTTTTGACCACTCATCTCTATGGCCTCTGTGACATATATATGAACAACTGTAAAAGGGGAACGATCATGGACAGAGGATAGTGGGTCCAAAGACCCCTAAAGCTAAGCTTTCAAAGAACCTAAAACACTCGGTCAGTGAAGGGAGACAGGGAAAGCTAAGGCTGCAAATGGAGTATCCAGGGCTAGGTTTTTATGTTTCAACTTAGAATGCGAATTAAGTGCCATTTTGTCTGGAAAATAGCAACCCATAGAATTTGACTACAGAATGTTCCCTAGAGGAACATGAATACTTCCCTCTATGGCATATGCAAATGATAATATCTGTGTTTTTGCCCCACATTCATAACTTTCTATAAATACCTAACTATGTTACTTTCTCTTGGGTTTCTCTTTTTCTAAATCATAGTCTGAGGGTTTTGTCAGTAATCTCAGAGGAGTTAATCTCAGAGGGCGATTTATAAGAGAAAGCTGAATTAACTCATTTTTTCCAAACCTATAAGCAGCTACAGCCTTAATATAAAACTTCTCTCTCTGGACTGTATGAAAAAACAGATATAGAGTTTTACTGTTTCATATTTATCATGTGTCTCTCTTTCTATTGAAAAATGAAGCATCACACATGAATTTTCTTTTTATTTAGGTGTGTACTGAACTCAAATGAAAGAGGCATGATCCATCCAAGGTGGCTGAGAACTACTTCAATATTAGATGCTTAATGCAATAATCCATTTCAGGTGGGAAATCTTGCAACTTTTAAAAAGAGATTGGGTATCTTTAAAACTATCTTAAAGATCAAAGGCATTTAAATATTTATGAGAATGGTTATTTAGTTGGTTGATAAAGTAAAATTTCTGCTTCTGGAACAGGTTATAGGGATTGAATTAGATGCATTTATGAAGCAGGATGAAAGTCTGAGGTGAACAATGGCATGTTATTGAGCATTTATTTCCAGAGATGAACCCAAAGTAGGCATCACAATGTCTAGAAGGCTTGCTCTTCACCTGCACCCTGACAGGGGCCACTGGCAATTACCTGGAAGCTTCAGTTTTCAAAAAAACACACATAAAGGAGCACTGCAAAATACAGCTGTTCGCTATCTCTCCATTTCTCTTTTTTTCTCTTTCTCACAAATACACACACCAGCTTCAGAATGTATACATTTATTTTCTTCATTCAACCTGATATATTTCCCATGGAAATATGGAGTTATACTAAGGTTAAAAACAGGAGTCTATGCCACCTTATCCTGAACTTGAAGCACTCTGCCTCAAGTTGGGAACCCAGAGAAAGTTTCTTAGCTTCATTATTTGAGTTTATGGGGTTTCTCCTGATTGCTTCTTCATTATTTTGAAGGCATTGCAAAAGTGCTCCTATTTCTTTTAGACAATAATGAAAAGCAATTCTCTCTCCTATTAGATTTTGCTGTTCCAGGCTTTTTGTACGCAGATCCATGAAGCCTTTTAGGTTGCACTCTACCCACACTTCCAATGTCTTAGCCAGGCAGAAGGAGTGCATCGAGTACATGCCAGTTCTGAAGCAGTGATAAAATTATCAGGTTTTCTCAGAGGAGCTGATGTAGAGAGAACAGTGAATGCAGAATTTGTCACATACCACTAGAAACCAATATATTCATAACAATTGAAAATGAACCACTATTAAATGAAATGACTGAGAAAATAGAGACATCAATGAAAATCTACAGAAGTTTATTATTATCTTTTTATTATTATATTTCTTTCAGGGATCTTTCAAGTACAGAGGTGTGTGTCCACTTGAGTCTGCTCTTGGGCAGGTATCTCAGAATGTCTTTATTTTTTTTTCTTATGATAATATATATCTCTGATATTTTGCTTCTGTCATTTTACAGAAAACTATGTTTGATCTTGGAATTTTCTGTATGTCAAAATGATAAATAAATCTTTAGAGAAATTCTGCCTTTTCTAATTATGGAAGTGTTGTGTGCATTCATGCCTATGACTACTTTCTCATCTGCCTATCTCTTTTTGGGTTATGTCTGCATTCTCATGTGTGTATCCTTGGGTTTTCATGTGTCCCTCTTCAGAATGGGATTTCAAAAAGATATAGAGAATATTAAATTATTCCATACTTCATGCTATGGTTTATGTTTTCTATTCTGCCCAGGGCTTGATGATAAACCTTAGATGATTAAAAAAATAGGATTAAATGTTTATAAGGATTACATATTTTGAGACTGGACCATTCAAATGAGTATGGCTTGATTTAGAACATGAAAAAGAATTAATAGACCGTCCAAAGCAAAATTTTTCATTTCACACTATATTGAAACACTAAGCTAATCATTTTCATAACCAGTTTTTACTGAAATTTCTTTTTTTCTTCCTCCTTCTAGGAGTGACAACTTCTTCTACTCTGTGACTTGGAAGGATGCTTTATCACAACAGAAGCATTTTTCACCCAGCCACATTTTTCCTCATTGGAATCCCAGGTCTGGAAGATTTGGGTCCATTCTGTCCATTTTCTGCTTTACTCCCATCCCAAGAAGCACGACTAAAAGCCCTAAGCACATGTGGGTCCCATATTGGGGTAATCTGTGTTTTCTATATCCCCTCAGTCTTCTCTTTCCTTACCCACCGATTTGGACACAAAATACCTCGCTATGTTCATATTCTTGTTGCCAACCTCTATTTGGTTATCCCACCCTCACTCAACCCCATCATTTACGGTGTAAAGACGAAACAGATATGGGAGCCTGTGCTCCGTGCTTTTATTAAAAAATAAGACACTGACCACATTGTTTTATTAAGGATTTTGATCTCTCAAGGAAGATATGTGTATTCTTGCTTTAACAAATATCTCCTGGTCCTGACCTATTGCTGCCAGATTGCAACACAAGTTGATTTATTCCTGACTGCTGACTAATGGGTTCCAGGACTTGTGGAAATTTTATTGGAGCTTCAGTTCAAAGGTTAATAGGCTGTCTTGAAAGGAAGCTGTTGTGGTCTCTATTTGTATGTCATCATACTTTGTTCTTGATAGCATGAAACTACTTCTCTTCTAGGCAAAGAATGTATTATATGGTGTGTTTTTAGCTCTTTAATTAAAGAAATGTGGTACTGGGATTTTGACCCTGTAGCCTGTGTCCATTCACTCACTCATTCATTCATGCATTCATTTTTTTAAATTCTCCTAATTTACACGCATTTTGTGTTTATTGTATGTATTGAATCATTTTTATAATTGTTGTTGTTCAGTTGCCAAGTTGTGTCTGACTCTTTGCGACCCTATAGACTGCAGCATGCCAGGCCTCCTTGTCCCTCACCATCTCCCAGAATTTGCCCAAGTTCATGTCCACTGAATCCGTGATTCTTATCATTAAGGATGATAAATGAACAAAATAAAAAGAATGTCTGTTCTTATGGAGCTTGCATTCTCTTGTGCCTTTTAAAAAAGCCAAGTTCATAGGTTTGGCAACCTAGAAACTAAGGAAGGAGGGAGTTGATCACCAGGGGATGACTGACTCATACTGCACGTGGCCAGCACTGCCTGTCGCCTATGCTCTGTCCAGTTCAAAATAAAATCATTACTAAATTTGTAGCTGAAGTGGAAAGGTCTGCCAAATATGTAAGATTCAGAGGATTGGTAGCCAAAACAAACATAAAATTTCAACATTCTCACTAATACCATCAGTGCCATTTCAGTGAGCTTCTCTCTATACTCAGACCGATAATATAAGGGTGGTATTGTAGTTAAATTACACATAGCATTTCTATCTATATGATACATGCTGGTCTTTATCACTTCACTGCCTGTTCTCTCAGTCTACACTTCATCGTAAAATACTCCACCCTCAAGTCCAAGACTTCTCATCTTAAACCCATGATCTATTTCTAGTGCCTTCCTGATCAACATTCAAGTTATCCAATCAATCGATGATTAGTCAATTTCTTTATGACCAAGGACCTTCAACTGATTCTACAATAAGATTTCCTTAGACCAAACAATGGGGTTTTGCAGCATCCAACTTGTCACATTATTTTCTATTGTTAACAAATTATTTTTTTTTCAGACTTTAAAAAAATTAAAGTAAAAATGTAATAAATATATTTTTCCTACAACTCATGAATTAATGAATTTTAACACTGCAGTAATCTCAAAGATAATGCTTGTTAAATTAAAGTTTAAATCATCTTTAACACTGTTCCAATAGATATTCTCTCCTATTTTTCCAGAGGCAAATTTTATCGTGTGTTTTTTGACATTACAGTACATGAATTTTTCGCTTTACAACCAATCACTCTATTTTAGTTAGATCATGTTAATTTAGTTAGAAACCTTACTATGTATTTTGTTTAATAGCATTGATTTTATTTACATATTCCTCTATGAATAGATACTGATATTATTTTTTAACTAGAAATATATTACCTATGCTTTCATTTTCTTCTTGGTACATTTTTAGATCATTTATCCAGGTTGTATAATTTAACATAAAATTACTGGTTAGAAGGATTATAATCAATTATAACATAATTCTGCTTTCTTGATCTTTGCTTTTGATCACTTTTTAAAAATTTCACATTTTTAATACTTTCCTTTTTTTTACATTTTTATGCTTTCTGATTTAACTTTCATAAGATTAGTTAATTAAGTGTTTATTTTCTAAGTACACTGGTTTGTAGTTACCCTACTCTAAACAAAACAAAGATATTAGGCTTCTTTGATTTTTCCCATGGTGTGACTTTAGGAACTGTCATTCCAGCAGGTTAGCATAGTGCATTGGACTCCCTGAAACTCCCTTCCTGACTTTAAAGCAGCACTGTCTTCAGTCTAGCATTTGGTCTCAGTAGTAAAGCCAGAGTGAGAATCAGAAGGCTTGGCTGGTTGAAAAAATAATACTTCACTTAACATGGACATTCCATCAATTTCTTCAAGTGAGAAATTTTAGTTATCGCTATATAAGTAATTCTCATTCAGTTCAGTTCAGTTCAGTCACTCAGTCGTGTCCAACTCTTTGTGATCCCATGAACCACAGCATGCCAGGCCTCCCTGTCCATCACCAACTCCCGGAGTCCACCCAAACCCATGTCCATTGAGTCAGTGATGCCGTCCAACCATCTCATCCTATATTATACTGCCTTCTTTCTCTGTATTTAGATCTTGAGCCTATTTCATGTTTCAACAAGCATGTTAAAATTTACTGAAGCATATTATAAGGTATTCACTTATACCTTTGCATGTAACTACATACACACCTGAAAATACATATATGAGGGGTTGGAAGTGCTTCTTCGGAATGCCTACTAAGAACACACCTCATACCTAACTTGGAATCAGACATTTGGGTTCAAATTCTTTGTTGTTGCTAAAATTTTCTATAGCTCAAGTTTTTCATATGTATAATGGAAATAAACATAGTATCCATGTTGTAGGGCTGTTTCAAAGACTAAAGACATCAAGAAAGTAAAATACACTTTGAAAATACCTGTTACCTAATATCACATTAAGTAATATCAGTCCTAACTAAAACAATGTGATAAAGGCTTCAGATAGGAAGGTCTCATGAGGAAAAAAAATAATACTTAAGTATGTATCTTTAAGTCATTTTGAATTATAAGTAAAAAAAAAAATTCAAACAAAACCCCCCACTAATCATACTTAACTTAAACATTAAGGGAGATTTTCTCTCACTTTAAAACAAAGTGCAATAAAAATACTGGTCTGAGCTCCTTGTCACCAAGAAGTTGTTCTGATATTTTTTGATAACCAGGCAATACATTTTTTTAAAGTATTTCAGAGCTGACATTCTGTGACTCACTTGTGTCTAAGGCTGCTTTTGTCATGATTCTAAAACATCTAACCAGCAACTCCTCAAAACAGATGCTTCTTCATTCCCAAATAGCAGAAAAAGGGGTATGAACTTCCCTAATATTTCTTAACTTATGTTCAAAAAGTAATTCTGACTGAACTTATCAGTTACATGCCCATGATCTCCAAGAAAATGCTATGTTTGAATATACACATATTAAACTATTTTAGAACATATATTTGAGCGCTGAAGAATTGATGCTTTTGAACTGTGGTGTTGGAGAAGACTCTTGAGAGTCCCTTGGACTGCAAGGAGATCCAACCAGTCCATCCTAAAGGAGATCAGTCCTGGGTGTTCATTGGAAGGACTGATGTTGAAGCTGAAACTCCAATACTTTGGCCACCTCATGCGAAGAGTTGACTCATTGGAAAAGACCCTGATGCTGGGAAGGATTGGGGGCAGGAGGAGAAGGGGACGACAGAAGATGAGATGGCTGGATGGCATCACCAACTCGATGGACATGAGTTTGGGTAAACTCTGGGAGTTGGTGATGGACAGGGAGGCCTGGCGTGCTGCGATCCATGGTGTCATAAAGAGTCGGACATGACTGAGCGACTGAACTGAGCTGAACTGAATACATATACATACACATATACATATATATATGTATAGACTTCCCTGGTGGCTCAGATGGTGAAGAATCTGCCTGCAATGAAGGAGATCTGGTTTCGATCCCTGGGTCAAGAAGATCCCCTGGAGAAGGAAATGACAACCCACTCCAGTATTCTTGCCTGGAGAATTCCTTGGAGAGAGGAGCTTGAGGGGCTACAGTTCACGGGGTTGCAAAGAGTTGGACACAACTGAGTGAGTATATTTACACTTCATATTATGTGTGAAATTTTAAATTTCGTAAACAGTCAACTTTAAGGTTTGCATGATATAACTGGAAATATAAGAATCAAAATAAATATTTAATTCCATGCTTTATATCTGCAGCTTTTGTATCATCTGCTTTATATCTTAAGCCTGATGATGTTTTTTTTAACTATTATCAGAAACGTCTGCGTAAATGTAAAGAGATATAATATAATTCTTGCATTCAAATAAATTTATTCCAGTGAGAATAATAATTATGTCTACATTCAATTCAAAACTAATGACAAAATGTTTAAAATAAATGCTAACTGTTAAATAAAATACAGACTCCATGGCATAAGAGATTTCTCAGTATAGTTTATATAGGTCCAAGTTTATGAAGGTGGTGGTTTGAGCTAGCTCTTATTTTAATTAATCACTTAAAATATGCCAGGTATCAGACTTCCCAGGTGGTTCATTGGTTGGAAATATGTCTGCCAAAGCAGGGGCCTTGGACTCAATAGTTGGTGTAGGAGGATTCTACATGCTGCGGGGCAACAAAGCCCAGGTCCCACAAGTACTGAGCTCATGTGCTTCAATCAGAAAGCAGCCTCTGCTCGCTGCAACTAGAGAAAGCCAGTGCAGCAAGGAAGATCCAGTGCAGCCAAAAATAAATTAATTAATAAAAAAACAAGCCAGGTATTATACTAAATGCCTGATATCTACTACTTAATTTACTCTTCAAAATACCTCTAGGCAATTGGTATTATTATCATCCCTAATTATACAGTTCAGAAAACTGATATATAACTAGTAAATTACTCATGGTGATATAGTTGGTACATGGGGAGTCCAGTATTTGAACTGAGTCAGGTCAGTTCCAGGGTTGACTATTTTTACCACTTCTCTATGGCCTCTGTGATATACATATGGATCATTGTGAAAAGGAAGCAATCATGGACAGAAGATAGTGGGACCAACGATCCATAGATTGGAATCCCTGAAGCTAAGCCTTCAATGAACCTAAAACACCTGGTCAGTGAAGGAGGACAGGGAGAACTAAGGCTGAAAATGGAGTCTTCTATGCTAGGTTATTATGCTTGAATTTAGAATATAGAGAAAGTACCATTTTATCTAGAAAACAGAAATCTATAGAATTTGACTGCAAAATGAGGGGCGAACATTGATCTCTATGCCACATACAAATAACAATATCATGTTTTTGCCCTATATTTATAATTTTCTTGATATAAATTCTTATCCGTTTTACATTCTCTCGGACTTCTCGTTTTCTAAATCATAGTCTGATGGTTTTGTCAGTAATCTTAGAGAATTTAATCCCAGGGCATGATTATAACAGTAAGCTGAATTATCTCATCTTTCCCAAAGGTATAAGAAGCTATAACCTTAACATAAAACTTCTCTCTTTGTACTATATAAAAAATGGACATAGAGTTTTATTCCTTGATATCTATTGTGTGTCTCTATTTCTGTGGAAGAATGAAGCATCATGGATGAATTTTCTCTTGATTTGGATGTGTACTGAAGTCAAACGAAGGACATATGATCCAAAGTGGCTGAGAACTACAATCTTAATATGATATGCTTGATGGGGCGGGGGTAGAGATGAGGATCTTGTAGCTTCTACATGGAGATTGGTCATTATGGATCTGAGGAAGGCATATTTGAGCATTACAAAACTGTCTGGAATAGCAATAATATTAGAAGATCCAAGACTTTTAAAATCTACTTACAAGAACAGTAATATACCTGGTTCATAGAGTAGAATTTCTGCTTCTGCAAGAGGTTATAAGGACTAAATGAAACGTACATATGAAGCTCAATGAAAGTCTGAGGTAACTCGATATTGAGAGTTTATTTCCAGAGATGAATCCAAAGTAAGCATCACAATGTCTAGAGGGCTTGCTCTTGACCAGCACCCTAACAGTGGCCAATGGCAATTACCTGGAAATTTCACTGTTCAATAAACACACATACAGGAGCATTGCAAAACGCAGCTTTTAATTCTTTCTCTCTCTGTCTCTGGCTCTCTCTGTCACAACACACCTTCTCCTTCTCTAAATTCATAATGTTTACAACACTTATTTTATTTTCTCAACATGATATATTTGCCATGGAAATATGGAGTTATACTATGGGTGAAAACAGAAATCTGTGATACTTTATCCTGATCTTGAACTACTCTGCCTCAAGTTGAGGCCCCAGAGAAAGTCCTTTTGTTTCATTTTTTAAGTTTATGGGGCTTCTCCTGATAGCTTCTCCATCATTTTGAAGGCATTTCAACAGTACTCTTCTCTATTTCCATTAGACAATTACAGAAAACAATTATCTTTCCTGTAATATCTTGCTATTCCAGACAGTTTTGTAATGCTCAAATATGCCTTCCTCAGATCCATAATGACCTGAAGCCTTCTAATTTGTCTTCTACCCACATTTCTGTTGTCTTAATCAGGCAGAAGGAGTGAACTCAGTCATGCTAGTTCTGAAAAAGTGATCAAATTATCAGGTTTTCTCAGAGAAACTGATGTAGAGTGAAGAGTGAATATAGAAGTTGTCACATACCACTAGAAACCTCAAACACAACAATCTAAAATGAGCCACTATGAAATGGAATGACTTTGGGAAAATAGAGACATCAATGGAAATCTACAGAATTGTATTATTATCCTTTTATTATTATCTTTCTTTCTGGGCTCTGGGCTCTTTCAAGTACAGAGGTATGTGTCCACCGGTGTCTGCTCTTGGGCAGGCATCTCTATGTTTGTGCTTTTTTCTTGTGATAATATGTATCTCTGATATTTTGTTTCTGTCTTTTTGACAGGATACTAGGTTTGATTTTGGAATTTTCTCTATGTAAATAAATGATGAATGATCATTAGAGAATTTCTGCATTTTCTAATTATGGAAGTGTGTGCATTCATGCCTGTGATTTTACTTTCTCACTTGCCTATTTCATTTTGGGTTATATCTGCATTCTCATGCGTGTATCCTTGATTTTTCATGTGTCCCTCTTCAGATAGGGACTTCATAAAAGGTATGGGGAATGCTAAACTATTCCACACTTCATGCTATGTTCTATGTTTTATAGGTTTGTCATGAGCTTGATAATAAACCTTCATGTGTGCTCAGTCATGTCTGATTCTTTTTGACTATAGTCTGCCAGACTCCTCTGTCTATGTAAAATTTCCTGGCAAGTACACTGGAGTAGGTTGCCATTTCCTTCTCCAGGGATGATAAACCTAACATGTTAAAAAAGAATAGGATTAAATCTGTATAAGTATTACGTTCTTTACACTGGGCCATTTAAAATACTATGGCTTGACTTAGAATTTGAAAAAACAATAATAAATCCTTCCAAAGCAAAATTTTTCGTTTCATATTATATTGAAGTGCTAAGTTAATCATTTTTTATAACCAATTCTTACTGAAATTTCTTTTTTTCTTCTTCCTTCTAGGAGTGGCAACTTTTCCTTCTCTGTGATTTAGAAGGATGTTTTGTCACAATAGGAGCATTTTTCACCTAATCACATTTTCTTCATTAGAATCCCAGGTCTGGAAGAGGTCCATGGCTGGATCTTCCTGCCTTTCTGCTGTTTACCTTATGCCTTTACTGAGCAATGTCACAATTCTGCTTGTCATCAATATGCACCAGACTCTCCGGGAGCCCATGTTCTAGTTTCTGGCCATCCTTTCAACAACTGATTTGTCCCTTTCAACAAACCTCAGTACCCTGTATGCTGAGTATCTTCTGAGATTATCTTCTTCATGAGATTAACTTTGGAGCTTGTGTGGCCCAGATGTTTCGATCCATGCTTTCACTGGCATGAGGCTGAGGTCCTGGTGGCCACAGCCTTTGATTGTTATGTGGCAATCTGTGCTCTACTCCACTACATGACCATCTTGACATCCTGCATGTTGCTGGGCATGAGTTTGTACACTTTAATTTGTCCAGTTCTGCTTACACTTCCCATGGTCACATCTACTGCCTACCCTTTTGCCAGGCTCATATAATACCTCATTCCTACTGTGAGCACATGGGGATTGTAAAACTGTCCTGTGGAAACATTTATGTCAGAGGTAATTACGGGTTCTTTGTGGTCTCCTGCACCTAGTCCTTGTTGGCATCTCCTATATTTACATTCTCTGTGCTGTTTTCCATCTGCCATCCCAAGACGCATGGCTAAAAGCCCTTAGCACATGTGGCTCCCACATTGCTGTCCTCTGTGTTTTCTATATTCCCTTAGTCTTCTTCCTCACCCACCAATTTGGGCAAAACATACCCTGCTATATTCACATTCTTGTTTCCGATCTCTATTTGGTTATCCCACCCTCACTCGACCCCAATATTTATGGTGTGAGGACCAAACAGATATGAGAACAAGTGTTCCATTCCTTTATTAAAATATAAGGACTATTACTATGTTTGTTAAAAAGCATTTTGATCCAGAAAGAAAGCCTGTGCGTGATCTTTCCAGAAAGATGGTGTGTCTAAATTTAGTGCTACCTCATTCCATGCTGGGGATTTGATTTTGACTCATTAATGATTCTACTTTGAATAATCTTTAAAATATTTCAAGTGCTGCTTCCTACTGTGGAAGTAAGGACTGTCTGCCTGACTTCACTCTGAATGTGGATAGTGTGCGCAATGACCTCTCCTGGCATAATGTTTCTTAATACTGTTTCCCCCCCAATTTTCCCTCTCAGCTTAACAAAAGAAAGACAAGGAAACATATAACAAGGAACTTTGTTCCCATAACATGGCTTTAAATATATTACTGGTATTAGTTATCGTAAATGTTAATTTTAATGAAATATATGAGGTATTTAAATTGAAATAACCTACTCAGAGACAACATGACTACCAGAGGCTTTCTTTGTCTTTCTTAGAGTCCAAATTTATCACTTTAAATTCAATAACTTCTGGGGAATGGAATTGTGATTTTTAATTCATGTAAATGGTAATGCACTGTATATGACCTCACAGACAGTTTTTTCACTTAATATTAAACTTAAGAGATATATCTATGCTAATACAAATAGGACATAGTTATTTCCTTTAAAACTTACTAGAATCTTTCATTTGCATTTTATTTTTTTTTCATCTTTTGATGACATGCATAGTACTTTAGTTATTTTTAATTTAGAATCAATGTTACATCTTTATGAGTTATTTTTGTGCATATTTGAAAATTTTCTAGAGTTTTGATATTTGGAATTGTTAGAGAGTAGGTTACAGACTAAAAAGTATTGCTTTCTTGGATTGTATTTCTTATTTATTGTAATTTACTTCCCACCTCACCAATTATTCTGCCTAGCTTCTTAAAAGTCTCATTGCATGTGTTGAATGCACTTGATATTAACACTTTCCTATAAACCCTTTGCATTTACTACTTTATTTTCACATAAATGTAGTCATTACCGATTATATTACCTATGGCACAATTTTCAATCACTTTCAAATTTAGGGCTCTGCATAGCTTTATTATATACCATCATCTCAACATCTATTTAATTATTTGGATTTGTCCATGTGTGTTTATGTGTATGTATTAATTTTTACATTTTCTTCTAGTCTAACTGCAACTTATTTTGGTGTAAATGTAGGCAAGAAAATTAAACACTCTCTTTTTCTATTCCTAACTTGTTTTATAACATAATTGAGTTATTAAAATTTCACAAATGAATTGTACTTAATCTTTCTTCATATTGAATTTCAGTTTATAGAAGAATATGCTTTTCATTAATAGAGTAGGCTTGTCTACCTGTCCTTTACTCAGTATTACAATGTTTTAATCACTACAGATTTGTAATGTATTTGAATAACTCTCAGAGCTGATTATCCTTTTATAGTTATCTTGCCCTCCTTTTGTTCTTTATTATAATTAAAAAAAAAAGTGTTGTCACTTTGCCATAGTTAAAAATATCCTCGTGGAATTTTGAGTTAACTTATTCTTGGGTTCACTTACACAATATATTCATTTCTTAAAATATCAACTGATAATTAAATATTCTCCACACTTAGATAAGCACAGATGGTAAGATATTGCATGGTAATTTTGTACTATGGCTACTCAGCTAAGCTAACACTCTATTTCCCAGAATCCTCTCCCCGACTACTTTTCAGTTTAGAGTTGGTTACATAAGAAATGCAGAAGCTGTGGGCACAAATGTGAAACAGTAGTCGTTTTTTGTTCTATAGTCCAACACTTTATGGGCAATGACAGTAAACAGTTACACTGCTGCTGCTGCTGCTAAGTCGCTTCAGTCGTGTCCGACTCTGTGCGACCCCATAGATGGCAGCCCACCAGGCTCTGCCATCCCTGGGATTCTCCAGGCAAGAATACTGGAGGGTTCTAATTTCTCCTCACTTCCCCCAGCTCCATGTCCAGCTCTCCATTCTACCAACCCTGCTGACAAAGTTACTTCAAGTTCACCACTAGATACTTTATTGCAAGTACACAGGTGCGGTAGCCACAGGTTACCATAAATTACCACAGGTTACCACATCTTCCATAAATTTCTATAACTTCTTCCTTTATGATTTCATCCCAGAAGCTGAATGTACCTAGCTTTCTGCAGAAAGCAACTCATTCATGTATACCTAATATGTTTAGCAAATTTGTTTTCAAAACTTTTCTAGCTCCTTCTAAACTTGTATCAATTCCTGTGATAAATTCTTTACTTCTTACAATAGTTCTGAATCCTAACTGACATAAGTAAATATGTATGTATATGTGAGTGTGTGTGTGTGTGTGTGTGTGTGTGTGTGTGTGTGTGTGTGTGTGTGTGTGTGTATCAAGAGTAGTTCCTGGGTAAAAAGTTCTTAAGAATGCAAATTTAGGATTAGTTCCTTATTCAATTAATCTTAAAGTCATTAAATGCCTGTTAGTAATGAGGACACTAGTGGTGTAGGGGATGCAGTGACAAAATTGTTGTGTATATTATCCCTCTAGACTTCCTTAACCAAGTGCTTAAATAAGACAACACTCTCAATGTCCAAGTATTTCTGCCAAAGAAGACTTTGATAAGAATAAACAGAGTATGGATTTGGCTTTTTGTGAAAAATAAGCTGGAGAACCTGAATAAAGGAAATAATGAGTTCAGGGTTTTAAATATCCAGCCCAAGATCCAGGTAAGAAAATGGAAATCATTTTTGACTATCCTAAAGAAACCTACATCTCTCACTAGTCCATTTATTGGGAAGAAGTAGAGTTCTAAGAATTGAAATGACATTATATGAGTATACCCCAGTGAAGCAAATCCTGAGTTCTGCCAAACCTCTCTTACAATTTGAAGCAGCTCTTCTCTTGTTTGAGGTTTCTTGTCTCCCCTTGTCCAAAGAAAATGCAATACTCTCCTCTGACATAGCTGAATTAAAGTATATTGCTTATCTATCCCATAAGCTATTCCCATCATTCCTTATTGTTTATAGAATGATGCTCTCTAATACAAATAAACTGCGGGTCACCTATGTACTTAAAAGTTTTCTAGTTATCACTTTACAAAAGCTGAAGCAAAATGAAATTAATTTGGTAGACTATTTAATAAAACAAAATATGAAAACATTATCTAAATTATTCAATAGAACATAAAAATGGCAACTTTATTTAAATATAAATTCAACATAAAATATCAATTAAATACTTTATATCCTTTAAATATTCCAAGCAAATCTTCTTAATTCAGTATTTTACACTTAAAATACAGATTATTTCATTCACTAAATTTTCAGTGACTAAAATAAAATGCAGCCTTAGAAAAACAAAGCAAAATGTCATGTTTAACTGAAAATTTTTTATACTGCTTCAGACTTTAAATTAAAATGAATAAATATTAAAATTAATTTCTTCTGTTGCAACTGCCAGATTTCAGATGTTCAATAGTCATGTATGGCTGGTGCCTAACATATAATTCTAGACTTATAACTGGACTCAAACGGCAGCAGACTTTAGGGAATAAAATATACTAACCAAAAGAATTGCAAGATTTTGTCACTTTGTACAGATAGAAAACCTGGGGAACATATGCCTTAGAATTTATGAAGAATTCTAAGATTATTGGATCTGAGTAGAAGGAAAATGACAATTCAAGAGACTGAATTTTAAAATGAGGATGTTAAAATGAGATTCTAGATTTGATGTTTCCAGGAGTGGCTCTAAGACTTTATTTGGTTGTTTGACTAAAACCTGGACTCAATGACGGCCTGTAGCAAATGTAACTGAAATGCCAGTATTTTCTTGGAGAAACTGCAAAAAGAGTTTCCAAAGACTTCAGGGAGAATGGAAGTTTCAAGTGGATTTATCATGTAATTTCTGCTCAACCAGCCCCCATCTCTATTCTCAGAGGGCCTAGGAAACCTTTTCACTATGGCTGTGATAAATAATATTCATGAGGAGAACCCAGAAAACCAGGAAAATATCCATTTTGACTATTTTCTGTAAACCAGGAAAGATATCACAAATTTTTGCTGCCAAACTACTTTCTGAATTCAATCTTGAGACAATTCTAAAACATAAAGCCCATTGAACTGGAAGCTGTATTTCTTTGAGGAAAAATTCTGTTAAATTGCTAAATACATACTGGTATTCTTGAAAGGGACATTGGATCATTTATCATCAAGACTCTGGATTGGGAAGGGGACCAGCTAGAGTCTTGGTGAGGCCAGGGGAGGAGTGGACTGGACACTGGTCCTGAACTGATATTAATATCTGGAGAAGCAAAATGCCACTGTGATTCACTCTTCAGAATAGGAGCACATGAAGGTCAGGGAATCAGTGGAGTTTTGACCAGTGTCCATCTCATAGTGAGCCACAGGGTCTTGGAACCTATCATAGAAAACAATAGCATATCCACAGATGCTGTGTTAGTCACTTAGTAGTGTCTGATTCTTTGCAACCCCATGGACTGCAGCCCACCAGGCTCCTCTGTCTATGGGACTGCCCAAGCAAGAATACTTGAGTGGGTTGCCATTTCCTTCTCCAAGGGATCTTTTCAACCTAGGGATCAAACCAGGTCTCCTGCATTGCAAGTGGCTTCTTTACTGTCTTGAGCCACAAGGGAAGTCTCTACGTTCAAAGGTAAATTGCAGAAATTAGTTCTACCATTAAGAAATTAAAATGGTTACTCCTGCAACATCTCCATTGAACTTGTCTCTCAACTATATGAAAGACAGACTGATCTTGGGTAGAATCCATGGTGCTTGGGTTCAATCACATAACTATGCTGTCTTTGAAGAGGTTAAGAGTTCTTATGATTTTCAATGACTTATCTTCCAGGAAAGGAGTATAGTTGGTTCACTTAGGCTCAGGTTCATATCACTGATTTTGAATAACTGGTATCCTTATCCCCAGAAAAGGGCAGAAATCTCTAGTGGATATATATATATATATATATATATATATATATATATATATATATATATATATATACACACACACACACAAAGAAACAGTAGAAATAGAGAAATAGTCTGGTGCATTTTTTTCTGATCACTGCTATGTGCCAGGCAAATGAAGGATCAACCCCATACTCAAAGAGTATTGTGCTGTAAAAACAGTTCTCAGCATGTATGGATACTAGAGTGGAAAAACAAACAAAAATTATGTCTCCAAAAGTCATAAGGTTTTGCTAATGTATTTCCCTGTACACTCTTGGCTTTTGACACTATTAGGGTCCAGAGTTTTCAGGTTGTAGTTCCTTGGAGGGGCAGGTATTGTGTATCAGAAAACTAATGATTTCCTGCAATCATAAACAATTCCCCACATGAGCTAAAATTCCCGAGACAGGCAGTAAACCTTGGGTCTACTTCATAATTATCTCCATCACTCAAGACTTAAGACTCTTTCAGGAAACTAAATATTTAAGGTATATCTTTCTTTTTATCAAAGAAATCTTACAGAGTACTTATATTTTGTTTATTACTTATTTAAACAACAAAATACAAAAATCACAAATAAAATAATTTCTGAATTGTACTTTAAGCTCGCCATTCAAAAAAATTCCTTAAAATATGTATTTAAAATTCACTTAACCATTGTGTATATGTACCACAGCTTCCTTATCCTACTCAGCCATTAAAAAAAATACATTTGAATCGGTGCTATTGAGATGGATGAAACTGGAGCCCATTATACAGAGTGAAGTAAGCCAGAAAGAAAAACACCAATACAGTATACTAATGCATATATATGGAATTTGAAAGATGGTAACGGTAACCCTATATGCGAGACAGAATAAGAGACACAGATGCATAGAACAGTCTTATGGACTCTGAGGGAGAAGGTGAGGGTGGGACGTTCTGGGACAATAGCATTGAAACATGTATATTATCATATGTGAAACAGAACACCATTCCATGTTCGATGCATGAGACAAATGCTCAGGGCTGGGGCATTGGGATGACCCAGAGGGATGGGATGGGGAGGGAGGTGGGAGGAGGGTTCAGGATGGGGAACACATGTAAACCCATGGCTGATTCATGTCAATGTATGGCAAAAACTACTACAATATTGTAAAGTAATTAGCCCCCAAGTAAAATAAATAAAAAAAAAAGAAAATTATAGATTCAACCCCTAAAAAAAAAAAAAATTCACTTAACCAATATGCCAGGCTCGGTACTATATCTCTTCCTGTCTCTCCAAATTTATAAGACATTTACTCTTTTTTTCTATTTACCTAAATCTACTTCTGAATCTTTCTGAATTACTTTTCTCTTACCTTTAAAAAAATTATTGTAAACCACTCTAGAATATATCTGTGAGAGATGGGAGATTCATTTTTGCTGTCGTTTATTATTCCCCAGAATTTAGACTAATATAGATTCTCCTTAAACACCAGAAAAAATACCCCTTAACAATAATTTGTGTAAAAACTACTTGTAGTTATTTTACCATTTGCAAAAGTAAGTAAACTTTTACCACAGCATATATGTCTTTGTCTGTGAGTGCATACAGTTGACCCTTGAATAACATGGGTTTCAACACTGTCACTTATTTCTGGATAGTTTTCAATACATATGTGCCTTAGTACTATACCACCTATGGTTAACTGAATTCACAGGTGCAGAACCAAAGATATATATGGTTGACTACAGAGTTATATGTGAAATTTTGACTGCATGGGAGTCAGTGCCCCTAACGTATGCATCGTTCAAGGGTCAAATATAGGCAGCTGTGTATACATACGTATCTATCTACATAGAGAGAGAAAGAGAGTTATAGAATTATACATGTGTCTGATGTTGAAGCTGAAACTCCGATACTTTGGCCACCTCATGCGAAGGGTTGACTCATTGGAAAAGACCCTAATGCTGGGTAGGATTGGGGGCGGGAGGAAAAGGGGACGACAGAGGATGAGATGGTTGGATGGCATTACCGACTCGATGGACATGGGTTTGGGTAGACTCCGGGAGTTGGTGATGGACAGAGAGGCCTGGCGTGCTGCAGTTCATGGGGTCGCAAAGAGTCGGACATGACTGAGCGACTGAACTGAACTGAACTGATATATTTATATATATAGTTATGTATTTTATATATATATACAAATCTTCAGCTAGCCATGCCTCTCAATAAACGCATCATAAGTCAAAAATGCATTTAATATAATACATCTAACCTACCAAACATCATAGTTGGGCCTAGCCTACCTTAAACCTACTCAGCACATAGTTACATTAGCCTACATTTGGACAAAATCATCTAAGACAAAGTGTTTTTTGTAACAACATGTTGAATATCTTATGTAATTTATTGAATACTATACTTAAAGTGAAAAATAGAATGATTTTGAAAAATAGAAGGATAGTTTTAAACACATAAGTTGCTTCTATTTATATATATATATACACATATTGGGAGAGAAAATTGGAAGATCTCACTGTTTACAACATCATATAACTTCTGCATAAACATCTCTTCAGTTATAAAGAAGATATTTGAGATTAAACAAGGAGTTATTTGATAATAAACAATGTTTGGTTGCCACTCCTGTAACTTTTTCTGCCCAACAATGATTGCATTTTTAGTTCTCCAGCTTCTTTTCTTAGCTTTCCATGCTCTTGGCAGAAAGCACACATTTTAAAGCTAGGGGGTATAATCAATGATGTGTTACAAAGAAGAAATTCTAGTAAAATTATTCTCAAGATTACTCAATATCCTACTTTTCAGTCTCATCTTCCTTCCCTCCCTCTCTTTGTTTCTATGAAACAAAGATTTAGAGTAATAAAATTATTCAGTTTTCTTTAAATTCCAATTACAAGTTTTATTAAGGTAGAGGATTTCAACCAACCTGGTTAAAAAAAAAATAGTTACTGATGAGTTTTTTTTTTTTATTGGGATAAACAGATAATTGCTTCTTTCCAGTACTGGTAAACATCATGGTAACAGACTGGGACCTCCCAACATGGATCAGCAAACATCTGCAATGAACACATTATATGAAATCACAAGCAAGATGCCTCTTTCCAATGACACCCAGGTTCACCCTTCCTCCTTCCTGTTGCTGGGAATCCCAGGACTAAAAAACATTCACATCTGGATTGGCTTTCCTTTTTGTGCTGTGTATTTGATCGCACTCATAGGCAACTTCACCATCTTGTTTGTCAAACAGACTGAGCACAACCTTCAACAGCCTATGTTCTGCTTCCTGGCTATACTGCCTACCATTGACTTGGGGCTGTCCACAGCCACCATCCCTAAGATGCTGGGCGTATTCTGGTTCAGCTGCAGGGAGATAATTTTTGATGTCTGCCTCACTCAAATGTTTTTCATTCACATCTTTACTGGCATGGAGTCAGTAGTCATTCTTGCCATGACTTATAACTGTTATGTAGCTATTTATAACCTTCATTACAGCACAATCCTTACTAACATGGTAGTATCTCTTATTGGTTTGGGAGTGATAGGGAGATCATTCCTCTGTGTATTTCCTTTTGTATTCCTCATCTTGCAACTGCCCTTTTGTGGACACCAAGTCATCCCCAACATGTACTGTGAGCACATGGGTCTTGCTCATCTGGCCTGTGAAAGTAGCAGGGTCAACATCATATATGGTCTGGGGACCATTGTTATCCTGGGATTTGACATAATGGCCATTGTTCTTTCCTATGTTCAAATTCTTCATGCTGTTTTCCATCTCCCCTCCTGTGAGGCCAGGCTCATGTCTCTCAGCACCTGTGGGTCCCATGTCTGTGTAATTCTAACCTTTTATACCCCAGCCTTCTTCTCTTTATGACACATTGGTTTGGCTGAAATGTTCCCTGCTACATCCATATTCTTCTGGCCAATCTCTATGTGGTTATTCCACCAATGCTTAACCCTGTCATCTATGGAGTTAGGACCAAGCAGATTCATGAAAGAGTGCTCAGAATATTCATCTCGAAATAAATAGCAAATGAATACCTCCAGTTTTGGTCCAAAAGATTAAATGCTAACATGTATACATCTGAGAAATGAAGAGAGGCCTTGAAAATGGCAAATAAGGTGCAGCCATGATTACTTACTGGAAAGGATGTCTTTTAAATGTGGATCTCACTTATTTAGGGAGTAAGAGAAGAACCTTTGAATTCTAAATAGTGTGAGTGAGTGAACATTCTATGTGATTATTTGGAAGGTGGACAAGAGATATGTTCATGATTTCCAAGATATATGTCATGTCTTCTGTGACTAGGTCAAGTAACAGAAGATATTTTTCTATTTTCACTATGGGAACCAGGTATTCCTCTTCCTCTCCTCTTCCTTTTTCTCTCTCTCTACCTTTTTTTTTCCCCTAGAAAAAGCCATTTTAATTTCAGTATTCAAGTGAGTTTTATGACCTCTTGAAAAAATAAATTTTCTTTTAAATTACGTATGGGGTTGTCATCACAATTATTTTAGTATTTGGATCTTCTAAAATTCTTAACCCAGCCCTGAATACAAAGACTCTAAGAACAATGGGTTAAGGAATCAAAGATGAAAGCTAGTACACTCACAGCTATTTATATCCCAAAAGCTTTGACATTCTGCAAGAGTATGCCATTTCCCAAACAGTAACTTCTCTTTATGAGGTTATGCTTATTAACTGGGATTTAAAGCTCAATAATAATACTGTCAGTTAATGTGAAATTCAATCACGAAGACTGGAAATTTTTGCTTTATGAAAAAAGAGAATTGAAATTCTTTTATGCCATAAATGTGCATTCAGAGTCCATGAACCATACTCTGCTTTTATTTAGGGATAGAATATTTTCCTGTCAGACCCGTTCTTCCCATTTCTTGGTAGAAACATGGTATGGAGGGCATCTCTTGGCTCCCTGCTAGTGCATAGGACACTACTGCACAACCTACTCACAGTGCCTACCAGCTCTGCTCTAGGACATGATTTCTCCTGGTTCCGTTCTTCACTTCATATCCTGTATGGAAGTACGTGACATGCTGCTCTGACACTATTCAATTAGTGTTTGTCTTTATACTGGTGCCCTTACTTACTGCTTATGTCACTTACAGCAGCAGTTTAAGGGACTCGGCAGACCTGGAGAAACCATGCATTCAGGAGGCATGTGCTGCTGATAACAGACAAGTTTACATGCCTTATGAAGGTAGTCAGGAGACAGATCTGTAGGCTTGCTTCTCCACATTCTGATACCATGAGCTAACGAGAACAAGATTTAGGGGGTCTTAGTATGCTAATGGGATTCCCAGGTGGCTAAATGCATAAAGAAACTGCCTACAATGCAGGAGACACTCAAGATATAGGTTCAATTCCTGGATTGGAAAGATCCGCTGAAGGAGAACATAGCAACCCACTCTAGTATTCTTGCCTGGAGAATCCCATGGACAGAGGAGCCTGGTGGGCTACAGTCCATAGGTCACAAAGAGTTCGACAAGACTGAAGTGACGGAGCAACAATACTGCTCATCCTTGGGTCAACTGAGCTTGTACTTTCTTTTGAAACTAGTGGCCCTAATAATCATATCGTAAGTAGGTTTGATCACTTATCTTTCTGAGGTCAGGTACTTGGTTTAAACACAGAGTCACTTATATTTCTGAAGTCTTTCAGCATCATGATGATTGGGACAAAAACTCTGGGTTGAGAAAAGTTTGAAAGAAACCTTTATACACCATTTTTACTGCTTGGTTCATTTTCTGAAACTAAAATTACTGATTGGAAAAGCAAAAAGCTTTCTAGATACAAGGATGAAACTTTAACAGGTGTTTTGAATTAATTGTGGAAGTGATAAACAATTTCATTGTCCCCAACGTCAGAATTTGAAGAAAAGATTTTGCTTCACCTCAGTCTAGCTCTCTTTATTCTCTTTCTTCTTTTCCTTCTCCTCTTCCTTCTTCTGATGCTCATCTTTATTCTTTTCCTCTATCCTCCAAATTTCTGTCAGTCAGTTCAGTTCAGTCACTCAGTCCTGTCTGACTCTTTGTGACCCCTGGACTGCAGCACACCAGGCTTCCCTGTCCCTCACCAACTCCCGGAGCTTGCTCAAACTCACATCATTCAAATTGGGGATGCCATCCAACCATCTCATCCTCTGTCGTCCCATTCTCCTCATGCCTTCAATCTTTCTCAGCATCAGGGTCTTTTCCAATGAATCTGTTCTTCATATCAGGTGGCCAAAGTATTGGAGTTTCAGCTTTGGCATCAGTCTTTCCAATGAATATTCAGGACTGATTTCTTTTAGGATTGACTGGTTTGACCTCCCTGTAAAAGGGACTCTCAAGAGTCTTCTCTAACACCACAGGTCAAAAGAATCAGTTCTTCAGTGCTCAGTCTTCTTCATGGTCCAACTCTCACATCCATACATGACTACTGGAAAAACAATAGCTTTTACTAGATGGACCTTTGTTGGCAAAGTAATGTCTCTGCTTTTTATTATGCTGTCTAGGTCAGTCACAGCTTTTCTGCCAAGGAGCAAGTGTCTTTTAATTTCATAACTGCAGTCACCATCTGCAGTGATTTTAGAGCACCCCAAAATAAAGTCTGTCACTGTTTCTGGTGTTTCCCCATCTATTTGCCATGCAGTAACGGGACTGGATGCCATGATTTTAGTTTTTTGAATATTGAGGCAATGGCAAACCACTTCTTGGCTTGAGAACACCATGAACAGTATGAAAATTTCTGTCAGCCTGTTTCAGTATGTCTTATTGTAGCTCTCTCTCCCGGCCTTACCCATCTCTTCCTAACCTAATTTAGTTCTCCATTTCATTTACACTCAAAGTACAAACAACTTTTTTCTTATTGGTTTTAATGAGTAGTTGACTAATTGCGTTAGTACAGCAATTTGGCACAGGAAGTATAAGTAAAGGAAAGCAGTCAAGTAAATGAAAAATTCACTCCTACAAATACTAGAAATTCTGTCTGTTTAAAACTAAATACATAGCCATCTCATTAAAATATTTCTTATACAGTTTATCTCATTTCACATGCTAGCAAAGTAATGCTCAAAATTCTCTAAGCCAGACTTCAACAGTACCTGAACCAAGAACTTCCAGATGTTGAAGCTGGATTTAGAAAAGGCAGGGGAATCAGAGATCAAGTTGCCAACATCCACTGGATCACAGAAAAAACAAAAGGATTCCAGAAAAACATCTACTTCTGCTTCATTGACTACACTAAAATCTTTGATTACATGGATCACAACAAACTGTGGAAAATTCTTAAAGAGATGGGAATACCAGATCATCTTACCTGCCTCCAGTGAAATCTGTGTGCAGGTCAAAAAGCAACAGTTAGAACCAGACATGGAGCAATGAACTAGTTTAAAATTGGTGAAGGAGTACATCAATGCTGTATACTGTCATTCTGCTTATTTAACTTATACACAGAGTACATCATGTGAAATGCCAGGCTGGATGAAGCTCAAGCTGGAATCAAGAATGCCGGGAGAAGTATCAACAACTTCAGATATGCAGATGATGGCACCCTAATGGTAGAAAGTGAAAGAGGAAGTAAAGAGCCTCTTGATGAAGGTGAAAGAGGAGAGTGAAAAAGTTGGCTTAAAACTCAACATTCATAAAAATGAAGATCATGGCATCCAGTCCCATTACTTCTTGGCAAATAGAAGGGGAAACAATGGAAACAGTGAGAGACTTTATTTTCTTGGGCTCCAAAATCACTGTGGATGGTGACTGCAACCATGAAATTAAAAGATGCTTGCTCCTTGGAAGAAAAGCTATAATAAATCTAGATAGCATATTAAAAAGCAGAGACATCACTTTGCTGACAAAGATCCATATAATCGAAGATATGGTTTTTCCAACAATCATGTACAGATGTGAGAGTTGGACCATAAAGAAGAAGGCTGAGCGCCAAAGAATTGATGTTTCAAACTGTGGTGCTAGTGAAGACTCCTGAGAGTCCCTTGGACTTCAGGAAGATCAAACCAGCTAATCCTAAAGGACATTATCCCTGAATATTCATTGGAAGGACTGATGTTGAAGCTGAAGCTCCAATGCTTTGGCTACTTGTCGCGAAGAGCTGAATCATTGGAAAAGACCCTGATGCTGGGAAATATTGAGGGCAGGAGGAGAAGGGGCAACAGAGGATGAAGTGGTTGGATGGCATTACAGACGCCAATGGACATGAGTTTGAGCAAACTCCAGCAGACAGTGAAGGACAGGGAAGCCTGTCGTGCTGCAGTCCATGCATGGGGTCACAAAGAGACAGACATGACTGAGCGACTGAACAACAACAATGCAAAGTGATGAATGTGCTAATTAACTTGATTTTGGTAATCATTCACAATGTGTACATATATAACATCATCACATGCATCCATTTAAAAATCACATTGTATAAGCTAAATATAGACAATTTTTATTTGTCAAGCATACTTTCATAAAGCTGGATAGCTGAGTTAATTTAGAATTCTATATCCTCCAGATAACCTTAAAAATAAAGTGGAGTAAAATTATTTTTAGTAAAGAATAACACAAACTCACCACCAACAGAACTGCATCAAGGCAGTAAGACTTAAGTTTATGTAAGAAGGAACATATACCAATAGAGATAGTAGATATCGGGAACATTTAAGTGGATATTTACTGTCCTACATACTTATATGTATATGAGTTTTAAATTTTACAAGCAGTAACTTAAACCAACAATAGTATATGTCAGAAAGCAGACACATGGATCATTTACTAAACAGAAAGTGATAAGACTGTTCATTTATATTAAAATTTGATAAGCTGTTTGGGCATTTGTAGGGCAATGGCTAAAGTAATTGTAGTTGTAAAGTTACTTATAAAATAAATGCAAATGAGACTTATGATAGTAATAAAAATAATTCAGAGAGCAAAAGCTTTGTTGAGAAAGATCTATAGTTCAGGTTGAAGTAATAATGGTAAACATAAGATAACAATTAACAAAACAAATAGCTGTAATTGTGTCAAATGTGCTTGAAATAGTAGCATACTTAAGATACTGAAACCGCCAGACTGGTTTAAATATAAATTGTTTCATATCTGAAAAGTGAAACAATTATCAGGATATTAAAAGGCTGAAAGAAAACAGATGAATAAACAAGTTTTTCTGACTAATTTTAAACTCTGCAAGTTCCATAAAGTCATAGAAAGTGACATAGTCACCATTTTATTCTTGGTAGTTATGAAAATAGACACGCAAAGTGATTATAATTATATTGAGAGAAGAAAGAAGCACAGTAAAACACCAAATGACCCAGCAACAATGTATACATTAAAACCTTCTGACATAAACATATCAACCAGATATTGAGAAAAATAAAGAAAAATGATATAATCTACTTGATGCAACTACAGGGGACAAAGAATATGCAGCACTGAATGCTGAGAAGTGGTCTGAAGAGCTGATGGAAATTAAATGCAGTTCAGTTCATTTTAGTTCAGTCATTCAGTTGTGTCTGAGTCTTTGCAACCCCACGGACTGCAGCACGCCAGGCTTCCCTGCCCATCACCAACTTTGGGAGCTTTATCAAATGCATGTCCATCCAGCCATCTCATCCTCTATCATCCCCTTCTCCTCCCACCTTCCATATTTCCCAGCTTCAGGGTCTTTTCCAAAGAGTCAGTTCTTCACATCAGGTGGCCAAAGTATTGGAGTTTCAGCTTCAGCATCAGACCTTTCAATGAATATTCAGGACTGATTTCTTTTAGGATTGACTGGTTTGATCTCCTTCCTGTACAAGGGACTCTCAAGAGTCTTCTCCAACACCACAGCTCAAAAGCATCAATTCTGCGCTCAGCTTTCTTTATGGTCCAACTCTTACATCCGTACATGACTACTGGCAAAACCAGAGCTTTGACTAGATGGACCTTTATTGGCAAAGTAACATCTCTGCTTTTTAGTATGCTGTCTAGGTTGGTCATAGATTTTCTTCCAAGGAGCAAGCATCTTTTAATTTCATGGCAGTTAAATATTTACAAAATAGACCTAATATAGATGCATATTTAGCATAATGAAATTGCATATTTAGCCTCATATGAGTTAGATGTCATTCTTTTCTCTTTGTTTCAGTTTTAATATTTTCTTTACACAGTCATAGATCTGCTTAGTTCTGACTCCATATATGACAGGGTTGAGCATTGGCGGTACTATAACATAAAGATTGGCCAGGAGTATATGGATATAGCAGGGAACATTTTGTCCAAAGCGATGTGTCATGAAGGAAAAGAGGGCTGGTGTATAGAAAGCAAGAATCACAAAAACATGAGAACCACAGGTGCTAAGGGACTTGAGTCTGGCTTCATGGGAAGGAAGACGAAAAACGGCATGGAGTATCTGAACATAAGAAAGGGCAATGGCTATGATGTCAAACACTAGATTACAAATTGCACATAAGCCATAAATAATATTGATCTTGATACTGGCACAAGATAGGCGAGCAAGACCCATGTGTTCACAATATGTATGAGGAATGACATAACTCCCACAGAATGGCAATCGTAAAATGAGAAATACAAATGGAATCACAAAAATAAATGCCCTCCCTAACACAGCAAGGCCAGTCTCAGAAACGACCCTGTTGGTGAGGATGATGCTATATCGGAGGGGGTTGCAGATGGCTACATAGCGGTCATAAGCCATTGCCAAGAGGACTGCTGACTCCATAAGTGTGAAGCTGTGAATGAAAAACATCTGAGTGAGGCAGGCTTCAAAGAGGATCTCTTTGAGACCAAACCAGAAGATCCCAAGCATCTTAGGGATGGTAGCTGTGGAGAGACCCAAGTCAATGGTAGCCAGCATGGCCAGGAAGTAGAACATAGGCTGGTGTAGACAGCTCTCAGCCTGGATCACAAATAGGATAGTGAAGTTCCCTATGAGTGCAGTCAGGTACACAGCACAAAAGGGGAAGCCAATCCAGATGTGGAGAGTTTCTAGTCCTGGGATTCCCAGCAACAAGAAGAAGGAGGGGTGAAACTGGGTATCATTGGGAAGGGACATCCTGCTGGGTAATGCATATGTCTTCAGAACTGTAGACTCACACAATCTATAGGCCACCAGATAGTTTTCTGTAGCTTTGAAGACCTAAAGATAATATAAGAGTACTTCATTAGCTACCTTCTCTCATTATCACAGTCATCACCAACAGACAACCCTCATTTTTTGACCATTTTAAAATTCTGCAATCTCTAAATACAGTTATGGACATGAATTCCACTTGATTGAATGGCAACACAATGCTTAATACACAGGATAGATAATAATATTTCAAAAAGCATGTGGATTCATCAAAATTTATAACACAATATTAAAAATTACTTTAAAAATTAAAATGGATTCATCCATTAGTATTTAGTCATGAATATTATAAAATAAGGCAGGGATAATAGTGAAAACAGCAACATCAACTACCAATTATTGAAGTACTCCTATTTGTAAGACTTTTTGCAAAAATTACTCCTAATATTAAAAAAAAAAACCTTCAAGAAGAGCATATTTTATATATAAGTTATCTAAAAATTGATGTGTTTAAAAGATTTATCAGAAGTTTAAAATGTTTTCAAAGGAATATCTGGGAGATAAAGCTAGAGAGAAAAGTATTGAATGAAAATGGAAGAAAAATAGAAATAAAAGCTATGCCTTATCTATGTTTTACTGCACACAAACATAATACTCCACACACATTATACAAATACAGCATCATTTTTAAAAACTCACATCTACTTGAATAAAATATGTTAGTATTTCTCATTTACAGCTGAATCAGTTACAATTTTAGGAGTTTAAACTAGATGTCAAAATGTCAATCAAAAATGAGAGACAAAAAATTAGGAACATTGTTAAATTAGGCACATGAAAATTCAATCATTTTCAAGGTTCCCTATATCTTTCTTTACATCTTCATGTAATTTGCTTATAACATTTGATAGGAAATTTCCAAAGCATCTATGCATTCATGTGTTTAATTATTTTGTACTGAAAAGTCTCTCTTCTGATTATTTGAAGATTCCATGGCAGCAATACTAATAACTACCACATTTTCAGTAAATAAGTCAGGATATTATCTAGGTATTGATATAAAGAGGGGAAAAAAGAGTGTAATAAACATGACATGGAAGAAGCAGTTGAGTATGAATGGTAAACCTGAAGAGAAGCAAAGTTAGGAGAAGGAAGCACTCTGTGGCAGTTGTGACAGAAATAAAGTCTACTTCCCTAGGGTTGTCATTACAACAGAATTGTGAATACTTTCAAAGGGTATGGCGATGAATGACAGGAGGAGTGAAAGTAGAATTCATTTATGGAGGCAAGTTGCTCTGTGAATCCCATGGGCGAATATAAGCAAAAAATCAAAAACATTTTCCTTTCTTTTTCAGCATACAAATATGCAACAGTTCAAAAGCTAATGAAAGTTTACTTTGAGTACTAAAGGGTAGATTTGATTGCTAAGGGGTAAAAATAAGCTACTTATCTGGCTTTTCTAATCAGGAAGGAATAATACTATATTATTTGATAATAAAATAAAAAATTAAAAAAATCAATAAATCAAAAAATTATTTGATTGATAATAAAAGTGAAAATTATATCTCCCTGGACATATATAACCATACTCTATGGTGGTGCAGAAGGTAAATATCAGGGAAGTAGCCAGAAAGTGGTATGATTAAACCAAGTGGAAGACAAATACAGACAAGGAACACACACACACACAAACTGGAGTAGAAACAAGGAATACACAGAAAGGAGTAAGATCTGACTTCTCAGCTATAGGAACTTTAACGTTCCTGTGGACATTAGTTTTGCTTCAGTCAGTTCAGTTGCTCAGTCGTGTCCGACTCTTTGCAACCCCATGGACTGCAGCACACCAGGCCTCCCTGCCCATCACCATCTCCCGGAGTTGACTCAAACTCATGTCCACTGAGTCGGTGATGCCGTCCAACCATCTCATCCTCTGTCGTCCCCTTCTCCTCCCACCTTCAATCTTTCCCAGCATCAAGGTCTTTTCAAATGAGCCAGTTCTTCAGATACATAAACTTTAATGCTTCTGTGGGCATTCAATAGTTTTGCTTAGCTTATTGTTAAAGAGCAAATTTTGTAAAACCCCAAGAACAACATGTAATATCTATGGGCATGTGAAAGTGGGAGGGGATAGTAAAGGTAGTCCTTACCTGTTGACAAGCCTTCAGGAATTACAACAGTTTAGATGAGACAACAGTTTACAGTGAGATGGATGTGTTGAAGGAAGGGTTGTTAGTGATCTTGGTTTTTGTCACTGAAATTGAGGACACCTACAATCTTGTGTTGAAATCATCTTAAACTTTCATTCCTGCCCAGAAGTATTCTATCCATTTGATGTTACCATGAGAACACCCTGTTATTTTCTCCTTGACTCCCTTGTATTTAAATTGGTAAAAATATCAGTATTATGTCCAAGCCTCTGATGGACAAAAGCACATAAACAATAATGGAAAGTTCCATCAAACAAATTTTAAAAAACACCTTTCAAGACATAATTGAGATATATACTCAGGGTAATGGCGAATGACCTCATATAGACTAAATATCCTTTTTCTCTGTGTTCTTAAACAGTGTAGGCTAATAGTATATATAGTGAAATACTGTACATATGAACAATCTACAACTGCATGTCCTAACATGTATGTATATTACCAAATGATGATGAGAGAAAGAAATTGGCTATTTATATAAAAGTAAAAAATAGTAAAAACTATTTTAGAGTCTAAGAAGTCAGGATAATTGTCACTTTGTGGAATACTGGTAGTCAGCATGAGGGGACTCCCAGGGTGTTGATAATGTCTGTTTATTTACTTATATACTGGTTATAAAAATGTAATCACTTTGTAAAAAACTGAGCCATGCTTTTATGATGTGTACCTTGTTTATCGATATGAAAGTTCAATAAAATATTTACAAAATATGAATTCTTTAGTGTTGACAGAATATATGTCATTTATTTTTGTATCCCTGACATCACTTAGTACAGTCTATTGCATAAAGTAAGAAATCAATATTAAAATGATTAATGGTCATAAAGACATCCTAGGCTAGATATAATTTGTGCTCTAAACTTGTTAATATTTTCATGCATGTATGTGTTATTCATTAAATACACATTATCGGATGTGTTCTGTGTTGGAAACTGTTCTGAAACATTTCAAATTTGAGGTTTGTGCAGTCATGAATAAAATGTTATGCAGTTGACCCTTGAACAATTTGGAGGTTGTGGCACCAACTATCCTTGCAACAAAAAATAACATGTAACTTTATTGTTACCTTTCCATTTCTGCAATTTCACATTCTCTGATTTAACCAACTTTGGATCATGTAGTACTATAGTATTTATCATTGAAAAAAAATAAACGTACAATTAGACTCACAGAATTCAGAGATCAACTGTATATAATCTGATGCAATACTGAAAAACAAGGATATTCAAAGGAAATAAATTTCTAAAAATTCATAAAGCTATTCCACAAATAGGGAAATAAGTTCTACATCAATATTTGTATTCAATCATGTAATCTACTCTTAAAGGGCTTCCCTGGTAGCTCAGATGGTAAAGAATCTGCTTGCAATTCAGGAGACCCAGGTTTGACCCCTGGACCAGGAAGATCCCTGGAGAAGGGAATGGCAACCCAGTATAGTATTCTTGCCTGGAGAATTCCAAGGACAGACCATGGGGTATTAAAATGAAATGGAATAGAGTTTCTCAAAATTATAAGACATCCTTAGTCATACATACATAGCACCTCTCAATAGCAAGATCAAATGCTTCCCTGTAATTGTCATCATTGAGTGAGGCAATTCTATAAATGTATTTTTGTAAGCTCTAGAAAGATAAGTCCTGTGATATTGAACATTTCATACTTTATTTCTATTTTCATCTTCATATATTTTCTTTTAAAGACATCTGTTCCTCTGATTATTTAGTAAATACTGGTGATTCTTAACCATCAGCTTTAGTTCCTGTTATTTCTCATTTAATATTTCTAAATAATCTTATCCACATCCATTGCTTTAAAAACTTTCTTTATAATAAATATTACTAAATAAATGTCACTAGTCCTCAGGACTGTGACAAATTCAGATTAATATAACCAAATTTCTGCATTTTCATATGTAAAAATATTACAAATAAAATATTTATAAATAAAAATATTTGCAAATAAAATATTTCTAAAATTGACTCCCCAATCCCATTTCTATAAAACTCCAACTCTAACTTCATCTTAATTGTGCTTTTATCAGTCACAGTAAATGGTATTACTATTCAGTGATTTGGCCCATGCAGAAATATGAGCATCACTCTTTTCCCTTCTTCACCTATGGAAAAAAGATCAACACTTGATTCTATTTCTAAAAATGTCATTAAATATAATACCCTTGTCTCCATCCTAACTGGGATGGTTTAAACCATCGATATTTTTTATAGCACAGTACTTTCCAGCGAGCTCTACATTCAGACTAATTGTGTTATAAGCCAGCTTCATGATGTATTCACTCTAGAGTTGAGGGAAAATAAAAATTCTTACTTATTAGCTGTGTGCATCTGCACAAGAACTTTGACATCTCTGCACCTCAGTTTCTTCATGTAGAAAATAGAAATAAGAAGTGTAAATAAACCCTTAAAATTAATCTCTGTTTAGAACATATAATTCTTTCAAAACACTTTGAACTGTATTCCAAAGATACTAGCTATCCACCTTTATTTAGGTATCAGGCAGACATTTTTTTTCTGAAATGTATGGTGAATAGATTTAGGCTGAAATCCAAATAAACGCCTAGGATTATATGGTCCTTCCTAAATGTGATAATGTTCTTTCCCTAAACTCCATCATTTGTCTCCTTTCCTCAAAACTTATCCCATATCTCTTTTCTTTCTCTTCCATTCTTCTTTCCTTTCACCCATCACTGTGTCCTATAGATGCAGTCTGAGTTAGGGGACAGAGAAGACTCACTAACTAAAACTATCACAACATTGTTAATCAGCTATACTTCAATATAAAACAAAAAGTTAAAACAAACAAACTCACCAGACTGAACACCAGGGTCAAATCCTGTCTGTTTTGTCTCAGTCTGCTCAGTCTCTATGAGATTTTCATGAGAAAATCTCCCAGAGCCAGTTTTGTAAAGGACATAAGGTCTCTGAGGATTCTAGTTTCTAATCTGGCCCTGAGTCATGATTAGAAAGCCACAATTACTAAGAAAAAGAAGACAGAAAAAAGTGAGGCTCCTTGATTACCTTGTGAATCTCCATTAACCTTTCATTAACCTGCTCCATCTTACATCACACAGTAATAAATGGAGCTCATTCTTTCACCATCTCAGATCTTCATTTAAGGATACAGTACAGTTTTGTGTTCAAAAACAAGGACTCTCAAGTCAAAACACTTCTGTTCTACTATTTATCTATTTATATGTTTACCAATCAAAAGTGATATTGGATCTATCGTTTAACCTCTTCATTTTGTTTTACTTCTTTTTCAGTTGTTCTTTATGCTTTACTATAGCAACTTACTTCTCATTCATAGTTAATCTCAAATCTAATAATTTACTCCAATTCTTTTTACTGACTTTGCTTGCTTGCTTGCTAAGTCTTTCTTCTTTTTCAGTTGTTCTTTATGCTTTACTATAGCAACTTACTTCTCATTCATAGTTAATCTCAAATCTAATAATTTACTCCAATTCTTTTTACTGACTTTGCTTGCTTGCTTGCTAAGTCGTTTCAGTCGTGTCCGACTCTTTGTGACTCCGTGGACTGAATCCCACCAGGCTCCTCTGTCCATGGAATTTTCCAGGCAAGTATACTGGAGCGGGTTGCCATTTCCTTCTGAAGGGGATATTCCCTACCCAGGGATTGAACCTGCATCTCTTGCATCTCCTGCCTTGACAGGCAGGTTCTTTACAACTAGTGCCACCTGAGACTCTTGGTCTTATTCACTTTAACAATGCAAATTTTGAGTTATATTCAATAGGTAGAATTAATAAAATTTTAATGAATTTTTCAAATGTATCAATAATTTTAAGCAGATGTTTATAATGTGTTTTAGATGTTTCAACTAAGTATAATTATTATATAAAAATAAAAACTTTATTAGTGCATTTATTTACTTACACAGTCCTTTTGCCTTATTTGTTTCCCAGAAATAGCAACTAACCAATGTATCACAATAATTGGATTTGCAGTGGCTATGTAATGCCAATAGACTTTTTGTGGGTATTTGACCAATACAGTACTCAATATCTTGTTTTTAAAAGAGGGTCCAATGTGTGGAGGTTAATAATCTGCTGTGCTTGGGTTTTTTAAACACTTTTATCTTTGAATTTGGAAATAGTGACAGACTATATTTTCTATGGCTCCAAAATCACTGTAGACAGTGACTGCCACCATGAAATTAAAAAAAGCTAACTCCTTGGAAGAAAAGCTATGACAAACCTATACAGCATATTAAAAAGCAGAGACATTACTTTGCCAACAAAGGTCCATCTAGTCAAAGCTGTGGTTTTTCCAGTAGTGATGTATGGATGTGAGAGATGGACCATAAGGAAGACTGAGAGCGAAAAATTGATGCTTTCAAACTCTGGTGCTGGAGAAGACTCTTGAGAGTCCCTTGGACAGTAGAGTTCAAACCAGTCAATCCTAAAGGAAGTCAACCCTGAATATTCATTGGAAGGACTGATGCTGAAGCTAAAGCTCCAATACTTTGGTCAGTGGATGTGAAGAGTCGACTCCCTGGAAAAGACTCTGATGCTGGGAAAGATTGAGGGCAGGAGGTAAAGAGGGTGACAGAGGATGAGATGGTTGGATGGTATCACTGACTCAATGGACATGAGTTTGAACCAACTCCCCAGGACATAGTGAAGGATAGGGAGGCCTGGAGTGCTGTAGATCATGGACCATGGGATCGCAAAAAGTTGGACACTGACTGAGCGACTGAACAACAGCAATCTTTGAATTTATATTCTGTAATTGAAATCTTATGTGAAAATGAGGCAGATGATAGGGTTTGAAATCAAACATATACCTTGATGCTTGCTATACCCATTGCATCAGACTCATATAGATTCACACCTGCTGTACTCCTCCTATCTTGCAAGAATATTTTGCCACTTGTTACCCTACCCTGGCCCAGAGACTGCTGCTGCTCTCTCTTGCCCTTGGCCTGCTCCAAATTCTGAAGCTATCCACACTGGTAACCAGTACTCCACTTCACAAGACAGGGGCCCTGTCCTGTGCAAGTTTTCTCTTACCTGACAATTATCCTCACACCCCAAAGAAAGAACAAAAGAAGATAAGAAAGAACACCATAAATGCTCAAAAGAGAGAGATCGTTGTGAAATGAAAATATCTCCTGCCATTACCAATAAACACAAAATGTCACCACCATCAGCAATTTCTGGCCTCCAGATGTGAATGAGGACTCCCAAACTGTGATCCAGCAGATTCTGCCACCACCCCAAGATGATTGCTGAGGAGCTGGGGGAATGCAAGAGAAAGTCATCTGCTACCCCAAAAGATGAACAGGGAAACAGGATTGACTCCAGATAGCTGAGGTGCATATGAAAGGATTGAGTTCAGTGAGACCAGAGGCTTGCATCTTCCCATACAAAGAATGCTAAATCCTGATCTTTGATGTTCAGACTGCCTGCCCCCTCTGTTGCAAACTAGCATAGAGCCTGACTTCCCCTCCTGCCTATTTTGGAGCAGTTTTCTGAGTTACTAGGATGCCGTCTCCCAGGCTCAGCATCCTAAACATTCCTGCCAAATAAAAGAACTCTCTACTTTTATGTCACAAATATATATATATATATATGTGTGTGTGTGTATATACATATATGTGTATATATATATATATATATATATATATATTTTTTTTTTTTAGTTGACACCATCAAAGAAAAACAAAGCTCTTTATTTCCCTGCATTTTCAACAAGGACCCTGTTGGAGGAGTGTGTAATTTCCTCGATTCTGTCTCATGGCAGCAAAAATTTGAAGTAACGAACGGACCAGTGTTACAGTTTTATTTAGAAAGCAAAGGAAAATACACCCTCGAGGCATGAGGGCAGGTTGACCCAAAAGACTTGAAAAGAAGAGAAACTCCTCCCTGTCAATTTTGGTTCCTCTTGTTATACGTCTTTTCCTCCTCCCCCTGGGCCTGCCCTATGTAAATTGGGCTAGCCAAGAGGGCTGTTTGTTTTACCTGAGGTCCACACTCAGGTCTTCAGACCTTCCTTTCTTCTATTTTTGCGGGCTTTTCCCTTCTTTGTCTTTTAGCCACCTCTCTTTTGGACTCCTTTTTCCTATTCTAACTTCCTAACAACCCCAGGAACTTCACTTTGTACTGGGCTTCTCAAATTCTGCAATCAGCAGTGGTTAAGACTGAGGATCATATATAATACCCTGCAAGTTCAGGGCACTGTTATCGACTGAAAGTTTATAGACACTTCATATGTTGAAACACTAACCCCCAATGTGATAGTATTCTCAGATGGGGTTTTTGGAAGGTAATTGGGGTTGGAGCAGGTCATGAGGGTGGGGCTCTCATGATGGGATTATTTGCCTCATAAGAAGAGCTTGCCTGGTAGCTCAGCTGGTAAAGAATCTGCCTGCAATGCAGGAGACCCAGGTTCAATTCCTGGGTTGGAAAGATCTGCTGGAGAAGGGATAGGCTACCCACTCCAGTATTCTTGGGCTTCCCGGGTGGTTTGGCTGGTAAAGAATCCACCTGCAGTGCGGGAGACCTAGGTTTGATCCCCGGGTTGGGAAGATCCCCTGGAGAAGGGAATGGCTACCCACTCCGGTATACTGGTCTGGACAATTCCATGGACTGCATAGTCCATGGGGTCACAAAGAGTCGAAAACGACTGAGGGACTTTCACTTTCAAAAAGAGGAATGGCCATATGAGGACAGCAAGGAGGCAGATACCTGCAAGCCAGAAGAGACCTCTCGCAGGGAGTTGAATCAGCTTGGCCCTTGATTTTGCCCTTACCTGGTTTAGAAATGCCACTGAGCAAACTGTAGAACAGTTATGATTAGAATATGAGGCTTTTCTTGTACGGCTTCTACATCTTCCACTGAAGCATTTTAATTCTATGTGCAGAATCTAGCCTCAACTATTTGCTATGATGACTGTCTATCACCAACTAGGGAATAGAGTGATGACCATAATTTATAAATGGTCCCCTTTATCCTCTCAAACTATTTTTTCTAAACAACTTTTTCTATATTCTTCTGAGGAATATACCTGTTCTCTCCTTCAAATTCCTCTGAGTTTTACCTGAATCCACCTGAATGCATACTGTCTCCCCACTTTTGTGTTTCACAAAATAAACAAACTAACAAAAACCTAGACGAATGAGGGGAAGAAGAGGTAATTATTTGGAAGGAAAATCTTTTGCTGAGCAAAAAGGGAATGAATGAGGAGAGCTGTGAGAATATTTGCAGCCACAGCACTACCTAAGTCAGTTGTTGGAACCCAGAAAGTATTAAGAAAGAGAAGGAAGACAGAGATTTAGCTGTATTTTGATACTTCAACTCAGAGGGACAGAGTCCTAACTGTATGGCGGCTAACCAATTGTGTTGGCAGATTGAGGTATTACTGCTGAAAGGAATTGAGTGATAATGAAGTAGAAGAGGAGAGCAGCATGTTTCCATACTAGACACTTAGTCCAGAACCTTATAACACTGTGAAACAGGTGGAAATTCCTAAGTGAGAGTTGAAATCTTAGAACTTATAAGTGGGAAAGTATACAAATGTCTGGTTATAGAACTTGAAAACAAGTGAATGAACAATATCGCCCTTTGAGGATTGTAGATCAACTGGAATTATCTAAATACATGAGAAAAGGATTATGCCAGCACAATAAAGCATATAATCTGATTTTTCTCAGCTCATCCCTATTCTCTTTAATCTGGTATTCTACCCAACATCCTGCTAAAGCTGAAACAGCCTTAGTCAAGTTGATAAGTGACCTCTAGTCACCAAACCCAAGCAAATGCCCCTGCACTCATAATACAACTCTCATCAACATATGAAACTGTTTATCATTCTTTCATTTGAATCTTGTTGGTGTATATATCCAAAATAAATTAAAACATGATACTGAAAAAGATAGCTGCTTTCCCATGTTTCTTGCAGCAATATTCACAAGAGTTGAGATATGAAAAAAAAAAACACCTGTTTGCCAACTGAGGATGGATAAAGAAGAGGTAGTGTATATACACATGAAATATTCAGCCAAAATAAAGGAGGAAATCCTGTAATTTTTGACAACATGGATGCACTGTCAGGACATTAAGCGAGATAAGTCAGACAGAGAAAGACAAATACAATATGATATCACTTATATGGGGGAATCTAAAAGAGTTGGATTCATAGAAACAGAAAGTAGAACAGTGGTTATCAGGGACTAAGGATGGCAGAACTGAGGAGATGTTGGTCAAAGTTACAAACTTGTATTTGGAAGATGAATAAATTCTGGGGATCTAATGCACTGTACATTTACCACAGTCAATAATACTGTATTATATACTTTAAAATGGGCTTCCCAGGTGGTGTTAGTGGTTAAGAACCCACCTGCCAATACGGGAGACATAAGAGAAGCGAGTTCAATCTCTAGGTTGGGAAGATCCCTTGGAGGAGGGCATGGCAACCCACCCCATCGGTTCTTGCCTGGAGAATCCCCAGGGACAGAGAAGCCTGGAAGGCTACAGTTCATAGGTTTGCATAGTCAAACACTACTAAAGCAACTTAGAATGCATGCATACATACTTTAAAATCTCTAACAGATTAGTTTTTAAATATTCTCACCACAAAAAAGAGATAATTGTATGATGTGACAGGGTATTACCAACACTAATGTAATAATCATATTACAGTATATAAGTGTATTGAATAAAGTTCTACACCTTAAACCAACACAGTGTTTTAGGTCAATTATATCTCAATAGAAATTAATTGAGATTGTGAAGATAAGGCAATTTGTACATGGGTTGTGATATCATGATTTATAATAAGAAGTATTTAGCTCCAGTCTTTCTTTCTGGCACAGAGTGCTTAAAACTCTTGGAATTTCCTAAATGATGAGAGCCACAAAAGTGTCTTTTTTATCTTAATGGAGTGACTTTAAGGTCCTCACCTAAAATGGGGGTGTGGGTGTGGGAGATGGTTGCTGGCAGAGACAATCCTGTAATTAAGAGAATTGTAACTTTCCATCTTCACCCTCTGGGAGGGGAGACGAGCTAGAGATTGAGTTCAATCCCCAATGGTCAATGATTTAATCAAACATTACCTGTGTAATAAAGCTCCAATAAAAACACAAATGATGGGATTTGGAGAAGGGTGTGATGATGCGGAAATTTGAGGAGAGCAGTATGCCTAAAGAGGGCATTAAATTCCAAGGGTTTTAGGGACTCTGGGCTAGAAATAGGGACTAAAGCAGTGTTCTCTTAAGTAAAATTTTTCTCTGAATTCTGTGAGCTGCTCTAGCAAATTAATTGAACCCAAGGAGGGGGTCATGGCAACCCATCCTGGTATTCTTGCTTGAAAAATTCCATGGACAGAGGAGCTTGGCGGGCTACAGTTCATGAGGTTGCAAAGAGCTGCACACAACTGGAGTGACTTAGCACACAAGCACACAAGGAGGAGGTCATGGCAATCCCTGATTTATAACCAGTCAGTCAAATGCACAAGTAATAACTTTAACTTGCAACTTGCCACTGAAGTCAAAAGAGTGAGTTTAGAGCTTACAATCAACCTACAACCTGGTCTGTATGCTGGTCCGTCAGAAGCATGGATGATAACTGGGCTTGTGACTAGTATTGGAAGTAGGGTAGGGGAAAAACTTTTAAGAATGGATTTTGACCTGTATGATCTGATGCTATCTCCAGGTGCATGCATGTGTTCTCAGTCACTCAGTCATGTCTGACTCTTTGCAAATTTAAAGACTGTAGCCCATGACAGACTTTATTTTCTTGGGCTCCAAAATCACTGCAGATGGTGACTGCAGCCATGAAATTAAAAGAAGAAAAGCTATGACCAACCTAGACAGCATATTAAAAAGCAGAGACATTACTTTGCCAACAAAGGTCTGTCTAGTCAAAGCTATGGTTTTCCCAGGAGTCATGTATGGATGTGAGAGCTGGACCATAAAGAAAGCTGAGCACTGAAGAATTGATGCTTTTGAACTGTGGTGTTGGAGAAGACTTGGATGGCAAGGAGATCAAACCAGTCAATCCTAAAGGAAATCAGTCCTGAATATTCATTGGAAGGACTGATGCTGAAGTTGAAATGCCAATACTTTTGCCACCTGATGCAAAGAACTGACTCATTGGAAAAGACCCTGATGCTGGGAAAGATTGAAGGCATGAGGAGAAGGGGACGACAGAGGATGAGATGGTTGGATGGTATCACTGACTCGACGGACATGAGTTTGAGCAAGCTCTGGAAGTTGGTGATGGACAGGGAAGCCTGGCGTGCTGCAGTCCATGGGGTTGCAAAGAGTAGGACATGACTGAACTGAACTGAAGACTGTAGCCTGCCAGGCTCCTCTGTCCATGAGATTTTTCAGGCAAGAATACTGGAGTGGGTTGCCATTTCCTCCTCCAGGGGATCTTTCTGACCCAGGGACTGAAGCCCCATCTTCTGTGTCTCCTGCATTGGCCAATATCGAATCAAAATGGTAGCTATACAATACTAAGAAGAGAGATCCAAATTTAATGCAGCCATTGCTGTATACATCATGTGGCCTGGATCAGCCCCAGCCATCTCAAGCAGTTAGGATTAAGAGCTTAGAACCAATCCCAAGCACCCTGTTGTAAAAAGTTTTTTAGTAATTTTAGAAGATTAAAAAAATAATAATAATTTTCCTTTGAAAATAAACAATACTAAATTTGAAAGTCTGGGTCCAAGATCAGGATGTGGGCTACTTATGTCTGGTGATGTTGTATTTCACTGAAAAAGGAGTTATTTCAGATCTCAGAGCTTTATTGTTCTTCTCTCTCCCAACCTTAGAGTGTTCCCAATACAACCAAAGTCTCATTCTGGAGGCTGTGACCACCAAACCATAAAACCTCCCACCTAAGCAAAGGGAGTTCAAAAGGATGCTAACTTCTCTAGAAATCTCTTCAGGAAAGTTAGTTTTTAGAAGTGAAGATCTTTTTCTGTAGTCAGCTGAGCACAAGAAAAAGAATGGTAGGTAGTAGGATAGGGGAAAAAGCTCTGCAAAGCTTTCTGACTGAGGGGAGGGGATAAGGGAACTGACTATAAGAATATGTTGGTATAATCCTTTATGTACACTGAGCAACTACTGCTTTCATTTTTCTAATACATTATTAAACATTCTCTGTGTGCAGCTCATATATCTTTTGATACCTGTGACATTCTTTCTGTGCAGTAGAGCTCTTTGCTAAACTGACTCTTAATCTATTTACTTATCTATTGAAATTCTCTTTGTATTTTCTTTCTCACCATCAAGCCTTTCTAAACCAATATAAAGGTTGGAGAAATGCCCCCATCCTGAGATTATATTCAACACAGAGGGAGAACTATAACTGAACTTAACTTAAACCTATTCAGAAATGATCCCTCACCAGTTAGATCCTAGTAAAACATAACCAAACAACTTGCTAGTTTCCTCTAACTAGAACATAGTCCTAATCATTTCAAATAGGACAATCTCCAAGTATGTAATGCAAATATCTGTGAAAATGTCTAAGGATAAGGGTAATCAGATGTACTTCCTTATAAATATAATGAACTCTATCAAAATATTTATATGCAAATGAACTGAGTATCAGGACTTAAAGTCTGCCCTGATGTAAGAATTACCTGACAAGTTGAGATATGCAGAACCAAGTTCACTATAGCTCTCTATTTATCACATTCTCATCAATAGGTTAATCAGTAACTGTAGCTACTTTTTTGATGAACACGTGATGACCCATGTAAACCTTGCAACAACCAGTTATGTCAACATTTTAACCTCATTTCATAGGGGAGGAATTTCAGACTAAAAGAAGGGTAAGTATTTAATTAAATTCACATGGCAATGAGCAATAGCATTTGGCTTCAATTCCTAATATCTATGCCTAAATATTATGCTGTTTACCAAACACTAAGCTCTAAGTTAGCTGAACTCAAGTCACAGAAATTTGATGATAGAATTCTACTTCATTTTTTTCCCAAATCCCCTCAATTTAAATACCATTCCTTAATACAACATTGTTAATCAGCTATACTCCAATATAAAATTTTAAAAATTCAATAAATAAATAAATATGACTCCTTATAACATCATCCTTCTTGATATTATATATTTTTCCTAGATTGTTCTTATTTCTTTCTTCATACCCCTTTTCTTTTTTCTCAATCTTATAATTTGCTTGCTTTTGACTAATTATCTTAATTCACAGTTTTATCTCCTTCCTGTATCTGGGATCAAAGTCTCCTTTGTAGAATTTCTTATGCAATGTGTCCAAGGCTCAAGCAGCAATGTGTCCTTTCAACACACACACACACACACACACACACACTTTCATGCCTAGAAATATTGCTCTAATACAGTTTACCTGTCTAATGTAGTGTCTCCCTGTTAGGCATATGGCCCTTTTTTATGTATATGTCTATCCATCTCTCTCTCTATTGAAAGACAGAGTATGTGAGTGTGACAGAGAAGGCAACAACTCAAGTACAGTGTGCTCAGACTTATTAAGGTGATATATCATGGTGACAACTTTCTATAGTAAAATTAATGGTAGATTTGGTTTCAGAGAGTGATGTGTATAAATTAACTCATTTTATTTGACAATTTTGTGAACCTGAACATTAACATTTGTGTGTATGTATATATATCTATCTGTGTTTCTGTCTTGACAGGAAGACACAAATAACAGGGTCCATTTGCCTACAGTCAGAAGAGAAATGAAGAGGGAAAGATACATTCCATACAGACCCAGTTTAAGAAGATCATCCAGAGATGAAGTTTTCTGTGGCTTCATTGATAAAACCTCAATGAAAGGTTATTCTCTGATGTTAGAACTAACAAGAAAGGAGAGCCCAGAAGATGACCATGACATGAGGAATGGTTTTGGGTGGCTTAAATAGTGAAAGGCCAGCACAGATCCAAAACTGTCTTACAAAGTCCTTGTTACATTTATAGTTCCTTTTAACAGTGTATTGTGTATGTTCAAGTCAGAAATGTGGTATATTCAGAATAATAATTGTTGTCATCATTTTTTAAAAGACAGATTTTTTTGAGATATAATTCACATACCATACATTTCTCATTATATTTAAGATGTATTCCTACTTTGTATATAAAATATATAGTCATGAATCAACCAGTTTTTCTATAAAATAATAACAAAAATTTTTCAGGAAATATTTTGTGTACCCAAGCAGCAAGGGAACAACTTTATCTTAAAATTATTTTATTAATTTGAGTGGCCTATTTGTATGACTCTTTCAACCATTAACATTTTAAGTTCCACTAGGAAAAATACTTTGTTTAACTCATCTTTTGCATTCAGTCTTAGCATAGAACTCAGTGCATATATGATAGATAGGCAGTCAATGTTTGTTGAACTAAAATATAAAATTCAATTGAATGGATTTGATGAAGTACATTAAAATCTTGTGGCCACATTTTGTCATTAAATTTCATAGACTTTCAGGCCTCTATGATGCAACAAAGCCATAAGTTATAGTAAAAGCTTCACTGATTTCTTCATTTTCTCTGTAGGATGAGACATGTTCTCTGTCTGAGAAGATCTTGGTCTCTGATATATTTCACTACAAAAAGATCCCAAAATGATGACCTCACTCAATGCCACACTATTTCATCCCTCCTCTTTCCTTCTTCTGGGGATACCTGGACTGGAACATATGCATATATGGATTGGTTTTCCTTTCTTTATTGTGTATCTGACAGCTGTACTTGGGAATACTAGCATCCTTTCTGTGATTCAGACTGAACACAGTCTCCAGCAGCCCATGTTCTGCTTCCTGGCCATTCTGTCATCTGTTGACCTGGGCCTGTCCACATCCACAATCCCCAAGATGCTTGGCATCTTCTGGTTCAAGCTGAGAGAAATCTCCTTTGAGGGCTGCCTTGTCCAGATGTTCTTCATTCACCTATGCACTGGCATGGAGTCAGCTGTGCTCGTGGCCATGGCCTATGATCGCTATGTGGCCATCTGTAACCCTCTTCACTACACACTGGTGCTGACGAACAAGGTGGTAACCATCATCGCACTGGTAATCCTCCTGAGACCTCTGACTTTTGTCATCCCCTTTGTTCTGCTCATTCTAAGGTTACCATTTTGTGGGCACCAAATCATACCTCACACTTACTGTGAGCACATGGGCATTGCCCGCCTATCCTGTGCCAGCATTAGGGTCAATATCATCTATGGCTTATGTGCCATCTCTATCTTGGTGTTTGACATCGTAGCCATTGTCATCTCCTATGTACAGATCCTCCGTGCTGTATTTCGACTTCCTTCCCATGATGCCCGGCTCAAAGCTCTCAGCACCTGTGGTTCCCATGTGTGTGTCATGTTGGCTTTCTACACTCCGGCATTTTTTTCATTCATGATCCACAGGTTTGGCCGGAATATACCACGCTACATCCACATCCTTCTGGCCAATTTCTATGTAGTCATTCCACCTGCTCTCAACCCTGTAATCTATGGTGTCAGGACTAAACAGATTAGAGAGCATGTGCTGAAAGTATTTTCCAAGAAAAAAACATAACTCTGGTAAAGAATCAAATCTAAGAAAGGAGTGGCACTCTATGGCCAAAATGAAAAGGAAATATTTGGAAGAAATAGAGGCCTATCTTAGAGGAGGCCTGTCAGCTTCCTTTACAAACCCCAAATTAGAAAGCTAGAATCATGTCAAATGAATTAATAAATGTGTTTTATAATTTCCATTGTTTAAAAATAATTCAGCCTCTTCACATGGAAGAAAACCAACACTTTGTTTTGCTTCTACTATGACTGAACAAAACATATCACATTCGATAGTCACCATTAGTTTGAAACTAAACCATGCTGCCCCCACTGCAAAAAACCACAAGCAAACAAAAAAGGTCTTTATATCGTGATTTAAACAAAAATGAACGAGTTACACTGATCACTGCTAGTTCTAAAATAATAGCTCCTGGAGCACTTCCCATATGCCTGGAATCCCTGTTAAAAAGAACGCTGCTTTTGACTTTGCCATGTTAATGTTAGAGGATATGAAATTGACACTGTGTATATGCTATGTGTGAAGATGAGAATTTTCCATGAACAAAACTGAGGAAAGTTGACAATCTTTGTAAATGTGTAGTTTTTTTTTCTTTTTTTAAGCTGTATTGTGTTTCTTGTTTAATGGATGAGTTCTTACAGAGTCTTGCTTGCTGACACTTCTTTTCAAAGAAACTTATTTTTCAAGCAGTTTGTCTCTGTGTTTTCTGCCATTCTGCCACTCCATAGAAAGTTTCATCCTAATAGAATGTTGGAAGCCTTAGATTTCAAGTCCATATTACCCTTGAGTTCGTGTGTGTGTGTGTGTGTGTGTGTGTGTGTGTGTGTAAGATGAAATTCTAATTCCATGTGCTATCACTCACTTTCTATTTCTATATGACTTTACTGACATTATTTGTAGAAAGGATTCAAGGGAAAATATGTTTGTAAATCTTGGCTAATAAAACTAAATTTTTAGCTATATTTTACTGCAGGACTCTCAAGAGCTTTTAATTAACAAATTATTCATTTTAAACTTTGAAATTATCCTCCAACCATACTATGACACTCGTATTCTATAGAAGGCACTTTAGGAAAAAAAATCCACTTATTTTTATTATAAGCAATGGAAAATATAATATCATAAATTGTTGGAGTTTGCATTAATTAACATCACACACTGAACTTGGGTTTATTTAAAAACAACCAGTTATGCTTTGGATTTTCTAGAACCTTACTGTGATTATAGAAAATTAATTATCCATTTATTATATTTATGAAATGGACTCTAGTTATACAGCCTAATTTGTTATCTTGAGTGATTTGGAAAGTATTCAGTCTGTTTGTATGTTTTGGTTAATTTGTGAAGAACTGGTATTTAACCTTTATAAGTTTGGTAGAATTCACCAGTGCACTATTTAGGCCTGGAGACTTTTGTGTTAGAAGGTTGCTCACTACAGGTTCAAATCCTTAAATTGGTAAGGGACTACTAAGGCCATCCATTTCCTCCTGCGATTTCTTTGAATGTCCTCAGTGAATGAGTCACAGGATTCATATCTCTCTAACTAACTTTTTCTCAGGATGAGGGCTGGTGAGAAGGTTTTTATAATGTCTATCCCTGTATCAGCTTTGGATCATCCCTTTATTCCTGTGTCACAGACAAGACCACTTTTCAGGCTCTCCACACTCCCTGAGGAGCAGAGCACAGTTCCTTGTTACTTGAACCCAGCGAGTCTGCTGGTGGCAGCTGGAGGATGGTGCTGTCTTCTGATTGTTCTCTTTCAGCCTGTCTTAGGCAGGTGCACTGTTCCTGGATACTGAAAGTGCAGATTTCTCTGTGATTCTACCCCTCCCCTAGTGCTGCAGGAGACTTCTGATGAACCTGCTTCAGCCTGGGATTATAGAGTCTGTTTCTACTCCTTTACCTCATAGGCAATGGATCTTCACTTGATGCTTAGGGGACAGGAGCTGGGTGAGGTATATCCTCCATCCTACAGCAGATGCTATTCCCATCTACCAAGTCTGTTCCGTGATGCAAGCCTTCTCAGGCCTCTAGTCCTACTTTCCAAGAGTAGGCTTTCCAAGAGTACCTGACTGAGCTCTAGGGAGAAAAACCTGAGTGGGTCTGAATTCTCATTTGTGTCATACACAGACGGCCCTCAGCCATTCTATATTCTCAGTAGGTCTACACTTAGTTGTGAGGAATTAGCTTGAAAATTTTAACCAATTGTTTTTTACAGGCTTGTATGGCATATGGCATCTTGCTTGGTAAGCATGGAACTGTGTTTCATGTACCTTTGGCCCTGCCTCTCTTCTCTGAGGTTTTGTGTTGGTTAGCTGCTCTCTAATTTCAGCCATCTGACATTTTCAAGAAAAGTATGGATTTTGATTATTTAGCATTTTTTTAAAGTTTTTAGAGGCACAACCTCTAAGTTTCTATATTCTAATGAAAAGCTATAACTTCTGGTAGGAATTTTAAATCCCGTTATATCCTCTAAGTGGAAGGACCTTTATGTGTCCATTCTCAGTTTCCTACAATAGTATTTCTCAAAGCTTGGACCATTGAATTATAAGTACTCAGTAGGATCCAAAAGAAAATAGGATTTTATTTATGAGACATGTGACAGAAGTTCTGAATATTAATAGCTTTAGAGTAGGTCTGAGCAATCTTTATTCTTAAGAGACTTTAAGCCTTCTTAATCTTGAGAACTATTATCATGGAAAGTTGAAATTTGATTATTAATCAAAATGGTTCATTCCCAGAGGGGAAAAAAATCAGATAATCTTTAAGAAATGAGATGCTTGATTGTAGAATTGGCTAACTCAAAACTAGACACTTCCTTTATCCAACACACAAGTGCACACATGTGCACACACATAAACACACACACACAACTGACTTGACCTAATCCACACTGAACTTTAATTACCTACCTAATGTTCCTGATGTTCTATCCTTCTGGAACACTTTTCTGACTTTCTAAACTCTATAGCCTTGGCTAATTACCTATTTTGTATCAATACTTCTATCATAGCACTTGTCACACTTACATATCAGTGTGTAACATAACTAGATATAGTGTAGTGGCTAAGAATGTAAATCTATATATGGAATTACTGTGAGATTAGAAGAAAATTATGGTTTTAGAGCTAGAAAGACTTTCAATTCTAGCTCCTCTACTCACTAGCCTGTTGAATATGAGTTTGTTGAGCTACTTAACATATGGATATTTATGCTAACTAACTCTAGAAAATATTATAAGCGTTAAGTCATTATACACAATGAAGAGCTTGGAATCTAGCAAATGCTTAATAAATGTTGATTCACTTCACATTTTTAGCTTGAATGGTGAAGTACTTGACTAAAATATTTCCCCACCGGTCAACTAATTTCTCTGTGCACAGCTGAAGCTGAATTTTAGCTGCCTCTGTGGATTACCTAGGGAACTTGAAAATATGAATCCCTGAACGTGATCCCTCATAGTTTTACTGTCTCTAGATTTTCATTTACATACCATACAGTATGTATTCTCTTGTGTCTGACTTTTATCAGTTAGCATAATGCCTATGAGATTTACCCATGTGAACCTGTGTGGTGTGTGCTCAGTTGCACCTGACTCTTTGCAAACCCATGGATGCCACCCACCAGGATCCTCTATCCATGGGATTTCCCAGGCAAGAATACCAGAGTGGGTTGCCATTTCCTTCTCCAGGGGATCTTCCTGGCTCAGGGACTGAGCACCTCTTTCATCTCCTGCATTGGCAGGCAGACTCTTTACCACTGAGTCACATGGGAAGCCCCATGTGAACCTTTAAGACATTAAGAAAAGCAAAATTATTTAATGAAAAAGAGAAAAGATAACAATTAAGGATAATTTGGTCAACGATGAGCCTATTCAACGTAATAATAGATTCCAAAAGACTGTAGGAGAATAACTTGAAAAGGCTAATAAAATGTAATAACTAGAGAATAGAATTGCATAGTTAGAGAAGCGCCACTCAAGAAGAGCGTGAATTGAAGAAAATTTTGGTGAACAGATAACGGAGAAGGTAGCACCAAGAGACTCTTACTAAGAAAGTATTAAAGCATATGCTTAAGAATGAAGTACATTTAGTCAAGAAGGAAGAACTGGTGCAAAAAATGGAAATTTCTGAATCTAGTAGTAAACTTTATACTGTAAGCCAAAGATGTGATTATATATCATGTTGATTTTAAATTTCTCTTGTTTTTCACCTCATATGATTCTCCATTTTTGAAACAATATTTTATTATTTTGACAAAGAGTCTTACTTGATACTATACCTGCCTTAATGACTATGACAACATAGATGCAATAATGTAATAACTCAACTTTGGGTAAGTTACTTCCCATAGAAAAACCTTAGCCTTCAAACAATTAAAAGAAGTTCTTGATGAAGAAACCACACACTCACAGGTGGATAATATAACGTTTGTTCAGATATTACTTATGCATAAAAAATATTTAGTTCAGAGACTGAAAAATTGAAGAAATCTGTCTCTTATCTTCTTGGTCCTTACCCCATAGATGATGGGGTTCACCATGGGAGGGACTAGGAGATAAATGTTGGCCACAAATATGTGGACATGGGGTGCCACATGGTGCCCAAACCTGTAAGTAAGAAAAGAGAAGAAGGCTGGAGTATAGGACACTAAGATTACACAAACATGAGAGCCACAAGTACCCAAAGTCTTGAGTCGGGCATCCTTGGATGGGAGATGGAAGACAGTGTAGAGTATGAGGACATAAGAACAAATGATCAATATTAAGTCCACTCCTCCTGTAAGAAATGCAACAATGAGGCTATAGGCTCTGCGGATTCTGGTCTCAGCACAGGCAATCTTGATGAGGGCCATGAACTCACAATAGGTGTGGGAAATAATATTGGTTCTGCAGTAGGGAAGCCACCATAGCAAGAACGGGTGAGGAAATAGAAGTGCTGTGCCCCGGAATACAATTGCTAGACCCATACCCCCAATTGTAGAATGTGTCAGAATAGATGCATGTCTTAATGGATTACAAATGGCTACATAACGGTCAAAAGCCATTGCCAGGAAGAAGCCAGACTCCATGGTGGAGCAAGAGTGAATCAGGAACACTTGGGTGAGGCAGGCTTCAAGGCGAATCTCTCCATCATGGAACCAGAAGAGGCTGAGAAGTTTGGGCACAGCTGTAGTACACACAGTAAGATCAGCCAGAGCTAGCATGCAGAGGAAGAGGTACATTGGCTCATGGAGGCTAGAATCTGTCTTGATTATAAAGAGAAGAGAGCAGTTTCCCAGTAGGGCCAAAAGATAGATCACACAAAAGGGGATGGAGATCCAGATGTGGGCAGTCTCTAATCCAGGAATGCCGATGAGAATGAAGGTTGATGGATAGATATCAGTCTTATTATACGCTGACATAATCATCAGATGTTTTAGTTTTCCCTTCATGGATTTTCATCTAATGCAAACAAATAATAACATAAATTTTGAAGCCTCTGACAAGTTCAGTTATCCAAAATGCAGAGAATTATAGTCTATGGAATAAATACAATGTCTGTAAATATTTTGATAGAAATTATATCATTATCTGAGAGTGAAATATTATTTTAGAGTTGTAATCTTCAATGTGGCTGCTCTATAGATGCTAAATGAGAAAAGATATTTAGGTATCAAAAAACTGGAGTTACATATATGAAAGCAAAATCTTTCATTGAGAAGAAAGGGATATCAGTTGAAAGCTGAAGACTCTGTAAGAGTCATGGGTTTGGATGACTTTGTAACAAACATGTAATTGTAAGATACAAAATAGAGTGAAACAGGAGGGGTGATAGAATATTTTGAATGGAAAATAGACTTTATTTTAGATTTTAGGTATAATAGTTTGGGCACATGCCAAATTATAGGGGGTAGCTTTGTGATTTAAACATTGCAATTCTGGGGGACCATTGTAGAATAAACAGAAGGGGGTTAATTCAGACCAACATGGGATTCATGCAAGATGATAGCAAGAGTGAGCTGACTCATTGGAAAAGACCCCGATGCTGGGAAAGATTGAGGGCAGGAGTAGAAGGGGACGACAGAGGATGAGATTGTTGGATGGCATCATCAACTCGATGGACATGGGTTTGGGTGGACTCCAGGAGTTGGTAATGGACAGGGAGGCCTGGCGTGCATGGACAGAGAGGCCTGACGTTCATGGGGTCACAAAGAGTCAGACACTACTGAGCAACTGAACTGAACTGAATGTATTTCCCAGTAGAAAATAAGTGGATAAATTATGCAGAGAAAAATTCATATGGAAGTGAATGCAATTTTCCAATTATTTAAAACAGATTTTATCCATACTTGCAATCAGGAAATTAAAAATGAAAATGAATATGATAGAAATCACAGTTTATATTTTTAACCAACAGAATATCATGATTGTTGATATCAAGCATTAGAGAGGTTTGGGCTAACGAGCAACTAGTATGCATAATTGGTAGAAGACAATTGACCTAACAGAGAAAAAATTGTATAGTAACTATTCTTATGAAACAAAGTTTTGGCAGATCAATTTAACTATTTGCCATCCTAGGGAATAATGTTCATATATACATATGGAGGGAAGATCCTCTGGAGGAGGGCATGGCAACCCACTCCAGTATTCTTGCCTGGAGAATCCCATGGACAGAAAAGCCTGGCGGGCTACAGTCCATAGGGTCGCCAAAAGTTGGACATGACTGAGTGACTAAGCACATAGACGTAGAAGCATATACAGTGATTTTCACTGTAAAAATGCCTATGATAGAAGAAAAATTCAAGCATCCAAATGTCCATCAAAGTAATATCAAGTTAAAAAATCTGTAGCATATTATAGAGTACTCAGAAGCAATTAGAATGAAGTTATTTATACATATTTACATATAAAATATTCAAATGAAAAATGAAACAGAAATTCAATTTTTCCATTAACACAAAACACAAGCAAAAAGGAAACATGTATATTTGTGTATATATATGTATATATATACACAAAACACATTTATACTAAGGCTTTTATAAACACAGCAAACAATCAAAAAGGGTATACTTAGGAAGTAAAGACTTAGAAAGAGCCTAAATTTGGGACTGTGATAAGAATATAATTTAGCTGTATCACTGTGGTTACCTTTTTTTAACAGCCCAGTATAGTTGATAAATTCATGTGCTATATATACTTCAAGGTAAGTAAATAAATAATGCAGAGTTGCAATGGTATTCATTATAAAAATATAAACCATGAAATTACAGAGGAGATGAGGCTTTCCTCGTCTTATAATATATTAAAACATTTCTCTAATCTTTTGAAATATCTTTCCCACATCTCTCATAGAGAACTTGTCACTTAGTCAGTTTGTGAAAGTGGTGACCCGGTGCCTTTGTAATTCATGGTGGTAGTTTTTCCACATAAAATCCCTCAATAACTCAAGATTTTACTCACATATCATTCCTCTGAGATTACTTTTCTAGTTATTTTGAACCATCATTTGATATCCCTCCTCAGCGTCCCTATGATGTGTACACTTACATTCTCTATTTTGTCATACTGTATTTTTATTTCTGTACATCTTTCACATTTATTATGGTACAAATTATTACTTGACAGAGTTCATCTCTTTTCATATATTTGTTTGATGTCCCAATGAATGAATGAACAAAAAGAGAAAAAGGAGAACATAAGGGAGTGCTGTTTTTTCTGGTAAATAATTTTATTTAAACTTAAGACACACAATGGAATCACTATAAACTGACTCTGGTTCACGCTAATCCCCAAACACTATAGTACATTAACCGTTTATACTATTTTCATATTATTTATACTATTCATACTACTAAAATTTTTAACACTACTTTTATAGTGTTTATACTATTTATTTATCATATTAAATATTTAAGACATATCCAAGAAATTAAAAATACAACAAAAATAAATTATAAAAAAGAAATACAACAAAATTAAATTATATCAATATTGTTTTCCTTGTCTGATTATGGGGGAAAAAAGAGGAATGGAGGAAAAAAATATCCAATTTTGAGGAGGAATAAAACAAATGACCTATAACACCTTCTGGCAAAATTCTGCATCTCAGACTTTCTCCATGCTGTTAAATATTCTATATAATTTTTTATTCTTGTTGGTTTTTTAAACTTTTTATTTTGTATAGGAATATAACCAATTAACAATGCTGTGATAGTTTCAAGTGTGATGCATTGATACATGAAAAAATGTCAAGTTGCAAAATGAACATAGTAGATCCTGATATTATAAATCAAAACCCCAAAGACCTTGTATGCACACTTAGAAGAGTCAAGAACACGGATGTACATATGAGTGAAAGATAGTGTATGAAATAAACGCAACAAAAAGTAAAAAAGAAAAAATAAGTTCTATATCTCTATCAAGCTTATAACAAAAACAAAATAAATCAACATGAATTGAGCTTCTATTAGATATTATACTTCTTTATACTGAAGGCACTGTCTTACTGAATCCTTAAAGGGACTTTCTAGATAGGTACTCAAACATATAACACAGATATGAATACAAGTAAATGATGTTCACTTTAGGTTCCCCAAACTCTTCTACAATGAATTCAAGGAGCTAGAATTGGAACCCAAGTGTAATTACAAGGTTTGCAATTTTGTAAAATGTTATAAAGTTTATATTAACCATTAAGAGGCAAGTACGCCACAGGATTCTGTAAATGCAAAATGACATAAGGCATGTTAGACAGTTTGGGGCAGCATGAAGAGTGATTCAGATAGCAGAGATCTCTCAGGTTTGTTCACAAAGTAGGGCTGATACATCTGCACTCCCAGCCTTTCTTCACTGCCTTTTTCTGAAGGCCTGATCTAAGTAGAGAAGCCCAAGCACAAATTTATTCTCAAGGAAAGCTGCACCTTGAATCAATTCACATCAGAGTAAAACAGAGGCCACCTATTCAGGGGTCATAAATCCAAAGGGCTCAGTTGCTCCAAGAAATCTTACACAAGTCTGTTTTTCACAGCCTGTTTGCCCTGATGAGAGTCCTGAAACCTTCTATCTGGCTATTGTCAACCTAGCCTGTGACACAGATGAGAGCAAACTACATTGCCTTACCTCACCAGGGGTGCTCCTGGGATGGGGATTAGTACCCACCTCAACTGAAGAAAACTCCATAACTTACAGCTTTTCATAATGAGCTCAGTTATAGACATGCTTCCCATTTTCTGAAGGTCCCATGGGCATTGAGTGGGAATGGTCTCCCTATAGTGTCAGGGAAAGATAACACTGGGAGTTAAAGATTTGAGTTCAGAAATCAGGTTCTAAGTCTTTACAGCTGACATCTTCATAACAGGAAAATCCAAGAAAGGGGAGAGGGAAAGAAGATGAGTCTTCCTCAGTTGCCTGGAGTCTGCCTTTCAGCAGGATTGCTTGCATCTCAGAATTGCTTGTTTTAAAAATGTATGCACAGATCTAAAAAGTAAAGATAATGTCTAGTCCCTTTGTTTTAAATAATGCCTTTTTTATTTTTAATATAAGAAAAGATAAAGAAAAACTAGTATCAATCCTAAAGTCACCTTGATATTTAAATTATATATAATTTTTATATTAATATGATTTTAAATATTTAACTCATATTAGACTCAATTTTATATCATAACCCATTTTAAGACATGATATATACTTTATTCCTTTCATATTAATCAGAATAAATTCCATTGATTTTTTTTAAATGCACATCATGTTGATTTGATATATAAATACATTTTGGAAGGATTTCCCCTCCTCCCACATCTAGTTAATTAATATATGTGTAACCTCACATATTTATTTGTATGTGAGTACATTTGTGTGTGTGTGTATGTATAAGAGAGAGAGCATTTAAGTTCTACTCCCCAGCAAATTTTGATTATATAATATAGTATTATCAACTATAGTCCTTAAGTTAGGTGCTAAATCCTCAGAACTTATACATCTTATAGCTGAAAGTTTGTACCCATTTACCAACTCTTCCCATTTTTTCCCCTAACATAGCCCTTGGCAAGTACTTTTGTGCTGTCTGTCTGTTTCTATCACAGAAAATTTATTACATGAAACAAATGAAAATGTGACTTTGTTGAAAACTGAATTGCATTTAAACATTATTGTGGAAACTTTGACATCTTTAAACAATCAAACCACTGAGATTTATTGCTTGATTTTACATGTATGTATTCCAGGCTAGCTTTTGACCTTTAAATAATTTTTGAATCTTTATTGTGTGTGTCAATCTCACTAATTTCATTCATTGTACAACTTGGAATTTTATCACTTAACTTTAAATTTAGTTATATTCTTTATGTTATTGTTAGTGTGTTTTATATACATTACATACACACAGTGAGAGGGGAACAGGCAGGAAGGTCAGGGGTTGCTAAACGGAGGAAATAGGCTGCAAGTGTCAGATATTTTTCTCTCTCTCTTAAGCAGCAGGAGGAAACAAACTAGTGTTGTATTTTTTCCCCTTCTCTATACAAATTTAAGAGACTTCCCTGGTGTGGCTCAGATGGTAAACCTGGGTTCCATTCCTGGGTTGGGAAGATCCTCTGGAGAAGGAAATGGCAACCTACTCCAGTACTCTTGCCTGGAAAATCCCATGGACGGAGAAGTGTGGTAAGCTACAGTCCATGGGGTTGCAAAGAGTCGGACACAACTGAGTGACTTCACTTTCACTTTATACAAATTTTAAAAGAGGTTTCTCTTAAAATTCAGTGTTGCCATAATGACACCTGGTTCCACCTGAACGTAACTTTCCTCAAACCTTGAGCTAACCAATGCATTTTTGTTATGGAAATGTTTGTCTTAAGCTATGTTAAGGTACTATGCATTTACCCTAGACTCTGTCTTCAAGTCGTTCTGCCTAAAGGATCAGAACCTGTATGTTTTACTCATACATTGTTCTCCTAATCTATGTTAATAAAACTATATATTTGCTTGGAAATCTGCCTTTCTTCAAGATTCATGTCAATCGTTTTATGGCCCAGGATGACTCAACTGGTGCCAATGTTATCAAGGCATGTTGTGGGTGAGGGGCCTGGTGCCATTCTCTGAGTTTTGAGACATTTCCTTTTTCTAGTTAGCAGACTGCTAGTAGCTATATAACATTCAGCTAAAGACTAGTAGGGGGGCACTCTTTCTGCCCCCTTCTGATGTCTATGTCAGAAACTTTCTCTATCTCTTTTATACTTTAATAAAACTTCATTACACAAAAGGGCTGAGCAATCAAGCCTCGTCACTGGCCCCAGATTGAATTCTTCTCCTCCGGGGGCCAAGAATCCCAGCGTCTTACGTGGTTCAGCAAAAACCTTTCAACAGTGAAACCCCATTATCTGGAAATTCTATAGTTGCAAATTTGCCTACTCTCAAGAATTTATTTGTAACCTCAAATAAATAGTTATAACATTTTCACAGTCATCTGTAGACATGCAAAGATCTGGGACAAATTAAATTGCCTGACATGTACATTCTCAGCTGAGGTGGACTTTTCATTTGCTCTTTCACGTTGTAAACAAGTGTTATTTTTGCATTCTATTCAGTGCCACATTTTTCTTATTTTCATGTTTCTTGTTGATAATCTTGCTGTTTGTAATAGCTGTCAAGTGTAGTGAAATGCACTAGAATAAATATTTAAAAAATTTACTTCTGAAGTGTACTAGAATAAAATATTTATCTAGTGTTCCCAAGTACAATAAAGTTGTGATGTGTCTTATGGAGAAAATAACTTTATTATTGTCAGTTATGAGTTAAAATAAAAAATATTGTACACCCAGACAAAAGAAGAGAAAATCTGCCTATCTGTATATGAAGCTACTCTATAAAATACTACAGAAACATCTAGAGTGCATGACACAGAAATGAAAAAGATGTTAAATTTTGGCATGCATGAGGTGACAACTAATTTAAAAAGTGTAGTGAACAGCGATGTTGTGAGGTTAAAAAATCAACCAGGTCACCCAGGGTCAGAAAAATGTCAAACTATTCTTGACTAGTGCAGGCTGACTTGTACAATTCATGAAGAAAAGCATGACAGATATTAATCTTAAAGCTGAGACAAGTTCTATTTATCAATAGGCTACAGAAGAATTTTTAAAAGTCTGCTCTGTGTTCAGGAAAATAAGTATGTGGAAGAGCAGGTTTTTAACACTGTTGAGACTGTTTTAATACAATGATATTGGTATATGGCTTCCCAGATGGCACTAGTGGTAAAGAATCCACCTGCCAAGGCAGGAGATACAAGAGATGTGGGTTCGATCCCTGGGTTGGGAAGATTCCCCTGGAGAAGGAAGAGACAACCCACTCCAGTATTCTTGCCTGCAAAATTCCAAGGACAGAGGTATCTGGCAGGCTGCAGTCCATGGAATTGCAAAGAGTCAGACACTACTGAACACACATACATTTATTGGTACATGAACATATATAGCAAAAAGAGACCCTCTTAAGCTCCTAGCTTTTAATCAGTTAAAGATCATGCCATTAAGCATTAGTGAAATGTGGTGCTGTTAAGCAGAAACACACATAAAACAAGGTTACGTATTGATCAATTGACAAAAATGTTGTGATGAGGGAGGAAAGGAACAGGCAGAGCTGACTCCATCTTGAAAAGAAGGAGACTCCATCTTGGACTTTCAGTGAGTGTTGGACTATGTGCCTGGTACCCATGGGGATAACACACCTATGGCCGAACTGGCCTCCTGGACTGATCAACACCAGATTCCATACCAAGATTTCCTGTCGCCAAACAGAACGTAATAAACCCCTATGTAGTCAATCACCTTTGTAATCTTTATGGCATCCATTGGTGTAGGCTACAATGTATAACCAACTGACCCTTCTGATTATGAATCATGGCTGTAACCTGATTGTATCTCCCTTTAATACTTTCCAGGCTAGGTTTAAGGAATTTGGGGATGTGGGCTTGAGCAGTACACTTAAGGTATATAAGGTTTTCACAAAAGTCGGTTGGGGTCCTTGGTTAAGAGGAGACTCTCTGCCTTGGGCCCGCCGGTGTAATAAACTGCATTCCACTAACTGCATTGTCCTTCTGAGTGAGTTTGTTTCCTGGAACGCATAGCTACAACAATGACAAGAAGCTTGTAGGAACTTAGATCTGCATTTCCTGTAGGAATGATATTTTCCTACATTTTAATTGTGTATCCATGGTGACTTTATGGAAAATAACTAATGAGAATCATGAGAATGGACTATGCTTGTGCATGAATACATATCATATGTATATGTACACCGCCCTCCGCAGCCCCCGCCACACACACACACTCATCCGGAGTTGGGCTTACTCTCTCGTTCCCCCATAGGAGAACTCAGGCTGAGGGAATTTCTTGGTGCAGAGCAGTGCCAATCTGAGGAAAGGTGAGTGATGTGGGTAAAGTGAAACATTTCTTCTTATTTTTACTAATCTGTTTTGTCTTGTTCTTTGCTCCACCAGGGTTCTATAACCTCCCATCTAGACTCTGGAACTCTTATTTTCATCTGTTACTGGTTGCTGAGCAGGCGTTTCTGTGAGGGAAGAGTATAAGGACCTCCTATTCAGTCACCTTCCTAATGTAAACCTGACATCTTTGGTTTCTTTTTCTTAAAAACCAGGGCTCCCTAATGGCTCTCTTTTTTTGACTCAAAACCAGATTAGAATCTTGAATCCTCAGAGATCTTTTTTGTGCTTTATAAAACTGGCTTTGGGGAATTTCTACTGAAAGCTCCTCCAGGCAAAGAGCAGTGCTCTCATAAAGACTAAGTGGTTTGAGACAAAACCGAGACAGGATTCCATCCTGGTGCTCTGTCTGGTGAGTCTTCTCTGTCTCCTAACTCACAGTGTATCCAGAGGACACAGTGATGGACAAAAGGAAAGATGAGAGAAAGAAAGGAAGAGAAGAGACACAAGATAAGTTTGAGGGAAAGAAGACTGAGACAGAAGCTCAGAGAAATGGATGAGATCATATTTAGGAAGGAGCATGTAGTCATAATATACACATTTGGATTTCAGCCTGAATCTATCCTGTGCATTTTATTTTATTTATTTTTTTTATCCTGTGCATTTTAGAAAAATCACTCTCCTGACATCTAAAGAATGATGGATAGCATGGTATCTTTGAAGTAGGCTCAAAGTGTTCAACATCTATCTAAAACTAAAAATATATTATATTTAAGGCTTTAACTTTATTCCTTCTTTTATAGACGAAAAATGCTTGTCACTTACTTTCCTTTGATCACACTGTAAATAAGTCATGAATCTGGGTTTCAACACAATTATTCTGACTGCAGACCTCATACTTTCAAGTACTGTAAAGTACTGTGCTGTAATAAATCCAAGAAATGATAATGATTTAAACTAATTTCATTATGAATGAGACAGATGCACTGATTTTTAAGATACTGAAGAGGTAAAATTAGTTGTGCTTTTTATAATGTGTGAGAGAAGAGGATGCTATTCAGATATTTTTCTTTCTTTTTTAAATTTAGGTATAATTGACATATAATGTTATTGTTTGTTTCAAGTGTACAGCATAACCTACATCTTGTGAAATGATCACCACAATAATCTGATTAACATCCATCACCATAGATAGTTACAACTTTATTTCTGATCTAGGAACACACACACACAAAATTAAGACTCTGTCGTTAACTTATATTAATGAATCACAGAAAATTTTGCTTCCATAATTGAATCCTACTTTCAACTATCCATATCACACATTTTTAGAGTATTCACTATTGCATTTCAAGGCCACAATATGATGGAAGAAAGAGTTTATTCTTAAAGACATTTCACAGAGTGCCTCCTACAAATAACATCTATTGCTTTCAGCTTCCCTTGTTTTCATGTTTGCCATTTCCTCCTAGGAGTTCCCTGCTTTCTCACACATATCATCAGGTCTAGATGATACCCGATTGTGTTAGTGAAACTGTGATCATAATTTCCGTTGCTCTTCTGGCATTTTCCAATAATACAAAATGATGAAAAGACACTTCTTACTACAAAACCACTATAAGTAATGAATGATCAAGTTTTTAAAAATACTCATCAAACAATTGCCATAAGTAAAGTACATGAAAATCTGTAAGAACAACTTTGGTAATTTTGAAAATGGTAGACCCAGTTTACTCAGAACAGGAGTCTATTTAGTTTTTTCTTCAACATATTTGCCATGAATCTTAAACTGTTACAACTATGACCTCCTTAGATTATAATGAAGATATGACATCTTGTATTCAGATGGATGTGGGTTTAAAAGAGATGATGTGTTTGTATGAATGTGTGTAGAGAAGGAGCTATGTACATATGATACAGGTTAGGCATGTATTAGCTTTTCCTTATTTCCATTCTCTTTTCATTTCAATTTACTATTTTCTTCTCTGGTTTCTTTCTATAGCTCTGTAACTATAAGCATTACAAGTATTTGACAAGTCTTTTAAACTATATGAGGTTCAGATCCATACATAAAGATGGGATTAATGTTCTCCTATTTATGTTTATAAAGATTAGAGATAATATTTGCACATGTTCTGCAGCATTGGAATTAGTAGGCAAGTACCTTAATGAATGGTAGTTGATGCTGCCATTTTAACTGCACTTTAATATAATTTAATATTAATGAATAAATATTAACACATGGGCTTACCTGAATCCTTTAGATTTATTTTGAATCTTTTAGATTGCATCTTAATGAATACGTGTCCATTAGCACTTATTACAAAAAATGTTTTAATACTTGTGTGTTACCATCTAATCAAATGAAACTACAGACAATTTTAGAGGCTGGCAAAGCCTTATGTATGTCAATATTGAAAATAAATTATGTTGATGATGAGATAAAGTAATTAATGAATTATTAATATTAAGGCAAAATTTTAGCATAATACCAGTGATAAAACTATTGCAAATTAGCAGAGAACAAAAGTGCTAACAAAGATGAATACATTATGTAGAATTTTTTATGACAATCCACTGCAAAATCTCTAAAACCTTCTCAAGAATTTGCTTCTTCACATTGATGTTTATGTATTGATACTACATTTCTTATTGTGTGAATTAACTGAGGAAGAGAGTATACTCAATTGTATGGTATTCTTATTTTCCTTAGGTTTAAACCATTGCAGAGCTTTACTCAGTACTCTGAAGAGTGGTAAACACCCATTTGTAAGGAACATGGACTTATGCATTACCAAGCAGTATGTCCCTTCCCAATGATACCCAGTTTCACCCCTCCTTCTTCTTGTTGTTGGGAATCCCAGGACTGGAAACTCTCCACATCTGGATTGGCTTCCCCTTTTGTGCTGTGTACCTGACTGCACTCATAGGGAATTTCACTATCCTATTTGTGATCCAGGCTGTGAGCAGTCTACACCAGCCTATGTTCTACTTCCTGGCCATGTTGGCTACGATTGACTTGGGTCTCTCCACAGCTACCATCCCTAAGATGCTTGGGATCTTCTGGTTTAGTCTCAAAGAGATCCTCTTTGAAGCCTGCCTCACTCAGATGTTTTTCATCCACAACTTCACTGGTATGGAGTCAGCAGTCCTCTTGGCAATGGCTTATGACCGCTATGTGGCCATCTGCAACCCCCTCCGATATAGCACCATCCTCACCAACAGGGTCGTTTCTATGATTGGTGTTGGTGTGTTAGTGAGATCACTTATTTCTGTTATTCCATTTGTATTTCTCATTTTACGGCTGCCCTTCTGTGAGAATCAAGTCATCCCTCATACCTACTGTGAACACATGGGTCTTGCTCGCCTATCTTGTGCCAGCATCAAGATCAATATCATCTATGGCTTAGGTGCTATTTCAATCCTAGTGTTTGATATCATAGCCATTGCCCTTTCTTATGTTCAGATACTCCGTGCTGTTTTTCGTCTTCCTTCTCGTGAAGCACGACTCAAGTCTCTCAGCACGTGTGGTTCCCATGTTTGTGTAATTCTTGCCTTCTATACACCAGCTCTATTTTCCTTTATGACACATCGCTTTGGCCGAAATGTCCCCCGTTATATTCACATACTTTTGGCCAATCTCTATGTTATAGTGCCACCAATGCTCAACCCTGTCATATATGGAGTCAGAACCAAGCAGATCTATGACCGTGTGAAGAAAATGTTATTACAAAAATAAGGAATTAAAATGGAATAGCACCTAATATGTATGAGATGGAATTTTTGAGCAGGGAAGCAACTTATTACATAAAATTATGTACATTTAAGTGTGATTGACAAAATACATATTTCGGCTCCCTTCTGTAACTATTTTAATGAGTTCAGAGACTGAAAAATCTAAGCTTTGTTATCCAATTCAAATAGTAAGTGAAGGTCCATGACAATCTTTATATATGATATTTGATCACTGGTATCAGTAGATTCAAAGTAGAAATACAGAATGTACCACTGATTTTTTTTTTTGTATTGTATCATTCATGTGGAGTTTTTTGATGATTCTCTCTCCCTCTTTATCTCCAAATCTCCCTGTAACTGTTTCTCCAGTCTTACTTTGCAACCCTCTCTTGTTTCTCCTTCTTTTTTTCATTTTCTCTACCTTCAGAACTCAATCATTTTTATTTTAAGGACTGAAATATGATATCCTGTGATTTCATCATAAATATCATAAACATCCAAAATTGTGTCATAGATTAGGTACTTATTTTGCACATAAAATTGAACTAGGGAAATGAATGCCTATAAAAGCTTCATTATAAATGTTTGTGTAGAGTTTGTCACAGATACATTTAGGTTTCATAAACCAAACTATGACATAAATGTAAGTAAAGAAACCATCTACAGCTAGAGCGGTTGACTACATCCACATTCTTAGTTCTATATATTCTCTAACTTATTTTTAGACTAATTTCGTAGCTGCTGTTTCCTTTGTTCATTAACAGAGAGAACTTGTTGGCTCCTAGTTCTGTCTTTAGTATACATGTTTCAGTGACCCTCAATTTCCTTATTTTATAAACATTACCATAGTTTTATTTCAAAGATTAAGCATGAAGACTTAATTACATTGCATAATGTTTATACAATAATCAATATAGTGCCTGCATGTTTTTTATAGTAAATAAAAATAATTGTTAGCCATTAACATTATCATCAGACTTCCTTGGTGGCTCAGTGGTAAAGAATCCACCTGCCAATACAGGAGATGTGGGTTTGATCTCTGAATCGGGAAGATCTCCAAGAGAAAGAAAATGGCAGCCCACTCCAGTATTCTTCATGGGAAATCCCATGGACAGTGGGACCTAACTGGCTACAGCCCATGAGGTTGCAAAAGAGTTGGACGTGATTGGGCAGTTAAACCATTCCAACAGCATTATCATCATTATCATTTTTGTTATCATATTCTGTTATTGATGCTCACCCTTGACAACAATGTTTCTATTAGAGATGTTTATGGGTTTTTATTTTAATATTAGCTTTATATAAAATACCATGAAGCTGTAGTGACACAAGTAAAGTACAATTAATGTCAAATTTAATATATATTATCCACAAATTTAATTTATATTTTTTATATTTATGTTTAGCATTACCTCTTAGTCTTTAAAATAGAAATTTGTAATTTGGAAATAATTACATAATTTATTTTTCTCTTTATACATATATAATGTGAGGAAAGTTATCTCCACAATCTTCTGTCATTTCATTTCTATCTGTTCCTTTTAATCATATGTTCCTCTTTCTAATTTCTTGTATCCTAATTTCTTATATCATCTATCTAATGACTCTATCACTGAAGTGCCTTTATCACCAGGCACTTTCAATCTTCCAGATCAGCTGATTTTATTTCATTTGTTGTTGTTGTTTTTTTAATCACTAAGTTGTGTCTGCCTTTTTATAACCCCATGGACAGTAGCCTGCCCGGCTCCTCTATCCATTGGATTTCCCAGACAAGAATATTGATGTGGTTTGCCATTTCTTCTCCAGCTAATCGTCCTAATCCAGGGATTGAACCTGCATCTCCTGTATTGGTAGGCAGATTCTACACCACTGAGTCACCAGAGAAGCCCTTTTATTTCAGAATTATCTGAAACATTTTCATTTTTGCCTCTGATACTACCACTTTACTATTTCTAGCAATCAGCATATGATATTTGTATTTTTGCTACATACTCTATGCCAAAAATCTGCCCCCGTTTCAGTTTTGCTATTACATTTAACATTCTTCTTGGTCATCATTTTTTAGAGGTATGCCTAGTCCTTAATAAACTCCTCTGCAATCCAAATATACCTACTTTATAAGCCTTACTGACTTGCCCTCCCTTCCCCAGCAACTAAATACTAATATGACACCAATTTTCTGGGATTTACCTTTTAAAATCTACTACTCAAATGAAATCTTATTTCAGAAAAAGAAAAACACTGGTTTACATGGGAATGAATTTCTATATATTAGCACACTCTAGGGCAATTTTTCTTACACTACTTAAAGTAGAATAATGCTTACTTTTTTTATTTATTGTTCATTTATCCAGGGTTCTCTTACAACTTAATATAGTATTTTGCAGTGACTGCCTATCATCCCCTCTCCTCCCAGACCATATGAAATTTAATGCTACTTACCTATCTATTAAGTGACTGATAATGTGACTCACAAGCTACTCAATAAATGTCTGCTGAATGAATCAATCGAAAAAAGAATGAAAGAACTCATGTGCTTATTTATCAGTCATAGCATAATACAAGAAAGTTGATATCAAATATCTGTATTGGTATAAGTTATTATGCCAGAAACTGTATTGAAACGGCTGGGTAAAGGATACATTGTATTGGGAAGAAAAGAGTAACTGATTTAATTATGAAAGCAGGGAGCAAGTAAGTTAGCAAAGCTTTCCAACCCAATGAATTTATTCATGCAAAATGGAATATAAATTGGCAAATTATCTGTGACAAGTAATAGCAACATTAGGTAATAATTGTCTTAAACATGTTTACAATTATCATCCTGGTTAGGATGTCTCATCATTGCAAATAAAAAAAAAATCATAGTATAAATTTACTTCAGTGTAACTAAATGTACTATTTTGTATAACAATAAGCTCAGTGAAGAACAGATCAGCTGCCCAAAATGTAATCAAGGTTTCAGTTTCTATGTGGCTTTTTAGGAACAAAAACCTCCCTCCATAGGGATATTGAACTCTTCCTTTCATGATTGAATGCCCAGTTGTGTTCCTGATTTTTTCTGTGATTAAATATTATACTTTTATCTTTATGCTCTCATTATGTTAAAAATACATTTTGATTTATGACTTTGAAATGTTAGAATACCAAATCTTTTCTTTCTTTGGTTCCCATTCATTTATCTAAATACATTCCTTTTAATTTTTATGTTATGTATTTTTTATTATCTTATACCCAGTAATACTAGCACCGCATGGGAAAAAAAAAATAAAGACTTTGTATTATAGGAAAATCATGATATGTCAATAAATTATTGGTGAGTGCTAAGACATGGATGTGGGAAGGGAAGATTCATGTATCAGTGATCGATGCCCTAAACTGCGTTTTTATATTTAATAAAATTGTGATGCAAAATTCAGACAGTAAGAGATTCTGTTCACTTCATATGCATAGGTTTTGAAGGTATTAGTTTTGTGTCTCTGACTTCCTATTAACAATATATGCTTGCATTGGGGGAAAGGTGTGGACTAAAGACTATGTCTGCCTCCACATCAGTTCCTTTGCCCCAGGTACAGATAATGAATGGAATTTTCCTCAGGAGACTCTGAGTTGTTAATCTTGATTCCCATAGGGGATTTGAGTTGGCTTTGCTTTCAGACATGACCCCAAAGATCCTAAGTACAAGTAGTATAAAACTATTTTCTCTTTAGTAGGTGTATTAGAGTTCTCTAGCCCTATTCCTCCTGAAGGTAAGTTTCCTTTGAAATGCGTGATGGAGATGGATAGTCATGAGAGACTACTGTTCAACAGTGAAGGAATAAGCTACAGTTGAATTTATTAAGCTAATACAGTCTATATCACCACTGTAGAAAGATTTTCTGACAGAAAGAGTTTTTCACTGGGTCATGCTGAAATAATTTAAATTTTTAAATAATCACCTATAAAGGGAACTTAAATTATGGTATAAATGATGATCTCCATTGCCAGGGATAATTGCGTATTTGGGCAATTTGTGTATTATAATAATTTAAAAATAAGATCATCATAGATCCAGAGTTAAGTGCTAGTTTATAAAGATTACCAAGAAGGAAGCAGAGAAGTAAGAAATCTGAAGATGGAGGTTAAATACAGTCTAGAAGGATTTACTGGCTGGGGATTCTCTATTTCAGTCATATCATTATTAAAATACTTCCCAAAATTTAGACTTTTGTCTCTCACTTTAATCAAGAGTTGATGAACCTGAGACTCCTCTTCCTCCCTCCCTTCCTTCCTTCTTTTCTTTATCCCGTCCTTCCTTCCTTCCTTCCTACTTCCGTCTTTGTTTTCTTCTTTCCCTTCTTTAAGCTTCTCTTCCTTCCCCTTCCCCTTTCTTCCCACACTCCTCTGCCCCCTTCGGTGCTGCACTGTCTCTTCTTGGTTTTTGTTCCAGAAAGAAAGAAGAGAGAAAGAAAAAGGGAAGAAGAAGAAAAAAGATGGAAGAAAAGAAGGGAAAAAGAGATGACAGAAAGGAAAGAGAATGAAAGACAGACAAGGTGAGGAAGCAAGAGAGAAAGAATGGAACACCATAACTATAGTGTGGAAAATTAGGAGTACAGATTTCATCAGCCTGAGGCTGACCCTAATAACTGTGATTAGAAAGGTGTTTTTATTCTCTGGAATCATTTCCTTTCAACAAAATTTTCACTGCTTGCCCTCAAATTCTCCCCAACACATGACAAGGAAGTGTAAAGATTTTAGATATTTTGAGATATTCTTAGCAATATGGCAACCAGTAGAAACCCTGGAGATTCTTTATTCTATATATCCCATCAGACTATTAATATCAAAGAGACACATATGTCTCCTGGAGGTTATTTCAGGCTGTAATGTTTCCTCATTTTGTGCAACTATCTTCATACTCGATGTACAGTATAATTTGTCTATCTTTGTATACCTTTTTTCTATATCTATGGCATATTACAGTGTGTCATTGGGGTTTATGAATAAATATGAAAAGATAACTAAATGAAGCATATCTCTTCATTTAGGAAATGGTATTCAGTGTAAATATTGATACTGAACAAACTAGTTTAAGAAATTCTGCTTGATATGCATCGCTCTGTATATCTTGGTGCAACTCTGTTCCTACATGTGTGTGTATATATATATATATATATATATATATATATATGGTTTACGTGCAGGTATCTGTATCTGATGTTCTGTGATTTGGTGTTGATATGTTTAATTTAAGGTTTACTTTGTCTTCACAAAGACTAAAATCTCAATAAAAACATAAAGTCCTTCATGTTCCATTAATGAATTCTATGTTTTGTATGAGGTTTGAGCAAATGAGCATAAGCTATTACTGCCTAATATTCAGAGAAAGGTCTTGCATAAAAGTTAATTTTCCTTACGCTGAAAAATAGTCAGTCTGTGACAATACCTGCTTTTGTACGTAAGTGTTAGTATTAACTTTCATAATAAAAATAGAGATAAAATTTAAACCTACCGTTGTGAGTTTTTATCACTCTTATTTTCACTTCCAGAGATGGTCACCTCTTTGTCTTCTCATCGATGGCAAGATGCTCCATACCAACACTTCCACTTTCCACCCAAACACCTTTTACCTTGTAGGCATCCCAGGACTTGAGGATGCCCATGTCTGGATCTCCCTGCCTTTTTGCTTCGTTTACTTAATGGCTCTGCTGGGCAATGCTACCATTTTGCTGGTTATCTGGTCTGACCACACTCTGCGGGATCCCATGTTCTACTTTCTAGTCATCTTATCAGCCATAGATCTGGCCCTCTCCACATCTGCAGTGCCCCGGATGCTGGGGATATTCTGGTTTGATGCACATGAGATTAGTTTCTCAGCCTGTGTGACTCAGATGTTCCTGGTACACACCTTTACAGGAATGGAGTCTGCAGTTCTGCTGGCGATGGCTTTTGACCGCTACGTGGCTATCTGTGCACCGCTCCACTACACAACCATCCTGACGCCCCAAGTATTAGCAGGCATTGGTGTTGGTATTATAATGCGCCCAGTTCTACTCATGTTTCCCATTCTCTACCTAACCCATCATCTGCCCTTCTGTGGGGCTCGAATTATTGCCCACTCCTACTGTGAGCACATGGGAATTGTCAAGTTGGCCTGTGCAAGCATTCGGATTAATGCCATTTATGGGCTTTTTGTGGCTTCTTTCCTCATTTTGGATGTGGCACTGATTGGAATTTCTTATGCATACATCCTCCATGCAGTTTTCCGCCTCCCATCTCGAGATGCTCGCCACAAAGCCCTGAATACGTGTGGGTCCCATGTAGGTGTCATGTGTGTTTTCTATACACCCTCCCTATTCTCCTTCCTCACCCACCGTTTTGGCCCAAAAATTCCACCTTGCATCCACATCCTTGTTGCGAATCTCTATGTGGTCATCCCACCTGCCCTCAATCCTATTATCTATGGTGTGAAGACAAAGCAGATTCGTGCACATGTGAGTCATGCTTTCAGCTCAAAATAGGGTTGTTTCCTTAGTTCTTGAAGGTATGGATATAACTGAAATAGTAACTTTCAGTCTACTGTAGACTGATTATCTTTTTAAATGTTCCTTATATCAAAAGGTCTTGCAGATACTAAAAGAACAAAATTTTTGGTCTTAAATCCCAGTGTTTCCTTTTCCTATTGGTGTTGAGTATTTATTCTTCTGAATAAATTACATTTATTCATTACAGTAGGGAAACATTCCATTGGAAATCCTTTCATTTTTAACTATGGAGATTTAGGGAAACTCCATATCCACCCATTTGAAAATGACATAGCATTTCAGTGGGGAAAAATGAGTTTATTATATATGCCTTGGTTTTCTCTGAATAAAACAAATATATTTAACTATAAAATTAAAAAAAGATGTTGGTAGAGCTCATCAATAAATTTTTAAATGTATCTGATTTATTTAAGGATAATACTGGCTATTACATGAGTTGCTAAAAGCATCTCAAGCTCTTCCCTTTAATTTTAATTCTCTTTTCCTTACCCTTCAGGAAAATCTATAGGCACTATGTGCCCTCACTATGCCACTATACTTCTCTCTTTCTGGAGGCATATGGAATGAAAGAACCTGAAAAAAGTACTTGTATTAAAGCATGAAAATTTTGTTATGAGAAGACTTAATGTACAGAATTCTAACAGTTGTCTTTTGAGTCAGGTTAAATTAGGTGTAGTTTGTGTGTGAGAGGGAAAGGTGTTATTGTTATTTTAGTTGCAGAGTCATGTAGGACTCTTGTGACCCCACGAACTGTAGCCCACCAGGCTCCTCTGTCAGGGAGATTCCTCAGGCAAGAATATTGGTGTGGGTTTCCATTTCCTTCTCCAGGGGATCTTCTGACCCAAGTATCAAACCCATGTTTCCTGCACTGGAAAGTGAATTCTTTACCACTGAGCCACCAGGGAAGTGGAAGAGGGATGGATACTTTGGTGTATCTACATATGTTAACTGTATTTAGGAAAGCTTTTACCTAAATAGGCCACTTCTCCTCCAAAGACCTCCTTATTTGTGGAATGCAGAATGCATTTATTGTTTTGGTTGATGTTTTGCAAAAGTAGTTGAATTTCAGGCATTAGGTAGAAACAAGTTTTGAAAGCTATTATAAAGGAATTTGATGAATATTCTTGCAATTACTTTTTGTTTTCTTATAAAAACGTATTTTCACTATGACTCCTAGGCATTTAAGGCATTATTGATTAATGTTTCTAGATTAGTTGTGGCAGAAACTAATTTCATAAAAATAACGAAATAGAACACAAGACCAACTGTTTAATAAGAGTCTAGGAACTAATTTTCTGATGGTATGCTCACAATATGATGAGAAAAATTACCGCACAATTTCATAATATCACTAAATGGATTAGAACACATATTTTCAGAGATTGGAAATGTGAACGATAGGGTATATATCAGCAAGGCATTGGGACTGAAGATTCAGCAAAATCTTTCTTGACTGAATTAATGTAAGGTGACACAAGGCACATCTAAATATGATATATTTGAAGAATCCATTTCTTGTAACAACTTAAGTACTTAAATGCTCTTTTTTCTTAGAGAATGGAAGATAGGCAAAATGAATTTTAATGACATCTTTGTCAAGAGTTCATCCAAGAGCAGTCTTCTGAGTGTTTTTGTTCAATTGGATGTTGTATCTCATTTGCTGTACAACTTAAATTTAATATTACAAAATATAACAAAAACTAAAAGATTAACTTTTATTATTAATAAGTTATTAATTTACTTTTATTAAATTGATTTTAAATCTTCATTTAATGTTTGATCCGACTTTTAAAGCCACCCAGGCTTACTGAAACCATTCCCAAAATGAATGCAGTATCTATCTTTAGAGGGAAACATGTACATATTCCTGGAGAGTTTGATAGGATTCACATGCATTAATCAGTAAGCTATGACATTCCCTATTAAACTTTAAGAGTAGCTTTATAATCAAATCAAATCTAACAATGTTTTTACAGTCTTAATGTTCATTGGCCTTGGACGTAGGGTATCTCCTCTCGACCTTGGAAGGAAAGTTATGACCAAACTAGACAGCATATTAAAAAACAGAGACATTACTTTGCCAACAAAGCTCTGTCAGGTCAAGGTTATGGTTTTTCCAGTGGTCATGTATGGATGTGAGAGTTGGACTATAAAGAAAGCTGAGCGGCAAAGAATTGATGCTTTTGAACTGTGGTGTTGGAGTAGACTCTTGAGAGTCCCTTGGACTGCAAGGAGATCCAAGCAGTCCATCCTAAAGGAAATCAGTCCTGAGTGTTCATTGGAAGGACTGATGTTGAAGCTGAAACTCCAATACTTTGGCCATCTGATGTGAAGAGCTGACTCATTTCAAAAGACTCTGATGCTGGGAAAGATTGAAGGCAGGAGGAGAAGGGGACGACAGAGGATGAGATGGTTGGATGGCATCACTGACTCAATGGAGATGAGTTTGGGTAAACTCTAGGAGTTGGTGATGGACAGGGAGGCATGGCCTGCTGCAGTCCATGAGGTCGCAAGGAATTGGACACAACTGAGCAACTGAACTGAACTGAAAGTTCAAGACTTCAACCACACAATCAAAATTATGTCTACATTGTTTCCCTTCACCTAGATGACTGTGACTAATGGTAAGAAGCAGCCTTTTGTTACTTCTGTCTTTTAAAATCACTTTTACCTATAAAAACAAACCACTCAAGTCCTTGTCATTTTCCTTAGGCATGCATTCTAAGGAATAATTAATAAATTAATTAAATAATAATTTAATAATTATCAAATATAATAATAATAAATAATTAATAAACTTTTATTAATCCTACTCATCATCTGATAACCTGAAAGTAAAGATTTCTTACAACTGAAGCACATGACATCATATGAGACAGCTTTCTAAAGATATCTGAACCAGGGCTGTTGGTGTTTGTCACCAAACCTTTGATGATGACATTATGGTTCAGATGATCTCCAATATCTATGATCTTGATAACCTACAGACTTTAGACCAGAAGTGGCTTAAGTGTTCTTCCTCTAACCTTCCTTGTTACCGGAATGAGCCCTGAATATTTATCAGTCTGCATACTTTCCCTCTAACATAAAACAATGTACCTGAAAGATCCTCCCTGGCATTTGAGGGGCAAAAACCTGCTCAAACTGGGAAACCTGACTCTTGATCAGCAGTGCTTTAGAGAATCTCAATAAAAAGGGGAAATGTAAACAATAATAATAATAAACAGAAACCTTAATTAAAGAGAGTCAGGAGACTAGAAAGGGGAGCACTCATCTCTTGGAGCAATAGTAGCACCAAACAGGAAGAAAAAATGCCCTTCTTTCCTGGCAAAGACACAGCCAATAAAAAGCCATAGACTCTTCATCTGCTATAGCCAGACCAAAATTCCTTTTTTCTTATATACATAAAAATGTTCTCCTTTGCTTGCTTTGTGGGACCTGGCATATTTTCTTTATGATTATAGATCCCAAATCATAGTTCTTTACTGATCATTAATAAACCCACTTTGTTGGAGAAATAGCTGGCAGTCTAATTGTTTTAGGTCAATATATGTTACTGATAAATCTGTTATTTAGACTTCACATTTTGGAGTTTTCCAGCTATCTATTATTGATTTGTAATTTAATTCAATTTTTTGTCAACAGAACTTTTGTATAATTTGAATCATTCATTGATAACATGCTTTATAGGGCAGAATATATTTTATCTTGGTAAATAGTATCCCATCACTTGAAAATAATTTGTACTTGGCTCTTTAGGGGGAATTGTTCTATTAATGTTAGTTATATCAAGGTGTTTAATAGTGGTGTGACCTATTTATATTCATTGATTTTTTCTTTTGCTTGTTATATCAATTGTTTATTTTCCTCTGCTTGTCATACCAACTATTGAAATTTCTAATTATGATTTTATGTATGTATCACTACAGTTCTATCAGTTTTTTTCTACATGTATTTTGAAGGTATTAAAGAAAGTGTATTAAATTTCTGTGATTGTGAGGTCTTTAAGATAAAACGACTTCTTTTAATTATAAAAAGTCACTATATGTCTGATAAGAGAGTTGCTTGGAAATTTACTTTTTCTAGTACAGTCACTTTCTTTTGATTAGCATTAGTACATTATAAAATTTTCCATAATTTGATCTGAACAAATTTATTTATTTATATTTAAAGTTATATTCTAATAAGGCCTTCTGGTAGTTGTAGTGTCAAAAGGTGTGATTTGCCATAGATGTGTGGAATAGAGTAAAAGCCCACAAAATCAACCATACACATAGACTCAGTTGATTTTCAATGAGAATGCCAAATCAGTTCAATGTGTGAAAACATTCTATGCAAAAAGTAGTCCTGGGAAAACTAGATATCCAAATGAAAAAGAATTAAATTGGACATCTATATCACACCATGTAAAAATTTAAGCTAATTAATAACCTAAATATTAGGGCTAAAAAAATAAAACTCTTAGAAAAAAATTTAGGAGTAAATTTTCATGACCTTGGCTGTGACGATATATTCTTAGAACATCAAAAGCATGACTAACCAAATAAAACATAAGTAAATTGGACATCCTCAAAAGAAAACAAAAACAACAACAACAAAAAACAATTTTGTGCATCAAAGTATGTTATGATGAAGAAAAAAAAAACCTCCAGAATGGGAGAAAACATTTGTGAGTCATATTTTAATAACAGTTTATTATCCAGAATATGCTGCTGCTGCTGCTAAGTCACTTCAGTTGTGTCCGACTCTGTGCGACCCCATAGACAGCAGCCCATCAGGCTCCATCGTCCCTGGGATTCTCCAGGCAAGAACACTGCAGTGGGTTGCCATTTCCTTCTCCAATGCATGAAGTGAAAAGTGAAAAGTGAAATTGAAGTCACTCAGTCGTGCCCGACTCTTTGCAACCCCATGGACTGCGGCCTATCAGTCTCCTCCGTCCATGGGATTTTCCAGGCAAGAGTACTGGAGTGGGTTGCCATTGCCTTCTCCAATCCAGAATACATAAATATAATATCTACGTCTCAACAACAGAAAGGCAAAAAAAAAACTAGTTAAAAAATGGATTGGTGGGGGGCTGTATAGACATTTTTTAAATAACATGTACAAATAGCTAATAAGCACATGAAAAGAGGCTGAACTTCACTAATAACTTCCCCTGGAGAAGGAAATAGCAACCCACCCCAGTACCCCTGCCTGGAAAATCCCATGGACGGAGAAGTCTGGTAGGTTACAGTCCTTGGGGTCACGAAGAGTCAGACACGACTGAGCGAATTCACTTTCTTTCTTTCTTTCACTAATAACTAGGGATATTTAAATGAAAGTCACAATAAGACAACATTTCACACCTACTAGGATTGCTTTAAACAAATAAAGAAGTAAACATAACAACAAGTGTTGATGAGGATATGAATGGATTGGAACGCTTATGCAATGTTGGTGGATATGTAAAATGGGGCTGCTGCTAGAGATATTATTTCAAACTACCTCAAAATATCAACCATAGATTTGTTGTGTGCCACAGTAATTCTACTCTTAGGTTTACATGGAAACAGGTATTTGTAGGTCAATGGTTGTTGCAGTATTATTTACAATATCCAAAATGTAGAAACAGTCCAATCACCACCAACAGATAAATTAACAAAATGTGATATATACATTGAATGGAATATTTTTTTGTTGTTCGGTCACTAATTTGTGTCTGACTCTTTGCAACCCCATGGACTGCAGCACCCCAGGTTTCCCTGTCCTTCACTATCTACCAGAGTTTGCTCAGACTCATATCCATTGAGTCAGTGACGCCATCCAACCATCTCATCCTCTGTTACCCCTCTTCTCCTGCCCTCAATCTTTGCCAGCATCAGGGTCTTTTCCAATGCGTTGGCTCTTCTCATCAGGTGGCCAAAATACTGGTGCTTCAGCATCAGTCCTTTCAATGAACATTCAGGGTTGATCTCCTTTAGGATTGATTGATTTGCTCTCCTTGCTAACCAAGGGACTCTCAAGAGTCTTTTCCAGCACCACAGTTAGAAAGCGTAAATAGCTTGGCTCTCAGCCTTCTTTATGGTCCATCTCTCACATCCATACATAACTATTGGAAAAAAAACAGTTTTGACTATATAGAACTTTGTTGGCAAAATGATAACTCTGCTTTTTAATGTGCTATTTAGGTTTGTCATAGCTTTCCTTCCAGTGAGGAAGGAAATGCATGCAGTCATCATCTGCAGTGATTTTCAACCCCAAGAAAATAAAATCTGTCATTGCTTCCACCTTTCCCCCTTCTATTTGCCATGAAGTGATGGCACGGTATGCCATGATCTTAGTATTTTGAATGTTGAGTTTTAAGGCAGCTATTTCACTCTCCTTTTTCACCATCATCAAGAGGCTCGTTAGTTCCTCTTCACTTTCTGCCATTAGAATGGTATCATCTTCATATCTGAGGTTGCTGATATTTCTCCCATCAATCCTGATTCCAGCTTGAGATTCATCCAGCTTGGTATTTTTTTTTTTAATTTAATTCCCTTCATAGATCATAGCTTTGCTGTGGCGAAGGGGCTTGCATAACTCAATGAAGCTATGAGCCATGCCATGCAAGGCCATGTAAAAAAGATGGATTGTTGTGGAAAAATAGTCACTTGGAAAAAAGCTTGGCAGTTTCTCACAAAGCTAAATATCATTTTACCATATGATCCATCAATTATATCCCAAGGAACTTATCCAACTAGCTTGAAAACTATGTCCAAACAAAAACATGTGGATATTTATACCAACTTTATTCATAATTGTCAATAACTGGCAGTAATCAAGATGCCCTTCAAAAGACAAATGAATATCCAACTGATACATCTATTGAACATAATATAATTGATATTATTCAGCATTATTAAGAAATGAGATATCAAGACATAAAAAGACATAGATGAATCTTAAATGTATGTTCCTAAGTGAAAGAAGCCAACCTGAAAAAACTTCATATGGTGCGACTCTAAAGAATATTCTAGAAAAAGCAAAACTATAGAGACAGCAAACATATCCATAGCTGCCAGGAGAAGGAGCAGTGAGGAGATATTGAACATCTGAAGAACATGGGAATTTTCAAGTCAGTGAAACTATGCTATATGATAGTGTAATGGTGAATGTATGATGCTACACATTTGAAAAATACATGAAATTTCACAACACAAAAGATGACTTAAGTGTATGCAAATTAATAAATCATTTAGGAGTTCAGAGGATCCCATGATGAAATGCAAAATCTATCAAACACAATGTACTACAAATATAGGCTAAAACCTCACTAAAAAGTTGGTGGAGGAAAGTGTATCAACCTAAATAACTTTGGACATGAGTGGAATCTATGAGACTAAAGGCAAAAAGAAGTGTATACGTAAGTGCTGTACTCTAGCAGATACATTTTCACCCACAGGGTTATAGGTTAATAATTCTATTATATTTACATGTAAATACTACTATTGAGCAATTATTCAAATGGATGGCATGTGGTGGGATCCAGGTTTCTCAGGGTTGGAGTGGTATTTTACAGATAAGCATGAGTAGATACTAGAATAATTCATTTGGTAATGAACTGGAGTCAGAGATATCACAATGATATATTCAAATAGATGATAGAATTGTAGATATTTATAGATATGTATTCAATATAAAATGCACAGGTTAATATATACATATGTATTTCCTTGCTCTGTCAACTGAGAGGGTCTTAAAGCAATGACATCTTAGTAGTAAAGCAAACCTAGCCATTATCAAAGTAAAGAAACCAGTGATCCTTAGAGAAATATCATATTCTAAGTTTGGGGTAGATGATCTGCAAGATAAGCATTATAGCACGATGTGGTGCCAGAAAGTAAGGAAGTTTATCCCCTTCCCCCCCAAATAAGAACCTACAATTAGAGGGGTATGTTAAAGGGACACAGAAGTCAACTGAAAGAGCTTCCAATAGCCACAGCTAAAAAATGTGACACTATAAAGTAATACTGAGTATAACCTACAACATTAAATATGACTCCATATTGATATAAATAAATGATTGAATATATAAGCAAATGGGAGAAATAGATATATCTCTTATAAAAAAAAGTCCCAAACAATATATGAGGATACTCCATCCTCAAGGATGAGAAGCATCACATCTCACTTAAAACTTACACATTACTTACTTACTTCCAGAGAGTAATTTTCTTCCACAGAGCAAATGGGGAAGGAAAAAATCCTGGAAATGGGGAAGAAAAAAGATCCTGACAAACACTGCCTCAGATGATAAAGCCATGGTGATAGTAAGTACCCTTGATATGTTCTGATATAATATTTTACCTCACTGATCTTCCTCCCCAAATCTCATAAATATAATCTAATTATGAGGAAAGTATCAACTAGTCTCAACTGAGGAACATTTTACAAAAATCTGACCAGTACTTCTAAAACCGATCAAGTCATCAAAACCGAGAGAAGCCTGAGACATTGTCCCAGCCAAGAGAACCCTAAGAGATCTAACTAGATAAAACTAGTAAATGTAACTTGGTATCCTGGATGGGATACTATAAGCGAAAAAGAACATTAGGTAAAACTAAGGGAATATAAATAATATTTGATCTTTAATAATATAAGAACTTTGGTTAATACTGGTTCATTAACTGTAACAAATAACCATACTAAAAGTACAATATTATTGATGGGGGAAATTATGAATGGGTCATTTGAGAGATCTGTTTACTGCATCTGCATTTTTCTTTACAACTGTTCTATGTTTTTAAGTTTATTTAAAACTTTTAAAATAGTTTATAGAAAATCAATTAGAAATTACCTTTCAGACCTTCAGGAGGGAAACAGGACATGATATGTGAGAGATAAAGAATTCTAATATTCTGCTGAAATTATGAAAGATGACAACTGACAATGCAACAAACAAAAAAAGATGAATATCCTGAATGGAGACTCCAGAAATACATCGATTTATTAGATTTATTTGTCATATGATAGTGTTGACATTGCAGATCTCAGTGTCAGTCTCCAAAACCCATGAATTCAAACAAGTTTTCTACGAGTCTGCTTCTGCAACCAAAAACCTGAGGTTTTCAGGTAAGTTAAGGGTGTGAGGGGATTCCTAGGTGGCTCAGTGGTAAAGAATCTGCCTGCCAATGCTAGAGAACAGAGGAGACACAGATTTGATCCCTGGGTCAGGAAATGGCAATCCACTCCAGCATTCTTTTGGGAAAATCCCATGGACTGAAGAGTCTGGAGGGCTACAGTCTGTGGTCTTGCAAAGAGTCTGACATGACTGAGCAACTAAGCATGCACACAAGGGAGTGGGGACAAAGATTTGTCAGACAGCCTACTTGCCCAGCTTAGATGCATAACTAAGGCAAGAGACGACATGCAGCTTTTACTCAGTATTAATTCTCATGTTCTAAAAGCCATTTGTTTGACCCAGTGATTTTTTCATTATTAGCAATAAGTCTAGGCAAGGAATATGATGACATTTATTGACTCCCCTATAATTCCAGGTGTGAATTCTAGGACACATCTTCATGACAACTCCAATCAGTATGAGCTTCCACAGAATATCATAGCTTGAGAACATTAAGTATTAGCTAAGTAGCTCAACACATAGTTACAAGCTTCTTACTATATGTTTTAAGTGTTCCACAAGCATCAGCTCTTTCAATCTTCACAGCAATATTCGTATTTGGTATTATTCTGCTCATTATAGAGATGAAAATAGAGACACAAAGTTTAAATTTCTTGCCTCAACTCTTATGTCTATTAAGTAAGGGAGATGAGATTCAAATCCATATAATCTGTCTTAAAGTCCATCCATTTAGCTGATTTCCTATGTAACATATTTCTAAATTTAACCCTGTCTTATTTACTGTTAATAAGAATAATAAAGAAGAAAGTATTTGTGTTTGAAACAACTGGTCATTGTTTTACTATATTATCGCTCCCCTTTAAGTTCTAACCTATACATCATGAAGTGATGGCTACTCGCTGAGCTTCAGTTTTTTGAGATCATATTTCAGGTTGAATTGTGCTTAGTATTGGGGTGTGAGAGGCAAATAAGTGGAAAGTGAGCCCTCCTCAAAGCGTCTCTCCTACTTAGAGATAAGACAGTTCATCAGTAGTCACCTCAAGCTTGGGAATCAGCATCCAGATACAGGACATTTTTTTTTTAATCATCAATGATGTTATGTTTCATATTTATGAAGCATCCAGCTCTGTGCCTCTGGACACTTCTGTTCTCCAGAGAGCACTAATGTTTGGAGACACTCCATTGTAAAGGTGAACTTCAAGAGTCTTCAAACAACATAAAATGTTTCATCTAGGCAAGTCTATTATTTTTCTTATCTGTTCTTTTCCAACAGAGGAGCACAGGCATAGGGAAATCCTGAGAAAAATGTTAATAGCTGATGATTATATTTACCACATAACCTGTAAAAAATTCTGCCTGAAATGAAGGAGGTCCTGCTTAAATTCCTGGGTCGGGAAGATCCCCTAGAGAAGGGATAGGTTACCCACTTCAGTATTCTTGCCTGAAGAATCCCCATCGACAGAGGAGCCTAGTGGGCTAGTCCATGGGGTTGCAAAGAGTTGGACATGACTGAGCAACTAAGCACACAATCATTCTATTTTAAGTGCTTAGAAGATTTACATGTAATAAAGCAAAAGATTTTCCATAAGTAACTCCAGTTGAGGAAAGGTATAAAGCATTACAATACCTGTAAGTATCATAGTTCTGGGTGGAATCAGTGACTATATTTTGTTTTGAGAATTCAAAGAAGGGTAAAAGGCATATAAAATCAGGGTTATAAGATATTGAATTACATATTGTTTTACTAAATGCACACGTATTTTTAACACATTCTAACTCATTTGATAACTGCTTATGTACATTATCTTATTTTGCAACAGTTCCCAAATGATAAAAACATTGAATCAGAATAACTTGAGGAGCCTCACAGAAATCATGAGGTGCTATTCCGTACCTAATGATTCAAAACTTCCAGAGTTTGGACTTAAAACTTTTATTTTTATGTAGTTCTCCACAGGCTGTAATGTAAGGTCAGGATGAGAAGCCACTGCTATGTAATCCCTCTTTCAGTGTATTTATAGGAACCATGTGGAGAGCTTTGGCCTACTTCCTGACTACCTTAATCTCTGACAGCTTTAAGGAGCAGTTCAACTGTTGTACATTAACTGCCTGGCAGAGTGCAGCCCAATGTGAGCAACTGATACATCTTCAAAATCTCCTCTTTTCAATTTCTAAGCACAGTGCTAAGTAAATATTTGCTAGAATACATGACAAGAGGTAACATTGTACACTAAAGAAATATAGCAGATATTTTTGAAGGGTAGTCACAATCTGACATAGAGAAATGAGATAAAGTGTAGGCATGAAAGAAGAGGGAAAAGGATGAAGAAAATAGTGATCCAGACTTCTGTGTGATCAATCCAAATGCTATGCTCTTCTCAACTATGATACTTTAATACTGAAACTTCCCTCTCCTATATTAAAAATTCCATCACCTTAACTCTCTTTCCAATTTAATTTCATATGCTCTACTATTATGTTTTCAGGACTATGTCTTAAACATCACTTTGAATAAGTACTTAAGAAGCTGTATGCTGCTATGAACCAAGCTCTTACAATTTCATCATTATCTCTTCTGCTATTTTCAACAATCAATTGTAAAATCTAATGGTGAGGCCAAGTCAACTCTATCAACTATATCCACCATGAGTCTGGATTTCCTACGTTCAGTACAGTCTACCCAAACTACAATGGTGGTGTTTCTGATGAAAGAGATATAGGAGTTGATTGAGTGGCTTTCTCTACTGGGTTTGGTACTTCTAAAAAAGATTTTGTGCAAGTTCAATCTTCACAGGTTGTGGCAATTAACTGTGAGATGGTAATTGCCTAGGATAAAAGGAAAATATACCTGTTACAATTTCAAAGAAACCATTTTATTATTTTTTAATTCTTAAGCTATAATTGAACTTCCTTAAGAGGAGTAATGATGCTTAATTTATCTCTGCACACCAAATATCTGGACATTTGCCTGATAAGCTATTGACCTTTGATAAAGCTTTCATTTAATTAAATAAATTAAATTATTAAATTAATAATAAAATATAAAAGTATAAAATTAAATAAATTAATCATTTAAATTTATTAAAGACATTAATGAAAATAAATGTAATATCTGATAAGCTACATCAAAATTAAACAAGAATGATGTATTCTAGTTTTCATAAAGGTCACACAATTATGTCATGATGGGCTTGGTGACTAGAAAAGACCACATATATTTTTGTATAATTCTATAGGAAATCCATATAACTGGACAAGAATTGCTGGAGCCTCTCAATGAATGAGACATCTGGTATGAAATGCACAGCTGTCACAGTGCCAGAGAAGCATGGTCCCTCCTAATGGCACACAGTTCCACCCCTACTTTTTTCTCTTACTTGGAATTCCAGGGCTAGAAGATGTGCATATGTGGATTGGTTTTCCATTTTGTATTGTATATATGACTGCCCTACTGGGAAATATTACAACTCTTTATGTGATTCAGACTGAACACAGTCTCCATCAGGCCATGTTCTACTTCCTGGCCATTCTGTCATCTATTGACCTGGGCCTGTCCACATCCACCATCCCCAAGATGCTTGGCATCTTCTGGTTCAACCTGAGAGAAATCTCCTTTGAGGGTTGCCTCATCCAGATGTTCTTCATCCACCTATGCACCGGTATGGAGTCGGCTGTGCTTGTGGCCATGGCCTATGATCGCTATGTGGCCATCTGTAACCCTCTTCACTACACATTGGTACTGACAAACAAGGCGGTATTAGTGATAGCATTGCTCATCCTTCTGAGACCCTTAGCTATTGCAATTCCCTTTGTTCTGCTCATCCTAAGGTTACCCTTCTGTGGGCACCAAATCATCCACCACACATATTGTGAGCACATGGGCATTGCACGCCTGTCCTGTGCCAGCATAAAGGTCAACATCATCTATGGCTTATGTGCCATCTCTATCTTGGTGTTTGACATCATAGCCATTGTCATCTCCTATATCCATATCCTGCTTGCTGTCTTCTGCCTACCTTCCAGGAGTGCTCGGTTAAAGGCACTCAGCACATGTGGCTCCCATGTCTGTGTCATATTGGCCTTCTATACTCCAGCATTCTTCTCCTTCATGACCCACCGTTTTGGCCGAAATGTTCCTCAATACATCCACATTCTTCTTGCTAACTTTTATGTTGTCATCCCACCTGCTCTAAATCCTGTTATTTATGGGGTAAGAACTAAGCAGATAAGAGAAAGAGTAATTAGAACTTTCAGAAACAGATTATGAAATTTGCTCTTCAGAGATGAAGAGGCTTGAGTAGGAGAAAACAAAACTTCATCTCTCCGCAGATAATTGAAATAGTACAATGTCAGGGGAAGATGATATTCTATGCATAGATTTACAAAGTATTTCACTCATTTTAGAAACAATAAGCCAAAAGAGATAATAATAAATATTTAATATATGCATATATATAATTACATACAAATGTAAACAACTGCATAAGTAAAATAGAATTTACATGAAAAAAGCACACGAGGTTGGCAAAAATCGACTAATATTAATAACACTCACTTACATACACATATTATGAGCCATACTTAATAACTTTTTAAGTATTAACTCCTTGAATTCTTGTAGCTATGATAAGAAGTAGCTACTAATTATTCCCTTTCTATAGCTCAGGAAATGGAAATAATAATATGGGATGAAAAAGACTGCATATAGAGGAGGTAACTGGAGAAATCTATCTGTCGGAAAAGACAGAAGGGTTAAGCATGGGGAGGTAGCTGTGTTTTAAACAGGACAAAAACTCAAATTTTTCTACCAGAGAAAATATTATTCCAAACTAACAAAGGTAGAGTTTGAGGAAAAAGTGCAAAGGCAACTTTTTTTGTAGTTTTCTTGTTTGTCAACAGACAAACAAAAGTTAAGTAAACATATAGCTGTCGAGAAAAAGATAGCAGAGGAGTAGGTGGATGTGGAGTACATCTCTCTCCATGGATACGTAAGGAATACACCTTCAGACACAGAAGTGAATGCAGAACACCAGCTGAGAGTACCTGAGTGGAAAAGAATATATAGAACCATGCAAAACTCAGTAGGATGAAGGAACTAGGGGGAAAAACAGTGTAAGTAGGACTGGACCTGCCCTCAGTGGATGGGGGAACTGAAGCAGGGGTCTGATCTCCACACTGGGGCAAGTGTCTGAATCAGAGGAGAAATATTTAAGACTGAGAGTGAAACAGCTGATCTGTGGCAGCCTAAATGGAATGAGAATCAGAGAGTTCTTGCCACAGCCATACATACCCCAGATAGGCATGTAGGTCCCCTAGATGGTGCAGTGGCTGGGAGTTGGAGTTTAGGGATTGTGGAGCAATCCCAGGGCAAGGGTTGCTGTGAGCTGTGAAGAGACAGATCGAGGGGATGTGAGGGAGGAGATTGTGGTGGGAAATGTCTGTGGAGGAAAGCCAGGCAGCCATGGGAGCAAGATGATAGTGCTGAGTCACGCAGAGGGGTGGTGCCATCTCCACAGCCTTTCTCTCCGCACACGCCAGCATGGCAGCTGAACAATGGAGAGGCTGGCCCATCAAACACCTGACTGCACCGAACTACACAGTAAGACCCCTCCCAGAGTGCCCCTCTACATGCCTGACGCGCAGATCTACAGAGTAGGACCCCAGCGAGGGGGGCCCCTCTATGTGCCTGATGTGCCAAACAACAGAGAAGGACCCCAGGCAAGGGAGCCCTGTAAGTGCCTGAACAGGCGGAGCTACGGAGAAAGACTGGCCAAAGAGGCTTTCTGATCACTAGATTCAAGAGGCTTGAAAAAAGACTCTGATAGGGCCATAACTCATGAGGCAGAGGCAGTCCGTGTCCCTGCACACTTGGCACCGTCAGGGTCCCTGCAACGCAAGCAGCTACACCACCTTCACAGTCAACCCTCACTGGGGCAGAGCTGCCACAGGCAAAAAAATATATATCTATATCTATATATATCTTGCATCTATGTACACAGGGTCACTTCAGTCGTGTCCAACTCTTTGCAACCCTGTTGCCTGAGGCCTGCCAGGCTTCTCTGTCAGGGGGGTTCTCCAGGCAGGAATACTGGAGTGTATTGGCCAATACTGGTTGCCATACCCTTCTAGAGTACTATGCTTCCTGCTGCCCTGGCTGCCAACTCCCCTGAGTACCTGGTGCTGTCAGAACACCTGAAACCCAAGCAGCTGCACCACCTCCACAGCTGACCCTCACTGAAGTCCTCCAGCGTAGCCTTAGGAGCAAACCCCAGTGGACAACCCACATGGAGGAAATGCAAGAATCAATTAACAAAGAACTAGAAGAATTAAACAATAAACATAGAGACAACACAATTACTGAAATTAAAGATACTCTAGAAGGAATCAATAGCAAAATATCTGAAGCAGAAAAACAAATCCATAGGCTGGAAGATAAAATGGTGGAAATAAACTCTGAAGAGCAGAATAAAATAAAAAGAATGAGAAGAACTGAGGATAGTCTCAGAGACCTCTGGGACAATATCAAACGTACCAACATTTGAATTATAGGGGCTCCAGAAGAAGAAAAAAAGAATGAGTACGAGAAAATTTTTGAAAGTATTTCAGTTCAAAATCTCTCCAACATGGAAAAGGAAATAGTTAATCAAGTCCAAGAGGTACAAAAAGTCCCATACAGGAAAAACCCAAAGAAAAACATGCCAAGACACATACTAATCAACTGAACAAAGACTAAACACAAAGAAATAATACTAAAAGCAGCAAGGGAAAGCAACAAGTAACATACAAAGGCAACCCCATATCTTTAACAGCTGATCCTTCAGCAGAAACTCTGCAGGCCAGAAGGGAACAGCAGGATATATTTAAAGTACTGAAAGGGAAAAATCTACAACCAAGATTACTGTTCCCAGCAAGTATCTCATTCAAAATTGATGGAGAAATAAACAGCTTTTCAGACAAGCAGAAGTTAAAAGAATTCAGTACTTCCAAACCAGCTTTACAACAAATGTTAAAGAGACTTATATAATCAAGAAATACAAGAGAAGAAAAAGATCTACAAAATCAACCCCAAATAATTAAGAAAATGGCCACAGGAACATATATGCCAATAATTACTTTAAGTGCAACTGTATTAAATGCTTCAACCAAAAGACACAGACTGGCTGAATGGATACAAAAACAAGACTCAGATATATGCTGTCTACAGTAAACCCACTTCAGACCTAAAGAAACATATAGACTGAGAGGATGGAAAAATATATTCCAAGCAAATGGGAAGCAAAAGAAAGCTGGAGTAGCAATCCTCATATCAGACAAAATAGACCTTAAAATAAAAAATATTACAAGAGATAAGGAAGGAAACTACATAATGATCAAGGGATCAATCCAAGAGGAAGACATAACAATTGTAAATATCTATTCGCCCAACATAGAAGAACCTCAATGCATAAGATAAACACTAACAGACATAAAAGGAGACATTGACAGTAACACAATAATAGTAGGAGGCTTTAACACCCCACTCACATCAATGGATAGATCATCAAAACGGAAAATTAATAAAGAAATACAAGTCTTAAATGATACATTAGATGGATCTCATTGATATCTTCAGGACATTCCATTCAAATGCAGAATAATACATCTTCTTCTCGAGTGCATATGTGATATTCTCCAGGATAGACCACATCTTGCATCACAAATCAAACCTCAGTAAATTAAAAAAAATTGAAATCATATCAAGCATCTTCCCCGACCACAACGCTATGAGACTAGGTATCAATTACAAGAAAAAAATCTGTAAAAAACCCCACAAACACATGGAGATTAAACAATAAATTTCTAAATAACCAACAAGTTACTGGAGAAATAAGAAAAAAATTTCTAGAAACAAATGACAATGAAAACACAACTCAAAGCCTACGGGATGCAGCAAAAGCAGTTATAAGAGGGAAGTTTCTGGCAATACCTTCCTACCTCAAGAAACAAGAAAAACATCGAATAGACAACCTAACTTTACACCTAAAACAACCGGAAAAAGAACAATAAAAACAAACAAACACCCAAATTAATAGAAGGAAAGAAATCATAAAGATCTGAACAGACATACCTGAAAAAGAAATGAAAGAAACAATAGTAAAGATTAATAAAACTAAAAGCTAGTTCTTTGAGAAGATAAACAAAATTGACAAACCTTTAGCCAGACTCATCAAGAAAAAAAGAGAGAAGAATCAAACCAAAAAAACTAGAAATGAAAAAGGAGAGGTTACAACAGACAATGAAGAAATACAAAGGAGCATAAGAGACTATCATGAACAACTATATGGCAATAAAATAGATAACCTGGAAGAAATGGACGGATTCTTAGAAAAGTTCAATCTACCGATCAAGTTGGGTTTAATCCAGGGATGTGAGGAGTCTTCAACATATGCAAATCAATCAATGTGATACACCATATGAAAAAATTGAAATATAAAAACCATATGGTAATCTCAATAGATGCAGAAAAAGCCTTTGACAAAATTCATCATTTATGATTAAAACTCTTTAAAACATGGGCATAAAAGGAACCTACCTCTACATAGTAAAGGCCATATATGAAAAGCCTATAGCAAACATTATTCTCAATGGTGAAAAACTGAATGCATTCCCCCTAAGATCAGGAACAAGACAAGGGTGTTCACTTTCACCACTATTATTCAGCATAGTTTTGGAAGTCCTAGCTACAGTAATCAGAGAAGAAAAAGAAATAAAAGGAATCCAGATCAGAAAAGAAGAAGTAAAGCTCTCACTGTTTGTAGATAACGTGATACTGTACATAGAAAATGCTAAAGATGGTGTCAGAAAATTACTAGAGCTGATCAGTGAATTTAGCAAAATTGCAGGATACAGCACACAAAATCACTTGTATTTCTATATACTAACAGAAACCACTTGCATTTCTATATACTAAAAATGAAAAATCAGAAAGAGAAATTAAGGAATCAATCCCATTCACCACTTCAAAAAAAAGAATAAAACAACTAGGAATAAACTTACCTAAGAAGTTAAAAGAACTGTACACAGAAAATTATAAGACACTAATGAGAGAAATCAAAGATGACATAAACAGATGGAGAGATGATATTCCACCTTCCTGGGTAGGAAGAATCAGTATTGTGAAAATGACTATACTACCAAACACAATCTATAGATTCAATGCTATCCGTATCAAATTACCAATGGCATTTCTCACAGAACTAGAACAAAAATATTCACAATTCATATGGAAATACAAAAGGCCCCAAAGCAGTCTTGAGAAAGAAGAATGGAGCTGGAGGAATCAACCTTCCTGACTTCAGATTATACTACAAAGCTACAGTCATCAAGACAGTATGGTACTGGCACGAAATCAGAAATATAGACCAATGGAACAAGATAGAAAGCACAGATATAAATCCATGCACCTATGGGTACCTTATTTTTGACAAAGGAGGCAAGAATATGCAATGGGCCAAAGACAGCCTCTTCAATAAATGGTGCTGGGAAAACTGGACAGCTACATGAAAAAGAATGAAATTAGAACACTTTGTAACACCATACACAAAGATAAATTCAAAATGGATTAAAGACCTAAATGACAGACCAGAAACTATAAAACTCTTAGAGGAAAACAGGCAGAACACTAGATGACATAAATCAAAGCAAGATCCTCTATGACCCACCTCCTAGAGTAGGAAATACAAAGAAAAGTAAACAAGTGGGACCTGATTAAATTTAAAAGCTTTTGCACAGCAAAGGAAACTATAAGCAAAGTGAAAATACAACCCTCAGAATGGGAGAAAATAGCAACAAATGAAATAACTGACAAAGGATTAACTTCCAAAATATACAAGCAGCTCATACAACTCAATACCAGGAAAACAAACAACACAATCAAAAAATGGGAAAAAGATCTAAACAGACATTTCTCCAAAGAAGACATACAGATGCCTAGCAAACACATGAAAAGATGCTCAACATCATTAATTTTTAGAGAGATGCAAATCAAAACTACAATGAGATATCACCTCAAACCTCACACCAAATAGCCATCATCAAAAAGTTGACAAGTGATAAATGCTGCAGAAGGTGTGGAGAAAAGGGAATGCTCTTGCACTGTTGGTGGGAATGTGAATTGATACAGCCACTATGGAAGACGGTATAGAGATTCCTCAAAAAACTAGGAATAATACTACCATATGCCCCAGAAATCCACTCCTAGGCATATACTCTGAGGAAACCAGGGTTGAAAAAGACACATGTATCCCATTGTTCATTGCAGCACTATTTACAATAGCTAGAACATGGAAGCAATCTAGATGTCCATCAACAGATGAATGGATGAAGACGTTGTGGTGCATATACACAATGGAATATTACTCAGCCATAAAAAGGAACACATTTGAATCAGTCCTAATGATGTGGATGAACCTAGAGCCTATTATACAGAGTGAAGTAAGTCAGAAAGAGAAAGATCAATATCATATTCTAATGCATATATATGGAATCTAGAAAAATGGTACTGAAGAATTTATTTACAGGGCAGCAACGGAGAAATAGACATATAGAATAGACTTATAGACATGGGGAGGGGGATCAGAGGGTGAGATGTATGGAAAGAGTAACATGAAAACTTACATTGCTATATGTTAAATAGATAGCCAATGGGAATTGGCTGTATGACTCAGGAAACTCAAAAAGGGGCTCTGTATCAACCTAGAGTGGGGGGATGGAGAGAGAGATGGAAGGGTGGTTCAAAAGGGAGGGGATATATGTATACCTATGGCTGATTCATGTTGAGGTTTGACAGAAAACAACAAAATTCTGTAAAGCAATTATCCTTCAATAAAAAAAATAAATAAAACAAAACATTTAGCTGTCAACGTGTTTTACAGCTTGAAATTATATAAAATAATGAGCATGTGTGTATGCGTGCTAAGTCACTGCAGTCGTGTATGACTCTTTGCAACCCCTGGACTGCCAGGCTCCTCTGTCCATGAGATTTTCCAGGCAAAAGTACTGGGGTGGATTGTTGTGCCTTCCTCCAGGGGATCTTCCCAATACAGGGATCAAACCTGGATCTCTTATGTCCTCTGTATTGTCAAGCAGGTTCTTTAGCACTAGTGCCACCTGCATAGCTGTTAATTCTGAACTGTAAGTGAAAGAAGGGAATATTATCTATCTATCTATCTATCTATCTATTAAGATATATGAAATGAAGATAAATTACATTCAAAAATATTCTGGCTAAGGGACAAAATACAAAAGGAGTTAGTTCTTGATTGCCTAGATTGAGGTTTGAACCAAGATGGTTCAGGGTCAATGCTTGAGTCAACACTAGATGCTCTCAGTCCCTGAAGAGATGGACACAGAACATCCTTCTCAGGGGAGATACAACCTTTGTATAAAGTGTTCCTCTTAGGGATCATGGGCAAGAAGGCCAGCCTGACACACAGGAGGAGGCAGCACATTTCCTTGGGAGGTAGTCCAGGCTATACTTTATACTTGTGTGTATGAGGGGTCTTCCACAAAAGGCTCAGGCTGGTGGGGCAGCTTAGCACTGTAGACATTGAGGAGAGTTTCTAGAGGTCACATCAGGTAGAATCACTTGCAGATATATCACAGATGACATGCCAGTCCCCCTTTATTTCAGTTATTGCTACAGAGAGGGAGCATCCAGACACTGTGTCCTGTACTTTCCCTGCATATATGGGCCTGGGTAAGTGATTAGAGTCCAGAACCATGGAAATCAAAGTGATAGTCAGTAGAGTGACCTCTGAAATAGTTGCTGTATCATATGGGTTGTAAGGCCTTAGGGATGACCTTTGCACCCTAAGCTACAAAACAGGGATGTTAATATTTGCTTTCTCTGTGTATTAACCTACATTCAAGAATCAGATTCTGTAAAGATGACAGTGCTTTCCACAGTTTGAGTGATAAAACATGAGTTGATGGATAGCATCCAACTTTGTTCTGAGTTGAATCTAACTCACATATTCTATATTTTAGAATGAAAAGCAAGTATTTGTAAATTTATCCCAGGTAGAAAGTCCTTCAAAAATGAGTATCAATAAAGGAGTATTAAAAGTTTTGTCATTTGTTCCCTAAGTGCAATGTATACCTGGAATATTATAAAGATGCTTTAAAACACAGTTCCTCATCTAATTAGATGAAAAAATTAACTTTCAACTTAAAATGAATGGTGGGGCTCAGTTAACATATTCCCTTAGAAGGGGCCATGTGTATACTATTTGTAAGCTATTGTGTTTTATTAGAAAATCAAACAGTAGCACTGAGTCATACTCATGGATAATAATGTTAGATTATTTCAACTAATGTTACTAAGGGGCCAGTGTTAAGGCATGTTTATGTTTCACATATACATCTTATTTTATTAGCACAAGAGCCATTTGAAGTTGATACTATGATTATCTTAGACTAGACAGTTAAAATAAAGCTTACGGAATGATTTTCCTAAGGTCATCAGAGTATAGGAGAGTAAAGACTTAAAACTATGTTTTGTTGGATGAAAAAGGAGTGTTCCCAAACACCAAACAATTGATTTTCAATCAACCGCAGTAGGCAGAATATTTAGACCTAATACAGGTTGTTTCTTTAGTTTATGTTCTTTGACCTTAATTGTGTAATATTATTGTCAGATTTTAGGATTTTTAGCTCTCAGCAGTAATTGAGTGAGATAAATGATTCTATCTTTAAAATGAGCTCCAAAATTGAATGTTTTATTAAATCAAATTATACTGTAGTTTGCATTACAAAATGACTAGGTTTATATTTATACTTTTTAATATGAGTCATTTTAAACATATACAACCAATAGACACACATAATACTCTTATCAGCAATTTTAAGAACTATACATTGCATTTTCCTTCAGACCTGAGTTTGATTTTTTAAAGTAAAATTTACACACATTTACATGTACACACTTTATCTGTATATTTTTAACAAAGCTAATTGTATATCCATTTATATCCTACATTCTTATAAAGAATTTTTCTATCATGTTAAAAATCTTCTTAGGTTTCTTCCCACTCTGTCCCTGAAACCACTGAACAGATATCTTCAGCACTTACTTTATCTGTATAATCTAGAACTTCATAGAAATAAAATCATAGAAATAAAATTATTTACTTAATACTCTTTAGTAGTAATTGGTAACTCAGTATGATGATTTTAGATTCATCTATGCTGTGGCACACATAAGTAGCAAATCCAGCTTTGCTGCTGAATAGAGCTACATTATGTAAACATCCCAAAACTGATTTGTCTATTCACTTGGTGATGAGTAGTTGTGATGTTTCCATTTTAGGGTAATTATGAATAAAGCTTCTATGTACATTCTGGCACAAGTCCTTGTGTAAACATGTGCTTTAATTTGTCTTGAATAAACACCTAGGAGTTCAACTATTTCAGGTAATTTAAGAGAATATGTTGCTCCACATTATTACCAAAATTTGATACTGTCATGGTTTTTGATCATTCTAGTGCTTGTGTAGTAATACATCATTACATATTAAATGTGTAATTCCTGATGCCTAATGATTTTGAGAATTTTAATGTCATTTGTATATTTTCTTTTGCCAATTGTCAGTTTAGGTCTCTTCATTTTTCCATTGTTTGTTTTTCTTATTTATTAGTTGTATTTTGTATGTTTTTGACATGAATTTCTTTTCAGAGAGTAGAGATTATGAATTTTTTATTTCAGTCTTACTCAAATTCACGTTCTCTACAATAAGTTTTAAAATTTCATGTAACATGTAATAGCTTATTTCTTACGTTTCTTGCTTTCTGTGTTCTGTCTTAGAAACCATTACATTCTACCAGGTTGCAAAGATATTCTACTTATTACAAATTTTACAGAATTTAAGTTCTGTTTCGTTTTTTTTAACCTACGTCTATTTTAGAAGTATAATTAAAATTTTGCATATGTTGTGAAGTTGGAGACAGAGTTATTTTTTTTCCTCATAAGTATATTCAATTGCACCAGATTACTGGAAGAAACAACTATCCTATTTTCAATGAATTACTATATTTTTCACGTGATAAAATATAACTGAGCTTGTAAAATGTGTTTATTTCTTTTCTTTTTATTATGCCCTAGTTATCTATCATTGAACAAATGCTATTAAGTTTTGATTACTATAGCTTTATAAGTTTGAAGTTCTGTAGTATGTTTCATCAAGTTTTGTTTTATTCTTTTCCCAATGAAGGTATTCTTAAAATAAGTTAGATGAAGCTTAAATTTCTTGGAATTCAACAAAGCTGTTCTAAACTTACAGATGAATTTAGGAATAACTGACATCATAACAGACTTCAGTCTTTTAAACTATAGGTTAAAAAAATTTTTAAGTCTTTTTTAATTTCTGTCATGTTTTATAATTTTAGGTACTTTATTGCTAAGTTCTCCATGTTTCTGATGTCTCTGAAGGTGATGTGTACTTTTATAAAACTGTAATTTAAAATTTCAATTTCCAATGTTTTGTTAAAAACAAATATTAAAAAAAATTCTTATACTTGAGTAATTGATAAACTAAATTATTGGTTCTAAATTAACAGTTTACATACATTTTTCTTGACATATTGACTTTGTTACTTCCAGTAATATATTAAATATAATTGATGTTTATTGATATCCTTGGCTTTTTCCAAATACTAGGGAAAAAAATTCAGTGTTCCACCATTCATTATGATATTAGCTGGAGAATTTTCATCAATTCCTTTTGCCTAATTGAACAAGATTTATTCTTTACCTATTCTACTGAAAATTTTTCTTTTAATATAATACATAGATATTGAATGACTATTTTTCCCACCTCTATTAAGATGATCACATTTGTACATGTGTAGAATCACAGCTTTTTATTGCAAAAGTAGAAAAATACTTTTTTGGAGAAGGCAATGGCAACCCACTCCAGTACTCTTGCCTGGAAAATCCCATGGATGGAGGAGCCTGGTAGGCTGCAGACCATGGGGTCGTGAAGAGTCGGACACCACTGAGCGACTTCACTCTCACTTTTCACTTTCCTGCATTGGAGAAGGAAATGGCAACCCACTCCAGTGTTCTTGTCTGGAGAATCCCAGGGACGGGGGAGCCTGGTGGGCTGCTGTCTATGGGGTTGCACGGGGTCAGACACGAATGAAGCGACTTAGCAGCAGTAGCAGCAGAAAAATACTAATAATTCTGCAACCACAACATAACAGCAGAGTTTTACTAAAATACAGATTTAAACACAGTCTATTAAAGACAAATAGAGGCAAAATAACACCTAGAGAGATGGAACTATGGCAGGCAAATAAGCCTAATAAGTGGATATCTTATTGACACCATGACCATTATGGGGCTTCCCTGATGACTCAGATGGCAGGAGAATGGGTTCAATCCCTGGTTCAGGAAGAAGGAAATGGCTACCCACTCCAGTATACCTGCCAGGAGAATTCCACGAACAGAGGAGCCTGGCAGGCTACATTCCATGAGTTCTCAAGAAGTCAGACACGACTGAGAAAATAACACTATTGACCATCGTAAGGAAAGATTTCTAATCCAATACTTATACTTTTTTAAAAATAACATTTTGGAGGCTTTTTTTTTGTACTGCTCAACTAGGTAACCAAGATAACTTGAAAATATTATACAAGTTATGATTATTGAAAGGATTTTCACTTGATATTAGCATATGTAGGTGAGCATTCCACAAAAGAATGAACTCAGAGAAGATTCAGTTCAGTTCAGTTCAGTTGCTCAGTTGTGTCCAACTCTTTGTGACCCCATGGACTGCAGTAGGCCAGGCCTCCCTGTCCATCATCAACTCCCGAGTTTATTCAAACTCATGTCCATTGAGTCAGTGATGCCATCCAAACATCTCTACCTCTGTCATCCCCTTCTCCTCCCACCTTCAATCTTTCCCAGCATCAGGGTCTTTTCCAATGAGTTCTTCATATCAGGTAGCCAAAGTATTGGACTTTCAGCTTCTACATCAGTCCTTCCAGTGAATATTCAGGACTGATTTCCTTTAGGATGGACTGGTTGAATCTACTTGCAGTCCAAGGGACCCTCAAGAGTCTTCTCCAACACCACAGTTCAAAAGCATCAATTCTTCAGCCCTCAGCTTTCTTTATAGTCCAACTCTCACATCCATACATGACTACTGGAAAAACCATAGTTTTGACTAGACGGATCTTTGTTGGCAAAGTAATGTCTCTGCTTTTTAATATGCTGTCTAGGTTGGTCATAACTTTTCTTCCAAGGAGAAAAGTTAAAGCATCTTTTAATTTCATGGCTTCAGTCACCATCTACAGTGATTTTGGAGCCATCCCAAAATAAAGTCTGCCACTGTTTCCATTGTTTCCCCATATATTTGCCATGAAGTGATGGGACCAGATGCCATGATCTTAGTTTTCTGAATGTTGAGTTTTAAGCCAACTTTTTCACTCTTCTCTTTCACTTTCAACACGAGGCTCTTTAGTTCTTCTTCACTTTCTGCCATAAGGGTGGTGTCATCTGCATATCTAAGGTTATTGATATTACTCCCAGCAATCGTGATTCCAGTTTGTGCTTCATCCAGCCTAGTGCTTCTCATGATGCACTCTGCATATAAGTTAAATAAGAAGGGTGACAATATACAGCCTTGACATACTCCTTTCCCGATTTGGAATCAGTCTGTTCATCCATGTCCAGTTCTAACTGTTGCTTCCTGACCTGCATATAGATTTCTCAAGAGGCAGGTCAGGTGGTCTGGTATTCCCATCTCTTTAAGAATTTTCCACAATTTGTTGTGATCCACACAGAGATGATTATGAATTATTTTACCACACTACCATCAGAGAAGTGCAACTTATAAAATCCATGTGGAATATTAAACAGGAGAATAATTTTAATATCTTTGAGAGTTAAATTTAACTGGACCCAAATTTCCTCCCATTATGTTGTCAACAATTTTATTGTTATTCTACTATAGAAATATATACAGTGACATCCAACCACCATATATTCCCTCATGTCTCCCCAGAAATACTGAAGAAGACAGCAGAACATCCTCCAAGAATTTTCAGCAGAATGTCCTTTGTTAATGACACCACCTCACATCCTTCTGCCTTCCTTCTGCTGGGTGTACCTGGTCTGGAAGCTTTCCATATATGGATTGCTTTCCCTTTCTTTGTTGTTTACCTGATAGCCCTTGTAGGGAATGTCACAATCCTGTTTGTAATCAAGACGGACCAGAACCTTCATCAACCCATGTTCTACTTCCTGGCTCTTCTCTCCTTTATTGATCTAGGCCTGTCCACTTCTACCATACCCAAAATGCTGGCCATCTTCTGGTTCAACCATAGGAAGGTAAGCTTTGAAGCCTGCCTCATCCAAATGTTCTTTATCCACACCTACACTGGCATGGAATCTGTTGTACTCCTGGCCATGGCAATTGACCGTTTTGTCGCCATCTGTTATCCACTGAGGTATACCACTATCCTCACCAACAAAATGGTAGCTATCATGGCCTCTGTTGTAGTTGGGAGGCCAGTCCTCCTTGCCATCCCCTTTTGTCCTCTTCTCAAAAGACTTCCCTTCTGTGGACGCTATATTATTCCTCATACCTATTGTGAGCATATGGGAATTGCTCGTCTTGCCTGTGCTAACATAAGAGTTAACATCATCTATGGCTTATTTACCATTGCTGCCCTGATCTTTGACTTGCTCCTCATTGCCCTCTCCTATGTTCAGATTCTACAGACTGTTTTCCACCTTCCTTCTAGGGATGCCAGACTCAAAGCACTCGGCACATGCGGTTCACATGTCTGTGTCATCTTAGCCTTTTACACACCAGCATTTTTCTCCTTTATGACACACCGATTTGGTAGGAATATCCCTCGCTACATTCATATCCTCCTGGCCAATTTGTATGTGGTTGTTCCTCCTTGTTTAAATCCAGTCATTTATGGGGTTAGGACAAAGCAAATTCGGGGCTGGGTTGTGAGAATATTTTTCAAGAAAGAGTTACTCAACGTATTCAGAATTTGGTAAGTTCTTCTTTATTTTGAATGCTTCTCAGGGCCCCTAAATTGAGATTATATAAAGGCCACTAAGGCATTACTTCAGCCTTCGTTACTCTAATCTCATATTAAAAGTTTCCTTTATATAATTTTCACTTTGACTTTCAAGAGATTATACTGATTTTTCTCACTAAAGATGAGATAAGATTGTGGAGGCAAGTAAAAGATGTAATAAAATTTATTGAAGTTAAATTACCCTTGATGATGAAAAACTGAACATTTTCTCTCTACTGGTTTTTCTAGTCAATGCATGAAAGAAAACAAATGTAATTTAAAAAATAAAAACAAACTTTGATATTGGAAAGAGAAAATAAACCCTATTTCTTATGACATGGTTTCTCCAGGCAGAAAAATCTTAGGTAATGTACAAGACCATTAGAACTAATAAAATATAAGTTTAATGAGTTTAGAGGATACAAGGTCACAATATAAACATTTGGATTTCTTACATAAATGACATCCCATTAGAAATGAAATTAAATATTATTTTAAACAGTTTAAAAAATAGAGACATATTTTTGAAAAAAATACATATAATATATATGACCTACATAGAGAAAACATATAATCACTGCTAAAAAAGATTAACAAAGACATAAGTGGAGATACACGCAATTGTCATGTACCCATGTCTTAATACAGTGAATATTTCTATTCTCCCCAAGTTGATATGTAGATTTAATCATATTCCAATTGAATTTCTAGGGGGGGTTTGTGGGGGTAGTGATTGAAAGTCTGATTCTAAAATTTACATGGAAGTGTAAAAATGAAAATAATCAAAATAACTTTGAAAAATAATGTAACAAAGTTGAAGAATATACATCAATAAAGGTAGTGTACTAGTGGCATAAAAATATGATTGATCAGTATATTGATCAATATAGAAGCCCAAAAAACAGACCCACATATAGATATGGTTAATTGATTTTTAACAAAATACTAAGGTGTAAGTTAGTTCAATGTAGAATTATGGATTTGAAATAATTGTGTAATTATGTACAAATGCATGCATCTCCATCTGTACCTTACATTCTACATTGAAAAATGAAGTAATCCTAAATTATAAAGGTTTTAGAAAAATGATAGTAAAGATCAATATCCAGATATAGTGTAAAATTATGAAAGCATAAAACTTCTAAGAGAAATTATGGTAAGGTCAAAACCTAAATATGTTTTTAAAATAAACTGATTTTATAAAATTTAAAAGTTTCTGCTCTTCTAAAGTACTGTTAAAAGAACAAAATCACAAGCTGAGACTGCAAGAAGATCCTGCGGATTAAATATCCAATAATAGATTTGCATCTAGTATACATAAAGTTTAAAGGAAATCAAACCTTTCAATAGAAGTGGGCAAAATATTTTAATGAGTTTTTTACCAAAAGATTAAAACAAATGCATTAATCACTTCCATTGCCATTAAGTAATTAGGAAATGTAAATTAAAATCTCTCAAGATACAATACCACCCTATTTCACTGAAAAACTAAGAAGGAAAAAAGACTGACCATAATGAGAGGAGGTGAAGAAACAAGTACTCTACTGCTTTTCATAACATAAACATCACAGACACTTTGGAAAAACAAATGACAATTAATTAACTCTAAATTTTCATTCCTAGTTACTGTTTTTAAAAGCTTTTATTTTTATAAAACAGTTTTAGGTTCACAATAAAATTTAGTGAAAGGTATAAAAATTTTCCATGTACACCCCCTACACATAACTTTCCCCATTCAACTCCCATCAGAGTGGTACATTTGTTACAATGGATGAACTTATGTTGACATATCATAAACACCTAACATCCTTAGTTGATCTTAGCATTCACTCTTGGTGTTGTGCATTCACTCAATTTGGATAAATATATATAATGACATATATTCACCATTATAGTATCATACAGAACATTTTTATTGCCTTAAAAATCCTCTATCCTATTGACCCCTGCCCTCCACCTCAATCTCCAACAACCACAGATATGATTATTGCCTCCATGCAAGTGTGCATGCTAAGTCACTCAGTCATGTCAACTCTTTGTGACCCTATGGACTGTAACCCACCACACTCCTCTGTCCGTGGGATTCTCCAGGCAAGAATACTGGAGTGGCTTGCCTTGCCCTCCTCGGGTAGGTCTTCCTGACCCAGGGATTGAACCTGCTTCTCTTACGTCTCCTGCATTGGCAGGCAGGTTCTTTACCACTAGCACCACGTGGGAAGCACTACTGCCTCCATGGTTTTACCTTTTCCAGAATATCATTTATCTGGAATCACAAAGTATGTAGCCTTTATAAATAGGCTTATTTCACTGAGCAATATGTATCTAAGTTTCCTCCAAGGCTTTTCATGATTTGACAGTTCATTTATTTTTCATACTGAATAATATTCCAGTGTCTCTTGTGCTAAAGTTTACTTTTCCATTCACTTACTGTAGGATATCTTGGTTGCTTCCAAATTTTGGCAACTTTGAATAAATCTGCCATACACACCTATATGCAGGTTTTTCTGTGAATGTTATGTTTTCAACCCTATTGGCTAAATATCATAGAGCATGGCTGCTATAATGTGTGGTAACAGTATGTTTAGTTTTGTAAGAAACCATCAAACAGTCTTCCAAAGTGGCTGCTTTCCTACCAGCAGTGAATAAGAGTTCCTTTTGCTCCATATCTTTGCCAGAATTTAGTGTTGTCAGTGTCCAGACTTTGGCTTTTTTAATAGATGTTCAGTCTCTCATTATTGTTTTAATTTGCATTGTACTGATGATATATGATGTGGAGTATTTTTGTATATACTTATTTGTCATCTGTATATCTTTTCTTATTTTTCTTAATTAATTTATTTTATTGAAGAATAATTGCTTTACAGAATTTTGTTGTTTTCTGTCAAACCTCAACATGCATCAGCCATAGGTATACATATATCCCCTCCCTTTTGAACCACCCTCCCATCTCCCTTCCCATTCTACCTTTCTAGGTTGATACAGAGTGCCTGTTTGTTTTCTGAGCCATACAGCAAATTCTTGTTGGCTATCTATTTTACATATAGTAATGTAAGTTTCCATGTTACTCTCTCCATACATCTCACCCCCTCTTCTCCTCTCCCCATGTCTGTAAGTCTATTCTTAGGTGAAGTGTCTCTTAAGGCATTTGGCCCATTTTTTTTTAATCAAGTTGTCTATTAGCATTAAGTGTTAAGAATTCATTGTATATTTTGGATAACAATCCTTTCTCAGATGTGTCTTTTGCAAATATTTTTTTCTAGTCTATGCATTTTCTTCTCATTCTCCTAATTCTTTTCTTTTCTTTTCATTCTCCTTTTCTTCTCATTCTCATGTCTTTCAGATTATAAGGTTTCAACTGTAATTAAGTCCTGCTTATCAATTATTTCTTTTATGAATCATGTCTAAGTGTTGTTTCCAAAAAGTCACTGTCATACCCAAGGTCATCTAGGTTTTCTCCTACACTATATTCTAGGAGTTTTATGGTTTTCCATTTTATATTTAGGTTTGTGATGCATCTTGAGGTCATTTTTGTGAAGGAGGTAAAATATATGTCTAGATCCCTTTTTTGTTTTTTTTACACTGTGGATGCCCAATGTTCCCACACCATTAATGAAAAGACTGTTTTTGTATCCTGTAGCCACAGACCCTGGGACTCACTTTCTCTCACCATTAGCCACACTAGATCTTGGCCCCAGTCACCAGTGGGCTGGTACCAGTCCTGGGGCCCCTGGGCCCTGCAGTCAGAGGGACTCAGGTCTGTCAAGTAGTAGACAGGTACGAGCCCCAGGAATCCCTGGACCCAGCCCTGCCCACCAGCAGGCTCAACACAACACCAAGACTGTTGGAGCCCTTCAACAGAGACCTCGGGATCTAGTTCTGCCCATTACTCGATTCACACTAGCTCTAGGATCCCCTAGTCTCAGCTCCACCTACCAGATAACTGGCACCAACACCAAGATCTTGTACCACTCACTAGTGTATGAGCACCGGTCCCCAAATCTCTTGAGCCCTGACCTTGCTTATCAATGAGCAGACACCAGCCCCAGGAAAAGTACAGCCTCACGGCTTTCCTTCTCAGGACCCAGGGAACACACCAAAAGGCTAGCCCCAGGCTTGGAAAACCCCCGGATTTGGACCTGTTACCCAGCTCTGGCTCTGCCACCAGCAGGCCAACAGCAGCTCTAGGACACCTTGCTCCCCTCAGCCAGCAGCCCTGGAATCTACCCTACCCAACAACTAGCTGACACTGGCATTGGGAAATGTTGGGATACAGCTCTGCCTGACATGATCTAGCATTACCCCTCGGATGTGAGTCTGGGCCTCACCTACTAGCAGGCCAAAATCAGCTCTGAGACACCTCAGCCTCCTCAGTCAGCTCCCCAGGATTCAGCCCCACTCACCAAAGGACCTGTACTAGATCCAGGGCTGACACTTGGCCCTGTAATAGCCCACCCCAGAACCTGGTTCTGCCTACCATCAAGCCAACACTAGACCCAGGACACTCTGGGGTTCTGCAGCCAGGTAACTACTGACTCAGTACTACAACCCAAAAGTAAATTGTAAAATATGATGAAACAAAAAGTAAATTTTGGGTGAGGGGAATAAAAATGCAGGAATGTCAAAATTCATTCGAAATTAAGAGACCATGTAAGATATATGTCAAAAGCCATAGAGTGGCTGAATGAATATAAAAACAAGACCTGTATAAAGTGTCCTATAAGATAGTTACTTCAAATCTAAAGATACACAAAGATTGAAAGTGATGGGGATAAAAAAAAAAGATATGACATGCAAATGGAAAGCAAAAGAAAGTCAAGGTAGTGATACTTATGTCAGAAAAAATAGGCCTTCAAACAAAGACTGTAGTAAGAGACAAAAATAGCAATCAAGGGATCAATCCAAGAAGATATAACAACTGCAGATATATATGCACCCAGAATATGAGCACCTAAATACACAAAGCAATTATATCTGTTTTACAGACGTTCAGGTTGGATAAATTGTATATGACATCCACTTAGAGAGACATTAATGGAAAAATTAAGAATCTAATTTCCAGTCTTGCTGATGGTAGAATCCAATAAATTTATATCAAAGAATTATAGAAGGATAGGGATAAGTACAAAAAGTCTTAGGATTGTCATCTGATTTTAACCATGAGTAATTATAGATCACAATTTCGAATCTGTTTAGTCCTTACTCCATAAATGATAGGGTTCAGCATAGGAAGGACCAACAAGTACATGTTGGCTAGCAGGATGTGACTGTGACGTGGTATGTGTTACTAAAGCAGTGGGTGAGGAAGGAGAAAAGAGCAGTAATGTAGAAGGCGAGGATGACAAAAACACGGGACCTGCAATTGCTGAGGGCCTTCAATCTGGCATCTTTAGAACGGAGACTGAAGACAGTATGGAGTATCTGTACATAAGACAAAAAGATGAATGTCACGTCAGTCCCAACAATTAAGACAATGACTGCCAAACTACACAGACTATTGATGGAAATGTCAGTCAGTCAGTCAGTCAGTTCAGTTGCTCAGTCGTGTCTAGCTCTTTGTGACCCCATGGACTGCAGCATGCCAGGCTTCCCTGTCTATCACCAACTCCCGGAGTTTACTCAAACTCATGTCCATTGAGTCAGTGATGCTATCCAACCATCTCATCCTCTGTCATCCCCTTCTCCTCCTGCCTTCAATCTTTCCCAGCATCAGGGTCTTTTCAAATGAGTCAGCTCTTCACATCAGGTGGCCAAAGTATTGGAGTTTCAACTTTAACATCAGTCCTTCCAATGAATATTCAGGACTGATTTCCTTTAAGATGGACTGGTTGGATCTCCTTGCAGTCCAAGGGACTCTCAAGAGTCTTCTCCAACACCACAGTTTAAAAGCATCAATTCTTTGGTGCTCAGCTTTCTTTATAGTCCAACTCTCACATCCATACATGACTACTGGACAAACCATAGTTTTGACTAGACGGATCTTTGTTGGCAAAGTAATGTCTCTGCTTTTTAATATGCTGTCTAGGATGGTCATAACTTTTCTTCCAAGGAGTAAGCATCTTTTAATTTCATGGCTGCAGTCACCATCTGCAGTGATTTTGAAGCCCAAAAAAATAAACACTGTTTCCACTGTTGATGGAAATGTCAGCACAAGCCAATTTCATCACAGCCATGTGCTCATAGTATGTGTGAGGGACTACATTGCTCCGACAATGTGGCTACCTCCTTACCAGGAAGGGATGTGGTATCATTAGCACTAACCCAGGGAGAAACACCAGTATGCCAACCTGAGCCACCACGGAATTGGTAAGAATGATAAGTGTCTCAGGGGATGCAGATTGCCACATATCAGTCAAATGCCATGGCCGTGAGAAGCCCTTACTCCATCCCAGAGGAAGCATGAATGAAAAACATCTGAGTGAGGCAGGCCTGGAAGCTGATTTCATGATAGTGGAACCAGAATACACCCAACATTTGGGAAGAGTAGAGGTCTGTGATGGCCAACACGGAAACAAAGTAGACCGTAGGTTCATGCAGAACAGTCTCAGTTTTGATGATGAAAATGATGTGTATGTTTCCCATGAGGGCAACAACATACATTGAGCATAAAGGGATGGATATCCAAATGCGCAAGTCTTCTAGACCAGGTATGCCCATCAGGATGAAGTTACTGGGATTGGTGAATGCAGTGGAGTTAAAGTTAAGCATGGTGATTCTGGCTACATGAAGATGTAATCTTGCTTTTTCTCTCCTTTGTCAAATGCACGTATACTCTTATAAATATACAATAGAAGTACTGAGTGTAAAAATACAGTTAAGCAAATTTATTCATATTTTGAATCCTCCTTGGTGGACCATCTCTAAAATTAGAAGTATTTCATTCCTCACAGTCAGCTAGTAATCTCATCAAGGACTACTAGGAATAGAGACTATCTTCTTAGCTCAGAACTTCCAGAGCATTCTACCTGATATTAAGTGTTCTCTTTCTGTTATAGCCTAGCTGGGCAAAAGTTCTGAAAAGTAATACAGCTTCTTCACATCTTAACAAAGCAAAGGTGAAATATCTATAGCATTGCTGTCACTGGAAATTACACTGACAAAGTGATTATAGTCTTAGCGTAAATTCAATGAAGTAAAATCTCAATAGATATGTGTGAAAGTAATGCATGAATGCATGAAGAAATAATAAGCTTTCCATACTCTGAATGATAATACTTTCTGAAATTTGCCTCTCAGATGAACTTTGATCATAAGAGAACCAGCATCTATCAGTTACTTACATGCATGACAGCTCTAAGATAGTAACAAAAACATTGACACTTACATCCAAAAGAGTATGCTCCTTGGATTTACTAGTATCCTTGAAAACATGTGACTTAGGCGTATGGGTCCATGTTTTCACAGAGATATATAAATATGTTACATGGAATATCCATTAAATCATTCTTCTTTTTTTATCAAATTTATATTGCTACCATAACTAGGACACATAAACTTCTTACCATACCTAAGAATCAGAATACATTTTGGGAAAGAAGGACTGATGAGTCCTAAATCAATCAAACCATCATCATGACTGAAAATAGTTAACAGTTGCTGTATTTTGGGGTCATAATATGTACCACAGAAAATAGTGAGCCATTAACCAGTGTCCAATTGCTGATTTGTATTATAAACAGTCTTACTGGGGTCATTATTATCATTCTCGATTTATGTAAAAAAAAAACCTCACACTTTACATGAGCTAAACATTCCTTCAAAGTCACATAATCAGCATGTGCCAGAGAAGAAAATAAAATCCATTTCCACTCCAAACCTTCACCTTTCTTCTACTACAAAAGGAAATCAAGATAAAGGAAAATAACTCATAAAAAAGGTTTTCCACAGTTTTTATCATGAAGGATTTTCAGAGCACTCAGAAACAATAAGGACAGATATTCTTATTTACTCTTGTTTTATAAATGAGGGTTGATGAATAGATTAACATGACTTAGAGCAAATCCATTAATAAATCATTAACTGTCTATTTCAACATCTTTGTCGATGTTCATTGTTAAAGTGGTGGTCAGTGCGTTATTTCTTAATAAATTATTTTAAGTTCAGAGGATATACCTGCACACACTTCAGTTTGCAAAGTTGGTACCAGTAGACCGCTGTACTATAAGCTCCTGTTCATTGCCTCTCTCGGCTGTTAGGTTTGAGGAAACATGGATGAATCGACTATCTTTCAGATTAATTGTGTTATGTTGAATCAAAGCCAGGAATTTGGAGAGGAATCATTCCCCATATAGAAGGCTGATTGCAGGTTTTATAGCCTCACTTGGGAGCAGTCCCAGGGGCTCAGACTTTGCAACAGACACTTCTTTACCATCTGGGAAACAATGAATGATGCTTGAGGGAGTTCACATTTTCTGTATCACATGATGTGAGTTGATAACAAAATTTTATTTGAGTGAGACTGAAGTAGCTTTCTGAAGAAACAGGAAAGCAGAAGTAGAGTCACAGATGTAGAGAACAAACTTATGATTACTGTGGGGGGAGCAAATGGGGAAATTGGGATTGACATATATGTTCTACTGTGTATAAAACAGATAACTAATGAAAACCAACTATACAGCACAGGAAGCTGTACTCAATCTGTGGTGATCTAAATGGGAAAAAAAATCCAATAAAGCGTGGATATATGTATACATATAGGTGATTCACTTTGCTGTACAGCAGAAAGCAACACAACATTGTAAAGCAGCTATACGCCAGTGAAAATTAATTTAAAAAGTAAAGAAACAGTTTATTTACTCAAGTCGTATGCCTCTGACATACAACACTAGTTCAGTTAAAATTAAGGATGTAATTATATTGGGAATTTAGCTGAGAGGGAAACACAGAAATAAAGTAGAAAACTGGATTCATGTAATACTGTCAATCTTAACATGCATGGTTCCCTCTCTCTGTCTCTCTTTACATCTCTAGCATTGCTATCATTGAAAAGTACCCCTAGAAAATAATTATAGTCAGGAGGTAAATTCAGTGAGGTAAAGTCTAATTAAATATTTGTGAAAACAATACATGAAGGAAAATAATCTGTACTTCATTGCAACACTCTCTCTCTTTACATATACATATGCATAAACATATACATATACATACATATATATCTTTGTGTGTCTATGCATAAAATAGACATATATATTCAAATATATGTATTCCTTAATATTCATACTTGTATACACACAGAATCATGTGTATGTATATATACATATGCAAACACACATATTTATAAAAATTCCTACACATGTAAGAAGTATGGGGATATTATATACTGCAAACAAAATACAGATACAACATATGTACATTTGTTTCTGCCTGTATGTGTGACTAACAATTTGATATTCAGTATTTATTAAATGTCTACTATATACCTGAGTTTATCTTAGATGCCTTGGAAAACAGTGTTAGAAAAAACAAATACCACGGTTTCTCTCAAGAGCCTACAGCAGTCATGAGAGGATTCACATCATTAACCTTTTAAATAACATGCTACACAGAATTTCATAGCATAGAACAATATTTTAGTGAATTATTGGCATGACTTCATTAAGTTGGTTAGTAAAAAAACTCTTTTTAAGATCTGACTTTTATAAAGCCATACATATACACATATATACGCATATATACATAGGCTTTTAACAATCTATTGTCCAATGAACATAAAAAGGACCTTTGTAAGCTTCAAATACAATTACAAACATGAATTTATATTTTTTGTAAAAATTCATGTTAAGTGTTTTTATATTTTTATTACATGAATAAACACTACAGAGATGTTCTATAAAAATTCAAAAATGTAAATACATTTCTACTGAAAATTACATTTAGGAATACAAAAGTTTTTAACTCTGATACAAAAGGCTACACTTATAGAAACCATCAATCACAGATATCTAAGTTATTTTCCTAGTTTACTAAAGAAGATTATATATATTTAAAATTGATTTTTCCCTATGTTGACTTCATTTTACTATTATAATTATTTGTATCAGAAAGAAAAAATTCACTAAATTTTAAATTCAATATGTTATATATATATATATATATATACACATATATATATATATAACATCTTTCTTCCAAATCCCGCTAATGTATCATAGAGCTCTATTTATCCTTTAGCATGAAAACTTTTGGCATAAACTTTATTAATGTAGATACAGTCTACCAAAACTTACTAAAGATAGCAATATGTATCTGGTGACTGTCATTAATATTAATGGCTGATAAACATGTAGGGCCCCTTATTTTACATCTGGAGGAACGTAAAGAGATTTGCACATATTATCTCATCTCATTCTCATAGCTTTGTAATAAGTTAGGCACTGCTACAATCTTTAACCTCAAATGGTAAAACTGATATTGTACAACGTGCCTTCAGTTACTAAATGTATAAAGAAGACTTAATATTTATCCTTCTCAAAATATTTCAAAGCCTGAAAATGCTGGAACCCTCTCAAATTCATTCTATGAAGCCATTTTTCTGATACAAAACCTGAGAAATACAGTAAAAAAGGAAAGAAAAGAAAATTGCAAACCAATTTCTCTGATAAATATAAATATATTGACCAAAATATAAGCAAATCAAATTCAACAATATACAAAAGGGATCATATACCATGATCAAGTGGGGCTTATTCTAGGGATATAAGTATGGTTCAATATTTGCAAGAAACAAAGCAAAGCCTCAAAATGGCTAAATAAAAAATAAAACTACAAGAAGAAAATATAGGTAATTATCCTCTTTGACACTGATCATTGCAATGCTTTTTTTTTTTGGCTATGTCAGGTAAGGGAAGCAAAATAAAACATAAACAAATGATCTAATCAAATACCCACATTTTTGTACATTGAAGGAAGCCATTAAGAAAATGAAAATGCAATCTACTAAATGAAAGAAGATTGTTGGAGATACTATGTTCAATAAATTTTTAATATCCAAGTATATAAAACACAACTAAGTATCAAAGAAACAATCTGATTTTAATGGACAGAGAACTTGAGCAGATTTTTTTTTTCCAAAGAAGAGCTACAGATGGCAAACAAAAAATACGAAAAGGTGCTCAATATCATTAATCAGGAAATGCAAATAAAAACCACAATGAGAAATTACTTCACACAGAATGGCTATGTTCAGAAAGACGAGAAATAGCAATTGTTTGTGAGAAAGCAGAGAGAAGCAAACCCTAGTACACTGTTAGTGTGAATGCAAATTGGAGTCGGTTCCATAAAAAACTGAATGGGGTTTTCCTCCAGAAATTATAAATAGAACTATCATACCATTCAGCAATTCCAGTCCTGGGTATTTAATTCAAAGAAAACAAAAATACAAATTCAAAATGATATATGAACCCCAAAGTTCACAGTAAGATTATACAGTAACAAAGATACTAAAGCAACCAGAGCCACCTGAGTGTACATAACAAGAAAATGGATAAAGATGTTTACACAACACGTCTACACACACACAATGGAACATTTGTCAGGCATGAAAACAATGAAATCTCATTTGCCCCAATATGGATGGTCCTGAAAGTATTATACTTAGTGAAATAAGACAAGAGAAAGACAAATATTATTTGTCTTTCCTTATATGTGGAATCTAAAAATTGAAGCAAACAAAACAGTAGCAGAGTCACAAATACAACAGAATCGGAGAAATTAAAAAAAAAACTAGTGGTTATCAGAGAGGAGTTCAGTGGGAAGGAGAAGCAAATTAGGGGAAAGGGATTAAGCAATATAAACTACCAGTTATAAAATAAATAAATAAATTACATGGATGTAATTTATAGAAAGGGAATATAATCAATATTTTATAACTTTGTATGCAGTGTAATATAAACTATTGAATTACAAATCTTGTACACTTAAAACTGATATAATATTGTGCGTCATCTCTACCTCAGTGAAAAAATATGGAGGGACCATGCGTAGTACAATTTGAGAAAATGAATAAACAGAAGATAAACTACATAAAAGGGGTGTGACTAAGATAAAATATGAAAGGGATTCCTGGCTCCCTAGATGTAGGTGTGAAGCAAGTCGCTTCAGAAAGTTTGACTCAAGGTCACAGATGCTCTCCTACCCTTAGAAATTGTCCTGGGATGTCCTTCTCAGGGGAGAAACAGCCTCTGCATAAAATGTTTGTCTTGAGAGCTCCTGGCAGGAAGGGACAGCCTGACACACGAGAAAAGACAGTCCAAGTTTAATACTTGTGAGGGCTTCTCCTCCAAAATGACTCAGATCGATGGGGCAGCTCAGCACTGTGGATACTGAGAGTTTCTGGAGGTCACATCAGGTAGTAGCACTTTCAGATATATCATAGATAAAATACCCGGCCCTCTTTATTCAGCTACTGCTACAGAGAAGGAGCCACTCAGACACTGTTTTGTGTACTTTCACTGCAGATATGAGTCTGGGTAAGTGATAAGAATCCAGAACCATGGATACCAAAGTGACCATCAGCAGAGGGACCTCTTTGAAATAGCTGCTGTATTTTATTAGTTGTAAGGCCTTAGGGATGGATGACCTTAGTACTCTGTGCTAAAAAACAGAGATGTTAATACTTGCTCTCTGCTTATTAATCTGTTCTTGAACCAGAATCTATAAAGATGACAGTGTTTCTCACAGTTCAAAATGAGAAACTGAATTACAGACTCCCATTTTGTTCTGACTGAGTTGAATCTAATTTACATATTCCATGTTCCAGGATGAAGATCCAGCATTTGTAAATTTATTCCAGGAAGAAAATCTTTCATAAATGGTTGTCAATGATGGAGCCCTAAAAGTTTTACCATTTGTTCCCTAAGTGCGATGTATGTATGGAATATTATGAAGATGCTTTAAAACACAGCTCCTCATCTAATTAGATTAGGGAATTTCCTTTCAATTTCAACCAGTGGTGGGATTCAGTTAACATAGTTCCTCAGCAGGGACCACATTTATACTATTTGTAAGCTATTGTGTTTTATTAGAAAATACAATATTAGCATCAAGAGTTTTACCAGAGTATACTAATAATTCAAAATTATTCCAGCTAATGTTATGAAAAACCCAGTGTCAAGGCATTTTTTAGATATCACAGAGGCAATGTTTTATTTCATTAGTGCTAGAGCCATATGAAGTTGATATTATGATGATCTCAGCCTCTATAGATAAAAACATGAGGCTTAGGGAATGATTTTCTAAGATCACTAGGAAGTGGGAGTTTGAAGACATAAAGCTATGTTTGTGTGGGTTGAAAGGAAGTGTGCCTGAACATCAAACCAACTGAATCTTAAACATATATTATCAGTGTCTGATATAAATATTGGATGTAGGGGGTTGTTAGACATATATATGCCACATATTTGTAAACCTGAATTAGAGTTACTATAATGAAAATATTGAAACAGGTTTCTGTTCCCTAATGGTGGCAGGACAATAGAAACAATGGAGAGGATTTACTCTTCCCTCTGGATCTTGAGACAGATACTTTCACCATGGGGCCACAAAAGTCTATACTTTTCCACATTTATGATGCTCATTGATTAAACTTTAAAATATGGAAGTTTCCTTTTACACACATGTAATGACTCAGAAAACTAAGATCATGGCATCTGGTCCCATCACTTCATGGGAAATAGATGGGGAAACAGTGGAAACAGTGTCAGACTTTATTTTTTGGGCTCCAAAATCACTGCAGATGGTGATTGCAGCCATGAAATTAAAAGATGCTTACTCCTTGGAAGGAAGGTTATGTCCAACCTAGATAGCATATTTAAAAGTGGAGACATTACTCTGCCAACAAAGGTCCGTCTAGTAGTCAAGGCTATGGTTTTTCCAGTAATCATGTATGGATGTGAGAGTTGGACAGTGAAGAAAGCTGAGCACCGTAGAATTGATGCTTTTGAACTGTGGTGTTGGAGAAGACTCTTGAGAGTCTCTTGGACTGCAAGGAGACCCAACCAGTCCATCCTAAAGGAGATCAGTCCTGGGTGTTCATTGGAAGGACTGATGTTGAAGCTGAAACTCCAATACTTTGGCCACCTCATGAGAAGAGTTGACTCATTGGAAAAGACCCTAATGCTGGGAAGGATTGGGGGTAGGAGGAGAAGGGGCCGACAGAGGATGAGATGGCTGGATGGCATCACTGACTCGATGGACATGGGTTTGGGTAAACTCCGGGAGCTGGTGATGGACAGAGAGGCCTGGCGTGCTGCGATTCATGGGGTCGCAAAGAGTCGGACGCGACAGAGCGACTGAACTGAACTGAACTGAATGACTTTGAGTTTCTAACTGGAATATACTTATCAGATAGTATCATCAGCACATCAAAGAATGAAGTTGAGATATAGTTGTAGAGGATGTCAAGTTATATTTTCTTCATTTTAATTGCAAGACAATTTTTTCCAGCTAAAAGCAGTCTCCTGAAATTCAGTTGACTTTACTTAGTGTACTCCCACAAAAGTCAGAATATTTTGATTACTATAGCTGCCAAGATCCAGTCAAATCCTCAGGATTTTTTTTCCTTCTTCCAGTCTGACATATTCATGGATCTGAAACCAGTCAGAGACCTCACCAATTCTAGATCAGGTGATTAATGATCTAAACTCTCAATGTCTTCTTATTCTTTAAGAGTGTACATGTAGCTTTTTTTTTTTAATTTCAGTGATGAATACTACAGAGAATAATTCAGGGAAAAAGTAAAAATCAAGAATATTTTACTAAACATAAAATTATTTCCACAATTTTCATAACTCTATAGGATTTAAATAATTGTACAACTTTGAATAGATTTTTCTTTTTAATTTTTAATTATCCCCTACTTCTACATTTATTTTAGCAAAAGCATTACTGCTCAAAAGAAATCTGTAATAGAAAGACAGATATTCAAATCTAATTGTACTTGCTATATTTATAAGTTATCTGAAACAAATCCCTTAGACTCTCTTAACCTTTAGTTTGCATGTAAATCTGGTATGATAATAGCATCTACTTCATAAATTTGCTTTGAAATTTGAGTAAGAATAATTTATTTACTTGATCTTTTGTTAGCATAAAGAGTCAGTCAAATAAAGGAGAAAAATAGTTATTTTACATACATAAGTTGGAGAAAAATATATAATATATCCTAAAGGCTGTCTCAACTGGTTCTTTCCAATTCATTAGGTATCTGTTGTCCTGAAATAGTTTTGAATTCAATAACAGTTACTTTTAAATTTGGTTGAATGTGTTGAGGAATATATTTGAGAAATCATAGTAGGACATAAAATTCTGTACCACTTCAAGGATAAATACTAAATTTAGGAAATCTCAGAGGTATTTGAAGAACGCATCCTAGAATAAAACACTAGCATGCTGTGGGACTGTTTACTTCTCATCAAATTTGTCATTATTTAGAATAATTACATTCACCAATGGTCTTGTTGCAAGTAATTATAGTAGCCATGTGGATAAAACTGAGTATGAATAAGAAAGAGGTTGTAACTAATAAAAACTAAATCCCGTATAAAACAGAATATTTACACTTAACACAGTTCAAGTATTCTTTTCATTCCCAGTCTGTCCCTGATTGCTCTTAATCCCTGTGCAGCCACCAAAGAAATATTTTCAGCACCTATTTTTTTTTGTATGCTCTAGCACTTCACAGAAATGAAACTATTTAATTAGCACTCTTTAGTAACTAGAAGTAATTGCTAACTAGGATGATTTTAGATTCGTCTATGCTGTTGGATACCTAAGTAGTCAATCCTCTCTGTTGCTTAATAGAATTTCATTATGTAAACACTTCAAATCTGATTTGTTTATTTTCCTGGTGGTGAGTAGTTATGATCTTCCACCTTGGGGGTAATTAATGTATAAAATTGCCAAAAAGCAAGTCTTTGTGTAAACACAGTTTGTAAGTAAGTAAAATGTATGTATGAGTATGTAAAATGTAATTACTTCTGTTCTTTTTATAATGCTTTATTGATCTATGTGTTTATTACTATGTAAATGGTCAAGACTTGGGTATAGTTTCATAAGTTTGAAATTCTATAAGAACATTGGTTTTGCTATTCTTTAACCAAAGTACTTAGAGTGTTCTTATAACCATTTTAAAATAAGCTTAAATTCAAAAGTGTTTTAAGTTGATTTGCCAATATAGGAAGAACGGAGATCTTAGCATTGTTTGGTCTTTTTAATCAAGCATATGTTTATACTTTAAATTTTTTAAGTTTCTTAAATATCAGGAATTTTTGAGAACTTAAATTACAATTGATTTGCAATACTATATTACTTTTAACTGTTACATAATATTTTTAGATTATACAAGAGTGATACAATATTTTTAGATTATACATTTAAAGTTATTACAAAATAATGTGTTTATTTCCCTGTTCTATACAATATACCCTTGTTGTTTACCTATTTTATACATAATAGTAAATATTACTTAATTGCATACACCTATCTCTCCTTCTCTCTCCTGGTGGTAACCAATAGCTTGCTTTCTGTATCAATAAGTCTATTCTGGTTTTATTATATACATTTGTTTGGATTTTTTTTTCAGATGCAACACATAACTAAAAACATGAGTGTTTCTCTTTAAATGACTTATTTCACTAAGCATAATATACTCTAGATGTATGCACCGGGTTGCAATTGGCAGAATTTCATTCTTTTTATGGCTGAGTATTATTGCATTGTGCATTATTACCACATCTTGTTTATACATTCATTTGTTAATGGGCATTTGGGTTGCTTCTGTTTAATGGGTATTGTATGTAATACTGCTATGAACATTGACATGCATGTACCTTTTCAAATTAGTGTTTTTTCTTTTTTTTTTTGATATATACACAGGAGGGAAGTTACTGTTCACATGGTAATTCTATTTTTATTTTTTGATGCATTTTCATGCTGTTATCCACAGTGGCTGCACCAATTTGCAAGCACCTCAACAGTGCACATGATTTCCCTTTTCTTGGCATGCTAGTCAACATTTGCTATTTGTGTACTTTTTGATAGCCATTCTGACAGGTATGATGTGATATTTCATTATGGTTTTGATCTGCATTTCTCTAACTGGACAGCTACATGAAAAATAATGAGGTTAGAACATTTTCTCAAGTCATATAAAAATACCTAAAACAATAAAACCATTAGCAAAGAATACAGGCAGAACACTCACACATAAATCATAGCTACAATTTTTTGGATCTGTCTCCTAAGGCAAAAGAAATGAAAGCAAAAATAAACAAATGGGACCTCAGTAAACTAAAAAATTTTGCAAAGGAAAGGAAAACATTGACAAAAGAAAAAGACAACTTACTGAATGGGGAACGTTTCTGTCGTATTTTATAAGTGCCTACTACTAAGTACTCTATGTTTCCAATGCCTTTGTAAGTGGTATTGTGAATTTTATGAAATTTTATTAAAATTTTAATTTCCAATTGTTTGCTAAAAGAACATATAAAAAGTATTGAATGTTATACTAGAGAATTTACTGAGATAAATGACTGGCTCTAATACTTTGATTTTTTTCTGTAAATGTTCATGTCATTTGTGAATAGGAAAGTTGACATCTTTTATTCCATCATCTTACTTCTTTACTTCTTACATCTTACATCTTACTGACATCATCTTACTTCTTTTTTCTTGACCTATGGACCTCACTAGAATCTATAGTAAAATACTAAATATAATCAAGGCTGCTTTTTATTCTTGCCTTAAACCAAATCCTAGGGACAAACCTTTCACTGTATTACCATTCAGTATGATATTAGCTGGAGGTTTCTCATAGATTCCTTTCACCTAACTGAGCAAGTTTTATTTTCTGCCTAGTTTGCTGAAAGTTTTTTATTTTTTTAATTACCATACATGGATGCTGAATTTAATCAATAAATTTTCTATCTCCTTTACAATGATAATGTTTTTAAATTATTTTTATGTGATGAATAACAACTTTTGTCTATAAAAGTAGAAAAATATTAATATTCAAGGCATTAACCATGGCATAAAAGCATAGTTTCATTAAATGTTAGGCATGAACACAGTGTCATTAAAGCAAATGAACAGAAATGTACCAACCTAGAGAGCAAAACTATGACAGGCAGAAGAGCCTCACAAGTGGAAATTTTCTTAACCATCATATGCAAATTCTATCCTAATTACTACATTTTTTCATATTATTTTGGTGAGTTTTCTTTTATATATATACTCAACAAAGTAACCAAAGTGATTTGATTATGCTAAAAAGTTCTGGTTGCTACAAGCATTTTCAGTGGATACTAGCATATATAGAAGAAATTGTCACAACATAATGAGCTATAATAAAATCATGAATCTCAATACTACACTGACATCAGAAAAGTGTTTCTAACTTCCAAGATACCATGGAATACTAAATGAAATTGGCAATAATAGATAATAATTAAAAGACACTTGCTCCTTGGAAGAAAAGTTATGACCAACCTAGACAGCATATTAAAAAGCAGAGACATTACTTTGCCAACAAAGGTCTGTCTAGTCAAAGCTATGATTTTTCCAGTAGTCAAATATGGATGGGAGAGTTGGACTATAAAGAAAGCTGAGTGCTTAAGAATTGATGCTTTTAAACTGTGGTGTTGAAAAAGACTTGAGAGTCCCCAGGAATGCAAGGAGATCCAACCAGTCCATCCTAAACGACATCAATCCTGAGTATTCATTGAAAGGACTGATGCTGAAGCTGAAACTCCAATACTTTGGCTATAAGATGCGAAGAACTGACTCCTTGGAAAAGACCCTGATGCTGGGAAAGAATGAAGGTGGGGGGAGAAGGCGACGACAGAGGATGAGATGGTTGGATAGCATCACCGACTCGAGTTTGAGTAGGCTCTGGGAATTGGTGATGGACAGGGAAGCCTGGTGTGCTGCAGTACATGGGGTCACAAAGAGTCAAACACACTGAGCAACTAAACTGAACTGAACTGAATATCTGTGAGAGAATTGTATTAAAATTCCTTTCCATTATGTTTTTAAGAACTCTATTGGTATTGTATTGTGGTATTGACATATAACTACCACATATCCCCTCATGTCTCCCCAGAAATACTGAAGAAGACAGCAGAGCATCCTCCAAGAATTTTCAGCAGAATGTCCTTTGTTAATGACACCATGTCACATCCTTCTGCCTTCCTTCTGCTGGGTGTACCTGGTCTGGAAGCTTTCCATATATGGATTGCTTTCCCTTTCTTTGTTGTTTACCTGATAGCCCTTGTAGGGAATGTCACAATCCTGTTTGCAATCAAGACGGACCAGAGCCTTCATCAACCCATGTTCTACTTCCTGGCTCTTCTCTCCTTTATTGATCTAGGCCTGTCCACTTCTACCATACCCAAAATGCTGGCCATCTTCTGGTTCAACCATAGGAAGGTAAGCTTTGAAGCCTGCCTCATCCAAATGTTCTTTATCCACACCTACACTGGCATGGAATCTGGTGTACTCCTGGCCATGGCAATTGACCGCTTTGTCGCCATCTGTTATCCACTGAGGTATACCACTATCCTCACCAATAAAATGGTAGCTATCATGGCCTCTGTTGTAGTTGGGAGGCCAGTCCTCCTTGCCATCCCCTTTTGTCCTCTTCTCAAAAGACTTCCCTTCTGTGGACGCTATATTATTCCTCATACCTACTGTGAGCATATGGGAATTGCTCGTCTTGCCTGTGCTAACATAAGAGTTAACATCATCTATGGCTTATTTACCATTGCTACCCTGATCTTTGACTTGCTCCTCATTGCCCTCTCCTATGTTCAGATTCTACACACTGTTTTCCACCTTCCTTCTAGGGATGCCAGACTCAAAGCACTCGGCACATGTGGTTCACATGTCTGTGTCATCTTAGCCTTTTACACACCAGCATTTTTCTCCTTTATGACACACCGATTTGGTAGGAATATCCCTCGCTACATTCATATCCTCTTGGCCAATTTGTATGTGGTTGTTCCTCCTTGTTTAAATCCAGTCATTTATGGGGTCAGGACGAAGCAAATTTGGAACAGAGTTGCGAGAATATTTGTCAAGAAAGAGGGACCTAATATATTAGAAACATGAAAACTTCTAGCAGGCTTTTATCTTGTACTTCTCTCAGGGTACCAACTGAAATTATGAAAAGGTTAGTAAGGAATTACTTCGGCCTTTATTTGTCTTCTATGTGTACAACTCAGTGGTTCTTTTTCATAATTTATATATTTTTAAATTTATTTATTGAAGGATAATTGCTTTACAGAATTTTGTTTTCTGTCAAACCTCAACATGAATCAGCCATAGGTATACATATATCCATTCCCTTTTGAACCTGCCTCCCATTTCCGTCCCCATCCAACCCCTCTGGGTTGATACAGAGCCCCTGTTTGAGTTTACTGAGCCATACAGCAAATTCCCATTGGCTATCTATCTTACATATGGTAATGTAAGTTTCCATGTTACTCTTTCCATACATCTCACCATCTCCTCCCTCCCCATGTCCATAATTCTGTTTTCTATGTCTGTTTCTCCATTGCTGTTCTGTAAATAAATACTTCAGAGCCATTTTTCTAGATTCCATATATATATGCATTAGAATATGATATTTATCTTTCTCTTTCTGACTTACTTCACTCTGTATAATAGGCTCTAGGTTCATCCACCTCATTGAGATGGACTCAAATGTGTTCTTTTTATGGCTGAGTAATATTCCATTGTGTATATGTACCACAACTTCTTTATCTATTCATCTGTCGATGGGCATCTAGGTTGCTTTCATGTTCTAGCTGTTGTAAACAGTCCTGCAGTGAACAATGGGATACATGCGTCTTTTTCAATTTTGGTTTCCTCAGGGTATGTGCCTAGGAGTGGGATTGCTGGGTCATGTTGTAGTTTTATTCCTGTCCACTCTCAGCTGGTGTTTGGCATGCACTTCTGTGTCTGAAGGTGTATTCCTGATGTATCCGTGGAGAGAGAGGTACTCCACATCCACCTACTCCTCCGCCATCTTGTTCCTGTAATATGTATTTTGACTTGCAATTGATTATTCTGTTTTTATCACCGAAGGTGAGTGAAGAAGAGTGGGACTAAGTAAAAAATGTAATGGTATTCCTGAATATATGATGACAATGTTGTTCTCTATGTCAATAGTAAAATCTACGTACAGGTTTGTTAAAAAGTAAGATTCTGATTGCATGAAATTCATCATGTTTTGACTCATGCACCAATATTTTGGAATTTGTCCTTCAACTACCTATTTTTATGCTAATATTATTTTCATCTAGATGACAGTTCTTAATTTCACTCAAAGGGTTACTGCAGTCTCATGTCATTTAAAATAGCTTAAGTATCAAGTATTCATCAAGACATATTATACAAAATACATAGATAGATAAGACTTACATAGAGAAAACTAATAATCATTTCAGAGAGCAATTTTAAAAGATATATATAAGTGTAGAGATATACAATCATCATGTATCCAAAATCTTGTTATTGTGAATATTTCTATTCTAAGTACCTATTTATATATACACACCTATTTTTCCTTGGAAGAAAAGCTATGACAAACCTAGACAGCATATTAAAAAGAAGAGACATTACTTTGCCAACAAAAGTCCATATAGTCAAAGCTATGATTTTTCCAGTAGTCATGTATGGATGGAGAAGGCAATGGTACCCCACTACAGTACTCTTGCCTGGAAAATCCCATGGACGGGGGAGTCTGGTAGGCTGCAGTCCATGAGGTCGCTAAGAGTCAGACACGACTGAGCAACTTCACTTACACTTTTCACTTTCATGCATTGGAGAAGGAAATGGCAACCCACTCCAGTGTTCTTGCCTGGAGAATCCCAGGGATGGCGGAGCCTGGTGGGCTGCCGTCTATGAGGTCACACAGAGTCGGACACGACTGAAGCGACTTAGCAGCAGCAGCAGCAGCATGTATGGATGTGAAAGTTGGCCCATAAAGAAAGCTGAGTGCCAAAAAGTGACGCTTTTGAAGACAGGAGGAGAAGGGATCAACAGAGAATGAGATGGTTGGATGGCATCACCGATTCGATGGACATGAGTTTGAGCAAGATCTGGAAGTTGGTGATGGACAGGGAAGCCTCGCATGCAGCAGTCCATGGGGTCACAAAGAGTCAGCCATGACTGAGAAACTGAACTGAACTGGACTGATGATGGTTGTGTCATAAAGCCACTCTATTTTCAACATGAAATATAGCTTATAGTGACAGACAACAACATTATCATTTACATATGACAGTTATCCTTTAATTGTATCTTGAATTTCATTGTCCATAAAGAGAGAAAATGAAATCAAAACAAGAGTTTGTTTTTACAATAGGTAGTAGTGTGTGCTTAGAAGACATGTGTAAATTTTTGTAAACCATACCAGACTTAGACTAAAAGGGATCTTACACATCATACCCACCTATTTGTGTAGGTGAGAGTTAAATTTCTTAACTGTATCATTCTGAGTACAATCAAAAACCTCTGAGACTTGGGTGCAAAGGTCAGAACTACTTCTAGTACTGCTTTTCCCATGCCCAGAAGCTATCCACTGCAGTGTTAAAACAAGTACAGAGACATACAGAAGTTAAATGTATGGTGGCCCAGAGAATATGGCATTTCTACTACTTCAGCTAAGTCTATGGGTTTATTTTTTTGTTTGGTGCTGAATTATTCAGGTTCAAATTTGGAATGTCATCAGTTGAGTTTTCCACTGTTATCTTAAACTCACTATTTGAGTAGAACTGGTTAAAGGATGTAGATTTTCTCCCTATTATTTAAAAAGAAAATATGTTTTATTTCAGGCCTAATAATAAATAAGATAGCAAAAATGTTTGTCATTGGGGATTCTCTTATTATACATTCCCCACTCTATTTTCAATAACTATACAAGCAACAAGAGTAGCCAATATTTGTGATGTGCTTACTATGACTCAGATACTATAACTAGCACTACAATTCTATCAGTGATTGATACCTAATGGAAGTGATGCTGATCTTTAGGGGATATCTTGGAAATTTCTCTCTGTGTTTTGTTATTGTCATCAAAGTATTTAAGAGACATTACTGGATTTAGTGACTATAAACCAGAAAGAAACCTCCAGTACATAGAATAATTCCTCCCAACCTCCCACCTTCCACAAAACGTCCCGTATATGAGAAAAATTTCAGATATGCAACTGGATATTGTGTAGTTAAAAAAACAAAAGCCTATATAACATTCTGAATACAGAATTTCACCTTGCTTGTATTTGCTGTTATGAATATAGATTTTTTCACTTTGCTTTACTAATAATCAGAAATTACTTTTGTATGGTTTTAACAAACAAACATGTACTTGATATTTTAGAAATATAACTATTCAAGAGAATGGTGTATATTGTTTGTTAAGACTATTATCAGAAGTTATTAAACATTTTTGAAAATTACACCACCAACAGCAACAATAACATTTCTCATGGTGTCTGAGTAATCCGTGAAATACACCAAGATTCACTGATATTTATAACTTTCATATTTACAGTTATTCTATGCATAGGTGAAAGGGCTAATTATTATATAACCTAGTGTTGTCATACACAAGTATATATGCTGCTAGTTTTACATTTATGTTACTACTTAGGTATTATGTATTCTTTTAAATGTAACCATATTTGATTAAGGAAGATAGAGTAGACATTAGAAAATTTTGTTACATAAAGGGGAATTTAGACTGAGGTTTATTCCTCTATCACAGATAAACCCCACTCTAAATGCACCTCAGACAACATAAGGTTTTGGGAAAAATTTTAGGAGAAAATCTTTACAATCCAAAGTTAGCCAATAAATTTATTAGATATGACACCAAAACCCTGATACATATAAGAAAAGAAGATATATTGGACTTGATTAAAATTAAAATTATTTTGATATAAACTGGCATGGCTTAACAAGTCCCAAAGACTATACCAAATACTAGCTTGGAAAGAAAAATAATAATAGTTAAACACTTTGTTCCAGTTTTTTTACTTTCTATGCATCTTTGATATTTGCTAATGCTCACTGAAATCAATATACTTACCAAGCTTTCTAGCTTGTATGAATCCAAGATTTAGCTGAAAAGTTTTTCACTTCAGGGTAATGCTGATTCATTTTCAACATTTTCTGTTTAATAAAACCCTTATCTCTGTTGATGATCTGGGGCCTCACAAGCTTTGCAAAGTTGAACACATTTGATTGTTAAGAACTTAAGGAATCCTTCCCTGATTCTTTTGGTTTTAACACCATAAATAATAGGATTCATCATGGGTGGAATAAGAAGGTATATATTGGCTATAAAAATGTGGACGGGTGGAGCAATGCGGTGACCAAACCTATGAGTGAGAAAAGAGAAAAAAGCTGGTGTATAAAACACCAAGATGAGCCATACATGGGAGACACAGGTACTTAAGGTCTTGAGGCGGGCAGCTTTGGATGGGAGATTGAAGACAGTGAGAAAAATAAGGACATAGGAACAGATGATCAGTATGAAATCCAATCCTCCTGTCAAGAATGCCACAATTAGGCTGTAGGCACTATGAATCTTGGTCTCAGAGCAAACCAGCTTTATCAGGGCCATAAACTCACAGTAAGTATGGGAAATGACATTAGTTTTGCAGTAGGAAAGCCATCTCAGTAGAAAGGGGTGTGGACTGAGAAGTACAGCTCCTCTGAAGACAATGAGCAAACCCAAGCCTACAATCACTGTAGGTGTTAAGACAGTGGAATGTCTTAGGGGGTGGCAGATAGCTACAAATCGGTCAAAAGCCATGGCCAAGATAAATCCAGATTCCATAGTAGATAGAGAATGGATAAAATACATTTGAGCAAGGCAGGCTTCAAAGTAGATCTCTCTGTCATTGAACCAGAAGAGACTGAGTATCTTGGGAAGTGTAGAAGAAGTAAGCATCAAATCAGCAACTGAGAGCATGCATAGAAAGAGGTACATAGGTTCGTGCAGCTTGTGATCTGTCTTGATAATTAATAAAAGAGCAATATTTCCCATCAGTGACAGTAGGTAGACCAGACAGAAGGGGATGGAGATCCATATGTGGGCATCCTCCAATCCTGGAATGCCAAGTAACAGGAAGGTGGTAATTTGAAGGTTGCTCCTGTTGTAGTCTAGCATTATCCAAAAAATGAGTATGCTATGATCCTATCCAAATTAAAAATCATAAAGATTACAAAAACATGAAGACCCATTTTTTTCACTGTTATGTGTTGGAAAAGACACTCACATCCAGTAACATGCAACTGGCTATTGAGTGATTTCTTCAATAATACAATATTTCAATTCATTAAATGCATGGAACTGTGCTTTTGGGCAGACAAAAAAATCGTGCAAAGGTATTCTCTTTCCTTTTTTCTATCTCCCTTGTCTTTTTTCCAGAAGTGTCCAGTTAGCTAGATATATTTTAATCACATTATAGCACTACAGAGTTAATAACTGATATATTGGTAAAGATGGAGATATAACTTTCTACGATTTTAAACATTCAAAAAAGTAAAAGTCCAGCCATCATGGATGAGATCGGACATTTGTATATTTAACCTCTCTTACCACATTCCCAATGATAGGACTTATAGATAAAAGGAAAAGGAGACTTTTGAGAAATACTAAAGAACAACTGGGGACAATGAAGTAGTGTGAATAAAAATGATCTTATATTGAAAAGCAAGTCACTGAGTTGATAAATATTATGATTTCATAAAATCATCCAAACTGAATGGTTGGAAAAAATTATTTTACAAAGATAAACCAATAGAGAAAACGACTGTCTAGAAACATGAGTGTTCAGGTTACTAGATATTTGTGCTCTACTGTAAATGACCAAATCAAATTCTTCCAGAAGATATATAATATATTCTTCAGTCATAGCATATACAGATGTCGATTTTTTGCTTTCCAAGTAAAATTTTTACTTCTTTAACTTTTAATTAAAAAAAAATTGGAGTATAGTTGATTTACAATGTTGTGTTAGTTTCAGCTATCTAGCAAAGGGAATTTTATATATATATTATATATATATATAAATATACACATACACACACACACACACACACATATACATATACCCACTCCTGTTTATATTCTTTTCCCATATAGGCTATTACAGAGTAGGGAGTAGAGCCCTCTGTGCTATACAGTGGGTCCTTATTAGTTACTTATTTTATATACAGTAGTGGGTATACATCAATCCCAATCCCCCAATTTATCCCTCTCACTCTCCCACTCCCTGGTAACTATAAGTGTTTTTTTTTTCCTATATATGTAACTCTATTTTTATTTTGTAGGTAAGTTCATTTGTACCTTTCTTTGAGATTCCACATATGACAAGTAAAATTTTAAATACAACTTTTGGCTCCCAGATATTAGCTGACCAGAAAGCATGCATACTGAAAGCTTGAATGATTATTTTGAAAAGGTATTCTAACAATACTAAATTTTAAATTTGTGAATCATTATTTTTGTTCTAGTATCAGTGTACCATGAGCTAATATAATATGAGGCATCTACTTAGTCTGAATAAAAGAAAGTTTCATTAAAACAATGAGGTTTTGACCAATATAGTTCAGTATTAAATACTAGGGCTAGGTTAACAAAAATTATCACAGGTTAAATATTTAACTTAATTTCCTTCTACATTACTTTTATTAATAAGAAGTTGAGCCATCTTTCAGACAACCACATTGGCTAAGTTCTCAGTTCTTAGGACTTAACCTAGAACCTTTATCCTAGGTTCCATCATTCCCTTCGGGTAGAAGCACTGAACCTGTCCTTCCCACCTCAGTCACAACTCTCCTGCCTATAACCTGATTATCTTACCTCTAAAACCAGATGATCTCACTTCTCAGACTGAGTCCCAGTATATTTACTATATCTACAGCAGGTGCCATTAAACTTTCTATCCTGAGGGACCAGAGGCCTATAGGATTATCATATAAAGAGCCTCTCTTGAGAATGCTGTCTGGTTGTAGGCAGTTTCAATAATCTCTCCAAGTGTCTCCAAGCAATCTGGTCTCCTGGAGGGACTCAGTCTCGTGGTCTCCTTGTTACCTGAGCTCTGAGCTTAAAAATCAATAGAACATGGCCTCTACTACAGGACTAGTAGGATAATTTATTGTACCTAAAGCACATGCAAGTGCAGTGAACTAAATGCTTTCTTATAACCTATGTGATGAGAGCTAGAATAAGTTGAAGATATCATGGAAGAACAGTTTTATGAATTAATCAGGGTAATCACTGTAATATCCCCACATGCCTCCAGATATTCTTAAGTAATTCACCTGGATCAGATTTACCTCTGAAAAACAATTAAAACTCCATGACATTACTTAGCCATGTTCCTATTCCTGCATCCCCCTAGACTTATCTATTTGATCAAGTAAAAGATATGCATTATTTTTATGTACAGGAGCATCCCTGTTTCAGTTTTGGTTGGAATGTTATGCAAAGATTTGATATGCTTTCCTACAGGTGTTCTTCTTCATCCTTCTCTTCTCTTCTGTAAATATCAGGAGCAGTGTGTTACTGAGTCCAAGCTAGCTCTGCTCTCTGTACGACAGGCCAATGAATCCAAGGGACAAGATGCTGAGGCAAGGAAGATCCAGCTGACTGAAAAGATGGCAGGTTAGTGCCTCAAAATAACCATCTCATCAGGGTCTGGATGCCAGGTTCTTTTGTAGAGTCAGCGAGAAAGCAACGCAGAAATAAAGTCAAAAGGCAGAATGGAGAGGCAGAGGCTACTGGGAAGTAAAGGGCAAGGGTCTTTAGTCTTGCAAAATATCTCCAAGGGAATGACCAACCTTTGAAAGGGGTATGTTCATCTCTTATATTCACAGATGGGGTGATAGACCATAGATTAGCTCTCTATGAGCTGAACAAAGACACTTTAGTTTACAGTCAAGCATAGGGGCAGGGTCCTCTGCGGCAAGCTATTAAGCACACTTAAAGCAAGGAAAAGCAAGTCCAAGAAACAGTTTCTAACATGGAGTTAGAACTGGCTTCCTCCCTGCAACAGGTGGACTTTATCAGCTATGTTTCCCAGGATCACAGATAATTTATATTTACTCTGAGTTTGTTCAAAGAGTTGATGGGCAGGAAGATATTCGGGAGGAGGAGGGAAAAGCCAAACTATTTCTTCCTATTTCTCATTTTCCTCAGCTGCATCTACTCTATGGTTCCAGATTCTGTCAGAGACTTCCATGGTCTTAGCTTCTATTGGGAGACTCTATATCTCTGGATTTGACAATAATTTTTGGATATGACACTAAAACAAAAGCAACAAAAGTAAAACTAGAGAAATTTATCTTCACCAAAACTAAGAACTTTTCTGCAGCAAAGGACACTATCACCAGAGTTAACAGGCAACCAGAAAATTGGAGAAAATATCTGTAAACCATATATCTCATGAGCAATTGATTTCCAAAATATAGAAAGAACTCTTAAAATTCAACAAAAAATAACCGTATTAAAAAATAGACAAAGGACTTGAACAGACGTTTGTCTAAAGAGTATTTTCAAATGGCCAAAAAGCACATGAAAAGATGCTCAGCCATATTAACTGTTGTGTGCTGCTAAGTTACTTCAGTTGTGTCCGACTCCGCAATACTCTGTTGGACTATAGTTGCTATAATGTCCTATAGGCTCCTCTGTCCATGGGATTCTCCAGGCAACAATACTGGAATGGGTTGCCATGCCCTCCTCCAGGAGATCTTCCAGACCCAGGGATCGAATCTGCATCTCTTATGCCTCCTGCATTGGCAGGCGGGATCTTTACTACTAGCGCCACCTGGGAAGCCCAAGTAGGGAAGCAAAAAATGCAGCTGCTGTGTGAAGCATCATTGCAACAGAATTACATAAGTACCATTGATTTCACAATTCCACTTTTTGGTATATACTGCAAAGAAGTGAAAACAAGGACTGGAACAGACATTTGTACACACATGTTCTTAACAGCATTATAATATTAAACAGGAAGGAAATTAAAACATATGATAGAACATGGGTGAACCTCAAAGACAGTGAAATGGAAAGATTTTTGCTCTACGCTCTACCAGTAAACAGTCAGTTCATCAATTCAGTCACTCAATCATGTCCAACCCTTTGCAACCCCATGGACTGCAGCATGCCAGGCTTCCCTGTCAATCACCAACTCCTGGAGCTTGTGCAAACTCATATCCATCGAGTTGGTGATGCCACCCAACCATCTCATCCTCTGTCGTCCCCTTCTCCTCCCGCCTTCAATCTTTCCCAGCATCAGGGTCTTTTCCAAGGAGTCAGTTCTTTGCATTAGGTGGCCAAAGTACTGGAGCTTCAGCTTCAGCATCAGTCCTTCCAATGAATACTCAGGACTGATCCCCTCTAGGATTGACTGGTTTGATCTCTTTGCAGGCCAAGAGACTCTCTAGAGTCTTCTCCAACACCACAGTTCAAAAGAATCAGTTCTTTGGTGCTCAGCTTTATGATCCAACTCTCACATCCATACATGACTACTGTAAAAACCAAAGCTTTGACTAGATGGACCTTTGTCAGCAAAGGAATTTCTCTGCTTTTTAATATGTTGTCTAAATTGGTCATAGCTTTTCTCTCAAGGAGCAAATGTCTTTTAATTTCATGGCAGCAGTCACCATCTGCAGTGATTTTGGAGCCCAAGAAAATAAAGTTTCTCACTGTTTCCATTGTTTCCCCATCTATTTGTCATGAAGTGATGGGATCGGATGCAATGATCTTCATTTTTTGAATGTTGAGTTTTAAGCCAGCTTTTTCACTGTCTTCTTTCACTTTCATCAAGCGGCTCTTTAGTTCCTCTTGGCTTTCTGCCATAAGGGTGATGTCATCTGCATATCTGAGGTTATTGATATTTCCCCCTGAAATCTTGATTCTAGCTTGTGGTTCATTCAGCCAGCATTTCACATGATGTACTCTGCATGCAATTTAAATAAGCAAGGTGACAATAAACACCCTTGATGTACCCCTCTCCCAATTTTGAACCAGTCCGTTGTTCCATATCTGGTTCTAACTATTGCTTCTTGACCTGCATACAGATTTCTCAGGATGCAGGTAAGGTGGTCTCGTGTTCCCATCTCTTTCAGAATTTTCCACAGTTTGCTGTGATCCACACAGTCAAAGGCTTTAGTGTAGTCAGTGAAGTGGTAGATGTTTTTCTGGAATCCTCTTGCTTTTTCCATGATCCAATGAATGTTGGCAATCTGATCTCTGATTGCTCTGCTTTTTCTAAATCTTGAACATCTCTAAGTTGTCAGTTCACATATTGTTGAAACCTAGCTTAGAGAATTTTGAGCATTACTTTGCTAGGGTGTGAGATAGGTGCAATTGTGTGGTAGTTTGAGCATTCTTTGGCATTGCCTTTCTTTGGGATTGGAATGAAACCTGACCTTTTCCAGTCCTGTAGCCACTGCTGAGTTTTCCAAATTGGCTGGCATATTGAGTGCAGCACTTTTATAGCATCATCTTTTAGGATTTGAAATAGCTCAACAGGAATTCCATCACCTCCACTAGCTTTGTTCATAGTGTTACTTCCTATGGCCCTCTTGAATTCAGACCCAGGGTGTCTGGTTCTAGGTGAGTGATTAAAGCATTGTGGTTATGTGGGTCATTAAGATCTTTTTTGTATGGTTCTTCTGTGTATTCTTGCCACCTCATCTTAGTAGCTTCTGCTTCTGTTAGGTCCATACCATTTCTGTACTTTAGTGTGCCCATCTTTGCATGAAATGTTCTCTTGGTATCTCTAATTTTCCTGAAGAGATCTCTAGTCTTTCCCATTCTATTTTTTTCCTCTATTTTTTTGCACTGATCACTGAAGAAGGCTTTCTTATCTCTCCTTGCTATTCTTTGGACTCTGCATTCAGATAGATACATTTTTCCTTTTCTCCTTTGCCTTTCACTTCCCTTCTTTTCTCAGCTATTTGTAAGGCCTCCTTAGGCAACCGTTTTGACGTTTTGCATTTCTTCTTCTTGGGGATGGTTTTGATCACCGCCTCCTATAAAATGTTATGAACCTCCATCCATAGTTCTTCAGGTACTCTATCAGATGTAATCCCTTGAATCTATTTGTCACTTCCACTGTATAATCATAAGGGATTTGATTTAGGTCCTACCTGAATGGTCTAGAGGCTTCCCCTACTTTCCTCAATTTAAGTCTCAATTTTGCAATAAGGAGTTCATGATCTGAGTTCCCCTGGAGGAGGAAATGGCAACCCACTTCAGCATTTTCACCTGTGAAATCCCTATAGTCCATTAGGTTGGAAGAGTTGGGCATGACTGAGCAACTAACACACACAAGAGAAACCCAAATTTATCATATGAAGAGATTTAGTGATCTTCTTTGTATGGGAAGATACAAGTGTATGGGCTTGCTGAAATAGTTTCTTTCATATGCGCTTAATTATCTGGGACCAATCTTGCTTTCTTTATTGTTCACATACCATACTAACTCCTTGTATACCAGAAGATATGACAAATGTGGTAGATGGCTGCCTTTCACATCCCTCCTTGTTGCAGTAACAGGTCTTTTCCAAATGCAAATTTCTGAGCCCAGGTGAAATATAGCGTTATTTGGAAGTTATCAGCTACTTTCTCCCTTGAGGATCTGGAGGGATGTGAAAGGTGGTAATCCACATTTGCCATCTCTTCTGGTAAACAAGTTATTAGTATGTGAACAATAAAGAAAGCAGAATTGGCCCAAGATAGCTAGATGCATATGAAAGAAATTATTTCAGCAAGCCCATACACTTGCATCCTCCCATACATAGAAGATCACTAAATCTCTTCCTATGAGAAATTTGGTTTTCTCTTGTGTGTATTTCTCTTGTGTGTCCAACGCTTTCCAACCCCACGGACTAGAGGGATTTTCCAGGCAAACATACTCGAGTGGGTTGCCATTTCCTCCTCCAGGGGATCTTCCCAACCTAAAAATTAAACCCAGGTCTCCTGCACTGCAGACGAAATCTTTATCATCTGAGCCACCAGCGGTTTTCTCTTAATTAACAATAATCTTTTAATATTTATACTACCTCCCCATGATACAAACTTACATATAGCCTGAATCCTTCCCTGCCTCTTCAGAGTTAGCTCTCTCAGAGTCACCTGAGATACTGTCTACTGGGCTCAAGCCCTAACATTCCTGCCAAATAAAATGTAACTTTCAACTTCTAGGTGGCACATATTCTTCTAGAAGACGGCATGCCAGGTGAGATAGCCAGTCACAGAAGGACGGATATTGAGTGGTTCCTTACATGACGTACATAGAGTAGCCAAATTCATAGAGACAGTAGTAGACTGATAACAGTCAGAGAATGTGAGGAAGAGGGAATGGGGAGCTAGTGTTTGTACAATGAGCTGTTCTATAAATAGGAGTGGGAAGGTTATAACAACGATATTTCACAGAAAAGGTATTTGAGAAAAAATAGCATACATGAGAACACGTAAGTGCTATAAAACAAAATAGAGTCTGTTGTCATTACAATTTAGTTGATAGCACCCTAATTTGATTCTATTTCCTTAATTCATATGATAAAACAAGAGAAAGGATGCCCTGAGCAATCAGAGAAAACTGTAGAAACCCGGTATTCATAGATGAGTGAGGTAGTTTACAATGTTTGCCAAATACATTTGGTATCAAAAGATTCTAAATAACTTAATTATGTATTCTTAATTATGGATCCTTCATGCAAATTGCTTCAAGGAAAAGAGAAAAAAGAGCATTACTTACTAATGATGGAAGAATAAATATCAGTGTTGCAAAAATTAGTCCATATAAACCTAATCCAATTAAAAAGGCATTTACTGAAAACATTTTACAAATGAATGAATGAATGACTAAATGATTATATCAAAAGAAGAAATGAAAAGCAACTTCTGTGTTCTCATAACTATTCTATTGCACTTCAATAACATATTCTTCTTCAGGACTTCAGTAAGGTCTTCAACATATGATATAATATTAAGCAACATACATCACAGAAAATTAATATATCTATATATATGTATTTTTCCCCCCTCAGGATATTTTCTATATTTAGCAAAAATTTGGCTAACAGGGAACAGAATCAAACATATTCATTATATAAATATAAAAAATACAAATATTATACAGCTGCAGATATATTACATAAGATATAATGAGTATTTCCTAAAACATTTTAAACAAACAAAAAGTGGAGAATATAAGAAATTATAATCACTCACTGAGGAAGGATAAAAGTAACATACAGAGTGTTTTCTCTGTGCCACTGCACCGATCTTTACATGTCTTATTTGATCATCACACAATCATATGAAGTAGGCTCTATTATTTTTCATTTTTAAATATCAGGAAACTGAGGTGAAGAATTAAATAGCAGTAAAATTAGCAAGGCACATGATATTGGACTTTAACCCTGGCACCTTAACTAGTTTACTTATCTTTTTACCCTTTCTTTATTGTTCAGTCTCTGTAATTATCCTCCAAAAGACACAGGAAGACATCAATCTCTTCTCCAATTTTAATAATGAAAAAGCTAAAATGACCTGTTGAATTAGAAATTTTAGAATTTATAGACATCGAGTATATAAAAGATCTTTCAGGTGGTAAATGTATTTCAGCTTGTGGGAGTAGGAGCAATTCTTACATAATCTCTTGTACTTTCATTTATTCTTGAACCATTTCTTTTATTGATCCAACTACAATCAGACAACTTTGACCACTAGTGTCTTAAGAACATGTTCTCGTATTTTCTTGGTCCTTACTCCATACACAATGGGGTTAAGAAAAGGGGGCACCAAAAGATACATATTTGCAATAAAAATATGGATATGTGCAGGTATATTTTTCCCAAAACGGTGAGTGAAAATGGAAAAACCAGCTGTGGAGTAGAAGACAAGAATAACACAGACATGGGACCCACATGTGCCCAAAGCCTTAAAGCTAGCTTCTCGGGACGGTAGGCGGAATACAGAGCGGAGGATGAAGACATAGGATATAGCAATGAGAATCGCATCGCATGAGCCAATGATAGTAGCCATACTGAGGCTATAACGCTTAGTAGCCCCTGTGTCCATACATGCCAGCTTCACAACGGCCATAAACTCACAGTAGGTGTGGGCAATGATTCGTGTTCTGCAGTAAGGCAGCTGTTTGAGCAGAATGGGGTGTGGAGAAAAGAAGGCAACTCCCCGAATCACCACAATAATACCCATTATAGTGATGCGAGTGTGGGTGAGAATGGTGGCATGGCGCAGTGGATGACAAATGGCCACGTAACGGTCAATGGCCATGGACAAAAAGAAGCCTGATTCCATAGCAGTGAAACTATGAATGAAGAACATTTGGGTCAGGCAGGCATCAAAGGCAATGTCATGGGCTCCAAGCCAGAAGAGACAGAGCATGCGAGGCAGTGTAGACGTGGAGAGGACCATGTCAGTGACTGAGAGCATGCACAGAAAGAGGAACACAGGCTCGTGGAGGCTTTGCTCTGTTCTCACTGCGGCCAGAATGGTCATATTCCCCACGAGAGCCACCACATACATAGAGCAGAAGGGAATCCCAATCCAGACATGCAGGTGCTCCAGTCCTGGGATGCCCATTAGCGAGAAGGTGACAGAAGAGGGATGAGAAGTGTTGAGAGGAGGCATGATGGTTTTTTCTTTGAATTTTATCAGTTCTTCTGAAGATAAAGTTGCCATGCCAAGATGACTACAACCAGATGCTGAAAACATGGAGATTTATTAATATTTCAGGAAGATCCTTAATGACTATTGTTAAAAACAGTTCAAATTCATACTCAGGTTTATTTAAATTCCTGAGATTCAGATTAATAAAATGAGTTAGAACATGCCAAATTATTATGTTTTCTGAAATACACAAAGATAATACTTATATCATTTCATATGATCTCAAGGACCTATATATCACTTTGTCCCTTTGTTTCCATTAAAAGGTTTCATCTGTAGTCACACTTGTACTTAACTGAACAAATATTGCAGTTTTGTGCAGTTTTGTGCTTCTCCATTGATCTCTCATTCAGTATTCCTCCCACGTGACTGAATTTTTCATAAGTGAAAGTGACCAAGCAGAGGCCATATGGAAATTTCAGGAAGTTATTTAAAGGAGCCTTAATGGAGGACTAGAATGAATGGTCTTTGTCTCTTTCCATGTGATACTGAATTCTTTGGCATAACTTTTAGAATCAGTAAGTCAATTTATGACTTCACCCTTTTCTTTGCCACTCTATCTGTGTGACTAATCTTACAAATAAAATATTCTGAAGTTTTATATTTTTTTCTATATTTCTTGGCTTTATTACAGAGAAAAATGATTGATAATGCAAATATGGCTTTTTTCCCATCATTTAGCTTTAAATGTGTAAATTACTCTTTAGCTTTACGCAAGTAACTTATAAGACAAAAAATTACACCAGAGGGGAGGGAAGGGTAACTTATGTAGAAATGATAGCAAAGAATAAAATTAAGTGTAGTAAGTCAAGAAAAGTCTTCTTGAGTAGATGACACTTAGACTAGAATGTGAATAATATATGACTTCATCCTATGGGAACTGAATATATAGGTACAGACAGATAATTCATATTTATCTATTATTTAATCAATCTATCTATCTCCTACACATGCACATAAACACAAACAAAGACAAAGTAAAGGAGCATAAACAAAGTTCTATTAGGAAGGATAATCATGATGTACTGAATTAAAATATAGTGTAGGTGGAATCAAAGACTATAAAAGACATTCAAGTGAGATGAGATTCTATGATTAAATAATCACATAACAAACAGGACACTTTACAACCCAATCTCTAGAACAGTGGCTACCACTCACTAGGCACCCAATAGTATATGTTGTGGTATAGATACAATACAAAGCAGTGCAAGAACAGAACTGGAAAATACATACACTCACAGATACATATACTTGTTTGAAAAATACTTTTTTTATACACACAATACTATCTCTATGATATCGTTTCCCTAAAAATGCCAACCTGTAGTAGAGTCCAAAGATCATGAGATATCCATATTGTTGTTCCTTCAACAGATTCATGCAATATGAAATATGGACAAAATGAGAGCTAACACTCACTTCTATAATATCCTTAAAAGAAGATCTTTGCTCCCTAGAAAAGCTATTTTTTTATTCATTTCATCCATAGAGATTGAAAAATGTATATTCCCTTTGTTTCAAAGAATTATATCTTCTCCCTTGAATCTAGGTCATTTGGAAAATAATAAGATGTTGTTTAAGGGCATTCAGTGTTCTTCAAAGTTTGCTTGATCACTGAGACCAGATTGTCTCTTTCACTATACCATCCTCAAGGCCAAGAAGCAATCTAGACATGTACCTTCTATATGTAGCAGCTTAAGTATGGTAATCTCAGCGGATGAGCAGGAATGACCTCTGACAATACAGTTCTTTAAGGAATCACTGGAAGAAGGGGGAGTGTTTGTATTGTTGATGAGGACTGCAACTTCCTAGTTTCAGGGACAGCAATTAACCTGTGAACTCCCTTAGGATTACAACTTCAGATATAGCCATCCCTCAGTATTTTAATATACTTTATCAACCATTTAACAGGACCAGCCCTGAAGGAAACTGAAAAGACACAGAACACGTTCTATACTCATTAAATACATCAACTTTGTTCCAAAGTCAACTTGAAACATAAACCTTGCAGGCCAGAAGAGTGTGAAATGATGTATTTAAAGTTGAAAAAAAGAAAAGACAAAAAAAAAACACCAAAAATATTTTACAAACCCACCTTCCAAAAAGGAGGAAAAACTTAAGATATTTTTAGATGAACAGAAGCTGAGGTAGTCCATGACCACTAGACGATCTCTATAAGAAACACTAAAGGGAGTCCTTTATGTTCAAATTAAAGGAAGACAGAAATGAACTGAAACCTGTATAAAACTATGAAGTTCTTCAGTAAAGACAAGTGTCCAACTCTTTGCAACCCTATGAGCTGTGGCCTTCCAGGCTCCTCTGTCCATATGATTTTCTAGGCAAGAATACTGCTGTGGGTAGCCGTTCCCTTCTACAGGGGATCTGCCTGACCCAGGGATTCAACCTGGGTCTCCTGAATTGCAGGCAGATCCTTTACAATCTGAACACCAGGAAATCCCCTCAATAAGGATAAATACATATACAAATATAAACTCCAGTATCATCACAATTCTAGTTGGTAATTCAAATTTTATTGTTCTTTTTTCTTTTATTTTTAATTTATTTTTTTATTGAAGGATAGCTGCTTTACAAAACTTCATTTTCTGTCAAACCTCAACATGAATCAGCCATAGGTATACATATATCCTCTCCCTTTTGAACCTCCCTCCCAACTCCCTCGCCATCCCACCCTTCTACGTTGATGCAGAGCCCCTGTTTGAGTTTCTGAGCCATACAAACAGCAAATTCCCATTGGCTATCTATTTTTACAGAGTCTTATTCAGTAGAAAAGCACTGAAAATATACTGTAGCACTGCCCTATAAACTCAGCTCTCAGCTATGTAGATTATATAAAAACTTCTGATAACGTAGAAAACAATACTAGAGCAAAATATATGGAGAGTATAGGTAAAAATAATTCTTCAAGAACATCATTCTTCGGGGAAAAATACAAATTAAGTCAACATAGAGCACAGATTAACAAAATAAGAAAAAATCTAACATAAAAAAGACTGACTCAGCTAACTGTTCTAATCAAGCTCAAAAAAATTGAAATAATATTATTTTTTGTCCCAGATATCTTGTAAAGCATTAAAGTACAAAGGCAAATTTTTCACAGACATTATATGAATCTAATCATGCAACACATCTGAATTATTTAAAACCTTGGCTGTGGGGTCAGAACTAGGTTTACCTCCCTGACCTACTGTAGCAAACTCATAATTGGACCAGTGGCCATGTTATGCACTTTAATTTTCTCAAGATTTCAAGAGCTGTTAAAAAACACATTCTTCTGAAAAAGTCACAGTGTTATATGAGTGTATTGATGGCCACATATACAAGAAGATCAAAGTTTTGAAGAGGATATCTAAACTCAGCAGTCTTACAGAACTTCCTGGAGCCACAATGACAGAGCCAAAGTCTCATAATGTTGACAAATGAAGCTGTCCTTCTACGTAGTGGAAAAATAACCACATGAGGAGATACGCGATCACTGTCTTCTTGTTTGATATTTATTGAATGAGATAATTTTAATAAAGGTGAAATCTATTCTGACAAATTCCATTTGAGAACGAACTCTAGGAATAAACTCACTCACTGGGACCAGAGGCAGTGTGGCTAATACTGAAGGTTCCCATATGATTATGTTGTGCTGATCTAATTTATGAGTACATAAGCACACGCACAAAAAATAATAAGGGTATGTCCAAGTTTTAGAATATGCTGTATTTCCATATACAACCTAAAAATGGTATAAGCATTTTTCATGTTCAGTACATTTAAAATAATATAAATAAATGTATGTAAGTCATATTTGTACCATAGCTTTTTATATTTCTTTGGGCCAAAGATCTAACCTCTGCAATCACATAAATTTCAAAGCTCAACTTTACAAAATTTTGGTATAATGTTGTTAAGGTTTCTTTTGTTCATGTTTATATTGCTAGCAACTATAGTTAATGCTTAATTTATAATAAGAAAGTTCTTCAATATTTGTTGAATGAAGAAAGTTTCTTGAATAGACTGAATAACTAGTTTTTCCATATAAAATAACACTCTTGAGAATTTATGAATGAGAATACTTTCACTAGTAAAATAGTCACTTAAAATATTTCATTTTATTTTTTAAAAATCATAGAAAAGTATATCATTTCATAAAATTTGATAGCTGGAAAAGATGTGTAATTCCCACATAAAGTCTCACATACAGAAAAGAGTTTTCCCTTTTTCTCATATATTTTGGCTTGGTTCATCAATTAAACTAATTAATTTAATTCCTATCACACAGTGCATGGATCAGATCTTTACTTCAAATCTTATATATGCATAATAGATACTACAATTAAATTACTACAACTATGATCAATTATTAATATTATTGTTATTATCACTACTATAATACAGTTGCTTAAAAGTTTCTGTAAAGGTAAATGCTTGCTTAATTTCTCTATATCTTTTCATATATAAATTTAAAGACAAAATTGCCAATACTTGGTAGTCAAGTGTCTCAATTTAAGACACTCAGAGAACTTAGGTTTGGAGACCAAAATAACTCACAAATATATTAAAAGTTCAGAATTTTTAAAACCTAGAAAATAAAACTATAGTTTGTGCTTCTTTAGCATCCTCCAGAACCATTGTCCCTCATATGTCTCTTGTTCCAACTGATCTGACATGATCAATCCCTGGTAGACTCTGAATAAATTCATTCAAGCACAACCTTGTAGAGCTTCAAATTATGCCATCCTTCAAACCCCATTCCCAGGGTAATAACGATCAACACCATTAATCAGAAAGTGTAATTGGAGGTGATCCTTCTACAAATTGTAAGTGGGAACCAGTAGGTAAATCAAATCCCCTTTCCTCTCCTTCAAGTATCAGTCATGAGATACAAGTTCTAAACAGTGGTCTCATAAGATAGAGAATGTTGTTGGATTTAGAAGCAGCCAGCTCTGTAAAGAATCATAATCAAGGATCTCATACTATTTTTGTCCCTTATAGTCGTTAATATATTGTTGTTGTTCAGTAACTCAGTCCTGTCCAACTCTTTGCAACCCCATGGACTGTAGCACTCCAGGAAGTCTAATATGTAAAGTAGGATATGTGATTTTAGAGCTCAAGAAATCTAGGGATCCACTGATCCTGAACCTCTGTGAACAAACAATTATTTTGCTAATCTAACTTCAGAGTGTGTCTAAACTAGCCAGATCCTGCATGTATATATAATGTATAATAAAAAATAATATTATGTAATATAATAACAACAACAAAAACAGCCTGTCTATTCCACACTTCTATTCTTCCCTATTCTGCTTAACATAAATGAACCTTAATTTACTTAGAGAACCAACTTTACCTGTCTGTGTCTGAGATAAGACCACTCTCTTCAAATTTGCATACCAGGTCACATTTAGCGTCCCAAAAAACAGTAATTTGTTTGATATTTATTGAATGAGATAATTTAAGAAATGTGAAATCTATTCTGACAAATTCCATTTGAGGACCAACTCTAGGAATAAACAACTCACTCACTGGGACCAGAAGCAGTGTGGATAATACTGAAGGTTCCCATAGGATTAAGTACTAACACTCACAGGACAACAGAAACAAGATTTCTTCTGGGACTCCAAACCACCCAGAAGAATAACCAGCTGCTGTGAAAATAGGATGGCATTTGGAAGAAGATAAAGACAGAACTCTGAATGCTGACTTTTCAGGCAAACTAGATGAGAATTCAAGGAAGATGCCAAAGATTGGTGCTCTCCATTTCATAATTTTCATTTCCACAAGAGCTAAGAGCTATATCAAGAATACTGAAACTTGCATTTTCCAGTTCTGATAAAGCTGTTGCATGATTGCTTGCTTCTGTCATTTGGCATGTATTATAGAACCACAAAAAATTCTGTCTAAACTGCTATCCAAAGCACTGAACAAATGCTCAATATGGTTGAATGATAAAGGTTGAATGAAAGTGAAGCCTGAACAATTCTGACTTCCTATCCAAGTTTTTTTCGCATGTATCATAATCAGTGGTGAGAAGACAGAATACCAACCTCTATGGCATCCATTAACATGTCATATTTGAGCCCAAGAACCGTAATCTTGATTGGAATTCCTGGACTACAACATATGCAGTTTTGGATTGGGTTTCCTTTTTTTGCTGTGTGCCTCGTGGCTCTTTTGGGAAACATCATTTTACTGATCATCATCCCTACGGAACGCAGCCTACACCAGCCCATGTACATCTTCCTGGCAGTGTTGGCAGCCACTGACATAGGACTCTGTGCAGCCATTGCTCCCAAGATGTTGGCTATCTTCTGGTTCAGGTCTTATTCCATGGCCTTTGACACCTGCTTAGCCCAGCTGTTCTTCATTCATGCCTTGCAGTGCATGGAGTCTGGCATTCTGTTGGCCATGGCATTTGACCACTATATTGCAATCTGTGATCCTCTGAGGCACACATCCATTCTCACACCTTCAATTCTGGGTAGCATGATGGTGATAGTGGCAATTCGAGCCACAGTGTTGGTGGGTCTCTTACCCATTCTAATCAAAAGATTGCACCTTTTCCATTCCACTGTAATTGCCCACTCCTACTGTGAGCACATGGCTGTAGTCAAGCTGGCTGCAGAAGACATCCATGTCAATAAAACATGTGGTCTTTTTGTAGGTTTTACAATTCTGGGATTTGACATGATTTTCATCCTCATTTCCTATATCCTTATTTTCCAGGCTGTTTTACGTCTACACCAAAAGGAGGCACAGCTCAAAGCATTCAACACATGCACAGCTCACATTTTTGTTTTCCTTGAGTTTTATATTCTTGCCTTCTTCTCCTTCTTCAGCCATCGTTTTGGATGCGTTGTCCCTTCTACTCATATTCTTCTGTCTACCATCTACCTTCTTGTACCACCTGCACTGAACCCTATTGTCTATGGGGTAAAAAATAAGGTAATTCATAAGCGTGTGGCACAGGTTTTTCTTCTGAATCATAGATCCCAGCAGTGATCTATCAAATGTCTCTGGACATGTAGAGAATATTTTTATTTCCTACAAAGGGAAAGAATTCAAGACTATGCTTGTTACCTGTTGGGGTTTTACATCATCATGCTCTATCTTCAAAGCATTTATTTCTAAGAAGACAGCTAAGTTGACATAAAAAGTGTTCAGGTTAACACTGATATTATCTCTCTACCTCTAATATATTTCACTTACAATATAATATTTCCTATTCCTTTCCTTGTTTTTAATTTTTAGTTATTTTAGTTCTTCATCAAAGACCATTCTTTGATTTTAGTTTTTGAACTTTTGGTACTGGAATACCATCCAACCATTTCATCCTCTGTCATCCCCTTCTTCTTCTGCCTTCAGTCTTTCTTAGCATCAGAGTCTTTTCAAATGGGTAAGCTCTTTGCACCAGGTGGCCAAAGTACTGGAGCTTCAACTTTGGCACCAGTCCTCCAATGAATATTCAGAGCTGATTTCCTTTAGGATTGACTGGTTTGGTCTCCCTGCTGTTCAAGGGACTCTCGAGTCTTCTCCAGCACCACAGCTGGAAAGCATCAATTCTTTAGTTCTCAGCCTTCTTTATGGTCCAACTCTCACATCTGTACATGAATACTAGAAAAACAATAGCTTGGACTATTTGGACATTTGTCAGCAAAGTGATGTCTCTACTCTTTAATAACTGTCAAGATTTATCATAGCTTTTCTTCCAAGGAGCAAGCATATCTTAATTTTGTGACCATTCACAGTGATTTTGGAGTCCAAGAAAATAAAATCTGCCACTGTTTCCATTTTTCTCCCATCTATTTGCCATGAAGTGATAGGATTGGATGCCATGATTTTAGTTTTTGGCATATTGAGTTTTAAACCACTTTTTTCACTCTCCTCTTTCACCTTCAAGAGGCTCTTTAGTTCCTCTTTGCTTTCTGCCATTTAAGTGGTTCATCTGCATATCTGAGGTTACTGATAGTTCTCCTGGCAATCTTGATTTTGTTTTGTGAGTCATCCAGCCTGGCATTTCTCATGATGTACAATATATATTATACAGTGACAATATACAGCCTTGACATACTCCTTTCCCAATTTTGAACCAGCCTGTTGTTCCATACAAGGTTCTAACTGTTGTCTCTTGTCCTGCATATAGGTTTCTCAGGAGACAGGTAAGGTGGTCTGGTATTCCCATCTATTTAAGAATTTAACACAGTTTGTTGTCATCCACACAAAGTCTTTAATGTAGTCAATGAAGCAGAAGTAGATTTTTCTCTCTTTTTTTTTTTGAATTACCTTGATTTTTGTATGAAAAGATGGATGCTTGTAATTTGATATCTGGTTCCTCTGCCTTTTCTAAGTCCACTTTGTACATCCAGAAGTTCTTGATTCACTGCTGAAATCTAGTTTGAAGAATTATGAGCATAATCTTGTTAGCATGTGAAGATATAAGCTGCATGCTTTCCAAATATTTAAAACCTTGAATATATTCTTAATTAAGTCTTAATTTAGCTATATTGTATTCAGAGAATATGCTCTTTACAATATTAAACATTTGAAGTGTGTTAAGACTTGAATTATGGCCCAGTTTAAGGTCTATTTTGTATATTCTGAAATGAATGTGTACTATATAGTTATTGAAAAGTGAGAAAAACAAGAACAAATTAAACAAAAATAAGTTGAAAGATGGAAATGATTATGATAGAAAATGCACTAATAAAACATGAAGCAAATTGCAGGAAAAAAGCCAGAGAGAGAGAATATAAATGACTAATACAGGGAAAGAACAAAGTCTTATTTCTACATGCTATGTACATTAAAATATTAATAATTAAATATTGAGAATAAATTACTACCAATGAATTTGACTGTGTAAACAGAATAAGCTCAATTCTTGAAAGATATAAATTACAAAAATTGTAAAGCAAAACATACAAAACCTGAGTATCTGTAAAGATATGAAATTTTATATCTGTAAAACAGCTGAATGTTTAGAATTTTTCTTAATTATTTTCGAAAAAATTGTATATATAGAATAGATGTTAAAGACACAAACACATGCAAATTAAAAATCATACACATACATACACACACTGAAAATATTACCACAAGAAAAGTAACATATCCATCTTCTCATACAGTTACTTTTTGTGTGTAAGGGGAGAACACTGAAGATCTATCTGATTAGCAATCAAGTGTACAACACATTATTATTAACCATAGTTCACCATGCTGTGCATCAGGTTTCTCGAATATATTCACCTTACAACTGAAAGTTTATACCCTTTGATCAAAATCTCCCTTTTCCCACTATGGTACAGCCTCTGGTAACCATCATTCTTTTCTCTGTTATTATGAGTCTATGAGGTTGATTTTTTTAAAATATTCAATATATAAATGAGATCATATAATACTTGTCTTTCTGTATCTGGCTTACTTCACTTAAAGTACTCCAGCTTCATTTATGTTGTAACAAATGGCAGGATTTCCTTTTTTCTGTAAGGCATAATACAGTTATGTATCATATTTTTTATATACACATTTATCTTTCAATAGACACTTAGGTTACTTCCATATCCTGGTTACCATGAATAATGACACAATAAACATGGGAGTGCAGATAGCTCCATGAGATACAGATATTATTTCTTTGGGATATGTACCCAGAAGAAGGACTGCTGAATTATATGGTAGCTCTGTTTTTAATTTTTTTTAAGTATCACCATACTGTTTTTCATAATGGCAATACCAACTTACATTCTCACCAACAGTGCACAAGGGTTCCCTTTTCTCCACATCCTCACCAACACTTGTAATCTTTAGACTTTTTGATAATAGCCCTTCTAACAGATGTGAGATAATGATAATTGTGGTTTTGATTTGCATTTCACTAATGATTAGTGAACAAATGATTAGTGGACAGAGGTTCATGACATTGCACTCATCTCACACGCTAGTAAAGTAATGCTCAAAATTCTCCAAGCCAGACTTCAGCAATACGTGAAACGTGAACTTCCAGATGTTCAAGCTGGTTTTAGAAAAGGCAGAGGAAATAGAAATCAGATTGCCAATATCCGCTGGATCATCGATAAAGCAAGAGAGTTCCAAAAAAAAATCTATTTCTGCTTTATTGACTATGCCAACGCCTTTGACTGTGTGGATCACAATAAACTGTGGAAAATTCTGAAAGAGATGGGAATACCAGACCATCTGACCTGTCTCTTGAGAAACCTGTATGCAGGTCAGGAAGCAACAGTTAGAACTGGACATGGAACAACAGACTGGTTCCAAACAGGAACAGGAGGACGTCAAGGCTGTATATTGTCACCCTGCTTATTTAACTTATATGCTGAGTACATCATGAGAAACGCTGGGCTGGAAGAAACACAAGCTGGAATCAAGATTGCTGGGAGAAATATCAATAACCTCAGATATGAGGGTGACAGCACCCTTATGGCAGAAAGTGAAGAAGAACTAAAGAGCCTCTTGATGAAGGTGAAAGAGGAGAGTGAAAAAGTTGGCTTAAAGCTCAACGTTCAGAAAACTAAGATCATGGCATCTGGTCCCATCACTTCATGGGAAATAGATGGGGAAACAGTGGAAACAGTGCCAGACTTTATTTTTTTTGGCTCCAATATCACTGCTGATGGTGACTGCAGGAATGGAATTAAAAGATGCTTACTCCTTGGAAGGAAGGTTATGGCCAACCTAGATAGCATATTTAAAAGCAGAGACATTACTTTGCCAACGAAAGTCCATCTAGTCAAGGCTATGGTTTTTCCAGTGGTCATGTATGGATGTGAGAGTTGGATGGTGAAGAAAGCTGAGCGCCGAAGAATTGATGTTTTTGAACTGTGGTGTTGGAGAAGACTTTTGAGGGTCCCTTGGACTGCAAGGAGATCCAATCAATCCATCCTAAAAGAGATCAACCCTGGGTGTTCATTGGAAGGACTGATGTTGAAGCTGAAACTCCAATACTTTGGCCACCTCATGCGAAGAGTTGACTCATTGGAAAAGACGCTAATGCTGGGTAGGATTGGGGGCAAGAAGAGAAGGGGACGACAGAGGATGAGATGGTTGGATGGCATCACCGACTCGATGGACATGGGTTTGGGTGGACTCTGGGAGAGGGAGAGATGGACAGGGAGGCCTGCTGCTGCTGCTAAGTCACTTCAGTCGTGTCTGACTCTGTGCGACCCCACAGACGGCAGCCCACCAGGATCCCCCGTCCCTGGGATTCTCCAGGCAAGAACACTGGTGTGGGTTGCCATTTCCTTCTCCAACGCATGAAAGTGAAAAGTGAAAGTGAAGTCGCTCAGTCGTGTCCGACCCTTAGCGAACCCATGGACTTCAGCCTACCAGGCTCCTCTGTCCATAGGATTTTCCAGGCAAGAATACTGGAGTGGGTTTCAATTTCCTTCTCCGCCTGGTGTGCTGCAATTCATGGGGTCACAAAGAGTTGGACATGACTAAGTGACTGAACTGAACCGAATGATTAGTGATGGTGAGTACCTTCCATGTATCTTCATCTTAGGGGAAAATTTTTCAGTCTTTTACCAGTGTGCAAAAAGTTAGCCACAGAAGAATTTTCCCTCTACTTCTAGCTTTCTGAGCACTTTTATCATGAGAGGGTGTTAGACTTTGTTAAATGTTTTTCTGCACAAGCTAAGATGGCCATGTGTTGGTTTTTGTGTGGTTTTTCTTTGTTTGCTTGCTTCTTTTGTTTCATTAATGTGGTGTTTCATACTGATTTTTGTTGTTGTTGAGCCACACTTGCATTCCTGAAATATATCCCACTTGGTCATGGTGCATAATCTTTTATTATGCTACTGGATTCAGTTAGCTAGTATTTTGTTGAGAAATTTTGCATCTAATATTCATTAAGGATATTAGTCTGAAATTTTATTCTTGTTATGTCTTTGTTCAGCTTTGATAGTCTAAGTCCAGCCACACAGAATGAGTATCCAGTCATGGACATGTGTTACCTAACACATTCCATGATATATACAGTGGTCTTTCTGAGCCTGCCCATATAACCCCCAGAAACATTTTCCTTCATATCTTTGCGGGCTGTTGGAACTATCTGCTGTTTGTCTTAACTCCTGTCCTTTACTCTAGGTGGACATAAGGCAGTATTTGTCTTTAAATCTTTTTGACAAGCCCCCCTTCCTCTCACAAAGCTACTCTAGCCTAATTGGTTGGGAACAAAAGTGATGCTCTGTGCTGGTTTTACAGTGAACCAACAGATAGGTCAAAATGTACATTTACTGTGTTTTTAGAAGCATTCATATTACCTCCTGGCACTTGTAAGGCGCACCAGAAATTTGGGCCCCCATTCCCACAGCTACTGCTGAACTGTGAAGTGGAAGATGGTAAGTGAATGACCAAAAATGCCATAAAACTTTCTTCGAAAATTCAGCTGCTTCTCCCCCTTCTTCATTAAGCAGGACCCTGGTGGTTGTCATATTTGGATTAGATCCTGACATTCTGAAAAATGTTTATTCTGTCAGTTTTTGAAAGTTTATAGTTGTTTGAGTAGAATAGCTTGATTCTTTGAGTTCCTTACTCCATCATTTTCCATGACATAATTCTTAGTATTAGTCTTTAACTGATGTTTATCAAAGATTATTCAGTTACATAGCAAACCATTAATGGAGAAATACCAAATGTATATCCTTATATCTATTTTAATGATAACCAAATCCTTCAGTATAACTATCTATCCCAAATCAGCTTAAGGAAGCTATTACTGGGTTTCATAAATCTTTTCAATGTTGCAATTCTTTGTGCTATATATGACAAAAATCACATTTTTTGCTTAAAAGTTTGCTTAAAACTCAACATTTATAAAACTAAGATCATGGCATCCGGTCCCATCACATCACAGCAAACATATGGGGAAACAGTGGAAACAGTGACAGACTTTATCTTTTGGGGCTGCAAAAACACTGCAGATGGTGACTGCAGCCATGAAATTAAAAGACGCCTGCTCCTTGGAAGAAGAGCTATGACCAATCTAGATAACATATTAAAAAGCAGAGACATTACTTTGCTGACAAAAGTCCATCTAGTCAAAGCTATGGTTTTTCCAGGAATCATGTATGGATGTGAGAGTTGAACTATAAAAAAAGCTGAGTGCCAAAGAATTGATGCTTTTGAATTGTGGTGTTGGAGAAGATTCTTGAGAGTCCCTGGGACTGCAAGGAGATCAAATCAGTCAATCCTAAAGGAAATCAGGTCTGAATATACACTGGAAGGACTGATGCTGAAGCTGAAACTCTAACACTTTGGCCACCTGATGCAAAGAACTGACTCATTGGAAAAGACCCTGATGCTGGGAAAGATTGAAGGCAGGAGGAGAAGCGGATGACAGAGGATAAAATGGTTGGATGGCATCACTGATCTGACGGACAGAGTTTGAGCAGGCTCCAGGAGCTGGTGATGGACAGTGAAGCCTGGCGTGCTGCAGTCCATGGGGTCACAAAGAGTCAGACACGACTGAGTGACTGAACTGAACTGATGACGAAAATTATCTGTGAGTTTCCAGGCAAATGTGTATTTAATTCCTGAAAAGCAGCCTAATTCTAAAAGTGATTCATTTTTTTTTGTATTTTTCAATTTTTGATCAAGCAATACAATAACATAATAAATATGAGTTAACAATACAGACAATAAGCAAAAATGTATACTGACCATTTCATTTTAAAAACTTAAAATACTCTAGAAATCAATTTGGAAAGAGAATATCATGCTGTTCTAACCATAATCACTTGAATAAATACAGAGTGAGGTGATACTTAAATAGGACAAATTTGCAAATTTGAAGGATTTAATTCATTGCAAATATCAAGTGGCAGTAACTTGAATTCAACTACTAATATAATTTAACACCATTTTGCAAATATTCCAAAATAGCCATTAAAGATGCACACACATATCAAATTCTATCTCCTCACAGTGCAGCTTTGTCTATGTATCTTTCTGAGCCTGATCGAAAGTAAAAAACCAGTGTTTGACAGGGAAAGTTTATTTTAAATAACTATTCACTTTAATTGGGGATTGAACTAATGAGGGACAGGCTAGTAAAAAAGGAAGAGAATTCTAAAGGACGTAGAAACAGCAGATATAAGACTGCCACTACCCCTAGGAAGGACTGAGATAGAGTACCTAAGAGGGGAGCCTCCCTTTTCTGATCTGAAATTCAGACCTCAGGAGAGAAGGCATAGACTTGGATCACTGAAAGACAGGAATGTTCCTGTGATGCTGATCCAGAGGAACCTGCCAAATATCCATCTTCTAGAGGGTGCCAGGAAAAGCTGCTCATGGGTTTCTGAGGAGTTTGCTGGCTGCTAGGTTCTGCTTACTTTGTGCACTGGAGAACCCGGGCCCTGGAACAGTTGGCAAGAGTTGCAGGAGCCTGTTGGAGACTAGAGATGGCAACTAAACTATGTCTTTGAAATGAGTACATAGGATGTTGTTAGTCGCTCAGTCATGTCCAACTCTTTGCAATCGTATGGACTGTAGCCTGCCAGGCTCCTGTGTCCGTGGAATTCTCTAGGTAAGAATATTAGAGTGGGTTATCATTCCCTTCTCCAGGGGATCTTCCCTACCCAGGGATCAAACCTGGGTCTCCTGCATTGCAGGCAAATTCTTTACCGTCTGAGTAACCAAGGAAACTCAAAGGATTAGAGTTAAGAACTAAATCTCCATCTGCCAGGATATCTGAATGTGTGTGTGTTAGTCGCTCAGTCATGTCTGACTCTGAATCTGGAAGCAAAACTCTCTTTTCCCGCAGTGCCTCACTAGTGCCCTCAACTGACAAAGTTTATCATTGTACCAGCTGGTAAAAGGGGAAAAAGAAAAGGGATGGGGGGAGCCATGATGGCACATTTTCACAAACAAGGAAAAGTGAATTTAGAGCTGAATTAAGACAAAATCCCAGTGTCTAAAATAACATGTGCCCAATTCTTATTCAAACCCCTGCTCTAAATACATTCATTTTTCTCTTGTTAAAAGACTAACTACTTTAGATTGCAACCTTTAGTAAAATTAAATACGATCGTAAGAATTTGTCTTCTGTGGCTTATTGATTATAAGAATAAAACAAACATACGTATACCAAAAAAAAAAGACAATTCCTAATTGCAGCACAGGCAGCATGGCAAGTAATAAAGTGTTGGCCATGTGCAACCAGAAACAGAGCATACAAGCAGGGCCACGTCTTCAGTGAGTGTAGTGCTCAAAGTAGTCCCTACCTACATAGATGACCCCCTAAAATTCTCTTTAATATCTATTTTAAAAAATCCCAGAAGATGGAATAGACAAACAGAAGTTCATTTTGTTCTGATACTCTTGCCAGCAATAGGGAGAGAAGTACAGACCAAGAGTAAATACTCAACACCTTTGAAATCCAAGGTGAGAGAATTTGAAAATTTGGGGTTGGGGGGACTGCAAGGGAACTGCATTTATTAATTGGGTATCGATCACAAAAAGTAAATCTTCTGCTGTCTCCATGACTAGAGGCTGTTTTACAATTTAGAGCACAGAGGCTCCTACCTCCCCATAGAGACTGGGTGTGAGGAATACATTTCAAAGGGGATGGTTACCAGGTCCTTGAGAAAGACATTTCTATGCTGTCAAACTCTCAGAGACTTTTAAATGACTTACATTTCAAAAGAGAAGAAAAACAATTTAACAGTTAAAAGTTTTCTAAAGTAAATGCTCTACAAGAAGAAAGAATAGTATGGTAAATACAGATTCACTGTAGTTTTGACACTCTATAATACACAATATCCAATATATTTTTGCAGATGGCATGAGAATAGGTTTCAGGGAAAGGAAGGAGGAGTTCAGTTACTACAGATACTAAACAAGAAAAGCCCAAGGTCCTTGTTTACCACATAACTAAAATTTCTTTAGAGAAGGTCTACTCCCTGTGTAATTTACCAATCAGGATTGTGTTTTTCCCCTGTTCTCTTTTCTCCTTCCTTCCTCCCTACCTTCCTTTTTTTTTCCTCTTTCCTTTCTTCCTTTCTTTCAATGCAGCTGTGGGTCCATCTATAGAATTCTCTAGAAGATTAGATTTATAAAGTTAACCTAAGGAAAATCCCTCCTTACATCTTATGATCTTTGATCATAATTTTATAAATAATAATAACAGATCATATATTTGATGAGAAGCATTTGTATCATTTAGTAGGTCACTAACATCCTCTCTGTAACCTGAACAATCAGGCTGTTGCTTTGCCCAATTAATTCATCTAAGTCCCCGATAGATTTTAATTTCAAGTATCACAAGCAAGTTCCCAAACTGCTGCTATATTGCTTCAGTCGTGTCTGACTCCGTGCAACCCCATAGACGGCAGCCCACCAGGCTCCTCCGTCCCTGATATTCTCCAGGCAAGAACACTGGAGTGGGTTGCCATTTCCTTTTCCAATGCATGAAAGTGAAAAGTGAAAGTGAAGTCGCTCAGTCGTGTCCAACTCCTAGCGACCCCAAGGACTGCAGCCCACCAGGCTCCTCTGTCCATGGGATTTTCCAGGTAAGAGTCCTGGAGTGGGATGCCACTGCCTTCTCCGAAGTTCCCAAGGAGTATTTAAAAAAGAATTAATGCATCGAATCATAGAACAATATCATTTTTATCACTTTTAGAATAAGTAACACATGTACTGATACCATTATTAAAATCAGGGTTTTATCAAGTCTTATAACACAGTCATATTTCAGCCATAAAATAGTAAAGTGTGATGCATATCTTGCACCTTGAACTTTTTAATTGCTACATTAGGGTCTCTTATTTTGGAAGTTTTGTGAGTCTGTATTCCCAGTAGCTCTTATTAGATGACAGGCAAGAATTCTGGTTACATTCGAATATTGGGTATAGCTGTGCAAGAGTTGTAGCCAAAGATGCTTTGGTGTAGGTGCAAGGATATTAACATATTGTGTGTGCTGTTGCATTGACATTACTCTTGTAGCCCCTATAACATCGCCTAGATTGAACTCCACTACCATTACTGCAGCTGTTATTGGAGTTTAGCTACTCTCCAGAAACTCTGAGCACTCAGATGGGCACACAGAAATTCTCAGGTGATTCTCCATTAGCCACAATTCTCATTGGATGAGCGGATAGCTATTAATACATTTGCAAGTTCAAATCCTGTCAGAAAAAGAGATGTTCCATTGATTTTACGTACTAGCCAGCTATCCACTTTTCTTGGTGAGTTTCTTCTCCATGAACTGGAACCTATTTATGGTTCATTGTTTTTAATTTTAGCATATTTTAAAAGGAAGTGGAAAAGATAGGAGAATCAGGTGATCTTAATCCTGTATGTCTCAGTAACAAACTTTCTTTTGGCATGCCACCTTTCCCCAACTCTGATCCAATTTATTTTTTTTTAATCATTGCTAGGAGAGATGAAAGAGATTCATGTCATTTAGAGACAGAAGAGATGACATGGTAATCTAGTATCCGCCTCTTAACTACATGTGAATAAAACTCAGAACTGACATGTCCTAGTTACTTAGTGTCAGGACAACATCAAAATAAGGTTTCATGCTCCTCGACCAATGTTTACCTACAAGCACTCGAACACTGCTTGTTTCATTAAAATAAGAAGATACAGTTTGTGGTTTGGAAAGTTGACTGTGTGTGGGTGTGCATGCATGTATATTTGCAATTTAAGCAGGAAAGCTTATAAGATGTGAAGAGATGGTGAAAGATAGAAGCAATCTGTTGTCTTTAATAGCTTTGATGTCTGGTCTTGTCATTGTAACTACAGCTCATATACTATCCCCTGAAATAGTCTTCTCTTTATCTAGGTGCATTAAAGTCTCATATTTTTGTCTCTTGTTTCCTAGACTTTACACTACTTTCATTGAAGATATCTTCCTATTCCTTTTACTTTCTCTTTCATTTAGAGATCAGGAATGAACATTTTCTGCTTTGATTATCACAGAGAGAAAACTGCATAAAATGCATGCCTTTACTGTCCTAGAAGCATTTTTAATCTAAACTCTTTTTTTGGCAACTGGTTTTCCTAATCATGTGTTTTCCATCTACCTGGAACAATTTAAAGGAGGAAATGATTATTTCTCCAGTGAAGTGGAAACATCAATTTAAATAAGTGGAATTTATTGACTCCACCAAGTTCTATACATCATTGGGAAGTAATTTTTCTATTGTAACCATTACCATTTTACCCGCTTACATAAATGTCCAATCTTATGCACTGACTTGAGGAAGGTTATTCAGCTCCAGAAAATTTATTATCTCACAGAATTTTAGTCAATTCTTTCTTTACAATGTTTCCTTGTGTATTTTAGTTTTACACTTCCTCAAGAAGCAGTAATGTGTCTCTGTCACACAGAAGTTCTCTACAGGTTCTGACAAGCATGAGCTATCAGAGACTGAGTGTTTATTTTCTCCCCTTTTGGTGTTGAGTTTTTTATATATAAATTCATTTAGCCTTCCCACTAATTCAATGAATTAAGCAATATTATTATTTCTATTTGGGCTTCCCAAGCTCTAATGGTAAAGAACCCATCTGCCAATGCAGGAGACCTAAGAGATGCATGTTCAATCCCTAGATCAGGAAGATCCCCTGGAGGAGGGTATGGCAACCCACTCCAGTATTCTTGCCTTGAGAATCCCATGGACAGAGAAGCCTGGTGGCTACAGTCCATGGGTTACAAAGAGCTGGACACGACTGAAGTGCTTAGCACTCACACACATTATTTCTGTTTATAGTTGAGTGGACTTAAGGAACTAGATAAGATTCCTCTTGAGGTAAATGTTAGAATCAGCATTTTAGATACTATGTCATATTTCAAAATTTCTATACCATGTTTTACATAGCATATTTTATATTTTTATAAGATAATCAACTAGGTGTTGCCACAAGAGAAAAGAGACAGGCTCAGGAAAACAACAGTTATTATGCTAAAAGGACCTAATAGAGACAAGAGGCACAGCAGGTCTTGCAGAGTCAAATGGAGAGTAACCAGGGTAAGTGGGAGGCAAAAGACAGGAGGAGGAAGTCGGGGGCAGGGAAGAACATGGGAGCTTAGAACAAGGCCTTAATTGGGGTTTCCATAGGAAAGTCATGACAGGGAAGGGTGAACACATTAGGATTCACTGCTTTGAAAAATTTTTGTGGGTTTTGAATATAGAGATGATTTCTGTTGCCCCTGGATGTTCAAGGCAGAAAAATACTGCCTCCTGGAGTTTGTGGGCCAAATAAAGGAAGTATGGATTAGTTAAGTTTGCAGACCAAAGATTTGCTGCTGGCTAGGCATTTTGGTATCACCCAGACAGACAGAGACAGCCTCTTCCCAACCAGAAAGGTTTTTTTGATTTGTCAAAACATAATATGCATAAACATAAAACATAAAATTGTATGTATATAATATAGAAAACTACGTTACATTTTTATATTCATAATATATTTACAGTATAAATATATATATATATTTGTATATTTACTGTATATTACAGCAGTAATCCCTCTAGTTTCCTATCAGTAAAAATATATAAAATCCCATTCAGAGTGGTATTCTCTATTCAATGTATTTGCCTATGACAAAAATCATACACAGAATAAAACTTGTGGATGATTTTAAGTTTGTAGAATGATTAATGAAAAAGAAAAATGAGTATATAAAGTCACCTTAAGTTTTTTGAGTAGATTTCTAAAGAAAGAGAAGAGGGAAATTATAAAAATACCAGAGGTTTGGGTTGGGTGTGAAGCAAGGTAATTTAATCAAAAATATCAGAAATGATTTTCACTGCCAACAGAAAATACTAAAATGACAGAAAACATCTAGGTTAGGCTGAGTTCCATTATAAACAGTAGAGTGGCCCACAGGCAATTCTGTCCTTTTGCATCTGAAACAGATTATCATAACCAAAATATTTAAGCTACAGGGGTTACCCAATAGGTCAATTTTTATGTTACCATCATATCCTAATTTACGGTGCCTTTTATTCAATTGACTTTCCATTTATTGTCTCAACTTTGTTTTCTTTAAGATCTGTAAGGATTTACATCACCTTCTACCCCATTCTGCTTACACATCCATTTTGAAAGCTAATGGGTGAGAATCATCTCAGTAACTCAAGTTTTCCTCCACTACTGATAAAAGGACATCACTTCCATATAAATTCCAAAACCTGGATAAGAACCTGCACATGGACCAACCATACTTTTCTGGAGAGAACAAACCTGCTCACTGTCTCACCTGAGAGTCAATTTCAAGGTTTGTGAGTAGGTATTTTACTTCCTAAACTAGAGTAAATGTGAAAACTGGGAAAAGCTGCCACTTTCTGGAGATTCTAAGTTTCAAACAAAGTAGATGGGGCTAAGATTTTGAGGAGCTAGTCTATGACTTCAATTGTCACAGAGGAATTTCACCTAATCTGAAATGGGTCTGGAGTTTAGAAGTGGATGTAGACAAAAAAATTAATGTCATCTGTGGCACCATCTGAGACCACTTCAAAAACTAGTAAGGTCAATGCCCTTAGAATCATAATTTTGATTTCTACAATTTCTAGGTGAGACACACTGGACTCATCTTCCTTTTCCATAAATATCCATACAGGCATTTGGAAAAGACATTCAAGAATTCTATTATCATGCTGATTTAAACTGAGTTTCAAATATTTAATATCATGTGGCCATATTTCCATCCATTTTTTTCAAGATCTACAAGAAATGACAAAGAGAATTCCCGTCTTCCTTCCCATCCATAATTTGTCTGTGAAGAGGTATCAGGATCAGTGGTGAGGAAAGGATTCATGAGCCTTATGGGATCTACTAACATGTCATATCTGAACCCGAAGACAGTGATCCTGATTGGGATCCCTGGACTAGAGCATGTGCAGTTTTGGATTGGATTTCCCTTCTTTAGTGTGTGCCTGGTGGCTCTGCTGGGGAACGTCTTTTTAATAATCATTATTGCAACAAAACGCAGTCTTCACCAACCCATGTACATCTTCTTGGCAGTGTTGGCAGCCACTGACCTAGGACTCTGTGTAGCCATTGCTCCCAAGATGTTGGCTATCTTCTGGTTTGGCTCCTATTCCATGGCTTTTGATGCTTGCCTCACCCAACTCTTCTTCATCCACGCTTTGCAGGGCATGGAATCTGGCATACTGTTAGCCATGGCCTTTGACCGCTATATTGCCATCTGTGATCCTTTGAGGCATGCATCCATCCTCACACCTCTCTTTCTAGTCCAGATGGTACTGATGGTGGCAATTCGGACAACAGTACTTGTTGGGATTTTACCCATTCTACTAAAACGACTGCAAATTTTCCAATCAGTGGTTATTGCCCATTCCTACTGTGAGCACATGGCTGTGGTCAAGTTGGCTGCGGAAGATGTCCACATTAACAAATCATATGGGCTTTTTGTGGCCTTTGCAATTCTGGGTTTTGACCTGATCTTTGTCTTCATTTCCTACATTCTTATTTTTCGAGCTGTTTCTCATCTTCCTCAGAAGGAGGCACGACTCAAAGCATTCAATACCTGCACTTCCCACATTGTCATCTTCCTGGAGTTTTATATCCTTGCTTTTTTTTCCTTCTTCAGCCACCGTTTTGGACATGTACCACCCTATACTCATATATTCTTATCTACCATCTATCTGCTTGTTCCCCCTGCCCTTAACCCCATTGTCTATGGTGTGAAGACCAAGGAGATCTGCAAACGAGTTGCTCAGATTTGTATTCTGAAGCATAACTCCCAGTAGAAACACAAAAATAATATTATACAGGAAAAAATATATTTTTAGGTTTAAGATGCAAACTTCTTGTACAATGTCTATTTTGATGAGATTTTTACATTATAATGACCTCCACTAAAGAATGCATATTCCCAAAACAGGAACAACCAGAATATAGATAAACTTAGGTGAAAAAAATATATGTATCGCATAACATCATTGCTTCATCTATCCCTTCCTTTCTCCATCTTTTGCCTTCCTTCCATCATTCTTCCTCTTTTTTTTCCCTTTCATATACCTTTCATATGGTTCATATGCCACCATATGAACACCAATAAGTCTTAGCTAAGGTTTGTCATCGACCACAACTGTTTGTCTTCTTCCCCTTGATGATCAAGGTAAGTTCAGTTCAGCCGCTTAGTTGTGTCCGACTCTTTGCGACCCCATAGACTGCAGCACACCAGGCCTCCCTGTCCATCACCAACTCCCAGAGTTTACTCAAACTCATGTCCATTGAGTCAGTGATGCCATCCAACCATCTCATCCTCTGTCGTCCCCTTCTCCTTCTGCCTTCAATCTTTCCCAGCATCAGGGTCTTTTCCAGTGAGTCAGTTCTTTGCATCAGGTGGCCAAAATATTGGAGTTTCACCTTCAGCGTAAGTCTTTCCAATGAATATTCAGGACTGATTTCCTTTAGGATGGACTTGTTGGATCTCTTTGCAGTCCAAGGACTCTCAACAGTCTTCTCCAACACCACAGTTCAAAAGCATCAATTCTTCGGCACTCAGCTTTCTTTATAGCCCAACTCTCATATCCATACATAACTACTGGAAAAGCCATAGCTTTGACTAGATGGACCTTTGTTGGCAAAGTAATGTCTCTGTTTTTTAATATGTTGTCTAGGTTGGTTATAACTTTTCTTTCAAGGAACAAGCATCTTTTAAATTCATGACTGCAGTCACCATCTGCAGTGATTTTGGAGCCCCAAAAGATAAAGTCAGCCACTGTTTCCACTCTTTCCCCATCTATTTGCCATGGAGTGATGGGACCAGATGCCATGATCTTAGTTTTCTAATGTTGAGTTTTAAGCCAACTTTTTCTCTCTCCTCTTCCACTTTCATCAAGAGGTTCTTTAGTTCTTCTTCACTTTCTGCCATAAGGGTGGTGTCATCTGCATATCTGAGGTTATTGATATTGATAAAGGTAATGACCTATACTATTTCTTAGAGAAGGAATGAAAGATCAAAGTTTACCTCATGATGGTCTCAAACAATGAACAGGTAAGTATGACATTAGAATGGCCCTATCAAGAGTTCTCCCAAAAGCAAACCAAAGCAAGAATTTTAGTGTATGTGGTATAACTGGGGATTGATACAAGAAAAATCTTGCTAGAGAGGAAGTAAGTAAGACAGTGAAGAGAAGAAGCCAATAAAGTAATCATGACTGAGAAGATTACTGCTGTGGACTATCAGAGCTTTTTCCTGCTAGGGGTACTGGAAAAATGTAAGAAACACACATACAAATTGTCCCAATGGGGGACTAGAAACATGGGATATTTATTTAACAATCTCCAGCTCTCCATATAAGAAAACACAGAAGCTTTAAGTATTACCACTAGCTGGGTTGAATCAAAAGCATCAGAAATGATTGTCAGCAATTAATTTATTTTTATTAATTCTAAAGACACTGTCTATCATAACATATAGAGTAGAAAGATACCACATTCTAAAGAATGTTATTATTGGCAGATGCTGACAATGGTTATAATTATTTTTTGTAGATGAGAATATAAACTAATAAATGAAGTTTGGGGTGTATTTAATTAGAGGAAGGTGCTTCTTTCTTCTGTATAACTTACCATTCAATACCTGTTCCCAATCCACTTTTTTTTCTGGTATACTACCTGGAATGGATTGAAAGTTTTTTCACAGTGGAGCATGGGCCAGATGAGAACCTAACCTCTTAAATTATGAGAGGAGAAAATTGCTATTGTGCAGAATAAGGTGTGTTGTCTTTGAAGGGAACAGATGTGTTGGTGTGTCCTGGCTCTCTCATCAATTCCTACAAATTCCTGTATACATAAGTAAAGGTGTATTGGCTACCTTGGAATCTCTATAGGAAACAAACAAACAAGTCAAAAAGTTGAGAGTAGACTACACATATGAGATTAATGTGGGAAGCACTGAAAATAATCATTGGAGACAACGCTAAAAATGTTTGGGACCATAACACAGAACCTTTGATAGGGGGTTAATAGTGATTTTGCATATCTATTGATGATGTAATTGGTGTGTACATCAGATATATGTACATACACATGTTCCTATGAATGTATGCATATCTCAGGTGAGGTGTATAGATGAATACAAATATGAGTAAGTTATCATATTCCAGAAAAAAAAAGGAGTTTATAGACAAGGTGGTAAAAGCATCTACCTACAATGCGGGAGACCCAGGTTCGATCCCTGGGTGGAGAAGATCCCTGGAGAAGGAAATGGCACTCCACTCCAGTACTCTTGCCTGGAAAATCCCATGGTTGGAGGAGCCTGATAGGCTACAGTCCATGGGATCGCAAAGAGTCAGACACAACTGAGTGACTTCACTTCACTTCAAGATGATTGCAAGGCTGTATATGAAGGAAAAAGCATGTCTATTTGTATATGTTTACGTGAGTAAATATCATCTGTGTGATATTTGTTGTAAACAGATTTGAGGGTGTCTATATTATGAACATTAGAGGTATGAAGATGGGTATGATTTGCATGTATAGGTCCCTTGGTTTATGAGTTGGTGTTTAATAATGTTTTTTAACCCTATATGCGAGACAGAGTAAGAGACACAGGTGCATAGAACAGTCTTATGGACTCTGAGGGAGAAGGTGAGGGTGGGACGTTCTGGGACAATAGCATTGAAATATGTATATTATCATATGTGAAACAGAACACCATTCCATGTTCGATGCATGAGACAAATGCTCAGGGCTGGGGCAATGGGATGACCCAGAGGGATGGGATGGGAAGGGAGGTGGGAGGGAGGTTCAGGATGGGGAACACATGTAAACCCATGGCTGATTAATGTTAATGTATGTAAAAAACTACTACAATATTGTAAAGTAATTAGCCCCCAACTAAAATAAATAAATTTATTTTTAAAAAAAAAAACTAAGACAAGGGTTTAGAACTGGTTGCATGAGGTGAAAAGTTCAATTTCTGGGCATGCCATTGCCCTTAAAGAAAGGTCAATGTAAGAGGGATAGGGTGGGGAGGGAGGTGAGTTCAGAATGGGAGGGACGTATGTATACCTGTGGCTGATTCATGTTGACGTATGGCAAAAACCATCACAATATTGTAAAACAATTATCTTCCAATTAAAAAAATTAACTAAAAACAAAGGTAAAGAGTGCAGACTAAAACTGAACTATAGAACAGATCACAGATGACTGAATGTCAAAGAAACTGGCAGTACAGACTGGCACGTATCGTTTGAAGATAAGCCTTAAGGAAAACAAACTGAAGAAAGTCTCTTGAGGTGGGAAGAATTTTGACTAAGATCAAGGAAGATGCTTCCTAAGTAGCCGAAGGATGAACTAAAACAGCAGAAATGTGTTATTTCTTTACAAATAAAGCAGTCAGGTTTGGCTAGACGATGCCTATTCAGTGATTTAGTGAAAGTAAAACACCTGGCATGGCAGTTTGAAATCAAGTAATGAATAACTTGAATGCCAGGCTATGGAGTTATTATCTTAGGGAACAGGCTGTTGAAGATTTTAACTGGACAAAATGAGACATCTGTTTGAAAACGATTACTCCAGGTGCAGAGTTAATGAAAATTTTGAATATGAGAGAAATTGAATATAGGCAGGTTAGGAGAATTTTGTAGCACAGAGATTGAAAGTAATGAAAATAGAAAATAGAAAAAAGACAAAGGAGATGTGCAAAGAAATACTGGTCATTGGTTGGATAAAAGGTAGGAAATAAGTAATTCAATGGTTTTGTATTTAATTTAACTCAGGTCAAAAGAACAAAAATCAAGACTACAGAGGAACAGTCTAGCTGGCAAGGAGATAAGGAATTATTTTGGAAAGATTTACATTTAAGGTGCATATGAATAGAAGAGTGGTTCACAACATTGCTGCAATGTTTTCTGGAACACAGCTGTAACTCAGGCTTTAAGACATAGGTCTGGGCATTCTGGTTTGTGAAAACCTGTGAGGTCGGAGCTGGAAGGAAAAAAGTGAAGCTAGAGAAAAAATAGCTTCTTTGAGTGATTTAAAAATTGGTTTATAACACTATATAAGATGTGCATGTACAATATTATATTTCATGTTCTGTATACACTACAGAACCTGTGCTCACCACTTAATGCTTATTTTCTGCCCATCATCATACAGTTGACCTTTGTCCATTTCACCCTTCACCCATTCTTCTTCCTTCTGGTAACCACTACTTTGTTCTCTGTATTTGTTTGTTTTTGTTTTAATTTTATTTACTCATTTATTCACCTATCTATATTCCTCATATGAATGAAATAATATGGTATTTTTCTTTTTTTTCTTTGACTTACTTCACTGAGCATAATACCTTCAAGATCCATCCATGTTGTCACAAATAGATTTCACCTTTTTTTTTTAACTGAAAAGTGTTTGATTATAGGTGTGGTGTACGTGTGTGTGTGTATATATATATATATGTATATATATAGACACCATATCTTTATCCACTCATCTGTTGATAGACACTTAGGCTGATTCCATGTCTTGGCTATTGTAAATAATGCTGTGATGAACATAGGCTGCATATGCAGCTTTTAATTAGCATTTTCATATTTTTTTGATAAATACCCAGAATGGCTGAACCACATGGCAGATGGCCAACAGGCACATGAAAAGATGTTCAACATCACTAATTCTATGGGGAATATGAGTCAAAACCATAATGAGACACTACCTCATCCCAATCAGAATATCTATTATCAAAAAGGCAAGAGATAATAAGTGTTGGTAAGGAAATGAAGAAAAGATAACCCTCATACACTGCTGGTGGGAATGTAAATTGGTGGACCACTATGAAAAACAGTATGGAAATGGAGGTTACTAAGAAAACTAAAGTTGTCTTTTTTTTTTTTTTTCATTTGTAAAGTCTTACCTATCAAGTCCAATCTACTGTCTATTGGTTCTATGTTCTGACACTGAGTAACTCTCTAAGGATGACACTTCTCTATTAAAACGCTTCAGACAAAAAAAAGGAGCTCAGTATTTATTGATATGGTCATGGATACTTATACATGTTTATTTCAATTAGGATTATTTTCGATGATATATAATTCTGCGTTGGTGAAATATCTGAAACATAAATGTGGAATAAAAATCATTATATCAACAAAAACTTTGGATAATTGTTTTTATCCACAGGTCTTAAGATACATGCCTAAATTCATTTTACCTCATTTGAAAAAAAAAATTCCAATTTATGTTATGTGATGGAAGCAGATAAACAATAAAATTAATTACAAAATGTTCTATTTTATTACACATAAGCATTTAGGGAGGACTGCTTGTCATGAAGGTTTCATAACAACTACATTATAATGGAAAGGACATGCCCCTGCTACATTCCCACACTGACCAAGTTCTTCTCGCCTTGGTTTATACCTTTCCCCACTAATCCCAGTTCTGACAGGAATTATCTCTACCTACAACCTAACATGATTTCCAGCTCCATAGATATGAACATCAATCTCCTTGACAATGGAAGATTCGTAGCACCCACTCTCGCATTTGCTTGGTCCGAGCCCCATAAATCAAAGGGTTGATCATGGGAGGCACCAAGAAGTAGAGATTGTCAATGATAATCTGTAGGTGGGGAGCCATATGGTAGCCTAAAATCTGGGCCAAGACAGAAAAGATAACAGGGGAATAAAAGAGAGCAATGACACAAAGATGAGAGCCACATGTGCTGAAAGCTTTGCCCCGTGCCTCCCAAGAGGGTATCCGAAAGACAGCACGAAGGATCAGCCCATATGACAGAATGATAAAAAACAGATCAAAGCCCACCGATGCTACAAGAACCATAAGGCCATAGACAATGTGATCCGAGACGTCTCCACAGGCTGTTTGCACCACAGCCATGTAGGCACAGTATGAGTACGCAACGATGTGAGTTTGGAAGCTTTCCAGTCTTTTCACCAGGATGGGTGCTGGGGTCAGCACTGCCACTGCCCTTGCCAGGACAGCCAGTGCCATCTTCACAAGCAGGTTGTTACTAAGGACAGTTGTATATCTTAGAGGGTGCCAGATAGCCACAAATCTGTCAAAAGCCATAGCCAGAAGGACCCCAGACTCCATGACATAAAATGATGGGATGAAAAACATCTGTGTGAGGCAGGCATTAAAGCTGATTTCCTTGGCATTCATCCAGAAGATACCCAGCATGCGGGGCACAGTGACACTGACAAGAGACAGGTCAACAGCTGACAGCATGGCCAAGAGGAGAAACATGGGCTCGTGAAGACCCTTCTCCACCCTGATGATACATAAAATGGTGGCATTGCCAATGACAGCAACAACAAATACCAAGAAAAAAGGCACAGAGAACCAGCCATGGGAAGATTTTAGACCAGGAATTCCAGCCAGGACAAATATCAAGGGCTGAGGGATGGAGGTGTTGCAAGAGGACATCCCTCTCCAGACCTCCTCAAGGTCTGATTCCTAGAGAGAAAGAAAGGAGGGGCATTTTTAAATCACTGCATCATTTGAAGCTAAAATGCTGGGTACTATAGTAGTTTATGGCGATAACCAAAATTTACCAATTAGTGAACAAATAAATGTTGCAGCTAATGGAGTTAAGGAGGGAGATAATTCTCGGTTACTTTCTCTGCAGGAGGGAGAATCAGTCTCAGGGAAAAAAATTCAATAAAAACATACCAACTCTGTTGTGTAAATTATCCTGTTGACCTGATCCTGTTTAATATTCAATGTATATAAACCTGTAGGAGAGTTTTGTATTTTTTTCCCCCCAGAAAACAGGACCTGAAAGGAGACCCAATATATTCATTACAGGCATGAGGTAGGGATGTGGATGAGCTGGAAAGCATGGTTTTCACTCAAGATAAGAAGTTGAATTTCATCATCTGAAGGTCCTCAATTCTTGAGATTGGCCTTGGTGCTTTAGAATTCTTCTCTGGAATGTTTTTGATTTTGACCAATAACCTAGGAAATTTGCTGATCTTATATCTGAAAAATATTATGGTTTTCTGGAGGAATAACTGATATTTTGAAGGATAAAGGTAGAGTAAAAAAATACCTCAATAGATAATAATTTAGTATTAAAATTATATATATATGTGTATTTATGTGTTTTTGTATAGCGACCATAATTTAGAAGTTAATGGTAACATATTTCTATATAAATAAGATTATATTTGTTAAATATGTTAACGTACATAACTATTTTAAATAGAAATACATATTTACAAATTATTTGATGACAGCTATAGGTTAAAGATCATACAATACTAAATTTCACTATTAAAGTCTGGACTCCACATTTTATTAGAAATATTCCAATTATATAATATTTATAAAAGGCAATCACAGAAAAAGAAAAGCTTAAACAAATGCTTAAAATACAGAGATGGAAAAACATAACACAAAGTTGCTTTAAAAAATAAAAGTACATGGCATGGGGGAGTGGGAGGAAGGCTCAAGAGGAAGGGATATATGTATATATACAGTCCATGAAATTCTCCAGGCCAGCATACTGGAGTGGGTAGCCTATCCCTTCTCCAGCAGATCTTCCCGACCCAGGAATTGAACCAAGGTCTCCTGCACTGCAGGCCAATTCTTTACCAACTGAGCTATCAGGGAAGCCCATGTATACATATAGCTGTTACATACTGAGGTACAGTAGAAACCAACACAACACTGTAGAACAACTATACCACAATAAAAAAGTACAGTAATATTAATACTGTGTCCTTTTTTGTTTTGACAAATTTGGATTATTTGTCTTTTTGCCAATCAACTTACTCTAAATACTTAGGATCCCAAAACAGAGTGGCAAAAAGTACACAGCTTTTATACATCATAAATGGAGTTATGAAGATCTAAGTATTTCATGTATCAACCACCTTTGGTAATGGGCAAGCCACAGCCAAAATGACAGGCAGGTCTCTTAGAAGGTAACTGGGTATAGTAAAAACAATAAGGTCTTTAGATAAATGCAGCTGTGATACAATTTCAACCCTGTCACTAATTTTATGTGACTTGACCATAAAGTGTTCAAGGCTTTGAGCCTCTTTCCTCGTCTCAAAAATGAGATGAGGTTTACCTTTGCAAAACTTGAAAAACTCTTTAAATCCCAACATTGTATAAAATATGCAATGTTTCTGGCCTAATTCTGTTAATGTTTCTGTGCTCTACAAATGCAAATTTTCTTCTTTTTCAATAAAGTACAAAGATTAAGTGAGATACGCCAAAATAAAGTCCTTTTTGTTTTGTGTTTTTTTTGGAAAGAACAGTAATGAGGATAACTAGTCTTGAATTGATACCATAAGAAGGAATATGTGATGGCCCTGATAAAATATGTAATTTTATCCTTAATTTTTTTCCCCTTAGAAGTGTATTATTTATTTTACCATAGTTATTATTACTAGGTTCTAACGAAGTACAAATAATTTGGCAGCCTGTAAAATCAACATTTCCAAGCCATCTTTCTAAAAAAGCATTTTAGACAAAGTTGGAAGGGCCATAAACTTACATTCAACCTATGTACTTTTCTTCCCTAGTGTGTTTTCATAAATAACCTCTTAATCAGTACTTTGTGGATCATTACCAGAAAGTCATTTGTTCCTGATCTCAGCAGTCCATCCCTTATACAATAGGAGACCTCATCTGAAGGCTTGAGTACACTAGAAAGCCAGAACCCAGAAACCTGGCAGTGATCATGGAAAAGATGGTGTACTTTAAGCACTATGTCAACTTATAAGCATCCAAGAGAGGTAATTTGAAACTTTACATTTTGCTCATGGCCACTGAGGTCAGCATTAAACATTTCATAGAACTGCTCCAAAGTAGCCTCCTCTAACAACTTGTCATAAATCTGTCAGTTTCAATGTGTTCAAAATAAGAACCCTGCATTCTACATCTCTACACAGTGTTATTGAAAAACATCTTTTGAAAGTGCATTGATGGTTTTAAAAATACACAAAGAGAAAAAAATTGAAACATACATTTTCTAAGAAAAGCAATATTAAAGAGTTTGTCTTTTTAAAAATTGAAGTATAGTTGATTTATATTGTTAAGTTAGTTTCAGGTGTACAGCAAAGTGATTCAGTTATATATACATATGTATCCATTTTTACATATTCCTGTTCCTTATAGATTATTATAAAATACTGAGTATAGTCCCCCATGATTTTTTGACTCATTACCTGCTATGGGGAAAAGTATATATTTTGTGTCACCAGACATAGATACCTGGCCAAACAAAGGAGGCTAAAATATTTTTAAAGGTGCATTTTAGTTCAGTAGGGGAAAGAAACCTGTGAAATTAGAAGCTCACTAACAATGGGAGTTTTCAGGTAGAATTTAAATGATCATCTATCAGGAATAGTATAAATAAAAATTATCCATGTGGTGGTGGCATTAGGATATTATTCAAGCTTTAGGTACAGCCAGCAACAATTATATAAATCTTGAGTAAAGGAAGCATAAATTTAGATATAAAAATTAGGAAGATACTACTTATTATTTTCTAACGAATGCCATTGGGCAATCTAAAGATTATAGATCTCAACCATAACTGTACAAGGGTTAGTGACTATGGCATTTAGATAAAAAGATTTGAGAATCTCTTTATCCTATATGACTTTGTGCATCTCAGGATTTTGTACTCTTTTCCCTCTCCTTTTTTCTCTCTTTTCCTAGCATAGTACCTGTAGATGGCTGTGAATTTGGTCATAGGGGGACTGGTACCAGCAAAGCCACTGTCCTCTTGAGGTGTGCAGAAGATCTGTTGATGTCCAGAATAAGACAAAGTGTCTGAGCTAGAGGCAGATTTATGCTGGTTTGTCCTGGCCCTCCTGAGTCCTTGGTGGCCTCTCTGTTAATCAAGGGACGTTATTTAGCTTTGTTATTCTGGAGAACAAATCCTAGAGCCAATGAGTGAGGAGGGTACAGGCAGATAAGAATTGTTCAGAAACACTGCAAAACTAATTGCTGGTGTGTTGCGGCATGTGGTATGGTATGGTTAGGAAGCCCAGGGAGGAGTAAGGATTGAAGAATTATTTAGAATGAAAACTAAAGAACACTTGGGACAACAACAGGCAGGGCTAACTGCAACTATAATTATATATGAATTACCATGGCTTGCTTCAAAACCAACAGTTTAAATTATTTTAATTTCCAATGGCACTGGGACCTCCACAGACAAAACTGAAAATGAAATTAGAAGTTTTGATTTCCTAGATTCAAAAAGGATCCATAAAATGCTGGCAAAAAAGTACACAGTAAATAAAATATTAATTGACTAAATTAAGATCATCATTTGGTAAATGATATACGTAAAAAGAAAAATAACATAGAGAAGTGAGATTCAAGCAGAAGAAAGAGATAAGCTCTATAAAAAAATGCACAATACTAGGTTTAGGGGAGACTGAGTTTCAGAAAGACTCTTGGCAGAAGTCAAAAGCTCAAGTTGAGAGTAAATATAAAAAGGGAAGAAATTGCTAACAACTATTTTGTTGCAGGAAGTAGTCAAATGTAAATATCCTGGAGACAGTGACTGGGGCTCTGTTTGTTCACTATTTCCCCACTCCGTGACAAACTGTATAAGTCTTCAAGTAATTTTTAAATCAGTAAATGCACCACACACACAGACAGACACAAAGACACATAAATACACAAAGGTTCTTCATCAATCATCCACTCTAAACTTTAGGCTTAGGGTAAGCAAGAGTCATAAAATGTGTGAGCTTGTCAAAGTCTTCATTAAGCCAAGTCCTAAAGTATATTCAGCATACTCAAATCAATTTAATTTTTTTCATCATGATGATCAACATGGATCAAGTCATTATCATATTGTCCTTGAAAACTTTATAACCTCCTAAAAGTTTTTCTCTAGTCATTCCTCTACTCTGTCTTAACCCATTTTCTTCATTGCAACCACAATAATTTTAAAACACAAACCTGATTGTGTCACTCCCATGCATAAAACTTCCATTGTCTTCCTTTTGTTTTTAGGATAAAATTGTGAATTCTCAGCATGCCTACCCCACGCTCTCATGATACTATCTTAGCTGTCCTCAGCACTCTTCATTCCACTCTGTACTCCAGCCCATGAATGGACTTCCTTCAATTCTTCAAATGTAAGATGACTCTGCCTATCTAAATATTTATCTTAAAATCTACCTTAAATCCACACATGTTCACATATACTATTCTCTCTCCCTTTAACACCACCCCCACATTTTCTCTTGCTTCCCTAAGCTAGTTATCTCCCATTCAACACTCACATAAATGTCTTTTTAAAGGAAACTTTCCTTGATTTCCCTATACCAGATCAAAACTGATGTTAGTTGCCTTTATAAAAACCCATGTTTCTACTTGATAGCACTTGATATCCACTGTAGTTATGCATTTGAACATCACTTACTTAAGTCATGTCACCTCAACCAGAACATAAACTCCCTGACACATGGATTTATTTTTTGTTCACCTCTCATTAGAATCTATTCCAACCTGGCACATTTTAGCCACTCCATAAATACTCTTTTGTTGTATGAACATATGAATAAGTTGTATATCTTCTCCCCATTCACTAGAATTTAATGCAGGGATCTTGGCTATATAGTTGTGTGTTTCTTATGTTAGAGACAAACGCTCCAGGAAACAAACTCACTCAGAAGGACAGTGTGGATAGTGGAGTGCAGTTTATTACACCGGTGGGTCCGAGGCAGAGTTTCCTCTTTAGCCAGGGACCCCGACCGACTTTTGTGAAAACCTTATATACCTTAAGTGTACTGTGCAAGCCCACATCCCCAAATTCCTTAAACCTAGGCTGGAAAGTGTTCAAGGGAGATACAATCAGGTTACAGCCATGATTCATAATCAGAAGGCTCAGCTGGTTATACATTGTAGCCTACACCAATGGGTGCCATAAAGATTACAAAGGTGATTGACTACATAGGGGATTATCATATTCTTTTTGGTGACGGGAAATCCTGGTATGGAATCTGGTGTTGATCAGTCTGGGAGGCCAGTTTGGCCATAGGTATGTTATCCCCATGGCTATCAGGCACGTAGTCCAAAGTTCACTGAAAGTGCAAGATGGAATTTCCTTCTTTTTCAAGACGGAGTCAGTTTGGCCTGTTTCTTTCCTCTTTCAATTATTGTTGACCATTTGCAATTTGAGAGCCATTGGTAGATAACCTATAAAAGTTAACTGCTTAGTTCGTATTTCCTAATCTAACATAAAAACAACCTTGTTTAACATATAAAATATATTACCTTGTCAGGAAATATATTTTAATTAGATTCCATGACCCATCATACTACAAAATTTAATAAAAAAATACAGCTTGAAGGTCCAGACTTTGCAATTTACCTTCTGGAAACATCCAACATAATCCCAAGCAGTCTTAAAGATTAAATTTCCCTAGAGATTCTCTTAAGCCTGGGAGAGATCTATCCCTTTTGTCACTGAATTTTTCTCCATTATCTTACAAAAATATCATTAAAACCTATCTTTATGTTTTTAATTCAGTACTTTAACTATCACAAAACTAGGAGCTCTGAAAAATGATAAGTGAATTCAACATCTTATGGCTTCATTGATTCAGAAGCTTTCATTGAACACACATGTTCATAGGACACTGAGAGCTGTTAGAGATAAAAAGTAAATAAAGGATAGTCTTTAACCATGGGATTAACTACTTTCATTTTTTTTAAACTATATACTTCACCACTTTATCTACAGGTGATGTTGAGAAAATTACTTAATCTTTCTAAGTCTAAATTCCTCATTTGTGAAATCAGACTAACATTCTGATGATTATGGTGATAATTAGATAATTTAAATTACATATATGTGTGTGCAAACATGTGTGTATGTGTGTGTGTGTGTGTGTGTATATATTCAGTTCAGTTCAGTTCAGTCGCTCAGTTGTATCCGACTCTTTGAGACCCCATGAATCGCAGCATTCCAGGCCTCCCTGTCCATCACCAATTCTCGGAGTTCACCCAAACCCATGTCCATCGAGTCGGTGATGCCATCCAACCATCTCATCCTCTGTCGTCCCTTCTCCTCCTGCCCCCAATCCTTCCCAGCATTAGGGTCTTTTCCAATGAGTCAACTCTTCGCATGAGGTGGCCAAAGTATTGGAGTTTCAACTTCAACATCAGTCCTTCCAATGAACACCCAGGACTGATCTCCTTTAGGATGGACTGGTTGGATCTTCTTGCAATCCAAGGGACTCTCAAGAATCTTCTCCAAAACCACAGTTCAAAAGCATCAATTCCTTGGCACTCAGCTTTCTTGACCATCCAACTCTCACATCCATACATGACCAATGGAAAAACCATAGCCTTGACTAGATGGACCTTTGTTGGCAAAGTAATGTCTCTGCTTTTAAATATGCTATCTAGGTTGGCCATAACCTTCCTTCCAAGGAGTAAGCGTCTTTTAATTTCATGGCTGCAATCACCATCAGCAGTGATTTTGGAGCCCAAAAAAATAAAGTCTGAAACTGTTTCCACTGTTTTCCCATCTATTTCCCATGAAGTGATGGGACCAGATGCCATGATCTTAGTTTTCTGAACGTTGAGCTTTAAGCCAACTTTTTCACTCTCCTCTTTCACTTTCATCAAGAGGCTCTTTAGTTCTTCTTCACTTTCTGCCATAAGGGTGGTGGCAGTTGTTTTAGTTGGTAAATTGTGTCGGACTCTTTTACAACCCCGTGGACTGTAGCCCACCAGGCTCCTCTGTCCATGGGATTTCTGAGGCAAGAATACTGGAGTATTTCCTTCTCCAGGGGATCTTCCTGACGCAGGAATTGAACCTACATCTCCTGTATTTTTACCACTGAGCCACTAGGGAAACATATATATGTGTGTATGTGTGTATGTATGTATATATACATATATTTAAATGAGACATATATGTCTCACAAAGTCAGGCATTAAATATACAAAAATAATACATATCTGTATAATCCACAATGTTAACTAATGTATGTTTATTAAAAGCTTACTGTGTGGTACTATTTAATGAATCTTACATGCTTTCACTCATTTAATCCTTAAAACTTTATGGAGAAGGAAATGTCATGATTCCTGTTTTATTATGAAAACAAAGCCCAAAAGGTTTTAGCAAAGTGCCTGGGTACATGCAAATAGCAAGTGATAAAGCTAAAACATGAACCCAGGCACTCACATTCTAGAGTCAATGCATTTAACCTCTAACTATACTATGAGTTGAAGTGGCAAAAGTACAATATATCATTTCATTTTTTACAATAATGATAGGGAGAATTTCTGTTTAGTTTGATTCAAGGAAATAATCTTTCTGAGGAGTTTAAACAGAAGCTGTATCTTGAAGGATAACTGAATCCTCTCCAGGTAAGAAAGAGGATGGGACAGAGAGAAATATTCTAAGCAAACACACCAAGATATGAAGAGAGCTACTGTTTGAATGAAAGTGAGAATTTTAATGAATAGTACAAATAGTATAAGCGATATATAAGGATAAGAGAAACAGTAGAAAAGGTAATTCATAAAGCTCTGCTTTGCCATCCTGGAGCTTCCACGGGCCTGACACAATTACTCATTTGTTTGTTTGTTTTAAATTGTTAGGAGGATAACTATGGTCTCAATGTAGAGAATGTACTGAACATAGTAATCAAAAGTTAGTTCCTTGAAGATATCAGTGGAAACTGTTGAAATGTCATAATGGAAATGATAAAAGCTTGAACAATGGCATTTAATGAGCCAAAGAGGAATGGAGAGGAATGGAGAACTCAGATGTTAACCTCTATGAAGCTCTGAGACTAAAGAGATGGAAAATAGTGAGAAAAAAAAAAGTACAAATAATACTTTAGAAGTAGTAAATCACACAGAGAAACCAGGTCAGGGAAGTTCAGCATGTAACTCTAAGTACCTCTGTTACCAAATCAGATTCAAGTCTGCTTACACACAAGCAGTAAAGCCAATCTACAGACACCGGGTTGTGGTGGAGAAAGCATTTATTGTGGGGCACCAAACAAGGAGTCTGGGACAGTTAATATTCAAAACTCCCCAGTGGGTTTCTGCAGAGCATTTTTAAAGGCAAGATAAGGGAAAAGAGCTGCAGGGATTTTGGTCAGCTCATGTGCAATTCTCTCATTACTTGATGGTGAGGTAACAGGGCATTATCACAAGGGCTAACATTATTAGTCCTCAGGATCCAGTAGGTCTGGAGGCTAATACCTGTGGTTATCAAGTAGCTAATTTCTTCCATTTGGTGAGGGTTTAACATCAGTAAAGCAACTTAGGATATGTGCATTAGATACTGTGATCTAGGTAATTCTGAGAGGAGCTAAAGTAGAGGATATGGGGGAAGGGTTTACCCCAGAAGGCCCCACAGGGTACTGCTCAGTTACACCTCTAGAGTAATTTCCATTTTGTGTAAGCCAAGAAGTGAAGGAATGAAAAGTAACAAATATTTGATTTTTTCCAGTAAAATGTTTATATATCCAGTAAAATGTTTATATGACACAGACATGGGAACCACAAGTGCCTAGAGCTTTAAGACTTGCTTCCCGTGATGGAAGACGAAAGACTGCATGAAGGATGAGGATATAAGACACGGCAATGAATAACCCATCACAGGAACCAATGACAGAGGCCACACTGAGGCTGTAACGCTTGGTAGGCCCTGTGTCCACACACGCCAGCTTCACCACAGCCATGAACTCACAGTAGGTGTGGGCAATGATACGAGTCCTGCAGTAGGGCAGCTGTCTGAGCAGGATAGGATGTGGGGAAAAGAAGGCCACTCCCCGCAGTACCACAGAAGCTCCCATTTTGGCGATGCGAGTGTGGGTGAGAATGGTGGCATGGCGCAGTGGATGACAAATAGCCACATAACGGTCAATGGCCATGGACAAAAAGAAGCCTGATTCCATAGCAGTAAAACCATGAATGAAGAACATTTGGGTCAGGCAGGCATCAAAGGCAATGTCTTGGGCTCCAAGCCAGAAGAGACAGAGCATGCAAGGCAGTGTAGACGTGGAGAGGACCAGGTCAGTGACTGAGAGCATGCACAGAAAGAGGAACATAGGCTCGTGGAGGCTTCGCTCTGCCCTCACCACAGCCAGAATGGTCATATTCCCCACGACAGCGACCACGTACATGGAGCAGAAGGGAATCCCAATCCAGACATGCAGGTGCTCCAGTCCTGGGATGCCCATCAACAAGAAAGTGTCTGGAGATGTTTGTGATTTATTGGCTGGTCCCATTGCTCTGCTGTTTTCTGTCTCTTGCTGACAGAATCCTCCTTTTTATGGCAAAAGCTTTGTGCCAAGATCATCACAACCAAATCTGGCAACAAATGAAAAACAAGTCTGGAAGATCCCAAAGCATCACATTAGAAAACATCCAAGCTTACACTTCAGGGTGAAAAAATTTAGTAACACTACTGCTACTACTACTAAGTCGCTTCAGTCATGTCCGACTCTGTGCGACCCCACAGACGGCGGCCCACCAGGCTTCCCCGTCCCTGGGATTCTCCAGGCAGGAATACTGGAGTGGGTTGCCATTTCCTTCTCCAATGCAAGAAAGTGAAAAGTGGAAGTGAAGTTGCTCAGTCGTGTCCGACTCTTAGCGACCCCATGGACTGCAGCCTACCAGGCTCCTCCGTCCATGGTATTTTCCAGGCAAGAACTAATTACTGAAGTAAAAATCTTGCAACCAGACATAAAATACTAATCCTAAATCAATTCATGAATCTCACACATTTAAGAACAAAACAAATTCTAAATCTGTTAACAATCTATGTACAGTAAAATTCAATACTACTTTTTAAATTCACAATTTGCTTTCAACTTAAGTCAAATTATCTTTTGACAAACAATATCAGGCATTATAAATGGAAAGGATCTCAGAAATCATCTAACCCAACTTTCTTAATATCATTCTGAGATATAATATTCTAGGAAATGTCTGAAGTACTCTCTGAGAGTACATATGCTCAGGTATGATTACTCATTTCCTAGTCCATTACACATGTTCCTAGTACTGTCACAGAACCTAGCCTCAGGAGGTGTGAAACAGTACCGCCCTTTCCATGGAGCTCTACAGATTTATCTGTCTTGTGCATAAAAGTCTTCACAAAATTTGAACTTTAACAGTCATACCTTCATTAAGTTCTCTCCTTTTCAGTGAAATGGTCCCAGTTGACATACCTGCTTATTTTAAGCTTAATTTTCAAAAATCCTAACTTTCTACCTTAATTCTTCTGTACATCCCCCAGTATGCCTTGTTCCTTACTTTTATCACTTATGTCTGAACATACTAATCACTACAAAGATCCATGCACTTGGTACAACTTTTGATTCATACATTATTAGTGTTATTTCAGTTACTATCATTGTTTAAATGAAGTAAGGAAAGAAAGTAAAACTTAGTGATCATAACATGAAAAAAAATTTTTTTCTGGAATCTTTGTATATGTTCATTTGTAGCTGGAAAAGCAATGTAAGCTAAATATCATTTTTCAAATTTTATCAATGAAAACACAGTACCCCCGAGTGTTATAGATAATGCAATGGCCTCGCAGAAAGAATGGCTGAGACATCAGAATTCTAACATAACTCTGCATGACTGCAAAGTTCACATTATTTCCATTACACCAAAATCAGTATTTGCTGTCACAGATATTAAGTAATAGTAAAATATAACCAATAAAGAGTTTTCATAATTTTAAAGTCATATTTATTAAAACACTTTTCAGCGAGTGTTTAAACATTTGCTTTTGTCATTTAAACCTGATAATCTATAGAGTATTATTTTAGATATTACTTTAAATAATCATTGTGTTTCTTTTATTAAGCATCTATCAATATTCACTCCCTGAATTAAATGATTATTGTCTATTGATTTTAAAGGTATTTATTCTACATCTACAATGAAGCAATTGAAATCTAATTCTGAAATAAGAATAGAGCAATAACAAGGTTCTTTTTATCATCCTAGAAAATTGTGTTTAACCATTCTAATATACTCTACATAATATCCATAAATTAGAAATGGATCTGTTGAGATTAATGTAATTACAAATACCAAGTCCTATTTACTCCATTGTAACTTACAGTCTGATCAAGTGTCATCAAAACTGGAATATGACTTACATTATCCAGCATTTTGGGAGGAACGTAGACTTTGTTAAACTGACTATATATTGTATTAGAAATATTCCCAGTGTCATCAGAAAAATTTTCCAGCCTGACCTGAGCTCTGTAAATGATCATTTACATAATACTTTAAATGACCATATTTGACTCAGAAGAAGTAAAGTTCAATAAATCTTGAAATGTATCACTTATCATAAGTAATAGTATAACTTGTTTTCATCTTTTTTTCCCTTCTGTCTGATTATTTTCATTCCTATCACAGGTTCTTCCTATGCCCTTTTATTAAATGCATTTATTTTCATAAAAACTTTTAGTTGTGTTCTATATACTGATTATGGGCTTCCCTCGTGGCTCAGATGGTAAAAAATCTGCCTGTAATGTGGGAGACCTGGGTTTGATCCCTGGGTTGGGAAGATCCCTTGGAGGAGGCAATGGCAATCCACTCCAGTATTCCTGCCTGGAGAATCCCCATGGACACAGGAGCCTGGTGGGCTACAGTCGATGGGGTCACAAAGAATCAGACACGACTGAGAGACTAAGCACATAGCACAGCACATACACTGATTACATCTTTTTCTCGGTTTCCTCAACTGTAAGGTGGAGAAAATAAAATGCTGTTAATGAATGTTAACAAATTAGCACATTATCTTACACAGAGCATTTTAAGATATTATTTCTATACTTCCCATGGGGGTAACAACTAACTTCTAAGTATCCCCCAAATACAACATGCTTCTTTGTGCCTTTTTTCACATACTTCTGATTGTAATGTTCCTCCCCCTCCTTTTTATTAACTTCCTTTTGCAAACCACTGTTCTTGCAGTATCTAGGTCAAAAGTTATATTCTTCCTCCCACAAACATTTGCCATGATGGATCAACATCTAATGCTAACTGGGAGGAACATGGTTCTTCCTTGCTCAGAGTTGAATCTGACCTCAAAGCTTATCCTGGTCAAGGAGTTAAATGCTACCTTAACTCTCATTTGGAGTATCTATGACCATATGCTCCATATACTTTATATAATCAACAGAGTTCACTACACCTTCTTAGTGTTTTACATGTCTACAAGATTTACTCTTAACTTTACTAAGGGTAGTTTTGAAGAGGCGGACATTACCTTTTAGAGGATCTCATAATTTAAACGCAGATGTTTGAATGTAGCCTTCTCTCTTTTTCTGTTCTGTATCTCTATCAACTCACCCAAATTAGAAGTTCAGAGTAATCCAGGCAGCCATCTTGCATGAAGAGCAGGTGCTAAGAAGTGTGGTCATTGGATATGAGCTGGATTATACCCAGCATCACATCCCCCTGGATTTAACAGTGTAGGTGGCAGGGGAATCAGTGGTCCTCCAGGATATGGGGCCTTTTCCAAAACTACAAGACTTAAATTACTCTAATTAATATTAACTATCCTTTAAGATAACAAATAAGGATATTATTATTTCCCAAAGGTTTGCTGAGTGCTTTTATATGAAATATATTTGTGGGAAATATTAGGAAACCTCAGAACCATAAGAAAGTATTATGTTCACATACTGAGAGGTCATCACTTTCTGGGCCTATGTTTAATGCTAAAACTCCATTCTTTCATTGATCTTTAAAACAACCTTTGTAAATAGGAAATTACCACTAAAAAGTCAAGGAAACAGCAAGACCATTAGATTAAATGATTTAAGTAAAATTTTTACAGCAAATGAAGGGTGATTTTAGGAATTGAATCCAGATATCTCTAGCTCCACATTTTATTTACTTAATCACTATATGACCAAGATTTAAAACTGAAGTATGCCTGAATTAAAGTCTATAACTTCTATGGGTTATAACTGACAACATTCCAAAGGACCAACAAAAACCTTTATAGTCTTGTTGGTTCTTGGCATCACTTTTTGCAACACAGCTCATCTTTAAGTTTCCCTGAGTCTCAACCAGTCCAGACTTTCTTTCACTGTCTCCTTTAAGATTCTGATTCATGCTTTTGCTTCTACCTCTGATAGTTCCCTAGGCTTTTTCATTTCCTATTCATTTTAAGGTTATGATGGAATGCCACTGCTTCAATAAGGACTACTATTCTTTTATACTAAATTACGTTTATATGTTATATTTCTACTGCAATTTGTATTCTTCCACTTTCTCATTTATCATATTGGTAAATATTTTTAAATGACTGTGATGCCAGTCCAGGTGTTCAATATACAATCACACAGGTTGTAATCTAAATAACCATGGGGACACCAATCTTATAGCCTCTGATATGAATTGTCCCTAGGTCAGAGAGGCCCCTGTACAGAGGCAATCTTTGGCTTATTTTTATAACAGAGATCTCAAGCTTGCACTCTTCTAAAAAGATGGCTAGAGAAAAATAACTTCTACAACCAAGTGACTGGTCTTACTTTGAATTCATATTCACTATATCAAGTGGGTCCCTAATACTCCATTTAATTTTGAGGTCTTAATTTCTCAGTCTCCTCAAAATTATTTCATGTATTCTTTTAATCCAAACCTCTGCCACACTTCCCCTAACCCCACTCTTAGATGATAAACTAGATTGCACTTTCACTGAGAAAAAAGAATAAAAGATCCCATCAACATGTTTACCAACATGTCTATCTATCTGCCTCTGAGCTCATGTATTACTACTGACTTGCTGCTACTATGAATGGACTGTCAACTTCTCCACTTGAGCAATATATCCTTCCCTGTCTTGCAACTCAACTATTTTGCTTTTGCTTTTTGTTATGCTTTCTCATGGGTAATCATCATTGTCTTTCTGTGGCCTCATAGTGGATGCATGATATCTACGTAAGGTAAGTTTTAAAATTGATCTCTGTCACTGACCCGGAAGAGAGTGATAATTAAGGGAAGGATTACAGTGCTAGACTTCAGGTCATGCACAGAGAGCATGCCCAGGAAGAGATATGTGGGTTTATATCAAGAAAAGTCTGTCTTCATGATGAACACAAGCACACATTTCTCAACCTGAACCAAAAGGTAGAAAAACAAGACTAGGCCGATGGAAAGGAAGACAATGGAAACCTCCTGTCCTTAGTTTTTAGAGAGTAGAAAGGTGGTTGGATGAAAATGGATTCTATTAAGAGCTAACATCAAAAGAGTTATTTATCCTTCTCTACTCTGAGCTTGAGAGAGATGTTTGCATGCTCAGTCATGTCTGATTCTTCGCAACCCCATGGACTGTAGCCCACCAGGCTCCTCTGTCCATGGGATTTCCTAGGCAAGAATACTGGAATGGCTTGCTGTTTCCTTCTCTAGGGGATCTTTCTTGACCCAGGGATTAGAACCCGCATCTCTTGAGTCTCCTGCATTGGCAGGCAGATTTTTTACCACTGTGCCACCTGGGAAGCCCACTCTGAGCTTAAGACTGTTAAAAATGCCAATGTATAAAACTAGAAATTAATTTTAGTCATGGGATAAAAAGTGGAGAATCCTAATGAATGTACTGAATCTTTACCTCTTATACATAGATGATCTGCAACTTAATAGCTTGACTTACAATTTTTGTTTGACTTTACAATAGTACAAAGTGATACACATTCAGTAGAAACAGTACATGAATACTGAATTTTGATTTTTTCTGAAGCTAGCCATATGTGGTAAGATAACCTCCTGCTGCTGAGCAGTGGCAGTGAGCTGCAGCTCCATCAACCATGTGATCATGAGAGCAAAGATGTTTACAAGCACTGTACATCCATACAACCATTTTGTTTTTCACTTTCAGTACAGTATTCAATAAATTACAGAAGATATTCAACACTTTATTATAAAATAGCTTTTGTGTTAAACGTATTTGCCCATCTGTAAGCTAATGTAGGTGTTCTGAGCACATTTCAGTTAAGTGAGGCTAAGCTATGACATTCAGTAGGTTAGGTGTATTACATGCATTTTTTACCTATGCTATTTTTAACTTACGATAGCTGTATCAGGATGTAATCCCACCAGAAACTAAGGAAGATATGTACAGGATTCAGAGCAATATGGGTGACTAGCCATGTCTTATCAATCTCAGTTTTAAAGATAAGAGTAGTGAACTGAACTCTGGAGAGAAGAAGGGCAAAATCTCCAAGTGTGTGTGGGTTGGGAAGGTATGACTGTCACTTAGAATATTATCTATATTAAAATAAGTTCTCCATATGTGTGATATGTCTGATGAACAGATTAATATATCATTATGACTAAAATGGAGAAGGCAATGGCACCCCACTCCAGTACTCTTGCCTGGAGAATCCCAGGGACGGGGGAGCCTGGTGGGCTGCCGTCTATGGGGTCGCACAGAGTTGGACACAACTGAAGCGACTTAGCAGCAGCAGCAGCATGACTAAAATAGAGCATTGCAGTGCACTAAAAAAGCACTGTTTTTACATATTTATAAATTCTTTGAAGCTCTAAAAGATGGAATAAAGGAATAAATTCACATTTTTTCTTTAACAGAGGCAAAATAGTTGGTTATGTATCTTGGTATACTAGTATTTGAGCAATAAATGGAAAAATTTCAAGATTAAAGTATATGCATATCTCTTGTTTGTATTTCTAAGTTTTATGCCCCTAAGGGGAGATATAGATATACAGATATAGCCATATACACATAACCTTTTCTCTGTGGGAAATATACTGAACCTATAAGAACTACTGGATTATGTGTTTTCCTCATTGTTCTTTGTTTCAAACTAAGAGGTCTATCCACATTTCTCATGAGATGTAACAGGATCTCTGTTTTATGTGAGGAAAGAATGCTGAAAAATTCTAATGGTTCATACTATTTCAGACCTGTAGAATAAGAACTGCCAAGCCCAGAAAGAAAATTGTGGAGATTGGACTCATACACTAAGATAAAGTCTAGTGTCTTAAATCCTGAAATACTGATGACCTAGGATGTTGTAGCACCACTACCACGATTCTTTCTCATATGCAGCAAGGCTTTTTCACATTTCTCAAGTTTTTGTTCAAACCCCGCCACCAGCTGAATGTCCTGTCCCCTCCCCTCTACACAGTCATCATTTTCTGTTCACACTTTTCTCTTTTTCTATGATCTTTTTTGTTAATTCTACCCACAATGAAATTCACATATGGTGAAATCCCATATTTGTGATTGCTAATTTTGATTAAAAAAACATACTGATTATTATCAATGTTTCCTGAATAGGAATCTTAATCACGGTGTTATTTGGAGCAACTGACTGACATAAATTTTAAGCATCACAAATTTTAAAATTGCGATTCTAAGACTGAAAGTATGTCCTAAATTTATTTAGAATGTGATTATGTGATCTATGAAATTCTGATCAACTTTAGGGGAAGTGGATATAAAAATTTTGGTGAGTGTAAGGAATCTGCTGACATTTTATGAAGTCCAGCCAAAGAATCAAAATAGCTCTCCTACTAAAAGCTTCTCTGTAAGGCATACAGTTGATATATTTCTTAGACAATCTCCAGAGCTGTGTCCAGAAACTACCATCCCTATAGAACTTCTCATCTGCTAAAATCACCTTGAGCTGTGCTGTGCTAAGTCACTTCAGTTGTGCCCAACTCTTTATGACCTTATGGGCTATAGCCCGCCAGCTACTCTGTCAATGGGATTCCCCAGGCAAGAATACTGGAGTGGGTTGCCATGCCCTCCTCCAGGGGATCTTCCTGACCCAGGGATCAAATCTGCATCTCTTACATTTCCTGCATTGGCAGGTGGGTTCTTTACCACTAGTGCCACCTGAGAAGCCCTAAAATCACCTTATCTACCTTCTGTTGGAAGCATTGAGTTATTACTAAGCAAAACAACAGTGTATGGGATTTGTATTCCTACCCATGCACCTGGTTATTTTCTCTTCTGGGTAATGTGGCAGTTTGGCAATTGTAACTACTAAATATCAAATCTGTAATATATGAATTATATTCTAGCAGTCAGTAGAATTCAAGATATTGTTTATATTTTTTAATATTCCTGGCTCCATCATAATTGCAAAAGCCACTGAAGCTCTAACATCAATGCTGACACCTTCACAAAAATTCATGTTTATGAGTTTATTAATTTGTTTTTGTTTCTGCTTGTTTCCCTTGAGGGGAGTACTCATGTCTTCTTAATTAAATTTATTTAGTTTTTGGGCATTATTAGTAATACTCATTTTTCTCAAGACTTTAATTTCATTCAATCAGGCCAGAGATACAACACTTATTACTGGTTCTAAATATTCACAGCCATATATATATATATAGGACTCAAAATTCCTTCAAAATGTCTGGTCTATAAAATTCAGCATGTAGGTCTCAGATAACTTTTCCTTTTTTGGAGGGGGTGTGCAGGGAGAGGTGTCTACTTAAGTTTTCTATCCTCTATCTATTTTTCATTCCCTATTGTACCTACCTCCAAAAGATACATATTTAGAGTGAGATTAACAACTTCATCACTAATATTTACTAAATAAAAAAGTTAACAGTAATGTGTTGAGTTAGAATCCATAGATATTCTACACATCTGAAAAATAACAACTTTCAGGTGGCAAATGCAAATCACCTTATGGGAGCGAGAGCAGTTAATTATTTTCCCTACATCATCTCTTGCAGTTCTATATATCTTGAACTATGTATTTCATTGATCCAATTAAAATCAGGCAACTTTTACACTTAGCACCTTAATAACATGCTCCCGTATTTTCTTGGTCCTTACTCCATATACAATGGGGTTGAGAAAAGGGGGAACCAAAAGATACATATTTGCAATAAAAATATGGATATGTGCAGGTATATTTTTCCCAAAACGGTGAGTGAAAATGGAAAAACCAGTTGTGGAGTAAAAGACAAGAATAACACAAACATGGGACCCACATGTGCCCAAAGCCTTAAAGCCAGCTTCTCGCGATGGCAGGCGGAATACAGACCGGAGGATGAAGACATAGGATACAGCAATGAGAATTGCGTCACATGAGCCAATGATAGAAGCCACACTGAGGCTGTAACGTGAGGTGGCTCCTGTGTCCACACACGCCAGCTTCAGCACAGCCATAAACTCACAGTAGGTGTGGGCAATGATTCGTGTTCTGCAGTAAGGCAGCTGTTTGAGCAGAATGGGGTGTGGAGAAAAGAAGGCAACTCCCCGAATCACCACAATAATACCCATTATAGTGATGCGAATGTGGGTCAGTATGGTGGTATGGCGCAGTGGGTAACAAATGGCCACATAACGGTCAATGGCCATGGTCAGGAAAAAGCCTGATTCCATGGTAGTGAAGCTGTGAATGAAGAACATTTGGGTCAGGCAGGCATCAAAGGCAATGTCTTGGGCTCCAAGCCAGAAGAGACAGAGCATGCGAGGCAGTGTAGACGTGGAGAGGACCAGGTCAGTGACTGAGAGCATGCACAGAAAGAGGAACATAGGCTCGTGGAGGCTTCGCTCTGCCCTCACCACGGCCAGAATGGTCATATTCCCCACGACAGCCACTATATACATGGAGCAGAAGGGAATCCCAATCCAGACATGCAGGTGCTCCAGTCCTGGGATGCCCATCAGCGAGAAGGTGACAGAAGAGGGATGAGAAGTGTTGAGAGGAGGCATGATGGTTTTTTCTTTGATTTTTATCAGTTCTTCTGAAGATAAAGTTGCTATGCCAATATGACCACAATCAGAAGCTGAAAACATGGGAGATTTAGTTGAGGAAGACCCTTAATGATCTGTTTTTAAAACAATTCAAATTCATAATCACATGAATTTTAATTCACTAGAATCAGAGGAATAAAAGTGTACTATCATAGCAAATACTGTTTGCAAATACATAAAGATCATTCATGTGTCACTGCATATTATCATAGGTGTATATAGCCATTTATTTCCAACAAAAAGTTTCTCTATTTACTTAATTCAACAACTGTTTGTTAAGCAGTTACTGTGTAACAAACCATGTCCTAGACACTGGGAATAAAGTAACACACATCAGATAGTCTTCTCAAGGAGATTACACTCTACAAGAAAAACATCACAATAGGATGGTGATGAAAATGTTACATAAGCTGATATCTAAATCTTGGCGCTCACACTCTATCTAGGATATCAGACATTCTTGGAATGGAAATAGCAAGAAAAATGACCATGAAGCAGGAGCAAACAGAAACAGACAAGAGTGTCAGTGGTGGAAACTTAAAAATCAAAGGAGAAATCAGGAGGCGATGAAGGCAATTTTTCCACATCAATAACTTTATCTTCACTTCCCCACTGTCCATTTTAGCAAAACATCCATTTGATAAATGACTGTTTTGAAAATATTCTAAAATTATCTGCTTCAGCTTCCTCTGTAAAAACTTTATGAAAGACATCTAATTTTCCAATGATAATATGGTTCCAAATCTGTTGTAGATAACCTGACTTGGTATATTTTCATCTGTCACTCGTAAGTTCTCCATACCACCAGTTCCATAGGATTTATTTTTCCTTTCCACTCCTTTCTATTGATAGTTGCCTGAAAATTATATTGCTAACATATTCACACTTTTCCAAACACAGTGTCACAATGTGAAAAGTGCACAGTTAATATTTAAACTATGGATTTATGACTTGATAATCTGGGGTCTAAGAAGAGCACGCTCAGACTCCCCAAGGTGAATAATACAAGATATTATTCCTCAGAATGCAGAAGTATCTTCCAAAGCCATCTCGGGTTTTGACTCCCCTCTTCGAGCAGCTTTTATGTCAGTGATAAACAGAAACTATGTTCTTTGGAGCAAGACTTAGAAAAGTCCTCCTTAATCTCTCAGTCAGTATTTCTCTCAAGTGAGAAGACTTTCCATGGCTGTAATTGATTAAGTAGAGACCCTGTAAAACTTTTTGGGAGTTGTTGAAAATTCTTGTTTCACTAGAAGACTGCATAACCCACAGTCTAGATGATTTAAGTAATAGAAATAAACAATCTCCACCTCCTGATTTAATAGAAAGAAAGTTAAAATGCAGGCGATCAAGCTCCTGGAGTTACATATTAAGTCTGGATAACTAAAAATTAATAGGGCTGCATGCAGTAAAAATGTGATATCAGTTGGAGTATTTCCAAATGAGAGAATGATCTTGACACCCTTGGGTTGGCTTCTTAAATGACAATAATATATCCCATGCCTCTGGATCTCATTTGTCACACTGCCTATGTGTCGAATATTTAGTATGGTGTATTATGATGTCAGTTTTTCCCTGTTTTTTTCTACTGTGTACCCTTTAAATAAAGACATTATTATATGTTCTTTGGAAAAAATTATAAACAAACACTATACATATACATACATATGTGAATATATACAAATATGTGTATGTGTGTGCTAAGTCACTTCAGTAATGTCCAACTCTGTGCCACCCTACGGATTACACCCTGCCAGGCTACTTTATCCATGGGATTCTCCAGGCAAGAATACTGGGGTGGGTTGCCACACCCTCTTCCAGGGGATATTCCTGACCCCAGAGATAGAACTCAGGTCTCTTAAGTCTCTTGCATTGACAGGCTGGTTCTTTACTAGAGCCACCTGGGAAGCCCATATATATATGCACATGCATATATATGAAATATATATATATATATATGTATATAAATGTCTATTAAGGTTAATGATACTCAATATCTTCCCATACTCAATATTTCAAACAGGCTATTTCACTGTAGAGATAGGCTCTTCTGTGCTCCTTCATTTATCCCTCCAGAAACCCACATTCTAATACAAGCAGAGCTGTTCATACTTGATTGGTAAATTGACCTGCGTGAGTGCATGCTCACTTACTCAGTTGTGCCTGACTCTTTGCAACCCCGTGGACTGTAGCCCACCAGGCTCCTCTGTTCATGGAATTCTCCAGGCAAGAATACTGGAGTGGGTTGCCATTTCCTCCTCCAGGGGATCTTCCAACTCACAGATCAAACTTGCATCTCCCGTGTCTCTTGCATTGGCAGGTGGATTCTTTACCACTGAGCCACCTGAGAAGCTCTCTGTAAACTGACCTAATGATGCCAAAATAATCAGTTACTGAATAAATCATATTGCTTTATTCTTCTCATAGTTCTAGTGGAGGGCTAAGCCTACATGGCAAAGAAGCCTTTGGGATCTCCGTCAGATAAGGTGATGTGTGTGGAGGTGGGGGCTAAGACAATTAAGGAAAAGAAGGACTCTTTATATCAGTACAAATTATTTTGTTGTCGAGAAACCCTTGGTTACTAGTTATCTGTTCTCCCCCATCTCCCATCAAGGCAGCTACACTGAGTAGTACAGACATCAGCTTTTGAGGAGAAATATGATTTTCTTATGTCTCAAACAAGTTCTTCTTAAGATAATGTGAACTCATAAAGAAGCAAATAATTATCCCTTAATATGCTTACCAAAATCATGTAAACGCACCTAAGTGGTCCAAATACCACCAACTGAAGAATTGTTTTCTAGGTATCTACATTTACCAAAACTTTATTCTAGTGAAAAACTCTTGAACTGCACATACATGGCTTTTTGAATGATTTACCTTATAAAGCACACCATAAAGAAGCAAGCTGTAATGCAGTAAACTATCGAGTGGGATATGAATTCTATAGCAATAACAGCAATAGACCTAATTAAGTTTTGTGACTAAAGGAAAGTCTCCTTAAGTGGTACCTAGAATAGTATCTAAAGAACATATTACTTTTGGTCTTGGGAATTGATATATATATTTGAGATATATACATGATATATATGTATATACATATATATACACACACACATATATAGGCATGTGTGTGTATATATAAACACAAAACATAGACATAGGTATAGATACAGTTACAGATATCAAAAAAATAAGAGCAAAAAGTTCCATTAGGAAGAACGATCATAACACAATGAACTGAAAATTTTATGTAATTTGGATTCAATGAGTACACAACAGATGAGATTCTATGGGCAGTAAAGTTACATATATTGTATAACCTACAGAGAATTTTATTATCCAATGTTTACAACAGTGTCTTTGACTTATTAATATATGTGGCATGCATAAATACAAAATAGAACACTGCAAAAGATGAAAAGTACACACATTGATGGATACACACATCAGTTTTCAAAGTGCTTTTTTCTTCAAGCATACATATGATCACTAGGATGACATCTGCTTGAAAATACCAACCTGTGAGTCCAGATGACACAAGGTATCCATTTTCTTGTTATCCATGTTTTATTTCTTTAAATAAATAATGCAACATAAAATAATTTTAAAAAGATAATCCTTACTTCTATGATATCCTCAGAAAAGATCTATGCCTCCTAAAATGTGGTTCTTTCAAAATTTCATCCATTGAGAATAAGTGTTTATTTCCTCTGCTCAAAGACTACTTCTCCTTCTTTGAATTTAGGTCATTCATAAAATAAGATGGTGTGTTTTATGGAATCTCATGTCTTACAAGGTTATACTGAGATCACTCAAGCTAGCCCCTTTTCTCCACCCTTCTCTACTTTTATAACAACCCTAAGTCGCTTGTACAAGAAACTGATTTAGAGCCAACAACGAACTCGAAGACATAGCTTTTATATGTAGCAGCCTCAACTTAATATTCTCAGAGGATTAGCAAGAATTACATTTGTCACAAAGGGGTCCCTATGGAATCAATGCCAGAAGGAAGAATATTTTGTATACTTGAAGCAATTGATAATCTACATAATTTGAGAGCTAGCAGTTTATTTTTGCATTTTCTCAGATTTTAGTTCCACATGTAGCCATTCTTCAAAAATATGATATAATTTAATGTCAACCACTTAACAGGACCTGAAATCCTGAAAAAGGTCAAAAATGCAAATAACATATTGTTTATTCCTTTGATTAACACCATTTAATTACAACTTGAAACAAGAGCAAGTGATTTGATTTCCTTTGGATATATCCCTAACAGTGGAGTTACTGAATAATATGGCACTTCTGTGTTTGGGTTTGTTTAAATTTTTGAGGAACCTCCATACTGTTTCCCATCACTACTGCACTCATTTATATTCTCACAAACAGAGAACAGGGGTTTCTGTTTCTTCATAGTCTGTCCAAAATTTGTTGCTGTTGTCTTTTTCTCATACTAGCCTTCATAACAGGTGATATCCATTGTGACTTTGATTTGCATTTCCCTTATGATTAGTGATGTTGAACACCTTTTTCATATAAATGTTAGCCATTCATGTCTTCTTTTGAGAAATCTCTCTTCAGGTCATTTGCCTAATTTTTAATGGAGTTACTTCATTGTTGCTGCTACTGAGTTACATGAAATATATGAATTCCTCATATATTTTGGATCCTAACCGCTGAACAACTCCGTGGCTTGCAAATATTTCCTCCCATTCCATAGATTATTGTTTGTTCTGTTGATTGTTTGCTTTAACAGGACAGAATCTTTTTAGTTCCACAGAAATCCATTTGATTACTTTTGCTTTGCTGGCTAATTTCTGATGCCGTATCTAAAACATCATTGCCCAGACAAATGTGAAAAAACCTTTTCTGTCCATTTTCTTTTAGGCGTTTTATGGTTTCAGGTCTTTAATTCATTTTTATTTCACTTTTTCTATGATGCCAGATAGAGCTCTAATTTCATTCTTCTGTATGTGTGTGTCTAGTTTTCCCAATACCATTTATTGAAGAGAATATCCTTTTTTCCATTGTGTTCTGGCACCCTTGTAGACTGCATGGGTTTATTTCTAGGTTGTGTTCTCTGTTACATTGATCTGCTTTCTCTGACTTTATGCCAGTTCCATACTGTTTTGATTACTATAGCTTTGTAATATATTTTGAAACCAGGAAGTGAGATGCCTCTATCTTTGCTCTTACTCAATATTGTTTTGACTATTTGAGATCTTTTGTGATTCCATATGAATTTTAGATTTTTTTTTCTATTTCTGTTTGAATGCCATTAAATTTTCAATAGGGGTTACACTGAATCTGTAGATCACTTTAGACAGTTTGGAAATTTTAACAATACCAATTCTTGTAATCCATGAACGTAATGTCTTTCCAATTACCTGGGTCTTCTTTCATTTTTTTTGCAAAAGCTTTATAATTTTCGTGTTCAAGTTTTTTGCCTCTTTGGTTATGTTTGTTCATAAGAGTTTTATTCTTTTTGTTGGTATTCTGAACAGAATTGTTTTCTCAATTTCCTTTTAGAATTGTTTACTGATTTTGTACAAAAACAAAATGATTTCTTATACTGATTTTGTGTTGTGTAACTAAATTTATTAGTTCTAATAGTTACAATTAATAAACCAGAATACTAAACTATTCATTACTATCAGGAGTAGTCATACATTATGCAATTTATTCTTGCCATCTTAATCTTTCTTCAATTGGCTCTCCATCACAGCTGCTAAACTCACTTATCTGCATTGTACTGGAAGACTCCATCCCATATCGCCCTGAATTTTACTAATAATTTCCCTCAATGACCAACTTTTTAATGATGACTCATTTCATACTCTTTAAAAAGAAAGAGAAAAGTGGTTCACATTTCACTATAGACTAAAGTTGAGGTTAAACATTCAGACATACACACACACACACACACACACACACACACACATGCATTTATTCACTGAGTATTTAATTCAATATATATTCTTCCCAACCTGGAAAGGATTTTTATTTATTTATTTATTTGCCAATTTTGGAACCATCCATTTTCCAATCACATAGAGAGAAAAGATGTATCTAAGGGAGCCTCAAGTGTATGGCTCACAACAAAGGGCTCACTATCTTTTAAAAGGTTGTGTTTAAAGGATAAGTAAGTTTGTATATACATGCACATATATATACAGGGAGGTTGCTTCATTAAAAGATTGTGTCAGAACTGCAGTTCTGACAACAGAGAGCTTGAAACAACTCTCTGTTGTGTAACACAGCTTGAAACAACTGTTTGTGTTCACACTGCACAGCTAAACATAGTGGCTCCTTACTCATCACAGCTCCAAGCACCAGGTAAAGAAGGTCTCTGCCTAAAGCAACATCAATCCAGACACAGGAAACAGGTATAGCCAAACTAAGTATACATTCACGTAGTGACTTAGAAGTTTTAAAGAGTATTACGTGGACTATATGGGCCGGAGATAAGTAGTAAGAAGGTAAAATACCAACAGAGACATGAGGAAATAATAAGAGGATTCCAGTGTATCCTACTGATCCAAGAAAATGTTTACATTAATTCTTGCTTAAATGACTTCACTTTCAACTTTAATTAATCAATTTTAACTACAATTAATTCTTTCCTAAAACATTTTCTCCTTCAAATCCACATATTAAATACTTTACCATTCAAAATAGATGAGGAATATTGTGAGAAATACAGCTAGAGAAGCAAGATTATATATATGTGTGTATGTATAAGTGTACCTATATTATGAATGTATATGTATATATGGATTTTTATACATATGCATATATACACAAACTAACTTCTCCATCTCCCACAATACTCCTATCACAATGAACTGTAATGACATGTAAATATATGTATGACCTTTGTTTCAAGACTATTCTTTTGCCATATCCATCCCTTTGCTTGAATTTCTTCATTTGTTTTTCACTCAATAAACTTCAATTTACAATTCAAATAAAATCTAAGACAAGCTAAAACTAATCTGTGATAATAAAAACAAGAAATATTAATAGTTGCTTGAAGTGAAGAGAGGTTTGGATGATGACTGGAATGTGGCATAAGGGAGTCTCTGAGATACTGAAAATTTTCAGTACCTAAATATTAGGTGATGATTACATAGTAGTATATATATATTAAAGTTCATCATTCTGAGAAACTAAGAATCATTATCCTTTTGATGGACATTTTGGTCATTGGGGTTAGTCTGAAAATGACTACTACAAAAATTACTATATAAGACTCACTGTGGACTTATATGTGTTACTTTTTAGTAAATACTATGTAGTAGAATTGTTGGGTCATGAGGGAATTTTGTATTTCTCTGAAAGTAAAATTCTAATAGAGACAAAAAAGATAAAACCATATTAATATGGGACATACAAAGAATATATATATATGTACATACATTTATACATATATATACTACTATTCAATAACATAGCTATAAAATGAGAAATCTTTGTCTTTCTTGCTTTATGCTTTAAAAATGAATATTTTACCATTCTATGTATATGAATGGCTTCAAATTCTTTGTAGAATAAGACAATATTAAGTAAATAAATAAATAAATAAACACATAAATATATACAATGAATAACGTTTCTGAAATGTTTTTGGCCTAAAGGAGATTATATTCTTTTGATGAAAATTTCAAATTGATAAATGCATATTGAAGAAAGGAGAGTGTGGGAAGGCAAATATTCCAGACAGAGTGGACAATTGATGAAAACCTTACTTTGGGAAAACAGTGCGATAGGCATAAAAAAAGAGACTGAGAAAGAAAGAGAGAAAGTGGAAGAAAGGAAGGGAAGATGCAAGAAAGAAGTGAAAGATGAGCAATTATAAAGGAGTAAAATGAAAAACAGAAAGTAGAGAAAAGAAGGTAAGATAATGAGATGGGAAGAGGGGAGAGATGTCAGCCTTTAAAATAAATTCCTGAGGAAACTGTGAAAAAAACAGAATAGGAAAAGGAATGAAGATGATAACTGTTAGCACATGAAAGCATTTTCTTCTCTTCATAATTCAAATTGATTTTGTGTACAGAAGCTGGATAAATAATTCTGAGGCTGTACAACTACTGACAACTTAATATCCAAAATAAACACATAGATAAGGCTATGCAACTACTGACAACTTAATACCCCAAATAAACACATAGATAAGTAAATAAACAAAAATGTGATGGCATCATGTGAGGATTGAAAGTGAGTGCAGACAGTTGAGCCTCACTCAGAAGAAAACTACCTAGGTGGACACCCTCACATTTTGGTCACTGTTTACTTAAAACCCCACAACCTGCATGCTTGCTACAGAAATGCAGTTTGCCATCTTCACATTGCAATCTTAGTTAATTAATGATTTTTGAAGTAAATGAGTGAACTACTAAAGCTCTGGGTCAGGGAACAGTCTACATTTGCAACCGCAGAGAGGAAAAACCCATTACTGACAGTCTACTTAGATCCTTATCTCTTCAGCTCAGTTCAGTCGCTCAGTTGTGTCTGACTCTTTGTGACCCCATGGACTGCAGTATGCCAGGCTTCCCAGTCAATCACCAACTCCCGGAGCTTACTCAAACTCATGTCCATTGAGTCGGTGATGCCATTCAACCATCCTTACCTCTTAATAACTATCAAACTCTTCTGTGACAATCAATTATAATTAGCTTTGAATAAAATATTTTTAAAACCTGGCTACTCAGCAAGTCTCTTTATAACAATGAATAACTTTAATTTTTTTTTAATATATCTAAGAGATTCAGAGGGTTTTCAGCACATACCAAAGCTTTGTATACCTAAAACAGTAATTCCAAAGAGTACTTTAAGGCTTTAGAACTCTAAGCCCTTAGAGTAAATGGGACAGAAAAGAGACCAGCAATGACCTGCTGGGCAGTGTGCTCATTCACGCTCAGCCTACTGCTTCTGCTAGAGGGAAATAGACTAACATTTTAAAATACTGCTTTGGTCATTAATTTTTCTGTCCATCGCCATGCCATTTCTGTTTTCTGCATTTAGAATTTTTCATCAACAAAAAGAGAGTTGGGGAGTTAGATTAATATAATTTAGATTTGAAATAATTTCGCAGATAATTTAGTCTCATCTTGTTATAGTCCTCAAGTAATTTATTATGTATGAAAGATGGTTCCCATGATTCTGGATTCTAGTCACCTGGAGGCCTGTTGACTCTAATGTTTTTTGGCTTCCTGAAAACTAAAAAAAATAATTATAAGCAACAGACCATCCATGTCTGTGGAGATATGGTATATGTTTGAGTGATATGGAAAGTAAGAGAATATAGGAAAATTGTATGCCTTGAAAAGGTTTAGTATCTTATCAATTTATACAAAATACTAGTCTTTGTGATGGGGCAAAAGATACCCTGATCTCCTTTCTGGCTTCTTGCTTCTGTTGGATATCATCTATTAGCACCTTTTCTTCCTGTTCTTCTCAATAAGTAAGAATCAGATGATCCTGTATGTGACTAGATTATTTAAAAGCTATGGTGCACTGGGATGACCCTGAGGGATGGGGAGGGAGGTGGGAGGGGGGTTCAGGATGGGGGACACATATATACTCATGGCTGATTCATGTGAATGTATGGCAAAAACCACTACAATATTGTAAAGTAATTAGCCTCCAACTAAAATAAATAAATTAATTAAAACAAACAAACAAAAAGCTAAAGGTCATCAAACCCAAGCCCTTATCGTTTCTCATCGTAATTGTATTTAATGCAATTTAGATGCATTGGGCTCACAGCATTTTATTCCTACTAATTCACAAAGCTCATAAATGAGTAATTATTACAAATACATTTTAAAAAATTATGTGACATTTCCTAACTATATGATACTAAAGATATCACCTTAGTACTTTGGCTGTGATCAATCTTACATATAGGAAGATGAAGAAAGGTCTTAATCTCTGGAATTTTCATCTTCTTGTGAGTTTTTTTTTTTTCCTATTTCTATAATCAAGGAGTTTTCAGTTGTGTGTTTTGTTTTGCTTCCTCAATATTATTAGCTTGTTTCTTGGTAAAATGACCAGTTTTTTTCATAGCTACTATAGATAATACCTGAACTGTGCCAACCACCAATCTATCCTATATATTATCTCATTTAGCACTGAGGTAAGTGATGTTATTATTCATTTATAGGCAAGTAAACTCTAATATTCCATAAAATCCTCAGCAAGATTCTATAGTTAAGTGTGGGAGGGTGGGATTTAGGATTAGTAGCCAGGTCATCTTTCATATTTTCAAGCACTTAATTTTAACTTCTTGTTTTTCAGTCACTCAGTTGTGTCCGACTCTTTGCGACCCCATGGACTACAGCACACCAGGCTTCCCAGTCCTTCACCATCTCCTGGAGTTTGCTCAAACTCATGTCCATTGAGTCCATGATACCACCCTACCATCTCGTCCTCTGTCGTCCCTTTCTCCTCCTGCCTTCAATCTTTCCCAGCATCAGGGTCATTTCCAATGAGTTGGCTTTTTGCCTCCAGTGGCCAAATTATAACTGTGTTAACTGTGCTATGCTGTGCTTAGTCGCTCAGTCATGTCCGACTCTTTGTGACCCCATGGACTGTAGCCTACCAGGCTCCTCAAGTCCATGGAATTTTTAGACAACTAATCTGATAAAAGCACTGTTGTCAAGTAGGTGTGACTGTTTATTTTTGCCTTTACAATTCAGGCAATTTTTGAATTCAGGAGATACTGATTTATTTAGATTCTGAGATTTCCTTTTCTCTTAGCTTCTATCATTTCTCACAACTCACATTCATAATTATTAGAAACATCTTCCACACATTTCATCATTTCTCACACTACATCCTTCCAAATACTACATATAAACATCAAAGAAAATTAGTTGTCACAACATTTATTGCTTTAATCCATATCTTATGACTATTCTGACTACAGTAGTAATATCAGTACAGTATATAGCATTCATATTGGTGCAGGATCACAAGCAAAGAGATCTCAGTGTACCTCCATCATTCTTTTTTCATTCATATGGGAATTATTACACCAAAAATTCCTTTTATACCTCTAAATATGTGCTTTAAGTGACTATGAAACTGCTACTTATATGATCTTTTCAAGAGACTGACACCATAGACAAACAAAAACAGAGACTTCCACTCCTATTCATAAATGGCTTCCTTTTCCAGGGTATATGAATATGACCAGATCAGAGGAAACTTCTTTGTGGGAGTAATTTCAATCAGTTTTTAGGCACAGGCAGACAGTAGTAAAATGTGAAATGGCCCAAATATTACAGAATGATTAATGAAACAGACATTAATAGGAAATAAAAATAAATTTCTTAAATTTGAGATCGCTGCTGCTGCTAAGTCACTTCAGTCATGTCCGACTCTGTGCGACCCCACAGACGGCAGCCCACCAGGCTCCCTCATCCCTGAGATTCTCCAGGCAAGAACACTGGAGTGGGCTGCCATTTAGGATCTTAAAAAAGGGAACCCAAGTCAAATACAGAAAAGAGGGTAAAACTAGGGAGGTACTAAGAGTTGGTCATTATATTCAAAAGTGCTTCAGAATCCAAGCCACAGCTAATTAACCACAGTATACTGTAGAGTGGCATAGTACAATTTGGGATCACGGTATAGTGTAAAGCCATTAAAAAGAAAAATGGGATCCCCACTGTGTAAAGGAGAAGGATATACAACTAGTTATCTACTGAACTTGAACTTGTGGGGGAAAAGCATAAAATCATGCATCCAGTTATATATTACATCTAAACTAGCTTAATTCTGCTTTTGACTCAATTCTACACCTTCCCTATTCCATGCAACAGTTCTCCTTAAACATAAATGAAGGATAATTTATAGAACCAACAACCCCAGAAGCCTTTAAAAACAGATCACCTTCTTCAAATCTCCTCTAAGGGGCAAGTTTAATGCCCTGCCAAATAGTGACTTGTTAAGCATTTTGATATTGGAATAAGTGAATGTAAGCTAGCTAAACTTACTCCTACCAATCTACAATTGAGAACTAATGCCAATGACTTGGGGATAAATAGCATGCTCTCTGGGACCAGGAGTAGACTGCTTAAGGGTAAAGATTCCCAATAGGATTGTGGACTAATCCACATGGGTGATAGCAATAGTACTTTCTGGATCCTTAAGAATCCCAGTGAGAGTTTGAATTTACAGAAAAATTGGGTTGGTATCTAGAGATAAAGAAAGGAAGCCTGACAGTTTTGCAAACAGCGCAGACTCTAGGTCATGGAACATGCAAGAAGATTGTTCTGAGTCATAGTTTCTACTTCATAAATGGTAGGTTAGAAATCCTGAGACTTTCCCCTGTTGTCTCTAGTAAAGGTTTTGTAGGATGGCTTTCTACTACCATCCTGTCACCCTGCATAGAACCTCTCAATATTCTGGCCTCATTGTCATCTAAAGCACTAAATTTATTTCTTTAATGTCCAATAGGTCTGAATGATAGTTAGGTCAGTGTCCTGTTTCACTTCTCATTCATTTTCTTCTGTAGGTATGAGAATCAGCAGTGAAAAGAGAGATCACTAACATCCACGGAATCCATGAACATGTCATATATGGACCCCAAAACAGTGACACTGATTGGCATCCCCGGACTGGAACATGTGCAGTTTTGGATTGGGTTTTCCTTCTTTGCTGTGTGCCTAGTGGCTCTTCTGGGAAACATCATTTTACTGATCATTATCCCTACAGAACGCAGTCTGCATCAGCCCATGTACATCTTCTTGACAGTGTTGGCAGCCACTGACATAGGACTCTGTGTAGCCATTGCTCCGAAAATGTTGGCTATCTTCTGGTTTGGCTTTTATTCCATGGCCTTTGATGCTTGCTTAGCCCAGCTGTTCTTCATCCATGCCTTGCAGGGCATGGAATCTGGAATCCTGTTGGCAATGGCCTTTGACCCCTATGTTGCCATATGTGATCCTTTGAGGCACACATCCACCCTTACACCTTTCATTCTGGTTAGTATGGTGCTAGTTGTGGCAATCCGAGCAACAGTGCTTGTTGGCATTTTACCCATTTTAATCAAAAGATTGCACTTTTTCCATTCCATTGTAACTGCCCACTCCTACTGTGAGCACATGGCTGTGGTCAAGCTGGCTGCAGAAGACATCCGTGTCAATAAAACATGTGGTCTTTTCGTAGGTTTCACAATTCTAGGATTTGACATGATTTTCATCCTCATTTCCTATATCCTTATTTTCCAGGCTGTTTTTCGTCTACACCAAAAGGAGGCACAGCTTAAAGCGTTCAACACATGCACAGCTCACATTTTTGTTTTCCTTGAGTTTTATATTCTTGCCTTTTTCTCCTCCTTCAGCCATCGGTTTGGACATGTTGTGCCCTCTACCCACATTCTTCTGTCTACCATCTACCTCCTTGTGCCACCTGCACTCAACCCTATTGTCTATGGTGTGAAAAATAAGGTAATTCGCAAGCGTGTGGCACAGATATTTTTCCTGAATCACTGATAATAGCAGTGATCCATCAAATACTAAGTTCATAGGAAGAATATTTTAATTTCCTAAAGATAGAGATGACATTGTCTAAACTCTGTGTATTCATTGTTAAAAACTTCACTTCATCATACTCAAACTTATAGACATTTATTTCACAAAATACAGCTAGAATAAAATAAAATCTATTCAGGTTAATACTGATATTAGATCTATTTAATGATTTTATTTCTAATTTCATTTTTATTGCTTCCTTTTAATTTGTATTTAATTTGTAATTATGTTATTTATTGATAGGAAAATTCATTAATTTTTTTCAATATTTACCTTTTGCAATATTTTCATTTTAAATTACAGTTACATCTTAAACCATTGTCTCTGCTGCAGCCCAGAATTTTGGCATTTTGTCTTAAAGAGCTGTAATATTTCAGTAACTAATAACAAACTGTCATTCATATCTTCCTGGCTTAAACTTTAAAAACACCAAATTAAAGCCCCTCATTTGGAGTAGCTCCTTGAGTATACCTACATTCCTAATATCTTACTAGATGAGAGCAGAGAATGTTGGTTACAGTCTAGGATAGATATCCTAGTGCAACAGTCACAGCTAAAGGAGCTTTGGTCCAGGAACACAGTTGCTATCACAGACTTTCTACTGGTGCCATTGACATCATTCCTGTTACCCCTAGAGAATCCCTCAGATCGAACTGCCACCTTAACCATTGTAAGCTATCCTTGAAATCTGGCTGCCCTACCAAAACTCCAGTCTTCAAGCAAGCACAGAGAAATTCCTAGATGATTCTCCATGAGTTGGAGCTTTCCCAGAGTAAGAGACAATCAACCCACAGTTTAGCTTCATTTCCTACAGTTCTGCCTAGCCATGTGTTCTGGCATCTAGATGTATGTCTAAATTGTTTCATCTCCTGGGAGAGATTCACACAATCTTAATAATGATAGGAGTCTGTTGACCTTTTTGTATATGGGCTTACAGTATTCTCACTCAATGTCAGTCAGGTGGCATGGCTTAATTTGGCCTGTAATCATCATTTGCCCCAGTGGCATTATCATTCATATCAGTTCAGATATGGCTACATTCATGGGTAGGCTCATTTCATGTCCAGAAGTGGAGACGATAAATCTTTCTTCTAGTACAGATATAATTTCATTCCAACTTTCATAAATTCTTCTTCTGGATTTGGATTCTTAAATGTGAGCAATAACCCAGTCATGGTGATGGAAATTGTGCCTGTACCATCTTTCTCAGTTCACTAGTTTAATCAGTTGCATACCTAAGGTTACTTTATACCACAGTGTACAGTACTGTTCTGTGCTAGCAAGGCACTCTTCCTGATCCATGGACAATAAAGCTGGCATTTCTGCACTACTCAGATAATCAGTTGCTTCAGTCATGCCCTCCTCCAGGGGATCTTCCTGACCCAGGGATCGGACCTGCATCTCTCAAGTCTCCTGTATTGGCAGCTAGGTTCTTTACCACTAGTGCCACCTGGGAAGCCCATTATAAATGACATTTTAAATTGTAGTTGCAGTTGTTCACTGACTGAATTTTGTACATGGATCTTGATAAACATTATTTCCAGAAGATTTCCTTAAATTCCTTGGTATTTTCTATGTAAATCGCACGTTATTTGCAAAAAGGGATAATTTTATTTCTTTCCAATCTGAATGTCTTTTTTTGCTACCCTTAATGAATATACAAAGACTTCAAATATGATATTGGACAGAAGTGGTCAAAATGATCACCCTTACTTTGTTTCTATTAATCTTCAACTATTTAATCTTCAACCATTATTTATACTGTTCTTTATCTACTTGAGAAAGTTTGCTTCTATTTCTAGTTGGCTAAAGTTGGGGTTTTTTTTTAATCATGATTGGACATTAAAATATTTTCAAATGATTTTTGCGTGTGTCAATAAAATTATATGACTTTTTTCTTGTTACATCTCTTAATGTGGTGGGCTTCACTGTTTAATTTTGAGTGTTCGATAATGCTTGCATTCCTGAGACAAATCCTATTTTTAGTGACATATTATTTGTCTTTATTTGGTAGGATTCAATTTACTAATGTATAGCTGAAGATTTTAACATTTATATTCATGAGTATTGATCTATAGCTTCTTTTCTTGTATAATTTTCGTCTGGTTGTCATTATGAGCAAATTTGGCCTCATAAAACAAGTCTGAAAGTTGTTTCCTTTCCCTCCTAGTTTCTAGATGATATTGAAAGTAACTGGTGTTATTTCTTCCTTAAATATTTGATAAAATTCACTAAGATATAGATGTAGAAAAAACAGATTATTTATTTATTCTTGAGTGTATTTTGATAGTTTGTTCCTTCAACAAATTCATCTGTTTCATCTACATTGTCACATTTACGTGCATAGAATTGTTTCCAGTATTCTATTATCTCATTTTGCTATCTGTAAAGTCAGTATTGATATGCTTTCTTTATTAGTTTTTTGATGTTGGTGATTTCTCTCTGTGTCAATTAAGTGACTGATTTATGAAAGAACCAGGCTTTGGTTCCATTAACCTTTTCTTATCTTTTGTTTTCAATTCAGTCTTTATTTTTAGTATTTCTTTCCTTATATTGTTTTTGACTTATTTTGGCCTCTGTTTTCCATCTTTTTAAGATGGAAACCTAATTTAGATACTGCCATTTTTTCTAATATAAAAATTAATGCTATCATTTGCCATTAAGAACTAGCTTACCTACCATAGAAATTCTGGTTTCTTGTATTTTTATTTCATTACATTTGAAACATTTCCTAATTCTCTTTGACACTTTTTCTTTGAGCTATGTATTACTTAGATGCTCTTTGACTTCCAAATATTTTAGAATTATCTTTTTCTTGATATCACATAATTTTGTCACTGACAATGAGTTTAACTTCATTAGGTCAGAGAACCTATCAATACTTTGAATCATGTGCTAATTTTTCTTAACAATTTATGTCCACTTAAAAAGAACATTTATTTTTAGTTGTTACACAGTCTTTTAATTTCAAATACTTTTGCTCATATTTACTTATTCTCAGTTTTCAGTCAACTACATTTTTACTTTTACCGTCGTTTCCAGGAAACTAGACCAGTCAAAGCAACAGCAGCAGTGGAGAAAGCAATATGTGGGCTTTTCTGGACATGCATAGTTGCAGAGGAAATTTGAATATTCTCTAAGAAATGTTCAGGTAGTAAGTAATATAGGGATAATCTCCATAGAATAATAAGAAAATATGGGAGAAGCCTGAGACATTCTGCCTTTCTAAGAAGATATCTACATTTTATTTTACTTAAAGTATTACCCTGACTCCAATCATTATATTCTTTCATATGTCACCTGTTCAGAAATTTTGTTACCTGTGTGTCCAAGAGATATCTAAAACTAATTTTGCAAACTCATTTCGACCAATCTTATCCAAATCATTATCATCTCTTCTGAATTGCTGTAATATCCTACTAATTTGTTTTTATCTCTCAGTTTTCCTCAACTCCTACTAACTTTAACTGATTCTATAAATAGCAGTCAGAGCACCCCCATTAAGATTTAACTTAAATGCTGCCATTACCTTGCTCAAAATCATCTAATTATTTTCCATTTCATGAACAATAACCCAGAATTCTTAGTACAAGCTATATATGGCTCATGGTACAATACCATACCATTTTCTCTTTTATTTTCTACTGTTCTCCCCACATCACCACTCATCATCCCAGCCTCACTGTCCCCTCACCCCACGCTTTTTTCCAACTAAAGTCACCCATGTGAACCTCCGATTTGCACATTAAACTGTCTATTGGGTATTAGCCTTATAATATTTGACATTCATCTTCAATTAACATACCCAAAACTATTTTTCTCCAGCGTTTCCCATATCACTAAGAGCAAATACATCTTTACAACTGCTTATGATAACATTTCCCAAATTCTTCTCTGTAACTCTTTCTTTCATATATCCCATTCAAATCAACAAATGCTATTCACTTTTCTACCAAAATATCCAGAACATATATTTATTTAATAACATTCTTGCACACTATTATTTATTTCTGGGATATTTGTAATGTAGTATATTATTAGTTCAAAATATTCACTGAACCTGCCTGATAGAGCCTCTTACTGTTGGAGTATTATTTTTCAATCCTAGTGACATTAGTTTTCATCATGTGATTTGCATTGGCCAATATAATACAAGATATAAGTGTGTTATTTATGAATGAAGATTTATAAGCCATAATTTAGTTTCAGAGTCTCTTTCCATCTATGATACAATAGCAGTAGTTCATTATAATGGCATCACCTTCACAATAAGTTCCAGACTGAAGCAACAAAACAGAAAAATGAGTGAGAAATATATTTTTGCTGTTATTATTGTAAGTCCATATGAGCTGAGGAATTAATTTTAATATAATATTACTTAGTTCATGTTACTTGATACAATAATGATAAATGATCCCCTTTCTCAATCATTTCTCTCTTTAGCCAAAGATCAAAATAACAATCAGAATTATCCTCTGAAAATACAGTTCAAACCTTACCTATTTGAAAACTACCCTGGGTTTCTCATTTATTCAAAGTAACAGACTAACTCTTACATCTGTTACAAGGGTACACATCCTCTAGACCCCTTTTATGTCTTAGAATACACTTCTTACAAGTGATCTCTCCGTTGTATACTTCTTTCTAGTTACCTCAGCTTTCTTACAGATAACAAAAAATGCAAGGTATGTGCAACTTCAGAGTCTTTCCATTTTCTGTTTTTGTTTTATTTTGTTTTGCCTGTAACATTCTTACCCAGATATTCAGGAGGCTCATATTCCCCAAGCACTGGAACACATTATTGTAAATCACCTGCTCTCCAATCCCTGTGTCTCCTCAAAGACACTCCACACATAGAACACCATAAAGTAGCCACTAAAAAACTATAAGACTAGTAATAAATGAATTCAGTAAAATCAGAGGATATTAAAGCAACGTACAAAAATAAGTTACATTTCCAAAAGGTACAAACTAACTATCCAAAAAAGATATTAAAAATCAACCCCATGAACAACAGTGTCAGCAACTTCCTTGGTGGCTCAGTAGTAAAGAATCCATCTGTCAAGGCAAGAGACACAGGTTTAATCCCTGACTCAGAAAGATCCCACATACCATGGCACAACTAAGCCTGTGTACCACAACTATTGAGCCAGTGCTCTACAGCCCAGAAGCCTCAGCCACTGAGTCTACGAGCTGCAACTACTGAAGCCTGCAAGCCCTAGAGCCCATGCTACACATGGCACTGCAATGAGAAGCCCCATGCACCACAACTAGAGAGTAGCCCCCACTCTCTGCAACTAGAGAAAAATCTGGGTAGCAATGAAGACCCAACACGGCCAAAAATAAATAAAATTATATATAAAAGCAATAGCATCAAAAACAATAAAATAGTAAGGAATATATGTAACCAAGTAGATGAAAGATAGGTACATTGAAAATTATACAGCAATGATGAAAGAAACTGAAGAAGACACAAATAAGTGAAAAAAATATCCCACGCTGATAGAATGGAAGAAATAACACTGTTCAAAGATACATAATATTCAAAGCAGCCTCCAAGTTATATGCAATCTTGCCTTTCAGATTTCCAGTGGAATTTTCACAGAAATAGAAATAAATAATCCTTAAATTTATAATGGAAGCATATTTCCTAATATTTTATAATTTATATAAAATTATATATAAAAGCAATAGCATCAAAAACAATAGAATAGTAAGGAATATATGTAACCAAGTAGATGAAAAAATATCAAAGCACTCTAGAGCAGGAAGAACAAAGTTGGAAGGATCATACCTCCTGATTTCAAATATATTACAGAGCTACAGTAATCAGAACAGTATAGTACTGGCACAAATCAGAAATACAGACACATGAAAGAGCCCAGCAATAAACCCACCCATGTATAGGCAACTGATATGTAAGAAGAAAATCAAGAAACAACATGCAATGGGGAAAGCATTATCTTTTCAATAAATGGTTTGGAGAAACTCTCCTACCTGATCCAGCAGCACTACAGATATGGACCCACTCGCTTAGGGCATTTGCTATCTCTTGTAGAAAGACATCCAATCTTTGCTGGTATTATCTCCAGATTGGCAACTCAGCAGCACCTTCAAAACCTGTTTCTTCACTTAGTTAGGCATACAACTTCTGTGCCCTGTGGTATGTAAGAAGACCAGTGGATGCCATGGCCATGTGCCCACAGCTGCACCCCATTACTGTAAACTTTGTTTGATATGATAGTTTGTAAGGTCCTTTTCTTGCATATCAATTATTTTGTGAACACTCAGTTAGCTTTGCCGGCCGAGGTCCTGCAAGCAGAGAAGGTAATCTCATAAAGAAAATCGGCTGAATATATGTCAGTTCCAATCATGATGAATCGTTGATCCTTTCACAACGAAAGAGGTCCAGTGTAACTAATGTGCCATTAAGTGTCTGGATGGTCTTCTCAAAGGACGGAATTGTATCAGCACTGTCTGGATGGCAGGACATTCAGCAGTAGCAAAAGTAGCCTTTGTATGTGGGAACCCAAGGAACTGAGACCATGCAAAACCTCCATCTCTACTCCCATGTCTACTGCATACATTTGACATTTGTTCCAGCACTGGAGGTGACCAGTGACAGATGATGACTGCCAGTCAATCCATTCTGTCTAACTGGTTGTGCCATGTTCCTTCTATGCTCAGTGCTCTCTGCTGAATATTAATGGTAAATGCAAACATCTTTACACTTGTGCCCTCTGCTTTGAGTTAACCACACGTTTCTTTCCCAGATTTCCTTTTCCCAAGGTTCCATTATTTCTCCATCCAACCTTCTAACCAATTATTCTTTCAAACTTCATACAAGTCTGTAGACATTTTTACCTCAGGGCACTTTTTTAACACAAAATGTATAACCAGGAATACCACTTGAAGCTATAACTATTGGCTGCACTTGATGTAGTCAGATGTTCCAAATGCCAGGTGTATTTCCCTTTATTGTTATCTATCAGGGCCACTCTTCTAATAGAGTGGTACTATAGTACAGAGGCAGTCCATTTCAACATTGTACTGATATATGCACTCAGAAGTCAAGTTTGACTTGTTTTCTTTTCCTTCAGCTGGTCACAAGAAACCATCCTGAGACAACAGATGTGACTTGGAGAAGTGATGGTACAAGTGATAGGTGACAGGGGCAAGTAGGAAGCTGGTTTATGGTGATTACTTGTGTCTTCTGGCCCTGCTTCTACCTGATCCAAAAGGTAGAATTTCCATCTTACAATGAACTGTGATGAGCCCTATGACTTAGTTGATATGACAGAATTTAGGTAATAATGGGTAGTCTGGACACTGAATCACATTTCATTCCACAGTCAAGTGCTCTGTACCTCTGCTACCTAACAAGATCAAGTAAAATAACAAAAAAGAAAAATCTGTGTTAGTTTCATGTTACAGTAACTCCTAGTTGGCTAAGGATTCTTTTCCAAATTAGTTTAGAAGTTTCTCCAAATAAATCATAAAATAGTGTTTATTTCCAAAGTAAAGCACATGGGAAGGGAGATTCTTTTTCATGATGCCAAGTACGAAATACCTTCTTAAGACTCTCAATCAAACTCATTATGATGGGGGTGGGGGCAGGGGGGGTGGAGCAAAGAAAAGGGAAAAAAAGAATTAGTGAAGGATTTCAAGGAGAAATTAGTAATGGGAAATATAGGGTAGAAACTTTGCTTCCCTACTACTAAAAAATGATAGTTAAAAAAAAAAACAACTAGCATCACAGCAAGAAATATATGAGTGCAGTATATATGGCAAAACTGTTCAACCCATATTTCCACACAGTCCCATGAATTTCTTCGGTAGAACTCACTAAAACCTGATGAATACTGATATCCAAAATCCTGCAACACAGAGGAAGAAATACTCAAGCTCTATGTAAGGAGCAAGAAGGGCAATGCTGTTCCTTGCAGACTGGAGAATAATGCCACAATAAATATTGCCTCCTAGACTAGGCCCGGAGAAGGAAATGGCAACCCACTCCAGTATTCTTGCCTAGAGAATCCTGTGGACCGAGGAGCCTGGTGGGCTGCCATCTATGGGGTCACACAGAGTCGGACAGACTGAAGTGACTTAGCAGCAGCAGCAACAGACTAGGCCCTTGCTAGGCTGTGAATATCGGAGAAAGGCTATGAACAGAGGTGGAGATCACAGGCCTCAGGCATGGAGCTCCTGTAGCTCAATCCCCTCCCTGTTTCCTCAGGTTGGCTTCAATGAAGACCAGATTTTTCCCATGGAAAGAGATGAGACTGTGATCAACACACTAACAACAGACTTTGGGGCACAGACTTAAGACTGCTTGTCTTCCTTGACCCTATTTTCTATCAAACTTTAAAAATATTTAGTCCTCTACATGCGCTTGGACCATAATAGTAACGTAACTATGTCCTTATTTACCCCCTTCATGAACACAGTAACTTTGCCAAGAGAAAGTTTAACTGAAAGCCTGGGACCGCCCACAGCCTGCAGAAATTACAAAGAGCCACAGGTGAGGGGAAATGGTTCAGCGAATGGCTGCTTTGCAGGAAATCCAGAGTTCACCTCTAGGAGATTCAAAATTCACCGTCTGACCCTCACCGCTTGTGTGCCCCCTCCACTGTGACCTCAGATTATAGTCAATGATACTATTAGGTGCGAGAAAAGGGTTCTAAGAAAGATGACCAGAAAGGAGAGCTGAGGAAAGAGAGGAAGCCGGTACAGAAAGGTGGGTGGAGGGACAGCGGTGAGGACGAGGGAGCGCCAACGGAGAGGCAGGCGTGGAGAAAGAGAGTGAGGAAAAGGGGATGCTCAGGAGTAGAAGGGCGGAGAGCCAGGGGTGACAGTCCAGGGCCGGATCCAAGCTGTGGGTATGGAGGGGTGCGATAGGGCTCCAAAAGTCGGCCAAGAAAGAGTTGGCTTACAGAGTGGACAGAATGGCTCCTACTCTGCTTCGCCCTCCCTTAGCACTGCGCTCACCTGCCTGCAGCATCCAGTCGCGCTTCCACCGCAGTTAACTCTCGTGACCTCTTTTCAAAAGTTGCCTCCACCGCCAGAGACTTCCCAGAAGCGCTACCGCCAGGCTCCGCCCCTCTACCCTGCCGCAGCTCCTCATTGGTGGAGAGGACCGTTTCCGTTAGTCAATCGTGTTAGCTCTAGCACCTGACTCCACACGCTCAGAGTCCTGGGCCTACGCAATCAGTCAGAAATGGAAGCCTTACCTGCTGTGGGTGCTCCGGCTCCTGGTTCATCTCAGCAATTTGCCCGACAGAGGTAGGAATATTATTATTACTGTTATTATTATTCTTGTCCTGGACTTTGGGAACTCTGTATTGCGCGCAAGGGAAGGGCAATGGCCTGTATTCACCACAGGCAAGAGAGAAGCCCCCTATTTTGGGGGGTAAAAATTTCTGCCGCTTATGCCATTGCTTGGCTCAACAACTCTAGAGGTCTACAGTGAAAGAAAGTGAAGGAGCTGACCGTAAATTCCACATATCTTTCCACCACAAATGTTTTAATCCGTTAGAGACTGCCAGGTTGTATGTATCACAAATGGTTGGGCCTGCTTCATAACTCATTCCTGCTTTGGAACTAGCACAAAGGTTAAAGTCTTTCCTGTCACTTCATAAATGCTTTGAAGATATAATCCCATGCATGGTACATGTTGTTTGTAGTAGATGAAAAGGTGTACCACAAATTGTGCTTTATTTTGGCGATGAGAGGTGTGAGATGCAAACATTCATCCTTTATTTTAAAACATGTCTTAAAAAATAAATGTCTCAGAGCAATAGGCTCTAAAAATTCACTGAGGAGATAGGCTATTTAATATTCATAAGGTGTATTTCCCATCTTTGAAACAAATATGTCTTACCAAGGCCTCCAATAAAATTTCCATTAATGGTTCAACTATTTCATTAAAATAAACCAGTTTTATATTCTTCAGAATCGATTGATTGTTCAGGGTCTTTTGAACTGTATCAGAACAGTAGGAGAATTAACAAGTCCTGGGCATGCCTGAGTTTTTATGCCATTTTTGTTCTTTTTCCCCCGTGAATGTGAACTGTTTAACTTTCTTCCTGATAGAATTGGGAAAAAAATGAATCTGCCAGATCAATGTGCATCTGTTATATACCCAAGGAATCTAGCAAAAACAAACGAAAAAACCCCTGTGACACAGCACTGCAATTGGTGCCACTCATTGGTTGTGTTTTCAGTAGTCCATTAACTCCCTCTCCACCTTCATGGTTTGTTTAAATAGAGACACAACGTTTGACTTTGTTAGCTTGTGTGGGGGCCAGATTGGTGAATTAAATGAGGATATGAATAGGGTAATCATTATTCAACATTTATGTTTGTAATGAGTATTTTGTTCTCTACCTTTTCTCACAAGAAGCAATGTTGTTTTTGTTTACTATCTGCAGAAGGACTGTTGAAAAGTCTGTCCCTTAATCTTCTCTTGTACAGTCTCTTACCCATTGTTCAAGAAATGAATGTGGAGTTTCTGCTATCTGCTACATATGTCCTTTTAAATTATAGTTTTGAGAATGGAGTAAATAATTACTGGATTTTGTGAATGTGATTGGATTTTGATTCCTCTGTGAATCAAAGTTGAAACAGGCCTCCGTTTTAACCTTTTCCCTGTTTTTTTCTCATTGTAATAAGGGGGTATAATGATACTTTGAGTTTCTGGTATCATGTCAGTTACAAATATCTTTGTAATAGGACTGGACTCCTTTGTAGAAGGACTAGGAGATTCATTTCCAAGAAAACTTGCGATACTGTTGCAATATTCTTGCTCTTGGAAACACAGCTTCTCCTGTAGTCTCCATCTGGATTCTGGATCTGAAAATTGTCTCAAGTTGAAAACTGAACAAAGTATTGTGACATTTCCACTGAAGTGCTCTCAGCCTCCTAATGACCTATTTTTAGCTAACATTTATCTGCCCCCAGGAATGCAATATTATATTAACCATCTCCATATTTCTTTTGCCATCAGGACCCTTGACCATTACTGTAGCCTTCACTTTCACTACATGGTCTGAAGAATTATGATTAATGGTTTTGATTTTTTGGTTTTTTCTCCAAATGGATGTGTTATGACTCTCTCCTTTGTACATTTTGTTCCCCAAGCACAGTTCTTCTAACTGTCCTTAAAGAACCTATTTTCTACTTTCAGGTCTTTTTACATGAATTTTTTGCATGAATTTTTCTTTCCCACCTTTTCAAAAAATGTTTTCATTATATTTTAAACCTATTCTCAGAGGGAATATGAATACACCCTCTAGAGAAGAACCCTCTTCTGTTCTTGCAGAGCACTTCTTATATTTTTATATTATTTTTCTATAATGTGAAATTATTTTCTCTGTGTTAAATCACTTATTTTAAGCAACTTCTCAAATGTTCCTTCCTTCCAAGATGCACATTATATAATTCAAGGGGCCTGTGTGCTTCATATTACTCTTGTGTGTTACTGCTCGCATGTCTGGGCTGTAGTAGAATTCTAGTATACATTTGCTGAATGAATCTTCTTCAGTTAAGCACCTGGCTGAACTACAGTGTGACTGGTAGCTTAGGTTCCTGACTACTCCAGAATATGTGTTGTCATTGATCTAGAAATAAGTGAAGATAGTTCTTCAATATTAAATAAAATTCACACACATAAAAACTACCTATAAGAACTGATCCATGAGTCAGAAGCCTCGTTTTCTTCTTATGTAGATCTGTATAGACTCAATATAAGCATAACTATGATGATGTTCTAAGAACTCATCAGCCCAGCTTTTCTAATTGGACCCTTTTCCTTTTCTTTGAATCTATTTTTTATTCACTGCCAAATTCTTATCATTTGATTTCAAAATTAATGGAAATAGATCCCAAATGGTAAAATTATTTCCAGTTTCCTGGATTCCAATTTAAACATTCTTGCTGGGTAATGTTTCTTAATTCTAGGCTTTAAATTTTAAACTCTAGATAAATTAATCCCAACGGAACCAAATTACAACAGGCATTTTTTTAAAGTATTAGACTTATATTCTGAAATAGCTATTATCAATTTTCTCCATTTTACCATTCAGAAAACTGAGGCAGACAGGTGGCATAACTTGATGAGGATCAACACAACTAGTAACTGGTTGTTGGAGTCAGCTGAGCAGTATGGCTTGGGAGCCAATTGTTTTAAATGCTACCTTTTATTACCTCTCAGAATTTAAGATATGCTGTTTTTTTCCATCTTAAATAAGACAGTTTGAAATGGACAACAATAAAATAAGTTTAGATATCAGAAATAGTAACACAGAGTTACACTTTTATTTTGAGGGAGAAAGTGTGAAATCATAGGACAGTCAATAGAAATGGGTCAGGTAGTACCCAATACCTAATAACCCACTTGCTTAGAGAGAATTAATTAAAAATCAAAGAGAAAAAAGTGGCATGATTTTGAATAACTATGACTGAGAGAGATACTCAGACTGAGAAGAGATTGGTAAAATATACTACTGTGGCCTAATGACAAAACTATTTGAATCATAATCAGGAAGAGTTTAGATCTTAAGGGAAACATAATTGTTATATGTACTTGTAATGACTTGGTGTACCCATAATGACTTACATACCATTAATGAATAATCCTACACAATATTCTATACAAATATGAGTCAGTAGTAGCAAGAAAGATTATTTATGAGGAAATTGCAAAAGAGAATATTTCTCTATTTTACAGTATAGTTTGGTAGCAAATAAGATTAGAGTATGGAAGATAGTCAATTAATGGGAAAGAGAGCTATAGACATTTTCAAAGAATATACTGAATCAAATTGAAACTGAAGAACCAAAAAAAGGAAAAATGATGGGGAAATTTTAGAATTCATTAAGCATTCTGGAGGAGTATTTGTGGGAATGTATTTTACTTAGAAAGCTTGAAAGGATTCTAGCAACATAAATAAGTTAAGTTAAACATGTAAGAATATGTTACAAAGAGATTACAGGAAGGCCTCTCGAAGACATATCATGACAGTTTTTTTAATTTGCATCTGCCTTCTCCAAAGACATTTTGCTAAAAACCATGTCAGTTTCCAACGTTATGGAGTTAAAATAATTTCAGTCTTATTGTTCCAGAGATATAGATATCCCCATTCACTGAAACCTACAAATGCATGGAAACTTAATGAAAGTCAGAGGTAGTAAGTCAATAACAACACTTCTAATAAAGCTAATAAGACTGAACAACAGAGTAATCTTGTATGAGTGAACATAGTGAATAAGATCACATAGTTGTGGAGACATTTCATTACCAAGCAAATATATTAAAAATAAATCATCTAAGTCAGCTATCATCTAAAGCAAGTTTTTTAAGAATAAGTCTAGTTAGTGCTAATTAATACTTTATATTACAAATAGAAGATGTAGAGATTCAGTCTTCTAGAAAGAGGGTTAATATCTCTTTTCTTCATAAATCTTAGAAAATTTTTACAGAAAGAGTTGATTGTTTTAGAATTTGTGAGAAGTCAAAACTTGGAGAAATTGTTCTCTGATCCTCTTGGTTCTTATGCCATAGATCATGGGGTTCACCATGGGTGGAACAAGGACATAGATGTTAGCCACAAAGATGTGAATATGAGGAGCCACATGGGGTCCAAATCTGTGAGTAAGGAAGGAGAAAAAGGCTGGAGTATAGGCCACCAGGATTACACACACATGGGATCCACAAGTGCCCAGGGTTTTGAGCCGAGCAGCCTTGGATGGAAGATGGAAGACGGTGTAAAGGATGACAGCATAGGAACAGAGGACTAATATGAAATCTAAACCTCCAGTGAGGAAGGCAGCAGTTAGGCTGTATATTCTGCAGATCCTGGTCTCTGCACAAGCCAGTTTAATCAGAGCCATAAATTCACAGTAGGTGTGAGGGATGACATTAGTTCTGCAGTAGGGAAGCCATCGAAGCATAAAGGGTTGAGGACTGTAAAGCACAACTCCACGAAAGACAATAGCTAGCCCCAAGTTCTGGATGACTCTGTGTGTCAGGATAATGGAATGTCTCAGAGGATTGCAGATTGCCACGTACCTATCAAAGGCCATGGCCAAGATAAACCCTGAGGCCATGCTGCATAGTGAGTGAATGAGAAATACTTGGACAAGGCAGGCTTCAAAATAGATCTCCCTGTCATGAAACCAGAAACTGCTGAGGATTTTGGGCGTAGCAGTAGTGGAAAGGATCAAGTCGGCCACAGAGAGCATACAGAGGAAGAAGTACATGGACTCATGCAGGTTGGAGTCTGTTCTGATAATAAATAGAATGGAGAAATTTCCCAGAAGAGCACTTAAATAAGCAAGGCAGAAGGGCATTGATATCCAAGTGTGGATGGCCTCCATCCCTGGAATGCCAAGGAGAAGGAAGGTACTGGGATGAAAACTGATATTTGTCAGTGACATGATGAAAAATATGGGCTGTGTTCAGTTGCAGAATATGTGTATACTTTCATATTCATATGACCATTTATTTACTGATGTCTTCATTTATTAATTAATATAAATCTTGAGAATGTTTTATAGTCTAAAAATAAAATGATAAATAGGACCTAATTCCTAATTTCAGATAAATATTCTAATAGGGGAGAAACTGATATAAATCAATGATTAATTTCCCATGTTATCAATGCAGTAAAAGGTTTATGAACAAACCATTTTCTGAACAAAGAGGTAGAGATATTTTTTCTACTTCTGTGAGTCAGAGGATTCACACATAATATGTTTAGTCTTGGTTCTGAAGCACTCTGGACCTTTAAAATAAAGAAAAATTGTAACATAAGTAAATTCACAATCAGACGACTCCAACTTTAACTGTATTAGCCCTCTTGAAAATTAATTTGTCAAGACTGTTTATGAAATGGGGCTTCCTTGGTGGCTTGGATGGTAAAGAATCCTCTTGCAGTGCAGGAGACCTGGGTTTGATCCCTGGGTCAGGAAGATCTCCTGCAAAAGGAAATGGCAACCCACTCCAGTATTCTTGCCTGGGAAATCCCAGGAAGGGAGCCTGGGAGCCTGCTGGGCTCTAGTCCGTGGGGTCACAAAGAGCTGGACATGACTGAACGACTAATACTTTCATTTGTGAAATACAGTGTTCCCTCAGTATGCATGGAGGATTGGTGCCAGGACCCGCCATGGATACTAAAATCCTCAGATGCTCAAATCCCTTAGTCAGCCATCTGTATCCTCAGTTCCCCGTCTATACATGAAACCAACCCTGGATCATGTAGTAGTAGTTCATGTATTTATTGAAAAGAATCAGTGTGCAAGTGTACTTGTGCAGTTCAAACTCATATTCAAGTGTCAGTTGTCCCTTGAAATGGCAGTGACATTGCAGAATGAAGAGAACACAAGACTGTCGTAAATTTCACTTGACTGTCCACTATGCCACAATTAGCATGCTTTGATGAATAATTTTAATTGCACATATTCTAGACTCTTTTCCCATGGAATGAGAACTATAAAAGTGACAGCAGAAGGTTCTAAATTAGGACACATTCTGCATCTGTCTCCTCCGATTATATTAAAATTAAGAGCCACCCTCCTCCTATGGAAGGTAACTCTTTTGAACCAGGTAATAATCATCCTCTTTCAACCAATATCTCATTTCTCCTTCAAACATCATCTCTTTACTCCATCCGTTCCATCCGATAAGTTCAAACGTCAGAGTTCTGGAAGTATCAGAATTTAGCAATATATAGCTAAATTGTGTCATGCTGTCAAGTACCACTGTTAATTCTGAGGACAGTTTATAGATCAGCTATATAAGAGCAATAGTGGAAGCACATTGTACCCATGGAGAGATATAAATCAAGGAAAAACAGCTGAAAATATAAGGAGTAGAGCCTGCAAAATAATAAGTGCATATTTTATCACTCATATTCCAATATGACCAGAGAGCTAATTAAGCAGATAAGTCTGCTTCTATTAGGAAATATATAGATGTATAACTTCTCATAATTGTGCTGTTTGCCTAATTCAAATGTAGACCAGGGAGCTAAAAAGGACTAGAAGTCCTAACACCTAGAAGATGGCATGGGGGCAGAAATAAACATCTCTCCCTTCATTTAAAGAGTAAATCAAGTTCAGAGCAACACCCCCTTATGTAATTATAAAATATGAAAACATGCCATCTGCATGGCATAATTCCAATTCTAAAATTTGTAATAAATTCCTGGACTGCCTTGTTTTTGTTATATAAATGATAAAATCAGATAACAAAACTTTGAATTCAGAATTTTAAAATAACACCAGTAATAATTTCGAGTAAATAGGAGAAAATAAATGATGAGAAGAAAGAGAAAAACATAAAAGTGGGATATAGCAAACAAGTGAGGTAAAAAAAACAGTAAGAGCAGGCCCATACATACTTGCTTGGAACTTTTTTTATTTCTTTGTCCCATTTCCGCTATAGGAACTGACTTTTCTCCAGTGGATCACACAGCTCCTGCTTCTCACTTCAGCAATGATAATATGTACTTAGACTTCACGTGCAAGTAACATCCCTGTTACAGAATCTGAGAAGAAAGTAATACTTACACAGTTTCTGTCCTCCCAGGTACCTCTTTCTGTAGCACAGCCTAGATTTCTTCAGTGTTAGCTCCCAGATAAATATATTTGATAACATGGCTTATTCTTGAGTTTGTTGTACATACCAAATGCTGATGTGAGTACTTTGCCCTGGAGTTTGATTGAACAGGTCAAGGAGCCGTTACTGTTATGTCTTCTCTTTTCAGTGGCATTACTTATCCTTAGACAGCCTCAACTGAATGCCATGCCTGTCCTAGAAATATGATCAGCTAAGAAGACTAAACTCCTGGAGAAAAGGAAAATCCTTGAGGAATAAGATCTAGTGGTCAAGGAATATCAGCTTTGATGCAAACCATGAATTATAAGGAGAGAGATGTAGTAAAAAATATTTTATAACATCTTGTCAATTCAATGAGGATGTTTATTTATAGAAGATACTAATCATCACTCAATTATTTCCTCCCCATCTACTATTCTAGAGCATTAATTTTAACCTTTTAATATCACTCTGTTTTCTGATCCCTTTGGCCTTGATGAAAAACCTAGGACCTCTTGCTCCACAACTCTAGTAATGAAGAAAGATGCTGAGGTGGTTGTATTAGCCTTCACCTTACCTGTCCTATATCATCAGAACAGGTTTGTCATTATTCAAATCTACTTCTTCTCAACTAACCTCAATAATATTAATAGTTCTAGGTTCACAGGCTCCCAGGAGCCAAGAAAGTGGCCCATGTGTGCATGGGTTCCCTGTGGAGCCTAAGATATACCAGAGCTGAGCTTCTTGAGCAGGGAATAGGGTTATTCTCACACCATTTTCACCAGAGCCAGGAAGATAAGAATAAACAGATAATTTTTTCAATGGATTATGTCTCACTGTAAAACTAATTTCATTAGGGATATATTGATTGGTCACAAATACTTAAAGATATGCTTGTTTCACAAAATTATTTCAAATTTTTGGCAACATTGGCTTTATGTAATAATTTATGACTTGTTTGAGTATGCGTAATTCCTAATTTCCTCTGAGAAAATATAATGGAACAGATATCTTTCTTAAAAGAAATGATAGAGTTTTCATAATTGTAATTTTAATGGTCACAAAATATGTCATTGAATTTTTTTGCATAGTTTACTTAATCACTCTCCAGTTCCTGAATATATGTATTATTTTATTGTTTTACTAACTAGGAAAAATTATCAAGATTAATTCTTCATGTAAGTATGATAGAAATAATAAGGAAAAAATTCACAAAACCATGTGCGTCTACTGCTCTGAACATTGCTGTGCAAAGAAACTTTATGATCTCTAGCTCCACCATCATACATATGGAAATTTTTCACATTCCTGAATTTATTCATTAAAACAACTCTTTTATTCATCAAATCAACTCTTTTATATGTACTAGGACATAGTGATATTCTAGAGACTGGAAATGTAATAAAGCAGACAAGGTCCTTCATATTAGGAATACTTGGTGTAGTGGTTAAAATCAACAATAAGCAAATAAGGAAACATAATATTTCAGGAAATAGAAAGTTCTTTTCCAACATGAATTTGCTGTCTAGAAAACTTAGAATTTTTACCTTGAGTTTGATAGCAGTTAATTTCTTTAACATTGAAGTTTTTAAAAAATCTATTCTTTGCTATACCATGTGTCCTATAAATTTGAATTTTTGTGTTTCCTTAATTCTAATAATTATTACTCATTTTTAAAGTATTTTCTCCTCTCATTTATTATTTGCCTTCTTCTTATTCAAAAAATACGTATATGTATTTTTGGCCATTCTTGTTCACTCCTCCAACTATTCAGATTTTTCCATCATCTGATGATTATTAACTAGTAATTTCATAATTACTTTATGATCTGTTACCTGACAGTTTTGGGGGTGTGTATTTGAAAGTAAATTTGTATAATTTTATGTGCAGTTTCATAATAGTGACTAGATCAATTCTATTAGTTGTTTTTTTCTTCCCAAATACTCTTTAAAATTCTATCAGAATTAAGTTTCCTATTGCCGCCATAGAAAGTTATCACAGATTTAGTGGCTTGCTGGTGGTTGTGGTTTAGTCGTTAAGTTGTGTCCAACTCTTACAACCCCATGGAATATAGCCTGCCAGGCTCCTCTGTCCATGGGATTCTCCAGGCAAGAATCCTGGAGTGGGTTGCCATTTCCTGAGAAAGTAATTGGCTGGGCAGTTGGTTAGTTTCAGCCTCTCTAAGATGTCTGGACAACTTGCAAATATCTGAGACTTGACCCTTGGAACTATGTACAATGTGGTCTTGTCCGCAAACCCACTCAGAGGTACTTGTGTCTGAGATGATCCTGAATATCAAGTTCATCCAGATCCATTATTCTGAGGATTGCAGGCACTCCTAGCTGGGTTCTCTACTCAGAATCTCTAAGGCTGCTGTCAGTGTGTCGGCTGGGCTGCATTTTCATCTACAGACTCTACTTTTCTTCCTTTCCTCCTTTGCTTTCCTCATTTCTTTTATTTCTTTCACCAACTTTAAAATTTCCTTTCATGTTCCAGACATAATGATACATGGTGGTCTGTTCCATCACACCTCTGAGAGACCCTCCCTGACTAACCTTCAAGGCTAATTAAAACCGTTACAATTTACATCCTTTATAGAATTGACTTTTATATGTAACTCATCAGTATTTGATATTTATTTCTCTACTTTCTATTTCCAAAGACATAAGAAGCTATCCCTGAAGCAATTTTCCCCCTACAGCTCTATATAGGAATACACTAAGTATTCAGTATATATACTGTTTGCTTGCTGAGAGCTGAAGAGTTGCTACTGTGACTATGAATTTTTATGCCCTTTTGGACATGAAAGTTTAAACCATGTCCATCCTTTCTCAGAATATCTTGTGTTGTACTAAGAGAAAATATGGCATGATTTATATACTTAATACATTTAAAAAATTTCCTAAAGTGTTGTTAAATTTCACTCAAATCTTTAAAAATCATTATAAATAAATGGCATTAAAATTCATTAATCCAAATTTCCCAAAGTATGAAAAATAACAAATGACCAAATGGAGACTCTTTACATCATAGGTCATTAGGAAAATACAAATATAAATCACAGTGAGATACTACTTCATACCCATTAGAATGCCTATAATCATGAAGACAGAAAAGTATTGGTAACTATGGAAAAAACTGAAATACTCATTGCTGCTATGGATATAGAAGCGTGAAGCCAACTTGGAAAAATATGTTGACAGTTTTTTAAAATATTAAACAGAGTGACCACATAGTTCACAATTCCACCACTAGGTGTCTAACCAAGAGAAATTAAAAGATACGAGAATGGCATGGAAGCATGTAAATTATCATATGTGAAACGAATCGCCAGTCCAGGTTTGATGCATGATACAGGGTGCTCAGGGCTGGTGCACCGGGATGACCTGGAGGGATGGGATGGGGAGGGAGGTGGAAGGGGGGTTCTGGAAGGGGAAAACATGTACACCCATGGTGGATTCATGTCAATGTATGGCAAAACAAGTACAATATTGTAAAGTTAAAAAATAGAAAATAAACTAATTAAAAAAAAAGATACGTTCACGTAGACTTGTGTATTAATTTTACTAAGAGTATTATTCATAATAGTCCCAATGGGGAAGTGACCAAGTGTCCATCAACTGGTGAATGGATAAATAAGATGTGGTCTATCCCCAAAATTAAATGCTTCTAGTTGATATAAAAAAGAACAAAGTATTAACATATATGATAACATGGATGAACCTCAAATACATTATAGTAGGTAAAAGAAGCTAGAGACCAAAGACCAGCTATTATATGCTTTTATTTATATGAAATACCCAGTAAGGATAATACATAGAGTCAGAAAGTAGTTAAGTGGTTACCTAGGCATAAGGACGAGAATGGAAAATTACTGCTAATGGACAAGTGGGTCATTTTGGAAATGACGGAAATATCTTAAAATTAGTGTGGTAATAGTTGAATAAGTCTTTCAATAAAGTAAAATGCATCAAAATGTACAATTAAAATGGATGTATTTTGTGGCATATGTATCTCAATGTTGTTGTCCAGTGGTGTCTGACCCCATGAGGGTCTCCAGGCTCCTCTGTCCTCCACTGTCTCTTGGAGTTTTCTCAGATTCTTGTCCATTGAGTCAGTGATGCTATATAAGCATCTCATCCTCTGATGCCCACTTCTCCTTTGCCTTTAGTTTTTCCCAGCATCAGAGTCTTCCCCAATGAGTCAGCTCTTTGCATCAGATGGCCAAAGTATTATAGCTTCAGCTTCAACATCAGTCCTTCCAATGGATATTCAGAATTGATTTCCTTTTTTGGAGTTACTGATTTGATCTCCTTGCTATCCAAGGAACTCTCAAGAGTATTCTCCAGCACCACAGTCTGAAAGCATCAGTTCTTTGTTGCTCAGCCTTCTTTATGGTCCAACTCTCACATCCCTACATGACTACTGGAGAAACCATAGTTTTGCCTCTACTGACTTTTGTATGAAAGTGATGTCTCTGCTTTTAATATGCTGTCTGGGTTTGTCATAGCTTTCCTTCCAAGGAGCAAGTGTCTTTCAATATAATAGCTATAGTCACTGTCCACAGTGATTTTGGAGTCCCAAAAAATAAAATCTGTACAACTTCCACTTTTTCCCCTTCTGTTTGCCATGAAGTGATGGGACCAGATGCCATGATCTTTATCATGTCCATCCTTGCATGAACTTTTCATTTGATATTCCCAGTTTTCTTGAGGAGATCTCTAGTCTTTCCCATTCTATTGTTTTCCTCTGTTTATTTGCATTGTTCACTTAAGAAGGCCTCTCTTCTGTCTATTCTCTGGAACTCTGCATTCATTTGGGTATATCTTTCTCTTTCTATGCTGCTTTTCACTTCTCTTTTCTCAACTATTTGTAAAGCCTCCTGAAAACAACCATTTTGCCTTCTTGCATTTCTTTTTATTTCATGTGCTTTTGGTCACTGCCTCCTATGCAGTGCTTTGAACTGCTGTCCATTGTTCTTCAGGCACTCTGTCTACCAGATCTAATCCTTTAAATCTGCTTGCCACTGCTACTGTATAATCATAAAGGATTTTATATAGGTCATACCTGAATGACCTAGTAGTTTTCTCTACTTTCTTCAGTTTAAGCCTGATTTTTGCAATAAGTAGCTGATGATCTGAGCCACAGTCAGCTCCAGGTCTTGTTTTTGCTGACTGTATACAGCTTCTAAATCTTGGCATGCAAAAATATAATCAATCTCAATAAAGCAGTTTTAAAGCTTAGTGAAGACATAGGAAATATATAATCAACATTGCCATTATTGACAATAAAATTGTGTTTCATTTACAAAATTTGCAAAGTAGAAAGCTATAGGTAGTAACTATCCAAAAAATATCTAGTGCTAAACAAATAAGGAAGCAGAATGGGTATGATAAGTACTAGTATAACGATTGATACACAAATGATAATAACATAGAGATGCTAATGCACTAAGATGTAAGTGATACACTAAGTATCATATATGAATGTATAAAATTGAGAGAAGAAAGTTAAGAGATGTTATCTTAATAGTGATTTTAAACAAAAGGATCCCTGGGTTGGGAAGATCCCCTGGAGGAAGAAATGGCAAACTGCTCTAGTAGTCTTGCCTGGGAAATCCCATGGACAGAGGAACCTGGCGGGCTACAGTCCATGGGATTGCAAAGAGCCAGACACAGCTGAGAGACTGAGAACACACACACACACACACACACACACACACACACACACACACACACACAGTTAGCTTAATAAACTCAAACAGAACAGCAGTTTTTAAAGTGTTACAGGTGTCATCTGGGGCTTCCCTGGTGGCTCAGATAGTAAAGAATCTGCTTGCAATGCAAGAGACCCGGGTTCAATCCCTGAGTTGGGAAGATTCCCTGGAGAGGGGAATGACTACCCACTCCAGCATTCTTGCCTGGACAGTGGGGCCTGGTGGGCTGCTGTTCATGGGGTAACAAAGAGTCAAACCGGGCAACTAACACTTTTACTTGCAGGTGTCATCTAAGTCAGAGAAGAGTAATAACCATTCTTGCATAAATACCTCACTTAGAAAGGGAACAGAATAATTTCCGTTGGTTTACATAGTGATAAAGGGGTACTGGTTTGATAATTGCAAAATTTTAGGGGTTCCTTCTTGCTAACAAGCACAAGATGGCAGTGTTCCCTCATGTATGGATCTCAAATGACACATAATGGCAACGTTTTTCCTTCTAGTTCTTTTGAGATATAGTTGATATTCATGCCTGCCTGCTCCGCCGTGTCCAACTCTTTGCAACCTCATGGACTGTAGCCTGCCAGTCTCCTCTGTCCATGACATTTCTCAGGCAAGAATACTGGAGTGGGTTGCCATTCCCTTTTCCAGGGAATCTTCCCCACCCAGGGATTGAACCCGCATCTCCTGTGTCTCCTGCATTGGCAGCAGGTGTTCTCTAGGACTGGCATAATCTCTAGGAGCTGCCCAGTTCTATGTCTGGTTTTTAGTTCTGTAGTCCCCTTATTTTATTGTATAGTCTTAGTATTCATAGTTCCTTTATTCCACCAAGTATTTATTCAGTTGGAACCCTCCTGTCTCCCATTGTGTATCTAAACTCAGCAGCCAGAAGTAGAGTCAGAATTTCCTTTAATTTGTCCACTTTGGTCTCTGTTAGGCTTTCTTCTGTTCCTGTGGAAAATCCTGCTGTCTCATCCTGAATACCATTGCCTGAACTTAAATCTGGGTTTTACTACATAAGAATCCTGTGATTTGGACATTTACTTACCTTTTCAATTTTATAGATCCCTCATAGCATTGAAAACTTGATTTGTGAATCTGTGCTTTTAATTTTCTTCAATTATACATTTTTCATTTGAATGTTTAAAAAATATTCCAGTTTCTTCCTGAATATTTAAATCTTTCTGTTTTTTTCAGTATGTTTATTCATAATTATTTTAAAGCTAATCTAAAAATTTTATTTTTGGATCCTCTACATTTACTCTTGTATTATTATTATTTTTAATAATAATCTTATAACACATATACTTGTTTCTTTTTCTGCTTGGTTACGCTATGGCCAAATATTTTGTGTAAAAATAAACTAGAAATAATTTAAGCCTAGAATAATGTCATATAATATTATACAAGTTTGCAGGATATGTATACACTTCTGGTAGATGGTTATTGGCACTGATAATCTCATTAACTCTTTAATAAAATCAGAATTTGAGGTTATTTTCACCGATGTTAGTCCCTCTAAAAACTTATCTATTTGTGATTCACCCGTATATCTAGGGAAGATCCCATAAGGTCTGGGTATTCTCTAGGACCTGGGTAATCTCTAGCAGCTGTCCAGTACTAATATCTATTTTAGTTCTGTAGTCCCTTTATTTTATTGTATAGTTCTAGTATTCATAGTTCTTTTTTTCCACCAAGGAGTCTTTTACCTGGAACCCTCCAACCTCCCATTGTGTATCTAAACTCAGCAGCCATCAAAGGTAGAGTCAGAGTTTCCTTGGATTTGTCCACTTATGCCTCCCTTAGGCTCTCTCTGTTTCTGTGGAAATCCCTGCTGTCTCATCCTGAACAACATCCCTCCCTTAGGCTCACAGCTCCCTACTCCTTAATGTAGCATTAGTGTCTGTGATTGCCTCAAGCTTCTAGAGAGCCAATAAAACCAGGAAAAATGAAGAGCTTCGTTTATCACAGATGTATAAGCTGGAAACATTCTATACTCCTCATAAAACACTATTTCCAACTTGAGTACTTTATCTGTGAGCAAGAAAGCGAAGTAGTGAAAGTTAATCAAGTGACAGAGAAACACAAGTGGCCTACAGATAGGAGTAAGTCCATCATGGGGGAGGAGGGCAGATCTGAGAGGGAAAATCACTCTCAATTTCTCAATGGAAAGAAGGGAAGAAACTGTGGGTCAAAAGTAAAAGATTGGCTTTGGGTAGTTGAAGAAAGAGAATTTGAATGAAGTGGAAAAATAGTGAATTTTGCAGGGAAAAAATATATCATGTGATACAATAATATGAGATGAAATGTGTTTTGTTATTTTAAATACTTTGGAAGAGAGTATTTGAATAGAGTGGTGAGGAAAGAAACTTGGTTATACAAATTGAAAGAAGGGAAGAAGGTCTGCAGTTTAGTGAACAGGAGTGGCAATGAGGTCAGAAGTAGTACAATGTGTAAGAGGCAATCTAGGGGATTTGAGAATGAGAGCACAAAGATGGACAGGAAAGGGAGCAAGGGAAAAATCACATGTATAATCTACCTCTCTTTTTCCATACACAGGGAAGAAGGATCTTACAAGTACTGAAATGGTTTCCCTTTCATTCAGAGATCAGTAGATCATTTAACATATTTTAAACACAGAAATGGACTGACTTGTTTATGTCTTTAAGAATTCACTGCTCTAAGGAGAATTGGTTTAGGGGGAATGACACAAAAGTGGAAAGAATTAGATGAGGTAAGTGGCTAATAAAATAGTTTAGAAGAGAAGTCATGACAGTGGTAAACAGCAGAAGTGAATAAATTAAAATATTTTGGACGTCGAAACAAGAGGACATGTTAGTGGATTTGAATAACAAAGGACAATGCATGTTGATCTCATGCAAATATTTAGTGGTTTAAATATGATAATAAATACACAAATCATTTTAAGATTCTAAAAGTTCTCTTAGATATTAGCATCTGAATATGATTCATTAATAAAACTTCAGGAATTAAATAACAGTGTCTGTTTTTCTTAAGCTATGAAGAGATCTGTGTTAATAAGAGAGATCTCTACTCATGAAATTAAAAGACACTTGCTCCTTGGAAGAAAAGTAATGACCAAACTAGACAGCATATTAAAAAGCAGAGACATTACTTTACCAACAAAGGTCCATCTAGTCAAAGTTGTATTTTTTCCAGTAGTCATGTATGGATGTGAGAGTTGGACTATAAAGGAAGCTGAGTGCCAAAGAGTTGATGCTTTTGAACTGTGGTGTTGGAGAAGACTCTTGAGAGTCCCTTGGATGGCAAGGAGATCAATCCTGAGTATTCATTGGAAGGACTTATGCTAAAGCTGAAACTCCAATACTTTGGCCACCTGATGCAAAGAATTGACTCTTTGGAAAAGACCCTGATGCTGGGAAAGATTGAAGGCAGGAGGAGAAGGGGATGACAGAGGATGAGATGGTTGGATGGCATCACTGACTCAATGGACATGAGTTTGAGTAGGCTCCTGGAGTTGGTGATGGACAGGGAAGCCTGATGTGCTGCTGTCCATGGGGTCACAAAGAGTGGGACACGACTGAGTGACTGAACAGACCTGAACTGAACTACTCATGAAAGAGTCATTGAATCATGCGGAAAATATCCCAGATGATTACATTTCAGGGGATTTGGTAATAGACCTAAGATGCTATATGGCTGTTGTGACAGACAGCCTGGCAGTAAACATATAGACTAGTTAAGTACTGATGTATTTAAATGTCTGAGGGAACCGATTTTTTTGTTTATTTTAATATCATTGTGGCATTAAGAATAGCACGTGATGTCAGGCATATGACTGAATCTTCAAACACTGACCAAGCCCGTCACATAACTGCAGCAACCATGTAGATGAGTTAGCCAGTGTTCTGGGAAATCACCATCCACATGAGCAGAACCCTAAAACTGATATTCATTAAAGCTGTTATTGTACTTATGGGGTATTGGGCAAACCATTTGAGTCTCTAAACCTCCATTTACTTATCTATAACGTTTCTTTCTGTTGACATCACTGAGATACTTTATGGTACAAATACGATTATTAAAATGTAAAAATTCAAAATGAAGGGGAACTGTGGCAAGCATTTTTATAAATTATTTAATTGTCTATACAATATTGTGGGACAAGGCTTGCTATCTTTTTCAATGAAATACATTAAAACAATGAGCAGAGGAGCAAAACAAAAATATCAAGAGAATGGCACTATGTTATTGCAATTATAGTGGACCACTGGATCGCAGTCTGTGGGTGAGTTAATTTCATTCTGATATCTAGGGATGATGAGACTGTGATGGTTGATATTTTTCTTGTAGCTGTCAGAGGTGGACAAAGGCCATGTCCACAGATGGCAACATCAGGAAACTTGTGAGTTCCAATGACAATAAAAGGGATCGATCAATAAACTGATATAACTCTCATATCAATTATTATCAGTGGAACAAATGATAGAAATTCACTTAAATAAAACTCTTGCTCCATTGAAGGGTATTGCTGTTAGTCTTTGCAACCCCTTGAACTGTAGCTCTGTCCATGGAATTCTCCAGGCAAGAATACTGGAATTTTTTTTTTTCATGAGTAAGAGGATATTTACCTATTAGATCATTAATGAGGTCCTAAAAGTGGCAAAAAACACTTCAGGATAAAGTGCCCATAACAACATTTACCATATTACCACTACTATGAATACTTTTGCTTTTAAAATGTTTGATCAAAGCTTAATTTATTAAAATTATATGTTATGAGCCTTCTGAAGGAACAATCGTCTTGTTTTTATTCTTATTATTCAAAAAAATGGGTTTATAACTCTGCCCAAACATATTTGCTGTTTAAAAGCTGAATATTGAAACCATCTTTGAAATTAATATTGAGAAATAGAGGGAAACAGCAAAATCCTGAAATGCCCTAAAAGGGAAACTAAGAAGTACTCTTATGCTTGATTTTCACATATCTAGAATTACATTTATTACCTTATGAATACTTCATTCTTGCCAGTCTTCCTCAAAAATATAACCCAGGCATTCATTTATCCTTTAACTCAATAAATACAAACCAAACACCTAATAAATAGAAAGTGCTGTGTTAAAGAAAGGGGATGTAATTGTCAACAATAAATAAAGAATTCATGTCCTCATGAAGATTATATTTAATGGCGATTTTCCAAAATACTTCTAATGTCACTGAATTCCAAACATACTCATAACTGTATTTGCCCCAAATTCTCCTAAACTCCCAGGAAAAGCTTTTTTTATGTCATTTTTTTTTAAAATACATTTGTAAAGTTTGCAAGTAATTCTTTAGAGTCCCTTTTCCATTTAGAATGGCAGTTCTCCCCTTGAGCCTTAAATTTTATGCACTTTTCTTCTAAAACAGAGGCTGAACTTTGTTTAATGAAAAATAAGTCACTGATGTGGTTATTTCTTCCCATGACTGAGAACTTGCTGTGGAAGATGTTGTGTGTCTCATCCCTGTATTCTTCTCTTCATTATGGGACTTACTTTATGTTCAGTGGCTCATTAGAAAACTATGATGGAGTCTTGCATGCTTTTTCTCTCTCTACCAGAGACTTAATCCTGAGTATCTCTGATGCCGGTTCCATCTGAGTGGAAGAGGTGCAGTATCTTCAGTCGGATCTGCTTGGTCTTAATGGTATAAACCACTGGGTTGAGCACTGGAGGTGTGAGAAAGTGCAGATAAGAGAGCAGCACATGGCTGGAAGGGGAAGCTCGTCTGCCAAATCTGTGGATCATGGACAGGCCGATCATAGGTGTGTAGAAGAGCAGCACAGCACAGATGTGGGAGACACAAGTGTTGAGGGCTTTGAGGCGCTCAGCCTTGGATACAGTGGACAGCACTGTCTGGAGGATGAGCCCATAGGACAGGACAATGAGCACAGAGTCCACCCCCAGTGTGGACAGCACCACAAAGAGACCGTAGATGCTGTTGATGTGGGTGTCAGCACAGGCCAGCTTCATGACGTCTGGGTGCAGGCAGTAGGAGTGGGACAGCAGGTGAGTCCTGCAGTAAGGCAGCTTCTTCAGCATGATGGGGGCCGGGATGTGGAGACCGATGCTGCGTACCACAATAGCCAGGCCCAGCCTGGCAATCCTGGGACTCGTGAGGATGGTGCCATAGTGCAGGGGCTTGCTGATGGCCACAAAACGGTCAAAGGCCATGACCAGCAGCACAGAGGACTCCATGATTGAGAAGGTGTGGATGAAGAAGAGCTGGGCCAGGCACACATCCAGGGCCACCTCCCTGACTCCTAGCATGTAGATGGAGAGCATGGTGGGCAGGGTGGAGGCAGACAGGCCCAGGTCGGTCGCAGCCAGCATGGACAGGAAGTAGTACATGGGCTGGTGCAGGGAGGGCTCTGACCTCACCACCCACAGGATCAGGCTGTTTCCTGCCAGAGCAGCCACATACATGGCACACAGAGGAATGGAGAGCCATGTGTGCACAGCCTCAAGGCCTGGCAGGCCTGTGAGGAAGAAGGAGGTGCCAGTGTGGTTGGAGTCTGCCATGGTGACCTGAGGGGTGAAACTCCAAACAAAAGTACAATCACACACCCTAGAATTAAAAGATTACTGGGTCAGAACCTGTTTTATAAATTAATACATTGAAAAGACTCCCCAAAATGATTCTCTGATAATCACAGCCTTTTAATTTTTCCAAGTATTCCCCCTAGTTCATAGATCAGGAACCCTTAAAAAAAAAAGTGAGTTTGAATTATTAGAAGAAATCTTGCATATGTAGTAAGATTGGCTCTGGAAGCATACAACAAAATTTAACCCTAAATCAGACTTTGAATCATGGTTCTTGAAACGGAGTGAGACCATATTGGTTTTAACTCTACATTATACATACTGGGAAATTAAATACAGGTTCCATTGTAGTCAGTGTGTCTGATCTAAAAGCAGAGTTCAGTTTTCCTCACTCCCTGTCAGGATCTCCTTCACATACTTTTCAGTAAGTGCTTCTTTAATAAGGTGAAAATGAGAATTTTGCAGAGAGATACATACTAAAACATAGTTCCCTTTTACACATTAACACACCCATGTAAGCACACAAATGAAGCCTTTCTACATGCAATCTAAAATGCCAAGTTATGGACATTTATCTAAATATGATTCATTGTCTAATGTCTATGATTCACTGTCTTATATGCATATGTATAACATATAAATAGAATGATTCCTAACTCATTGAATATTGAACAGACACTTTAAAGATCATCAGTAACTATTCAGCATTATATTTATGAGATTATAGAAACTAGAAAAAGACATTTGTTTGCCAAGGAATCAGGATTTAGCCCCACTTAAAAAGTAATTTCTGGAGGAGTACAAAAATCTGAGAGTAGATATTTTATTTTCTCTGTGTCCTCTCCCTTGAATTTTGGCCACTGTGTCACTCCATGCCATCTCAACCACCTTCCGATACTTTGCCCATTATGAGTTCCATTTTTGAGAATACAGTGAAAGAGAACTTAATTTGAAAGTTTTTTCACTTTCCTTCCTAATCATAAACAAAGGGAGATTACTGCAGTTTTCCAGAAATACAAAACATTAAAGAATCACAATGATTTAATTTTGAGAAATCTTAATCTTAGAGACTTTTTTTCAGATGGTATTGATATTTTTTCTTTATCACATTTCATTTTATATGCCAGGGGAAATGCAATCCAATATTAATTACTCTGTCTTTGAAAAGGAGGTCTGCGTATTTGTGAATTCTTTCACTTTTTCTTTTGCAAGTAAAAATATATAGTTCATTAACTTTTTATTTCATTTAAAGTACTTTACAGAACATTTTCGTATATACCATTTTAAAGCAATTCAAACTTCAGAACGTAGCAAATCAGTTTTTCCAGACAAAGCAACTTAATCATGAAGAACTCAAATACTTACCTTTCCTAAGTTTACATAGATAATAAAAGGAGGGAGGCGTTCCTCATGGCTCAGGGGTAGAGTCCACCTGCCAATGCAGGGAACACGGATTTGATTCCTGGTTCAGGAAGTTCCCACATGCTATGGAGCAACTAAGTCTGTGCGCCACAACTACTGAGCCTGTACTCTAGAGACCAGGAGTCACAATTACTGAGCCCACATACTGCAGCTACTGAAGCCAGCCTGCTCCAGAGCCCGTGCTCTGCAACAAGAGAAGTTGCTGTGGTGAGAAGCCTGCACACTGAAACTGGAGAGCAGCCCCAGTTTGCTGCAACTAGAGGAAGCCCACGCAGCAACGAAGGCCCAACACAGCCATAAAGAAATGAATAGAATTATTTTAAAAATAAATAAGTGAAAGGAGGATCCAGGACTGGAAGCGATTCTCTCTGACTCAGTGCTTTTTACTCTGAATATTGTTGCTTGGAAGACAAATACCAGTCAAACAGACTTGAGGTACTCATAAACCTTGTCTTGAAATCAAAGTAAACTAAAAGCTCTCATGAATTCCTGTTTTTTTAAAGTTCCTTCATAATGGCCTCTTCAGATTTGTCTATTGTAATCTACTTTATCACCAGATGAGATGCCTGCATTTTCATTTGGTAATTAAACTGCCTGAGGCAATGTTCAAGATCCAGGAAATAGAATGATGAAAAAAAATAATAAGATCTCAATAAAAAGAGATTCATAAGTCAATATTATTTCAAATATGTGAAGAAAATAAATGTGGAAAGAGAAGGGGGTGTTATTGTAGACTGCCAGTTTAGGTCAAAGTTCTCTGAGGAGGGGGGCAATTGAAGAAAGCAGAAGGACAAAAAGGAACAAGAAAAGTTTGAGATTTTTGTGTATGTGATTGAGTGGTTGGGTTTTTGTTGTTGTTGTTGTTCAGATGCTCAGTCATGTCCTACTCTTTGTGGCCCCATGGATTGCAGCATGCCATAGGACATGTCTGTATAGGACAGTCTTGCCTGTCCTATACAGATGTATCAAGGAATACCTGATGTTACTAGCACACAGGTTAACTAGGAGGTAGGTATCTACGATAGATGTAATTGCAACAGAAATAAGAGAATTAGGTGAACCTTCTAGAACCAATACCATCACTTAAGAAAACTGTATTCCATTTGCTGGGGCTTCAGGGGTCAGGGTGGTATTCTCTTCTGTGCTGAATATATAGCAAGTGGCTCTGAAAGTGTGGACCCTGGGCTAGTGGTATCACCAGCGCGAGAAATTGTAATAAGTACAGATTATTAGGTCCCACCCAAGCCTACTGAATGATGGTTTGTCAGGAAGAAGCCCAGAATTAAGGTGCTTTAACCAATTCTCCAGGTAATTCTGATGCAAACCAAAGTCTGAGAGTTGCTGTGGTACATTCTTAGTAATAGTATTGCTTAGTAAACAGATGAGTGCCGAGTGCCGTGCTCTTGAAGTCCCACTAAAACAAAAAGTGGGGGAGAATCAAAAGTCATGAGTTAAGAGAAAAGGAACACTCTTAGACAAAGAAACCTTGCACCTTAGTGCTAAACTCTGAGATGGGATCAACAAAGACAGTCACAAACAGAGTGTTTCAGTAGGATGTACCAAATGAGTTTACCACAGATCATTAAAGATTAAAGAAACATGTAGAGATTATAATAAATAAAGATACTATTTTTTAAAAAAAATTTTCAGGACTTCCCTGATGGCTCACTGGGTAAACAAAACAACTTGGACAACCTGTGGCATCAAGGTAGAAAGTGGGAAGCCACACTGGGTTTTCTAACACCAATATTTATTTTCTTCTGCAGACACATTAAAGTGAAAGTCTTGCTCAGTCATGTCTGACTCTTTGCGGCCCCATGGACTATACAGTTCATAGAATTCTCCAGGCCAGAATACTGGAGTGGGTAGCCTCTGCCTTCTCCAGGGGATTTTCCCATCCCGGGGACTGGGTCTCCCGCATCACAGGCAGATTCTTTACCAACTGAGCCACAGGGAATGACCATAGAATCCTTAGGCACATTAGGATTCAGATCAACAGCATTGAGACAGAATATTCTGCCATGATAATAATAGGAAATAATAAGAGAATAGGCTTCATGTTCATAAAGGATTCTCCTCTCACACTGCATACATACACTCACATATACTATGCTAATTTCATTTCTCCCATCATCTAAAGAATGGAAATGGGTGAACTGTACTAATTCTCATAGTGTGTCAATCTGATAGTTTTACTTGAAGATAAACTAAGACATTGGATGGAAGAGTTCCTAGTATTCTATAAAGCATTTAGAAAGTAAATAATAACTGTGAATATTTGTCCATCCTTTAATTTAGAAAATTTACTTACCATACTCAAAATCCAAGGAACTTTTTCAGCGCTGATTCTTCAGAGATTTAGACAAAATTGCAATTAATCTTGACCACCTTAGGCTTATCAATTCACATCTTTTTGTTCACTTCCATCTTGCAAGGAGAAACAGACCATCTTTTCAAACTGTCTTCACAAACCAGCAATCCCCATACCATTCTGTTCCTTAAACTTTTCCTCACTTTAGCTTATCTCCCTTAAGGAGCATAGAATCCATCTGCCTAAAAATTCAGGTACACACATATCAGGCTGTATTTAAGACAGTGGGGGCTTTCAAAAATAAGTTGCCAGCTCCTACTTGCCCATTTAATTAGTTCTATCTGTTATGACAACACTTTTGAGAAATTCTTTAGAAAACCTATCCAGTAGCTCCTAGATAGTATCTGAAGATGAAGAGCCCCATTTGTTCCTCTGAATCTTCAATATAATATCCTTTTTCGGGGTCATAATTGAAAACATATTAACAAGTCCTTAAACTAGCACTAATAAGGAAACTTGGCAAATTAGTTTTACTCCTTCTTTCCACTCCAAACCCCACAGATTGTTTACTTACCCAGAAGGAGATAAGATCTGAGAACATTTCCCACCCCTCTCCTGGGTACATTCCTGAATTTTCTCCCTTGATGAAGACTCTGGGCTTTGGAGAAGCAACTGCCTTTAACCATGTCACTGCCAAACAAGTTTTGCCATGGGCCAAAGACTCTGTTGTGATTGGAAGTTCTTTGGACCTGCCAAGGCTGAATTTTTCAGTTACTGAGTCCCTGTATATTCCAATTAGAAAGCAATTGGCCTTTTTGAGAGTACAAGCTTCAACATCAGAAAGGCCTGAGTTGAAAAAAGTCTTCACTGGTAATTGTCTAAGATGTGCAGGCTCTTTTGGGCCTCATTTCTCATGTCCCCAAAATATAACATTACTACCATTGAGAAGTAACAGATATATGATTAACATCAATGGCCCTGGGGTTAAACTGTCTAAGATTGAATCTCAACTCTGTCGCTTAATAGCTCAGAATATTGGGGTATGTTATTTAATCTCTCATTGACTCAGTTTCCTTATCCATGAAATTGGAATAGTGAAAGAGCTAAATCACCATAGTTTTGAGGATTAAACCAGGTACTCCATTAAAAAATTTAAAACAATGCTTGTTGTTATTAAAATATTTGAATAATTATCTGTTATTTTAATATGATTATTTTATAATACTATAGTGAGTTTTTATTATAATAATATATACAAATCACAAGTAAGTTATTTTAAAAGCACATATTAAACATTAAATAAATTCTATGATAATGATGGTCATACAAATGCAGCAGAGAAACTTTCTATTGTTGCCACAGAAATTTTAAAGTTCAATAAAATGAAAGACTTTCCAACTTTGGGAACATGTCTCTATAGTTAAATAGAAATTAGAAATTTAGCCACAGCATTGAAAACCAAGACAATTAATATCTAGTATGAAATAATGTTTTGTAAAGTTCTTTGTTTCACAGTATAGGCAAAATAAAATGAAAGCTTAATTTTTGTAGACACACTTACTTGTCAAATCCCTGAGTATGAATGCAGAAAAATAGAGAGGCTTGAAAAATTTTCCACTTCAATTTCCACCTTCATGTTATATGTCATAAAGAAATAATGGATATTAAACATATTCCAACTAATAAATAACTCTAACTCTGGGCAAGATATGTAAAATATACCAAACCTTGAAAAACAAGCAGGAAGATCTTTGATTTCTTGTGATAAAGGAAACAAGATGTGAAATCCATATCCATCTGGGCTTTCTGCCTGACTGTATTTTACAAGCTCAGACAGGGAAATTGAATGCAAATTTAGAGCAGTTCTCTTCCTAATGGAGGAAAGTATTAGCCTGTGAATGACAGACTTATTTGACCTAATGTTACCAAATCCAAGCTCCCTCTGCTTACCACATATGAAAGTGAAAGTTGCTCAGTCTTGTCCAACTCTTTGGGACCCCATGGACTATATAGTCAGTCCATGGAATTCTCTGGGCCAGATTACTAGAGTGGGTAGCCTTCCCCTTCTCCAGGGTATCTTCCCAACCCAGGGATGAACCAAGGTCTCCCGCATTGCAGGTGGATTCTTTACCAGCTGAGCCACAAGGGAAGCCCAAGAATACTCAAGTGGGTAGCCTATCCCTTCTCCAGGGGATCTTCCCAACCCAGGGATCGAACCAGGGTCTCCTGCAATGCAGGCAGATTCTTTAGCTATCAGGGAATCTCACCACATGACAAATCAATAAATCTGAGAGACTAGGTGTTGAGGCAAGGAATATGACCTTATATAGGAAGCTGGCTGCTGTAGAAGATGGCAGACTACTGTCTAAAAATAACATCTTATTGGGGTCTGGATGCTAGATTCTTTAATATAGCACAGATGGGGGGGGAGGTGACTCAGAATAATTTTTTGAGGAAGTGCTTTATTTTCTACTTGGGAGGTTTACACCTCATAAGCTTAAAGAAACACTGATCTGCATAACCATTGTAATACATCTTTTAGTTGTAGTATGCAAAATCATAAGAAATATTCTACTTGGTTTAATTAACAGTATTTTGAGTTTTCATAAAGAAAAACGTCACGTTTGTCAAATTTTCAGACAGTACAACAAAGCAAAGCTCTCTTGAGCTTAATTTTGTATGGCTCGATGTTTTTAGTTGGAAGACATCATTAGATGTCATTTTGGAATCCTACTCTTCTAATTTGCTTGCTTTTACATGAAAATGATATTCTCAGGAGGCTGTCGATTTCCTCTGCAATAATCTGAGTAGTCTGCAGACTGATAATGACTTTGTCAAATAAGAAACATATTTGTTGGTTAGTTTGTTTTTCATTAAGCAGGCAGTGTTAAGCAGGCTGGAAAAACACCATAATGTATTTTGGTCAGTGTTTCTGACAATTGTTAGATTGTATGAAAAGTACTCTCTGCCTCCTCTCTGAGAAATCTTCAGTCAGCAAGCTGGTAATCGTAACCAGTATTTCAACCCTGAGGCTCAGAGTTTACTGGGTTGGAGCATCTTCAGAATGCATGCTCGAATCTCTTTGGTTTTGACAGTGTAAACAATTGGGTTGAGCATTGGAGGTACAAGAAAGTGCAAATAGGAGAGAAGCATGTATATCTGAGCTGGCAGCTTCTTTTTCCCAAAGCGATGGATCACGGACAGGCTGACCAGGGGTGTATAAAATAATAGTACAGCACAAATGTGGGAAATGCAAGTATTGAAGGCTTTCAGCCGTCCAGCATTAGAAGCAATGTTCAACACTGTCTTCAAAATCATCACGTAGGAGAGGAGAATGAGGACCTCATCTACCCCCAATGTGGAGAGCATCACAAAGAGCCCAAGGCCACTGTTCACAACTGTACTGGAACTGGCCAGCCTCAGAACATCAGGGTGAACACAGTAGGAATGTGACAGTGCATTCACAGGTTGGAATTGCAGTCTTCCAAGGAGCACAGGCAGGGGCAGGTGGAGGGCAGCGCTACGGGTCACACTGGCCAGACCAATGGCCCTGATGCGCTTGGTTGTCAGGATGGTGGCATAGCGTAAGGGCTCTCGGATAGCCACACAGCGGTCAAAAGCCATGGCCAGCAGCACAGCTGACTCAATTACTGAGCATGTGTGGATGAAGAAAAGTTGCACAAAGCAGGTTGCAGCTCCCACCTTCCTCTGGCCTAGGAGAAAAACAGCTGCCATGGAAGGCAGGGTGGAAACTGCGAGTCCCAGGTCAGCCACTGAAAGCATGGCGAGGAAGAGGTACATGGGAGTGTGGAGGCCGGGAACAGACATGACAACGTACAGTATGGTGATGTTGCCCAGCAAAGAGAGAACATAGATGAAGCAGACAGGAATGGCTGTCCAGCAATGAGCAGTCTCCAGTCCTGGGAAATCCATCAGTATGAAGAAGAAACTGCTGGCATTATTGTTGGTAGGAATTGCCATATCTCAGAGAGAATTTTGCCCTTTAAAAATTGTGGAAGCAACACAATATTATTCTTTCACAGCATTTTCTATCATCTCATCCCATGTGATACCCCTGGCCCGTGCCTACAGTGATACTGCTCTGGTCACAATACTGAATCATATGCCTTTAAAATTGCCCTAGGACAAGATTCCCCAATCTCAGGGTTCTACTGCATGATCTTCTGAGGTGGAACTGATGTAATAGTATTGGAAATCAATTTATCAATAAATGTAATGCACTTGAGTACCTTCCGGTCCAGGAGGCAAAAAATTGTCTTCTAGGCAAACCATCCTTGATGCCAAAAAGGTTGTTGACCTCTGCCTGAGGAATAATGTTGTGCTCTCTTCTTGGTGATTTGCCCTAGTTATCAGAATCAAATTTGGCCCTTCACATATAGAAAATTTGTTCCTAATATGAAGATGTTTCACAGTATAAAAAAAAAAAATGCAAAGGGTAACTCTGTATTGAGAGCAGAGTCCATGTGCATAATCTAAAACAGTTTTATAATGTAATAGAGTTATAAGGAAACCAAGATTCAGATAACTGTATATAATGAGTGCTCAGGGGTTAGGAACTAATGTATATAAAAATGTTAATAGTAACTCTGAACCCCTGATATTACCAGGTGTATCTTTTGCTTTGGCAGTCAGGACATGAAAAGTATTATCTGTGACAAGAAGACACCAGGAATGGTTTAAACTTGGTGTGTTTGTTTACTGGATTCAAATCTCTTCTCAATCCTACTTCTACCCCTCTAAAAATATCTGAATAGCTGGTCCAGGCATGTGAGAGGAAGAAGTTGAATACTACATAGTATTTGTTGTTGGAGATACAATATATTCTCAGTGGTCTTACACAACTACTGAATTCCTGCTATGTATTCAATTAAGTCATATATTGATATATGATATATAAGTTGTGTTTTTGAATGTCCTATAACCCATGGGTCACCAGAGAACACGTTCACAAAATAGTTCATGAGGGCACTGACCATGAGACAGATAAAGAATCCCAAGTGTGAATCTGCATCCTGCTTTCCATGACTCACCTTTCTAATGATTCTGGGTCCCTTGAGGACAATTATTAAAGAAAGGACTAAAGTGCAAAATCTGAGTTCATGGAGTTCTAAAGAAACTTTGTTCACATTGAATGATGAGTCTCTTTGTTAACATCCTCCTGGGCAGTCATATATGTGGCAGTTATGAGCAGTTTTTGTGACCCCCATGGACTGTAGCCCACATGGCTCCTCTGTCCAGGCAAGAATACTGGAGTGGATAGCCATTCCTTTCTCCAGGGGATCTTCCCCACCCAGGAATTGAACCTGAGTCTCCTTCATTGCTGGTAGATTCTTCACCATCTGAGCCACCAGGGAAGCCCTAAATAATCATGATATTCTAATTCTTTTTCATAAACTGACTGTAATGTTGCCAGATAAAGTAATAAAAGACACCTACAGTCCCCATTCCACATGTCATCTGTTAGTCTAAAGAGAAACTAAAGAATTTCTGTGGAGGGTGAGCAACGATGGTCAGAACCAAAACAAGTGGGGTAATTTAACAGTAAATATTGGCAGTAATTATAGGACAAGTAGTGAAGGAGGATGATGAAGATGAAAAAGAAAAAGAAAAAGAAGGAAAAGGAGAAGAGCTCTCTGTAAAGACAGCAAAAAGCAGAAGCAGGCCTATCATATTTGAGATGGATCTGTGATCCAAAGAAGAATACTGGAATTTTATATGAGTACACTAATTGATATGTGAGGGCGGATGAGTCCTAGGAATCACGTATATTGTTCTGAAAAAACTCTGAATTGTGGTTACAGAGGGAGAGGTGGGCAATGAGTATTCTTTGTATCCATCAAACTGCCCCTAACAAGTTTTATTTATAGACTGTTAATCACAGTATATTTTCAACAGAGAGGAAAAGCACCCCCCTCAAAATGTAATAAAATGAAATTCCTATAAGTATAGATAATAAAAGTTTTTTAAAAATCCCTGAAATTTAGTGGACAACGCCAGAGCTTGCAGCATAAGGCAATACTTGCTTCTCTGTGGATAATGTTTCCTTAGACAGTTTGATCTTTAACTGTCTTGCTGTTATAAAGTGTTATGACATTTTGTTGAACATTTTCTAATATTTATGAGAGATTATGGAACTGTGAATTTTAAAGTTCTTTTTTCAAAAATGTACAACTTTCTGAGAAACATTACTATGTTGCCCAGATTCTAGGTGGCTCTGTGGCCATACAGATCTTTAAAGGTGTTAATGCTGCTTTAGAACACGAAGTTGCACAGAGTCCTGGAGTTACTTGCACTGACCTGAGGAACACTATATAAACTAAATCATTTCAGTTCTTCAAAGTATAAATACAGAGCTATTATGCTTTTCAACAATCTTATAGAATTAATATTATCAGTCCCTTATACCATTCCTTTTCAGACTATTTCTTCATTGTAAGAGCTTCCCTGGTAAATACTTGGTGTCACCTCTGTTACAATGCAGTGTGAGAATTAGAAACCGTATTTCCAGTTTTTATTCTCTCCCTCTTCCTTCCTTCCCTGCTTCCCAGCCTTCCTGCCTTTCTTTCTGTTTTCATTGTTTCTTTTCTTTCTTACAGTAATTATTATCAATTTTCTCATGTTTGTTTTACATAAATGAAATTTATCTTGCAGTTAATCTTAAAAAAATGACTGATTTTTGGATGAGGAAAGGAGTCAGGGATGGTTTCCCAAATAGAGGATAAGAGATACTAGATAGCTCCAACAAATGTCCACCCTGCCTCAGAAATTCTCACAGTCAAGTTTGCAACCATATCTAGCATAGCTCATGACTTCTCTTGACTTCCATCCCAAGTATACAAAGAGTGTGCTTTGCATTAAACTCACCCAAGGTGTTTCGATCACTCACCAGACTCCGAGGCAGGGACACAACCTCTGTGGATCATGGTGCAGCTGGAGCCTCCTGAGGCTCCCTGCCTTGAGCATAGTACCAAGTGAGCAGGTTTATAAAAAACTGGTTCTGGCTCTCCCTGGAGGCTTATATCCAATCCCTATGGTATAGGGTCTCAGAGAAGCATCAGGTGTGCATATACCAGACAGAGCTGTCTATTGCTAATTTTTGTGGGTCTTTGCCAGATCTCCAAATGATCTATGGTATAAGCTTAGAACACACAGCTAGTTCTGCTTCAGGCTTCCTTTCTTCTGTTTCCAGCCTAAGCTCTTCTTAAGTCCATAGAGATCAAAATCATTACACTGACCATAGCTATTCTGTCCCCAGAAACATCTTGCATTGTATTTAGATACCCAGGACATACAATCCTTTATATCCTCCAACGCTTCTCCAAATCCAGAGGATTATTTCCTTAAGTTGTAAATATATTGAGAGTTGAATCTCTAGAGCATTATTTCCATGAGTGATAATGTTAATAGATTTCCTCCAAGATAAATTGGTTTTGCACAGATTGATCTTTGTTACAATAATTTCTTTGTATTGCCTCTTCAGCCCCTCTCTGCCCCTGGGATGAATTTGGGATTGAGGAGGGCAATATTTGTACCTCAGAGACTGGCCAGAAAATACAGTGAGCAGAATTTCCAGAGAGACCAGTGAATAACCAGAATAGAGAGGTGCTGGAAGAGCTGAGAAAACACAGATATCTAAGAAGTCAGCAGTTGATAGTTTCAAATATTGACCGGCGGTCCAGGGATGAGGAGACAGGCTTTGAAATAGGTTATTTGATTTGGTATTAATAATTTAGAGTTCACTGGGGACCTTTGCCCAAGAAGTTTCAATGGAGCAATAGAGACAAAATTTGATTGCAAATGGAGTTGAGAAAATGATTTTTACTTCAGTTTAAATACAAATAAGCTATGCTGTTTGGGATGCACACTTATATAATCACAATAAAAAGAAAAATAATGAGCTGAACACTATAAAAGTCAGAATAGCGATTTAATGTGGTAACAGTGGTAAAGCTATGTTCAGGAAAGACTGCAGAGGAAATTTGCGTGTTATTTCTTTATTTAGGTGATATTTATGTGGATGCCCAGTTTTACAAAAATTTGTTAAATTGTTCATTTATTTCCATGCAGGTTTTAAACTCCAACAAAATGTATTTTAAAATGATTTGAGAAGAATAAGACTATTAAGACCATTAATGCATTTTTTTTTCAAGTAGCTTAATTTTGAGCCTGAGAGAAATTTTAGATTAGGTACTGATTGATAGCCATATCTGATGGAGAGTCTTAATAATGTATTTTAAAACTGTTGATGAGCAGCTAGTGGAAAAGCAGTCGCTGGAGATAATTATTTCTAGTTAAAGAAGCACAAGATACTCATGCCTGGTAAGGTAGATGTGTTCATTTCCAATTGCTGCTAAATCAAATCACCACAAACTCATGGCTTAAAATAGCACAACGTTGCTATCTTACAGCTCTGGAAATTAAAACATACAAATGAATCTTCCTGGGCTAAACTCAAGGTATTTGCTGGGCACATTCTTTCTGAAGGATATGGAGAGGAATCTGTTGCCTTGCCTTTCTCAGAACCTAGAAGATGTTTGCATTCTTTGGCAATTGATGACAATGCAAATTTTAAGCAAAGTGGAGAAAGAAAAAAATTAGGGATTGCATAAATTATTTAAATTGGAAAGTACAATTACTTATGAAATTATATATTAATTTAAAAATTTGGGAGAATTTCTTTGGATTACACTTGAAGATGGATTAGTGACCAAACCCAAATCCCAAGTGTTGCATTATAAATGTAGACTTTGAGTCAGTTTTTTACAAAAATGTGAAAGGAGATAGTCAAATGGTGATATCTAAGAAGGGAATTTTATCTACCTTTTAACTAAGACCTAAATTATTTTGGAGGATTATTTGATCTTATTTTCTCACTATAAGTCAGATATAGTCTCTCTATCTTCATATTCAAAATGTTTCAAATTAGAATTTCACATTTTTAAGTGCTTTAAGTATACAGTTCAGTAATAATAAGTATATTCCCAATGTGAACTAATAAATTTCCATATTCTATATATTTAATATAAATTGGATCATGTTTCTGAAACTAAGTTTGTGTGCCTGATGCACAGTGAGACCAAGCAAACTGCAGCACCAGAGCCTGGAGCAAAGTCAGTAGCCAAGTAGGCACCAACTTTGAAGATGGGAAATACACAGACCAGGGGCTCCTGCATTGCAGGTGGATTCTTTACCAACTGAGCTATCAGGGAAGCCCATGGTAAACACAGGCTTGTCTCAAATCCATTTTGCTGGCTAGCCCAGGACTAAGATTTTTAAAGGCAAAAAGTGTAGGGGAGAGGGTCTTAAGATGTGTTCAGCTTATGGACCTTCTGGTTGGTTGGTGGTATAGCGACACCATGCTGTTTCTGGAATATCAATCATCAACTTCTGGTTCCAGTCATGCTCCCAGAGGTCAGCATGTAGTCACATCCTCCACCTGCAGGGGGAGCAGGTCTGGGTCAAGAATACTGGAGTGGGTTGCCATTTCCTTCTCCAGGGGATCTTCCAGACCCAGGGATGGAACCTGTGTCTCCTGCATTGGCAGGCAGATTCTTTACTGCTGAGCCACCAGGGAAGCCTTGGTTTCTATAGAACTGCTCAAAGATGTGCATCAGATTGTTATCTGTATCCCTTCAGAAGGAACGAGGAGTCCTGTGAATATTGTCCTAATTGCTTGAGCCTTCTAATCGGAGAAGGCCTAAGAGACTGAAGTATTTTATTTTTCTTTCTTTCTTTTTTCTTTCTGTAAACAGGAAATGGAGCCACTTTGTTTTGTTTTTTTTATCCAAGAGGGTCCCTCAGGGTCCTGCTCAGTTTCAATCATACAATATTTCTTTTCCTATATCTGGCTTATTTCATGCAGCATAAAGTTTTCAAGGTTCATCCATGTTGCAGAATGTATCAGAATTTTATTCCATTTCTTAATTGAATAGCATCCCATTTCTTATGTGTACCACAGTTTGTTTAGCATTCATCAGTTGATGAACATTTGTGATGTTTCTACCATTTGGCGTTTGAAAATGATACTGCAATGAACATTCACATGAGTGTCATTTGAATATTTGTTTTAAATTCTTTCAAGTATATACCTGAATGGAATGGTTGGATCTCATGGAAATTCTGTTTAACTTTTTGAGGAACCATTAACCTCTTTTCCACAGTAGCTGCACTATTTTATATACCCTCTGGCAAGATTCTAGGGTTTCAATATTTCCATATTCTGGAAATTTATCTTTCAGAGACATACTACAAAATATAATGAAACACAAGTTAATCAGAATTATAATTCAATTTGGTTAAATATAAATTTTGATGAACTTTTTTTCTCTGTTTATGTTCATGCAGTATAAAGGTTCATACTTTTAACATATATGATCTCCCTATATAAGAAAGATTATTTTTATTGACAGAATAACCTTCTGTGGTTATGCTGACTTTATGTTTTTGATTATTAAAATGATTCCTCAGTTAGAAAACAGCTAAGGTTCTTTACAATCAGTTACATTCTATTTTTTTTTTATTTTATTGGCATTTGCAAATGACTAAGCAAGTATTGTTTCTCAAGTACCTAGGATCCTATGTTAAATGTACAAATATTTTACAAGTGTTAACTTTTGCCTTCCCAAAATTGAATCCTAAAGTAAAATAAAATTAAAGCTTTCAATTTTACTGCAGTCAAAAAAAATTGCAGAATATCTTTCCTCTTAAAACAATCTTTCAGATTTCCCACTGGCCACTGGAAAATCACAAAGATTTATTATTTCACCTTATAAAAAGGGAGGTACTAGAAGTATTTAAGTTTATTTGGTATGTTATGATGGATGGATTCAATAGGAAGAATTGTCAAATTAGAAGAGATGCTCTGTTTTCCCTAGGTTAAATTGGTACAATTAAAATGTTGTTAATATAAATATCTCACAAGTTATATTCTGTATGTATGGTAGTTCCTAGAGATTTGTTAATGTCTTGCTCTTCATAATCCATATCGATTTGTCAGAAATCTAAAGGTGCTTTGCCTGATAGGAGGAAACTACCGTGTAGTAATAGTAATTTCATTTATTTAAAAAAAAATGTTTACTTGGTCATGACCTACTTCTTTAATTTGAATGTAGCAGTAGTTTTCAGTTGGCAGTTTAATTAAAATGCAGGCATTTAGTACCTATAAAGATATTCTGAAACTCTTAACTTCTATGTCTTGGATATGTGTTTAATAAATTTTTGTCTATTATACATATTTATGTCTCAGTATAATATTGCTACAGCTCAAGATTTCTTTTCAGTAAAGATTGCATTCATTAATTTTTATAAATTAGATATTATACTTTCTTTGAAAATAGGTAAAATTATTATCCATATAGAGATTTTGTCTAGTTTTTTGTTGTTGTTCGATCTCTAAGTTGTGTCCATCTCTGTGACCCCGTGGACTGCAGTGTGCCAGGCTTCCCTGTTCTTCACTATCTCCTGGAGTTTGCGCAAATTCATACCCACTGTTTGGATTTTTTTTCTTAAGTTGACTTTATTATATTTGTTTTGAATGCCACAGGAACTAACAGCTTCCCTTTTGAAAAATGTCAGTAATAAAATGAACATGCCATTTTAAGTTTTTCGTTATTTGCAAATAGTTTTGTTGTTTTGGTTGTTGGTTTACTCTGACATTTCCCTGGGAGCTCTTGAAATCAGCCACAGGACAGATGCTTCTTCTTCAACTAAACAAGACTGTCTCAGAGCCCCCATGAATAACTATGAGTGCATGCTTAGCCACCCAGTGTGTCTGACTTTTTGCAACCCCGTGGACTGCAGTCCTCCAGGTTCTTCTGTCCATGTAACTCCCCAGGCAAGAATACTGGAGTGGGTTTCCATTTCCTTCTCCAGAGGATCTTCCAGACCCAGACCCCTATCTCCTATGTTGGAAGGCAAATACTTTACAACTGAGCCCTCTGGGAAGGCCATGAATAACTGTACCAATTATTAACTCTTGGGTAGATGGTTCTGATGACATTACTTAGACAATTTTGATATTTTACTGATGGACTGAATAACAATCTCCAGAACATTAGTAGAGCACATGGAGCCATGAGTTTGCCAATCCAAGTTCCAGCAGAATGAGAATTAATTACACAGGACTAAATACACTGGTGAGTGATGATTTTAGATTTTTCTTCAAATATTGTTGATGTTTCATAATTTGGTATTCTGGATATATACTAAAATCTTTTCTCTCTTCTCAAGCTATCTGTAAGTCACCTTCCTTCCAAGGAGTAAGCGTCTTTTAATTTCATGGCTGCAATCACCATCAGCAGTGATTTTGGAGCCCAAGAAAATAAAGTCTGACACTGTTTCCACTGTTTCCCCATCTACTTGCCATGAAGTAATGAGACCAGATGCCATGATCTTAGTTTTCTGAATGTTGAGCTTTCAGCCAACTTTTTCACTCTCCTCTTTCACTTTCATCAAGAGGCTCTTTAGTTCTTCTTCACTTTCTGCCATAAGGGTGGTGTCATCCGCATATCTGAGGTTATTGATATTTCTCCCAGCAATCTTGATTCCAGCTTGTGTTTCCTCCAGCCCAGCATTTCTCATGATGTACTCTGCATATAAGTTAAATAAGCAGGGTGACAATATACAGCCTTGACGTCCTCCTTTTCCTGTTTGGAACCAGTCTGTTGTTCCATGTCCAGTTCTGACTGTTGCTTCCTGACCTGCATACAGGTTTCTCAAGTAAAATTAGCTAACATTTTTTAAAATTAGCTAACATTTTTGAAAGGAAAGTTGACAAGAATTGAATGTATAAAATGGATATACTTTGGTCCAGCAATTTAACTTGAACATTTTATCCCATAGAAACATACAAAAAGTACACAAAAATTATATGTACCAAGATGGCATAATTATTCATATTGGTGAACTAGAAACAATTTAAAATCCAGGAAAATAGTTAATGGATTATATTACTTTCCTGTTATGCAATATTTAGTATCTTTTTAAAACTCACAGGGACTTTTATACTGTCAGGAGATGCATCTATAATAAGTTCTTGAGAGAAGAAAAAAACAAGGTTTAGAAGAATACAAACTAATGTCCCATACTAAATTAATTTAATATATTTTATTATCTACTCAGGAAAATAAATTTGAGGTTCTGTTTTGTTACTTCTGGAGAAAATAATTGGTGTTTTTGCCCCAAACTTACATGAAGCAACTCTGCATATTTTAAATTTTGATAACATGCAAGTGCATATTTGTACAGAATACTTTTAGACAGTTATGATTTTTTGTATTATTGAAGTATAGTTGATTTACAATGTTGTGTTAATTTCTGCTGAACAGCCAAGTGATTTAGTTAAATATATATATATATATATATATATATATATATATACACACACACTAATATTGTTTCCATTATGGTTTATCACAGGATATTGATTATAGTTCCTTGTGCTTTACAGTAGGACGTTATTGTTTATCCATCCTATATATAATAATTTGCATCTGCTAATCCCAAACTCCCCATCCTTCCCTCCCCCACCCCACCCCACTGGCAACCACAGGTCTGTTCTCTGTGTCTGTGAGTCTGTTTCCGTTTCTTAGATATATTTATTTGTGTCATGTTTTAGATTCCATATATAAGTGATATCATGTGTTTGTCTTTCTCTTTCTGACTTACTTTGCTTATTAGGTCTATCCATGTTGCGGAGAAAGCAATGGCAGCCCACTCCAGTACTCTTGCCTGGAAAATCCCATGGATGGAGGAGCCTGGTAGGCTGCAGACCATGGGGTCGCTAAGAGTCGGGAACGACTGAGCAACTTCACTTTCCCTTTTCACTTTCATACATTGGAGAAGGAAATGGCAACCCACTCCAATGTTCTTGCCTGGAGAATCCCAGGGACAGGGGAGCCTGGTGGGCTGCCGTCTATGGGGTCGCACAGAGTCGGACACGACTGAAGCGATTTAGCAGCAGCAGCAGCATCCATGTTGCTGCAAATGGCATTATTTTATTCTTTCTTAAGGTTGAGTAATGTTCTATGTGTGGGTGGGTATCACATCTTTATCCATTCATCAGGCAATGTACACTTAGGTAAATAGAACTGCTATAAACATAGCGGTACATGTATCTTTTCAAATTATAGTTTTGTCTGGGTATATACCCAAGAGTAGAATTGCTGGATCGTATGGCAACTCTATTTTCAGTTTTTTGAGGAACCTCCATATTGTTTTCCATAATGGCTGCATCAGTTTACATTCTCATCCACAGTGTAAGAGGGTTCCCTTTTTACTCTCCTGCATTTATTATTTGTAGACTTTTTAATGTTGGCCATTCTGACTGGGGTGTGGTGGTACTTCATTTTAGTTTCGATTTGCACTGTAACAAATTATGTCGATGAGCATATTTTCATGCGCCTACTGACCACCTGTATGTCTTCTTTGAAGAGATGTCTGTTTAGGTCTTATGCTCATTTTTTGATTGGGTTGTTTGTTTTTGTTATTGAATTGTATGAGCCATTTGTATATTTTGGGATTTAAGCCCTCCTTTGTCACATCATTTGCAAGTATTATCTCCCAGTCCTAGGTTGTCTTTTCACTTTGTCTATGGTTTCCTTGCTGTGCAAAAACTTGTAAGTTTGATTAGGTTTTATTTGTTTATTTTTACTTGTATATCTATTGCCTTGGGAAACTGACCTAAGAAAACTTTGGGACAATTTATGGCACAGAATGCTTTGCCTATGTTCTTTTCTAGGAGCTTTATGGTGTCCTGTCTTATATTTAAGTCTTTAATTCATTTTTAATTTATTTTTATGTATGATATGGCAGTGTGTTCTAACTTCATTGCTTTATATGCAGCTGTGCAACTTCCCCAACACCACTTGCTGAAGAGACTGCCTTTTTCTCACTGCGTATTCCTTAGGTATTTATTATTTTACTTACTAAATAGCTTACTGTTTCAGAAACAGTCAAGGTACATCCAAACACACTTTGAAGAGAAAAATGCACACATACACACACACACACACACAAAACACTCAACATAAATATATTATTTTGATGTACACTGTTTTATGTATATTAAGTACTTTGTTTGCTTATATAAATTCAAGTACTAGGATCTAGGAAATATGTTCTGGTTTCAGCACTGCAGTGAGCATCAAATGTTCCTTAATTATTTTTTCTAAAAGTTTCCCACCTTTCTTCCTTCCACTTCCCTTCCTTCTTTCCACCTTCTCTCCATTCTTTTCTTCTGTTTTTCTTTCCACCTGTATCACTGTCTTATTCTGCCATTCTTGCTGCTTCTGCTGCTTTTTTACTTTATCCAACAGATGTTTAAGCTGCTATGTATTGAGCTGGAACATTGGCTTGATAAACTACAATTTCTTACCAATTAGTATTTTCTTGTCAAATCAACATGGGGTTTTATTTTATAATGTCTGCAATTTACTTATGCATATATTTGTTTTGAACTGAATACTATGAAAGCTCAAAAACAAATGCTGACTTTTAGGCAATATGTGGTGTGCTTTTGCTCTGTCTTATACAATTAATCCTCATAGCAACATTTAATATAGCATCTTTATTACAAATTTATTAAAAAGAAGGCTGGGAATTATTGAAATCAAACAACTTACCTCAGTCATTTTGTTAAGTTATTCATTTATAAAAATCATTTATCATAGTACATAAAATATTTTCAGAAAAAAAAACTCACTAGAGAAAGAGGCATGTGATCTCAAATACTTGCAGATTAATTAATAGGGCAGAAATATAAGAAATACTTTCTAGAAAATGTAGTATCTGAGATTAATTTTTCAAGACTAAACAGAAATTCACTGGGTATGTAAGAGAGAGGGAGGAACAAGTGATCCAGCCAGAGGGCTTGTCTTGAGCAAAGGTATAAAGACACAGAATGATAATGTATAAGGCTAGGGCTCCCAGCACCTTCAGAATTATTGCAACAAAATACAGAGCATAGGTATGTCATTTATATGAGTAATGAACTTAAGAGAATTATGCATGTCCATTTTGTAAACATATTGTGCCTCGTAATAAAGAACGAAAGGAAATTAAGTTTGTTTTGTTGCTTATGGGAAAATATTTAAAAGGGTATAATGTAGTTTTGCTGACATTTTAGAAAGTTACTATGAAAAGTGTAGGAACAAGGTATTAAAAGAGAAATACTAGAGGTAGAGCTTTCAGATAAGAAATTACTAGTTTTTTTTTTTAAGGTGAAGAGCAATGTTAAGAGTTAATAACAGTAGCCTCGAGTTGAGAACTGGGTTTGATTCCTGGGTTGGGAAGATCGCCCAGAGAAGGAAATGGCAACCCACTCCAGTACTGTTGCCTGAAAAATCCCATGGATGGAGGAGCCTAGCAGGCTACAGTCCATGGGGTCACAAAGAGTCAGACACGACTGAGCGACTTCACTTTCACTTTTTAAATAGTATTTCTATCTGTCATGTGCATGCTCAGTCATGTCCAACTCTTTGTGACCTCATAGACTGTAGCCCATCAGGCTCCTCTGTCCAATGGATTCTCCAGGCAAGAATACTGGAGTGGGTTGCCATGCCCTTCTTCAGGGGATCTTCCTGACCCTGGGATCGAACCAGCGTCTCTTAAGTCTCCTGCATTTTCAAGCAGGTTCTTTACCATTTGCACCACCTGGAAAACTTATGTATAGATATATCTATATATATGAAGTGAAAAAAGTAAAAGTGTCACTCGCTCAGTCATGTCCAACTCTTTGTGACCCCGTGGACTGGAGTCTGCCAGGCTCCTCTGTGGAATTTTCCAGGCAAGAATAATGAAGTAGATTACCATTTCCCTCTCCAGGGAATCTTCCTGACCTAGGGATTGAACTCAGGTGTCCTATGTTGCAAGTGGCTTCTTTTATAGTGAGGCATGTTTTTAGTCATTTCCCATTAGAACCTTAGGGATAGTAGATACTGATATCCTCATTATACAAAGAGAGAAGTAAGCACAGAAAGATAACAGCCAGAGACAGATTACCATTTAGAATGGAGCCATCATTTGAACTCAGACAGTCTGTCTCCTGACTTTGCTTTTCACAACTACATTATCAACAGTAAAATAAACTGGCATTACATTTGCGATAGTCTCATCAATACTAGGGCTTCCCAGGTGGCACAATGGTAAAAAATCCACCTGTAATACAGGAGTCACAAGAGAGGTGGGTTTGATCCATCTGTTAGGAAGATTCCTTGGAGAAAGAAATGGCAACTCACTCCAATATTCTTGCCTGGAAAATTCCGTGAATAGAAGAGCCTGATAGGCTACAGTCCATGGGGTCACAAAATGTCAGACATGACTGAGCACATAGTCCATCAATAATACTTTGAATAAAATACATGAAAAAGTTGTATGGGTTGGAAAGGGTTAAATTAACTCTTATGCTTAGGGCACATATTTGAATTTCCTGTGAAGAAACTGGCTAGATATGTCTTTGTATCAGTTTAACACATGTTAAGAAAGGTATCTGGATTGAGTATGAAAATTTGAAAGTTAATTGGAGACTTGAGAATATTCAAATTGCTCAGAAACTTTACATGAACCATAACAGAAGAGAAAAGGCATAAATGTAAGCCAAAGAGTAACACAGAAATACTTTTAAGTTTCTAAGGAAGAAAATAAATGTAGAGATTTAGAGCCCTTTGAAATGGAGAAAAAATGAAAAAGTTACTGCTCATAAAAATGGATACAGTTAATTTGTTTTTCTATGTGGCATGTGGACCACTTAGAGGGAATCAAATAGCTGAATGTATAAAATAAAATAGCCTGATACCCATCCCAGATATTAATCAATTTCTGGTAATGGAGATCAAATTATTTCACAAACTACAGTGACATTTCCTTTTTGAATGACTGAAAGGAAAGAATTAGGGAAGATATCCTAAAGAGATATATTTTAATGAACTACAATTTGATGAGTTTTAAATAATATGTAAAATCATGTGATTAGTACATCAGCCATGATATGGAACACTTTGGTCTTCCAAAAAGTCATTTCCTGCCTATTTGTACTCAGTTTCTTTATACTCCCTTTTCATCTCTGAAATCTCTGATCAAGTATCACTGATTTTGGCTTTTCTAAAATTTCATACAAATGAGATCATACAGTATGTGGCGTGTTGTATTTGCCTTCTTTCACAGAGTGTAAATGACCCATTCATGCTATTGCCTCTATCAGGAATCATGTCCTTTTCAATTTAAAGTTTATGGATCTTGGCAATTTGTTCGTCCCTTCAATACTGACGTATGATGGTTTCTTTCCTTTTTTTTTTTTTTTTTGCTATTATGAATAAAGCTCATTTGATTGTGTACAAGTCTTTGTATGGATATGTGTTTTTATTTCTATTGGGCAGATTCTTAGAAGTGAAATAGTTGGGTACTGTTAACTGTTTGACAAGCATGCAAGTGACTTTATGTGAAACTGCCAAGCTGATATCCAAAGAGGCTCTGTACCATTTGCATCCCATCAGAATTCCAGTTGTTCCATATGCTCACCAATACAGAGTATTTTCAGGTATTTTTAATTCTAGCCATTCTAATGGTATCCTTTTGTACTTATTTACATTTTCCAAATAAATAAAGATGTTGAACATTTTTTCATGTGCTTAGTTGCCATTCATAATATCAAGAGGAATGATTACGAAAATAAAAATATAAACTCAATTTTGAGTTCTTCATGTCTTAATTTTGTAACTCTTTGTATAGGCAATCAGTTTGCTTTTAATCAGATTTCCTGACACACAATCTGCCTTTTATAGGGTGAGAAGCATCTTGGACTTCAGTCTGACCTATACTTTTCCATGTTGTCTTTTAATCACACTGCTTCTAATTGGCCCACCTTCTCCTTCATTGGTGTACCTGGTCTGGAGGCTGCCCAAATATGGATTTCCATTCCCTTCTGTCTCTTGTATCTCTTATGTAGCCCTTATGGGAAATGCTCTTCTGCTTATCCTAGTTAAAGCAGAACATAATCTTCATGAACCTCAGTTCTATTTTTTGTCCGTGCTGGCCCTTACTGACCTAGGCCTTTCACTGTCCACAATGCCTAGTGTCTTGGCTATCTTCTGGTTCAATGTCCACTACATCAGCCTGGACGCCTGCTTAACCCAAATGTTCTTCATCCACACCCTCTCCTCTGTAGAATCAGGTGTCCTGGTAGCCATGGCTTTTGACCGCTTGGTAGCTATCTGCGCTCCACTGAACTACACCAGGATCCTGACCCACTCTACTGTCGCCTGCCTTAGCGGAGCTGCCGTCATATGCGGTGCCGCCCTGGTGGCCCCTCTGCCTTTCCTCCTCAGGACCTTCCCTTTCTGTGGGGCCAATATCCTCTCACACTCATATTGCTACTACCCTGATATGCTGAACTTGGCCTGTGGGGATGTCACTTTTAGCGGTGTCTATGGATTGGTGTTTGTACTCTTCACATTTACCGTAGATGTTGTCTTCATCTTAGTTTCATACGTGAAGATCTTGGCCACTGTAGTAAAGCTGGAGAATCAAGACAGAAACTGGAAATCACTGCATACCTGTGCCTGTCACCTATGCACAGTATTTGTGTTTTACCTGCCCCTCATCAGCTTGGCAGTGCTGCATCGCTACACTCAGAACACTTCCCCAATTCTGTTTACCAGCATGAGTAATGCCTACCTCCTCATGACACCACTGCTCAACCCTTTTGTCTACAGTCTCAAATCCAGACAGATCCAGGCTGCTCTGCACAAGCGATTTTGGGTGCAACGTGTTATTGCTAGAGAATGACATTTTTCTCTATATCAGAAGAAACAACCAATTTAAAAAGTGCTGTTCAGGATCTGCTATGTGCCAAATAGTATGTTAGACACCATGAATTAAAAAATAAAAAGACTCAGGCCTTTCCCTCAAGCTAATCTAACTATGGAGGGAAAGAGAAGCAGAGGGCTTAAATAAATGATCACAACTGACCATGAGTGATGACTGGTAGTGGTAAGGAGAAATGGCAATAGAAACTCAAGTTCAGTGTTTTTGGTGTATGAGTTGGATGAAATCATGTATTCACAACTGCTAAATTGAAGTGTATGATGCTGGATTTTAAAAGATCAAAGGGGGCTGATTTTATTGAGGAAACAAGATTTCACCTGATTCTTAATTAATTGCCCATGTGGTTTAAGTTGAAGCATTATAAAATTTTAAATTGGTGATAAATTTATCACTATATGGTTAATATTTCTGACCATCTCTTAGGGTTGGAGTACTAGTTGATATCTCAATATGATGGTTTTTAACAAACAATAAAGGAGCTGTATGAAAAGAAATAATATATAAGAATGTGAGAAGTGGTTATTCTTACTCATCCTGCTACTTCATTCAGAATTTATACTTTATTTGGATTTTGTTTGGTTTCCCACTCCATACTGAGAATATATATGGTTACATTTTGGCTTCTGAAACAAGGCTGTAACTCCTTTCTCTAACTTTCCAAGAGGAAATGAATTATTCTCTTGGGGTCAACTCTTGAGGTTAGTCATAAACAAATGAAGATTAGTCTTGCTGAATTAGCTTAGGAAACAAATGAAAGACTTAATTGTCAATGGCAGTGGATAAACATACAATAGTTTTAGCAAGAATTTCAAACAAATTTATGGAAGTTCTAAGTAAATTTCAAAATGCTTGCTAAAGAAATCAAAATATTTTTCATATTTGTCTAGCATATTTAGTAAGGCATCAGAGTCATACAGAAGGCAAAACTATAATATTCATATAGCTTCCATTCTATTAATGAAAATCATGGAACAGCAGCAGACCATTCAACTAAATATAATTAGTGAATTGGAGACTCAGTTTAAATGATGTAAATTAGGAGGAAAGTAAGCCATTGAAGGCTGTGTTTATTAGAAACTTCTGCCTGCAAGACTGAAAAGATCATGAAAAGAAAGACCATGGGAGCTTAATATCGATCTCAATTTCAAAAGTATCTGTCTAGCTGAAACCTGTTATATATTCACAGAATAGAGGGAGTAAAATATATAAATTGATAATCTTTGATCTTACTGAGAGGTCATTTGAGAAATATTGTGAGTACCCTCAAAACATAAAATGAAATTCTGATTCTTAGTATGTTTCTACAAGTTTAAAAATCTGATTTAATATTTTTATTTATTGACTCTTCACTCAAAAACGTTTTAACTCTGACACTCTTAAGTATGATGATAAGGAAATGGGGATCATTTCTCATCATTGTTCCATTTTTTTGAAGACTGCAGACAAATTTCCTTTGAGGAACTCCTTACCTCTCTGTACAGCTTGAGTGAGACCAATAATAACAATATTCTAATAAGTCCCTCTCTTGACCTTTCAACTGCAGAGATTAAAAACTGAAGAAAAAAATTCTGCCCCTTTACATAGTATGCTATAAAGAGTTTAAGATTTCCGTTTCTACTGGACAGGAAGGACACAAAACCATTTACAGAACATCTTCCCCAGTTATGTGATTATGTACATTAGGGAAAAAAAATGAGTGTAGAACAAGATAAAAGCAGATATGAGGGATTGCTTCAGAAAGAAAAGGACATAATGACATTCAGTGCTAAAGCTTGGGTCCCTAAGATCCTTTAATTTAATCTGTGCCCCATTCTGGTATTTCAGTTTACTTATAAATTGCTTTATTTGTAAGTCAAATAATTAAACAATTAATGACATATTCCGTCTTAATGGCATGTTGTTGCCTTAAAGTATGACAATTTTATTCCTGTCTTGTCTCACTCACTATGTACTAAATACCTAAATGAGAGCATTTTGTCTGATTCATTTGTCCCCTAATGTGTTGGCATATAGTGGATGCCAAGAATAGCTATGTAAAGGTAAAAAATAAGGGGGAACATGAGAAAGTGTAAGAAACAAAGGACAAAAGGTGATAAGTAAGAACAATTATACATGACTATTGAATCAATAGATTCATGAATTAATGTCCACTTAGTTAATTAAAAATGAATGAAATGGTAATATCTGGTTCTACTCTGTGATAATTAATTTTCAGGCATTATTAGCATAAATAAATAACTTAATGCCTGTCTCTGATTTGAGGTGACAATACTGAGCAGATAAATATATGATATACACAGTTATAAAATAGACAACCTAGTCTGAATTCTTGTAAACATTTACAAATACATACATTTTATATTTCAACATATGAAACATATGTTAAAATTAACCTCTAAATATGTCTTTGAACTTCAGAGCAACTGTATTATTTGCTGGTCATCTTTGATATCACCATCTGGGCAATAAAGACTTTATTCTTTCAGACTTATCTTTAAATCCTGGCTTGACCCTTATCCTTATCATATTTTTAGCTTGTAATATAATGGTTAATATTTATTGAACATTTATTATATACCAGATATTGTGGTAAGCATATTAAATAAGTTATGTGTAGCATAGCACATTTCTTCTTGCAATGTCCTTAGAAAATAGGTAACATTATCAACTCCTTTTCACATTGAGGCACATTAATGGTCACTCACTATGTTCCCTGGATACATAGAAGATAAATTATAGAGTCCTGATTTTACTTTAATTGATACATACTTATCCTCAAATTAATATGAAATCCAATTTAATACAACCTGAGAAAATTAAGTATGATTACATAGATGGCAAATTTTAGGTACAGAAGTTTTGTTATATTTTTGCTTTAACCTCTTATTGTATTTTTGTATCAGATGAAGTTTAGATTAATGTGGTTTCAGAAAAAATCATAAAATAGATCTCAATAAAAATATAAAAATAAAACCTCTTATCTCCCATTTGGACTATTTCCCTTTGTAATATCTCAAACCCACCAAAGATAATAACTCTCTGTATAATAATATAAATATCTTACTTTTAATCAAAGTTGAGCCATATAACTATATATGAAGGATTCTCATACAGCAAATATTTGTCAAACTGTGTGGATTGAAATGGGGCTCCTGGATAAGTGATGTGAACTTTAGGGGTGAGAAACATAAAGCAAAGGTGAAGGAACATTTAGAAATATATTCCCTGATCTAATATTTAAAACTAAAAGGAAATCTCCTACTTCCAAAAGATTGTAGTAAAATTATACAAAGTGAAAGTGTTAGTCACTCAGTTGTGTCTGACTGTGTGCGACCCCATGGACTGGAGCCTGCTAGGCTCCTCCGTCCGTGGAATTCTCCAGGCAAGGATACTGGAGTGGGTTGCCATGCCCTTTTCCAAGGGATTTTCTTGACCCAGGGATTGAACCTGGGTCTCCTGCTTTGCAGGCATATTCTTTACCATTTTGAGCCACCTGGGAAGCAAAATCACACAGAGACATACCAAAGGGAGGACCTCAACACGCAAGAAATACATGTCTATTCCTGTTTGTTTTTACAGTATCCCTGACCTTATGATAATTTACTCAAAATACTTCTACTCTGTTCTAGCTTGTCTTAAATTTGAACAGTCTACCTAGTGCACTTCTAATCTGTTTTGTTTTCACACTATAAACCAATGGGTTCAAGACAGGTGTGAGAAAAAGGAAAATATTGGGCATGATGATGTGGGGGAGAGAGGAGTGGTACCTGCCTATTCTGTGGCTCAAGGCTAAGGCAATAAGTGGCACATAGAAAATGAAGATGGTGAGAATGTGGGAGACACAAGTGTTGAGCACATTAAGGCATCCTTCCATGGAAGCTATTCCCAGAACTGTCTTCAAGATTAGAGCATGAGACAGAACAATAAAGACAGAGTCCACCCCAAAGGAGCAGAGTACCAAGTCCAGCCCATAGATAACGTTCACACGAATAGACCCACATGCCAGCTTCATCACATCAGAGTGGAAGCAGAATGAGTAGGACAGAACAATATTCTTACAGTAGGGAAGCTTTTGGAGCAGAATGGGCAAGGGGATCATCAGTGCTACCCCTCAAGCCACAGCAGCCAGGCCCATCTGAGTAATGTGGGAGGAAGTCAGGACAATGGTGTAACATAGTGGGTTGCGTATGGCCACAAAACAGTCAAAGGCCATATCCAGCAGCATGGCTGACTCCATGGAAGAGAAGGTGTGGATGAAGAACATCTGAGCCAGGCAACCATGGAACTCAGTCTCTCGATGGTTGAAAATAAAGACTTTAAGAACAGTGGGCAGTGTAGACTGACATGTCTATGTCAGTGGCAGCTAACAAGGACAAGAATACATATTGAGGCTCCTGAAGGCTGGGAGTCTTGTGTACTATGTGAATGATGATGCTGTTCCCCAGGATGGCAGTCACGTACATGATGCTCAATGGGAGGGAGATCCAGTTATAAGATGCCTCCAGCCCTGGGATTCCTGACAGAAGGAAGAAGGGTGGTTGATGGTGGGTACTGTTGAGCATAGACGTGATGGTGAAACTTGAAAAAAGAGAGTATGTGTAGAAAGTCAAGCAGTAAAGTTAACTCAGTTTCATTCCGTAGTTGAAGAGAATTCAGAGGCAGAGGAAGGTAAATTCTGTTGCATGAAGAGAAAATTGAATAGGGTTAAATTTAGTTTAATTCAAAAAGCCTATGTAGTATTTTTAGGTCATTCATAACTGTTTTGTGAGTATATTTGTTGATACATTTGTAGCATCCAAACACTGCCAGGTAAACTATGCCAAAGGATTTTAAACAGAAAGATCTCACATAACAAATGAAGATTCACAAATCACATGATTAATTTAGTCATTTTAAAACATGCAGTGGGGGACGTTCTTGGTGATTCAATGGTTAAGACTTTGCCTTCTAACTCAGGGAGTGAAGGTTCAGTCCCTGGTGAGGTGCTGGGATCCCACAGGCCTTGTGGCAAAAATCAAAACAAAACAAAAACAAAACAGAAGCAATATTGTAACAAATTCAATAAAGACTTTAAAAATAGTATGCATCAAAAAAGTTGTTTTATAAAATAAAACAATGCATTGGAAACAAGGGTAAAGATGGGATTTATTAACACATTTAAAACAGTGTACAAATGGGAAGGAAAGCCTGCAGTACTGAATGCTGGATTATGCAATATTCATATGTTCTGTGTCTCTGCTGATGGTGTTAGAAAGACAAGAGGTGAGGTCTGAGCAAGGTAACCCCACAAGTGAAAAGTCCTTGGAGCCAGCACTCATGCTCACTCTATCAGGCACACAATAGCATCATGTATGTATGGCCACAGCTTTAATTTTTCACTAATAAGGCTGCCCAACATGCATAAATTCTTCCCATATTTCTTGGGCTGAGAACATGGGGACCAGAGCAAAACCACAATTGATGTTTTTAATAAGTGAGTGATTTAGATATTTATAAAATAACTGTCATTCTAGGCATGGCATTATCATACTTCTGATTTTTTTTCTATTCATTTTCTATCTAGAAATAACGTTTGTTCAATCATATATTTCATATATTATGTATTTAGCATGTCCTTACATGACCTACAACTTAGCCACTATAAAGAGTCCGAAATGCAGTTCTTAGATGCAGTCTCAAAAATGACAGAATGATCTCTGTTCGTTTCCAAGGCAAACCATTCAGTATCACGGTAATCCAAGGCTATGCCCCAACCAGTAACGCTGAAGAAGCTGAACTTAAACGGTCCTATGAAGACCTACAAGACCTTTTAGAACTAACACCCAAAAAAGATGTCCTTTTCATTATGGGGGACTGGAATGCAAAAGTAGGAAGTCAGGAAACACCTGGAGTAACAGGCAAATTTGGCCTTGGAGTACAGAATGAAGCAGGGCAAAGGCTAATAGAGTTTTGCCAAGAGAACACACTGGTCATAGCAAACACCCTCTTCCAACAACACAAGAGAAGACTCTACACATGGACATCACCAGATGGTCAACACCGAAATCAGATTGATTATATTCTTTGCAGCCAAAGATGGAGAAGCTCTATACAGTCAGCAAAAACAAGACCGGGAGCAGACTGTGCCTCAGATCATGAACCCCTTATTGCCAAATTCAGACTTAAATTGAAGAAGTAGGGAAAACCACTAGACCATTCAGGTATGACCTAAATCAAATCCCTTATGATTATACAGTGGAAGTGACAAATAGATCTAAGGGACTAGATCTGATAGAGTGCCTGATGAACTATGGACAGAGGTTCGTGACATTGTACAGGAGACAGGGGTCAAGACCATCCTCATGGAAAAGAAATGGAAAAAAGCAAAATGGCTGTCTGAGGAGGCCTTACAAATATCTGGGAAAAGGAGAAGCAGAAAGCAAAGGAGAAAAGGAAAGATAGTCCCATCTGAATGCAGAGTTCCAAAGAATAGCAAGGAGAGATAAGAAAGCCTTCCTCAGTGATCAGTGCAAAGAAATAGAGGAAAACAACAGACTGGGAAAGACTAGAGATCTCTTCAAGAAAATTAGAGAAACCAAGGAACCATTTCGTGCAAAGATGGGCTCGATAAAGGACAGAAATGGTATGGACCTAACAGAAGCAGAAGATATTAAGAAGAGGTGGCAAGGATACACAGAAGAACTATAAAAAAAGATCTTCATGATCTAGATAACCACAATGGTGTGATCACTCACCTAGGGTCAGACATCCTGGAGGCTGAACTCAAGTGGGCCTTAGGAAGTATCACTAGAACCAAAACTAGTGGAGGTGATATAACTCCAGCTGAGCTATTTCAGATCCTAAAAGATTATGCTATTAAGTGTTGTACTCAATATGCCAGCAAATTTGGAAAACTCAGCAGTGGCCACAGGGCAGGTCAGTTTTCATTCCAGTCCCAAATAAAGGCAATGCTAAAGAATGTTCAAACTACTGCACAATTGTGGTAGACTCACATGCTGGCAAAGTAATGCTCAAAATTCTCCAAGCTAGGCTTCAATGGTATGTGAAATGAGAACTTCCAGATGTTCAAGCTGGATGTAGAAAAGGCAGAGGAACCAGAGATCAAATTGCCAACATCCACTGGATAATCAAAAAAGCAAGAGTTCCAGAAAAACATCTACTTCTGCTTCATTGACTACACTGAAGCGTTTGAGTGTGTGGGTCTCAACAAACTGTGGAAAATTCCTCAAGACATGGGAATACCAGAGCACCTTACCTGCCTCCTGAGAAATCTGTATGTACGTCAAGAAGCAACAGTTAAAACTGGACATGGAACAACAGACTGATTCCCAACTGGGAAAGGAGTACGTCAAGACTGTATATTGTCACCCTGCTTATAAAACTTATATGCAGAATACATCATGTGAAATGCCACGCTGGATAAAACACAAGCTGGAATCAAGATTGCAGAGAGAAATATCAGTAACCTAAGATAGGCAGATGACATCACCTTTATGGCAGAAAGCAAAGAGGAATTAAAGAGCCTCTTGATGAAAGTGAAAGAGAAGAGTGAAAAAGTTGGCTTAAAACTCAACATTCAGAAAACTAAGACCATGGTCCCATCAGTACATGGCAAACAGATGGGGAAACAATGGAAACAGTGAGAGATATTATTTTTGGGGGCTCCAAAATCACTGCAGATGGTGGATGCAGTCATAAAATCAAAAGACACTTGTTCCTTGGAAGAAAAGCTATGACAAACCTAGATAGCATATTAAAAAGCAGAGACATTAGTTTGCCGACAAAGGTCCATGTAGTCAAAGCTATGGCTTTTCCTGTAGTCATGTATGGATGTGAGAGTTGAACTGTATTCAAAGCTGAGCACTGAAGAATTGATGCTTTTGAACTGCAGTGTTGGAGAAGACTCTTGAGAGTCTGTTGGACAGCAAGGAGATCAAGTCAGTCAATCCTAAAGGAAATCAGTCCTGAATATTCATTGAAGGACTGATGCTTAAGCTGATGCTCCATACTTTGGCCACCTGATGCGAAGAACTGACTTATTAGAAAAGACTCTGATGCTGAGAAAGATTAAAGGCCAGAGGGGAAGGGGATGGCAGAGGATGAGATGGTTTGATTGCATCACCAACTTGATGGACATGAGTTTCAGCAAGTTCCAGGAGTTAGTGATGGACAGGGAAGCCGGGCGTGCTGCAGTCCATGGGGTCACAAAGAGTCAGACACAACTGAGCGACAGAACTGAACTGAAATTTCAATAATCATTTACAAATATAATAGTAAAATTTAGTTTGCACTTTTGCAGTGTCATGTTGGTGTTTGGACTTGATTTAAATGTAGTACTGTGGAAAAAAATGTTTAATTTATGCCAATAATGTATTAGCTTTATTTTATAACAAGTAGAATTTGCTAAAATTCGGATGTATTACCATAAGAAAAGAATTAGTTGAAACCATTCAGAATATGTGTGTGTGTGTGTGTGTGTATTTGTGTATATGTGTGTATGTATATATGTATATATATATATATATATATAATGTGCCTTCTGGATATTATTGAGTTTTCTTTTCTTTCATTAGTGGTCTACTGTTATCAACTACTCCTATTAGAAGGTGCCAGCTAGAACAAGGATAGAAAGCAAAGAGTTTGGGATGTAGAGGAAGTTTCTTTCAGATATTAAAACCAAAGAGGAGTAATAGAACCCCTTTCAGCATGAGATGGATAAGAGAAACACAGATAGGCAAGGAGAACTGAAAAGATATAATCTTCAAGGTCTCAGGTTCAGCTGCACATTCTTTGGCCATCATTCAGAGTGTCAGGGCATGAAATGCTAGAAACCCAATGTGTTTTGAGGGAGAAGTTAAAATCAGAAGGAGATTAATAACCTAATATCTGTTATCTCCTGAGGGAGATTTCCATGGAAACTATCTCATGCCATCATCAGAGAGCAGCATTAGGGTGAAAATGAGCACATGGTATATTCAGTGAGGGAAGCAGTTTCTTGCTCTTCCACAGTGCAGCACGTGGATCTAAGTGTTCTTTACAGCACTGCGGGTGACACAAAAATCATGGCGAATGCTGACTAGTAGAGTTGTCAAAGGAATTGTTATGCCTAGGAAAAAGTGATTCTGCAGCCAAAGGCTAAAACAAAACAAAACAAAACAAAACTTAAGAGTCAGGGAAATAAGAGAAAATGGGTCAGTTTTCAGGGCCTGTAGGCTAAGAGCCATTGTTACAGTTGGATTGTTAACTAGATTGAAGAGAAAATCAGTCAAAATGCCACAGAGGATGAGAAAAATCAGCGTTCCATACAGAGTGAGGAGGTAAGACAAGATTCAATCAGCAAGGGTCTGCCAAGTATTACAGACTTAGAAGAGAGGCCCATCCAGTTCTTGGATCCAGGGCCGTGTCAGCTTCCCCTTCAATGCAGTGATGAGGGGTTTGGAGGGAGGTGACAGTTAGTGGCAGAGACCTGTGGAAGAAAGAAATTTCCTGGCAGAGAATATCAGTTTCCAATTGACAGAAAAGATGACACCACAGCAAATATCTTTTTTAAACTCAAAAATTTTAATTGACGTTTTAAGTGGAAGAACCGTCAGCTGTCTGAGAGTAGATAAGACTAAAAAAAATCTAAACTCACCACATCTTATTTGAGTATAAAGTACAAAACCTGTTACATTAGAATTTTATATATCATAATACTGGCTGACGAAAGAATGGCCTACTAAATGATTGTTTCAAGTGCTAACACAGAAGATGAGGGTTCAATCCCTAGTCAGGAAGATCCCCTGGAGTAGGAAATGAACCCACTCCAGTACTCTTGCCAGGATAATAATCCCGTGGACAGAGGAGCCTGGTGGGCTACAGTCCATGGGCTTGCAAAAGAGTTAGACACAATTGAGCACACAAATAGGGGCTGTCTTAAAGGCAAAGCCTATAACAGAAATTAGTTTGGAGGCAGTGGAGAATTTGGGGCTGTGGAAGAAGAGTGACTGCAAAGAGATAAAAGGCGCTTGTGGGGTGATGGAAATATTCCATATTTTGATTTATTGTGGTGGTGATTTCATGACTAAATATTTCTAAGAGTTTATCAGACAGTGCATGTACATCTAAACAGAGTGAACTACTATTTGAAAGTATGCGTTAACAAAATATGCCTTAAACATGTCAAGTAGATTATATAAATATCCTTGCAACAATAATGTCTTAAGGAAATTTACACACGCCAACAGTCCAAATGTGTGCATTATTTTACCATCCATGATTTATTTGTGTTTTTGTTCACTTTTATTTATTTTATAAAAGGTTTATGATGGTTGCAGAACCATTTAACAAACTTCATGTTAAACAGTACAGAGGGGAGATCGGAAAGAAAGACTTTTCATGTGATTTGAAAATAAAACAGAGAAAATGTATTCAAATCACCTCATCTACTGCCACCTAAAAATTTGATGTATCATTTAATATTTGTGTGTTTTAAACTACAAATCATATATGTAACAGAAAATAGTATCTACTACAGAGTCTTGATGGGGAGATAAATTAGAAACATTTTTCTTTGATCATAGTAACACTCTATCCCCATCAGATTTAAATGATCTATGGGTTCATAGGAAACATTTTCAAATGGTTTTCAAGTGGAGTGGCTATTTGTATTATTCTTTAGATTAAGAAAATAAAACTAATCACAAAAGTCTATTTTTTTCCTACTCTGGCAAATACTGATTATTTCTATCTCCAGTTCAGTAGAGTGGGAGTGGGGAAGATTGTTTGCCTGATGGACAAAAAGCATCAAGGTTAATTTTTTGTTGTTTGCTTGTTTCATTGCTTTTTAAATTATTCAAAAAGGCCAAATTCTCTATTGTGCCTTATTCAGTGACATGGCCATGTGGCTAAACTGGGAAAATGGGTAGACAATAAACAAGAATGTTGTTTAGAGTAGGGAGAATTTGAGTAATATAATTTTAGGTCCTTAAGTAATTACTTGGGGGACTTTAATCAGCAAAACATACCTTTTTTATAATGAATGAATCCCAAACTGGCCATAGTGAGATGAATTTTAATAGTTAATCTGCCTCAGACCTTATTATGATTCTGAAGCTATTATATATATGTTTTCAGATATACAAAAATCATTGACAACATAACTCATGTCAATTTCACTGATACGATAGTTACAAGGAAAATGCAGAGGAAGGTATTTGTAAAATGGAAAGCCTCATTCAAATGAAAGTCATTAAACATATTTTAATTATTCACTGACTCTTTACCTTTTGAACTCCTTTGTTGACTTTTAATTACATTCACATTTGATACTAAGACTTACATTTTTTCAAGTAAAACAGTCTCTGGACTCTTCTTCGTATTTGCTGGGTCTTGATACTATAAATAATGGGGTTCATCAAGGGTGGGAAAAGGATATAGACATTTCCCATGAGAACATGAACCCAGGGTGAGAGGTGTCTGCCAAAACGATGAACCATAGTCAGACCAATGATTGGAATGTAGAAAACCAAAACAGCACAGATGTGAGATACACAGGTCTGCAAAGACTTGATTCTCTCTTCTCGTGATGCAATTGCTAAGACTGCATGCAAGATCATGATATAGGAGATAATGATGAGCACTGCATCCAACAGCAAGTTGCTGATCACCAGGGCCAGACCATAGATGCTATTGAAGCGGATGTCTGAACAGGCCATTCGAATTAAGTCTTGGTGCAGGCAGAAAGAGTGAGAAAGGAGGTGGGGGTGACAATAATTTAAGAACTTTAGGCGAATAATGACTGGAGGTATGAGCATAGAACTCCTACATAAGATTGCGACCCCAATCTTCATGATTTTGTCATTAGTTAGGATGGAGGAATAGCGTAGTGGGTTGCAAATGGCAATGTAGCGGTCAAAAGCCATAGTAAGGAGGACAGAGGACTCCATGAAGGACAGACCGTGGATGAAGTAGGACTGGGCGATGCAGACATCCAGGCTGATCTCTTGAATGACCCCCCAGAGGATTCCTAGCACTGTGTGCACGGTGGACAGCCCCACACACAGATCAGTGAGGGCCAGCATGGCCAGGAAGTAGAACATGGGCTGGTGCAGGCTCGGCTCCGTCCTGATCACGTGGAGCACCATGCAGTTCCCCAGGAAAACCATAGCATAAATGGAGGCGAAAGGGATGGAGAGCCAGAGATAGTCAACTTCTAAGCCAGGAAAACCAGTGAGAGTAAATCTGGAACTATTGAAGTTCAAGATAGAGATAGCAGACATTAATAGAGGATTAAAAATATTTCTAGAGAGGTATTAAAAATTAGATCATTTTATAACCCTTTAATTTCTAGTAATGTTTGTCTTCTTTTGAGAAGAAAATATAATACAGTTTCTTTAAGTATCATAAACTCAGCAAAGTAGAGACTTGATTCATTATTCTTTAGGTCAAGAACCGGTTGTCTAAACATAGCTATTCCAGTGCTAGTGACTAAGAATGTCAGAAGACTAGAGGGTTTTATGCAGAAACAATAATGTTAATAGGCTTATGGGACTCAGTTGGGGATACGCTTCTGGGATCTCTGTTTATTTCAAATGGAAGATAATATATGACCATGGCTGGCAGCACCACTGGGAAAATGTGAAATGCATGTGTAATTTTTCTCTTGGGTAGAACAGCTGATCATTTTACTATCACCAAAGTATCATAAGATCCCAAAGGAGATAGACTTGTTAAAGTAACCTAACTTTGCATAAAATAAAGTTAGCAAAAATAAATCTAACAAAATAAGTGGAATCAGAATTGTTGTGTGGTGCATTCCACACTGTTTAGCTTCTAATAAATTGTTTACTGATTTTAGTTGTGCTTTATTTTTCTTTTCTATGTTCATGTATCTCTTTATCCTGTTAAAAGCTTTCTAACTTTTCTGACATTCTCAATACTTTTACTTTTTATGTCTGTCTATAAAATGTAAGTCATGCATTTTAGACTGTAAAGTCCAAAGCCTGCATTTGATCTTGAGAAATAGTTGGGCATGAAATAGCTAGATCATATGGTAGGTATTTAACACCTTGGCAAGAATAGAGTGGAATGAAATATTTGAGTATTCTAAGGAAAAAAAAACTTTCAGACAAAACTGATTTCAGAACAATGAAAACTATCATGGATGAAGTAGAACATGACATAGTAAAAAGAAAGGGGGGTCAATTTTTACCCAAAATTAGTATTCAGAGCTCTTGTGGTTATTTGTGGGCATGCTCAGAGAGGGAGAAAATTGAGTCTCCTGATGTAAATACATGTCCTTGATGTAATACTCTCCTTTCTTGGTTCAGCTCTCATACTGTAAATAATCTTCTTCATGATCTATTTTGTGCCATCATTTAAGATTCTTATATTCTGCCCATGAATATAATTGAGCCAACATTTTAGAAATGTATTACACCACTTACTAACATTGGCAGTACCCTATGAATTAGCAATATGACTTTCAGATGCAGAAATCATCACTCTAAGTGCACCAAGATACATCTACAAGAATGTTTAAAATTGTGTTCTTTATAATAAACTCTTCTCAATGTCCATAAACAGAGGATGGGTAAAGAAGCTGTATTATAGTCATACCATGGTACATTATGCAGCAAAGAACATGAGCATGACAGATGTACAAAAAATATTCTAGTCAAAAATTCGCAAGAAGAAAAACAGAAAACAATCAATACTATGTACTTCCAATTACATAAAATTGAAAAACCAGCAAAACTAAGCTATACGGTTTAATAATGCATGCTGTGTTTGTAAACATATATAGAAAAAATGTATAATTACTTTAGCTCTTAATACAGAGATTATCTTTAGGAAGAGTGAAAGATTGTAAAGGTGAAGGAACACAACATAAGACTTGTAAGGAATGAGAAAGTGTTTCTTCATCTAGAAGTTATTTTCATGAACTTTACAAAAATTGGTTATTTTCATTTTTCTGTATGAGAATTAATTATATTTCAAAAATCAAAGAAAATATACCTGCACTAGTGGTTATATTACTTGCTTCTAATCACCTGAATCAATGTTTAAATTCTAACTACTTATTCTTATGAAAGGTAAGGTAATTACTTTGCTTGTATTTTCTCCTGAACTGTTAACTCTTACTAATTAACCTATTTCTAATCTTCTATTTTAGAGACAAAAAATAGTTGCTCGATTATCACACCTTGTTATTGGTTTCTTTAGCTAATTACAGGTTTAAAAAACTTGATTGTCAACCCACAGTCATATTATACCCTACATACTTCATTTGAAAATTACTTTTTATGTGTGATGATGTACTTTTATGGTTTATGTTGTTTGTCTTTCCTCACACTCCAGAAGATAAACGAAGCCAGGCATTCTGATGCATATGGAAAATGTTTGTTTGTTTGTTGTTGATACAGCTAGTTTTATTTTTCTTATTGAGCTTTTCAAATGTGCGTGCTTTTTCTAGTATAATTTATGCCCTTTGGCACATTTTTGCACTTTATATTTTGGAATGTGGTTCTCCCAATTCCTGCATAATTAATTGGTTATTGTCATCACACTCCATTTGCCTTGGTTTCTTATTCAGGGATATCACAACTTCTTATCTTCATTCTGTGCACATTACATACTATAACCTCTTGGAGAGAATTCATGTATTTGCTATTTTACTTCTTTTGAGAGGTGGATGTCTTCATCAGTTATTCATTATGCACTATGATTGCCACAACTTTTTGAAACACTTAATGCTGTAACAGATTTAAAATTAATTAAGTTTCTGTACCTCATTAAAGATATTTTTGTATGTCTGAGATTCACTAACATATTGCTTTATTACTTCCCTCAGTGTATTTTTCCTTTCTTCCTATACCTCAGGTTTATAAAAATTTTATTAAAAACTTAGGGCAGGACTTCCCTGGCAGTCCAGTGGTTAAGACTCCACCCTTTTAATACAGGGGGCACGGGTTCAATCTTTGGTCAAGAGCAAACATTCCAAAGATTCCATACGCTGCTCAGTATCTAACCTACCTGAGGTCAGTTGCAAAAGTACATTATGACTCAAGTTCATTCTGTTTTATTCAACAAAATTATTTCTTCCAAAATAATTATCTGCTTCTGTCTCTTAAATGACATGATTCCTTTTTGTTTCTTTTTCTTTTTCTTGTAGTGAAACCTTGGGTTGTTTCTTTCTTTGACTATGCATTACTTTACAACTACATATTCAGATATCTCTCTTTGTTTACTATGTTTTTCTTAAAAGTTTTATTACCCTAAAGTCTCTATATTTGTTGGCTTTGAATACCATTGATCAACAGCAAGAAAATGTCTTAATTATTCATTATTCAATGTCATTTTTCTGAAGTTTGAAGAAGCCTCAAGCATTATCTTACTGTTGATAAAAGCACCAATTAGACACAGTTCCTCTACTCAAGACACTTGCAGTATGACATTTCTAAATGCAGTGAAAATGTATTTGTATATGTGTTCAATGCTAGAACTAAAGCTCCAATTTCAAGTAAAACTCAAATTGGGTAAAACCATTAAAATATTTCTCTCTGGAAGGATGTTTTCTATTTAGATACTGATTGGATTTTTTGGTTAAAACATGCATATTTTTGAATATGCTTAAAACTTCTATTAGCATTTTTTAATGCATGCTTTCCTGTGATAACTCCTCAGTGTTTATAGACTTTGGTCAGCATCACACAGATTTTATGTTTCTGATATTGATATTACTAATTTTACATAGTTTGTATATTCATAAGTTATTCAGAGAGAGTAGACAAAAATAGATAAGCAATTTCAAAATGTCAAAATATAGATTCATAAATATTAGAAAGTGAAACATAGCTAGAATTATAGCTTTGAATTGGTTTAGCAGCCTGCAAATATTGATATATTTCATGGTGCTTGAAAATTACTGGAAATGAAGTGCTGTTTTCTGCAATTTTGCTGTCAATATGTGTTGCTAGAAGGGAAATTCTACGTTTAAATAAACAGGACCAAACAAAAGTAACAGAAGCAATTTGAAATCCAGCATAAGAGGGCTTCTTTATGTGAATAGCAAACCAGAGTTTTTAAGCATTTGAAGATTTGTTAAATTATCAGCATTTGAGCTTTAAAGATTGTTTTCAGATGTAGATATTCCTTCATGATGTAACTTTTCACCATATTAAAGTTGCTACTTTAAACTAACCTAAAATCTCTACAGAAGGAGCCACTAATGATCAGGATGTCTTTTGAAGATCATTTTCAGGACATGGTCACGAATTTGTTTGGTATTCACTCCATAGACGACGGGGTTGAGAAAAGGTGGCACTAAAAGGTAAAGGCTAGATAAAAGGATATGAACGTATTGGGGTATGTGAGAACCAAACCTGTGTGTGAAGAAAGAGAAGAAGCCAAGGAGATAGAACTGTAGAAAGACACAAATATGAGCGATGCATGTATTAAATGCTTTCAATCTTGCTTCCTTCTGGGGTAGTTGAAAGACAGTGACAAAGATCTGAACATAGGACAACGTGATAAAGCTGATGTCAAATCCTAAAATGGTGAAGGCAACAAACAGACCTAATATCTTGTTGATCCGTATATCTTCAGTAGCCAGCTTCACAATGGCCATATGCTCACAGTAAGAGTGGGAGATGACTGTGGTTCGGTAGAATTTAAGACGATATTTGATAAGCACTATGCATGGTGCTACAAGAACGACAGCCCTGAGTATCACACCAATTCCGATGTGAGTCAAGAGTTTTTGGGAGAAGATACTGGCATGTCTTAAGGGGTTACAGATGGCAACATAGCGATCTAGGGCCATGGCCAGTAAAACACCTGATTCGGTTGCCTGGAATGAGTGAATAAGCCACATTTGTAGAAGACAGGCACCAAAGGAAATCTCTGTCAAATGAAACCAAAAGATGCCTAACATTTTGGGGAGAATACACGTGCTAAGTGCAATGTCTGTGGCCCCCAACATGGCCAGAAAAATGTAGATTGGACTATGAAGGCTGTTTTCATATTTGATTATCACTAAAATTAGTGTATTCCCAATCACTGCCATAAGGTACATGAAACAGAATGGAATCCCAATCCAACACTGCACTGACTGCAGGCCAGGAATCCCGATGAGTGTTAGTACAGAGGGCATGAAGACTGAGCCATTGGGTGTGAGCATGGTGATCTGAGTAGTAGAATCAAGAAGTTCTACTTCTATGTCATCTTTTAATTCCTGTTAGAAGTGCAAAATTAAAAATTAGAGTGAGTTATTTTGGCAAAATATACTTTAGTTAGATTAGGAGGATACCATCTTACTTTCTCTGCCCAATAACTCCTCTCTAATTTTCCATCTCTTTTCTCAATGTCTTTACATAACCAATCATCAGATTCTATGTTTCCGCATGCCTTTATTTTTTTCAGTGAGAAAAATTAAGTGGACTGCATGGCTTCTTTCTGGCCCATGACTACTGAAAGAAATTCCCCTTAGCTTGTACTTTTGTGCGTGCTAATCATCATCAGTACTTTCTTTCTTTTTTGGTCACCTACCAGTTGGAATTGAGGGAAAAATTCATTTAATTCAATGTAATGAATTTGAAGACTAGACTGCACCTAGATCCAGCATGAAGGATCTATAGTAGTGGTAAATCATTCTGTTTGGTCATAATCAGAAAGCAAGTTTGATTAGAATATTTTTCAGTTTGACAGTTCGCTGTTTTTTTTTTCCTCTTAAATTGGTTTCTTCTTGGCCAGATCCCTCTGAAATATACTCTCTCAGAGTGCTTTCAACTAATTATTCAAACTTTCAGTGTTTTCCCAAAAATGAGCCACACATCTTTACCTTCCTCTACTTAAGCTCTCAGAAAATAAATCCATTACTTTTAAAGTCATGGATGTTATCCCCTTATCCTTAGTAGTTCCTTTAAGATTTGTTCTCACTATGCCCTGCTATGTGTACATCACTTGTATTCAATTTCGGGTGTCAGCCTAGGTCTTCTGTTCTTCTCCCTCTTTACCAATAACTATTAGGTCTGAAAAGCTATTTTTTTTTCTGAATTAGTTGCAATAACGTAGGAACTTGTATTAAATTGTAATGTTTCCTTTACTTATAGCCTTATGCATGTAATAGCCACTCAAAATACAATTTCTATAGTTAACATTTTTCTTTTACACAATTGTATTTCATAGGACCAGATTCATCTCCTTCTTTGTCTCTGCCCTTCAGTAGTTACTTCATTCATATCACTATTTGCTGCTAGGACCTCCTATAAGTGACTTTGTCTTATCATTTTCCAAACTCGTTGGGGTTTTCCCAGGCTGCCAATTCCCTACTATTTCTTCTGTGAAATACATGTATACTCATATGTGTGTGTTTAACCCCAGTAAAAGCAAAATATTAATTTACTAATTAGTAAATATTTTTTGACTAATTGTAAAGCTCCTTTTTGGAACCATTAGAGCAAATATAAAACAAAGACTATGAGAAAGTCCTAAAACAGCAGATTTGGAATAAGAAAAAATCTCTGCTCATATTCTCTCCATCATCCTTCAAGTTGTTTCTCCTGATAAGCTTAGATTCTCTCACAGACAAAAAGATATATCTATCTTACCTGAGGTCAATTGCAAGAGCATTTGTTGCTTATTTTTCTTAAAACTTATTCCTCTATGAACAAGGCTTTCCTTTTGGACACTTATGTTTAGGAATTCTTCTTGGAGCAAATACACAATATACCAAAGCAGATGTTTTTCAAATTAGAAATTAACATTTGAGAAGTTTATTTCCTAATGATTTTATTAAATACATATTAATTAAGCATCCACTATAATCAAAGTATTATTTGCACCAACTGTAGAACAAATATCAATGTATTTATCATATAACTATGAAGTACTTACATTGTGCTCAGTGCTTGAAACTCAAAAAGTAGTGTCAACCATTGTTAAATATGCATTATATTTTTTATTTAAGTTTGTAAATTTTAATTTTTTTTATTTTCCTCTATTATATTGGCATCATTACCCTATTTTATTAATGAAAAGCTAAGGCTTGTTAATTTATAAATAACATTTGTTGTTGTTCAGTCGCTAAGTCACGTCTGACTCTTTTGCTACCTCATGAACTGTAGCCCTTCTCTGTCCATGGGATTTCCTAGGGAAGTTGCCATGGAGTGGGTTGCCATTTCCTCCTTCAGGGGGTCTTCCAACCCAGAAATCGAACCCTCATCTCCTGCACTGAGAGACAGATTCTTTGCCAGTGACCTACCAGGGAAGCCCATAAGTAAATGTACTTTGTTCTAAATTATATGGGATATTGATCTAGGTAAAACAAAAAAAGTAATTTATGTCTTCTGAAATTTTACAGCTATAATTCAGTAAATATTAGGAGATACATTCAGAGTACAGCTAAATCAGGATGGATTGTATTAAAATACACTAAAGATTTCAGAGAGATTGTTCCTCTCAGGATCTGAAAGAAGACAACTCTTAGGTTAGCTTCTTAATTTACCAAATAGTTTTACTACATACATTATAATACATGTTTGTTAGATGCTACTTGTCTGGCATAGGACCCCACTTGGAACATCATGTTATCCATATACTTGCTAACAATCTCTGTGATTTGACTCAAAAATATATGCTACTCTCTTTCCAGAATATTTGAGAGATTTAACAGGGCTGTATAAGGAATACTTGACCTAGAGAATCCATAAAACATGGAAGCCATAGCTCTAGATAAGTTAATATTGTGAATAATTGCAGAAAGGGGAGCAAAAGAGAAGAGAGCAGTAAACAAATGAGCAGATATGGAAATGGAAAAGTGTGCCTTCAATCTAAAAGACAATATCTCTTATGAAAAATGTAGTTACCTTTCCAGATGATAGTTTTATATTCCTATTGAGAAAGAAAATTCGTATTTTATGGAGAAGACAAATAATTTAAACATGAAATCATTTTCTCTGCCCTTTGACCTCTTCTCTCCCCCTAGATTGCATCATTTATCTGTCTTAAGCATCAGACCAAACGAGCCCATGGGCAGAGATACCTGCTTCATTAGAAAGAACAATATTCTCCTGACACCACAACTCCTTAAAAGGTAACATTCCTTCTTAATCTTATAAGGGGTTGCAATGACTCATCACATTGTTCTTGGAGATCTGGATTATATAAACTGTCAATAATACATCATTCAAAGTACAACTTTCTACACCCTAAAATTTATATAACTGTGCTTTCATTTCTAAAAGGGGGAACAGTCCACAGATTTTTCTGAGATGTTGTTCCTGGATTATAATCTTCAATTAGGCCCAAATAAAATTTTCAATTTGTTTCTTAGATTAATTTTTCCATTAACTCTAACTTCATGAGTCCTAATGACAATTTTCTTTAGGCAGTGTTTCCTAAGCATAGTACAATTACCAAGGTATGTTGTTTAGTTGCTAAGTAGTGTCTGACTCCTTGTGACCTCATAGACTATGGCCCACTAGGCTCCTCTGTCTACAGGATTTCCCAGGGAAGAATACTGGAGTGGGTTGCCATTGCCTTCTCCAGTGGGTCGGATCTTCCCAACCCAGGGGTGAACCTAGGTCTCTTACATTGCAGGCAGAGTCTTTACCACTGAGCCACCAGGGGAGCCCACCAAGGTATAGGTCAGATAAATTTTTGTTTTGGGGTAATTCTCTGCATTGTAGAGGTTTACAACATCCCTGTTTCTTACACATTAGATGTCAGTAGCTCTCTCTCATCTTGGCACTAAAAAAGTATTCAGATGTCACCAAATAGCCCAAAGATGTGTAGGGAAAAGCACATCACCCTGGTTGCTGAACATTGTTATACAGTTATACAGAAAAAGCACTTTTCAATTAATAAGAATGATTGATTATGTACTTTTAATCAAAATGGGCAGAATAAATTGTCTATGAAGGGGAATAATTTTTCAATAGAAATTACCAGATAAAAGAGACTGAGACAGTCACAGTAAGAGAAAATAGTTTGTACAAAAATCACAAGAGCATGTGAGATATGGTGACATTTTCTCCATATAAATACTTTTCACATACAAATCATTTCATAAGCAGAAATGATGGCTAATAAAAGGAAATAATATCAAATGTCGAATGTTTTAAACCAAAGATTTTATATTTTTGGTGGAAGGACACTTTTTTTTGAAGGTAAAGAATTCACTCTGTTGGCAGTTTGATGAATGGCTTGTAAGACGTGGCAGCTAAGTGTAAAGAAACCCAGTCAGAATGATACTTGTGATAGTCCATACATTGCATTATGAAGTATTATAGTATAGCAAAAGAATAACAAGGAATAAAAATCTGTGAGACTCATTGACTTTATGTAGCGGAAATTAAGGAGAGATGAAGCTAAAGGAGCTTTTTCCTTGCGAATTTCAGTTATGAATGACAGAAGAAAAGCTGAAAGGAACTCTATGTATACAAATGTAAGTAGATTTAGAAGACTGAGGAAAGGTATCTTAAGCTCTTAAAATTCATAAGCCAGGGTAAATATATCTGGATCATCTTTACAGCATAAAGCATGAATTATTAGTGTTACAACTCCAATTTTGAATCAGCTGAATTTAAAGATCTAAAAGATTTAAGGAATTCAGGGCTCTATCTCCACACTTTCTACAATCTTAGGAATCTTTCCTCTATGAACTCTCTGACATTCACCCACCGATCTCTGTCTCAAGTCCTCATGAATATAGAGGACTGTTTGTTTCTGAGATAGTGTGCCACATTACAGGAAAGCTCCAAATGTCAAACAGATATTCTTTATACTGAGCCTTAAATGGCTTTCTTCTTAATTTCTTCTTAAAGTCCTAAATCTGTAATCCAATGATATATATTAGCCATGGGTCATGGCTGTTAATTGCCCAGAATCTACAGTCAGCCAAGAGAGTTTAAAACCTGGATGCTACTACTTAGGTTTGCCTTCTCTGCACCCAGTTATAAAACTTTGAATTGTATCAATTTCTTTACTTCTAAAGCAATATTCATAGAGAGAAACTAATTACCGTGTGACTTTGATTATTAATGACAAAATCCATCTAAATAGTTGGAAAGAAACATAAAATGTATTGATCTGTCAATAAATGCCAGTTATTAATCAATGGACATTTATCTTCTCACAAATAACTTGTGATATTTAATGAACACTTTATCTGAATAAGTGTTTCTACTGAATTACTTGAAGGACAGGTTTTTCCTCCATTTTTTTCCGGTGTGAATATGAAAGGGAAAGTTGCTCAGTCGTGCCCGACTCTTTGTGAACCTGTGGACTATACAGTTCATGGATTTCTCCAGGCTAGAATACTGGAGTGGGTAGCCTTTCCCTTCTCTAGGGGATCTTTCCAACCGAGGGATCGAACCAAGGTCTCCCGCATTGCAGGTGGATTCTTTACTAGCTAAGCCACAAGGAAAGCCCAAGAATACTGGACTGGGTAACCTATCCCTTCTCCAGCAGATCTTCCCAACCCAGGAATTGAACCAGGATCTCCTGCATTGCAGACGGATTCTTTACCAACTGAGCTATCAGGGAAGTAAACATGTATAATTTCCTGACCTCTTAACAAATAAGTTTTCCATTAATCTATCAGCACAGATACCAATCTCTAAATATCCTTCTTTTTTCAACCTCATTAAAAAATTCGTTACCAAGTGTGGCTTAAGTGATTGAGAAATGTCGTGAAAAGAGTGAGACACATCTCTCTGGTGACTAAACACTCAGCTACTGTAAGATTGTATTACTTTTTTTTTTCACATCCCAGAATTATATTGGCTTGTATGACATATACATTCTTTTTGAAACCAATCCTCCAATTTCCCACACTCAGTGCAGAATCTCAAACCCAAAGACTTACCAGGGATCATCTGTGGTAATACAAATAGAAACTATAAAGCAGAAAATGTTCTGACATTTCAGATAGTGAAGAGTGAATGCTTTATACTATAAGATGCACCTGGGGATTGGTTTTCAGCAATCCCTGGTGAGCTTTCAGGTTCACTGGAGACAGGAATGAAAAAGAAGGCACACTATCATTCAGAGCATAAAAGATTTATCTCTAATAGCTGGTTCTGCATCTAAAAAAATTCTCAAACTTTGGTTTCACTTTAGGGCTGGGGACCAAAATGAACCTCCTGCTAAAAATTCCTAATAGGACAGTGCCTCAAGATAGCACAAAACAAGTCAGTGGTACTTATTTACAAAAATAATGAGACAATAAAGGTAAAACAAACATCTTGAAATGTTCAAAATAATCATCCAATACATGCTGACAGAGAAGTAAAAAATAAAAAAATTTTGGTAATCTAATTTTAGTCAGAGAAGCACTGACTTCTTGTTTAGTCCCATGGTTGGGGCTGACCTGGGAACATTCACTTTAGAGCCTCAGCTACCAGTCATTTTCTGAGCTGCTGCTGCTTTTTTTTTTTTTTTTTTAGTTTATTTTCTATTTTTTAACTTTACAATATTGTATTTGTTTTGCCATACATTGACATGAATTCACCATGGGTGTACATGTGTTCCCCTTCTAGAACCCCCCTCCCACCTCCCTCCCCATCCCATCCCTCCGGGTCATCCCAGTGCACCAGCCCCGAGCACCCTGTATCATGCATCGAACCTGGGCTGGCGATTCGTTTCACATATGATAATTTACATGCTTCCATGCCATTCTCCCATATCATCCCACCCTCGCCCTCTCCCACAGAGTCCATAATACTGTTCTATATCTGTGTCTCTTTTGCTGTCTTGCATACAGGGTTATCTTTACCGATTTACTAAATTCCATATATATGTGTTAGTATTCTGTATTGGTGTTTTTCTTTCTGGCTTACTTCACTCTGTATAATACGCTCCAGTTTCATCCACCTCATTAGAACTGATTTGAATGTATTCTTTTTAATGGCTGAGTGATATTCCATTGTGTATATGTACCACAGCTTCCTTATCCATTCGTCTGCTGATGGGCATCTAGGCTGCTTCCATATCCTGGCTATTATAAACAGTGCTGCGATGAACATTGGGGTACACGTGTCTCTTTCAATTCTGGTTTCCTCAGTGTGTATGCCCAGCATTAGGATTGCTGGGTCATATGGCAGTTCTATTTCCAGTTTTTTGAGGAATCTCCACATTGTTCTCCATAGTGGCTGTACTAGTTTGCATTCCCACCAACAGTGTAAGAGGGTTCCCTTTTCTCCACACCCTCTCCAGCATTTATTGCTTGTAGACGTTTGGATAGCAGCCGTTCTGATGGGCGTGAGTTTCTTCTATGTAAAATTTGGGACACAAATCTATCCCTTATCCAAACCAGCTCTCACCAAATTAGCCCAGTTATGTTCATAATTGTTATGAAAGTATGGTATGTATTTTAAAGAATTTTAGTGTCTAAAATTGATATCAGTTTCCACGTGAGAGTTATTTACTTGGTTGAAAGAAAGGTTTGTACCTCACAATAGTGTTTTTAAGCTTCAGTATCAAGAAGAGAAAGGAATAAACTTTAATTCGCTGAAAAGAACAAAAGAGAGTGGCTAATAACCCTGGATTGCCAGATGACCATACTTGAAGTCACACTGGTTTTGTCCTGTATCATTGGGTTAAGCACTATTTATTAGTCCTGTCCCTTTTGAATTAAAAGACTCTCTGACTTCATCCTCTTATTAAACTGCCATAAAATTATCATCATCCTAGAAAAAGCAATGGGCTTCCCTGGTGGCTCAGACTGTAAAGAATCTGCCTGCAAAGCAGGAGACCTGATTTCGATCCCTGGGTCTGGAAGATCCCCTGGAGAAAGGAATGGCAACCCACTCCAGTATTCTGCCCTGGAGAATTCCATGGACAGAGGAACCTGGTGGGCTACAGTTCAGTTCATGGGGTTGCAGAGTCGGACACAACTGAGAAACTTTCAGAAAAAGCAATGGTATAGGATCGTGAGCAGATATACAGGTAAACCAGCTCAGCCTGGATCAGACTGTGTGCATGCCTTCGCCACTGGGCACTCAGTGGTTCACATGAGCAGATTGAAATCAACTGCAGCTGAGCATCTGCACCAGAAAAATAAAACACAAAACCAGTACTTATCAGAGTGCCAATAGCCCACTGAAGTAACAGGTGAACACATGATTAAATTAAATATTTTCAGGAAAATCAAGATTACTGCTTTTCAGATAGTACATGAAGCAGGTGGAGGTGAGGACCACAGATTCTGGTCTATGTACTACTCTTTATATATATTGCAAAGGCCAATATAGACCAATTTAATGACTCCCAATGTACTTTTTGAAAATATGCAGAAAATGGTTGAACCTGAAGCCATCATAATGCTGTAGAATGTTAGAGGCATATATATTCTTATATATTACTTAGTTAAAATCTGTTAGTACAATGGGGGAAAATATGTTTTCTAAATGATGTGATTTTTTTGTTGTTGTTTTGTGACACATGTATTATAGTTCCTTTGAACCCCAAATATCAATAAGAAAATTTCCAAAGCATTTTTAATAGAAATATATATACCTTTGTGAAATAAAATAGGAAACAGAGCAGATTTTCAGAAAAGGCACTTACTTCCCAATGTTTAAAAAAAACAAAAACAGAAAAAACAGTTTAAAAACATAACAAGTTGGAAATTGCAGTCAAATAGCTTTACTACAGATGGCTAATAAAACTCATCAAATAAGGAGAAATATGATTAAATGAAATATGAAAACTAAAAATGAGAAGCGTCTGAACATGCCTGTAGTTTTTGTGGAATTGTCTGAACAAAGATGGTGATCCTTACCATTCAAAGAGAGAAGGATCATGGAAAAGCTTATTTGGCCAGATATCTGCTTACTTGGTACAAGAGCATATTCAGGTACATCATACAATAGAATATCATTCAAGCATAAAGATAAAAGACATGCTTATTTACGTACAACCCAAAGGAACCTGGAGAACATTATTCTAAGTGTTTTCTTAGTTCATTATTCTTTCTTTCTTATCTTTAGTTAACTCTCTAGAACTGTACATTAATTGATAGGTAGATATCTTTCTTATCTTTATTTCTTAGCTTTTCTTATTCATTATTCTTTCTTTCTAAGAAGAAAGCCAGACATAGAAGGCCAAATATTGTTTCATTCCACTTATATGAGATGTCCAGGGTAGTGAAATCACAGACACAGAAAGTCACTGAGTGGTTGCCGTGTAATGGGGCAGGAGAATGAGAAGTAACTGCTAAGGGGAGTGGAATATCTTTATTAGGATGGTGAAAGTGTTCTGGAATTTGATAGTAGTGTTGGTTGTGCAATTTTATGAACATATCAAAAACCAGAGACTTGTACTCTTTAAAGGGTGAGTTACATGGTATGTAAATTGTATCTCAGTGAATTAAAACAATTTTTGAGTCAATATGTTATAGAAAGAACATACTAGAAAAATTACTAGATGCATGCTTTTAAATTTAGGATATACCAAATAAATGTGGTGACATGAACTGATGATCAAAAAAGCAGCTAAGCTCAAATGTAATTGTTAAATATTTATTCAGGGGATAAAGATTATATGGGAACTCTGACTTTTTACCCATTTTTTTGATAAAGCTTAAACTGTTCTAAAGTATAGCAATTAAAGATAATTTAAGAGTAGGAATAATTATTCTACAACTATGAAAATATTACATGATTAAATTATTTGGGTTTGGAACATCTCTTCTTCCACATGTTTTTTAGTGCATGCCTGCTTATTCTTTCAGGCACGTCCAACTCTTTGCAACCCATTGGACTGTAGACTGCCTGGCTCCTCAGTCCATAGAATTTTCCAAGAAATAATACTGGAGTGGGTTGATATTTCCTTCTCCAGGGAATCTCCCTGACCCAGGGATTGAACCTGCATCTTGTGTCTCCTGCACTAGCAGGGGCATTCTTTACCATTGTGCCGCCTGAGAAGGCTTTGTCTTCTTTAGGAAACCATGCAGATTATCCTATGGTGAAAATAAATTCTCATTATGAAAGTTGTGGTAGAATTTTTGTGCATTCATTTTCTGAATCCTCAGCAATATGTATTTGTTCATATTTAAAATGTGTCACATTTAAAATGTGTCGTATACATGTAAGTCTGGAGTATACATATAAATTACACATGAGATCTATATGAAAAAAGAAGTTACATACAGAGAAAATGTTGTGATACATGCTATGAGAGCTATTAGAAGGGATAGAGACAGAAAGGAAAATGGTCTAAATTCCTTAAAAGAAATGCCTAAGTTCTAAAAGCAGGAGAGCACTCAGCAGGTAAAAAAAAAAACTACACATGTTGATATACATAAGATCAGGAATAAGATACAGATTCATCAAGTACTTTCTGTTGAAGACTCCACAGCATTTGTATGAAAAATGCCAGCAAATAAAAGATGAAAAATATATTATTTTATTCTTCATAGGCTCTTATGTAAGGTTGAAAAAAGAAATAAGATCCCCTGGAGGAGGAAATGGCTACCCAATCCTATATGCTTGCCTGGAGAATTTCATGGACAGAGGGAACTAGTAGACCACAATCTAGGGGGTTGCAAAGAGTCTGACACAACTGAACACACTCACACACACAATAGAGAGAAGGTAATTTATTTGAGAATTTATTTTAGAAATAATCACTGAGACCTGTACATTTTATAGAACTGAGGACAACAGCAGAAGCAAATGATGTTTCTGGCTTGGTTGAGTGAGTAAATAATGGTAACCATTTCTAAATTGAGAATATTTTTCAAAAGTACTTGATAAAAATACAATTCATCCTGATGTGCAATATTTTTCAAGAATAATACAATAAACTCCCTTATACAATTTACCCAGGGTCACAAATGATTTTTCACTTTGCCCCATTTTGCTTTATCACTCAACAAATGACTAGATAGATGGATTGATAGGTAGATAATTGGATAGATTATTTTTCTGAACTGTTTTTGAGTAAACTAGAGACATAATATTCCTTTACGCCTAACTATTTTGTTATATATTTCCCTAGGAAAAGGGTAATCTATTGTATAACTATAGTAGTATAACCAATATCAGGACATTTAGCACTAAAGACATACTACAACCTAAATATTAGTCCATATTCGAAGTTTGAAAATAGTTCAAAGACTTCTACACCTTTATTTTCTTGCCCCAAATCCAATTCAGATACACAGTGCATTTAATATGTCCTTTTAGACTTCTTTGACTTGATACATCTTAGACTTCTTTGACTTGATAGCAATTTCTTTGACTTGATACATTTTCTCCTTTGTTTTGTTTCATTTCCAAGAATTCATTGACTTAATATTTTAAAAGTTTGTGTTGAAGTCTAATATATGCACAGAAATATGTTGTACAGCTTAAATAATTTTTCACAAAGTAAGCATAAATATGTAGCAACCCAGTTGAAGAATACATTATTGTACCTAGAAGCCCCTTTCTGAATTGTTCGTTATATCACCATTTCTGCAAGTAAAGGGAAAGATATATGCTCACAATTTCCCTCTTTTATGATTCTTACTCTCATTACTGAGGTAGAGTCCACAATCCTGTTAACAGAGAATTGGCATGTGCTGATAAGGTCCGAAAACCAGCTAACATGCTGGCAGATTAAAAACAACAACAAATATAAATCACAGAAAACTCAAGAATCTCAAATAGCATGTTGCTTTATTATGTTGTGAAATATTGTGACCATTCACAAAAAGTAAAACAGCAAAGTATTATTTATGGTAAATTTTACAAACTGAACATTTTTACCATTTGGATACGGATCTGCTTGGTCTTTGCACCATAGACAAGTGGATTGAGAAATGGAGGAACCAGCAAGTAAATGCTAGAAATGAGAATATGGATAAAGGTGGGGATGTGAGAACCAAACCTATGTGCAAAGAAGGAGAAGAAGGCAAGGAAGTAGAACTGAAGGAAGACACAGATGTGAGCGATACAAGTGTTGAATGCTTTCAACCTAGCCTCCTTCTGGGGCAAACGAAAAACTGTGATAAATATCTGTATATAGGACAATGTAATGAAAGAGAGATCAAACACTGCAATGTTGAAAGCCACAAATAGACCGTAGATTTTGTTGACCCGTATATTTCCTGCAGCCAGTTTCACAATGGCCATATGCTCACAGTAGGAGTGGGAGATGACTGTTTTGTGGTAAAATTGCAATCGGAATTTTATCAGTACTAGGCAAGGAGCTACAAGAATGGCAGCCCTGAGTGTTACCGCACTTGCTATTTGAGAAATGAGGTGGGGAGTGAAGATGGCAGCATGTCTGAGTGGATAACAGATGGCTACATAGCGGTCTAGGGCCATAGCCAGCAAGATGCCCGATTCTATGCCCTGAAATGTGTGAATGAGCCACATTTGAAGCAAGCAGGAATCAAAATATATCTCTGGTATATGAAACCAGAAGATTCCAAGCATCTTGGGCACAACACTGGTAAGAAGTGCAATATCAGTTACCCCTAGCATGCCTAGGAAAATGTACATGGGCTCATGGAGGCTGGGCTCCGATTTGATGATGATCAGAAGCAAAGAATTTCCGATCATAGCAATGAGATACATAATACAGAATGGAATCCCAATCCAACATTGCACAGACTCTAGGCCTGGGATCCCTATTAGTGTCAACACAGAAGGCATGAAGATTGTGATGTTGGAAATGGACATAGTGTCCTAGGGCCTCCTGATGCAAACAAAAGAATTTCTCAGTCACTGCTACTTCCTCTTTTAATTTCTATTTTCATGCAAAGCCACAATATTGAATGCATGATTTTTGCCAGAACACTAAGATCATGTCATCCACCTCATTCAAATATAGGAGGTAAAAGGAAGGTCCATAATGACACATCATTTTTTAAAGACAGACATCTGCAGTCCCTAAAAATGTGATTTGCCACTGCATTAGATAGAACCAGTCAAATTCCCCAGTAAGGGGATCAACTACTGACTCGTCTGTTATTTCACTTCAGACCTGTGGACAAAAATAGCACGCTTGTTTATTTTCTTGGTAGTTACATTTTAGGCAGAGGTTGATAATTCGCTCCATATTCCACATTCCAATTTCTGCTTTAGTACTCTGTTATTCTCAGTTGTTTCTCAGTCTCAAACAGTCAGTTTGGACTGGCAAAAAGTCAGACTTGACCGCTATTAGTGCAGAATGCTATCCAAGAAATAGAATAGACCTAGATAAGCTTGTCGCCTGAAATAAAAATATATTTGTTTATGCAGTGATCTATATTATATATCTCTATTTAAGACTAGATATCTTTCAGAGGAATGTGAAGGAAGAGTTTTAGAAAAGATCACTCAAATACAAAGTTTCTTGCCACCTTTTTACATTTCTAGTAAAACTGTATTAGATTTGCCTATATTTCCAACAGCTGAAATAACTAAGTTTTTGTGTTTAAAATGAATAAAATACATTACTGAATACACATACAAAATAAATAGAGTGGAGGGACCTTTAGGAAACAAGAGACACAGTAGCAACTGAATAGAGAGGTAAGAGGACTCATTCTTAATGGTCTAAGGATATAAGAACATGGGTAAATGTAAATTTAACAGAGTCTTCTCTTTTGGGTTTAAACCTTTCAGAGCTGTCATTAGCATGAGATTTGACTAATTTAAGCTCATTAATTTTTCATCAAAAATAGATAGTCTGAAACACTTGAGCCATGTTTTCTGAGCTAAGGCATAAAAATTCCATAGAAAATGAAGGGATGGAAGGATATGCTCCTTAAAAGATGTCAAATATAGAACTACACACAGGAGACAGAAAGCTCACCTCAGGATTTCAGAAATGTTTAAGAAGAGAAATTTAGAACAAGTGAAAAAATGTAATCATTACTCAATTCACTGACAAATGATTTTTTTGAAAACTTTGGATCTTACCCGTTATATCAAAGTTGCTAATCTGATCAAAATCATTTCCTGTTAAGCACTGCATATTTTAAATCAAGAAATTATCAAATTGAACATTAGAGAAATGTTTGTAAGTTTGTGAAAATAGGGTTAGGTTTTTTTCATTCTTTCGTAGACTCTCCAATAAAGTTGTTTCATGTGAGTAAACTCATGATAAGTCAACCCTACACTGAATGTCAACAAATGGGGCAGTAATGCAGGAAGCAGCTGTGGTTCCTGCTGCCAAACCACAAATGGAAGACTCACTAGATCATTTTAATGCTATAGCTTGTGTCAGTTGACATATATTTATGATAGATTAGTCATTAAAATAAACAACTGGATATCCATAGGTTTGCTCCCCAATGACTAATTTTATATCAATCCACTCATACTTGATTCTAACAATAGTCAAGTCATTCTTTCTAAAACATAATCAGAATTAGAATGGAAATCCACAGTATTTAACTTTCTGAAGAGATAGGAGCAATATTTGAGCATGATCTGATAATTACAGATAGTGAAATGGCAGGTGAGAAGTACATAATTGAGTGCAGAGTTGACTGGATGAAATGATTACTATTGAAAAAGCTGACAATGAAACATTACAGAGGTAAACTTGGAAACAGTGAGACTTACTTGCTAGTTGTTGAGTGCCTGTGCTGCTTTTACCAGATATCTGAAAAGTATTGTCAGTTCTTCATATTGACATCTCTCAACATTTATAACACACTGACTCTGCTTATTCCTGTGTGTTATGTGTTCTCAGTCCCTCTTCATTCTATTTGGACTCCCTGTAACAGCACACAGTCAATGTTAGGAATGCGGATCCATTTGGTGCTGGGGCCATCTGCGATGAGTAGATATCTCTTGGACAGCCTTTCATGTTTTTTCTCTTGTCTCTTTAATAGACATACTCCGTCTTTCGTAAGTTTGTCTGAGATCATGTTTTTGCATTCATTCTCTAATAAAACCAAAGGCAATATCTGTATTACTTGGAGGCATAGAATCAATTTATTCAGCTTGAATTGAAGAAGAAAGCTGCTAAACATCAGTTTAATATTCTCTTATAAATGTGTGGAGAAAGAGGATTTATAAACATAAAATGAGGGGTTTATTAGCCACCAGTTAAACCACAAGGGATCCACCAAATTTTAGTTATGTCCTCTTGGGTTCATCTGCACTTAATATCCCTGAAATTATTACTACAACTTACAGATATCTCCTTGCTCTTTTTTTCTCTTGCATAAAATTCTAAATAAGAGATATTTATATACACCAGTGTTCATTTAATAAGTTGAGTTCTTTTTCTGCCTTCCTCATTTCTCAAAGGAAAAAACAAACATAAAGTCTACTACTACTGTAGACATGTTTCCTTGACAATGAATTCTACTTAAGTAAATAACCTGGAATACTTCCTTTCAATCAGACAATTTGGGAAGAAAAATTTGTATCCATAATGTTCTTTTATTATGCACTTATTTCCTGCAGTCTCACTCCTTTGATTTGTATTTTATTGAGACTATTTTTGTACATTCAGTAATTTTTTTTAGTGAACTTCTTAAACTGACCAATTGTGGTGGACATTTCTGAATCCTACCAGTTGGAGTTCTGAGTAAATGGTTGCACACATGACTAGATTTTTTCCACCCCTCCATTTATAACTTCCCTTCTGTTGCTCATCTGTTCCTTCAAAAGAAGTTGTTATGTGTGTCAGATATATGAAGGAATAATTCCATGTTCTGTAAATGAAGAGAAGTATTTCTTCAAATTTTTGAAAGTGCAGAGAAATGAATTAGTATAACTTTTATCATGTGTGAAAATCATAAATTCTAAGAAAGTCTTATGCATATGATACCTTTCTCTTTGACGTATTTTACCCAGTTTCTAGACTTTATTATATGTAACTAACCTTTAGGCATATTTGATATAATTTGAATATGTTGGCAAATTTAGGATGAATCTTTTCTGTGGGCTGGAGGAAAGTGCTGACAATAGATTTCAGGGTGAATGAGAGATAATGATGAAAAGTGAAAGACCTATATTCTCTTTCCAGAAATTCTTCTGTGAAGGAGAATGAAAACATTATACTGACTCATGTTGAATGGAACTGATTCAGAGATTTTACTGACATCTATACTTCTCTTCAGCCTATTTTTTATTTCCTAATTTACCATTTTGTGTCCCATCTGTTCTCTTCTAATAAATGTGTTTAAATTTTGGTGACCCCAAAGTTCTCTCCTGGGTCCTGGCACTCAAGCTATACAAATACAATAGTTATTTTATCTACTCAAAAGAAGTCCATTATCTCCAATATGTTATCTACTAGAACAATATTCTACACAATTTTTTTTTCATTTTCTTCACTCGATTCCCATCATAGAAGGATAGCATATCTTATCCAGATTTCAGTTCATGCTGAATATTCTTTGAAAAACTGTCCCCAGTTAATTTTTCTCCCAGAAGGATAACAAATTTTTTTATTTTAACATTTGGAAATACATTCATGCCTAAGTCAATCGTTATGTTTGTTGGCTTACACTTTCTTTCTTTCTTTCTTTCTTCTCTTTTTTCTTGTTTATTTTTTAATAGTAATTCAATATTCTTTAATATAGAGTGCCGTCAATTTTAATTCTTTTACCAAAATTGTAGGTATGTATTCATTATGAAGCATGCATCAATCTTGCAAACTAGGCCCTCAGCAGAGTAAGACTTAAGACCATCTCTTATTTTAAAAAACCTAGTCATTGAGTGACTTGTATCTCCAAAATCTGCTAAAGTGCCAAAATCCACAAAATATGAAGTCGTTATTAATCCCTATATTAAAAAATCAATTGAGTCTCAAAAACAATGCTGAGATAATTCAATGGAGAATAGTCTTTTATACAAATAATGTTTAAACAACAGGATAGTCATTTTAAAAAATTAACTTTCCACTTAACAAATAATAATAACTTGAAATTGTTTATAAACCTAAATGTAAGATCTAAAATTATACAATTGCTAGGAGAAAACAACATTTTTGTGATCATGTTAGGCAAACATTTCTTAGAAAGGACCAAAAAACATAAAACAAGAGTATAAACTGATTAATATTAGACTTTGTGAAAGTCAAAACTATTGGTTAACATGTTACAAAAACAGTAAAATAAAACCAGAGACTGGGAGGCAATATTTGCAAAATACATGAATGTGAATGTATTAGTCACTCAGTTGTGTCCAACTCTTTGTGACCCATGGACTGTAGCCCACCAGGCTCCTCTGTCCATGGGATTCTCGAGGCAAGAATACTGGAGTAGGTTGCCATTCCCTTCTCCAGAGGATCTTCCCAACCCAGGAACTGAACCTGCATCTCCTGCATTACAGGCAGATTCTTTACCATCTATCTGAGCTACCAGGGAAGCAAAATACATAGATAGTCATTTTTTTTTAAAATCCAGGATATGCTTAAACAGTCACAACAATTAAAAAGATAAATTCGTTAAAAATGGCTTTGTTTAATAGCTCTTCAAATTTTTGCCCCTCATGAGATGGTATTGTAATACAGAAGAGAGTGTAGTGTAAAGTTACAATTATTATCACAATTGAAGAAGCTAGAGATAGAAAACTAACTAAAATACATATAAACCCAGAAATCCATCCTTACTAGATAGCTGTGCTGTGCTCAGTCATGCCCAACTCTTTGTGACTCTATGGACTGTGGCTCACCAGGCTCCTCTGTCCATGGTATTTTCCAAACAAGAATACTGGAGTGGATTGCCATTTCCTTCTCCAGGGGATCTTCCTCACCCAGGGATCAAACCAGTTCTCCTGCATTGGCAGATAGATTCTTTATCACCAGGTAAGCCCAGAAATATTAATATATTAAGAAATGTTTAGGAATATTTCTAAAACTACATCACAGAGATTTTTTTTTAATAAATTTATTTATTTTAGTTGGGGGCTAAATACTTTACAATATTGTAGTGGTTTTTGCCATACGTTGACACGAATCAGCCATGGGTTTACTTGTGTTCCCCATCCTGAACCCCTCTCCCACCTCCCTCCCCATCCCATCCCTCTGGGTCATCCCATTGCCCCAGCCCTGAGCATTTGTCTCATGCATTGAACCTAGAATGGTGTTCTGTTTCACATATGATAATATACATGTTTCAATGCTATTGTCCCACCAGCAGTGTAAGAGGGTTCCCTTTTCTCCACACCCTCTCCAGCATTTATTTCTTGTAGACTTTTGGATAGCAGCCATTCTGACTGGTGTGAAATGGTACCTCATTGTGGTTTTGATTTGCATTTCTCTAATAATGAGTGATGTTGAGCATCTTTTCAAGAGATTTTTAAATTACTTAACATAGACACACAAAAATACACATATGGCATTTAAGCACATGAAAAGAACCACAGCATCTTTATCTTTTAGAGGATGCAAATTAAAATTATGATCAGATGTAACTACTCATCAACTACAATAGATGAAGATTTAAAGATTAATATTGCCAATCATTGGTGATAATGAGGAACATCCAGAACTCTCATACACAGCTGATGAGAGCATAAAATTGTATGGCCATTAGTGAGAGCAGTTTGAAATTTGTTTTAAAAGTTAATCTTGCACATAACAAATGCCCCAACATTTCCGTGCTTAGTATTTATACAAGAAGAATAAAAATGTTAATATATGTGAGAGATTTACTCAAATAATCATATCAGTATTGTTCTTAATGGTCTAAAATTTTAAATATGTAGTTTTGTTTGAAAATACATTAACATAAGACTTTTATCCCTGAACACTAAAAATTGGCTGGAACTGCATAGCTTCTGCCTTTTTTGTACAGGGAAAAGTCTCTTCCATAGCTCAGTCTTCACTAGTCTCTACTATTTTATATTTAGTCTCTTTTGTCTTGTTTCTGTAATATTTCTGCCCCAGTAAGTATTGTAATTATTTCAGATTTGGATGAAAAGCATAATTTTGACATCATGTTCTCTCTGTGCCAAGAGACTATTTCAAGGATATGTCTCTCTTCTCTGATGGCAGGGTTAGGAAAGTGCTGGTAGAGAGTGTCAGACTTTCAGCAGAGCTCTGCTCTTGAACTAACCTCTTGCCTTCTTTCTTTCTTTCCCTCACACCCCACCCTCTTTTCCCTCTTCTCCTCATTCTTATTCTCTTCTTTGCTTCTTTCTAAGAATTAAAAGTAAACATAAATGTGGTGGGCATAGTAATATGTTTGACTTAAAGAATAAATTTGGGATTTTTCTAACAATGTCAATCTGATTTCAACAATGAGAAATGATTTTTGTAAAATTGGTACACATTTAGCATTTTTACACAGAAAAGATATATTGCAGATCCAAAGACTTAGCAGAAATATATTTAAATCACATATGCAATAAAATATTATAAAAATAATATATTTTAAATCTATTTAGAGTTAAGGAAAAATATTAGATGTCAACATTAAAATATAATAATTGATACATAACTGATTTTAAAAATTTAGGGAGTATAAGAGTGAAAATTGTTGAAAACTACTGCTCTAGAATCCCCACTCTTTTTTTTTTAGTTAGTTTATTTATTTTAATTGGAGAATAATTACTCTACAATATTGTTATGATTTTTGCCATACATCAACATGAATAGGCCACAGAATATAATTTTTAATAAGGAAGATGCATCAATGTGTGTTTGTTTGAATAAAAGTTGTTTTGTTGTTCAGTGACCAAGTTGCGTCCGACTCTTTGCAAACCCATGGACTACAGCACACCAGGCCTCCCTGTCCCTCACCATCTCCCAGAGTTTGCCCAAGTTCATATCCATTGAATTGGTGAAGCCATCCCACCATCTCATCCTCTTTTGCCCTCTTCTCCTTCTGCCTTCAATCTTTCCCACCATCAGGGTCTTTTCCAATGAGCCAACTGTTCACATAAGGTGGCCCAAGTATTGGAATTTTGGCTTCGGTTTCACTCCTTCCAAAGAGTATTTAGTGTTGATTTCCTTTAAAATTGACTGGTTTGATCTTCTTGCTTTCCAGGGGACTCTCAAGAGTCTCCTCCAGCACTATAGTTTGAAAGCATCAATTCTTTGACACTCTGCCCTTGTTGTCAGGCTCTCACATCCATACATGACTACTGGAAAACCATAGCCTTGACTGTATGGACCTTTGTTGGAAAAGTGATGTCTTTGGTTTTTAATACATTGTCTAGGTTTGTCATAGCTTTCCTGCCAAGAAGCAATTGTCTTCTAATTTCATGGCTGCAGTCACCATTCACAGTGATTTTAGAGCTCAAGAAAAGGAAATCTGTCACTGCTTCCACCTTTTCCCCTTCTATTTGCCATGAACTGACGGGACTGGATGCCACAATCTTAGTATTTTTTTAAAAATTGATTTATTTATTTTAATTGGAGGCTAATTCTTTACAATATTGTAGTGGTTTTTGCCATACATTGACATGAATCAGCCATGAGTGTACATGTGTCCTCCATCTTGAAACCCCTACCACATACCTCCCCATCCCATCTCTCAGGGTTGTCCCAGTGCCCTGAGTGCCCTGTCTCATGCGTCAAACCTGGACTGGCAATCTATTTCACATATGGTAATATACATGTTTCAGTGCTATTCTCTCAAAACATCCCACCCTCGCCTTCTCCCACAGAATACAAAAGTCTGTTCTTTATATCTGTGTCTCTTTTGCTGTCTCGCATATAGGGTCATTGTTACTGTCTTTCTAAATTCCATATATATGCATTAATATACTGTATTGGTGTTTTTCTCTCTGATTTACTTCACTCTGTATAATAGGCTCCAGTTTCATCCACCTCATTAGAACTGATTCAAATGTGTTCTTTTTAATAGCTGGGTGTTATTCCATTGTGTATATGTACCACCACTTTCTTATCCATTCATCTGCTGATAGACATCTAGGTTGCTTCCACATCTTAGCTATTGTAAACAGTGCTGTGATGAACATTGGGGTACACGTGTCTCTTTCAATTCTGGTTTCCTTGGTGTGTATGCCCAGCAGTGGGATTGCTGGGTAGTATGGCAGTTCTATTTCCAGTTTTTTAAGGAATCTCCACACTGTTCTCCCATAGTGGCTATAGTAGTTTGCATTCCCACCAACAGTGTAAGAGGGTTCCCTTTTCTCCACACCCTCTCCAGCATTTATTGTTGGTAAACTTTTTGATGGCAGCCATTCTGACTGGCATGAGATGGTACCTCATTGTGGCTTTTATTTGCATTTCTCTGATAATGAGTGATGTTGAGAATCTTTTCATGTGTTTGTTAGCCGTCCATATATCTTTTTTTGGAGAAATGTCTGTTTATTTCTTTGGCCCATTTTTTGATTGGGTAGTTTATTTTTCTGGTATTGAGATGCATGAGCTGCTTGTATATTTTTGAGATTAATTCTTTGTCAGTTGCTTCGTTTGCTATTATTTTCTCCCATTCTGAAGGCTGTCTTTTCACCTTGCTTATTGTTTCCTTCATTGTGCAGTTAGGTCCCATTTAATTTAATTAGGTCCCATTTGTTTATTTTTGCTTTTATTTCCATTACTCAGGAGGTGGGTCATAGAGGATCCTGCTGTGATTTATGTCAGAGAGTGTTTTGCCTATGTTTTCCTCTAGGAGTTTTATAGTTTCTGGTCTTACATTTAGATCTTTAATCCATTTTGAGTTTATTTTTGTGTATGGTGTTAGAAAGTGTTCTAGTTTCATTCTTTTCCAAGTGGTTGACCAGTTTTCCCAGCACCACTTATTAAAGAAATTGTCTTTTCTCTGTTGTATATTCTTGCCTCCTTTGTCAAAGATAAGGTGTACGTAGGTGCATGGTACAACCCCCACTCTTAATTGCTCCCCATTATACTGCCCATTCAGTAAACAGCAAACATGCCCAAACTATTAATAGGAGAATAAAAATTTAATCAACAATGAGATTTCACCTTTTCACCCCTCAGACTGCTAAAGATTTAAAGTCGGATAAAGTCCAGCAGTTGTGAAGTCATGAGTAAATAGTTTATAAGAATGTATATTTTGGTAGGTAATTTTATTATTGGGAACTATATATTCAAGAGGTTTATAATTACTTGTTTTAGATGGTATAAAGAAAATTATGAATGCTAAAGAAGTATATTGTAAGGCATCTAAGAATCATTTCTTAATTCTCAAAGTTGTACAATTTAGGGTTGAAAACAATATCACATGCCATTTTTTCTAATCATTTTTTGCTTAAATTTCCTCTTACTATCTCAGAAAAATTCACCTCATTTTGTGTTTAGCCATCATGATACTCACCTTCAGTATGCAACATTTTATTCTTGTACCTTATTTTAAAAACTTCACAGATTACAGAAATATTAACTTAAAAACAATAATTTTTTCCAAATCTCACCCATTTAGTTGTAACAATTTTCAACATTTGATTTATAGCCTTCCAGGTTGCCTGGCACTAAAGGTTCTACCCATTTTAAATTTTAATTGATATTATCAAATTACCTACCCAAATGTACACTTTCCTTTATTGTTAACTGAAAACTGTTCTGGAATAGTCCCCTAAATTGCTAAAATCTCCTTTGCTATGATAGGATAAAAACTTTGCTGCTATTGCTAAGTCGCTTCAGTCGTGTCCGACTCTGTGCGACCCCATAGATGGCAGCCCACCAGGCTCCACCGTCCCTGGAATTTTCCAGGCAAGAGTACCGGAGTGGGTTGCCATTACTTTAGGCCATAAATTTAAGGTTGATTTTAGTATCTATTTCACAGAGAAGAGAATGTAAACTTAGATTTCTTTTTCCTGTTGTCCTAGAGTTGTATTAAAACCTAAAGTTGAAGAAAAAAGTCACTAAGTATTCCTAAGTTATGAATAGTTGACATGGTTTATAAATTGTATTTGTCTCTATTGCTGCTGCTGCTGCTGCTGCTGCTAAGTCGCTTCAGTCATGTCCGACTCTGTGTGACCCTATAGATGGCAGCCCACCAGGCTCCGCCGTCCCCGGATTCTCCAGGCAAGAACACTGGAGTGGATTGCCATTGCCTTCTCCAGTGCATGCAAGGGAAAAGTGAAAGTGAAGTCGCTCAGTCGTGTCCTACTCTTAGCGAACCCATGGACTGTAGCCTACCAGGCTCCTCCGTCCATGGGATTTTCCAGGCAAGAGTACTGGAGTGGGGTGCCACTGATTACCATCTCTGCTGCCCACCATTTTCACATTTCCTGCTCAAATCTCAGCACTTGCGAGAGTGAGGGCATTCATGATTTGTCCTAGAGCTTCCTTATTCCCTGCTCTTGGAAGAGCAGACAGTTGTGATTTTCCACACCTGGACCCAAGGGAGTCAGATTCAAAAAATTACCATGAAGATTGGACATTTCTCAAAAAAGTGAGAGACTGACACTCTTGTCCTCTAAATATTTCATTTCCTACAAAATCTGGAGATTAATTTGTGCATGCTATTAGCACTTCTCTCTCATTGCCATGTCTCTGTTTCCCTCTTGTTCACTAGGAAATAAAAAGGATACAAAGTTTACAAACTCATGAAAATTGATTGCTGTGTCAAACTTACCACTATGCTACTATTCTGTAGCATAATATTTATAATGGCTTAGGAATTTGATAACACTTGATGAATTAATTAAAATGAATAATTTTACTGCTTATGAGTTTACTGCTTATGAGTTTTGTGCCTATAACTTTATGAATGACTCTGTAAATATGCTGAAATTTTTAGACTTTATTTTCTCATTACAAACATAGAGATATGATTTCTGTTTGTTTTGTTTTTGATAAGAACGGTTAACATATACTTCCTCCATTTTTTTTAAAGAAGACCCAGATGACCAAGAAACAAAATCAAGAACTAGATTTATTGAGTACCTGGATACTGCAGAACATTAAGCCTTGGGCATATCTAAATTCATTGAGAGATACACAATTTGTGAATCTTTCCAGAGCTAGATATTTACAAGAGTACACTCAAGCAGGTACTAAAAAAATTACAGAGAAGTGTAAAGGAGAAACATTCAGTATTTTCCTCCTTTATGCTTCTCATTCTCACTACCCATCTAGGATCCACAATCCTATTGACTGCTGTCATGGGCTAATAGCCAATAGCTAACATACTTGCAAATTGAAAAAAAATTAAATAGAAAACTTGAGCAAAATTTGTTATTGGAAAACATTTCCAATAACAGGACTTTTTGTTGTTTTATCATGTTGGGAAATAGTGTTACTATTCACAAAAAGGTAAACATGAAAGTTTTTCTCACAGTAAGTTTTTTGAACAAAATATTTTTACCATATGGACACGGATCTGCTTGGTCTTTGCACCATAGACAAGTGGATTAAGAAATGGAGGGACCAGCAGATAAGTGCTAGAAAAGAGGATGTGAATATAAGGAGGGATGTGAGAACCAAACCTATGTGCAAAGAAGGAGAAGAAACCAAGGGAGTAGAACTGGAGGAAGACACAGATGTGAGCGACACAAGTGTTAAATGCTTTCAACCTAGCCTCCTTCTGAGGCAAACGAAAAACTGTGATGAATATCTGTATGTAGGACAATGTGATTAATACAATGTCAAGCCCTGCCACAGTGAAGGCCACAAACAAACCACAGATTTTGTTGACCCTGATATTTTCTGCAGCCAGTTTCACAACAGCCATATGTTCACAGTAGGAGTGAGAGATGACTGTTGTATGATAAAATTGTAATCGAAACTTTATCAGTACTAGGCATGGTGTTACAAGAATGGCAGCCCTGAGTGTTACCATAGCTGCTATTTGAGTGACTACCTGATGAGAGAAGATGGCAGCATGTCTGAGTGGATAACAGATGGCTACATAGCGGTCCAGGGCCATGGCTAGGAGGATGCCTGACTCTGTGCACTGAAATGTGTGTATGAGCCACATTTGAAGCAAGCAAGAATCAAAATATATCTCTGTTACATGAAACCAGAAGATTCCAAGCATCTTGGGCACAATGCTTGTGCTGAGAGCAATATCTGTGACTCCTAGCATGCCTAGGAAAATATACATGGGCTGATGGAGGCTGCGTTCTGATTTGATGATAATCAAAAGCAAGAAATTTCCAATCAAAGCAATTAGATACATGGCACAAAATGGAATCCCAATCCAGCACTGCACAGATTCTAGGCCTGGGATCCCTATAAGGGTCAACACAGAAGGCATGAAGACTGTAACGTTGGAAATGGACATAATCCTTGAGTCTCCTGATGCAAACCCAAGTTTCTCATTCAATCCTACTTTCTTTCCATCTTCCTGTTTTTGCCCAAAATCATCATATTGAGTGTCTCTGATTTATGCAGAAATCTTGGATAATATCATCAGTCTTATGGGTAAAACAAAGGTCAACAGAGAGACATCATTGTTTTTAGGAAAGACATCCACAGACAGTACCATAGTTCTCGTACCACAATAAAATGTTATGTGCAGAGCTGGGCAATGCTTTAAAACCTGAAAAATAATTGAATTGGGAAATAAACTGCTGTATTGACTATTATTTCATTCCAGACCTGTGGACAAAGAAAATAGACTTGTTTATATTATGTGAAAGTTGCATTTTAATCAGAGTTTAATGAATCTCTCCACATAACATATTTCAGTTAACAGCTTTACTAGTCTCTTTTTCTCTATTGGCTGCTTTCTAAGTCACTTCAGTCGTGTCCGACTCTTTGTGACTGCAAGGACTGTGCCTACCAGTGTCCTCTGTCCATGGGATTCTCCAGGGAAGAATACTGGAGTGGTTTGCCATGACCTCCTCCAGGGGATCTTCCTGACTGAGGGATAGAACCTGCATCTCTTAAGTCCCCTGCATTGGCAGGCAGGCTCTTTACCACTAGGACCACCTGGGAAGCATCTCTTTTTCTTAGTTGTCTCTAAATCAGGCACAGTTGGCTTGGACCAACAAATACACAATCTCTGATCAGTATATTAGAATGAAAAATTCCCTATTAAAGAGGATAGAGGTAGAAACTCTTGTCACTCAAAAGCATAATGTGTTTATCCAGCAATCTTTGCAATCTGTCTTTATGTAAGATTGGTAGTCCTTTATGAGAATGTGAAGGAAGAGTTGAAAGAAAGTTCATTCAAATCCATGTACGTTTAGCAAATTTGGGTAAAAGTTCTTTGTTACATTTCTAATAAAACTGTACTATTTTTGCCTATATTTTTAAAAGCTGAGTTACATAAAATTTATCGTGTGCTTAAAAATTAATGATTTCAAATCAAAGATTAAAAAAATTCTTTTATATGTAGTATAAGATACCTAGAGGAGAGGGAATCTCTAGGACTTAAGGGGAGCAGCAGCAGCAATGTATAGAGGCAAGAGGACTCATTCTTAATGGCTCAGGGGTTAATAGGACATGGGCAAAAGGGTAACTTGACTGAAATGCAGGCTGTTTCTTGGGTTTAAAATGTCCATAATGGCCATTAATATGAGAATCATCTAATTGAGGCTCATGTATTCTTCATGAAATAGATAATCCGGAATACTTGGGCTTTCTGGTAGCTCAATTGGTAAAAAATCCACCTGCAAAGTAGGAGACCTGAATTCGATCCCTGGGTTGGGAAGAGCCCCTGGAGAAGGGAAAGGCTACCCACTCTAGTATTCTGGCCTGAGAATTTCATAGACTGTGTAGTCCATGGGTTCATAAAGAGTCTGACATGACTGAATGACTTTCACATAGCTGCCATTAATATGAGAATTGTCCAATTGAGGCTCATGAATTCTTCATGAAATAGATAATCTGGAATACTTAGTGGTTGCCATGTAATGGGAGCATAAAAATGGGATTCATGGTCTTGTTAGGGGTCACAACGACCAACCAAGTAGTACTTGCAGATGTGAATATTGTAAACTATCCATAATACATCACTTAAAGTACATCTCTCTGTTTCAAAAAATTTATATAACTCTGCTTTGATTTCTAATAGGGGGTACGGTTCTCAGAACTTTCTGAGATGATGTTCCTGGTTTATAATCTTCAATTTGTTGTTCAGTCACTAAGGCATCCCTGACTCTTTACAATGCCATGAACTGGAGCACACCAGGCTTCCCTGTCCTTCACTATCTCCCAGAGTTTACTCAAGCTCATGTCCATCGAGTCGGTGATGCCATTCAACCATCTCACCCTCTGTCATCCTCTTCTCCTCCTGCCCTCCTTCTTTCCCGTCGTCAAGGTTTTTTCCAGTGAGTCAGCTCTTCACATCAGGTGGCCAAAGTATTGAAACTTCAGCTTCAGCAACAGTTCTTTCATTGAATATTCAGGGTTGATTTCCTTTAGGATTGACAGGTTTGATCTCCTTGCAGTCCAAGGGACTCTCAAGCGTCTTCTCCAGCACCACAATTAAAAGGCATCAATTCTTTGGCTTTCAGTCTTCTTAATGGTCCAGCTCTCACATCCACACATGACTACTGGAAAAATCATATCTTTGACTAGACGGACATTTGTTGGCAAAGCAATGTCTTTGCTTCTTAATAAGATGTCTAGGTTTGTCTTAAGTTTTCTTCCAAGGAGCAGTTATCATTCAATTTCATGGGTGCAGTCACCATCAGCAGTGATCTTGGAGCCCAAGAAAATAAGATCTGTCACTGCTTCCATTGTTTCCCCATCAATTTGCCATGAAGTGATGGGACTGGATGTTATCATCTTTGTTTTTTGAATGTTGAGTTTTAGGCCAATTTTTTTTCACTCTCTTCTTTCACCTTCACTAAGAGGCTCTTTAGGCCCTCTTCACTTTCTGCCATTAAGGTGGTATCATCTGCATATCTGAGGTTATTGATATTTCTCCTGGCAATCTTGATTCCAGCTTGTGCTTCATATAGCCCAGCATTTCACATGATGTACTCTGCATATAAGTTAAAGAAACAAGGTGACAATGCACAGAGTTGATGTACTTGTTTTCCAATTTTGAACCAGTCCACTGTTTCATATCTGGCTCTAAATGCTGCTTCTTGGCCAGCAATTAGATTTCTCAGGAGGCAGATAAGGTGATCTGGTGTTCTCATCTCTTGAAGAATTTTCCACAGTTTGTTGTGATCCACACAGTCGAAGGCTTTAGCAGAATCAATGAAGCAGAGTGGATGTTTTTCTGGAATTATCTTACTTTTTTCTATGATCCAACAGATGTTGGCAATTTGGTCTCCAGTTCCTCTACCTTTTCTAAATCCAGCTTGTACATTTGGAAGTTTTCACTTCACCTACTGTTCAAGCCTAGATGAAGGATTTTGAGCATTATCTCACTAGTATGTGAAATGAGCACAGTTGTTCAATAATTTGAACGTTCTTTGGCATTGCCTTTCTTTGGAATTGGAATGAAAACTGACCTTTTCCAGTCTTGTGGCTGTTGTGGACAACTCAACAAACAAAAATGTTGTCAAGTTTTCCAAAATTGAGTGCAGCACTTTAATAACATCATCTTTTAGGGTTTCAAATAGCTCAGTTGGAATTTCATCACCTCTACTAGCTTTGTTTGTAGTAATGCTTCTTAAGGCCCACTAGACTTCACACTGCAGGATTCTAGCTCTAGGCGAATGACCTCACCACTGTGGTTATTTGGGTCATTAAGATTTTTTTTTATATTGTTTTTCTGTGTATTCTTGCCATGTCTTCTTAATCTCTTCTGCTTCTGTTAGGTCCTTGCCATTTCTATCCTTAATGTGCCCATCTTTGCATGAAGTGTTCCCTTGGTATCTCTAATTTTCTTGGTGATATCTTTACTCTTTCCCATTCTCTTGTTTTTCTCTTTCTTTTCACTGTTCACTTAAGAAAGCTTTCTTAGCTCTCCTTGCTAGTCTTTGGAACTCTGCAATCACTTGGTTATATCTTTCTTTTTGTCCTTTGCCTTTTCCTTCTCTTCTTTTCTCAGCTATTTGTAAGGCCTCCTCAGACAACTATTTTGGCTTCTTGCATTTATTTTTCTTGGGACGGTTTTGGTCAATGCCTCCTGTACAATGTTGTGAACCTCTGTCCATGGTTCTTCAGGCGCTCTGTCTATGAGATCTAATCCCTTGAATCTATTTGTCACTTCCACTGTATAATCATAAGGGATTTGATTTGGGTCATACCTGAATGGCCTAGTGGTTTTACCTTACTTTCTTTGAACCTAGATCTCTTAGGGGAATTTTTTACCATCTGAGTCACCAGGGAAGACTTTAAGAGGTGGAGAGTGAAGAGACGCAGGTGGTACAGGAGTGGTAAAGTGTTAGTCACTCTGTTATACGACTCTTTGTTACCCTATGGACTGTAGCCTGTCAGGCTCCTCTATCCAAGTAATTCTCCAGGCAAGAATACTGAAATGAGTAACCATTCCCTTCCCTAGGGGATTTTCCCAACTCAGGGATCAAACCTGGGTCTTCTACATGGCAGGCAGAATTTTCTCCATCTGAGCCACCAGGAAAGCCCAATGTTCAATTGGGCACAAATAAAATTTTCAACTTCTTAGATTACTTTTTTCATTGACACAACTTTATGAGTCGTGATGATACTCTTCTAAGGCAGCGTTTTCCTAAAGAAAAGAAAAAAGGTGAAATCACTCAGTCATGTCTGACTCTTTGTGACCACATGGACTATAGCCTACCAGGCTCCTCCATTATGGGATTTTCCAGGCAAGAGTAGTGGAGTGGGTTGCCATTTCCTTTTCCAAGGGATCTTCCAGACCCAAGGATCGGACTTTCATCTCCTGCATCACAGGCAGAGCCTTTACTATCTGAGCCACCAGGGAGGCCCTGGGTTTCCTAACCTTAGTGCAGCTGACATGTAGTTCAGATCAATTTTTTGTTTTGGGGTAATTTTATGCATTGTAGAAGGTTTAACAACATTCTTCTTTCCTGCACATTGGATGTCAGTAGCTCTCTCTTGTTTTGGCAATGAAAAGTATGTTCAGGTATCACCAAATATCTCCTGGATGTGAAAGGAATCACACATCACCTCACTTGCTAAACATTGTTGTATAGTTTTATACAGCAGAAAAAAAAAACAGTTTTTAATGTATAAGAATTGATAGTTTTATGACTTAATCCAAATGTGCAGAATAAATTGCTTATAAAAGGGAATCATTTTTCAATAGAAATTAACCAGGTAAAAGAGATGAAGAAGGGCACTCCAAGATAGTTTGTACAAAAATCACAGAAGCCTGTGAGATATGGTGAGGCTGTATATCAATAAACATTTATCAGATACAAATCAGTTCATAAGCAGATTGATGGTTAATATAAAGGATTGAATATCACGTGTGAAGTTAGTATTTTAAACCATTTGATTTTTCATTTTGGGGTTGAAGAATAGATTTCTGTGGAAGGTAAAAAAATATCATCTGCTGGGAAGCTAATTAATGGCTTGAAAAACATGGCAGCTAAGTGTAAAGGGATCTAGTCACAAACACACTTGTGACAGTGCATAAGTATATCATAAAGTAATGTGGTACAGCAAAAGAATAATAAGAATGGAAAATATGTGAAACTCATTGTCTTTATGTAGCAGAAATTAGAGGAGATGAGGTTAAAAGTGTGTGGGTTGAGAATTACAGCAATGAATGACAAAAGACAAGCTGAAATCACTCTGTGTGTTTAGAAAGGGAGTAAAGCTATCTTAAACTCCTGAAATTCATAAGCCTGGGTAAATACACCTGGGTCATCTTATAGCATAAAATCTGAATTATTAATATTCCTTACAACTCCAATTTTAAATCAAGCCAAATCCAAGGATCTAAAAGATTTAAGGAATCCAGGACTGTAATTCCATACTCTCTACAATCTCAGGAATATTTCCTCTTGAAAGTCTCCACTGATCTCATTCATCCACTGATCTCTGTCTCAAGTCCTCCAGTGAATATAGAGGATTCTTTTTGTTTTCTGAAATAGTTTATCATGTTTTAGGAAAGCTCCAAATGACAAATAGATCTTCTTTATAATGAACCCTAAATTGCCTCTTTTTAAAATTTTTGAAGTCTCAAATATATGCTCCAATGATACACATTAGCCTTGGGTCATGGCTGTTAATTGTCCAGGATCTGAAGCCACTCAACAGAATTTAAAACCTGGATGCTCCTATTTAGCTTTGCCTGCCCAGTACTCAGTTATGAAATTTTACATTGTCTCAGTTTCTTTATTATAAAGAAATATCATGGATAGAAATAAATTATGATGTGATTATATTACATGATATAATCAATCTAAATATTTGGAAGGAATCATAAGGTGCATTGATCTGTCAATAAATGTCAGCTATTAATCAATGCACATTTATCTTTTTCTCACAAATATCTTGAGATATTAAATGAGTCTTTTATGTGAAAGAGCATTTCTACAGAATTACTTGATGGGTATCTTTTTTCCTGCATCTTTTTCATTTCCAGTATGAGCATGTGTAATTTCCTGACCTTTTAACAAACAGGCTTTCCATTCATCTATCAACAAAGACATTCTCCAAAAATCTTTCTTTTTTCAAACTTGCCACCAAGTGTAGCATTAACTGATTCAAAAATGCTGTGAAAAGCATGGGACAAATCTCCCTAGTGATTGAACACTCAACTACTATAAGACTATATTGCTTTTTTTTTTCATCCTGGAATTATATTGGATCACATGGCATATACATTGTTTTTGAAACCAACTCTCCAGTTTCCCATAATCAGTGCAGAATCTCTATCCCCAAAGACTTACCAGGGACCATCTGTGATAATACACAGAGAAGCCATAAAGAAGGAAATGTTCTGACATTTCAGATAGTGAAGAGTGAATGTTTTATACTATAGGATGCACCTGGGGACAGGTTTTTGCAAATCTCTGGTGCGTGTTAAATTTCACTGGGGACAAGGATGGAAAAAAAAGTGCACTATCATTCAGAATATACAAGATTTATTCTCTAATAGCTGTTTTAGCATCTAAAAATAATTCTCAAACTCTGGTTCCACTTTAGGACTGGGAACCAAAATGAGCCTCTTTTTAAAAATTCCTGAGAGAAGACAGTGTCGAAGACTAGACAAAACAAATCAATGACGCTTATTTACAAAAGTAATGGGACAATAAAGGTAAATAAAAACAGCTTGAGATATTCAGACTAGTCAGCGTAGACATACTGACAGAGAAATAAAATAATATGTTTTTAACCTAATTCTATATTTCTTATTTAAGTCACTGACTTCTTATTTAGGGTCCTAATAGGTACTGACTTTGGAACAGTCACCTCATAGCCTCAGTTACAGTTAATTTCTGAGCTTCTTCCATGTAAGAGCTGATTACACAAATCCTTCTAGTATCCAAACTATCTCTCTCCAAGTTGTTCCAGTCATGTTCAGAATTATTATGAAAGGATTGTATGTATTTTCACAAATTGATATCAACTTCCCAACCTGAAACTGTTATTTATGACAGGTATTTACTAGGTTGAAAGAAGACTTTGTGCCTTCCAGTAGGGATTTTAAGCTTTAGTATTATGAAAGGAATAAACTTTGATTCACTGAAGAGTACAAGAGAGAGGCTAACAACCCTGCATTACCTGATGACCTTACTCAAAGTCACACTGGTTTTGTCCTGTGTCATTGGCTCAGGCCCCATTCAGTAGTCCCGTTCCTTTATAATTAAGACTCTCTGACCACATCCTCATATTAAACTGGCATAAACTTATCATCCTCCTAGAGAAAGCAATGGCATAGGATTGAGGACAGTTATATGAAGGAACCCAGCTCAGCCAGGATCAGGGTGTGTGCACATCTTTGCATCTGGGCACTCAGTGATTCATATCATCATATTGAAATCAGCCATAGCTGAGGATTTGTACCAGAAAAAAATAAAACACAAAACCAGTGCACATCATCAAATAAAAATAAATAAATTTAAATGAAATCTGGGAAATATAAATGTAAAGGGTCTATACATGCTTATACTTTTTGTGGAATTTTTTGAATAAAGATGGACATCCTTACCATGCAGAGAGAGAAGGGGACTATGGATAAGATTTATGGCCAGAGATCTGCTTCCTGGTGCCAGAGTAGACTCAGGTACCTCATGCCATAGAATCTCATTCAAGTATGAAAGTAAATGAAATTCTTATTTATGCTACAACTCAAATGAATCTTGAGAACATTATTCTAATTCAAAGAAACCAGACTCAAAGGCCAAATGTTGTTTCATTTCACTTACATAAGATGTCCAGAGATGAGAAATCACAGACACAGAAAGTCAATTAATGTGTGCCATAAAATGGGGTTGGAGAATGGGGAGTGGCTGCTAAGGGGGATGGAGTATCTTTATTAGGATGATGACAATGTACTGGAATTTGATAGTAGTGATGATTGCACAGGTTTTTGGATATGTCAAAAGCCAGATATTAATACTCTCTAAAGAGTATGCTATATGGCATACAAATTATATCTCAATAAATAAAAAAAAAAACTTACTTAGTATGGTATATGCAGACCATACAGGAAAAAAATATTAGATATATGCTTTTAAATTTAGGATATATCAAATAAATGTGGTGACACAATTTTATGACTGACAATGCAGCTTAACTCAGGTGTAATTGTTAAATATTCATTCTGTGGATAAAGTTTATATGGGAATTCTGACTTTTTATTCAATTTTGTGTAAACCTTAAACTCTCTAAAAAGTAAAGGATATTAATGGAAACTAATTTAATAGTATAAAAAAATAATCATTCCACAAATAGGAAAACATTCAATGATTAAGTTATTTCAGTTTGGAACAACTCTTCCTCCATATGTCTTCATTAGGAAACCATTTAAATTATTCTATTGTGAGGTTAAATGCTCATTATGAAAATTTTAGTACAATTTTTTGTGCATTTATTTTCTAAATCCTTCATGCGATATACATTTATTCATATTTAAAATGTAACATGTGTGTGTAGGTCAGGAGTATACAAATAGATTATACATGTGACCTGTATGAAAAAAAGAAGTTCCACACATAAAAAATGAAGGGGTGCTGTGATGCATGCTATGAGTGCTATTAGGGATGTAGAGAAAAAAAAATAAGAAAAATGGCTAAATTTCTTAGAGGAAACATTTAACTAAATTCTAAATGTAGGTTAGAAGTCAGCTAGGCAAAAAATACATGTCTGCATACAAAATATCAGGAATAAGATACAGATGCATCAAGTACTTTATGTTGAAAATATAATAGTGTTTAAATGAAAACTGCCAGCAAATGAGAGATGAAAAATATAGTATTTTATTTTTCATAAGATCATATGTAAGACTAAAAAAAGAATAGCCAGTGACTAATTGAGAGAAGATAAATTATTTGAGGATACTTAAGAGATTAATACTAAGATCAGATGATTGGTTAGGTGTACAATGTGGAATTGTGGCCAACATCAAAAGTAAATGATGTTTCTGGATTGGTTGTCTGAATGAATAATGGCAGCCGTTTCTAAATTGAGATATTTAAAGAACAGTGCTTGATACAAACACATCTTACATTGATGTACAGAATTTGTCAAGAGTATTATAAAAAGCTTCCTTATACAATTTACCCAGATTTACATATTTTTTTACATGTTGCTCAATTTTGCTTTACCACTGAACAATTTGATAGATATATGGATAGATATATGATAGTTAGATAATTTTAATGAACTGTTTATGAGTAAATTCGAGACATAGTGTTCCTTTGCTCCTAAATATTTAAATATGCTTCCTTAGGAAATGAATAGTCTACTGCCTAACTGTAGTATTATAGCCAGTATCAGGACATTTAGCACTGAAGTAATATTATAACCTAAGCATTAGTCCATATCCAAGGTTAAAAATAGTCCAAAGACCTATGTGGATATTCTTTTTGCCTAAAATTCAATTCAGGATTATACAATGAATTTTATATTCACGTCTCCTTAGACTTCTTCAACCTATAGTAATTCCTCAGACTTTTGCTTTTGTCCTTTGTTTTGTTTCATTTTTGAGGATTCACTTACTTAATATTTTAAACTTTATATTAAAGTCTAACATAAGTACAGAAATCATACTTTGTACATCTTAAGTGATTTTTTACAAAGGAGACATAAATGTGTAACAACTCAACTGAGGTTTATAACATTATTTGCACCAAGAAGCTCCTTCCTGAATTGGTCGTTACATCACCATTTCTGCAAGAAAAGGAAAGGCCCTATGTTCACTATTTTACTCTTTTATGTTTCTTAATTTCTTTACCCAGATACAGTACACGAATCTATGTCACATAGCTGTCATGCCAGATTATGAAAACCGGCTTATATGCCAACAAATTAAAAAAAACAAAAATAAAAATTAAATATAAAACTAAAGAATTTCAATAACATGAATTTTTGTAGTTTTATTTTGTTTTGAAATTTTGTTACTATGCACAAAGAGAAAAGCTAGGTTGCATTATTCATAGTAAATTTTATGAACAGAATATTTTTACCATATGCATAAGTATGTGCTTAGTCTTTGCACCATAGACAAGTAGATTGAGAAATGGCGGGACCACCAAGTAAATGCTAGAAATGAGGATGTGGATGTAAGGTAAGATGTGATAACCAAACCTATGTCAAAGAAGGAAAAAAAGGCAAAGAGATAGAGTTGGAGGAAGACACCAATATGAGCAATACAAGTGTTGAATGCTTTTAACCTAGCCTCCTTCCGGGTCAAAAGAAAAAGCTGTGATAAACAACTATACATAGGACAATGTAATGAATGTAAGGCCAAACCCTGCAACAGTGAAGTTCAGTTCAGTCACTCAGTCATGTCCAACTCTTTACGACCCCATGAACCACAGCACGCCAGGCCTCCCTGTCCATCACCAACTCCAGAAGTTTACCCAGACTCATGTCCATCGAATCGGTGATGCCATCTAACCATCTCATCCTCTGTCGTCCCCTTTTCCTCCTGCCTTCAATCTTTCCCAACATCAGGGTCTTTTCAATTGAGTCAGCTCTTCTCATCAGGTGGCCAAAATTTTGGCGTTTAAGCTTCAACATTAGTCCTTCCAATGAACACCCAAGACTGATCTCCTTTAGGATGGACTGGTTGGATCTCCTTGCAGTCCAAGGGACTCTCAAGAGTCTTCTCCAACACCACAGTTCAAAAGCATCAATCCTTTGGCGCTCAGCTTTCTTTATAGTCTAACTCTCACATCCATACGTGACCACTGGAAAAGCCATAGCCTTGACTAGACAGACATTTATTGACAAAGTAATGCCTCTACTTTTTAATATGCTGTCTAGGTTGGTCATAACTTTCCTTCCAAGGAGTAAGCGTCTTTTAATTTCATGACTGCAATCACCATCTGCAGTGATCTTGGAGCCCAGAAAAATAAAGTCAGCCAGTGTTTCCCTATCTATTTGCCATGAAGTGATGGGACCGGATGCCATGATCTTAGTTTTCTGAACATTGAGCTTTAAGGCAACTTTTTCACTCTCCTCTTTCACTTCCATCAAGAAGCTCTTTAGTTCTTCTTCACTTTCTGCCATAAGGGTGGTGTCATCTGCATATCTGAGGTTATTGATATTTCTCTCGGTGATCTTGATTCCAGCTTGTGCTTCCTCCAGCCCAGCATTTCTCATGATGTACACTGCATCTAAGTTAAATAAGCAGGGTGACAATATATAGCCTTGACGTACTCCTTTTCCTATTTGGAACCAATCTGTTGTTCCATGTCCAGTTCTAACTGTTGCTTCCTGACCTGCATACAGGTTTCTCAAGAGGCAGATCAGGTGGTCTGGTATGCCCATCTCTTTCAGAATTTTCCACAGTTTATTGTGATCCACACAGTCAAAGGTTTTGGCATAGTCAATAAAACAGAAATAGATGTTTTTCTGGAAATCTCTTGCAACAGTGAAAGCCACAAACAAACTGTAGATTGACCCAGACATTTCCTGCAATCAGTTTCACAATGGCCATATGCTCACATTAGGAGTGGGAGACGACTCTTGTATGATAAAATTATAACTAGAACTTTATCAATATTATGCACCACAGTCTTTCCAGGTGGTGCTAGTGGTAAAGAACCTGCCTGCCAATATAGGAGATGTAAGAGAAGCGGGTTCAATCCCTGGGTTGGGAAGATCCCCTTGAGGAGGAAATGGCAACCTGCTTCATTATTCTGGCCTGGAGAATCCCATGGACAGAGGAGCCTAGCAGGCTACAGTCCATAGGGTCTCAGAGATGGACACAACTGAAGCGAATTAGTACACATGCAGACACAAGAATGGTAGCCCTGAGTGGTTCCACAGCCTTGATTTGGGGTAACTAAATGGTGGGTGAAGATGGCAATATGTCTCAGTGGATGGCAACTTAGTGGTCCAGGGCCATGGCAAGTAGGATGCCCACCTCTATGCACTGTAATGTGTGAATAAGCCACTTTTGAGACAATCAGGAATCAAAATAAATCTGTTACATGAAACCAGAAGATTCCAAGCATCTTGGGCACAATGCTGGTGCTAACAGCAATATCTGTGACTCCTAGCATGCCTGGGAAAATGTACATGGCCTCATTGAAACTGTGTTCTAACTTGATAATGATAAACAGCAGGAAATTTCTAATCATAAGAATGAGATACATGACACAGAATGGAATCCCAATCCAACACTGGACAGACTCTAGGCCTGGGATCCATATTAGGGTCATCACAGAAGGAATGAAGACTATGATGCTGGAAATGGACATAATCTCCTTGGGTCTTCTGGTGCAAATGTTTCTCAGTTAAAGCTACTACTTCCTTTTCTACCTTTTCTTTTCATCCAAAGTCAACATATTGAGTCTTTCTGATTTTATAGAAATCTGAGATCATATCATCCATCTCATTTACATATCTAAAGTATGAAAGAAAGATCCAAAGATATACATCACTGTTGTTAAGATATCCCATAAGCAGAAATCCACAGTTCTTGTACCACAGTAAAATGTTATATGCAATACTTTAAAATCAGCAAAATAACTAAGGTAGGAAATAAACTGCTGACTTGACTGTCATATAATTTCATACCTTTGTACCAAAAAATAGACTTATTAATTTTTCTTGAAAATTTTATTTTAATCAAAGTTTGATGAATTTCTCCACATTCTACTTAATTGCTTTGCTACTTGTTTTTTCTCAGTTGTCTCTAAATCAGGAAGAGTTGGTTTGGACCAGCAAATACTCAGACTCTGACCAATATACGAGAGTGAAAAGTTTCCTATGAAAGAGACTAGAGATAGAAGTACTTGTGACCCAAAAGCTTAACATATATATATATATATATATATATATATATATCTCCATCTATCAAACTATACTATCTGTCCCTATGTAAGACAGAATATTCTTTAGGAGAATGTGAAGGAAAAGTTTAAGAAAAGGTCGTTGAAATCCATAAAGATTTAGTGAATTCGGGTAAAGTTCATTGCTACAGATTACACTTCTAGTAAACCTATATTTTTGCCTATAATTCTAAAAGCTTAAATCCTTAACATTTTTGCCCTTACGTTAGATTAAAAAATTCTTTAATAACTTTGAAGTATATTATGGATACCTAGAGGGAGCAATCTCCAAGGAAGCAAGAGAAGCATCAGGAGTCAGGTATAGCAGTAAGAAGATTCATTCTTAATGACTCAAGGATACAGGAACATGCGTAAATGTGTAACTTGATTGGAAAAGAGACTTGTTTTGTGGGTTTAAACTGTTCAAAGTTACCAATACTATAAGATCTGGCTAATTTAGGCTCATCAGTTCTTAATGAAATAGATAGTCTGGAATACTTGCATCATTCTTGTGAACCCACGCATAAGGAATTAATAGAAAATGAAGAAATGCAAGGATATGTTCCTTAAAAGGAGTTAAACATAGAATAGAAATAGAAGACTGAGGGTTGACGCTGGGACACTAGAGATAATTGAGCAGAGACTACAGAGAAATTGAGGAATTTTTCATCATTTCTCAATTCACTGAGAACTAGTTTTTATGAAAACCTGGGTCATGAATTATATTAATTTTTTTTCTGATCAAAAGCATTACTTGTTAAATGTTATATAATTTCAATCAAATAATCTTCAAAATTATACATTGGAGAAATGTTTATAATCCTGAGAAAATAAAGTTAGCTTATTTCTTTCTTTCATAGACTCTCCAGTAACATTGCTTTATGTCAGTATTCTCATGAGAAACTAATCCTACAATGAATAGTCAATAAATTGGGCAGTAATGCAGGAAGCAGTTGTGGTTCATGTTGCTAAAATGCAAATAAAATGATGAAGAGGTAATTTTAATGTAAGATTTGAACATGATCAGACAAATACAGAGAGAGGAATAGCAGGTGGGAAGTATGTAAGTGAATACAAGGATGATGGGATGGAGTGATTATTACTGAAAAAACTGGTAATGAAAAACTATGAAGATAAATTTGGGAGTAGTGAGACTTACTCACCAACTGCTGGGAGTTGGTTCTGCTCTAACTAGATAAGAAGAGTACTGTCATCTTCATACCACTATCAACCATGGCTTGGAACTCCTCAGCTCGTCTTATTCCTTTGCATAATGTGTCCTGAAATACCTCTTCCTTTTACCTGCACCTTTGTAACTGCACATAGTCAACATCAGAAACTTTAATTATGTGGTGCTGGGCCATCTGCCATGGGGGCCCATCTCTGATATAACCTTTTATGCTTTTATCTTTTATCTGCAATGCAGACATCCCTCATCTTTTGTAGGTCTGTCTGAGATAATACTTTTGCCTTTATTCTCCAGTAAAACTCACAACATTTGTGTTATTCTGGGGTATAGCATCAATTTATTCAGCTTAAATTGAAACAAAAAGCTGCTAGCTACTGATTTTAATGTTTTCTAATGGAATTGTGAAGAAGGAGGAGTTATAAACACAAAACAAGGCATTTATTACCCGCTAGCTAATGACACAGGGGTTTTAATCATGCCTCCTTGGGTTATCTGCACCTAATATCCCTGAAAGCATTGCTAAAACTTTCAGATAATTCCTTACCATTCTCCACCCCCACAACACACACAGGCTAAGTACAGAGATTTATTTTTAATAGGCTGAGTTTTTTTTAAATTAATTCATTTATTTTAATTGGAGGCTAATTACTTTACAATATGGTGGGTTTTGCCATACATCAAGATGAATCAGCCATGGGTATATAATGTGTCCCACCGTCCTGAACCCCCCTCCCACCTCCCTCCTCACCCCGTCCCTCTGGGTTGTCCCAGAGCACCATAGGCTGAGTTTCTTTTTTGTTGTTCTCATTGACAAATAAGTATAAAGTCTATTTAAATGCAAACATGTTCTATGCTAATTATTTCTACTTAAATAGAATTCCATGTGACCCTTCCTTTTAATGAGGCAATTCTGATATGAATTTTATGTTCCATTCACTTTTGAAAGTGACATATTGAACTCTCCTACTATTTTTGTGTGGCTGTGTATATCTCCCTTTAGTTATATTAATGCTTGCTTCACATATTTGGGGTCTCTAGTATTTATATGTATTTTCATAGTGAATTCTCCCTTTTAATATTACATGATGTCTTTGCTTTTAAGTGACTTTTAAATTTTTTTTTTTTTGCAGTGCTCTGCAGCTTACAAGATTTTAATTCTCTGCATGCATGCTTAGTTTCTCAGTCTTGTCTGACTCTTTGCTACCCTGTGGAATATAGCCTGTGGACTATAGACTAACCCCATGGACTATAGACTACAGGGTCCTCTGTCCTTGGAATTTTCCAGGCAAGAATACTGGAGCCGGGTTGCCATTTCCTCCTCTGGGGATCTTCCCAACCCAAGGATCAAACGCACATCTCCCGTGTCTCCTGCATTGGCTGGGGATTCTTTACCACTGAGCCACCTGGGAAGTGCTTAGTTCCCTGACCAGGGACCAAATCCCTGGTCCAAGGCAGTGAAAGTGCTAAGTCCTATCCACTGGACTGACAGGGAACTCCTGCTGACAATTTTAGCTAAAAGCTTATTTTATCTGATAAAAGCATCCCCATACCTGCCTTTTGTTTGCCATTGTCATGAAATTTCTTCTGTGCATTTATTTTTGGCCTCTATGTGTTCATAATTCTAAAATCTATTGACTCTCTTGTAGACAGTATATAGTTGGATTTAGTTTTTATTCAGTCATATATCTTTTACATATGTCTGATTATCCATTAACAAATTTTGTATTCCTTCTCTCACGGTATTTTTTTCATGTTTTGGTTCATAATTTATGTTTACAGAACTTTTTAAAACCAAATACTTTATGGGTCAAATTTATTTCTGCATTATTCAACAAGATGTCATTTCAAAATTTCTTCTACCTCCATATCTTTAATAGCATGCTCCCGTTTGCTTTATTGTAGTAAAATGTTTCCTTGGTTTATTTCTTTCTTGAACTGTGCATCAGTCCAAAATTAGAGACGAGATGTCCCTCCCTGTGTACTTGGTTCTTCTTAAAAACTCTTATGAATCCTCAGTGTTAAAGATTGATTGAAGATAATTTAAACATGATCTCTACCGGTGCAGCATCCTGGGAGAACATGAAGGTGCATCGGCAGAGGAATAGCAAAGAGTAAAGAAAGATCTGAAGTCTATTTTTGGAAGTAAGTTTCTCCCATGACAGGTTTGATTTTAGCTCATATTTTAAGATGATACATTAATTCATTCAAGGCATCATCTTTGTTTACATTGATAATATTGGACTAAACTCTCTATAATGCTTATTTTCTGTAAGATAATGTTGTATGTTATCTTAAAGCCTCCAGATTAATTGACCTTGAGTACAATTGATAAAAAATAGGGAAATGTTTAAATTGTTCATTATACAATGCCATTTTTATTGAAGTTTTAAGAAGTTTTAAGAACAATAACAAATATTGTTAGCACATGGTCACGGATTTGTTTGGTATTCACTCCATAGACGATTGGGTTGAGAAAAGGTGGAACTAACAGGTAAAGGTTAGATAAAAGGATATGAACGTATGGTGGTATGTCAGAACCAAACCTATGTGTGAAGAAAGAGAAGAAGCCAAGGAGGTAGAATTGTAGGAAGACACAAATATGAGCAATACATGTATTAAAGGCTTTGAATCTTGCCTCCTTCTGGGGCAGTTGAAAGACAGTGATAAAGATCTGAATGTAGGACAAGGTGATAAAGATTATGTCAAATCCTAAGATAGTGAAGGCAACAAATAGACCATAGATCTTGTTGATCCGTATATCTTCAATAGCCAGCTTCACAATGGCCATGTGCTCACAGTAAGTGTGGGAGACAACTGTGGTTCGGTAGAATTTGAGACGATATTTGATTAGTACCAGGCACGGTGCTCCAAGTATGGCAGCCCTGAGTGTCACCCCAACCCCAATGTGAGTCAAGATTTTTTGGGAAAAGATGCTGGCATGTCTCAAGGGATTACAAATGGCCACATAGCGATCTAGGGCCATCGCCAGTAGGACACCTGATTCAATTCCCTGGAATGAGTGAAGAAGCCACATTTGTAGAAGACAGGCTTCAAAAGAAATCTCTATCAAATGAAACCAGAAGATGCCTAACATTTTGGGGAGAATACAAGTGCTAAGTGCAATGTCCGTGGCCCCCAACATAGCGAGAAAAATGTACGTAGGACTATGGAGGCTGTTTTCATATTTGATTATCACTAAAATTAGAGTATTCCCAATTATTGCCATAAGGTACATGACACAGAATGGAATCCCGATCCAGCATTGCACTGACTCCAGGCCAGGAATCCCGATGAGTGTTAATACAGAGGGCATGAAGACTGAGCCATTGGGTCTGAGCATGGCGATTTGGTCAGTAGAATCAAGTAGGGATATTGCTGTTTCATCTCATATTCCCTGTTAAGTATCAAAAATTAAAAATAAGGATAAATTATTTAAGTAAAATGTACTTCAGTTTGATTAGGAGGATAACATTTTATCTGTCCCAATGGCTCCTCTCTAATTTTCTGTCTCTTTTCCCAATGTCTTTCAATGATCAATTATCAGATTCTATGTTTCTGCATGCCTTTATCATTTTCAATGAGAAAAATTAAGTGGACTGGATGACTTCTTTCTAGTCCTTGACTATTGGAACAAATAAATTCCCTTTAGCTTGTGTTTGCTAATCACCCTCAGTGCTGTCTTTATGACCCGCCAATTCAAATTGAGGGAAACAATTCATTTAATTCAGGGTAAAGAATTTCAAGAACTAAACTGTACCTAGATTAGACATGAAGGATCTATACCAATGGCAAATCATTCTGCTTGATTATAATCAGAAAACAAGTTTAATGAGCATATTTTTCATTTTGCAACTCACTTTTTTTTTCTAGGTTAGTCTCTTAATGATTGGATCCCTCTGCAATAGACTCTCAGACTGCTTTAAATCTAATTTTTCAAATTTTCAGTATTTTCCCAAAGGCAAGCTCTACATCTTTACCTTCCCTTTCTTAAACTCTGATAAGATAAATCCATTACTTTTAAATTAATGGGTGTTACCCTTTATCCTTAGCTTGAAGGATAGCTTGAAGGAAAATCTCATGTTCTTGTCCTCTCCATCATCCTTCAATTTACCCTTTATCCTTAGCTTGAAGATCTCCCTTTAAGATCTTTTCTCACTATGCCCTGCTGTGTGCACATCACATGTGTTCAATTTCAAGTACCAACCTATATCTCCTATGCTTCCTGTTCATTATCAATAAAATTAAGCCTGAATATTTAGTTTTTCTTAACTATTTGCAGTAACATACAACTCTCTATGAAATTTAATGTTTCCTTTACTTAAAGCCTTGTGCATCTTATAGCCACTAAAACTACAATTTCTATACAGGTAAACTTTTTTCTTTTATACAGCTGTTTTTCAAAGGAACAGATTCATCTCTTAGTCTCTGCCCTTCAGTGACTACTTCACCCATAACACTGTATGTTTCCAGGGCCTCCTATGAGTGGCTTTGTCTTATCATTTTCCAAAGTCTTCAGGATTTTTGTTGCCTGCTAGTGAAAGTTGCTCAGTCGTGTCCGACTCTTTGTGACCCCCATGGACCATACAGTCCATGGAATTCTCCAGGCCAGAGTAAATAGCCGTCCCTTCACCAGGGGATCTTCTCAACCCAGGGATCAAACCCAGGTCTCCATCATTGCAGGAGGATTCTTTACCAGCTGAGCCACAAGGAAAGCCCAAGAATACTGGAGTGGGTAGCCTATCCCTTCTCCAGCAGATCTTCCCACCAATTCCCTAATATTTCTTCCTGAACGGCATATGATATATATTCATGTGTGTGTGTCTTTAACCCCAGTAAAAGTGAAATATGAATTTGCTAATCATAAATATTTCCTTTGACTAATTGTACAGCTCAATTTTTGAACCATTAAGACAACATATAAAACATAAAGACAAGGAGAAATCCTAAAACAACAGATTTGGAACAAGAAAAATCTCAAGTTCTTGTCCTCTCTGTTATCCTTCAAATTTTCTCCCCTGATATATTATCTCTGAGACACAAAATGATATCTATGACCTATCTCAGGTCAATTGCAAGAGCATTTATTGCTTTTTTTTTTCTTAAAATTTATTCATCTGCTGTCAATGTTTTCCTTTTGGAGATCTATGTTCAGGATCTCTCCGTTGAGCAAATACACAATATACCAGAATAGATGCTTTGCGAATTACAATGTAACACTACTACACACATTTAAGAAGTTTATTTCCTAGTGATTTTATTCAATACATGTTAATTAAACTTCCACTAAAATCCAAGTATTATTTGCAGAAAATGGGAAACAAATATCAACTTATTTATTGTAGGCATATGAAGTAAATATATTGTGCAGAGTGCTTGGAATTCAAAAAGTGATATCCAAAAAGTGATGACCATTTATCAAATATGTTTTGTATTGTTCTATTTTTAAGATTTTTAACTTTTAAATTACTTTATTTTCCTTGGATTAAGATACTGGCATCATTTTGTTTTTGTTTTTAAGTTGCCAAGTCATGTCCGAATATTGGAGTGGGTTGCCGTTTCCTTCTCCAGGGGATCTTCCTGACCCAGGGATCAAACCCACATCTCCTGCACTAGCAGGTGGATTCTTTATTACTGAGCCACCAGAGAAGCCATTGACATCATTACCTTATTTTTTAGTGAAAACCAAGACTTGCTGCTATTATAAATAATACTTTGATCTAAATTCTATGGATTATTGACTCAGAAAAAATAAAAAGGTAATTTGTATCCTCCGAGATTTTACAGATCTAATTTAGTAAATATTTTGAGATAGACATCAGAGTGTAACTAAATCATGAGGGGATGGGTTTTTAATGAAAATACACTAAATATTTCAATCAGTGTGTTCTTCTTCAGAATCTGAAAGAAAATATCTCCTATATTAACTTCTTAATTCACCACATAATTATAGTACATATAGTACATACAATATAGTATGTTTATCAGATGCTACATGTCTGACATAGAACCCCACTTGCAACATCATATCCTCCACATATACTCCAACAATCTCTGTGATTTTTCTCAAAAAAAAGTGTGTGATATTCTCTTTATCTGGAATGTTAATTTGAGAGATTTAACTTGGTCATATAAGGAATATTTGTTCAACAGAATCTGAATACCATGGAAGTCAAAGCTCTACAGAAGTAAATATTGTGAATAATTAGAAAAAGTTGAGCAACAGAGAAGACCATAGTAAACAAACAAGCAGATACGTAAAATAGACAAGAAGTCTTCAGTCTGAAAGATCATATCTCTTATGAAGAAAGTACTAAAGTAGTTTTCTTTCCAGGTGATAGTTTTACATTTCTAATGTGAAATAAAATTCATATTATATACATAAGACAAAAAATTTAGACATGAAAACATACTCTCTGTCCTTTTGCCTCCCTTCTTTCCCTAATATGCGTTGTTTATATGAAGTATGCATTAACCAAAGTGCCCCCATCTGCAGACATACCTGCTCCACTGTAAAGGGCAATACTCTTCTGGAACCAGGAAGACAACTCCTTCAAACTCCTTGATCTTCTAAGGCCTCAGAGTAACCCACCATTTTGTACTTGCAGATCTGAATCATGTAAGCTGTCAAAAATACATCTTTTAAGGTACAGTTCTCTGTCTCAAAAAATTTATATAACTGTGCTTTGAGTTCTAATAGGTGGAACAGTTCTGAGAGCTTTTTAAGATGCTATTCCTGAGTTATAATTCTTAATTTGGCTCAAATAACATTTTCTATTTCTTGCTGTTGTTCAGTCTCTCATCCATGTCTGACTCTTTGCAACCCCATGGACTTCAGTACTCCAGGCTTTCCTGTCCTTCACTGTCTCCTGGAGTTTGCTCAAACTCATGTCCATTGAGTAAGTGATGCTATCCAATCATCTCACCCTCTGTCATCCCCTTCTCCTCCTGCCTTCAGTCTTTCTCAGCATCAGGGTATTTTCCAATGGGTCAGCTCTTGGCATCAGGTGGCCAAAGTATTGGAACTTCAGCTTCAGCATCAGTCCTTCCAATGAATATTCAAGATTGATTTCCTTAGGATGGACTGGTTTGATCTCCTTGCAGTCCAAGGGACTCTCAAGAGTCTTCAACACCACAGTTTGAAAGCATCAATTCTTCACTCTCAGTCTTCTTTATAGTCCAACTCTCACATACATACGTGACTACTGGAAAAACTATAGCTTTGACTATATGGATCTTTGTCAGCAAAGTAATGTCTTTGCTTTTTACTATGCTGTAGCCCGTCCTATTTCTTATTAGTTTTTTTTCATTGACACTAACTTCATGAGTCCTAATAATATTCTTCTATAGCAAGGCTTCCTTGGTTGTTAAATATTGTTTTTTTACAGGGCAGAAAAAAAATGACAGTCTTTAATGATTAAGAATTAACGGTTATGTGCCTTTAATCAAATTGGGAGAATAAATTGCCTAGGAAGTGGAATCATTTTTCAGTGGAATCATAAGCAGATAAAAGAGATGGGGGGGCAGTCAAAGAGAAAATAGTTTGTACAAAAACCACAGAAGATCGTGAGATATGGCAGGGTTGTATATAAATAAATGTGTTTCATATATATTTTATAAGCAGAAATGATGGATAATAAAAAGGAAAGAAAACAAAAAGTGAAGTTAACGTTTTAAACCAAATGATTTAACATTTCCAAATCATCTTTTTTTGGAAGGTAAAAAATTCATCTTCTAGCAGCTCGATGAATGGCTTGAAAGACATGGCAGCTCAGTGTGATAAGACTTGGATGGGAGACTAAGGCAGAAAGATATTTGTGACAGTCCATGCATTATATTATGAGGAGATGTGGTCTAGCAAAAGAATACCAAGAATGTAAAATCTGCTGGACTCATTGTCTTTATGTAACAGAAATTGGAAGGGATGAGGCTAAGAGTATTCTTGGATTGAGAATTATAGCAATGAATGACAAAGGACAAGCTGAAAGGAACTTTGTGTGTATAGATGTGTTTGTTTAGAAAGAGAGGAAAGATATCTTAAACACTGAAATTCATAAGCCAGGGTAAATATACTTGGGTCATCTTTATAGCATAAAACTTGAATTATTAGTGTTACATACAGGTCCAATTTTGATTCAAGCTGAATTTCAGGATCTAAAAGACTTAAGGAATTCAGGGCTCTAAGTCCACACTCCCTACAATCTCAGGAACTTTTCCTCAATGAACTCTCTGACATTCACCCACTGAGCTCATCTCAAGCCCCCCAGTGACAGAGGACTCCCTTTGTTTTCTCAGATAGCTCGCCACATTTCAGGTCAGCTCTGAATGTCAAACAGATCTTCATACAACATCCTTAAATGGGCTCCTTCTAAATTCCTTATTGAATTCCCAAATCTGCAATCCAGTGATGCACATTAGCTATGAGTCATGGCAGTGAATTGCACAGGATCTGAAGTCAGTCAACAGAGTTTAAATCCGACACAGTTATGAAACTTTACATGGCCTCAATTTCCTTATTACTAAAGACATATTCGTGGATAGAAACATATTACAGTGTGATTGTGAGTATTATATGACATAATCCATCTAAATATTTGGAAGGAAACATAAGATATATTGATCTGTCAATAAATGCCAGTTTTTAATAAATGGACTTTTACTTTTTTCTCACAAATCACTTGAGATATTAAAAGAGCATTTTATCTGAAAGAAGATTTCTACTGAATTACTTGAAGGGTATCTTTTCTTCCTTCATCTGTTCTAGTCTAAACATGTATAATTTCCTGATCTCTTAACAATTAAGCTTTCCATTCATCTATCAGCACAGATATTATTCTCTAGAGGTCCTTCATTTTGTCAGCCTCACTTTACAGTTTGTCGCCAAGCATGGCTTAATTGATTCTGAAATGCTGTGAAAAGCATAGGACGCATCTTCCGAGCGTTTGCTCACTTAATTACTGTAAGGTTATATATTTTTTATCCTGGAATTATATTGGATCAAGTTGTATATATATATATATATATATATATATATATATATATATATATATATGCTTTTTATGAAACCAAGCCTCCAGTTTCCTGCACTCAGTGCACAGTTTCAAACCCAGAGACTTACCAGGAATCATCTGTGGTGATACAGGTCGAAACCATAAAGCAGAAAATGATCTTACATTTCAGACAGTGAAGGATGAATGTTTATACTGTAGCATGCACCTGGGGGATTGGTTTTCACCAATCCCTGGTGAGCTTTCAGGTTCCCTGGAGACAAGAATGAAAAAGGCACACTGTTGTTCAGAACATACGAGATTTATTCTCTAATGGTTTTTCATCTAAAAAAATTTCTCAAACTTTGGTTTCACTTTGGGACTGGGAAATAAAAAGAGCCTCCTTTTAAAAATTCCTAAGAGAATACAGTGCCCCAAGACCGCACAAAAAAATCAATGATGCTTATTTACAAAAATAATGAAATAATAAAGATAGACAATAACATCTTGAGACATTCAGACTGACCAGCATGGACATGCTGGCAGAGAAGTGAGATATGTATTTCTGTAATTTAATTCTAGTTGGGCTACAATATTTCTTATTTAGGCACATGGTTGGGGCTGACTGGGAATGTTCAGCTCCAGAGCCTGTTACCAGTCAGTTTCTGATCTTCTTCTCGGCAAAATCTGGTGACACAAATCTTTTCAGATTCCAAACCATCTCGCTCCAGATTGTCCCAGTTATGTTCAGAGTGGTCATGAAAAAATAGTATATATTTTCAAAAACTGTAGTGTCCTTATAAAATTGATATCAATTTCCCAACCTGAAACTGTTATTTATGTCAAGTATTATACTTACTTGGTTTAATCAAGGTTTATGACTCACAATAGGGATTTTAAATTTTAACATCAAAAGGAGGAAGGAAAACATTTCAAATTTATGAAAAGTACAAGAGAGAAGTTATCAACCCTGGATTACCTAAAGGCCTTAATTAAAATCACACTGGTTTTGCCCTATGTCATTGTGTCAGGCCCTATTTATAAGCTCTATTCTTTTTGAATTAAGAGACTCACTGACCACATCCTCTAATAAACTGCCATAAAGTCATTATCATCTTGGAAAAAGCAATGGTATAGGATTGAAGGCAGACATACAGATAAGCCAGCTCAGTCTGGATCACGGTACGTGCATGTCTTCATACCTGGGCACTCAGTGATTCACATCAGCAGGTTGAAATCAGCCACAGCTGAGTATCTGTACCAGAAAAATAAAACCCAAAACCAGTGCACATAATCAAATAAAAGGAAATAAGTTTAAGTGAAATGTGAAAAATAAAAACAAGCCTGGACATCCCTTGTGGAATTTTCTGAGTGAAAATGGATGTCGTTACCAGGCAGAGAGAGAGGGATCATAGATAAGCTTATTTGGAGAGAGATCTGTTTCCTTGGTGCAAGAGTAGACTCAGGTATCTCAGGTATTAGAATATCATTCAAATATGAAGATAAATGAAACTCTTATTTATGCTACAATCCAAATGAACCTTGAGAACATTAGTCTAAGCAAAAGCAGTCAGTCATAAAAGGTCAAATACTGTTTCATTTCACTTACATGAGATGTCCAGAGAAGTGAAATCACAGACACAGAAAGTCAGTTAATGTGTGCCATGAAATGGGGGCAGGAGAATGGAGCATGGCTGCTAAGGGAGATGGAATATCTTTATTGGGATGATAAAAATGTCCAGGAATTTGATAATAGTGATGAATGTCCAATTTTTTGGACGTATCAAAAACCAGAGTTGTATATTCTTTAAAGATTGCGCTACATGGTATGTAAATTATATCTCAATAAATTAAAAAAAATTGATTAATTATAGTATACAGACACCATACTAAAAAAATTATTAGATATATGCTTTTAAATTTAGGATATATAAAATAAATGTGATGATGTGATTTAATGATCAAGATGGCAGCTAAGCTCAAATATAGTTGTTAAATATTTATTCTGGGGAGAAAGTTTATATTGGAATTTGACATTCTATTCAGCTTTTTTGTAAACACCTTAAACTGTTCTAAAACTAAATTAAAAATAATTAAAAAGCAGGAAATATCATTTTATATCTGTGAAAATAATTAACTTTTTGAGTTTGGAGTACCTCTTCCTCTACATTCCCTCATTAAGAAATCATGTAAATTATTGTCATTATTATTACTGTTCTAAGAATAAATGCTTATTTTTGAAAATTTGGTAGAATTTTTATACATTTATTTTCTAAATGCTCCATTCATTATGTATTTATTCATAATTAAAATGTGTCGTGTATGTGTAGGTCATGAATATACAAATAAATTAGACATGTGATCTATATTATACACAGCATGAGTGCTACTAGGAAGGGTAGAGAAAAAAAATAAGGAAAATGGCTAAATTCCTTAAAGAAAATGCCTAACTAGAATCTAAAAGCAGGAAAGCAGTCAGGCAGGGGGAAAAAAAAATACACGTTTGCACATGTAAATTAAGAATAAGATATAGAATCAACAAATTTGGTACTTTATGTTGAAGATACAACAGTGTTTATATGAAAATGCTGGTGCTTTCCTGGTGACTCAGCAGTAAAGAATCCTCTTACAATGCAGGAGGCACACAGAAAATGCATATTCAGCTCCTGGGTGGGGATTCCTGTGGAGAAGGAAATGGCAACCCACTCCAGTATTCTTGCCTGGGAAATCTCATGGACGGAGGAGCTTGACGGGCTACAGTCCATGGTGTCGCAAAGAGTTGGACAAGACTTAGTGACTAAGCAACAAAAAACCCAAGCAAATGGAAGATGAGAAAGAAACCATTTTATTTTTCATAAGATTGAGTGAGGGAAAGTGAAATGTATGTTGCTCAGTCCTTTTGTGACCCCGTGGACTATAGCCCACCAGGCTCCTTTGTCCATGGAATTTTCCAGGCATGAATACTGGGGTAGGTTGCCATTTCCTTCTGCAGACAAATAGTCTAACTGTCCAAAATCCAATTCAGGATTAACACAATGCATTTAATATTAATATCTCTTTAGACTTCTTTAACCTACAGGAATTCCTCAGACTTTTTTTTTCTTTTGTTTTCGTTTCTAAGGATTTATATTCTTACTATTTTAAAGCTTTATGTTGAAGTCTAACACATGTACACAAATCATTTGTTTTAAAGCTTAACTAATTTTTCACAATGTAGGCATAAATATGTAACAATCCATTTGAGTAATATAACATTATTTGCATCTACAAACCCCTTCCTGAATTTTTCATTACATCATAATTTCTGCAAAGGAAAAGACACACATTCACTATTGTATTGTTTTATGTTTCTTATTCTCATTAACCAAGTAGAGCCCATAATCCTTCTGACAGATAATTGTCATGGGCAAATAGAATCTGGAAACCAACTTACACGCTGGCAAATTAAAAAAAACAACAGTACAAAATAACAATTAGAAAATTCTGGAATCACAAATAACATGGATTTTTGTTGTTTTGCTTTGAAAGATTTTTACTATTGCACAAAAGGAAAAGTCTAAAAGTATTATTTATGGTAAATTTTATAAACAGAACATTTTTACCATATGGATACAGATCTGCTTGGTCTTTGCACCATAGACAAGTGGATTGAGAAATGGAGGGACCAGTAAGTAAATGCTAGAAAAGAGGATGTGGATGTAAGGGGGGATGTGAGAATCAAACCGCTGTGCAAATAAGGACAAGAAGGCAAGGAGATAGAGCTGGAGGAAGACACAGATGGGAGCGATGCAAGTATTGAATGCTTTCAACCTAGCCTCCCGGGGCAAACGAAAAACTGTGATAAATATCTGTGAATAGGACAATGTAATGAATGTAAGGTCAAACCCTCCAACAGTGAAAGCCACAAACAAACTACAGATTGTATTGACTCTGACATCTGCAGCCAGTTTTACAATGGCCATATGCTAACAGTAGGAGTGGGAAATATCTATTGTGTGATAAAATTGAAATCGCCACTTAATCAGTACTAGGGATGGAATTACAATAATGGCAGCCCTGAGTGTTACCAAAGCTGCTATTTGGATAACTACCTGGTGGGTGAAGATGGCAGCACGTCTCAGTGGATAACAAATGGCCACATAGCAGTCCAGGGCCATGGCCAGGAGGATGCCTAACTCTATGCACTCAACTGTGTGGGTGAAGCACATTTGAAGCAGGCAGGAGTCAAAATAAATCTCTGGTACATGAAACCAGAAGATTCAAAGCATCTTGGGCACAATGCTGGTGCTAACAGCAATATCTGTGACTCCTAGCATGCCTAGGAAAATGTACATGGGCTGATGGAGGTTGTGTTCTGTTTTGATAATGATCAGAAGCAAGGAGTTTCCGGTCACCGCAATGAGATACATGACAAAGAATTTCCAGCACGGCACAGACACTGGGCCTGAGATCCCTATTAGTGTCAACACAGAAGACATGAAGACTGTGATGTTGGAAATGGACACAGTGTCCTTGGGCCTTCTGATGTAAAGAAAAGAAATTAGTCAGTGCTTTTGTCTATCTATTTTTACGCCAAGATTTCATATGGTTGAATTATGGCTGAACTCTGAGATCATATCATCCATCTCATTCATATTACTAGAGGGGAAAAACAGATTCATAAGCCACGTCACTGTTCAGGAAGGGCATCCACAAACACTGTACCACAATAAAACATTATGTTCATTGCCAGCCAACTGCAGTAAAACCAGCCAAATCACATGAGTAATGGAATAAACTGCTGACCAGTCTGTTATTTCCTTTCCAGACCTGTGGGCACAAAATTAGACTTGTTCATTTTGTTTGTAAATTGCATTGTAATCAGAGTTTGATGAATCCCTCCATAGAGTACCCTTTAGCTACTGCTCAAGCACTCTGTTAATTCTTAATTGTCTTTAAATCAGATACAATCAGTTTGGACGAATAGGTTCTTAGACTCTGATGCATAATTTAATGTAAAAGACTCCCCATGAAAGAAAATAGAGAAAAAGATACATTTGTCATCAATGAGAATAATATACTTACATATTTATCTATGTTATTTCTTCTGTAAGAGACTGGATGACTTCTCAAAAAAATGTAAAATAAGAGCAAGAAAAGATCATTGAAATGCACATATTTTTGGCAAGCCTGGGTCAAAGTTTCTTGATTTGCCTATATTTTGCTTATATTTCTTCACCTGAAATCTTTAAAATGGTTGTATTCTCAAAATAGTTGCAATGCTGAAATACATATTAGTACAGAAGGAGGAATCTCTAGGATTTAAGAAAATCAGCCGCAGAAATAATAGGGACAGGAGGACCCATTCTTGATAACTACTGGATATGGGAAAATGAGTACGTGGGTAACTTGGCCAGATTGAGGCTAATTTCTTGGGTTTACAGTGGTCATAACCCCCATGATAATGACATTAGTTCAATTTGGTCTCATTAATTCTTAATGAAATATACATAATTTGAAAGATGAATAATTTTTTAAGCTCAAGGATAAAAGATTAGATTAGTAAGAAAATAAACAATGAAAGAACAGGTTTCTCAAAAGGAGTCAAATATAGAACTAGTTACTTTATATCAGCAAGTTCTATCAGTTAACAGGATACTGAACTATCAACAATATTGATTATTAGAAAACATACCAGAAATGTAGGAACGGCCATGATTTATGCTTATAAACACCAAGTGAAAAAATGAAGTCAGCATCAAACCTGGACTGGCGATTTGTTTCACATATGATAATTTACATGTTTCAATGCCATTCTCCCATATCATCCCACCCTCGCCCTCTCCCATAGAGTCCATAATACTGTTCTGTGTCTCTTTTGATGTCTCACGTACAGGGTTATCTTTACCGATTAACTAAGTACCATATATATGAGTTAGTATACTATTGTAAAGTTAAAAAATAGATAAATTAAAAAAAATGAAGTCAGCTGGGCCATTTTATGACAGGAACCCTGTATCAGCTGACATATAGTTAGAATAGACTCAGTCAGTGAATAGAATTAGCTACTTTGCTTTTGGCATATTTGATCCCCAGTACTTAGTTCAGTGACTCTCTGATCCATAGATGGCTGACTCCTTCTAATAAGGGCAAAGTTTTTCTCCAGAAAAGATCAGAATGAGAATAGGACTCCTTTAAGTATGAACACAGTATCTGACTTATTCAAAGATAAGAAACTGACATGTGAGCATCAGATGACAGTATAGACAATAGGATAGCAGGTGGATGTACGTAAGTGAGTACAGGACTGATGGGATGGAGTGATTAGTATTGAAAAAGTTGGTAACTAATATAGGAGTAAACTTAGGAATTCATTACTACTAAGTAGGACTGACTTGTCAATTGCTGTGGGGAGCCATGGCTGCTCCTGCCTGATATCTGAAAAATAACGCCAATTCTTCATATAACTATTTCTCATTGCTAATCAACTCATTCCTTCTCCTGAGATTGCAGTCTCATTCCTTTACATGCTGGCCTACAGTGCCTCTTCTTTTCATCTACACCCTCTGTCACACCACCTAATCAATGTCAGGAACTCTAATCCATGTGGTGCTGGGGCCATCTGCAATGAGTTCACCTCTCTGGGACAATCTTTCATACTTTTCTGTTGTTTCTGCAATACAGATATTCTTCATCTTTTATCAGGCTGTCTGAGATCATGTTTCTGTGTTCATTCTCCAGCAAATCTAAAAACAAGATGTATGTTATTCTGGGGCATGGCATCAATGTATCAAGCTTGACTAGAAGAAGAAAGCTTCTAGCCACCAATTTTAATGTTTCCTAATGGATTTGTGGAGAAGGAGGAGTTATGAACATGAAATAAGGGATTTATTAGCCACTAGCTAAACTACAAGAGGTCCAGAAGTTTTTAATTATACTCGCTTTGGTTATCTACACCTAATATTCCTGAAGTCATTACTAAAACTTGCATATACCTCCTTGTTCTTCCTTTTCCTTTTTTCTACAGGCTAAGTACAGAGATTATACACAGCATTTTCTTTTTAGGCTGAGTTCCATTTCTGTTGCCCTCATTTGCAAATAAGTCTAAAACTCTATTTAAATATAAACATGTTCTACCTCAGTGAATTCTATTTAAGTAAGTATTCTGTGATATTTCCTTTCAATGAGGCAAATTCTGATATGAATTGCATGTCCCATCCATTACTTAAAATGGTATATTGAACTCTCCTACTATATTTGTACTGCTGTCTACTGCTCCCTTTAGCTTGCTTCATATATATGGATTGTCTAGTACATGTAATCCATTTTCAAGGTGAATTCACTCTTCTAATATTATGTGATGTTTTGCTTCCCTGGTGGCTCAGATGGTAAAGAATCTGCCTGCAATGCAGGAGGCCCAGGTTCAATCCTTGGATTGGGAAGATTCACTGGAGAAGGGAATGGCAACCCACTCCAGTATTCTTGCCTGAGAATTCCATGGACAGAGGAGCCTGGAGGGTTTCAAAGACTCAGACACAACTGAGCAACTAACACTAACTAACTTGCTTTTTGTGACCTTTTTTTTTTTTGGTCTTCCTGCAAGGTTTTCAGAATCTTCGTTCCCCTACCAGAATCAAACCCAGGTTCATGGTAGTGAAAGTGCAGGGTCCTAACAATTGGACCACCAGGGAATTCTCAGTGACAGTTTTAATTAAAAGCCTGTTTTGACTAATAAAATTATGCCCAGTCTTGCCTCCTTTTGTTTACCACTGTCATGAAATTTCTTCCTCTCTGCCTTCACTTTAGCCTATGTGTGTTCGTAAATCTTAAATCCTATGATAATACAGTAGAAAATATATAGTCAATTTTTGCTGTTTATTTAGTTATGTATCTGTTATGTATGTCTGATTATCCATTAATACATTTTTTATTCCTTCTTACAAGCTATTTTTCATGTCTTGCTTCATATAATTCATGTTACAAAATTTTATTAAACCCAAATACATTATGGTTCATTTCCATTTCTGTGTTAATTAATAAGAAGTCATTCCAAATTTTATTCTACCTACACATCTTTAATAATATGTTCTCTTCCTTTTGTTAAAGTGGAATTTTGTTTGGATTATTTCTTTCTAGAACTAAGCATCAGTCTAAAATTAGAGACCAGATGTCTCTCCCTGTGTACTAGGTTTTTCTTAAAAATTCTTAGTCTTCAGTCTTAAAGGTTGATTGAAGAAAATTTAAATCTAATTTCTCAGAGATAAAATTCTGAGAAGATGAAGTTGTGTGGGCAGAGGAATAGCACAGACTGAAAAAAACATCTGAAGGCAAAAAACACTACAATATTGTAAAGTAATTAGCCTCCAATTAAAATAAATTAATTAATAAAAAAAACCCTGAAGTCTTTGTTTTAGAAGTCATTTTATCACATGACAGCTTTGATTGAAGGCCTTACTTTATTTTAAGATGATATACTGATTCATTCAAGCACTTTCATTGTTTGCCATGTTGTGCCATGCTAAATCGCTTCAGTTCGTGTCCGACTCTTTGCAACCCCATGGACTATAGCCCACAAGACTCCTCGATCCATGGGATTCTCCAGGCAAGAATACTGGAGTGGGTTGCCATGCCCTCCACCAAGGAATCTTCCCTACCCAAGGACTGAACCCTCAGCTCTTAAGTCTCTTGCATTGGCAGGTGGGTTCTTTACAACTAGTGCCACCAGGGAAGCTAACCATCATTGTTTACATTAATAATATTGGAATAAACTCTCTAGTACACTGATTCTCTGTAAGTTGGTGCTACATGTTACTTTAAAGCCTCCAGATTAGTTGCTCTTGAATACCATTGATAAACACCAAAGAAATGTCTAAATTTTTCATTATACAATACCATTTTTACTGACGTTCTAAAAAGTCTCAGGAATTATCCTATGTATTGTCAGTGTTAGTCGCTCAGTCATGTCCAATTCTTTGAGACCCCATGGACTGCCACCTGTTAATCTCCTCTGTCCATGAAATTCTCCAGGCAAGAATACTAGAGTGAGCAATTCCTTTCTCCAGGGGATCTTTCCAACCCAGGGATGGAATTTTTGTCTCTTACATTGCAGACAGATTCTTCACCAGCTGAGCCACCAGGGAAGCCCATGTATTATTAATACAAGTGTAAATTAGACACAGTTACTTTCCTATAGATACTTGAGGTAGCTGATTTTTAAATGCAGTGGAATTTATTTGTTGATATTTTCAGTTCTATAGAAAACATTCAAATATAGGTGAAACTCAAACTGGGTAAAAGTATTAAAATGTATGCCTATTGAGGGTCTGTTCTAATTAACTATGGATGCTATTTTAATTCTTAATCTATACAGTTAGCAAAAACAAGACTGGGAGCTCAATGCAGCTCAGATCATGAACCCCTAATTGTAAAATTCAGATTTAAATTGAAGAAAGTAGGGAAAAACCAGTAGGACATTCAGTTATGACCTAAATCAAATCCCTTATGATTATAGAGTGGAAGTGACAAATTGATTCAAGAGATTAGATCTCACAGACAGAGTGTCTGAAGAACTATGGACGGAGGTTCATAACATTGTATGGGAGGCAGTGATCAAAACCATCTCCAAGAAAAAGAACTGCAAGGCAAAATGGTTGTTTGAGGAGGACTTACAAATAGCTGAGAAAAGAAGAGAAGTGAAAGGCAAAGGAGAAAAGAAAAGATATAGCCATCTCAATGCAGAGTTCCAAACAATACCAAAGAGAGATATGAAAGCTTTCTTAAGTAATCAATGCAAAGAAATAGAGGAAAACAATAGAATGGGAAAGGCCAGAAATCTCTTCAAGAAAATTAGAGATACCAAGGGAACATTTCATGCAACAATGGGCACAATAAAGGACAGAAATGGTATGGACCTAACAGAAAAGATACTAACAGATATTAACAGATATTAAGAAGAGGTGGCAAGAATACACAGAAGAACTATACAAATGAGATAATGACCAGAAAACCATGAGGGTGTGATTACTCACCTAGAGTCAGATATCCTGGAGTGCAAAGTCAAGTGGGCCTTAGAAAGGATCACTACAAACAAAGCCACTTGGTTGTGTCTGACTCTTTGCAACCCCATGGCCTATACGGTCCATGGAATTCTCCAGGCCAGAATACTGGAGTAGGTAGCCTTTCCCTTCTCCAGGGGATCTTCCCAACCAGATGTCAAACTCAGGTCTTCCACATTGCAGGCAGATTCTTTACCAGCTAAGCCACAATGGAAGCCTAGTCTAAAATCAGAAGAATAATGGCAACAATTTAAAATATGAACCTAAACGAATTTTACTTCTTCTAAGAGTAGTAAGCTAAAGTTTTAAGTATTTGATGATTTGTAAATAAATATCCCCTTCAATTATGACCATCTGAGATTTAAAGTATTTTTTTTGAACAAAGAAGTTTGTACAATATCTATCTTTTATCATATTGAAATTTCTACTTAGAACTAACCTAAATTCTCTTTAGAAATACCCACTAGTGATCAAGATATTTGGGGTATACAAATATTGTTAATACATGGTCACAGATTTATTTGGTCTTCACTCCATAGATGATTGGGTTGACAAAAGGTGTAACTATAGGTAAAGTTTAGATAAGAGGATGTGGACATATGGCAGTATGTAAAAACCAAGCCTGTGTGTAAAGAAAGAAAAGGCAAGGAGATAGAGCTGTGCTGCTGCTGCTGCTGCTAAGTCGCTTCAGTCGTGTCCGACTCTATGCGACCCCATAGACGGTAGCCCACCAGGCTCCCCCGTCCCTGGGATTCTCCAGGCAAGAACACTGGAGTGGGTTGCCGTTTCCTTCTCCAGTGCATGAAAGTGAAAAGTGAAAATGAAGTCGCTCAGTCGTGTCTGACTCTTAGCAACTCCATGGACTGTAGCCTACCAGGCTCCTCCATCCATGGGATTTTCCAGGCAAGAGTACTGGAGTGGGGTGCCATTGCCTTCTCTGGATAGAGCTGTAGGAAGACACAAATATGGGTGATGAATGTATTAAAGGCTTTGAATCTTGCCTACTTCAGGAAAAATTGAAAGATAGTGATAAAGATTTGAATATAAAACAACATAAAGATTATGTCAAATCCTTAGACACAGAAGGCAACAAATAGACCATGTACCTTATTGATCCTTGCCTCTTCTCTAGCCAGCTTCACAATGGCCATGTGCTCACAATAAGCATGGGAGATGACTACTGTTCAGTAAATTTTGTCAATATTTGATAAGCTCTGTGCATGGTGCTATAAGAATGGTATCCCTAAGTGTCACCCCAACTCCACTGTGAGTCAAGAGTTGTTGGCAGAAGACATTGACATGTCTTAAGGAGTTGCAGATGGCCAGATAATGATCTAGGGCCGTCACCAGTAAGATACCTGATTCAATTCCCTGGAATGAATGTAGAAGCCACATTTGTAGAAGACAGGCTTCAAAAGAAATTTCTGTCAACTGAAACCAGAAGATGCCTGACACTGGGGAGAATACAAGAGCTGAGTGCATGTCTGTGGCTCCCAACATGGCTAAAATATCTATCTATCTATCTATCTATCTATCTATCTATCTATCTATCTATCTATCTATCTATCTATATGGATTTATGGAGTCTGTTTTCATATTTGCTTATCACTGTAATTAGGAAATACCCAATCACAGACACAAGGTACATAACACAGAATGAAATCCGGATGAGTGTTAGTACAGAGGGCATGAAGACTGAGCCATTGGATATGAAATATGAGCATAATGATTTGATTAGTAGATTTAAGATGTGGTATGGTGTGTCATCTTCTAATTCCTGTCAAGAATTGATGAATTAAAGAGAAGAAATTCATTTATTTTAGCTGAACATACTTTAGATTAGGGTTATACTTCCCTTGTAGCTCAGTTGTTAAAGAGTCTGCATACAATGTTGGAGACCTGGGTTTGATCCTTGGGTCAGGAAGATCCCCTGAAGAAGGAAATGGCAGCCCACTTCAGTATTCTTGCTGGGAGAATCCCATGGACAGAGGAGCCTGGCAATCTACAATCCATGGGGTCGCAAGAGTCAGACATGACTTAGCAACCAAACCACAACCATCATAATTTTTCTTTATTATTGAAATATGTGTAACAGATAATATTTAGTAACTTTAATGTGAACACTATGTTGATTTGAGAGAATTGGGAAGCTTTGCACGGTTTTGGTTAGTATGCAGATTTGTTCACCCCATGGAAAACAATTTGGAAGTTCCTAAAAAATTCAGAAAAAGATCTACTGTATGATCCAATAATTCTACATTTGTGTGTATGTCTAAAGGAAGTAAAAACATGATATTGAAGAGATATATGCACACCTAGCACATCCATGTTTACTGAAGGAATATTTACAATAGTCAAGATATGGAAACAATCTTAGTACCTGTCAATAAATAAATGGATAAAGAAGATATATATATATATGTATGTATGTATGTATGTATGTACATGATGAAATCTGTATCTTATTGTTTCTATTTTGACTACTCTTTTCTAATTTTATATCTATGTTGAATGCTTAGGATTCAAAAGTAGTATATAATATTTAGTTAAACACACACACATATATAATTAATTAATGTGTATGTGTGTGTGTGTATATATATATATATACACACACACACACATATATATACATATACATATGTATGTAATATGTTGCTCAGAGGTAAGGAATATACCTGCCAATGCAGGAGATGTGTGTCCGATCCCTGGATTGGGAAGCTCCCCTAGAGGAAATACCAGTCCACTCCAGTATTCTTGCCTGAAAAAGCCCATGGACAGAGGAGCCTAGTGGACTACAGACAATAGGGTTACAAAAGAACTGGGCACTATTTAGTGACTAAACAACAAATATATATAAACATGCAATTAATCTCGTAAGATATTTAAATGTTTTAAATTATTTTATGTTTTTTACCTTACCTAACTGATATTCTTCTAAGGCTGAGTCTCATTCACAGCAAAACTGGTAATTTAGATCAGATAAGTTTTGTGTCATGGGCCAACTTTCTATATTGTAGAAATTTTAACGGCATTCTTAGATCCTACCCATTAGATGACAGTTGCCTTCTCTTGTCATGATGAACAAAAATGTCTTCACACATTGCCTAGTATCCCCCAGAGATGAGAGGTGAGGTACATCACTCCTGGTAGCTAGCTGTTATTCTAGAGTCTAAACATTGGGAAAAAATCACCTTTTATTGAATGAGAATTAATATTTACGTACTTCTAATCAAAATGAGCAGAATAAATCTGGCTGTCATTGTGAATCATTGTTCAATAAGTATTAGCCACATAAAGGAGATGAGGAAAGACAGTCCAAAAAGAAAGAATTAGTGCAAAATTGCATAAATGAAACGTGGTGAAACTGTGAATCAATTAATAACTTTCACAGAAAAATTGAGTATTAAGCAGAAATGACGATTGTAGGTGGTATTGAAACAGGGAGTGTATCAAATGTTAAGTTACTATTGTAAGCATACTTCCAAAATTTCAGGTGGCAAGTGAGCTCTTTTCCCTTTTAAAAGTTCAATTTGGTAGCATCTTGATGAATGGCTTAAAGGAATGAAAGCTAAGCATAAGGAAATAAAGATAGGAAGATACGTGTGATAGTAAGTGAATGGTGTCATGATACCAGAGGAGTAACAAAGAAGCAGACTATGTGAGGCTTAATTACCTAACATTGGGAAATTGAGAAAAATGAGGATAAAAATGTTTTGGATTGAAGCATTACAGCGCTAATGTTCAAAAGACAAGGTAGACTATATATGTCTATATGTTTAAAAGAGGGAAGAAAGATACTTTCCTTTCTTAAAATTCATAGGCCATGGAAACAACATTATCTCAAGTGTAGAATAAACCTTGAAACACTAGTGTTACTTACAGGTCTAATTCTACTCAGACTGGTTACAATAAAAGTTTTCAGGAATTTGGGGGATTTAAATCCAAACTACGAACATCTCACAAATATTCTCCTTCTATGAATTCTCTGACATTCCCCCATTGAGCTCAAGTCCTCCACTGATAGAGAACTGTTTTCTAAGATTGCTCGCCACATGGCAGGAGCTCCAAATATCACATAGACTGTCTTTACATTGAGTACCAAAATGTCTCCTCCTTAATTTTTCATAAAAATCCAGAATCTATCTTCCAAAAATACCATCAACCATGGATCATGATGATTTATTGCACGGGATCTGAAATCAGTCAAGAGAGTTTAAATCCTGGATGCCACTACTTAGTTTGCACAATCTACAGCCAATTATAGAACTTAACTTCAAATCGTCTCCATTTTTTTATTGCCAAAACAATGTTCACAGAGAGAAATACATTCTAATGCAATTATGAAAAATCAATGACTTAGTTCATGTTAATAATTTTTAAAAAACATAAAATGTATTTTTCTGTCACTAAATGCCAGATATTAATCCATAGAAGTTCATCCTCTCCTTCCCATAACTTTAGATACCTGATGAGCATGTCACATGAATGACTTGAAGGGCCTCATTCCCCATGAATCTTTCCTGGTCTAAATGGGTATTATTTGCTAACCTGTTAACAAATAAGCTTTTCATCCATTTATCTGCCCAGAATATTCTCTAGAGGTCCTCCCAGTTGTCAACCTCATTGAAATGTAACACCCGTCATGTCATTAACTGATTTAGAAATATTCTGGAAATCAGGAGACTAAGTCTTCCTAGTGTTTGAACACTCACCTACTGTAAGATTCTACAGATATTTTAAAATCATCTTGGCATTTTATTGGATCACATGGTATTTGTGTTCTCCATTTCGCCACACTCAGTGCAGTTTCAAGCCCAAAGACTTACCAGATATTACCTGTGGTAATACTCATAGAAGTAATAGAGTCGGAATCTTTTTGCTGTTTCAGCTAGTGAAGATGAATATTTCATAGTACTTGATGTACCTGGACAATTGGTTTTCACAAATTCCTGGTGAGTTTTTAGGTTCACCTGCGAAAAGGGTGAAAAAAAGAAAAGCATCTTATGGTTCAGAATATACAAGATTAATTATGTAACAGTGTTTGTGTCTCTAGAAAAGAAATTCTTAAACTTTGCTTTCACTTTGGAACTGGGAACCAAAATGATCCTCCTTTTAAAAATTCCTAAAAGAAGACAGTGCCCCAAGAGAGGATAAAACAAGTCAATGGTACTTACTTATAAAAATAATAAACCAATATAGGAACATAAAAACATCTTGAGGTATATGGACTACTCAGTATAGACCTGCTGACCAAGAAAAAAGGAATATTTCTGTAATCTAATTCCAATCTGAGAAGCACTCATTTTTAAATTTTAGACCCATGAAAGGGGCTGACTTGAGAAATTTCACCTCAGAACCTCAATCATCTGTCACTTTCTGAGCATCTTCCATGTGAATTTGTTGAAACAAGTCTTCCCTGTATCCAAACCAGGCCTCATCCAGTTGCCTCAGTTATGCTCAAAATTCTCATGAAATGTTGATATACATTTTCAAGGATTTTAATACTATGAAATGTTGATATACATTTTCAAGGATTTTAATACCATTCACAATATCTATAGTAACTTCCCATTGGGATCTATGTTCATGGCAGGTATTTATTTAATTGAGTTAAGGCACAAAAGAGTGTGCCTTATATAAAGGATTTTAAGATTTAGTAGCTACAAAATAAAGGGGAAAATCTCCTCTTCTCTATTTCATACACGGAAAAGTCTCACAAGACTGTATAATTTGTGTTTACCTGAGGGCCAGTGTGATTTTTCTTGAAGTCACACTGGTTTTGTTCTGTGTAATTGGGTCTGGCCCTGTTTCATAGTCCAGTTCTGTTTCCACTGACAAATGCTCTGACCCCATCTTATCCATAATCCATCCTTGAACTAGTGTAGCATTGAAGACATTTACATGTGAAGCCAGCTCACCCTGCATTAGGAGAGCTGGTTGTGTGCATCTTTTCCCAGCTGGGCCCGTGGTGATTCAGGTCAGCTGATTGATATCAGTGAACAGGAAAAAAAACAATGTGTATCAGAGTGTCAACCACCCACCAAAGTAACAGAGTTGCTCTTAGAAATAACTAAATTCAAAGGCTTTTGCCACTTTCACAAGAATTTAAAATTTTAATTTTTACTTAAATATTTTAAAATAAGATTTTGCTTCTCATTACTTATTTTGGTGGACATATTTCCCTTTGTCCTTAGTATTTTTACAAAAGTAGATTAGAGGTGTAAACATTTAGACATGAGGCCTTTCTAAGTATTAAATTTGTTTTTATGTGAAAGTAAGTGATCTGAATCTTTGTGGTTTTCCCTCTTACCGCAGCACTGTATAGGGATATGCGTTGAAAAAGCAGTTGGTCTCAGGAGTTGAACAAATAGACAAAGCAATTAATAAATGACAAATGTTACATGGGAATCTGACTTTAATAGAAAAGGATTATTACATCAAAAGTAATGTGAAGGTAGGAAAAATAGCAGTGGGAAGCACAGTGTATCAGTGAGAAAGGAGGCATGCCGAGGATGGGTAGTGTGTGCAGTAAATGGTCTCGTTGATGTTAACAAGTCAGTCTGTCAAGTCTTTCCTTAAAAGTTTCCTCCTCCTGCAGGTAAAGGCCCTAAAGTAATCCAGGAATTCTAATACTATCAGAAGATGAAATAAAAGTTAACTGCAACTGTTTAAGAACAATGCAAGCCCTGACTTAAACATAATTGTATATTACCCTCTAATACCTCAGGAGACACTATCTTAGGAATGATTCCACAGATCAGAGTTTTATGACTTACTTAAATTTATGGAGTTATATGGAGTCAAGATGGACTATCAGATCAGGCATTTAGATCTGAATCTCATGGTTTTTATGACTCTGTCAGAGTTAATTCATCCATATACAAATTTTTACTGTTATGGGCAATCATCATATATTCAGGTAGGACTTGATCTGTACTGTGACCTCCTGTCATGTGAACTGACTACTCTCCTTAACCACTGGCTGAGTTCATCTCAAATGGTCTTGTCAAAGTCCATCTAGACTCTCATTGTGAGAAATTGTTTGATTATAATGCTTCTGTATGCAGATGAATGATAGTTGTTCGCCTCTGGATTTGGCTGAAAACAGCAAATTTGAAACCATAAAATATCAAGTATCAAAAGTCAAATGATTTCACTTACTGTGACGTAGAAACTGTTCTGGAACAGCTTTATTATGGCTCTTTACTATGTTAGGATGGAAATTTTAAGGCTGATATTACTGTCTATTGCATATACAAGAGAGTGTAGAATTAGTGCTTTCCTGATGTCTCCTCATAATTTTGTTTTTTGGAGAATTCTAATATAGCTTTTAGGCAATCTTAGAAATCATACATAGAAATGGTATATGGAAGACCAAATGTTATCTGAATTTTTATCGAAGTATAATTGACATATAATACTATGGTGTACAATTTAGTGATTTGATATTCAAATGCACTATGAAATGACATCCATGATAAATCTAGTAATCATCTGTCCCCATATAAAACTATTAAAGTGCTATTTATTATATTCCTTACACTGTATATTACATCCCATGACTTTATCTGTTTTATACCTGGATGTTTCTATTTCATAATTCCCTTTACCTATTTCATCCAGCCCCCTAACCCATCTCCTCTTGCAACCATCAGTTTACTCTCTGTATCTATGAGTGACTCTGTTATTGTTTTGTTCTGTTTGCACATTTCTGATGCTTTTTTGATTCCACATATGAATGAAATTATACAGTAGATATCTTTCTCTGTTACTGTATTTCATCTAGCATAATATTCTGTGGGTCCAGCCATGTTGTCACAATTAGCAAGATTGCATTTGTTTTTCCCCTGTATCTTTATACTGTTTAAGTATAAGGATACAGCTTAGTATGAAAGCAAAATGGACCTGCTCACTAAATCCCAAATAAGGCTGATTTTCCCGTCAAACCAGTATTATATGAAGGTCAGGACAACTTTCCCACATTGGAGTACAGACCACTCCAAGAGGGTCAACACAAAAGGTCTGAAGCCTATGGACTGTTCTCTATCAAGAAGAAGAAAAAGAGGAAGGAGACATGCCAAATATTATTATTTCCAAACTGAACATTTAGCTAAGGAACTGCAAAAAGCCAGAAGGGTCAATGTATTTTGCTACCTCACCTGAAATCTACCACCAAGTGACAGAAGAGTCAATTCTTGCCACAGATGGCTGAAAAATCACCATCATCAGATCTCTTCCTCTATCTGAAGACACTCCTACTAGAAAATACACAGGGCCTACTAGAAATTGTGTCTCTTGTGGAGTCCTGAGTAACAAAGCCCTTAAAAATATTAATAGCAATCACAAATTCATGAAACTGAAGCACAGTGTAAATTTACCATTATACCGCTGTTCTCTAGCATAATACTTATCATATGGTAGGTGTTGGATAATCTAGTGAATTAAAAGATAACCTTAGAGGGCTCAGAAAAATGATTGATATGTAAAGTAGAACCCCTGAGTTTTCATGTTTATTGTCACTCCTGAGTAACTCTGGAAATTTATTGAAATTTTAAAATCATTATCTCATCATATCGATAAAATTTGTTTTTATTTTGTTTTTGGTAAAGAACATGTTAAGATACACTTTCTCTGATTTTTTATAACCGACATCTTCAAGAAACAAGAGTAGACAACTTGTTTTCACTGAGTACCTAGACTCTACAGGACACTAATACTTGGGTGTATTTAAATTCTGTGAGAAATGCATAATTTCTGAATTATCTGGAGAAGAATTCTTAGAGGAGTAACCTCAGCCAGAGTCTAAAAAGCAAAAAAAAAGAAAAGGAAGTGAAATATTGTTCATTATTTTGCACTTTCTACTCTTCTCATTCTCACCACCCTGATAGGATCCATAATCCTATTCACTGATAGTTTTCATGGGCTATGATGATGTGAGAACTAGCTGTCATCCTGGCAGATTTCACAAGACAACTTTTGAGATGAAAGAGAGATCAAACAGCAATGAAAGCCACAAATAGCGTAGATTTTGTCCGTATATTTCCTGCAGGTTTCCATGGCCAGGAGGAAGCCTGACTCTAAGCCTTGAAATGTATGAATGAGCCACATTTGAAGCAGGCAAGAGTCAAAATATATATCTGGTATATGAAACCAGAAGATTCCAAGCATTTTGGGCACAATGCTGGTGCTAAGAGCAATATCTGTGACTCCTAGCATGCCTAGGAAAATGTACATGGGTTCATGGAGGCTGGGCTCCAATTTGATGATGATCAGAAGCAAGGCATTTCCAATCACAGCAATGAGATATATGGCACAGAATGGAATCCCAATCCAGCACTGCACAGACTCTAGGCCTGGGATCCCTATTAGCGTGAACACAGAAGGCATGAAGACAGTGATGTTGGAAATGGACATAGTGTCTGCATTTCCAGATGCAAACAAATTAGTCTGTGCTATTGTACTATTTTTATGCCAAGTCTTCATAGTTTCTGATTTTGGCTGAACTCTGAGATCATATCATCCATCTCCTTCATATAACTGAAGGGAAAATACAGATTCATAAGCCACATCACTGTTTAGGAAGTGCATCCACAAACACTGTACAACAATCAGACATTATGTTCATGGCCAGCCAACCTCAGTAGCACCAACCAAATCACATGGGTAATGGAATAAATTGCTGACTTGTTTTTTTCTTTCCAGACCTGTGGACAAAGAAAAAAAATAGACTTGTTTATGTTGCTTGTAGATTGCATTTTAATCAGTTTGATGAATCCCTCCATAGTGTACATTCTAGCTACTGCTCAATCACTCTATTATTCTCAATTGTCTTTAAGTCAGGAACAGTTTGCATGAACAGATTCTCAGACTCTGATTAGTATTTTATTTTAAATGGCTCCTTATGAAAGAAAATGGAGATAAAAACAGTTGACATCAATGAGCATAATGTCCTTAGGTATTTATGTTATCTCTTCTGTATAAGACTGGATGATTTTTTCAAAAGAATGTAAAGTAACAGTTAGAAAAGATCATTCAAATTCACATTTTGTGGCAAGCCTTGTCAAAGTTCCTTGCTACTTTCTACATTTCTCATAAAGCTGTGTTATATTTTGCTTATATTTCTTCAGCTGAAATCATTAAAATTAGTTGTGTGCTCAAAATATTTGAAGTTCTATAATACATATTAGTGCAGAAGGAGGAATCTCCAGGATTCAAGAAAATCAGCAGCAGAAATAACAGGGACAGAAGGACTCATTCTTGACTACAAGATATGGGAAAAGGAGTAAATGTGTAATATAGCCAAATTGAGGCTAATGTCTTGGGTTTACACTGGTCAGAGCTTCCATAAGCATGAGATTTGTCCACTTTAGGTTCATTAACTCTTAATGCAGTATAGATAACTTGGAAGATGAGTCATTTTTTTTTTAGTTCAAGCAAAGTATATTAATTAGAAAATAAAGGATGAAAGAACAGGGTTTTTTAAAAGAGTCAAATGTAAAGCTAGTTACTTTATGTCAGCAAGCTCATAAGGTGTCATCTAAACATATACTTAACATCAATAAACATACCAGTAAATGCAAGGACAGCTGTGATTTATGTTGCTAAATATCAAGTGAAAGAATGAAGTCAGTCAGGCCATTTTATGGCAGGAACTGTGTATTGGCTGATAAATAGCTAGAATAGACTTAATGAATTAACTACTTTGATGTTGGCATGTTTGATCCCCAATGCTTAGTTCAGTGACTCTCCAACCCGTAGATGGCTGACTCCTTTCTAATAAGGGTAAAGTTTTTCTTCAGAAATGATCATAATGAAAATCAGTCCAGTTCAGTCACTCAGTCGTGTCCGACTCTTTGCGACCCCATGAATTGCAGCATGCCAGGCCTCTCTGTCCATCACCAACTCCCGAAGTCTACCCAAACCCATGTGCCTTGAGTCGGTGATGCCCACTGGAGAAGGGCATGGCAAACCACTTCAGTATTCTTGCCTTGAGAACCCCATGAACAGTATGAAAAGGCAAAAAGATAGGACAATGAAAGATGAACTCCCCAGGTCGGTAGGTGCCCAATATGCTACTGGAGATCAGTGGAGAAATAACTCCAGAAAGAATGATGGGATGGAGCCAAAGCAGAATGAAAATAGGACTCCTTTAATTATAAACAGAGTATTTGACTTTTTCAAAGGTAAGGAACTGACATGTGAGCATCACATGATAGTATAGACAGTGGGATGGCAAGTGGGTATACAGAAGTGAGTACAAGACTGACGGGATGGAGTGATTATTGGGAAAAGCTGATAATGGAATATTATGGAGGTTAATTTAGAAATAGGAGGACTTACTTGTCAATAACTATTGGGAGCCGTTGCTGCTCTTGCCTGATACCTGAAAAGTAATGTTTGTTCTTCATCCACTATTTCTCATTGCTCAACTCTTTCCTCCACCTGAGATTGCAGTCCCATGCCCTCGTGTTCTGTTCTGCCGTGCCTCTTTATATCTGTCCCCTCTATATCAGCACATAGTCAATGTCATGCATTCTAATCCATTTGGTGCTGCAGCCATATGTAACATGTGAAAACCTCTGGAGTATGTCTTCATATTTTATTTTCACTCTGCATACAGACACTCTTCTTCTCCATTTCTGCCTGAGATAATGTTTGTGTGCACACTGCCCAACAAAACTCTGAGCAAAGTCTGTGTTATTCTTGGGTACAGCCTAAATTTATTGGTTCAAATTGGGGAGGAAAATTGCTAGCCACCAATTTTAATATCCCCTAATGAATGTTTGGAGAAAGCAGAGTTAGGAACTTGGAATTAGGGATTTATTAGCCACTAGACTAAATCACAAGGGACACAACAGATTTTAATTCATTCCTCCTGGGTTCATTCACATGTAATATTCCCTGAAATCATTTCTATAACTTGATGATAGGATACCTTCTCGCTCCCCTCTTTTCTCTTCTCTCATAGCCTAAATACAAAAAAAAATTATATACAAAAATTTTCTTTCAATTAGCTGACTTTCTTTCTGATGTCCTCATTTGCAAATTAACCTCACGTCCACTTAAATATAGATGTGTTGATATTTTTATAGATTATATACCATACAAAGGTTTTATAAAATATTAATGATATTTCCTGTGCTGTAATTTATGTCCTTGTGCTTTTTCATTCTATATCTGGTACTTGGTGCCTCTTCATCTCCTTCACTTATTCCCCCCCATCCATTTTGTACTCCCTACAGTTCAATCCTGAGTCCTTTTCAGCCTCAAACTATGCAAACATGCTTGCAATTCTATCTACTTGAGATAATTTATCACCTTCATTATGCCAACTCATATAACAATTTCTCCAGCTCAGATTTCTCACTCTGTCCAGGTCCATAGGGCCAAAATTTCTTATTGAAAGTTAAAAGACATGATAATAGAATGTTTAGCTAGGAGAATTGAAAATGACATTAATTTAAAATATTCTTTTCTAAACTCTTTAAGAACTTTAGGAAAAATGCACTGGCATTGGCATTTTTTTTGCAGATGCTAACAGTTTTTGGTGTGTTTTAATGTTTTTGTGAATTCCATTTATTCCCATTCCTCACTGAAACAGACTTTAAGGCAGTGAGTGTTTTATTCAGAAATACCCAATATTTAGCCTTATTTTAACAACATATGCTGATGGGAGAGAAAAATAAAATCACTCGGTCCTGAATCTGTTTGGTCTTTAACCCATAGATAATGGGGTTGAGCATTGGGGGCATCACCACGTAGAGGTTTGCTACTAAGATATGGATGTGATGAGGAATGGTTTTTCCCCCAAAGCGATGGGCAAAAAATGAAAAGAATGCTGGAGCATAGAACATAAGTATGACACAGATGTGGGAACCACATGTGCTAAGGGCCTTAAATCTCGAAGTCCAGGAAGGTATCTGAAACACTGTGTAAAGGATCATTGTGTAGGACATAATGATGAGCATTATATCCAGTCCTGTAGACAGCAGGGCCACAGTCAAGCCATAAATGATGTTGATATTGATATTGTCACAAGCCAATCTGGCAATGCCCATGTGTTCACAGTAGGAATGGGGAATGATGTTTCTCTCACAGTATGTAAGTCGATGTACCAGAAAGATGAATGGAAAACATATGATAAAGCTCCTGACCACAGCTGCTATGCCAATCTTCCCAATGGCTGAGGAGGTTAAGACTGAAGTGTATCTCAGTGGATAACAGATGGCCACATAGCGGTCAAATGCCATGGCCAGGAGAATAGCAGATTCTGCCACAAAGATGAAATGTATGAAGAACATCTGGGATACACAGCTACCAAAGGATATATTCATGGAGTGGAACCAGAAGATGGCAAGCATCTTGGGGGCTGTGCATGTGGTGAGCAGGACATCTGCTAAAGCCAACATGGAAAGGAAGAGATACATGGGCTCATGGAGACTCTGCTCGGTCACAATCAGGAAGATCAAGAAGAGGTTACCTACAATAGCAACAGTGTACATAAAACAGATGGGGATGGAGATCCAGGTGTGCACAGCTTCTAGTCCTGGGATTCCAATCAGGACGTACCACATATCCTGAGGACTGGTGTAATTGTAAGAGGTAGGAGCCATCTGTGACTGCTTATTCCAGACCCAGGACCTTCAGGGAAAGACCATAGGGCTGAGTTAAGGTTCAGGTGCATCACCTTAGTCCATGTGATGTCTGATCAGATTTTTTTTCTGATCTGTTATTATGAAAGACAGCAAGATAGATTAACTAGCCTAAAATTGTACTCTTGATTCCCTCCATGGAATAATTGAATCTTGTATCTTGAAAAAGATATTAGTTAATATTTAGTTAAAGTGCAATATGTGTCATAATACTGTACATATATTAACTTATTAAGTTTTCACCTTAGCCTGTTGAAAATACCTTTATGATAATCCATAACATGGCTACTGTTGTTATCCCTATAAGATGAAAAAAAAAAATTCCAAAGCTTTTAGACTCTTGCTCTAGGTCCCACTGGATTTAAAATCAGCCAGAGTGAATTTGAAAGCTTTGAACTAAACCACCATCTAACACAATCTATCAAAATAAAACTAGTTACAAAAACATGTTATCAAAATTTTCACTGATCATATCCCTGAGTAAAATAGGCACATGTTAAACTGAAGTATACAACTTATGGAAGAGGGAAGGAATTAGAGTTTGACAAAATAAGTTTCAAGGTACATGCCCTCTTCAACATTAATGAACCACCGGCTTGATGCTAAGCCCTATGCCAGGCATTGAGGATACACAAGTGAATCAGATTGATTCTCATCCTTCAAGACATTTCTTAAAATTGTAGGATCCATATTGAAAACTTAAACTATGTACAATGCCAGACTGAGTTGGCTTCTTAGATGGATTTTCCTAGCATTTGGTAAAGGAAAAAATATATTCTATCTCACTTCTATCACTGATTGAAAATTAGACTATATATTTTGTATTTCTAAATATCACCACAGCAGCAAATGACAATGATTTCACATTATAAAGCAAGGGTCCACAGTCCTTCAGAAAAAGAGAAGGGTGTTATTTGTTGATCAAAATTTTTCTTTAGTTACAGAGTAACGTGGATAGAAGCAAGGAAGATGCTAAGTAAAAAGGCAGGCTGGGAGATACAGTATGTGTGTGTATACACATAAACATATAGCTTCAAGTATAGTTATACACTGGAGAAGGAAATGGCGACCCACTCCAGTATTCTTGCCTGGAGAATCCCAGGGACAGAGGAGCCTGGTGGGCTGCCATCTATGATGTCGCACAGAGTCAGACACGACTGAAGTGACTTAGCATTAGCATAGTTATAGACATATGTATAAAATAAGTGGATTACATTCTTCCCTAGTCCCTATTCTCAAATCAAAGTTAGTTAAATTTCTTATTTTCTGAGAAGGCATGTGAGCTTTAGAAACAGATGCCTCTTCACCCCTTGATTCTACCGCAGTTCAGTATATTAATCATTGTACAGTATACTTTCCTATTTATTTTTTATTAAGTGTTCAATATCCTGACCTATTGCTTTATACTATTAGAATGTTCCAATTTAAACTATTGGGCTTCCCTGGTGGCTCAGATGGTAAACAATCCACCTGCAATGTGGGAGACCTCGGTTCAATCCCTGGGTTGGGAAGATGCCCTTGAGAAGGGAATGGCTACCCACTCCAGTATTCTTGCCTGGAGAATCCCATGGACAGAGGAACCTAGCCAGCTACAACCCATGGGGTCACAAAGAGTTGGACATGACTGAGCAACTTTGTGACTGACTGATTAGAATGTTCAGACTCCCATTTCTTGAGTTACAGTTTAGAATATAAAATACTCAAATAGTCATCTCATTAGGCCTTTTCTTAACAGATATGTGATTCTTTAAAAATGCTCGAATAAAATTGAGAATCTTATGTCTACGGATCTACTTTTTAATTACCTAAACCTATTATTCAACCATTTAACACATAGCCAAAATTAACTGCTTGAAATTTCTTTTAAAATAGATTTTTATATTTCAGAGAGTGAGAGTAAAGGTCAGTTTTGGAGTGTGTCTGGCACATATCTATGCCAGAGCCCTGTACATGAGTGAAGTGTAGTTATAGGGTGGGAGCTTAGAGTTGGGCTTCATCAGGACATTAGGGATGGGGGAGAGAAGAGTAATATGATCAAAGGAAACACAGAAATGAATATGGGAAGGATGGAAAACAAATTTTCCTATCTTTCTTCTAACTGCACTGTTGATCTTTGAGGACACCCATGATCTGTTTTAACTGTAGCCTTATAACCTGCAGTTATTAACTGTAGTTCTGGGGATCATGGTATTATTTTGTAATATTACTGATAGCATAATCTGACTGATCCTGAACATGTGGGCACAGGCAGCACGTGGTTAACAGAAACAGTGTAGTTCTAGGGCCACATAGAATTGTATTCAAGTACTGGTGAAGTCATATTCTAACTACATGACTATTAAAAAAGTTATTTAATTTGAAGTTTAGTAATATATCTACAAATAAACATCAATTAAGATATAAGTCAATCACAGACACAGAAAATTTATGATTACCTAAGGGGAACAAAAGGCAGGGGTGGGGGGAGGGGGAGTGGGGAGAGATAAATTAGTAGTTTGGGAATAACATGTACAGAATACTATATATAAAATAGGTAAACCAAAAAGACCTACTGTGTAGGACAGGGAACTATACTCAATATCTTGTAATAACCTTTGATGGAAAAGAATATGAAATATATGTGTATAAGTATATAAAACTGAATCACTTCACAGTCCACTTGAAAATAATACAGCATTGTAAATTAGCTATACTTCAATTTTAAAAATGTGAATTAATTCTGTAGTTAGTATTTTATGGTAGTTGATACATAACTCAGATATATTTTTATCCTCAAAACATGAAACTAGGGTACATGCAAAATTATCATCATTAAGACCAAGACAATTGTCACTTTGAAGAAGCTTAATTTTCTAGACTTCAGTCTTATGATCCACGAACAGCTACTGAACTGGTTTAAGGTACCCAGAAAGGCCAAGACTTATTTTCCTATACTAGACATATGGTCTCAATTGGTAATTTTCACTCCAAATCGGGCATTTTACTTTTATAAGGTGAGCGTGGTTCAGCATAGTCATGAACACTTGGTCTTAGAAATGGAGTCTTATTCTTGTTCCATCGCTGATGCAACATCTTTGTAACATACAGAAGGCAGTTATAATCTCTCTTTCAGTTTATTAATCTACCTAGCCCAGAACCTGACATATATTACATATTCATTCACTAAATTCTATGGAAAAATCCATGCATATATTTATATGCATGTGCATATACACATTATATTTAATTACTAAGCTTGTTTAACTACTGAACCTTGTTGTTAACTTTTGGAATATAAGCTTAAACTTCTAAACACAGCATTCAAATCTTCATATCAAAGAAAAATGACATCAACAGATTTTAAAAGAAAAATAAAATTATTTCTGCTCTTTCCAGAGTGCCCATTTAATAAAAAAAAAACACAGAGAAACTGCAATTGTAGGTCACATGCAATTAATGTCTAATACTTCATAGATCAAAGTTGAAAAAAATGCAAGATATTTAAGTTCTGGAAAGGATGACCTGTTTCTTCAGTTTCCTGACTTTCTTTTCCTGCTGTCTTTTTCTACGTTTTCACTGAACATTACTCAGTTTACTTACCTATGCTTTCTAAGCTCCTAAAGATACTTAACTAGTTGAGTTGCCCCAAACCTAAGTAGGAAATCTGAAACTGTCTATTTATATATCCTTCTAAGCATCTCTCAGACCCAAGATCATTAACCCCGGGGGACTGAATTTAACTCCTCTCACAGAGATAGTTTGGAGCTGGCTCTGGTACATAACCCTCAGGGATAAGCACTCTTATTTTCTCTCCCTTTACAATTTGTGTGGCTTTTGTTCTGGCGAGAACTTTTGGACATCCTAGTTAAAACATACTGCTAAATATCCAAGTTTCCCTTATGTATCAGAGACTCAGACCACAGCAATGATATCTTGTTTCCATGGAGGCATCTGAAAATTTAAGTTGTCAATGCCACATATTGAAGAGCTATACACTTTTGAGAAGGCATTTAAAATTGGATTTTGTCACCTTATTTACCCTGAAAATTTAAGGCTCTTTGGCTTTGCCCCTCTTTCATTGGTCACATGGTAGGGTTTGTCAGCATCACAGGGAATCTGCCAGCGTCACAGGTCCAGAAATACTATTCAACTACTGCAGAGATCCCTTTCATCCTTAGAGGGATTCAGATGGAGGAAAGAAGAGGTGAAAACAAATTCCTTGATAGATGGGAATCAAAAATGACTCCATGCAGATGAAAGATATTTGTGGAGGAAGATGTTTTCTCATTACCTTCTTCAAGTGGATCTTCCCAAATATCCATTATATGCTGATACTTAGCAAGGACTTCCAGGGAACATTTTTTACCTATATAAGTGTAACTTTCCTACAGATGTGATGCCTGACCATTAGCTGACTTTGATTGGACAATCAATGCTAAGCTAGTACCTGAATCATCCAATCAGTTACTTAGACATTTTGTGCTCACCGGTGAAGAGAGGCTATATCTTATTCAGTTCAGTCACTCAGTTGTGTCCAACTCTTTGAGACCCAAATGGACTGCAGCAAGACAGGCTTCCCTGTCCATCACCAACTCCCGGGGCTTACTCAAACTCATGTCCATTGAGTTGGTGATGCCATCCAACCATCTCATCCCCTTCTCCTCCCCCCTTCAATCTTTCCCAGTATCAGGGTCTTTTCTAATGAGTCAGTTCTTTGCATCAGGTGGCAAAAGTATTGGAGTTGTAGGTTCAGCATCAGTCCTTCCAATGAATATTCAGGACTGATTTCCTTTAGGATTGACTAGTTTGGTCTCCTTGCAGTCCAAGGGTCTCTCAAGAGTCTTCTCCAACACCACAGTTTAAAAGCATCAATTCTTCAGTGCTCAGCTTTCTTTATAGTCCAACTCTCTCATCCCTACACGACTATTGGAAAAACCATGGCTTTGACTAGACAGACCTTTGTAGGCAAAGTAATGTCTCTTCTTTTTAATATGCTGTCTGGGTTGGTAATAGCTTTTCTTCCAAGGCGCAAGTGTCTTTTAATTTCATGGCTGCAATCACCGTCTGAAGTGATTTTGGAGCCCCCAAAAAATAAAATCTCTCACTGTTTGCATTGTTTCCCCATCTATTTGCCATGGACTGATGGGACCAGATGCCATGATCTTAGTTTTCTGAATTTTGAGTTTTAAGCCAGCTTTTTCACTCTCTTCTTTCACTTTCATCAAGAGGCTCTTTAGTTCTTCACTTTCTGCCATAAGGGTGGTGTCATCTGCATATGTGAGATTATTGATATTTCTCCCAGCAATCTCGATTCCAGCTTGTTCTTGAAAATAATGTCTTATTACGCAAGCGTAAATGCTGTTTGGAAAGACAGACACTCAATGTTCCCTGCATTTCAAATACTTTCCATCCAAAGGTTTTGAAACCATAAGTGATGGTTAACGGAATAGTTTCTCCTTGAGGGTTTGGATGTAAAAAAATAACAGTACTTATCTGCCCACTTGCCCTTGGAAAATCAATTAAGGGAACCAAAGCATGTTAAAGGAAAAGAGATTGAGGAAGAACAATGAGGAATTAGGTGACCATATGAATTGGCCTCTGCATCTGAGTATCTGGTGGTGATCAGAAGAACAAAGAATATAATCTAGAGGAGGGGGCTATAGGCTCTACTGATAACTTATTTTAATATTTCCAAATTTTGGAAATATATAGCTCTAGCTGGCCCATTTACTTGGAAAGTTATGCATTTTTTGACCAAAAGCTTTTGTTAAATAATGATTTCAGAGATATATAATCTCAAAATAGCAGTGAGCCTTTACTAGTTTAAAATCCATCTCCACTGATAACCTACACAGATGAATTAATCATTATTCATGATCTTCAGTGTGTTCAATCTCTCATAGATATCTATGGGGCTTTCCTGGTGGTTTAGTGGTAAAGAATTCACCTGCAATGCAGGAGAGGTGGAGAAGCAGGTTTGATCCCTGGGTCAGGAAGATCCTCTGAAGAAGGAAATGGCAATGCAGTCCAGTATTCTTGCCTAGAAAATCCCATGGACAGAAGAGCCTGGTGGGCTCATGTCCATGGAGTCCCAAAGAGTCGGACAAGATGAGCGACTGAGCACTCACACACAGATATCTACAGTCTGTTACCTGAAATCTTGGGGCCGACCGTGTGTTTTAGGAAAATAATTTTCCAGAGTTTAGAAAAGTTACAAGATCATATTCTTGATGTTAGATAATCATATCATTGGGATCTTGATGATTTCTTCATAATTAAATAGATTGACATTATTTCAAAAAGCCTAAGACTATTTAGCTATGCAGGATAAATAAAGATGGTAAATATCCTTACATCAGTTCACGTCAGATTTTACCATCACTTTGGATCAAGTCGTGCAGCCCAAAGCCTCAGGTATCAAAATTCTGTGGATTTCAAGAGACGGATAAGGGATCATGGTTTTGTAACTAAGATAGTGATAGAAATTTGTTGAGCTTAAGCTTTCTATATGTTGATATTTAACTGATTGGGATTTTAGCTCTAAATCTGTTTTAGCATTTAAGATTATCAAAACTGACTCTGGAGAGCTGTTTGATAGGCAAGATAGAGTCCTGAATGCTAATTCCTCAGTTAGAAAGTGAGAGAATTCTCATTAAGCTTTCAATTTCCTATAGGACCTAAAAAGGGAACAGTTGGAAAGGAACCCCAGATAGTCCTTATTTGGGACAGCTAATTTGGACATAACTGGATACCTTCCTTCTTTTCATTCTTAAGACAATGCTGCTGGGAGTTTGTATTAGACAAAAAAGCATAACTATTTCCTTTTCATTAATAGGATGTATCATTTTTCAGTGATTGGGAGCAGTAATTCGAAAGTCTTGAACTTTTCTCAAAGTAATTTGTTCTGCCACATTGAAGAATGTTTAGTGACAGCAACTATTCTGTCTACTTGTTCTCTGTAAATCACTTTTGTGAGGATCTTTATCTGGGAAGAATCACTAATGTAATGTAGTATCTCTTAGATTTGCTACTATAAGGAACTTAAGGTTATTAGGTAACTTGTTCTGAGGAAAAATATACAAGGACTATCTGTAAGGCTTAAGGAGGTTTGTGCTTTTTCTAATATATTGTAAAATTTGGGCTTTACATAGACAAACTAGCATAGGGGCCAGTGCAACTGTTTATATTAAAAAGAACAAATTTCAATCCTTTATTTTGTCTTTTTTTAATTTAGTACATTTTATTAGATTTTGTTTAATTAAAAGAGTGACACATGCTCATTATAACAAATCAAATGTAAGATACTTAAAGCAAATGTTAGTCATCTTTTTTTTCCTCCCTCCAGTGATATCCAATGGGATCAGGATGGAGTCATTTTACCCCTTTGTCTGTGCTTAGAGACATGAAAACTTTATCTAAGTATGTTATCCCAGTTGGGAGATACTACATGTCTTATTTAGCATCTTGTTTTTTCACAGAATAAATCATAGATTTCAATTAAGAAATCATTGAATCCCTAGATCAATGAATATTGATCTATAGCCTTGTTTGTAACAGTCACATAATAATAAGCAGATGGATGTATGGATAATTTATTGTCATACATAAATTATTCACTATTTGTCTTTCCTTGAACACAGGTTTTCCTGACTCTGCTCCTAGATGTTAACTAACTGTGTCCTGTTCCAAGCAACGCAGGGCTCTGAGTCACTTGGGCATGCTTGTATTTCCAAGTGGCCTCACATCCAGGATGGCGGGGTTCACTCTGGTGATATCCACCTCTGTATGAGAGTGTTCCTTTCCCTTTTTCTCTTTTGCTTAAGCAAAGGAAGCTGCTAGAGTAGAGTCTGAGCCCTTGATCCTCCATAACTGCTCACTTATAAGCAAAATGAGGACTTCCCTGGTGGCTCAGCTGGTAAAGAATCTGCCTGCAATGCAGGAGAACTGGGTTCGATCCCTGGGTTGGGAAGATCCCCTGGAAAGGGAACAGCTACCCACTCCAGTATTCTGTCCTGGAGAATTCCATGGACTGTATAGTCCATGGGGTCGCTAGCAGTCAGACATGACTGAGTGACTTTCACTTCACTTGTCTTTCCTTGAGTATTCAGACTTGAATGAGGGAAAGTTATCAGGGGAGAAAGATGTAATGAAATACGTTGGTGGCTGTTTTTCAGTAGCAAGATAAGATAGACTGACATGGTAATAGGTGGAGAATGAAGGTTACAGCTAAAGAAAAATGCATTTATTAAGTAATGCAGCATACAAAATATATTTGATTAATAGTGTTTCAAATTTATAGTAGTGTGTTCATATAGCATGGGGAAAAACTGGTATGTTGTTTGGTAGAAATAAATGCATAAAACTTAAAGACTGAATAAAACATGACTTTATATGACATATGAATATGTATAAACACCAGAAACAAACTGTAATGTGATGTAATGAGGTTTATTGACCCACTGCAAAGAGGAAGACAGCATACCAGAAGAACCAGAGGGCGTTTCCCAAAGAAAATAATAAAGTCATTATAGGATTCTGGGGAAAGTTGAGACATAGCTAAAATTTAAATAAATACATTTTTTCACAGTTTTATTGGGTATAGTTGCTATAAAAAACTGCACATATTTAATGTTTGCAGTTTTATAACATGGTGTTTTATGCCTAAGAAGGTAAATCTCATGTTGTGTTCTTATAACAAAACGAACAAATAAACATGCACAACAGACACAAAGAAACTTTTGGAGGTGACAGACATGTCTATTACCTTGTCTGTGGTGATAGTATCATTGGTGTATGATATATATCCAAACTTATCAAATAAAGCCATATTTTAATAGGCAAAAGCAAGCACTCATACAGATTCTGATTCAGAAGGAAGACTAGAGCCCAAGATTCCACATTTCTTATGAGCTCCCAGATGGTGCTGAGGCTACAGTATTAGAAACCACACTTTTGGTAGAAAAGTTTTAAGATATAAATTCCCACTGCAAAAGAGCTCTTGGCTGAGTTGGTATTATTTTTATAGTTTTTAACAGAAACATTCTAGAAAATGATGCATTTTCATTTTCCTCCTCTGGAAATCTCTATTTATTACTCTATCAGATTCTTCCTTTTTCAAGTAATGGTCACGAAGATCCCAGGGAACAGAAACATAGCCTCCTGTAGAAAATCCTTTGTATATTTAACAATAAGATCATTTTAGGAAAAGTTGGAGGTATAATGTACAGTGAGTATCTGATTATGGATTTATTATAGCAGATTATTTTTTACTAAAATCACATTTCTAATCCATGGCCATGTTCCATGATTTGTAAGAATCACTGATCTCTCCCATTCTGGACCTTAACTTTTTGATATGAGAGCTAAATGAATACCACCTGAGCTGAGACTTTCTACTTTCCTGCACCCTACTTCTGTCACCACACCTCAGCTCTTTTAGCTTTCTCATTATTTGTTATGATTTCATTTTAGGGAGCAGTGTGCAATGACATGGCAGTCTACCTATAACAAAAGGAAAGAAGAAGAGAACCTTTATTTATATATTTTTAAAATTCCCTGGTGGCTGAGATGGTAAAAGCATCTGCCTACAATGCAGGAGACCCGGGTTCGATCCCCGGGTCGGGAAGATCCCCTGGAGAAGGAAATGGCAATCCACTCCAGTACTCTTGCCTAGAAAGTTCCATGGACAGAGGAGCCTGGTGAGCTACAGTCCATGGGGCCGCAAAGAGTTGGACATGACTGAGCGACTTCACTTTCACTTTATGTTTTTTTAAACTCACTGTGACTGTTTTAGAAATATTTCTTACTCAAGCTGGATTACATCTTTTAGGCTTTATGATGAAGTCATGTCAGCTCCTAAAAGGTCATTATTTCTCATTGGCTCTTCAGGCCACCAGACTGACAACAGCCCCAGGGACTGCTTAATTCATAGATAACAGGCTTTTTTAGGCCTTGGAAGCTAGATTTCTAGATTCTATGGAATAATAGCTCTATCATCCCTCCCAAGAGATTGTAGAATTATTGAACTAATTATCCTCTTTGTCCCTGCACAGATATCTAAGTGATTCTTGTGTTCCTTCTTTTGAAAACATAACTAAATTATTTAGAAGGGAACCTGTGTTAATTTACATTTGAACTCAGAATCAGTGGTAAACAGACAGTTTCACATTCACCTCTTTAGATTTAAAAGATTCAAAGCAAAATCAGCTTCTAGCCCAATGGCAGTGAAGTCTGCATGTAAAATGTAACCAGTAAGTCTACATATAAAAATAACAAGTGTTATATAAAATATAACAATTTAAATTAGATATGGTACAAGTTAAATCCAAAGTCATATTTTGTTTTATGCTCTCTTTACATTCTAGATCTATACTATTTAATACAGTAGCCACTGCATTGTCCAATGTAATGGCCTTTTAACATTTAAATATATATAAAACACAATAAAATGGGGCTTCCCCAATGGCTCAGCAGGTAAAGAACCACCTGGAATCCAGGAGACACAAGAAACATGGGTTCAGTCCTTGGGTCAGGAAGATCTCCTGGAGGAGGGAATGGCAACCCATTCCATTATTATTGCCTGGAGAATTCCATGGACTGAGGAGCCTGGTGGGCTACAGTCCTGAGGGTTGAACAGTCAGACACAACTAAGCGATTAAGCACATTAATCACAATAAAACAGCATTGAAAATGTAGTTGCCCAGTTGTACTACCTACATTTCAAGTGTTCAGTAGCCACATGCAACTAGCAATCTATGTTTGTATTTATTACTCTATTTTAGAGAACATCTTTATCATTTTAGAAAAATTATTGTTGTTGTTCAGTCACTAAGTCATGTCTGACTCTTCATTGCCCTATAAACTGTAGCATGCCAGACTTCCTTGTCCTTCACCATCTCCCAGAGTTGGCCCAAGTTCATGTCCATTGCATTGGTGATGTTATCCAACCTTTTCATCCTCTGTTGCCCTCTTCTCCTCCTGCCTTCAATCTTTCCCAGCATCAGGGTCTTTTCCAATGAGTCAACAGTTTGAAGTAGGTGGTCAAATTGTTGGACCTTCAGCTTCAGCATCAGTCCTTCCAAAGAGTATTCAGGGTTGATTTCCTTTAAGATTGACTGGTTTGATCCCCTTGCATTCCAAGTGTCTCTCAAGAGTCTTCTCCAGCACCACAGTTTGAAAGCATCAATTCTTTGGCACTCTGCCTTCTTTATGGTCCAGCTCTCACAACCGTACATGGCTACTGGAAAGACCATAGCCTTGACTATACAGACCTTTGTTGGCAAAGTAATGTCCTTGCTTTTTAACACACTGTCTACATCTGTTATAGCTTCCCTGCCAAGAAGCAATTGTCTTCTAGTTTCATGGCTGCCATCACCATATGCAGCAATTTTAGAGCCCAAGAAGAGAAATTCTGTCACTGCTTCCATCTCCTCCCACTCTATTCTCTATGAAAAATACTAGTGGACAAATTTGGTCCAGATAATCATCACAAAATTTCTGTCAGTTGGGTATTTTCCCCATTTTAAAGATTAAGTAACTGAATCTCAGATAATCAAAAATGCTTCAAGTTACCCACTTTTGAAACTAAAAGACCAAGTATTTGAATCTTACTTTGTTTCCGTGAAAAAAAAAGTGCTCAAAAAACCATTCTGGGCATGTTAAATAGGTTTATACATTCTTGAATATGGTCACAATTATGGCATAACCTATGTCTGTCTTGTTTACACAAATTTAGAAGGAATCCATGGAATGTTTCAGATAGACCCTCCCACCTCCATCCCTAAAAACAGCTGACTTCCAAGACATAGGCTAGAATGGGACTTGTTTGAGGTGATTCTCTACATTTAAAGTGTGTTTTAAAATCAAGTATCATGGGTTTAGGGCTAAAGTCTTAATTCCAACAAAGTGTATTTTTGTATTGATATTTGCTTGTTTATTTTTATTGCTGCTATTTTGTTTTTGAACACTGGAATATCTCAACATATTTTTAGAGAAAAGAGTCTGAGCATTCTGCTACGAATCTGTTGGATCTTGACACTGTAGATGATAGGGTTCATCAAAGGTGGAAAAAGGATGTAAATGTTGCCCATAAGGACATGGACCACTGGGAAGAGATGCTTGCCAAATCGGTGCACCATTGTGAGGCTAATGATAGGAATGTAGAACACAAGGACAGCACAAATGTGGGAGATGCAGGTCTGAAATGACTTATGCCGTTCCTCCTGAGAGGCAATTGCCAGCACTGACTTAAGAATCAGGACATAGGAGAAGAGGATAAGTACAGCATCCAACAATAGTGTGCAAATAACCAGCATCAGGGCATAGTAGCTATTGAATCGAATGTCTGAGCAGGCTAGGCGGAGAAGGTCTTGGTGCAGGCAGAATGAGTGAGAAAGGATGTGGGGACGACAGTAGTGGAAGTATCTCAAACGGATGATAGGGGGTGTAATAAAAAAGAAACTCCTACTTAAAATGGTGAGCCCGATTTTGATAATTCTGGGATTAGTCAGGATGGAGGAATAACGCAGTGGCTTGCAAATTGCAATGTACCGGTCAAAGGCCATAGTTAGGAGAACAGAGGATTCCATGAAGGACAGACCATGGATGAAATAGGACTGGGTAATGCAGGAATCCAGGCTGATCTCTTGAATCAACCCCAACAGGATCCCCAGCACTGTGTTCACTGTGGACAGTCCCATGCACAAATCGGTGATAGCCAGCATGGCCAGGAAGTAGAACATGGGCTGGTGCAGGCTAGGTTCAGTCCAGATTACATAGAGCACCAGGCAGTTACCCAAAAGAACAACAGCATAGATAGTGGAGAAGGGAACAGAGATCCAGGGGTATTGCTGCTCCAGACCTGAAAATCCAGTGAGAAGGAAGGAGGAGGAATTAGTGTTGGGGCTTACTAAAGCTATCATTCTGGATCTGAGATAGTTTTTCTAGGCAGGAAGATAGTATTTTTCAAAGAGAATACTCCGATTTCAGATGAAGTAGAATTTCTAAGTAAACAAAATTATGCTGAAAGTTAACTAACTTTACATAATGTAGTCAAACAACTCTGTCCTTTAGAGGCATATCATCTGTTGGCTGGAAGAGCATGGCGTTCTCCTGATGTCATTTAAGTGTCATCATCCATCCACTGACAGAGGTACCTTAGAAGAAACCTGTAATAATGAACAGACTGGAGCAGGAAACTAATTTTCGGGCAGGATATGTTGCCTGGGACATTTTCCCAGGGATGCTGGTGAGATGGTATACCTATAAAATTGAGAGAGAAGATTCTCGAAAGAATTCTTAGTTTTCTCCTTCCAAATCATAAAGCATTTAGAATGAAGAGTACTATAAAGTAGTCATTCTGCACCCATAGTTTTCCATTTGCGTTTCCAAGCATATTTTCCTCCAAATAGTACTGAGTGGAAATGTTTCTGTTTTCTCCCACTCTAAATGACATAGCCAGAAATTAGTTTTTCAACCTTAGTGATAAGCCAAGAGGACTATTTATGCATGAAACCTGTGGCAAGTGACTTCCCATGAGAGCTGTTACCCTCTGGGATGTTCAACCCATGTGTGCTCCTGTGACTTGGAGACTCAGGTTGAAGACACTTTGCCTCTGACATCAACCCAGAGTTCTCCACCCACTTATTCATTCATGTCATCAGTTGACTAAGTATTCATTTAATAGGCACTTATTGAAAGAATGAGCAATTATTTTCTCTTCCTTAGAAACTGCCGTTCTAAAGATCAGAAAGCCAATGTCGAATAACTAAATCTAAAGGTCTCTTTGCAGCAGAATTGATTGGCTTGTTTTTCACATTATTATCCTGATTTGAATTCTGGCCCTGGAAGTCATTACAAAGATTTAATGGCTCATATCATGTAGGTGGGTGTTTAAAACTTTATACTGACTTTCATATTTGATTATGAAACACGTTGATTATTCCAACATGTTAAAGTAGCTTCGGATTCTGGCTTCCATTTGTAGCCTATCCTTCACCTTTATCATACCAGTCTCATCAGGCAGCTTCTTCTAGGAGCCTATCCATTTTTATTTCTTGCTCTGAGCTTCCGCCATGGCTCAATGGGTAAAGAATCCACCTGCAGTGCAAGAGACACAGGAGATGTGGGTTCAGTCCCTGGATTGGGAAGATCTTCTGGAGAAAGAAATGGCAACCTACTCCAGTATTATTGCCCGAAAAATCCCATAGACACAGGAGCCTGGTGGGCTACAGTCCAAAGGATTATAAAGAGTTGTACATGACTGAGCGACTAGGCACAAGAACAAGCAAGCCCCTCTCAACATTAGATAACTTAGTTCACTACTTTTACTACATTTTCTTCATTGAGTGCCTGGACTTTCTTTGAACACATTTATTTTTCAAAACCACCACTGCTCTTATTTTCACAAGATTTTTCTCCTGATGTTCTCTCTGCCAAGATGTGTTTCCCCATCTTCTCTCCAACCTCTTTATTCTCTTTTTCAAACAATCTTGCATTTTTCCTCTTCATCTGAAGCATCACTTTTCAGGAAGCCCCTTAACTTGGACAGATTTTCTCCACATGCCTATTATTTTGGCAACATACATTCATCTTTATATAACTCATTCAATTTATAATTTGATATTCATTAGATGACTTATTTCACTAAGGTTTCTGTTACACAGTAAACTGTAAGTTTCCCGAAAGTGAAGAGAGTGTCAGTTTTTACTCACTATAGTAGCCTGAAATTTACAAGGCTGTTTTCACCCCTTCTGTTATTTTAGACTGATGGATATAATTGTCTCCTTGATATCTCCACTTTGGTATTTAATCTAAAAATTATAATTATGGCAATTAAGTACTTCATTCCCCCCTTAAATAATTATCTCCCTATTTCCTCTGAATATCACAAAATGACTCCACCAACCACACAATTGCTTACAAAAATTCTAGAACCATTCTTGCTATTCCTCCCCTCTCCATCAAATCCTTTATCAGTTTCTATCCTTTCTACCCTAAAACACACCCTGAACCTGTTCACTTTTCGCCTGTAGACCTGTATATTCCCAGTATCTTGGTTCATAACATATTTTCTGTTATTGTAATAATTTGCTAGCCAGTTTAATTGTTTTTGCACTCATCTCTAAAAAAGCAGAGGAGCCAGACTGCTTTTCTACAAAACTCTACTAGATAACATAAGCCTTTGTTTAAAAAAAATTCTGGTGGATTCTTATGCTCTTAAAATAAAATGCAAAGTATTTATCATGGTATCATGATCAGAAAACTTTACATGACCTGGCCCATCCACATCTGCTTCTACATCATAGACCATGGTTGGCTTCACTCCTCAATCTCTAGGCATCTTTCTCTTCCTCAAAGCAAATTAAGAGTATTCTTTTCTCAGTTTCTTTGACCTTGATTTTTATCTGCTTAGAAATATTTAATTCAAGTTTTTTGCAAAAATCTCCTTTAATCATTCAGGCTTCAGTTCAATGTTTCTTCTTTAGGGTGATTTTTGTAATCCTGCCATTATTGGTTCCATTTTCTCAAAGAAGTCACTCTCATTGCAATATCCTGCTTGGTATTTATACTATTTGCTATATGCTGATTGTCCATTAGATCTACTGGAAGTTCTAGAAGACCAGGAGTTATATTTTGGGTTTTTTTTTTCCTTCTGCTCACTGATATATAAAATGAGATTTAGAATAGAGTGAGCATTTATCAAACAAATATTGTATTAATGAATTTTATCTATGAAATAAGAGCTGTACCTTACAGAGGTATAAAAACAAGGCAAGTTTGCAAATAGTTGCCATGAGACCTAAGCACTCATATCTTAAGGTACTCATATCTGATCCCTGTTGACCACACATTTTCAATCTTGGGTCATCATATGTAAGATTTATATGATATATAAAACAGTTGCCATCCTAGAAATTCTTGCTGATCTTGGTCATAAAATACAAAATTTGAGTACGATTCCTATTGTGCCCAGCGTGTACCAGACATATAGGTTCGACCCTGGGATTGATCCCAAAAGATGCAACTCTTCTGTAAATGTAGGCCTGCACTGAAAGAACATACTCTCCTTCAAGCTTCTTCAGACAAGCCACGAATGTTAATGGTACTGCCAAAGAGAATATCAACATCACAGCAACAGAAGAGTAATAAGTGTTGGAATTTTTTTTTTAATTCTGTTTTGAGATGTAGAATGGGAGTCAGGAAAGTACAGTGTTGATGAGAATGATAAATGAAGAATCCATGGGGAAAGTATTCAGAAATGTCAGATGCTTCACCTGTACCAAGAAGAAAAAAAGAGACCCATTATTTCCCCAAACATTATGCTGTGTTATGTGACCACCACAAAGTCAGGGTGCAGAATACTTCTTTCTGAATTTTGGGCAACCAAAATAATGTCTGACATAAAATAAACAACCAGACAGGACAAACGCAGGTGAGTTTCCATCCAATGTAATGATAGGATCATGGTCTTCCTCTGTGCACTTTGTCTGGAATGCTGATTTGGAAGCATATCTGGGACTGATTAAACAGAAAACTTTTTTCTGGGCAGTCTTTTCTTATATTCTGCAGTTTAAACTGATCTATGTGTTCAGACACCTGTGGTATTTTTTTTTCTGTCCTTTGGAAATGATTCCCTGTGTGATTACTTCATGATTTTTTTTTAGAATAGGTAATGACCAACAATCCTTGCTTAATCTAAAGGCATATGAAGTGTTAGTCGCTCAGTCGCATCTGACTTTTTGCGACCCTGTGGACTGTAGCCTGCCAGGCTCCTCTGTCGATGGGATTTACCAGGCAAGAATATTTGAGTGGGTTGCCATTTCCCACCCCAGGGGATCTTCCCAACCCAAGGGTGGAACCCAGGTCTCTTATGTCTCCAGCATTGGCAGATGAATTCTTTACCACTTGCGCCACCTGGAAAGCCAAAGGCACAAAGGGAGAGTATTAAGTCTAAAAGTTAGTATCTTTATAATTACATTGAATAAAAACAACTCTGTATTCCAGGACAATCCAGATTTTTGCTTGTACTTCAGCATAATTATTTAATGGCATCCTCACTGGACCTGCCTCAAAAAATTCATGATAGTGTCACTCTTAAATAGATGATTCTTCTCATGATGCCATATGGGAACCAGCAGAGGGCAGAAGCAGGCTCTGAAATTTTCCCTTTCTTCAAAGATGCACAATGTGCTTAGTAGCTCAGTCCTGTCAAACTCTTTGTGACCCCCATGGACTGTAGCCCACCAGGCTCCTCTGTCTATGGGGATTCTCCAGGCAAGAATATTGTAGTGGATTGCCATGCCCCACTCCAGGGGATCTTCCCAGGTCTTTTCCAGGGATCAAACCCAGGCGGATTCTTTGCCATTTGAGCCACCAGGGAAGCCCCAAAGATGAATAAGATGCATAAGGCAGATTTGTTGCAAATTGAGTAAATATAGGTGAGGTCAAGTATTTAAGAGTTTTGGAATGACTGAAAAGATAAAAACCCTTTAAAGCCTAGTCTAGAGAACTAGATGTTCAGAGGTTGTAAATACATTTGCATCAGAGACAGCTTGTTTGCCACAAACCTAGAATAGTTTTAAAATCAAAGTTTACATGAATGGCTATAACTATTCATTTCTTGAATGCTCTCCTTTATTATATACTATCTTTATGTATGTCTACATTACTATACATATGTATGTTTACATACCTATATGTATGTTTACATATATTTATGGTAGCTCAGCTGGTAAAGAATCCACCTGTAATGCAGGAGACTCGGTTCTATTCCTGGGTTGGGAAGATCCCCTGCAGAAGGACAACCCATTCCAGTATTCTTGCCTGGAGAATCGACATGGACAGAGGTGCCTGGTGGGCTACAGTCCATGAGGACAAAGAGTCGGACATGACTGAGTGACTAAGCAGAGCACATTATTTTACTTACTACATATTGTATAAGATATCTATAAATGATATTCTTATAATGAATGAGTATTGAAAAATGACTACCCATTATTTAGAAGCATGATAAAAAATTATGTTTCAGGATGCATCTAACTGTGGTCATCTGGGTGTATGAGAAGTTCCCTTCAGGATTTATATGATTTGATTAGACTGTAACATAAATGAGCTTCCATGCTCTTGTTATCTATCCTTGAAAATACTCAGCAACAGCAAAATATGAAAGAGGGCATTTGATGATCTATGCATCAGCCAACTGATTCACATTTTTATATTGATTGATATCTTTGTCTCTTTTTTGTGCTCTGTGTTATTTCAACTGGACTGCTCTCAAACTGCTTTCTACCATCAAACATTTTCATCTCTGATCTGACCCCCTAAAACCTTTGACTTAAAAATGAGAGACTTTTCTCTAACTTGTTGATTCCAGACATACATAGTAATTCAACTGTCTTCTAGACATGGATGCTGCTAGCATGGTTGCCTTGTTCTTAAGATCTATTAAAAAAAAAAGGCCCCAAAATTCCCTGCTCTTCAATATTGCCATCCCAACCTGAGATCTTTTGCATTTATGAAGAGATGTTAAATGAGTCAACTTACTCTGTAAATTCTCACCTGACATTCAGTTCAGTTCAGTTCAGTTCAGTCGCTCAGTCGTGTCCAACTCTTTGCGACCCCATGAATTGCAGCACGCCAGGCCTCTCTGTCCATCACCAACTCCCGGAGTCTACCCAAACCCATGTCCATCGAGTCAGTGATGCCATCCAACCATCTCATCCTCTGTCGTCCCCTTCTCCTCCTGCCACCAATCCTACCCAGCATTAGGGTCTTTTCCAATGAGTCAACTCTTCGCATGAGGTGGCCAAAGTATTGGAGTTTCAGCTTCAACATCAGACCTTCCAGTGAACACCCAGGATTGATCTCCTTTAGGATGGATTGATTAGATCTCCTTGCAGTCTAAGGGACTCTCAAGAGTCTTCTCCAACACCACAGTTCAAAAGCATAAATTCTGCAGCGCTCAGCTTTCTTCACCGTCCAACTCTCACATCCATACATGACCACTGGAAAAACCATAGCCTTGACTAGTTGGACTTTTGTTGGCAAAGTAATGTCTCTGCTTTTAAATATGCTATCTAGGTTGGCCATAACCTTTCTTCCAAGGAGTAAGCGTCTTTTAATTTCATGGCTGCAATCATGGCTGCAATCACCTGACATTAACTCTTGTTAAAAGTCAAAGTAGGGAATTGTGTTGAGACTTTCTGTTTTTCATTTTCCTGCAAAATTTAAAGACGACATGTTTATATGCCAAATTGACAGTTAGCTGATTTTTCACAAGGTCAGAGGTAATAAGTAGTAATTTTTTTTTCAATGCTGGCTGTCTGATTTCAAAATGATGTTATAAACTGTTAAACTGTATTACTTTACTTGTCGATTGGCAGTGCAAACATCTTTTGTGAGTAATGGCTGGATAGTATTCTCTTGTTTGTGAATTTTTAACTTTAAGAATACCTTCCACCATGTTCACCAAAATTTATAATCTATTCTATTCTATCTCAGGCAGTTTTGCTTCAGTTGTCTTTCCTGTTTACCTGAAATTCTCAGAACACACAAACACATTATTCATCGGTGATCTGGTCTATGCTATCCTCCTTTTCTTTTCTGATTTTTGTCTTCTTGTCTTTTGGACAATTGTCTATACTGCTTATCTTTACCACCCATTTCATACCAAGGGCTTCATTCTCAGGTCTCATAAAAGTCTTGTACATTCATTTACAGTCACTAGTTAGATGCATTACTTTCAGAACCCCCAACTAGATTCAGAATAGGGAAAGGAGTAGGTCAAGGCTGTATATTGTCACCCTGCTTATTTAACTTCTATGCCAAGTACATCATGCAAAATGTCGGACTGGATGAAGCACAAGCTGAAATCAAGATTGCTGGGAGAAATATCAATAACCTCAGATATGCAGATGACCCACCCTTATGGAAGAAAGCAAAGAGGAGCTAAAGAGCCTCTTGGTGAAAGTGAAAGAGGCGAGTTAAAGAACTGGCTTAAAATGCAGCATTCAAAAAACTAACACTATGGCATCTGGTCCCATCACTTGATGGCAAATAGATGGAGAAGCAATGGAAACAGTGAGAGACTTTATTTTGGGGGGCTCCAAAGTCACTAAAGATGGTGACTGCAGCCATGAAATTAAAAGACGCTTGCTCCTTGGAAGAAAAGCTATGACCAACCTAGACAGCATATTAAAAAGCAGAGACATTACTTTGCCAACAAATGTCCATCTAGTCAAAGCTATGGTTTTTCCAGTAGTCATGTGTGGATGTGAAAGTTGGACAATAAAGCTGAGTGCTGAAGAATTGATGCTCTTGAACTGTGATGTTGGAGAAGACTCTTGAGAGTCCCTTGGATGCAAGAAGATCAAACCAATCAAACCTGAAGGATATCAGTCCTGAATATTCATTGGAAGGACTGATGCTGAAGCTGAAGCTTCAATACTTTGGCCACCTGATGTGAAGAACTGACTCATTTGAAAAGACCCTGATGCTGGGAAAGGTTGAAAGCAAGAGAAGGAGACGACAGAGGATGAGATGGTTGGATGGCATCACCAACTCAATGGACATGAATTTGAACAAGCTCCAGGAGTTGGTGATGGACAGGGAAGCCTGGTAGGCTTCAATCTATGGGGTCGCAAAGAATCGTACACAACTGAGCCACTGAAGTGAACTGAGCTGAAATTCAGAATTAGGATGCAAGAGGGAACAAGGATTACTCAAAATTCATATGTCATTTCCAGAATCCAGCACAGAAGGTTCTGTCCTTCTTGTAGATCTTTATAAGATGACAGAAAAAGTTAGATAAAAAGAGGTCAGAGGAGAAAGAGCAATGGGGACAGTAAAATGCCTAAAGAAAATTTTAAACAGTGGTGTCATTAGGCAGAAGAACTTAATGGATTTAAGTGAGGTTCTGGACAATTAAAGAGAAGAGACATTTACAAGAAAGGCGAAATAAGATAATTAATTTAAATAAAATATACCAATGATCTAACTCCCAAATCAAGCTGCATCTTGAATTCTTTAGGGGAAAGTAAGACTAAGGAGCAGAGTCTGTTTTCCACTAACATCAGCTGTTTAAAACCACTCCTGCCGTGGGGCCCAAGATACTGATATATTTTCTCAAGGTCTCAACTAGCCCTTCATTTCTTTATGCCTTCAGTGCTTTGCCCTCCCATGTGCCCATCTGAGTAAGAGACAGTGAAATAATTTAAATACACCAGTGCAATGAAAATAAATGTCTTTATTAGGCAGAGGCCAGATGCTCAAAACGCTTCATAATTTTTCCATATTCAGTTTTTGGGCTCTGAGGATGAAAAGACCTTTCCTGGAAATCAGGAAGGGGAGCTTAGTGATATCTGTGGGCCAGGGCATTGGCAACACCAGTCACCACCTTCTGAAAGTTAGCCTGCAGCTCCGGGGTGAACTCACTGCCAAAGCAGCGAGCCAGCACAACCACCAGCACGTTGCCCAGGAGCTGTGTGGAAAAGACATTAAGCAAGGGCAGGGTTAGTGCAGGTACTCAGGTTAGATTCAGGGTATTTCAGATTCATCCCAAGCTGCACCCCTAGGATATTAACACAAAGATGACTGAAGTATAGATGCTACTACTGATGTGAAGCTACCCATTTAATTTATATTTAGAAATGTTTCTCTCTTTCTATCTTAATCCAGAACTTGTTATCATGTTTATTATTTTGAATCATTTCAAAAAGCAATACAACATTTATCCCTTGAAAGGAACAGATAAGGGGAAAATATTAGATACCATTTTTAATAGATAAAAGAAGAAATATTTTTTTGAATTGAACACTCAAAGAGTATAATTAAAAAGAGAAGACATTGCAGACAACAGAGAAGAAGAATGAATCAGAGGAAATGCTGGTTGTGAGCAAAGAGGTTAAAGAGTCTAAATGGTTCTGAGGAGTCCTTAGCACTCTAACCAGAATACCTCTTCTGCATTCTAAACTGCATTGTGCCATTCAGCCTTCTCCCCATGACACAAGCTTGACCATAAAAAAGAAGGAGAACACTGAGAATTCCACAAACTCACCTTGAAGTTCTCAGGATCCACGTGCAGCTTATCACAGTGCAGCTCACTCAGTGAAGCGAAGGCACCCTTGAGGTCATCAAGTTGCTTCAGGCCCTCACAAAAGGAGTCTAGCACCTTCTTGCCATGGGCCTTCACCTTAGGGTTGCCCATAACAGCATCAGCAGTGGACAAGTCCCCAAAGTGCTCAAAGAACCTCTGAGTCCAGGGGTAGACAACCAGCAGCCTAAGGGTTGAAACAGCACAAGGTCAGAGGGAGTCAGCAGCTTTCAGAATCTCAAGGGACAGCTCTGTTCCCATACGCCCAGTGCCATTCACTCTCCTTAAACCTGTCTTGTAAGCTGGATACCTACCTGCCCAGGGCCTCACCACCAGCTTCAGCCACGTTCACTTTTTTCCAGAAGCCGAGGACGGCATCCTTCTCCTGAGGAGTCAGCATGGTGTCTGATTGTGTAGTTGCAAGTGAACACAGTTGTGTCAGAAGCAAGTGTAAGCAGCAGCTGGCCCAGCTCTTCCTTTTATGCCCAGCCCTGCCTCCTGCCCTCCCTGCTTCTGTGAGCAGATTGGCTCAGGACAAGGTGTGGTTCCACAGGGTGAGGCTTGAATGATGACAGTCATACCTCTCCTTAGTCTTCCTGGCACTGACTTTAGACCTTCAGCCCTCTTTCTGGGCATCTCTAGGTCTCAGTCATTCCAGCAATACAAATTGCTACTAAAATCATCTTCCTTAGCAAGTTTGCTTGTAGAGATTTTAGAATCACAACGAGGTAACCTCTTTGAAACTACCTCCTCAATTTTCTTATTACAAAAATGAAGAATCCAGGGTCCAAAAAGTGGAAAGGATTTGTCCACTATGATTCAACTTAAGACGATGTGCCTTTAGAATATGCAAAATAATTACAAGTACAGCATAGATAAAACCTCTGCCCCTGTTCTAAATATGCATCTCTTTTGTTTGGTTGTTTGGGATTAAATTGTTCTGGTATGAAAACAAATATTCATTTACTTATCTACTCATTCAAATTTTTCTTAATTTAATTTATGACCAAATAAATAATGATGGAAAGATAGAATAAGTGTGGATCCAGAGGTCCTATGAAATAGCTACTCCATTAATCCATAGGTGAAAACATAGAGACCTCTCCATGTAGTAAGAAATACAAAGAAGTAAAAAATCAGTCAAACCCCCAAATTTTCAATAACCCTGAGAGAGGCAATATGTTCAAAGACTAAATCGAGGCATATTAATTGTTTCCTCATGGACTGACCTGGGAAAGTGTCTTGAAGAACAGAGAAGCTTCTCCGTGATTTAAAAAGAGGAATAAAATTGTGGAAAGACATTCCAGCTTGAATCAGATTATTTGTTTTCTTTGTCTAAACCTCTAAGAGTACTGTGTTCATAAGAATTACTTCTATTTTATTTATCATCCATAATTCTGTTCTCTCTATATACTTTACTTACACCTTCTTTCACTAAAATGTATTCTTCATTATCTACAGCTTTTCAAATATTTCTTTTCTCTTTGCCCCTCCTCCCACCCATGTAATAAATCCTGTTACCTTCTTAGGCAAGAAAAAACTTCTGAAGTATAGAGGTCTGTTTCTTACTACTAGAATATTGAATGCAAAAGCAAAAGCAGCAAGCATTTCTGAGCTCAGCAGAACTTCAGAGTTCCCTGAGGGTCCCCTACTTTCTATCATCTCTACTTTCTGCATCTTCCCTTCTTCTTGAGTTTCTACTTCCTTTCAGTAAGGACAGGAGCATATATATTTACTTCCCATGTTTCTCTCACCTTAGAACCTTCTCCTAATTCAGACAACTTGATGTCTAGAATCACCTTTCTCCCACCTTTGCCATCACTGATAAGACATGTTTTAAAATATCTCTCATTCTTTCAGCTCTGTGTCTCTGTAACTCCAACTAATATATTTTTAGGTGAACTAGAAGGAAAGGACTTCTGCATTTCTAGTTGTTACAAAGAAACTCATAAATGTCCAGCTTTCGTTATTCCATCCTCAAAAATATTTTTTCCGTCATTGCTAGGTAAATGAAGTTTCCTCATCCCTTTGACCTGGCCCATTCCGCATCAAGCACTTGTGAACAAATTCATTCTGATATTTTCAGACATGTAGAAAAGCCTTGGCTCTTGCCTGGCTCTCTGGAAGATAGGGTAGAATTATATGCCCACAAAAGATTATAGGGGAAAAAAAATATAGAGTTTAAACATTTTCAATTTATATTCACTCTTTTCTGCAACCTTCAAAGAGGCTCTAACTATTGGTCTATACTTAGAAAAAAAATTCCACATGTTGACTTCTGGGAAAAATGATCTTTCAAATGTTTTAAATGTTAAAAACAAAAAACAAACATAAAGCTACATTTGGTTTGACCTTTAGTTTTGAGTTTCAGTTGATTAAACTGAAATCTCTGTTAGCTTTATCATTGTTTTATATTTGTACTCTTTTAAGGACCCTATTTCACACCCCTGGTATCAGAGGTCAGGCCTATGTGAGTGAAAGGACTCCTTCTGGGAAACTTTGGACATGTCTTTTCAGGAAGTCTGTGTTATGGAAACCTCACAGAACTTACTAAATAATAGTATAATCTGTTCCTATATTTTCTTGTAAAGGAGACAAATTGTCAGGGCTACAATCTTGCTGTCTTGACTGACAGCAATTAACATGTTTAAAGACTTCCCCTATCATTTTCTGTTTTCAGAGGTGATTTCCCTAATTCATTCGATTTGAATTAATTATTTTTAAATATTTGATCTATAATATTATATTAGTTTCAGGTGTACAACATAGTGATTCAGTATTTTTAAGGACTATGCACCATTTAAAGTTGCAATAAATTATTGACTATGTTTTCTGTTCTGCACGATATATCCTTGTTGTTAATCTATTTTATACACGGTAATTTGTATCTTTTAATCCCCTACCCCTATCCTGACCCCTCTCCCCATGTAACCACTAGCTTGTTTTCTGTATCTGTGAGTTTGTTTCTGCTTTGTTATATTAATTTGTTTGTTTTGCTTTTTATGTTCCACATATAAGTCACAAGAAACAGGATTTTGTCTTTCTTTGTCTGACATTTCGCCAAGCATTATATCCTACAGGTTCATCCAAGCTGTTGCAACTGGCAAATTTTCATTCTTTTTCATACCTGAGTAGTATTCCAGTATATATATGTGTGTGTGTGTGTGTGTGTGTGTGTGTGTGTGTGTGTGTGTGTGTATGTGTGTCTTTCCAACCCAGGGATCGAACCCGGGTCTCCCGCATTGGAGGCAGATGCTTTAACCTCTGAGCCACCAGGGAAGCCCATATATATACATATACAAATTCTTCTACTGTGTCTTCTTTTTTATGTCTTCCTTTGCCGTGAATGGTCTATGAGCCCCTCTTTTGTACTGACTGCTGCTGCAGCCACCATCATGCAAGTCTCAGGGCTCAAGTTGTTGCTGTCTTTCACGCTTGCTACTTGGTATGATTAAAGAGTGAAATGGGTTTTTCTTTCTATTACCATAACTCTGCAGGGACAAGCCTGCAAGTTGTTATAAGACAATCAAAAGTTCAGGCAAAAATAAGGAAGAATGAATAGTTATATAAGTAGGGTTATGTTTAGAGCCTAAAGTGGAAATCCAGGCCGCCACTAAAAGGTTCTGGAGTGCTTCTTAGGCCAGCTACCATCTTCACCATCATGAGCTTTCTTGGACTCCATGCAGGGATCCACAGCATGTCTGCTCTACTTTGATTCCAGCCCCGTTGAGCACTGAACATACACACACAAGCTCACACTCAAACAAGTCCACAGAGAGAGAGACAGACAGTTTCTTGTTGTTTGGTGTTTTTTTTTTCCCCTTTATTCCAGTCTGGCAAGGTCACCTAATTCCTAATGTTCTATACCAGGATGGGCCTAATCTGAGTATAATTAAGTGGATGAGTATTGACTTTCTTCAAGAGAATCATTACATTCTCTGGATGAATGTCATGATTCTCTTGAAGAAAGTCAATTTGCTTCAAAAATTTCATCATTTGGTTCAAAAATTTCACTCAACTAGAATTCTTTTGTACATGCTCTGCCGTTCAGTTTTTAACTACCCAAGTAAAATATTTCACCAAACTCATCTATATTTTTCTGGGTAAAATAGCTATTTATTTGATTATTTTCCATTAATGTTTATTACAAGATAAAGCAGTTATTATTTACTCTCCTTCCCCAGATGTACAATATCTTAGTTACCTCACTTTTAGCACTGTTTCAAAAATAAAGTAAAATAAAATAAAACAAAAAAATAAAATGAAGTAAATTCTTCTTGAAGAGCAGAGCTCATAGAAACAGAGGTCATAAACAGAATAGTTATAATGGTGCAATTTAAAAGATCATGTTTTTTTCCTAAAAACAGTAAAATCAATATAGTGATAACTTTGATAAAATATATCCTAATTATTAGAGGACAGTTAATGTCTCAGTTTATCAATTCCATATTAATGTTTCTTCCACTGGGCTCAGGTTTTAATTCATTCAGAATTAGCTTTTATTTACCTCAAAAGTGGGCTATGATACTGATTTATCAAGAACAAAGGGGTAGTCTTTCTCAAGTGAAATTTGAAGCTGTGGGTTTGGAAAGGCAGAATTGTGGCTTCAGACTGGGCACCCTTGACAAATACATAAGGCATTAATTCCCAAAGCCAACTTTCAGGGCACTTCTCTGAGGCCTAAGAGATGGAAAATCTAGAATATCATTCTAAATTCCCATGACATTCAATTGGCTGATTTTAAAATGATTATGGAAATCAATGCACAATATTACTTACTTCTCTCTCTCTCTCCTCTCCTTTCTCCCCCCTCTTCTTCCCTCCCTTTCTCTCTCTCCTCTCCTTTCTCCCCCCTCTTCTTCTTCCTCCCTTTCTCTCTCTCCTCTCCTCTCCTTTCTCCCCCCCTCTCCCTTTCTCCCTTTCTCTCTCTCTGACTCTGTGGCTCCCTCTCTGCCTCTGTTCTTCTCTCCTTGCCTCTGGTCTCTTTCCATCTTTCTTTCTTCCACACATACCCCATCTGCATTAACACATACTGAACATGATCTATAAAGCAACATGATAGGCCAGTACTAGAAGTAACTATTGGGTAAATTATCAAATAAAATCAAATATTAAGAAATTAATTTTACTCTTAGACTTTTACAGAAGCTCCGCTTTAACAAGGAATGAAAACATATAACAAGCTGCCAAGTCTCTTTCCATCCCTTGACCTCCGCCTCACTCCCAATGTGGAGACCCCAACACCAACAATACAACAACTGTTTGAACTTGATCCAAGTCCCTCCCCAGTGATGTTCTCTTGAATTCTCCAGTATTGGGATTTTCAGTCCCAACTTCTTGTCTAGATTGATTGGCCAGTTCCAAAAGTGAAGGAACAAGAGAAAGTACAGTAAGTTCTTCAGATATTCTCTAGTTTTTTATGAATATTTAGAAGGAAGAAGGGTACTTTGCTTTCTCATTCCAAATTGTGAAACACAGTCTCTCTTACCCTCTTTCAAATCTTTTGAAAATGTCTAATTCTTACGATGACATTTCTGTGCTCAGGAGTGTGAAAGGAGACTTCCTAAGATTTCCCTGAGATGTCTCTGATTCTGGGATGTGACCCTGTGGTTTTTAAACATAGCGTTGGGGTGTAAAGGGTTCTTGGTGCCTACTATGTGTAAAAACATGAAAAGAAACAAATAAATATTTGCAAGCTCATTTGCCTTCAAACAGTTCAAAATACAGTGGCGAAACAGTAAACTTTAATGCATTGTCTATAATCTGGTAGTAAGATAAAATCATTCTGAATATACATTTTATAGAAGGAAGCAACATGTTCTGTTTCAGATAGTCAATCTAAATTTAATCAACAGGAACATGATACAGATTTAAAGAAATGCATGCAAGTTAGAAGGTTCTAGAAGTCCTTCCAATTTTACATATGACAAAAATAATTTCACAAGAGATAGTTAGTTAGTGAGTTTGGGGATGGACAAGTACACACTGCTATATTTAAAATGGATAACCAACAAGGTCTTACTGAACAGCACAGGAAAGTCTGATCAATGATATGTGCCAGCCTGGATGGGAGGGAGTTTGGGGAAGAATGGAAACATGTATATAAATGGTTTAGTCACTTTGCTGTACCCTTGAAACTATCACAACAGTTTTAATTGGATATACCCCATATTAAATAAAGAGTTAAAAAAATTTTTAAGTACTACCTATAATCAAAAAGCAAATATCTAATCAGTGATTTACTTTCCTGTGTGCTTCTTCATTGTATATTGTAGCACTAACACCAAACAAACAGTATGCAATTGCACATTTTTCAGATTGTCCTCTACTCCCAGGAGTTTTGGGACAAGAAATAATTGTTCATTCATTGATTACTTCCCTTAATAAACATACACTTACTGTCTATGGAGGATCTTCTATATAAGACATGGTAATCATGTAGAATAGTACAAAAGGCTGAAAGCCTTATACATCAAACAGGGTGTGCTAGACAGGAAGTATGCTAGACAGGAAGAAATGTGAAAAGTTTGGAGTGGGAGGATTTGGAAGAATTTCCTAAGGCAATACTGGAAATTTCACTGGTGCCAAGGTTAAAAGATTCAAGCAAGTGTTATGTGAGCACTGAGCTTTACCTGAAATGGGCGGTTGAGGTTAATTTTGGAGGTGTTTTGGGGCAAGTGGGAGAGGGAGATTATACATTAGAATGGGAACACCTGATGTAACATAGCATTGTTGCCTAAAATGTGCAGGCAAGAGAAGTATGAAAAAAAGAAATTTTAATAACAGTTTCTTGAGCAATCATTATCTCTGATTCAGCACATTATTTCTTGAGTAATTAGTGGATATGGATCAGAGTGTTAGCCTGAAGTTTCTGTCTAGATTTGAAGATTCCCATGAGCCCCTGTAATGCTAGTATCCTCACTATATTTTAAACCTTCTTACAGTTTTTACGCTTTGACACAGGAATGTCACCCATTATTGACTGTGTGTGGTCCCCTTCCTTTTCTCATTTCCCTTGTTCTCTCTGTGTTAGACACAAAGGCTCCCTATCTGTAGACCCTCAGGGACTTTCCCATATCCTTAGAGGAAAGAAAAAAAACAAAAATGAGTGAAATGAATCAGGAAATTGAGCTGAAAGTTCTTTGTTAGGAAGAAGTCATACCATTGAGGGTGGGCATTGTTTCCCCAAGTTCAGAAGATACAATCTGGGGAAATACTGGGACTTCCCTGACAGTCTAGTGTTTAAGGCTTGGTCTAATGCAGGAGGCGAGAGTTCGATTTCTGTTCAGGGTGCTAAGATCTGACATGCCTTGTGGCCTAAAAACCAGAACATAAAAAACAACAGAAACAATACTCTGACTCAAAAATGACTTTAAAAAATTTGAATTGTTAAAAAATATTAGAATGTAGGGAAATAGGATCTTCCAGTTGAGAGAGTTAATTCTTAGGTAGATTGATATGGAGTCTGGGGCCTTCAAGAGGTCTGGAGGAGGAGAAAAGGACAAACTATTTTTTTCTACATTACATTGTCTTAGTCACATAAGAAATTTTTTCTTAAACTTTGAGTTGTTTTGACAGCAGTCTTGAAGATTAACTTTCTTTAAGCCCAGAGCTAATGATTAAACAACAAAACAGTTCCTCTTGCTCAAGGGTATGTTTTTCTTTAAACTTTGTACTAATGATTATATAAAAACGATGGATGTTGCTTGAGTCACTTAAAATTTTTAAGTGACTTAAAAGAAGAAAGTCTTAACACTCAAACACTTAAACACTCAAAATGCTTAAATGTAAAAAAGATACTGCAGGGAACAAACAGAGAAAAACAAGAATGAATAAGAGGAAACGATGGCTGGAAACAAAGAAGGTAAAAGAAACTTAATGGTCCTGAGGAGTCCACAGTGATGTAAGCAGAATATTTCTTCTCCATTCTGAACTGTGTCCTGTTGCTTAACCCTCTCCCCATGATAGGAGCTTGACCACCAAAAAAAGGAGAACATTGAGAGTCCCATAGACTCACCCTAATATTGTCAGGGCCCACATGGAGCTCCTTATAGTGCAGCTCACTCAGCCAAGCAGAGACACCCTTGAGGTGGTCAAGATGCTTCAGGCCTTCAGTAAAGGAGTCTAGCACCTTCTTGTTATGGGCCTTCACTTCAGCATTGCCCATGAATCAGCAAAGGACAAGTCCCCAAAGTAGTCAAAGAACCTCTGAGTTGAGGGGTAGACAACCAGCAGCCTAGGGGTGAAAACAACATAAGGTCAGAGGGAGTCAGTGCCTGCCAGAATCTCAGGGGATGGCTCTGTCCCCACACGCCCAGCTGACATTCACTCTCCTTCAGCCTGCCTTGTAAGCGGAATACCTGCCTGCCTAGGCTATCCGGACCAACTTCAGCCACCCTCATCTTGCTCCACAAGACAATGACAGTAGCCTTCTCCTCAAGAGTACCATGATGTGTGTTTATGCAGCTGCAAGTTGTGTCAAAAGCAAGCGTAAGCAGCAGGGGCCCTGGTCTTCCTTGTGAGCCCCACCCAGCTTCCTGCCCTCTCTGCTTCTGAGAGTAGATTAGCCTGGGGCATACATAACACAAGTTCATTGGTTTGGGGAAATGTAAGACGCACTCTTGTTCTTCAGTGTCCTTCATCTGTGATTGGCTGATCCAATGTGTCTAGACTCAGAAACGCTACTCTCCCTGTTCTTATCTCTTAGCTTCATTTCCTTCATCCATTCATTGCCTCTACAAATATATTCCCAGCCTCATTTATTCATAAATATTTTAGTCTGATATTGTGTAATGGATCTTACAGTTTAAACTTATGATTACATTTTATCTATCAATTTAAAAAGTTAAATTCATAGATAAGAAAACTAAGACTTAGAAAGCAAAAATTTTATCAAGTTAACTTTATATGGAGCTTCACTCTGTTTCTGGAAATGTTTGTGAGAGGTTGAAATGGATAAATATTTTGTCTTAGATTTAACTTGCTTTCTTTCTCCTTGTATAAATACTTTGGGCCACAAAATTCGATTTTCACCCATCCCATCATTGAAATAAAGCTCTATCAAGTTAATGAAAAATAATAAATATTGTCTTTCTAGCAGCTACTGAACTAGGTTTATGGAGCATGGATGATAATAGAAATAATTTAATAAGAAATAAAGAAAAATATCTGATAATTATGATATGATTGTAGAGGAAATGTAGAGGAATTGCAAAAAAGATTTTTCTTATTCAGCTTGATCAAGTCTGACAGGATTTCTGGGAAAACACCAAGTGAAGAAATTTTCACATCTGCGTCCTCAGGAAAAAAGTGAAAATGGACCCAAGAATGAAGATTCAAATCAAATTTCATTATTCCCAATTCAAAATAATACTACAATGATATACAAATATATACCCACCAGCATACCTGGAAAGAAGGAAGGAAGAAGAAAGGGAGGAAGGAAGGAAAGATGGATGGAAGAAGGTCCTAGGAGAAGGGGAAATAATGGAATGAAAGGGAAGGAAGAGGAAAAGAATATAAAGAACAGGAGAGCTTGACAATTCCAAAATTTTGCAAACCTGTAGATAAAGAAAAATGTTCAAACTTTGCTAGTGGTAACATAAAACAGTATAATTGATTTTGAAAATATTTGATGGTGTGTACTGAAGCAGAGGGGCTTCCCTGGTATCTCAGCTGGTAAAGAATCTGTCTGTAATGCAGGAGACCCTAGTTCGATTCCTGGGTCAGGAAGATCCCCTGGAGAAGGGAAAGGCTACCCACTCCAGTATTCTGGCCTGGAGAATTCCATGGGGTCGTAAAGAGTCGGGCACGGCTGAGCGACCTTCACTCATAAAGGATTGCAAGACAGCAGTGACTATCAAGCCACAAAAGTCCCTTTTTGCATTTTCGTTAGTCTTATATTTATCACAATATTATAATACAAGCAAAGAGGGAGCAAAGCTACCTCCCCCTGGTTTCTTTCCTTCATGTAGATCTTTATAAGATGACAGAGAAAACTAAGATAAAAAGAGGTCAGGGGAAGAGGAGCAATGGGGACAGTAAAATGCATAATCTTAGAACAGTGGTGTCCTTAGGCAGAAGAACTTAATGGATTTAAGTGTGGTTCTGGACAATTAAAGAGAGAGAAGACATTTATAAGAAAGGCTAAATAACATAATTCATTTAAATAAAACATAGCAATGATCTAACTCTCAAATCAAGCTGCAACTTGAATTCTTTAAGAGAAAGTAAGACTAAGGAGCAGAGTCTGTTTTCCACTAACATCAACTGTTAACAGCCATTCCTGACATGAGGTCCAAGATACTGATATATTTTCTCAAGGTCTCAAGTAGCCTTTCATTTCTTTTTGTCTTCAGTGCTTTGCCCTCCCATGTTACCATCAGAGTGAGAGACAGTGAAATAACTTAAATACACCAATGCAATGAAAATAAATCTTTTTAATGGGCAGAGGCCAAATGCTCAAAATTCTTCATAATTTTTCCATATTTGGTTTTTGGGCTCTGAGGATGAAATCAGTTAGGGGAGCTTAGTGGTATCTGTGGGCCAAGGCATTTGCCACACCAGCCATCACCTTCTGAAAGGCGGCCTGGACTTCTGGAATGAATACCTTGCCAAAGTAATAAGCCAGCACAATTATCAGCAGGTAGCCCAGGAGCTATGTGGAAAAGACGAGAAGCAAGGGCATGGTTAGTGCAGGTACCCAGGTTAGATTCAGAGTATTTCAGTCTCATCCCAAGCTGTGCCCCTAGGATATAAGCACAAAGATGGTTGAAGTGTAGATGTTACCACTGATGTAAAGCCACCCATATCAGCCTAACTTTATATTTAAAAATGTTACTCTTTTTCTACCTTAATCCAGAATTTGTTACCATTTTTATTCTTTTGGATTATTTTGAGAAGTGATACATTTTATCCTTTGAAAGGAACAGATAGGGGAAAATATTAGATAACAACTTTTAAAGTGAATAGGGAAAGTTTTTTTTTTAATTACACACTCAAAAAATATAATTAAAAAAAGAGAAGACATTGCAGAGAACAAACAGAGGAGAACAATAATGAATAAGAGGAAATGATAGTTGTGAGCAATGAGGTTAAAAGAAACTAAATGATCCTGAAGAGTCAGTCCCTAGTACTGTAGTCAGAATACCTCTTTTCCATTCTAGACTGTGTTGTGCCATTTATCCCTCTCACCATGAGAAGAGTCTGGCCAAAAAATAGAAGAACATCTAAGGTCCTATAAACTTATCCTGAAGTACTCAGAATCCACGTGCAACTTATCACAGTGCAACTCACTCAATGACCCGTGAGGTCGTTGTGATGTTTCATGCCCTCACCGAAGGAGTCTAGCATCTTCTTGCCATGGGCCTTCAGCTTAGCATTGCTCATAATAGCATCAGCAGAGGACAAGTCCCCAAAGGACTCAAAGAGCTTCTGAGTTCAGGGGTAGACAGCTAGCAGCCTAAGGGGTGAAAACAGCACAAGGTCAGAGGGAGTCACCACCTCCTAGATTCTCAGGGGGTGACTCTGTCCCCACACTCCCAGCTGCCATTCACTCTCCTTAAGCCTGCCTTGTAAGCTGGATACCTGCCTGCCTAAGGCTTCAGCACCAACTTCATCCACCCTCATCTTGCTCCACAAGAAGATGAAAGAAAGCTTCTCCTTAAAAGTCAGTTTAACCATAATGTCAATTTGCATAGTTGCAAGTTGTGTCAGAAGCAAGTGAAAGCAGCAGGGACCTGCTCTTCCGTTGAGCCCCACCCAGCCTCCTGCCCTCCCTACTTCTGAAAGCAGATTAACCCGGGGCATAACACAAGTTCATTAGTTTGGGGGGAAGTAAAATTTACTCTTGTTCTTCAGTTCCCTTCATCTGTAATTGGCTGATCCAGTGTGTCTAGACTCAGAAACTCTGCTCTCCCTGTTCTTATCTCCCAACTTGATTTCCTTCAGTTGCTTCTACAAATTCATTCCCAGCCTTATTTATGTGTCAATATTTTAGTATGATATTGTACAATGTGTCTTACAGTTTAAATCTATGAATTACAGTTTAAACCTATGAGCTGCAGAATTACTTACAGAAAGTAAGACCTAGAAAGCAAAAATTTTATCAAGCTGTTTCTACAGGGAGCTACATTTTGTTTCTAGAGATATTTGTAAAAGGTTGGAATGGATAACTATTTTGTCAGAGATTTAAGTTACTTTCTTTCTCCTTGTATAAATACTTTGGGTCACAAAATTCTATTTTTCCCCATCTTTTCTTTGAAATAAATGTCCACTAAGTAAATGAAAAGTAATAAATAGTGTCTTTCTACCAACTACTGAAATAGACTTAATGAACATGGATTTTAAAAGGAAAAATTAAATGAAACATAAAGGAAAATATAGCTATGATATGACTATAGAGAGAATGCAGAGGAATTACAAACAAGATTTATCTTATTCAGCCTGATAAAGTCTGACAGGGTTTCTGGGAAAACAAAAAGTGGAGAAATTTCTATAGCTTTGTCCTCAGGAAAAAAGTGGAATTGGACCCAGGAATGAAGACTCAAAGTAAATTTCACTGTCCTCAATTCAAAATAATACTACAATGATGTACAAACATGTTCCAGTATAGCTGGAAGGAAGGAAGGAAGGAAGAGAAGCAGGAAGAAGGGGAGGATGGAAGAAGGGAAGGAGCGTCTAAGAGAAGAGAAAACAATGGAATGAAAGGGAAGGAGAAGGGATATGAGCATAACAAAGAGATTGACAATTTCAAAATATTGCAAGGCTGTAGATAAAGAAAAGTTTTTATACTTTGCTAGTGATAAAGTGTGGCAGCTGCGCAGCACTGGAGCTGCGGCTGTGTGGTGCTGGAGCGACTGTGAGGAGATACCACACGTCCAGGGGCAAAGGAGAAACCCCAGCAAGACTGTAGGTGGGGTGAAATTGCATTTAGAATCAAACCCCGTACCCGCCAGAAACGCTCAGAGGGCTCAAACATACCTTGTGCGCACCAGGACCTAGAGACCCCACAGAGACTGAGACAGAACTGTGTTTGAGCATTTCCTATGGACATACGGATGAGAAGTGGAATGCTGCAGGGGCAGGGGCTCTGGGTGCAGCAGACCTGGGTATGGCATAAGCCCTCTTGGAGGAGGTCGCCATTAACCCCACCATAGAGCCACCAGAACTTACACAGGACTGGGAAAAGACTCTTGGAGGGAACAAACAGAACCTTGTGTGCACCAGGACCCAGGAGAAAGGAGCAGTAACCCCACAAGAGACTGCCCCAGACTTGCCCATGAGTGTCCAGGAGTCTCCGGCGGAGGTGTGGGTCGGTGGTGGCCTGCCGCAGGGTTGGGGGCACTGACTGTAGTAGTGGGTGCAGGGGACATTTTGAAGGAGGTCACCATTATCTTCATTATCTCCACCATAGTTTGGCTTCAGGTCAAACAACAGGGAGGGAACACTGCCCTATCCATCAACAGAAAATTGGATTAAAGATTTACTGAGCATGGCCCTGCCCATTAGAATAAGACCCAGTTTCCCCCTCAGTCAGTCTCTCCCATCAGGAAGCTTCCATAAGCCTCTTGTCCTTCTCCACCAGAGGGCAGATAGAATGAAAACCACAATCATAGAAAACTAACCAATCTGATCACATGGACCAAACCCTTGCCTAACTCAATGAAACTATGAGCCATGTCATGTAGAAGGCATGATCCAAGACAGACAAGTCATGGTGGAGAGTTCTGACAAAAAGTGGTCCACTGGAGAAGGGAATGGCAAACCACTTCAGTATTCCTGCCTTGAGAACCCTATGAATAGTATGAAAAGGCAAAAAGATATGACACTGAAAGATGAACTCCCCAGGTCGGTAGGTGCCCAAAATGCTACTGGAGAAGAGTGGAGAAATAACTCCAGAAAGAATGAAGAGAGGAAGAAAAAGCAAAAACAACACCCAGTTGTGGATGTGACTGGTGATGGAGGTTAAGTCTGATGCTGTAAGAGCAATATTGCATAGGAACCTGGAATGTTAGGTCCATAAATCAAAGCAAATTGGAAGTGGTCAAACAGGAGATGGCAAGAGTTAACACTGATATTTTAGGGATCAGTGAACTAAAATGAAATGGAAAGGGTGAATTTAACTCAGATGACCATTGTATCTACCACTGTAGGCAAGAATCCCTTAGAAGTAGTCAACAAGAGTCCAAAATGCAGTGCTTGGATGCAATCTCAAAAATGACAGAATGATCTCTGTTTGTTTCCAAGGCAAACCATTCAATATCACAGTAATCCAAGTCTATCCCCCACCAGTAATGCTGAATAAGCTGATGTTGAATGGTTCTATGAAGACCTATAAGACTTTCTAGAACTAATACCCAAAAAAGATATCCTTTTCATTATAGGAGACTGGAATGCAAAAGTAGGAAGTCAAGAAATACCTTGAGTAACAGGCAAATTTGGCCTTGGAGTACAGAATGAAGCAGGGAAAAGGCAGTAGAGTTTTGCCAAGAGAATGCACTGGTCATAGCAAACACCCTTTTCTGACAACACAAGAGAAGACTCTACACATGGACATCACCAGATGGTCAACATTGAAATCAGATTGATTATATTCTTTCAGTCAAAGATGGAAAAGTTCTATACAGTCAGCAAACACAATACTGGGAGTTGACTGTGGCTCAGATCATGAACTCCTTATTGCCAAGTTCAGACTTAAATTGAAGAAAGTAAGGAAAACCACTAGACCATTCAGGTATGACGTAAATCAAATCCCTTACAATTATACAGTGGAACTGACAAATAGATTCAAGGAATTGGATCTGATAGAGTGCCTGAAGAACTATGGACAGAGGTTCGTGACATTGTACAGAAGGCAGTGATCAAGACCATTCCTAAGAAAAAGAAATGGAAAAAGGCAAAATGATTGTCTGAGGAGGCCTTACAAGTAGCTGTGAAAAGAACAGAAGTGAAAGCAAAGAAGAAAAGGAAAGATATACCCCTTTGAATGCAGAGTTCCAAAGAATAGCAAGGAGAGATAAGAAACCCTTCCTTAGGGATCAATGCAAAGAAATAGAGGAAAACAACAGAATGGGAAAGACTAGAGATCTCTTCAAGAAAATTAGAGATACCAAGAGAACATTTCATGCAATGATGGGCACAATAAAGGACAGAAATGGTATGGACCTAACAGAAGCAGAAGATATTAAGAAGAGGTGGCAAGAATACACAGAAGAACTAGACATAAAAGATCTTCATGACCCACATAACCACCATGGTGTGACCCCTCACCTAGAGCCAGACGTCCTGGAATGCAAAGTCAAGTGGGCGTTAGGAAGCATCACTACAAACAAAGCTAGTGGAGGTGGTGGAATTCCAGTTGAGTTATTTCAAATCCTAAAGATGATGCTGTGAAAGTGCTGCACTCAATATGCCAGCAAATTTGGAACACTCAGCAGTGGCCACAGGACTGGAAAAGGTCAGTTTTCATTCCAATCCCAAAGAAAGACAATGCCAAAGAATGTTAAAATGACCACACAATTGCACTTATCTCACACACTAATAAAGTAATGCTCAAAATTCTCCAAGCCAGGCTTCAACAGTATGTGAACCAAGAACTTCCAGATGTTCAAGCTGAATTTAGAAAAGGCAGAGGAACCAGAGATCAATTTGCCAACATCTATTGGATCATCAAAAAAGCGAGAGAGTTCAAGAAAAACGTCTATTTCTGCTTTATTGACTATGTCAAAGCCTTTGACTGTGTGGATCACAACAAACTGTGGGAAATTCTTAATGAGATGAGAATACCAGACCACCTGACCTGCCTCCTGAGAAATCTGTATGCAGGTCAAGAATCAACAGTGAGAACTGAACATAGAACAACAGACTGGTTCCAAATCAGGAAAGGAGTACGTCAAGGCTGTATATTGTCACCCTGCTTATTTAACTTTTATGCAGAGTACACCATGAGAAATGCTTGACTGGATGAAGCACAAGCTGGAATCAAGATTGCCAGGAGAAATATCAATAACCTCAGATATGCAAATGACACCACACTTACGGCAGAATGTCAAGAAGAACTAAAGATCTTCTTGATGAAAGTTAAAAAGGAGACTGAAAAGTTGGCTTAAAGCTCAACATTCAGAAAGCTAAGATCATGGTATCTGGTCCCATCACTTCATGGCAAATAGAAGGAGAAACAGTGGAAACAATGAGAGACTTTATTTTTTCGGGCTCCAAAATCACTGCAGATGGTGACTGAAGCCGTGAAATTAAAAGACGCTTACTCTTTGGAAGAAAAGGTATGAACAACCTAGACAGCGTATTAAAAAGCATAAATAATACTTTGCCAACAAAGGTCCGTCTAGTCAAAGCTATGGTTTTTCTGACTCTTTGCAACCCCATGGACTGCAACCCGCCAGGCTCCTCTGTTCATGGGCTTTCTCCAGGCAAGAGTACTGGAGTGGGTTGCCATTTCCTTCTCCTCTGGACTCTCTAGAAGATTCTATAATTTTATACTACCCCACTACTTTTAAAGAGCCAATTTATCTTCCTTGAATTGGACCTGACAGGATGGATCTTGAATTTGTCGTTTTTCCTCATAAATGGCATTTATCTCTACCGAAGTCTTGATAGAATTAAAAATGTGTTCCAGGTCGCAGAGCTCCAATGTAATACAGCATTAGTACCGTGGCATGGCAACCCACTCCAGTATCCTTGCCCGGAGAATCCCATGGACAGGTTACTGTAACCTGGCAGGTTACAGTCCATGGAGTGGCAGAGTCAGACATGACTGAAGTGACTAAGCACGCACCATTGAAGATGCAAGGAAAAAGTTGAGAGCAGAGCCTTTGACTGGGTGTCTAAAAATACCATCTTCATTGCACTTATAGCTACTAAAAATATGACTCATATTAAATAAAAGTAGTCCAGACAGAGCTCTATCCAGCATTTATACAAATAACAGACTATACAGGTCCCTTACTTTGTGTCCTAATAGCTATTACAATCATTTTGCGTCTCTCAAAAGTAACTCCACTTCTTTCCTTTTTCTAAAGACTTTCTCCATCTCGGGAGCTTACTTTCCCCTCCTAGGATTAACTGCCCATTGAAATCACTCTTACAGAATATTATTAGGGTTCCTTCTATAACCTCCCCAAACTCTCAATCTCCAATATTCCCAGTGTCAAAAGGAATGCTTTTTTTTTTTTGCTGAATCAACTTATAAAAAAAAGATAAAAACAAAGAGAAAATACAAAGACATTCATTATAGGCCCTGACTTTTATTTCATTTGAATTATATTGGAGTTATGTCTGGAGTCAGAGCTCTCTCCCTCTGTCTTCAGGAGATGAACTGCTCGGACACTGGACCCTCAGATAGGCAACAACATGGTTGGCCAGGCAACTAGTGGTACTTGTGGGCCAGAGCATTAGCCACAGCATTTGTCAGCTTCTGCCAGGCAGCCTGCATCTGTGGGGTAAATTCCTTGCTGAAGTGGGTTGCCAAGACAGTCAATATCATGTTGCCTAGGAGCTGGGAATAAAAAGAAGATAGTACATAATGAATAGAAGGTCTCAGGCTTCCCTTCCAGCAAATAGATACAACATCTATTTCCTTCTTCGTAAGAGGTTTAGGAGCTTTCATGGCCATGTTCCCACAAAAATGCATCGTTATAGAGTTGGCATTGCCTTCAGGGACTCCCAGCCTGAACCCCCATTGTGTTATATCCTTCTCCCATTTTCTCTGTCAACTTCCAATCCCAGAGCATTGCTATGAATTGCTTCTCTCCTTTTTTAAAAGGTTAAGACTATAGTGCTGAAAGGGGACTTGATATGCATATTTTGTCTTCAGATACTACATACTTTCAGATTGTTTGTACACCCATTCGACAAAGAACCCAGCAACTTGTATACAAGATTTCATCATTGCTGGAGATGAGAAGAGGAGGAACAAGCCCTGAAAAGTTGCTCTTATTTTGCCCTGTTTGGTCCTGGTTCAAAACTCAAAAACCCTGCAGAAATGTATTCATCAGTTTTCATAGAAAACTTCAGTTATCAAAGACAAGATATTCTTCTGCTTGGCTCAATTTTTATTCTCCAGGCCAAAACATATAACTCAAGTTTGGTTAGTGTTCTTCACAACATTTTTTCTTTTTTCAGAATTATCAGATAACCAATGACCTCCACTAGTCATAGAATAATTACTTGGTCTTACCTTTGACCTCTGGAATAACCTATCAAGATCAAGCCTTTCTCTGAAATACTACCTCCAAAAAATACTTCTATAGCATAAGACTTAAGTCAGTGTTCTCTATTATAAACACAGCACAGAAACCTGGATGAAAGAACAAAGCACAGGCATGCCCAGAACTCACCCTGAAGTTCTCGGGATCCACATGCAACTTGTCATAGTGCAGCTCGCTTAGACCTGCAAAGGTGCCCTTGAGGTCACCCATGTGCTTAATGGCATTTCCAAAGGAGTTCAGCTCCTTCCTGCCGTGGGCCTTCACCCTGAGGTTGTCCATTATTGCAAACTCAGAGTATAAGTTACCAAAATTGTCAAAGAATCTCTGGGTCCATGGGTAAACGATCAGGAGCCTATGGGATGATCATAGTCACAGAACAGATGAGAAATCAGAGTATATAAGAAACCTGACCTGTCCCTCTTTTCTGGAACATTTTCTGCCTTTCTACACCCTGTCCTACCTGTGTCCAGTGCTTACCTTGCCAAGCTCTCACCGCCGACCACCTCCACATTCATTTTGGCCCACAGACTAGCAACAGCAGCCTTCTCCTTGGTAGTAAAATGCACCATGGTGTCTGGAAGCTTCCTGGTGATCCTAATGGGCCAGAAGCAAGTCTGTGCTGCTTCTTCACTGCGTGGCCTTTTATTCCTCATCCCCTGTCCGAAGGCCGTTTCTTCCCCCAATAAAATGAGACTATTGGTCAAAGGTAGGTGGCCACCGCCAAGGGTGGGGCTTAGGTAAGGGGGGGTCAGCAAAATGGACATTTGTGTCTCTGATAGTGTTGGTGGCTCTATCAGGGATACTCTGCTGTTGTCCCCCCTACCCTTTACTGTGCAATTCATATCTCAAGCTCCCCACCACTGTTCCTGAAGTGACCAGTAGGCTGACCAGGAAGCATAGCTAGAGTTAGGAAGAGCAACATTTAGAACTCTGTTGAGCATTGTGTTAGGTGTTTACAAGACATTGTTCTGCTGTTCGGCCAGGGTATATTAATAGAAGAAGCCACAGCTCTTCTTGGGTTATCAATGCTTCTAAAGCTTATGTGGGCCTCATAACTTTTATAGTTCTCATAACCAAGAAAAAATTATCCCAATCCAGCATCAATTTAGAAAAAAGATAGATAAGAACTCGGTAATTTAGAGAAGAATTGAACATCACCCTTTTGTTACTGAGTTCTGTCAGTAATATGTGTATTTGTTTGAATAATTATTTTCACTCTGATTATATGGAAAGTGTCTCTGGCCAGTACATGTATCTATGCATTCCTATCAGAGAATACACTATTGAATGTTGGGGAATAGGTGCCTCTGTGTTTAATGAAGAGAGTATTAGAATTCGCCTTGGCAATGGCTCTGGATGAACTGAGTTGTCTCATGTGCCGGGTCCACACTTCTGGCCGAGTGTGACTTTTCTTCACATCTAATCAGTCAGAGGCAACCTTCACTGGCAGTACTCCACACACCACTGCCACTGTGATCTAAGGTACTTTGTTCTCATGCATCCAAACAAGCATTTACAAGACTGGAAAAGGAACATTTCTAGTGGGAGAGGGAATGATTCATTTTATTTCAGAATTTGTTGCTCCCACATTTTGACCTCCAGAAAGCTGGTTTGTTTCTCCCTGAGATCACTCTTACAAATATATGTACATATAATAAAAAATAATTTTCGTGTGTGTTTACAGAGGGACTCTAAAATTTAGAGTTCAACCCAATGTATTATATTAATAGCCAAATTTCTACTATTAGAAAATAAATCCTTTCTGTCTATTTGATTAGTGAGACACTTTTATCAGTTCAGCCTGGAAAAGACTTAAATGTAAAATGTGGATGAAAATTTCTGTTTCTGGAAGCTGGTTTACCATGACAGAGTGGATAATCTGTGAGCACTGATTTATGTGAGCACTTTGGTACAGAGATAGATACAAAGAAAATAGTTTGGATTAATGTCAAAAGGATTTGCTTCAAGAAAAGAGGTCAGAGAAATAAAAAAAAAGAAGAGGAAACTATGACCATAGCCAGGAATCCCACTCACACTCAGCTGTGGGTCTGGCCTACAGGGGTGGCTCTGGGTACTTTCTATATCTAGCCCTGATGCCCATCTTCAGCAGAGTTATGTGCCCCCTGCAAGGCCCCAGACTCAGGGACTTCTGCAGCTCTGAATGTTGGGGAATAATTGCCCATCTTTTCAGCAAAGCAGGCAATGATTCTGGAAGTTACCTCTAACTCCTGATTTTCTCTCACACTTTTTAGACAGTCCCTCTCTCTAAGCAGTTTACAACGGTCTCTCTTCCTTGAAACGCTATAGCTAGCCTGCTCACGTGTATCTCCTCATGGCAACAATCAATTTAACATTCCCTCCCTGGTGGTCTAGTGGCTAAGATTCCCAACAACCAGTGCAGGGGCCCTAGGTTCCAACCCTGGTCAGGGAACTAGATGCTACATGCCACATTTAAAGTCCCTGCATGCTGCAAAGTCGAAGATCCTGCCTGCCACAGCTAAGACCTGACACAGCCAAATAAATAAAGAAAAATAAATATTTAAAAGAAAAAAAAAAAGGTCCTGAAAAAGAAAAAGCCTTCCTAGGCAGCTCTCTTCACTTTAACCAGACAGTTCTTTAGTAAAGCCCATGTGCAGTTCTTTGAAGTTGACTTTGAAAAGAGGTATCCCCTGCTGTGACCTCCAACCCCTCCCACCCCAAATCTCTCTTCACAAGGGCTGGGACAAGCTAGCTGCTTTTAGAAAATGTGTTCTTAGAATGGAATGATATCCTTATCTGGACATTGCCATCTTAAGACCTGGGCTCATTTTCCTGTAAAGAATCTCCATGTTGGTACTCTACCTCCATTCAAAACCTTTGTCTTCACTTGTCTATTTTCAGACCCACTTAATCATCTGATCCTGAGGCATGCTTGTCCCCTGAAACCCTTCCCCTCCCACCTGAACGCTCGTATATCTTTAACTGGAAAAACTCCCAAGTGTATTTCTCCCAAATGTATGTCCTAACCACATCCCTTTGGTGCTCTGTTTTTAATTTTCCTGCAGAAATTTCTACTTCATGCAAAAAGTGAATGGTGAGCCCCCCCAACCCCTCCCTCCACAAATACAGTTCAACATAGAATCCCTAAAGTTTTCACATATTTAAAGGCACATGAGAAAAGCAGACCTGAGGACAGTTACAGAACTCTTAGCAGAGCATTACTGCTACTGCTACTATTTCTATTGCTATTATTGTTATTAAAACAATAAAGCTGTTCCCTGGTGATACTCTACTACTGGGAAGGGGCCTCAGCGAGGCAAGGCCCTCGCCTTGTGGGCAAGGGCATTCGCCAGTCCAGTCACCATCATCTTCCAGGCAACCTGCACAGGGGGGTTGATTCTGTATCAAAATGGTTTACCAGACAATCACTAGCACAATTTCCTGGAGCTGTGGAGATGGAGAGAGATAACAGACGTGCACAGTGAGTAGAGAGCTCCAGGCTGACCTCTCTGCTCTCACTTAGAACCGAGTGATATCAACTTCCCGCAAAGCCTAGGGCCTTGCCTTGTCCCTAAGCACAGCTATTTTGTTCCCCTTGCTAGACTAGGGCTTGACCATGATTTCCCTCCTATCTTCCTAGCACCATCAACTTCATATTTTGTGGGCTTAAACATAAGCACTCATAGCTTTATTATTGTACTCCCTCCAGCCCACGTGTTCCAGCTGTTTTCTTCCCTCAGAGACACTTCATCCCACTTCTGGATTTATAGGATGCAAACTTGAAATGGCTGTCTAGAAACAATTCTGTACAAATGCTCAGCCAATGTATGAATGTGCTGTATGCTTAGTCACTCAGTCATGTCCAACCCCTTGGACTGCAGCCTGCCAGGCTTCTCCCTCCATGGGGATTTTCCAGGTAAGAATACTGGAGTGGGTGGCCATGCCGTCCTTCAGGGGATCTTCCCAACCCAGGGATGGAACCCAGGTCTCCCGCATTGAGGGTGGATTTTTTACCATCTGAGCCACCAGGGAAGCCCTAATGTATGAATAGCCTTAGCAATATATTTGTGAACTCTAAGTTCTTTCCTTATACAGAGCCAGCATATGCTGCATAGACATTTCTCCTTGGCAATTTTTGTTCTGCCTCCAGGAGAGGAAAAGTGAAAAATAACAATGGCACAATTCCTTTCATACAATTATACTTTCCAGTAGACACTTTCCTCATCCCTATATAGGTTTCTTCTAAAAGTAAACAAAGTCCAAACAAACCCTTCTAGCCTTCTGAAAACAGTCTTTAGTCCCTAATGCGTTACCTCTTGGTCTTAGTTCAGTCTTCTGGAGTTTCTTTCCTTTCAACCTCAATACTGCCAAATGTTTCACCTCTCACAGCTATCCTTGCTTCCTTACCATCCCTCTGTTTTTGAACTCATCTCTTCTCTTTCCTCTAGACCTGTCTTGCTGATTCCTCAAATTCAGGCTTTGAATTTTCCATTTCCTCACAAAATGAACCAAAGCTCATTCAGTTTCAATAATGATAACTATCCTTATAGCTATATTTTTTAAAAAAGCATTACTATTAGAGACAAAAGATCACATATATTTATGAATAAATATACACATATAATGCAGATAGATAGAGCTTATAGATAACATAAATATTACTGCTAAAAGATAGAAGTTATAGATACAGTCAATTATTTTTACAGAAAGAGATAAAGAGAGCTTATCTTCCAAGTAGTGAACTAAAGATATGAGATATATTAATGTATTTAATTCTCAAAAAATAGACTTTGATAAACATGATCAGTGAATGAGAGCTCAAGGTAGTAAGTGATGCATCTCAAATTGCAGAGCTAGAAGGATGCTCAAATTCAAGCCAAAGCAGCAGGTTCTAAGGTCTTAGAGCTGGCTTCCCATTAGCACAAATGACAACACTGGGGAAAGGCCAGGCAAGGGTCCTTGATTGTACTCTGAGAAGCACATTTCATCTCAGGACAGCTGATCAAACACTATGTTCCTTACATTAAGTAAAATTAACTATAATGTTTTTTCAAATTTTCATTCGCATGGATTCTTAAATGTACATTCAATAACTATTTGTTGAATGACTGTGTTATAATTGTTCTATGTACTGGAGATTTAAGATAGACAAAGAAGAATCTAGTTTGGGGCTGGAAGATACAGAAAATGAATAAGTAAACCCATTAACAAATAATTTCAGCTATTATCATTTGTTATGAAGGAAATTGGAGAAGGAAATGGCAACCCACTCCAGTGTTCTTGCCTGGAGAATCCCAGGGACGGGAGAGCCTGGTGGGCTGCCATCTGTGGGGTCGCACAGAGTCGGACACGACTGAAGTGACTTAGCAGTAGCAGCATGAAGGAAATTAATATCTGGACATAATGAGCTGCTGCTGCTGCTGCTGCTGCTGCTAAGTCGCATCAGTTGTATCTGTCTCTGTGCGTCCCCATAGATGGCAGCCCACCAGGCTCCCCCGTCCCTGGGATTCTCCAGGCAAGAACACTGAAGTGGGTTGCCATTTCCTTCTCCAGTGCATGAAAGTGAGAAGTGAAAGTGAAGTCGCTCAGTCATGTCCAACCCTTAGCAACCCCATGGACTCCAGCCTACCAGGCTCCTCCGTCCATGGGATTTTCCAGGCAAGAGTACTGGAGTGGGTAGTCAGTGCCTTCTCCGGGATATAATGAGAGAGGGACACAATTACATCAGAAATAAGTCTCTCTAAGAAGGTCATAGTAGAGGCAGCCCAGAATGAAAAGAAGGAATATGTCAGTAGAGAGTATTGGGACAGAGGTTCTGAAAGTTGGAACAATGGATCCAAATCTCTAAGGAAGGTAAAACAAACGTCTGGTATTCTAGAGCTATGAGTGATGGTCTGGTTGATATGTAAATAGTAAAAGCGAGAATGGCAGAAAATACTGTTGTAGAGAAAGCATAAACCTAATAACTTAGAACTTCTCCTCAGTGATAGGGAATAAGAAGTCATTATAGGATTTTAAACCTGGTAATACCCACTCCAGTGTTCTTGCCTGGAGAATCCCAGGGACGGCGGAGCCTGGTGGGCTGCCATCTATGGGGTCGCACAGAGTCGGACACGACTGAAGTGACTTAGCAGCAGCAGCAGCAGCAGCAATGACAATCTCTAAACCCTCTGACTCTTAGTTAGATTAATATTCCCAGATAATTGTGCTATCACATTAATTTTCTCAGCTGACTTTTATGGTCTATCAACAATAATTAGACATCTTTTCATCTATTAAAGATCTGTGCCCCCTAGACCTGAATATATGCATATACGTGTGTGTGTGTGTGTAAATTATATGTTTCTGTTTTCAGTTCAGTTGTCCTGAACTGGCAAAGTCCAGATCTAAACCTAGATCATTAAGGGTTGAACAATGTATCTTCTGTTTGCTCTTTCACCATCACCATCCCTGACCCCTTGATATTCAGAGTAAGAATAATAGTTGAGAGGCAAGAAGGATGAAAAAGAAATCAATTGATTTAAAAAAGTACATTGCTTTCATTCATTGACTGACTGGATGAGAAGGTTTCATGCCACAGAGAGCCTTTCTTTACTCTATTTAGGAGCATATTAAGAGGCAATGGGGGACTTTCTTGGTGGTACCGTGGATAGGAATTCTCCTTACAATGCAGGGGACATGGATTCAATCTCTAGTTGGACAACTAGGATCCCACGTGCTGTGGGGCAACTAAACCCAGAGATGTAACTACTGAGCTCAAATGATGCAACAAAGATCTCCCATCCATTACTAAGATTCAATGCAGTCAAATAAATAAATAGACAAGGAGCACAGACAGACCAGTGTGTTGACAGTCTGCAACAATGTAATCATTGGTCTTTTAGCCCCATTGTGAAGACAAAGGGCCAAATTATAAGGTAATTCACAAGACATATTGACTCATTTGAAAAGACCCTGATGCTGGAAAAGATTGAAGGCAGGAGAAGGGGACCACAGAGGATGAGATGGTCGGATGGCATCACCAACTCAATGGACATGAGTTTGAGTAAACTCCAGGAGTTGGTGATAAACAGGGAGACCTGGCCTGCTGCAGTCCATGGGGTCGCAAAGAGTCGGACACGACTGAACGACTGAACTGAACTGAACTGATTGTAATTAATGTATGGAAGTAATGAAATGAATGCCTCAGAGTTAAATTTTCCAATCCTCAAAAGGACACATTGACTCAAAGCCTGGAGGTCATGATTCCCTGAACAATCTGGCAGTGACACCCTCAAGAATAACTCAGTTAATGCTTCTCCTACGTGAAGTCCCCAGGTCATTGCAGGCCTCTTCTTGTTAGAATCAGGCTGTGAGCTTTCTCATCTGTTGCCACCCCCTTCCTTTTCATCCACCCCAGTCAATCAGAAAATATGTCCTCTTCACTTTACCCTTCTTCATCCTTCACTTTTTGCAGACCTCCTTGATCTTCTTTCAGGGCTTCCCCAGAGGTCAGCGGTAAAGTATCTGCCTGCCAAGCAGGAGATGCAAGTTCCATCACTGGATCAGGAAGATCCATTGGAGAGGAAATGGCAACCAACTGCAGCATTCTTGCCAGGAAGATCCCACAGATAGAAGAGCCTGGTGGGCTATAGTCCATGCAGTCACAAAAAGTCAGATACAACTAAACACACTGCTCTTCTTGGATTGGGTCCATTATGTATATTCTTCTCAATTAGCATCCATGTCAAGTCTCTGCAATTTTCAATTCATTTTGTGTGAATTAAGCAGATTACTTGCCGCCTCCAAATCCTACTCCTCGAGTCATTTAAAGTTCTAAGAATAATTATCGCTTACTCTTGCTACTATCATAGTAATAACTTTTATTTTTATCTTCAAAACCTTATATTATCTAGTCTTTCCTAATTCTCTACCTATGTCTTACTCTCTCTTCCACTTCCAGAGAGCCATTTTCATGCACGTTGCCAAGCACTGTCTGGCTAATTTTAAACTGTGAGACTTTGCTAGTATCTTATCTCCTACATGAAGTCTTAGGCATCCCCCTGTTCATCTGAATTCATATAGTATCGTAACTCAAATTTTACTTTACTGCACATTACATTCAATCAGAATATAATGCAGAATGATTTCAAGTGTCTTAGCCCTGGCTTTGTAAGGAGACACTGGAATCCTTTAGAAAAGGGTAAGTAAGCTATTGTTGGTTCATGGAGATTTTTTTTGAAAATTCTCAGCCATCCAACTGATCTTCTTATCTCTATTTCAACCTCATAAACTATATGACAACTTATTTGACTTAAAATGTACATTAGAGCAAACTGAAAAAGTAACCTGAGTCGAGATGATGAATCCCTACAAAGCTGTTATTTTTTTCTGCAAACTCTCTGGCATGTACTATAAATCTATCTTGTTTTTTCTCACACACCACTTAACACTTCTGCCTTTCTGCTACAGTAAGTTTTTGCCACACTGCCCTGTGGCAGGCAGTCCGCAACCACCAGAACAAACATTTCCAACCCCAGAAAATTTCTTTCTCCACCTTAACTTTCTCTCAATCATCCTGAATCCTACCAGAATGTCTGTCTTCCACTGATGAATTTCCCAATGCTTCTCAAAGGACTGTTACTTCTTCCTATGTCTCTCCCCATCCTTCAGCTAATGAACCCTTTCTCCTTTAGCACAAGATGAAATGATGGAGAAGATACAATGTTAATTTTTGATCACTGAATAGAATATACTTTATTAAACAGAAACTGGGCTCTCAAGGCCAAACCCCAGTCCCCATGGGCAGAAGGAAGGCACTGGGGACACAAAATGGTGAATTGAAAAGAGGATTCAGTGGTATTTGTGGGCCAGAGCAGTGGAAACACCAGACACCAGCTTCTGCCAGGCAGCCTGCACGTCAGGGGTGAATCCTCTGCCAAAGTGAGTAGCCTGAACAATCACAATCACATTGCCCAGGAGCTATTTGGTGAGAGATAGAATGACAATTAAGCATGCCAAGTATAAGATTCCTAAAAGAGTTGCAGCAAATAATGGCTTAGTACCTATACCCACTCCCAAGTCCACATCTTAAACCGCTCTGTGGGTTGTATCTATACGATAAACTCAGATGAGCTTGTCCTTCAGTTTAATTTAAATCCTATGAGCCCTCCGTTCAACATTTGTCTACCTATATCCCCTGCCTCTCTCCTATTTCACTATTTTTATTTGCCTCTCTCCCTCCCTCTAATTTTTACATTCATAGGATTTCAGGGTTGCATGGGTTCCTAGAATGAGTTTAGTAAAGCCTCCAACCACTGCAGCAATAAGCCTCCACTTAGTTACAGTACTGATGGGCAATTTAATAGAGAATTGACCTATTTTTCTTTGAGATGAATGGCCTAAAGATTAATCTCCCAAATATTTTCCTAACTACAGTCATCAGGAATCACATAAGATATTTCTCCCTCTTTGAGATTGGACTTCATCTATCAAAAGTCAGATTTCATTACTCCTTGAACAAATATCCTATTCTTTGATATTCTCTGGGGGTAAATACATCCAGTTCTGACAGAAGTTCCTGAAAATTTTTAAGCAAACTTAAGGCTGCTCACAGTGACACTAATGATAAAGAACCTGCCTGCCAATGCAGGAGATGTAAGAGATACAGATTTGATCCCTGGGTCAGGAAGATCCCCCTGGAAAAAGAAATGGCAACACATTCCTGTATTCTTGCCTGGAGAATCCCATGGACAGAGGAGCCTAGTGGGCTACAGCCATGGGGTCACAAAGAGTCTGACACCTGAAGTGACTTAGCATGCATGCACTGTAAGGCTGATCGAAGCTCTTTATGTCACTAGTCCTGAATCAAGGTGGTCTCGGTATGCCCACTGGGAATCTCCTCCTAACACTTAGTTTGATCTATGATTTCTGAGATCTTTGCTAGTCTTTCCAATAAAACACTCAACTCCATTATTATTGCAAAGTAAAAAGCCAAAGGGAACACATGAACACTTCCTGAACTCACCCTGAAGTTCTCAGGATCCACGTGCAACTTGTCACAGTGCAACTCACTCAGCTTGGCGAAGGTACATTTGAGGTTGTCCAAGTTCTTAATAGCTTCTCCGAAGGAGGTCAGCACCTTCTTGCCATGGGCCTTGACCTTGGGGTTTCCCATTATGGCAGAGGCAGAAGACAGGTTGCCAAAGCTGTCAAAGAACCTCTGGGTCCAGGGGTAGACAACCAGGAGCCTATGAGATGGAAACACAGCGGACGGAAAATAAGCTACTTGAAATTTTTTCAGAATTTGCTGGTCAATTTGCCAGGCTCATATTCACCATCCTCCCCAATGAAGTCCACTTCCTACCTGCCCAAAGCCTCACCTCCAGCCTCTTCCACATTCACTTTGCCCCACAGGCCAGTGATAGCAGCCTTCTCCTTGGCAGTAAAATGCACCATGATGTCAAGTCGTGGAGCTTACAGGTGATCACAGAAGCATCAGAAGCAAGTCTGTTCTGCTGCTGGAGGCTGTGGTCTTTTATTCTTTACTGCTGAAATTCTGCCCCCTTGCTCCCCCTTGTCCTTTGAAGTCATTGGTCAAGGTTAGGCTGTGTCCCTCAGGGGTGGAGTCAGGTCAGCTGATGGTCAGCAAGGAAGATGTATATTGAGTGTGTGATAACCTGTTGGTTCCTGAGACCTCCTTCCTTTGTTAGCTCCTCCTCCATCCTCAACACAATTTTCCACTCATTCCCCATTTTCGTCCTCAGCTCTTCCCATGTCATCCTCCATGATGACATCCATCTCTCCCATTCTCTTTCTCCCAGAATGATCCATAGAGTGTAGCTAAGCACCAGACAAGAAAGGAGTTCTATTCAAACCATTTTAGTATCGGTTAATGATGGTGAGATGGAGACAAGGACAAAAACATGAACAAGATAAAAATACAATTGGAGACAAGAAATTCAATCAGTTCTAGCTCTCTTGAGGAGTGGATTATAGCCAAGCTCTGGATTTTAGTTTTCCAAGGGAGAGTAAAACCAAACAAAACAGACATTTATGGTTACTTCATGAAGCTGAATGGAAATGCAAGGGATCTACAATAGAACTAAGAGCTCAATCCCAAATTTATATATCCAAAGGTTATTTCATAGAGAGAACAGGTAGAATAAGCTTACATCCTGTGCTTGCAGGGAACTCTGTTCATTTCTCTGTAACAACAAGGGAAACTGTCTACTCTGGAGATATTGCCCTGAGTGTTCTTCTTGATTTTCTCTTCTTATTTATACCAGTGAGGCAGCTAAGAAGTCTGAAATTATTTATAACCAGGACTTGTGATCACACTGAGGAATAAATAATTGATATGAGAGGTTAGGGGTTGGAGGATGTTTAATGTTTGTTGAAGCCATCAGTGATAGAAACTTCAAAATTCTCTAGTGTCCTTGTTTTGTTTTGTATTTTAATGTTCCTGTTGTCTTTAGGCTTCCCTAAGAACACATCGTCATCATGAAATAGAGTCTGCACCTTACAACTTTTTCATCTGCAACCCACTGCTTTTTTACTGGAGTTCTATTGATATGATGGTAAGGCACTGGGGAGGAGAAGGAGCCTATAATTGTATAATTAAAAATCAGCCTTTCATGGATCAGTTTTCCTGGGCTGTGACCTTTAACTCTTCACATCAGGTGGTCAAAGTATTGGAGTTTCAGCTTCAGTATCAGTCCTTCCAGTTAATATTCAGGACTGATTTTCTTTATGATTGACTGGTTGAATCTTTTGCAGCCGAAGGGACATTCAAGAGTCTTCTCTAACACCACAGTTCAAAGCATCAATTCTTTGGCACTCAGCTTTTTTATAGTCCAACTCTCACATCCATACATGACTACTGGAAAAACCATAGCTTTGACTAGATGGATCCTTGTTGGTAAAGTAATGTCTCTACTGTTTAATATGCTGTCTAGGTTCATCATAGCTTTTCTTCCAAGGAGTAAGTGTCTTTTAATGTCATGGCTGCAGTCATCATCAGCACTGATTTTGGAGACCCAAAAAATAAAGTCTCACACTGTTTCCATTGTTTTCCCATCTATTTGCCATAAAATGATGGGACTGGCTTCACTTTCACTTTTCACTTTCATGCACTGGAGGAAAGGGCAACCCACTTCAGTATTCTTGCCTGGAGAATCCCATGGACAGAGGAGCCTGGTGGGTTGCTCTCTCTGGGGTCGCACAGAGTTGTACACAACTGAAGCGACTTAGCAGCAGCAGCAGCAGCAGCAGATGGGACCAGATGCCATGATCTTAGTTTTCTGAATTGAGTTTTAAGCCAACTTTTTCACTCTCCTCTTTCACTTTCATCAAGAGGCTCTTTAGTTCTTCTTCGCTTTCTGCCATAAGGGTGGTGTCATCTTCATATTTGAGGTTATTGATATTTCTTCCAGCAATCTTGATTCCAGCTTGTGCTTTATCCAGCCTGGCATTTCACATGATGTACTCTGCATAAATTAAATAAGCAGGGAGAGTATATAACCTTGATGTACTCCTTTCCTGATTTGGAACCAGTCAGGTGTTCCATGTCCAGTCCTAATTGTTGCTTCTTGACCTGCATACAGATTTCTCAGTAGGCAGGTCTGCTGGTCTGGTATTCCCATCTCTTGAATAATTTTCCACAGTTTGTTGTGATCCACACAGTCAAAGGCTTGGTGTAGTCAATAAGGCAAAAGTAGATGCTTTTCTGGAACTTTCTTGCCTTTTCAATGATCTAGCAGATGTTGGTAATTTGATCTCTGGTTCCTCTGACTTTTCTAAATCCAACTTAAATATCTAGAAGCTCACAGTTCATGTACTGTTGAAGCCTGCGGTAGTTTGAACATTGTTTGGCATTGCCTTTCTTTGGGATTGGAATGAAAACTGACCTTTTCCAGTCCTATGGCCACTGCTGACTTTTCCAAATTTGCTGGCATATTGAGTGCAGCACTGTCACAACATCATCTTTTAAGATTTGAAATAACTCAAACCTAGGATGGCACATTTCTAGGTCAAGAGAGCAGATATTTTATCACTGAAATGAAGACTAATGAAAGGACAAGAAATGTCTGGCTACACAAGAATAGCCCTTGTGTGAATAAGAGTATTTTTTTCCTATATTTGGTTTGCAATGTTATGCTAGTTTCAGGTGTTCAGCATAGTGATTCGGTTATACAGTAAGCCCCTATATATGAACTTTCAGGTTGCAAACTTTCAAAGATATGATTTTGTGTTCCATCAGCTTCAGGTGTGAGTGAAATTGCAGCTTTTTCTCCATCTCCTGTTGCTGAAGATCCTTCAGCTTCACCATCTCCCACCTCTTCTCCCTCCTCCAGTCAGTAACTCTTCTTGCCTGTCACTCAATGCCGGCACCTGTATGCCAGCTACTGCACTGTACTACTGTAGTTTTCAAGATAGTATACCTTAATATCAAAAATGTTTTCTTTATTTTTGGTATTTGGTTTTTTTTTGTATTATTTGTGTAAAAGGTATTATAAACACATTACATACAGTACGATATGTCTGCTTATATTAGCTGATTATGTCAGTTGACCTAGTGCATGCTCAGTCATGTTCAACTCCTTGCAACCCTATGGACTGTAACCTGCCAGGTTCCTCTGTCCATGAGATTTTCCAGGCAAGAATACTGGAGTGGGTTGCCATTTCCTTTTCCAGGGGATCTTTCTAACCCAGGGATTGAACCCGTGTCTCTTGCATCTCCTGGATTGCATGTAAATTCTTTACAGCATGAGCCACCAAGAAAGCCTTGTTAGTTCAGTACCTAGGTTAACTTTGTTCGACCTAGGATTGGACCCTCAGAATCGAACTCATTCATAGAGAGGGGACTTCCTGGTGGCTCAGACAGTAAAGTGTCTACCTACAATGCAGGAGACCCAGGTTCAATCCCTGGGTCGGGAAGATCTCCTGGAGAAGGAAATGGCAACCCACTCCAGTATTCTTGCCTGGAAAATCTCATGGACAGAGAAGCCTGGTAGGCTACAGTCCATGGGATCGCAAAGAGTCGGACACGACTGAGCGACTTCACCAATGTTTACATACATATTTTTTTCAGATTATTTTCCCTTTTAGTCTATTACAAAATATTGCATATAGTTCCCTGTGCTATGCAGTAAGTTCATCTATTTAATATATAATAGTGTGTTTATGTTGGTCCCAACCTTCTAATTTATCCCTTGCTCACCTTTCCCCTTTGGTAGCCATACGTTTATTGTCTGCATGTCTATTACTCTTTTGTATATAAGTTCATTTGTATCATCTTTTGGGGGGCTTACCTGGTGGCTCAGTGGTGAAGAATCCACCTGCCAGTGCAGGAGATGTAAGTTTGATCCCTGGGTCAGGAAGATCTCCTGGAGAAGGAAATGATAACCCACGCTTGCCTGGGGAATCCCAAGGACAGAAGAGTCTGGTGGGCTACAGTCCATAGGGTTGCTAAAGAATCAGACACAACTTAGTGAGTAAAGAATAACAATAGTACACACACACACACACACACACACACACACACACACACACACACATACATATATATACAGGGCTTCCCTGATGACTCAGATGGTAAAGAATCCGCCTGCAATGCGGGAGACCTGGGTTTGATCCCTGTGTTAGGAGGATCCCCTGGAGAAGGACGTGGCAATCCACTCCAGTATTCTTCCCTGGAGAATCCCCATGAACAGAGGAGCTTGGTGGGCTACAGTCCATGGGGTCGCAAGAGACAGACACAACTAAGCAGCTAAGCACAGCACACAACACACACACACACACACACACACACACACACACACACATCTTCTTTATCCATTCATCTGTTGACAGACATTTAGATTGCTTACTTGTCTATTGTAAATAATGCTACTTCAAACATAGCGGTGCATGTATCTTTTTGAATTACATTTGATATATTAATTAATAGACTTGGGGCTCTAGGATTCCAAGGCAAATTCCTATAGATCCACAGTATGAGGACAGTGACTCTTTCCTTAGACCTTGGATATGAGGATCAGACATTGTCAAAGCCCAGGGAATAAGAACCAGATTCCATAAGACCCAGAGTTGGGTAAAGAAACCCCACCTGAAGCAGACAGTTTGAGTACATCCCATTCTCTTTCCAGAATGTGGACACCAGTCTTCTCTTAAATTCAGAATGTGAGGCTGGTCCCTCTCCTTCTCCCTCATACCCACTTCAGGGCTCTATATCCTTCTCTAGAAACTGCCTTTGGGAACAGAACTGGCTTGCCTCCAAGGATCTGATCCATCTCTTGCTTTCTTGTTACTAAAGGCTGTGGAAAAGGGCTTTAAGAAAGGTTATAGGGTTGGAAGGCAGCATGCCTATAGCTTGGTAAAGGCTTATGAATTCTGATTCTGAAGTCACATAACCTGAATAGAGTTTCATTTTTACTTGGGCGCTTGCTGATTCAAGCTATTATCTCAGCTGCCCATTTTGAAATATTTTACTTATTTCTGCTATGAAATACCATGATTATTGTCTCTTTTTCCCAGATGAAAAACCCAAAGTTTAGAGAGATAAGTGATATGATTATCCATGATACATCAGAAAGATTAAATGGTCAGAAAAAACTAATTTTATTCATTTATTGCCTATAAATTAATAAAATAAAAATAAAATAAAAATATTAAAAAAAAATAAAAACATTATATCTAAAGGTATTTAAATAAAAAAGACTTTTTAAAAGAAATTTTAAAATTTGACAAATTGCCTCTTTTGTATTTTGTAGCATTTGTACTTTAGTAAACTCTCTTCAGGATTCTAAGAAATATAAGATGCCTCTTTTAGCAAGGAAAAGTAAAATATTTTATTAAACCTTGCTAACTATATATGACATATATACTAATCCTTTAAGTCAAATAATGTATTATCCTTAGGTGCTATTACCATGGAGAATTATATAAATTACAAATTGTTAAGAGATAAAAATAGATCTTTGATTCCACTACATTTTTTCATACTATTAGCTGAGAAAAAAAGTACTTCAGAAGTTACTCTTTATCACAAATGTGGTTTTTTATTTTCAAGTTTAAAATTGGAAAATTATGAACAGAGTTTATAAACCACTGAAGATACAAAAAAGGCTGCTTAGTATTCTTGATTATAGAGGCTATAAATTAGTCTGCTTTCATTATAATCTGAATTTATCTTTTTATCATAGAAATAGATAAGATCAAATTTCCTATTAAGTGTTGCATTAGCCTAGATAGAATAAACAGGATACCACTGTGCTTAATCACTCAGTTCTGTTCGAATGTTTTCAGTCCCATGGACTGCAGCCTGCCAGGGTCCTCTGTCCATGGGGATTCTCTAGGCAAAAATACTGGTGTGGATTGCCATTTCCTTCTCCAGAGGATCTCCCCAACCCAGGGACTGAATCCAGGTCTCCTGCATTGCAAGTGGACTCTTTACTGTTTGAGCTACCAGGGAAGCCCCTGCGTACCACTAGTAGCTGGAAATTGTAATGGCTGCCAGGCAGGAAGTCAATGAATATCTTTTGTTATATTAATAATTGCGATGAACTAGAGAATAGGCACAACTACTACACAGGCAACAATCCTGCTTTGTAAACACAGAGCCTCTGCATCAGCTCTCACAAAAATTGAAGGTGACTCTGAACCCCAGCTGGGTCCATTCCTAGAGGGACTTCTTTATGTTGGTGGCTGACAGCACAGATATCGATGGTTTGAAGGACCTCTGGGACTACTGTGATTTCGGCATAGCCAGAGATGCCTGAGAATGTTAACTAAGCAGGAGGAATCTTTACTAGGAAGAGGGAATGGAAAATCAAAACCAGTCAGTTACTGCACATTTGTCTACATAATGAACTTTGAAGGTTAAAGCTGGAATCTGGCAACTTAGAAAAGTCATAAACTTCTCACTTTCCCATTTTATAACTACTTTCTTGGCTTCATTGATTTTTTTACCTTAGGCAAAAGTGAAAGAAAGTGAAAGTCGCTCAGTTATGTCTAACTTTTTGCATCCCCGTGGACTACACAGTCCGTGGATTTCTCCAGGCCAGGTTACTGGAGTGGGTAGCCTTTCCCTTCTCCAGGGGATCTTCCCAACCCAGAAATTGAACCCAGGTCTCCCACACTGCAGGCAGAGTCTTCACCAGCTGAGCCACAAGGGAAGCCCAAGAATACTGAAGTGGGTAGCCTATCCCTTCTCCAGCTGGTCTTCCCGACGCAGGAATCGAACCGGGGTCTCCTGCATTGCAGGCAGATTCTTTGCCAACTGAGCTATGAGGGAAGCTCTTTGCTTTCATTTGTTTTTAGGATTAAATTTTTGAGAAATTCCAGAGGTTTTATGTCCAGTTTAAATACTATTACCTAATGTAGTCTATGAACTAAGACATAGCATGGGTCTTGAAAAATAAATCTATACATATCTGAAACAGAATAAATTTGAAGTTTAGTAACTAAGCAGAGCTTAAATGGAAGCAGTGATGCTTACATTTAGATCCTACCCATTAACGAGATCATCTACTATGAGAAATCATGAGAAACTAGGATCCTTTGTATTATATGGTCTAGTGAGGGCAGTTAACGATTGCTCCTCTCCCAAGCCCCTTTCCATGCCGTGCCATGCTATGTCACTTTAGTCATGTCTGACTCTGTGCAACCCTATGGACTATAGCCTGCCAGGCTCCTCTGTCCATGGGATTCTCCAAGCAAGAATACTTGAGTGAGTGCCATGCCCTCCTCCAGGGGATCTTCCGACCCAGGGAGGGAACCAGTGCCTCTTAAGTCTCTTGCATTGGCAGGCGAGTTCTTTACCGCTAGCACCACAGGGGAAACCCCAAGCCCCTTTCAACCTTTCCTAATTCTGGTCCCAGAAGGACTCTTCCTAAAACCAAATTTTCACAGCCCCCATCTTATTGAGTCTGAGGCATCTCTGAGGGAAAGGAAAGCTTCTTAGGTCCCTAGACCAACAAGCTACTGTATCCCTAGCCCATTCAGGCATTAGTGCCACCAATATTTCCTGCACCTGTTTTGTTTAGTTTTTTTCTTTCCCTTTCCTTTATTCTTCCCCATTCTTCTTTTTCCTCCTCCTACCCCTCTCCTTCTCCTTCTTCTTCTTTTCTGTCTTATTCTTCTTCTCCATCTCCTATTTCTTCTTCTATGTGTTCACATGCTTTCTGGGGCTTGGAAGGGGGTGGGGCATTTATTTTATTTTGGTTTGTTTGATTAACAGAGATAGACAGATCCAGTGGTTTTTTCCTTCTGTGGACCCCGGCTGGAGATTGCTCGGTGGGTCAGAAACTGTGAACATAGATAAGAGCTCAGGAGTACACAAAGAGAGGATTGGCAAAGAGAGGACCAGCTAAAGACAATGAAAGCCGGGCTGCTTCTCTTACTGCTTTCAAAGACTCTGTCCTTAGTTTCCATACAAGTAGATAAGTGAAAGAGATTATGAGTTTGTGCTTCGGGGTCTTGCTTGGTTAACTGTTCAGAAATGCCTGGTCAATACCCCCTGGGTAAAATATGTGTGTGTGTGTGTGTGTGTGTGTGTGTGTGTGTGTTTATAAATATGTGAGTACTGTCAAAATATGAAGGCTACAGTGGCTAGATAACATGCAAGACCTTGAAAGCCAGAGGATCAAATTTCACTGTAATTTTAATTGCAATTAAAATTAAGCTTACTTTAAAATTTTTAAAAACTAATTTAAATACAACAAACAGAAGCAAAATCACCTGAAAGAAAAAAAATGCTTCCCAGGCCAGAAACCCTTAACTATAATCTATGGAATGTTCTGATATGTTAATCATTAGAGTGTTAATCATTATAGTATTGACCAACAAGGGAAGTACAGGAAAAAGAAGGTTGCTTTCTTGGCTTAGAATCTAGAGATGTTGAACCTCAGATAATATTTATGTTCAGGCTGTATATATCTTTCCCATGAAAGGATGAATAAGTCATGTCTGAACTTACTGTCAAGATGCTTCCTTGACATGATTGAGTCCAGCTACTTGCCTTGTAACAATTTGCTTCCTCTACTTTTCTTGATTGATATAAGGAAAGCATGTATTACTCACAAAGACATGAAAATTCAAGTTATAAATCCCATTGTAAATTAATAAATAAGTACATTGGTTTCTATTTTTAGGCTTGTGTGCCTTTTATTTTGACCAAAATAAGTCCTCGAGAGTCCATCTCAACCTACAAATGGGCCACATTGTGAAACTAATTAATTTGATCAAGGCCCTGTTTGCTGAGGTCTAGATAGTGCTAGCTGGCATTACCTCTTTTGGCATTACTCCACTGATGTTTTTGTATGCATGTAGTGGTGGGTGCTTATGTATGTGTTCATGCATGCTAAGTTGCCTCAGTTGTGTCTGACTCTTTGCAACCTGGACTGTAGCTTGCCAAGCTCCTCTGTCCATGAGATTCTCCAGACAAGAATACGGAGTGGGTTGCCATTTCCTCCTCCAGGGGATCTTCCCAACCCAGGGACCGAACTTATGTCTCCTACATAGGCAGGTGTGTTCTTTACTACTAGCACCATCAGGGAAGCCCATTTAAATGTATAGGTCCCAACAAGCATGCATGCATGCTAAGTCACCTCAGTCTCATCCTACTCTATGACCCTATGAACTATAGCCCACCAGGCTCCTCTGTCCATGGGATTCTCCAGGCAAGAACACTGGAGTGAGTTGCCATGTCCTCCTCCAGGGATCTTCCTGACCCAGGGATTGAACCTGAGTCTCTTGTGACTCCTGCATTGCAGATGGATTCTTTACCACTGAGCCACAGAGGAAGTGTGTAGGTGCCAATATAAATATTAGCAATTGTTATTGTAGGAAATTAGGCTTTATTATGAGTGATGCAGGAAAATACCAGAGAACTTTGGAGAAAGAGATTACCATACACAATTTGCATTTTCCCCAGTGTGCTTTGACAGCCATATTGGAAGACACTGTCAAGAGCAGTGTCAGAAAGATCAGTTAGGAATCTGCAGTAAGCATCCAGGTGGAGATTACATTGCCTTACACCAGGGAGGTGGTAGCAAGCGGTCAACCTGTAAATAAATGTTTAACATCACGTGGATTTTTGAACAGAATGTGGAATTTGTGAGCTGTTCGTGTGTGTATGAGCATGCATGCATGCACATGCTCTTATACATGCTAATTTCTGAATGCAAGTATCTGTGTGGGAGGATGTGAAAGCCAGACAAGGAGAGTCTTTATGTTGAATTTTGTCAATTCCTTTGTTCATCACACTAACTGCTTCAGAATTCTTGCTTTAAAATGAGGATAGTGGTACTTCTCTGGTGGTCCTGTGGTTAAGAAAGCACCTGCCAATGTAGGGGATACAGGTTCAATCCCTGATCAGTCCAGGAAGATTCCATGCCACTGAGCAATTAAGCTGGTGGGCCACAACTGCTGAGCCTGTGCACTGCAGTTGCCAAAGCCTATGTACCCTAGAGCCTGTGCTCCACAGCAAGAGAAATCACAGTGAGAAGCCTCAACACCGCAACTGGAAAGGAGCCCTTGCTTGCTGCTACTAGAGAAAGCCTACATGCAGCAATGAAGAACTAGGGCAGCCAAAATCAAATAAATAAAATAAAATGAAGATGGTGGATGGGTAGGTAGGAAAATCAGCAAGTATCTCTGGAGCAAGTTCACACACCCAAATTTTAGCCAAAGTGACATGAATAGTGACAACACTTCGTGGCTGCTGACAGAGGCCTAGGGGTTCAGACATTTTTCCGGGAGAGCAGTAGCACCAAGATGGGCCAGAGATGGTTCCTTAAGTCGAGCGTTCGCTGGTGTCATCCCCAGTCAGATCTGCCCAGCATGTCACAGACCCTTTGTCAGCAGATATTGGTGGTGCCCTAAAATGGTGAACATTGTTTTCCTGTTCCTGTTTCATGCCCCCCTCTTTCATCCTCGTATCTCAGTCCATACCCACAGAACCCTGCAAAGTGGATGTACATTATGTGAAATCTTAAAAACATGAGACCAAGGACCTGCCTGGTGGTACAGTAGATAAGAATTTGTCTGCCAATGCAAGGGATATGGGTTTGATCCCTGGTCTGGGAATATTCCACATGCTGCAAAGCAACTAAGCCTGTGCTCCGCAGCTACTGAGCCTGCACCGCAACTAGTGAAGCCCACACACTGTTACTACTGAAGCCCGTGCACCTGAGAGCATGTGCTCCACCAACAAGAGAAGACACTTGCAATGAGAAGTCCACACACTACAGTGAAGAGTACAATTTCATCTCTGATTTGACCCCCCTAAAACCTTTGACTTAAAAATGGGAGATTTTTCTTTAACTTGTTGATTCTAGACGTACATAGCAATTCAACTTTCTTTTAAACATGGATGCTGCTAGCAAGTTGCCTTGTTGTTAAGATCTATTAAAAAGAAGGCTGCAAAATTCCCTACTTTTCAATATTGCCATTTCAGCCTGAGATCTTTTGCATTTAGGAAGATATGTTAAATGAGTCGACTTACTCTTTGTAAATTCTCACCTGACATTAACTTTTGTTAAAAGTCATAGTAGGGAATTGTGTTGAGACTTTTTTTTTTTTCATTTCCCTGAAACATTTAAAGACGACATTATATACCAAATTGACAAGGGAAGCTGATTTTTCACAAGGTCAGAGTAGTAATATTTTTTTTTAGTCCTGGCTGTCTGATTTCAAAATGACATTCTAAACTGTTAAACCACCTTACTTTACTTGTCGATCAGCAGTGCAAACATCTCATGGGTAATGTCTAGATGGTATCTTCTTGTTTGTGAATTTTTAACTTTAAGAATGCGTCCACAGTGTACACCAAAATATATTATCTATTCTATTCTATCCCAGGCAGTTTTGCTTCAATTGTCTTTACTGTTTACCTGAAATTCTCAGAACACATTATTCATCAGTGATTTGGCCTATGCTAGTCTCCTTTTCTTTTCTGACTTTTCTCTTCTTGTCTTGTGGACGATTGTCTATACTACTTATCTTTACCACCCATTTCATGCCAAGGGCTTCATCATTTGACCTCACAAAAACCGCGAACACACTCATTTACAGTCACTTGTTAGATGTGTTACTTTCAGAAACTCCCCAACTAGATTCAGAACTGGGAAAGGAATAGGTCAGAGCTGTGTATTGTCACCTTGCTTATTTAACTTCTACACAGAGTACATCATGAGAAAGAAGGCAGGGCTGGATGAAGCACAAGCTGGAATCAAGATTGCCAGGAGAAATATCAATAACCTCATATATGCAGATGACAGCCCCTTTATGGCAGAAAGCAAAGAGGAACTAAAAAGCCTCTTCATGAAAGTGAAAGAAGAGAATGAAAAAGCTGGCTTACAACTCGACAGTCAAAAAACAGGACCATGGCATCTGGTCCCATCACTTGATTGCAAAGAGATGGGGAAGCAATGGAAATAGTGACAGACTTTATTTTCCTGGGCTCCAAAGTCACTGAATATGGTGACTGCAGCCATGAAATTAAAAGACGCTTGCTCCTTGGAAGAAAAGCTATGACAAACCTTGACAGCTTATTAAAAAGCAGAGACATTGCTTGGCCGACAAAGTTCCACCTTAGTCAAAGCTATGGTTTTTCCAGTAGCCATGTATGGATGTGAGAGTTGGATCGTAAAGAAAGCTGAGCGCCAGAGAATTGATGCTATTGAACTGTGATGTTGGAGAAGACTCTCGAGAGTCCCTTGGATGCAGGGAGATCAAACCAGTCAAACCTGAAGGATATCAGTCCTGAATATTCATTGGAAGGACTGATGCTGAAGATGAAGCTTCAATACTTTGGCCACCTGATATGAAGAACTGACTCATTGGAAAAGACCCTGATGCTGCGAAAGATTGAAGGCAGGAGGAGAGGGGTAACAGAGGATGAGATGGTTGGATGGCATCACCAACTCGATGGACATGAATGTGAGCAAGCTCCAGGAGTTGGTGATGGGCAGGGAAACCTGGCATGCTTCAGTCCATGGGATCGCAAAGAATCATACACAACTGAGCCACTGAAGTGACCTGAACTGAGATTCAGAATTAGGATGCAAGAGGGAACAAGGATTACTCAAAATTCATATGTCATTTCCAGAATCCAGCACAGAAGGTTCTGTCCTTCTTGTAGATCTTTGTAAGATGATGTAGAAAACTAGGATAAAAAGAGGTCTGGAAAGAAAGAGCAATGGGGACAGTAAAATGCGAAAAGAAAACCTTAAAACAGTGGTGTCATTAGGCAGAAGAACTTAATGACTCTAAGTGATGTTCTGGATAGTTAAAGAGAGAAAAGACATTTACAAGAAAGGTTAAATAACATAATTTATTTAAATAAAAGTTTGCAATGATCTAACTCCCAAATCAAGCTGCAACTTGAATTCTTTAAGGGAGAGTAAGACTAAGGAGCAGAGTCTGTTTTCCATAATATCAGCTATTTACAACCACTTCTGTCATGGGGTCCAAGATACTGATATATTTTCTCAAGGTCTCAACTAGCCCTTCATTTCTTTATGTCTTCAGTGCTTTGCCCTCGCATGTGCCCATCTGAGTAAGAGACAGTGAAATAATTTAAATACACCAGTGCAATGAAAATAGATGTCTTTATTAGGCAGAGGCCAGATGCTCAAAATGCTTCATAATTTTCCATATTCAATTTGTGGGCTCTGAGGATGAAAAAACATTTCCTGGAAAGCAGGAAAGGGAGCTTAATGATATCTGTGGGCCAGGGCATTGGCAACACCAGCCACCACCTTCTGAAAGTCAGCCTGCAGCTCCGGGTTGAATTCCTTGCCATAGTGGCGAGCCAGCACAACCACCAGCACGTTGCCCAGGAGCTGTGTGGAAAAGACATTAAGCAAGGGCAGGGTTAGTGCAGGTGAGTGAGGGGAAAGTCGCTCAGCCATGTCTGACTCTTTGCAACTCATTGAGCTATACAGTCCATGGATTTCTCCAGGTCAGAATACTGGAATGGGTAGCCTTTCCCTTCTCCAGGGGATCTTCCCAACCCACGGATTGAATCCAGGTCTCCCGCACTGCAGGCAGATTCTTTACCAGCTGAGCCATAAGGGAAGCCCAAGAATACTGGAGAGGGTAGACTATCCCTTCTCCAGCCATTCTTCCCGACCCAGGAATGAACTGGGATCTCGGGCACTGCAGGCAGATTCTTTGCCAACTGAACTATGAGGGAAGCCCAAGGTTAGATTCAGGGTATTTCAGTCTCATCCCAAGCTGTGACCGTAGGATATAAACACAGAGATGACTGAAGTGAAGATGTTACTACTGATGTGAAGCTACCCATATCTTCCTGAATTTAATTTAGAAATATTTCTCTCTTTCTACCTTAATCCAGAACTTATCATTTTTATTATTTTAAATCATTTCAAAAAGCAATACAACATTTTATCCCTTGAAAGAAACAGATAAAGGGAAAATACTAGATGCCATTTTTAAAGTTGATAAAAGAAGAAATATTTTTTCAAGTTAAACCCTCAGAATAAAAAGTATAATTAAAAGGAGAAGACATTATGGACAACAGAGAAGAAGAATGAATCAGAGGAAATTCTGGTTGTGAACAAAGAGGTTAAAGAGTCTAAATGGTTCTGAGGAGTCCTTAGCACTCTAACCAGAATACCTCTTCTGCATTCTAAACTGCATCGTGCCATTCAGCCTTCTCCGCATGACATGAGCTTGACCATAAAAAGCAGAAGGAGAACACTGAGGATTCCATAAACTCACCCTGAAGTTCTCAGGATCCACGTGCAGCTTATCACAGTGCAGCTCACTCAGCTTAGCAAAGGCACCCTTGAGGTCGTCGAGATGATTCAGGCCCTCACTAAAGGAGTCTAGCACCCTCTTGCCATGGGCCAGCACCTTAGCGTTGTGCATAACAGCATCAGCAGTGGACAAGTCCCCAAAGTGCTCAAAGAACCTCTGAGTCCAGGGGTAGACAACCAGCAGCCTAAGGGGTGAAAAGGGCACAAGGTCAGAGGAAGTCAGCAGCTTTCAGAATCTCTCAGGGGACAGCTCTCTTCCCATACGCCCATGTGCCATTCACTCTCCTTAAATCTGTCTTGTAACTGGATACCTACCTGCCCAGGGCCTCACCACCAACTTCAGCCACGTTCACTTTTTTCCAGAAGCCGAGGACGGCATCCTTCTCCTGAGCAGTCAGCATGGTGTCTGATTGTGTAGTTGCTAGTGAACACGGTTGTGTCAGAAGCAAGTGTAAGCAGCAGCTGGCCCAGCTCTTCCTTTTATGCCCAGCCCTGCCTCCTGCCCTCCCTGCTTCTGTGAGCAGATTGGCTCATGCCAAGTTGTGGTTCCACAGGGTGAGGCTTGAATGATGATAGTCATACTTCTCCTTGGTCTTCCTGGCACTGACTTTAGACCTTCAGCCCTCTTTCTGGGCATCTCTAGGTCTCAGTCATTCCAGCAATACAAATTGCTACTAAAATCATCTTCCTTAGCAAGTTTGCTTGTAGAGATTTTAGAATCACAACGAGGTAACCTCTTGGAAACCACCTCCTCAATTTTCTTATTACACAAATGAAGAATCCGGGGTCCAGAAAGTGGAAAGGATTTGCCCACTATGATTCAACCTAAGGCTATGTGGATGGATCATCTCCTGCGCCTTCAGAATATGCAAAATAATTACAAGGACAGCATGGATAAAACCTCCACCCCTGTTCTAAATATGCATCTCTTTTGTTCGCTTGTATGGGATTAAATTGTTCTGATATGAAAACAAATATTCATTTACTTATCTACTCATTCAATTTTTTCTTAATTTAATTTATGACCAAATAAATAATGATAGAAAAATAGAATAAGTATGGATCGAGAGATCCTGTGAAATACTTACTCCATTAATCCATAGGTGAAACAAAGAGACCTCTCCATATAGTAAGAAATACAAAGAAGTAAAAAAATCAATCATAACCCTAAAGTTTCAATAACCCTGAGAGAGGCAATGTGTTCAAAGACTAAATTGAGGCGTATAACTTGTTTCCTCATGGACTGACCTGGGAAAGTGTCTGGAGGAATAGAGAAGCTTCTCTGTGATTTAAAAGGAGGGAAAAAATTGTGGAAAGACATTCCAGCTTGAATCAGATTATTTGTTTTCTTTGTCTAAACCTCTAAGAGTACTGTGTTCATAAGAATTACTTCTATTTTATTTATCATCCATAATTCTGTTCTCTCTATATACTTTACTTACTCCTTCTTTCAACAAAATGTATTCTTCATTATCTACAGCTTTTCAAATATTTCTTCTCTCTTTGCCCCTCCTCCTACCCATGTAATAAATCCCGTTACCTTTTTAGGCAACAAAAATCTTCTAAAGTATAGAGGTCTGCTTCTTACTACTAGAAGATTCGATGCAAAGGCAAAAGCAGCAAGCATTTCTGAGCTCAGCAGAACTTCAGAGTTCCCTGAGGGTCCCCTACTTTCTATCATCTCTACTTTCTGCATCTTCCCTTCTTCTTGAATTTCCACTTCCTTTCAGTAAGGATAAGAGCATATATATTTACTTTCCATGATCTCTCTCTTTAGAACCTTCTCCTGATTCAGACAACTTGATGTCTAGAATCACCTCTCTCTCACCTTTGCCATCACTGGCAGAACATGTTTTTAAAAAATCTCTCATTCTTTCAGCTCTATGTCTCTGTAACTCCAACTAACATATTTTTAGGTGGACTAGAAGGAAAGGACTTCTGCATTTCTAGCTGTTACAAAGAAACTCATAAATGTCCAGTTTTCATTATTCCATCCTCAAAAATATTTTTTCCATCATAGCTAGGTAAATGAAGTTTCCTCACCCCTTTGACCTGGCCTATTCTCCATCAAGCACTTGTGAACAAATTCATTCTGATATTTTGAGACATGTAGAAAAGTCTTGGCTCTTGCCTGGCTCTCTGGAAGGTAGGGCAGAATCATATGCCCACAAAAGATTATGAGGGTAAAAAATATAGAGTTTAAACATTTTCAATTTATATTCACTCTTTTCTGCAACCTTCAAACAAAGAGGCTCTAACTATTGGTCTATACTTAGAAAAAAAATTCCACATGTTGACTTCTGGGAAAAATGATCTTTCAAATGTTTTAAATGTTAAAAACAAAAAACAAACAAAAAGCTACATTTGGTTTGACCTTTAGTTTTGAGTTTCAGTTGATTAAACTGAAATCTCTGTTAGCTTTATCATTGTTTTATATTTTTACTCTTTTAAGGACGCTATTTCACACCCCTGGTATCAGAGGTCAGGGATATGTGAGTGAAAGGACTCCTTCTGGGAAACTTTGGACATGTCTTTTCAGGAAGTCTGTGTTATGGAAACCTCACAGAACTTACTAAATAATAGTATAATCTGTTCCTATATTTTCTTGTAAAGGAGACAAATTGTCAGGGCTACAATCTTGCTGTCTTGACTGACAGAAATTAACATGTTTAAAGACTTCCCCTATCATTTTCTGTTTTCAGAGATGATTTCCCTAATTCATTCGATTTGAATTAATTATTTTGAAATATTTGACCTATAATATTATATTAATTTCAGGTGTACAGCATAGTTATTCAGTATTTTTAAGGACTATGCACAAATTATTGTCTATGTTTTCTGTTTTGCACAATATAGCCTTGTTGCTAATCTTCTTTATACACAGTAGTCTGTATTTCTTAATCCCCTACCCTATCCTGACCCTCCCCTCTCCCCATGGGTAAATACTAGTTTGTTCTCTATAGCTGTGAGTTTGTTTCTGCTTTGTTATATTAATTTGTTTCTTTCGCTTTTTGTGTTCCATGTATAAGTCACAACATACAAGATTCTGTCTTTCTTTGCCTGACATTTCGCCAATTATAATATCCTACAGCTCCATCCAAGTTGCTGCAACTGGCAAAATTTCATTCTTTTTTATACCTGAGTAATATGTAATATTCCAGTATACATATGTGTGTGTGTGTGTATACAAATTCTCCTACGATATCTTCTTTTTTATGTCTTCCTTTGCCGTGAATGGTCTATGAGCCCCTCTTTCGTACTGACTGCTGCTGCAGCCACCATCATGCAAGTCTCAGAGCAAGAGTTGTTGCTGTCTTTCATGCCTGCTGCTTGGTATGATTAAAGAGTGAAATGGGTTTTTCCTTCTATTACAATAACTCTGCAGGGACAAGTCTGAAAGTTGTTATAAGACATAAAAAGTTCAGGCAAAAATAAGGAAGAGTGAATAGTTATATAAATGGGGTTATGTTCAGAGCCTAAAGTGCCAATCCAAGTTGCCACTAGAAGGTTCTGAAGTGCTTCTTAGGCCCACTACCATCTTCACCATCATGAGCTTTCTTGGACTCTGTGCAGGGATCCGCAGCATGCCTGCTCTACTTTGATTCCAGCCCCGTTGATCATACACACACATGCACACACTTACACAAGTCCACAGAGAGAGAGAGAGAGACTTTTTTTTTTCCCTCTATTCCAGTCTGGCAAGGTGACCTAATTCCTAATGTTCTATACCAGGATGGGCCTACTCTGAGTATAATTAAGAGGATGAACATTGACTTTCTTAAGAAGAATCCTGACATTTCCTTCAGAAATGTGAGGTTTCATCATTTGGTTCAAAAATTTCGCTCAACTAGAATTCTTTTGTACATGCTCTGCTATTCAATTTTTAATTACCCAAGTAGAATATTTCAGCAATCTAATCTATATTTTTCTGGGTAAAGTAGCTAACTTTTTCAGTTATTTTTCATTAACATTTATTACAAGATAAAGCAGTTGTTATTTACTCTTTTCCCCGATGTACAATACCTTAGTTACCTCACTGTTAGCACTGTTTCAAAAATAAAGTAAAATAAAATACAACAACAACAAAAAAAGTCAATGCTTCGTGAAGAGCAGAGCTCATAGAACCAGAGGTCATAAACAGAATAGTTTAGGAATGGTATGGTTTAATTCATGTTTAAAAGGGTCAAATTTCTTTCTAAAAACAGTAAAATCAATAATTTTGATAAAATATATCCTAATTATTAGAGGACAGTTAATGTCTCAGTTTATCAATTCCATATTAATGTTTCTTCCACTGGGCTCAGGTTTTAATTCATTCAGAATTAGCTTTTATTTACCTCAAAAGTGGGCTATGATACTGATTTATCAAGAACAAAGGGGTAGTCTTTCTCAAGTGAAATTTGAAGCTGTGGGTTTGGAAAGGCAGAATTGTGGCTTCAGACTGGGCACCCTTGACAAATACATAAGGCATTAATTCCCAAAGCCAACTTTCAGGGCACTTCTCTGAGGCCTAAGAGATGGAAAATCTAGAATATCATTCTAAATTCCCATGACATTCAATTGGCTGATTTTAAAATGATTATGGAAATCAATGCACAATATTACTTACTTCTCTCTCTCTCCTCTCCTTTCTCCCCCCTCTTCTTCCCTCCCTTTCTCTCTCTCCTCTCCTTTCTCCCCCTCTTCTTCCCTCCCTTTCTCTCTCTCCTCTCCTCTCCTTTCTCCCCCCCTCTCCTTTCTCCCTTTCTCTCTCTCTGACTCTGTGGCTCCCTCTCGGCCTCTGTTCTTCTCTCCTTGCCTCTGGTCTCTTTCCATCTTTCTTTCTTCCACACATACCCCATCTGCATTAACACATACTGAACATGATCTATAAAGCAACATGATAGGCCGGTACTAGAAGTAACTATTGGGTAAATTATCAAATAAAATCAAATATTAAGAAATTAATTTTACTCTTAGACTTTTACAGAAGCTCCGCTTTAACAAGGAATGAAAACATATAACAAGCTGCCAAGTCTCTTTCCATCCCTTGACCTCCGCCTCACTCCCAATGTAGAGACACCAACACCAACAATACAGCAACTGTTTGAACTTGATCCAAGTCCCGCCCCAGTGATGTTCTCTTGAATTCTCCAGTATTGGGATTTTCAGTCCCAACTTCTTGTCTAGATTGATTGGCCAGTTCCAAAGGTGAAGGAACAAAAGAGAGAGTACAGTAAGTTCTTCATATATTTTTAAAATTTTTATGAACATTTAGAAGAAAGAAGAGTAGTTTGTTTTCTCATTCCAGATTGTGAAACTCACAGTCTCTCTTACCCTCTTTCAAATCTTTTGAAAATCTCTTTGTGTCCTAATATCTAATTCTTATGATGACTTTTCTGTGCTCAGGAATGTGAAAGGATACTTCTTAAGATTTTCCTGAGATGTCTCTCCTTCTGGGATGTGACCTTGTGGTAATTAAATATAATGTTGGGGTGTAAAGGATTATCTGTGCCTACTATGTATAAAAACATGAGAAGAAACAGATAAATATTTAAAAGCTTATTTGCCTTCAGACAATCCAAAATATAGTGGTGAGACAGTTAGCTGTAATGCACTGTCTATAACCTGGTAGTAAGATAGAATTATTCTAAAAATACTTTTTATAGAAGGAAGCAATATGTTCTGTTTCAGGCAGTCAAGTCTGAATTTAATCAACAGGAGCATGATATAGATTTAAAGAAATGCCTGCAAGTTAGAAGGTTCTAGAAGTCAATTTAACATATGACAGAAATAATTTCACAAGGGATAGCTAGTTAGTGAGTTTGGGATGGACATGTACACACTGCTATATTTAAAATGGATAACAAACAAGGTCTTACTGAATAGCACAGGGAAGTCTGATCAATGATATGTGCCAGCCTGGATGGGAGGGAGTTTGGGGAAGAATGGAAACATGTATATATATGGTCTAGTTACTTTGCTGTGCACCTGAAACTATCAACAGTTTTAATTGGATATACTCCATATAAAATGAAAAGTTAAAAAGTTTCTAAACATATTGTACTACCTATAATCAAAAGGCAAATATCTAATCAGTGATTTACTTTCCTGTGTGCTTCCTCATTGTATATTGTAGCACTAACACCGAAGAAACACTATGCAATTGCGCGTTTTTCAGATTGTCCTCTACTCCCAGGCGTTTTGACACAAAAAACAATTGTTCATTCACTGATTATTTCACTTAATAAACATACATTTGTTGTCTGTGGAGGGTCTGCTGTATAAGACGTAATCTTGTGGGATAGTACAAAAGGCAGAAACCCTTACACAGCACAGAGGGTGAGTATGCTAGACAGGAAGAAATGTGAAAAGTGTGGAGTGGGAGGGTTTGGAAGGATTTCCTTAGGCAGTACTGGAAATTTCACTGATGGCAGGGTCAAAAGATTCAAGCAGTTGTTATGTGAGCACTGAGCTTTACCTGAAATGGGAAGTTGGAGTTAATTTTGGAGGTGTTTTGGGGCAAGTGGGAGAGAGAGGATATGTATTGGAATGGGAACATCTGATGTAACATAGCATTGTTGCCTACAACATGCAGGCAAGGCAAATACGAAAAAAGGAAACGTTAATAACAGTTTCTTGAGCAATCATTATGTCTGTGATTGAGCACATTATTTCTTGAGTAATTAGTGGATATGGATCAGAGTGTTAGCCTGAAGTTTCTGTCTAGATTTGAAATTTACCATGAGCCCCTGTAATACTAGTATGCTCACTATATTTTAAACCTTCTTATAGTTTTTGTGCTTTGAGGCAGGAATGTCATCCGTTATTGACTGTGTGTGGTCCCTTTCCTTTTCTCATTTCCCTTGTTCTCTCTGTATTAGACACAAAGGCTCCCTATCTGTAGACCCTCAGGGACTTTCCCATATCCTTAGAGGAAAAAAAAAATGAATAAAATGAATCAGGATATTGAGTTGAAAGTTCTTTATTAGGAAGAAGTCATACCGTTGAGGGTGGACATTATTTCCCCAAGTTCAGAAGATAAAATCTGGGGAAATACTGGGACTTCTCTGACAGTCTAGTGTTTAAGGCTTTGTCTAATGCAGGGGGTGAGAGTTCAATTTCTGTTCAGGGTGCTAAGATCCAACATGCCTTGTGGCCTAAAAACCAGAACATAAAAAACAACAGAAACTATATGGTAACTCAAAACTACTTTAAAAAATTTAAATTGTTAAAAAATTGAAGACTCTAGAGAAATATGGTCTTCCAGTTGAGACAGTTAATTCTTAGGTAGATTGATAAGGAATCTGGTGCTCTGGTGGTGGAGAAAAGGACAAACTATTTTTTTCTACATTACTTTGTCTTAGTCACATGAGACATTTTTTCTTAAACTCTGAATTGTTATGACAACAATCTTTGAGATTAACTTTCTTTAAACCCAGAGCTAATGATTACACAACAAAACAATTCATCTTGCTCAAGGGTATGTTTTTTCTTAAACTTTGTACTAATGATTATATAACAAAAATGCATGTTGCTTGAGGACATGGTTTTCCTTCTTCAGTTCAGTCACTCAGTCGAGTCGGACTCTTTGTGACCCCATGGACTGCAGCACGCCCAGCCTCCCTGTCCATCACCAACTCCTGGAGTTTACCCAAACTCATGTCCATCGAGTCGGTGATGCCGTTTCCTTCTTTAGAACCTTCTGACTAATCCTGTTATTTTAAAATGTCCGTTGTGGCAGTGGGTTTTCTGATGTCTATATCAGAAGCTTTCTCTGTCCCTTTTTCACTGTAATAAAACTTCTGCCACGCAAAAGCTCTGAGTGATCAAGCCTTGTCTCTGGCCCTGGATTGAAACTGTCTCCTCTGGCAGCCACAAATCTGACACCATTCAACATAAGCTGTCACAGTGGGCATCAACTCAAGGAATTCAAATGGGATCTCTGTAATAACCTAGAGGGGTGGGAATGGGCCAGAAGTGGGAGGGAGATTCAAGTGAGAGGGGACATATATACACCTATGATTAATTCATTTTAATGTATGGTAGCAATCAAACCAGTATTGTAAACCAATCATCAAACAATTAAAAATAAATATTCTTTTTTAAAAAAGAAATAGGACAGGATCTCAACGGTATCTGTAGGTGAAGGCATTAGCCACACCAGCCACCACCTTCTGACAGGCAGCCTGCAACTCTGGGGTGAATTCCTTGCCAAGGTATCAAGCCAGTGTAATCACCAGTACGTTGCCCAGGAGCTGTGTGGTAGAGATAAAAAAAACAAGAACACTGTTAGCAGAGGCATCCAATTTGTACTTAGAGTATTTCAGTCTCATCCCAAGCTGTGCTCCTAGAATATAAGCACAAAGATGGCTGAAGTGTAGTTGTTACTACTGATGTGAAGCCACCCATATCAGCCTGAATTTGTACTTAGAAATGTTTCTCTCTTTCTGTCTTAATTCAGAACTTATCATTTTTTATTTTTTGAACTATTTCAAGAAGCAATACATCATTTTGTCTTCCTTGCTTTGAAAGGAAGAGATAAGGGAAAAACATGAGATAAAATTTTTAAGTGCTTAAGAAAGTCTTAACACTCAAACACTTAAACACTCAAAATGCTTAAATATAAAGAAGATACTACAGAGAACAAACAGAGAAAAACAAGAATGAATAAGAGAAAATGATGGCTGAGAACAAAAAAGGTAAAAGAAACTAAATGGTCCTGAGGAGTCCACGGTGATGTAATCAGAATACCTCTTCTCCACTCTGAACTGCTTCCTGCTGCTTAGCCCTCTCCCAGGATAGGAGCTTGACTACCAAATAAATGAAAACTTTAAGGATCCCATAGACTCACCCTAATATTCTCAGGGCCCAAATGCAGCTTCTCCAAGTGCAGCTCACTCAGTGCAGCAAATACACCCTTGAGGTGGTTGAGATGCTTCAGGTCTTCACCTTAACGTTGCTCATAATAGCATCAGTAGAGGACAAGTCCCCAAAGGAGTCAAAGAACCTCTGAGTTGAGGGGTAGACAACCAGCAGCCTAGGGGGTTAAAACAGCATAAGAACAGAGGGAGTCAGTGCCTGCAGGAATCTCAGGCGATGGCTCAGTCCCCACATGCCCAACTGTCATTCACTCTCCTTAACCCTGCCTTGTCAGCTGAATACCTGCCTACCTAGGGTTTCAGCACCAACATCATCCACCCTCACCCGGCTCCACAAAGCAATGACAGTAGCCTTCTCCTCAAGAGTCAGAAGCACCATGATGTCTGTCTGTGTAGTTGCAAGTTGTGTCAAAAGCAAGTGTAAGCAGCAGGAGCTCTGCTCTTCCTTGTGAGCCCCATCCAGCCTCCTGGCCTGTCTGCTTCTGAGAGCAGATTGGCCTAGGGCACTACACAAATTCATTGGTTTGGGGGAATGTTAAGATGCACTCTTGTTCCTGAGTTCCCTTCATCTGTGATTGGCTGATCCAGTGTGACTAGACTCAGAAATTCTACTCTCCCTGTTCTTATCTCTTAGCTTCATTTCCTTCATCCATTGCTTCTACAAATACATTCCCAGTCTCATTCATGCATAAATATTTTAGTCTGATATTATGTAATGTGTCTTACAGTTTAAACCTATGAATTACAGTTTATCTATGAATTTAAAAATTTAAATTCATAGGTAAGAAAACTAAGACCTAGAAAGCAAAAATTTTATCAAGCTGACTTTATATGGAGCTTCACTCTGTTTCTAGAAATATTTGTAAGAGGTTGAAATTGATAAATATTTTGTCATAAATTTAACTTGCTTTCTTTCTCCTTGTATAAATACTTTGGGTCACAAAATTCTGTTTCCCCCATCCCTTCATTGAAATGAATGTACAGTAAGTTAATGAAAAATAATAAATAAGGTCTTTCTAGCAGCTACTGAAATAGGTTTATGGAGCATGGATGAAAATGGAAACAATTTAATGAGAAATAAAGAAAAAATTCTGATATTTATGGTATGACTGTAGAGAAAATGCAGAGGAATTGCAAGCAGGATTTATCTTATTCAGCCTGATAAAGTCTAACAGGATTTCTGGGAAAACACCAAATGCAGAAATTTCTACATCTGCATATTCAGGAAAAAAGTAGAATTGGACCCAGGAATGACCATTCAAAGCAAATTTCATTCTTCTCAATTCAAATAATACTACAATGGTATACAAATATATACTTACCAGCAAACCTGGAAAGAAGGAAGGAAGGAAGAAAAGAAGAAGAAAGGGAGGGAGGAAGGAAGGAAGGATGGAAGAAGGGCCTAGGAGAAGGGAAAATAATGGAATGAAGGGAGGAAGAGGGAAAAGAATATAAAGAAGAGGAGAGCTTGACAATTCCAAAATTTTGCAAGGCTGTAGATAAAGAAAAATGTTCCTACTTTACTAGTGATAATGTAAAACAGTATAACTGATTTTGGAAGTGTTTGATGGTGTCTACAGAAGCAGAGGGGATTCCCTGGTATCTCAGCTGGTAAAGAACCCATCTGTAATGCAGGAGACCCCAGTTGGGGTTGGGAAGATCTCCTGGAGAAGGTAAAGACTACCTGCTCCAGTATTCTTGGGCTTACCTGGTGGCTCAACTGGTAAAAAAAAAAAACCTGCTTGCAATATGGGAGACCTGGGTTTGATCCCTGGGTTGGGAAGATCCCCTGGAGAAGGGATAGGCTACCCACTCCAGTATTCTGGCCTGGAGAATTCCATGTGCTGTATAGTCCATGGGGTTGCAAGAGTTGGACACAACTAGTTATTTTCACTTTCACTTACTGAAGCAGAAAATGTGTAACACCCATGACCTGGCAATTGAGAAGCATCCAAAGACATGTATAGGAACATTTATAGCATCAACATGCGTCAGAATCTCAATCCAGTAGCAACTTTAATGTTCCTAATTTAGTGGAACAGATAAATTATGGTACAGCAAAAGAATGAAATATTATACAACAATGAAAAGAATCTGTATCACGTGCTGTAATACAGATTCATTGTATAAAATAATGCTGATTAAAAATTACCAGGAACAATAATTCAAATTATGTGATTTATATATAGAAAAATGGACAGTGTGACTATGATTCAGATAACAAGGGGGAATGTTTTGTAATAAGAAGATGTCATGAATGATTTTTACACTATGTTACAGATTTTTTCCTTTAACCTGAAAGTCAAGTAAAACTATTGTAAAATTCAAGGAATGAAGTGACATGATTGATTTGTATTTTTCAAGAATTATTGTGGCTTCAGTGTATAAATGGATATAGGAATAAAATAAGCAAGATACATATAGAATGATATTGTAGTAGGAAAGTAAAATTATCATCTCTGTTTTCAGGCTTGGGCAACTGATGATGTCATAGTCATTAAGATGTTATCGGGCTTCCCTTGTGGCTCAGATATTAAAGAATCTGCCTGCAATGTGAGAGACCAGGGTTAATCCCTGGGTCAAGAAGATCTCCTGGAGAAGGGAATGGCAAGCCACTCCAGCATTCCTGCCTGGAGAATTCCATGGACAGAAGAAACACCATCTCTATTTTCAGGCTTGAGCATCATAGTCATTAAGATGGGGAACACAAAAAGAAGGCTCAGTTAGCATAAATAAATTAGGAAATGATCAGGAGTTCAGTTGTGGACATACTATATTTGATTCACATTTGAGCAATCCAAAATGGGATATGAAATAGTTAGATATCTAGATATGAAGCTCAGAAACAATGCAATCAATTCAAGAATATACAATGAAACAGGGCACAGAGAACTAGATCATAGTATATCACTACCACTACCTTTGCAAAATGACAGACAACACACTTTACAAACATCTCCTTGGAACCTTAGAGGTAGGGGAGGAAGGGATCATTTGTGAGGGAGAGATCATTGTCTCACTTCACAAACAAGGAAATTAATTCTAAAAAATATTAACTAAATGTTTCAAGGCATTGGGGCGATACTTTGACCTTGTCTGTTAATTCAGAAGTTTTGACTTTTCACTTTATGCCAGTCGTTTCAGTACAGAAATTTGAGAAGATTTTTACAAAGGTGGCTATGCCCATTACCAGCTCCAAGCAAGAGACATCTAGGTTTTCTTCTTCTTCTGTCAAGGTATTTCCTCTTCTCATTCACCAGACAGGGAACCTCGCTGTCAACCATGACTTCTCCACTCTCATTTCACTGTTTCAAGTCTTCAGGCATCTTTGCCACAATGGTCTTTTATTTGCTTTTTTTTTTTTTCTTAGTTCCATTGTTCCTGTCAAGTTGCGTTCTTTACCAATCACTTTATTATAATCACAGCCAATTCCTAAGCCCAGATCCAGGGTAGATTCTGCCTTGTCAGGTCTATACACACACGTGGATCAAGTTCGCTACAATATCGTATTCATTATGTCACTCTTCTGTGCAAGAAACTTCACTGGTTCTTTTTGCATGCAACAATTGCTTCTTTTCCTGATTTTTCTGGTCTGCCTAGAAGATTCTCCAATTTCTCATATGTCAATTAGACCTGACAGGATGAATCTTGAATTTGTCATTTTTCCTCATAAATAGCCATTATCTCTACCAAAGCCTTAATAGAATTAAAAAGGTGTTCCAGAACACAGAGCTCCCAAGTAATATAGCATTAAAGTGAAGTCACTCAGTCGTGTCCGACTCTTTGTGACCCCATGGACTGTAGCCTACCAGGCTCCTCTGTCCATAGAATTTTCCAGGCAAGAGTACTGGAGTGGGTTGCCATTTCCTTCTCCAGGAGATCTTCCCGACCCAGGGATCGAACCCAGGTCTCCCACATTGTAGGCAGATGCTTTACCATCTGAGCCACCAGGGAAGCCAATATAGCATTAGTACCATTGAAGATGCAAGCAAAAGGTTGAGAGCAGATCCCTTGACTGGATGTCTAAAAAGTACCATCTTCATTGCACTTAATAAATACTAAAAATATGACTCTTATATTAAAGAGGTCCAAAAAGAGCTCTTATCCTGAATCGATACAAATAACAGACTATACAGGTAACCCTACTTTATGTCCTAACAACTCACCATTAACAATCATTTTGAGTCTCTCAACAGTAACTCCATATCTTTCCTTTTTCTAAAGCCTTTGTCCATCTCCAGAGTCTACTTTCCCCTCCTAGCATTAACTACCCATTGAAGCCACACTTATAGAATCTTATTAGGGTTCCTTCTAAAACCTTCCCAAACTCTCAATACCCAATATTCCCAGTTCCAATAAGAATGCTTTCTTTTAGATGAATCAACCTATAAAAGATAAAAACAAAGAGAAAATACAAGGACATTCATTATAGACCATGACTTTTATTTCATTTGTATTATATTGGAGTTATGTCTGGAGTCAGGGTTCCCTCCCCCTGTCTTCAGGGGATGAATACTGGGACACTGGGCCTTCAGATAGGAACCAACGTGGTTGGCCAGGCAACTAGTGGTACTTGTGGGCCAGAGCATTAGCCACAGCATTTGTCAGCTTCTGCCAGGCAGCCTGGATCTGTGGGGTAAATTCCTTGCTGAAGTGGGTTGCCAAGACAATCAATATCATGTTGCCTAGGAGCTGGGAATAAAAAGAACATAGTACATAATGAATATGAGATTTCAGGCTGCCCTTCCAGCAAACAGATACAACATCCGTTTCCTTCTTCATAAGAGGTTGAGCAACTTTCATGGCCATGTTCCCACAAAAGCGCATCATTATAGACTTGATATTAGGTTCAGTGACTCCCAGCCTGAACCCCATTGTGTTATATCCTTCTCCCATTTTCTCTGTCAACTTCCAACCCCAGAGCATTGCTATAGATTGCTTCTCTCCTTTTTTTAAAAGTAAGATTGTAGTGCTCAAAGGGGACTTGATATGCTTATTTTGTCCTCAGATATTACATACATTCAGATTGTTTGGGCACCCATTTGACAAAGAATCCAGCACCTTGTATAAAAGAACATTTCTTCATTGCTGGAGATGAAGGAGGCGGCCCAAACCCTGAAAAGTTGTTCTTATTTTGCTCTGTTTAGTCCTGGTTCAAAACTCAAAAACCATGCAGAAATGTATTCATCAATTTTCATAGAAAATTTCAGTTATCAAAGGCAAGAAATTCTTTTCCTTGGCTCAATTTGTGTTCTCCAGGCCAAAACATATAGCTCAAGTTTCATTAGTGTTCTTCACAATATTTTTTTCTTTTTTTTCAGAATTATCAGATGGCCAGTGGCTTCCACTACTCACAGAGTAATTAGTTGGTCTTACCTTTGACCTCTGGAACAACCTATCAAAATCAAGCCTTTCTCTGAAATATTACCTCCAAAAAATATTTTGATAGCTTAAAACTTAAGTCTGTGTTCTCTTCTGTAACTTCAGCACAGAAACCTGGATGAAAGAACAAAGCACAAGCATTCCCAGAACTCACCTTGAAGTTCTCAGGATCCACATGCAACTTGTCACAATGCAGCTCACTTAGATCTGCAAAGGTGCCCTTGAGGTCATCCATGTGCTTAATGGCATTTCCAAAGGAGTTCAGCACCTTCCTGCCATGGGCCTTGACCCTGGGGTTGCCCATTATGGCAGACTCAGAGTATAAGTTACCAAAACTGTCAAAGAATCTCTGGGTCCATGGGTAGACGATCAGTAGCCTATGGGATGATCATAGTCACAGACCAGATGAGAAATCAGAGTATATAAGAAACCTGACCTGTCCCTCTTTCTGGAACACTTTCTGCCCTTCTGCCCCGTCCTTCCTGTGTCCAGTGCTTACCTTGCCAGGCTCTCACCGCCGACCACCTCCACATTCACCTTGGCCCACAGGCTAGCAACAGCAGCCTTCTCCTCAGCAGTAAAATGCACCATGGTGTCTGGGAGCTTACTGGTGATCCTAGTGGGCCAGAAGCAAGTCCGTGCTGCAGCTTCTCTGTGTGGCCTTTTATGCCTCATCTCCTGTCCCCAGGCCCTTCCTTCTCCCAATAAAATGAGACTATTGGTCAAAGGTGGGTGGCCATTGCTAGGGGTGGGACTTGGGCAAGGGAGGGTCAGCAAAATGGACATTTGTGTCTCTGATAGTGTTGGTGGCTCTATCAGGGATACTCTGCTGTCATCCCCCCTACCCTCTACTGTGCAATTCATATCTCAAGCTCCCCACCACCCTTCCTGAAGTGACCAGTAGGCTGACCATGAACCATAGCTAGAGTTAGGAAGAGCAACATTTAGAACTCTGTTGAGCATTGTGTTAGGTGTTTACAAGACATTGTTCTGCTGTTCAGCCAGGGTATACTAATAGAAGAAGCCACAGCTCTTCTTGGGTTATCAATGCTTCTAAAACTTATATGGGGCTCACATTTTGTAGTTCTTGTAACCAAGTAAAAATGATCCCAATCCAGCATCAATTTAGAAAAAAGATAGGTAAGAACTGGGCAATTTAGAGAAGAATTGAACATCACCCCTTTGTTGTTGAGTTCTGTCAGTAATATGTGCACTTGTCTGAATAATTTTTTCACTCTGGTTATATGAAAGTGTCTCTGGCCAGTACATGTATCTATGCATTCCTATCAGAGAATACACTATTGAATGTTGAGGAATAGGTGCTTCTGTGTTCAGTGAAGAGAATATTAGAATTCTTGGAAATGGCTCTGGATGAACTGAGTTGTCTCATGTGTTGGGTCCACGCTCCTGGCCGAGTATGACTTTTCTTCGTATCTAATCAGTCAAAGGAAACTTTCACTGACAGTACTCCACACACCACGGCCGCTGTGATCTAAGGTACATTGTTCTCATGCAACCACATAAACATTTACAAGACTAGAAAAGGTACATTTCTGGTGGGAGACAATATGATTAATTTTATTTCAGAATTTGTTGCTCCTGCATTTTGACCTCCAGAAAGCTGATTTGTTTTTCCCTGAGATCACTCTTTCAAATATATGTACATAAAATAAACAATTTTCATTTCTTGTGTATTTACAGAGGAACTCTAAAATTTAGAGTTCAACCCAAAGTATTATATTAATAGCCAAATTTCTACTATTAGAAAATAAATCCTTTCTATTTGATATAGTGAGACACTTTTATCTGTTCAAACTTGAGAAGACCTAAATGTAAAATGTGGATAATAATTGCTGTTTCTGGGAGCTGGTTTACTGTGACAGAGTGGATCTGTAAGCACTCATTTATGTGAGCACTTTGGTACAGAGATATAAAGAAAATAGTTGGATTAATGGCAAAAGGATGTGTTTCAAGAAAAGAGGTCGAGAAATAGAAGAAAGAAGAGGAAACAATGACCACAGTCAGGAATCCCACTCACACTCAGCTGTGGGTCTGGCCTGCAGGGGTGGCTCTGGGTACTTTCTATCTTGGCCCTGATGCCCATCTTCAGCAGAGTATGTGCCCCCTGCAAGGCCCCAGACTCAGGGGCATCTGCAGCTCTGAATGTTGGGGAATAACTGTCCATCTTTTCAGCAAAGCAGGCAATGATTCTGGAAGTTACTCTAACTCCTGTTTTTCTCTCACCCTTTTTAGACAGTCCCTCTCGCTGAGCAGTTTACAGTGGTCTCTCTTCCTTGAAATGCTGTAGCCAATCTGCACATATGTGTCTCCTCATGGCAACCATCAATTTAACATTCCCTCCCTGGTGGTCCAGTGGCTAAGACGCCCAACTCCCAATGCAGGGGCTCCAGATTCCATCCCTGGTCAGGGAACTAGATTTTCATGAAGCAAATCCTACATACCACAACTAAAGATCCTGCATGCTGCAAAGAAGATCGAAGATCTTGCCTGCTGCAACTAAGACTGGTTGCTGCTGCTGCTGCTGCTAAATCGCTTCAGTCATGTCCCACTCTGTGCGACACCATAGATGGCAGCCCACCAGGCTCCTCTGTCCCTGGGATTCTCCAGGAAAGAATACTGGAGTGGGTTGCCATTTCCTTCTCCAATGCATGAAAGTAAAAAGTGAAAGAACTGGCATAGCCAAATAAATAAGTAAATACAAATAAATATTAAAAAAAAAAAGAAAAGAAAACCAGTCCTGAAAAGAAAATTAACCTTCCTAGGCAGTTCTCTTCACTTTAACCAGACAGTTCCTTAGGAAAGCCCAGGGCCCAGTTCTTTGGAGTTGACTTTGAAAAGAGGTATCCCCTGCTCTGACCTCCACCCCTCCCATCCTGAGTATCTCCTTACAAGGGCTGTGACAAACCAGTTGCTTTTAGAAAATGTGTTCTTAGAATGGAATGACATCCTTGCCTGGATGTTGTCATCTTAACACCTGGGCTTATTTTCCTGTAAATAATTTCCACTTTGGTATTCTACCTACATCCAGAACCTTTACCTTCACTGAAGTCTATTTTCAGACCCACTTAATTGTCTGGTCTTAAGGAGTTCTTGTCCCCTGACACCCTTCCCCTCCCACCAGAATGCTCCCATATTTTTAACTGGAATAACTCATGAGTATATGTTTCTCCCAAGTGTGTGTCCCAACAACATCCCTTTGGTGCTCTGTTTTTAATTTTCCTGCAGAAATCTCTACTTCATGAAAAAATTGAATGATTAACCCTCCCGCCCCCCCCCCCAAATACAGTTCAACATAGAATCCCTAAGGTTTTCACATATTTAAAGGCACATAAGAAAAGCAGACCTGAGGACAATTACAGAACTCTTAGCAGAGCATTACTGCTACTGCTACTATTGTTGTTGCTATTATTATTATTAGAACAATAAAGCTGTTCCTTGGTGACACTCTACTACTGGGAAGGGCCCTCAGTGAGGCAAAGCCCTCGCCTTGTGGGCAAGGCATTCGCCAGTCCAGTCACCATCATCTTCCAGGCAGCCTGCACAGAGGGGTTAATTCTGTGTCAAAATGGTTTACCAGACAATCACTAGCACAATTTCCAGGAGCTGTGAAGGTGGAGAGAGATAACAGGTGTCCACAGTGAGCAGAGAGCTCCAGGCTGACCTCTCTGCTCTCACTTAGAACCGAGTGATATCACCTTCCCGCAAAGCCTGGGGCCTTGCCTTGTCCCTAAGCACAGCTATTTTGTTCCCCTTGCTAGACTAGGGCTTGACCATGATTTCCCTCCCCCTATCTTCCTAGCACCATCAACTTCATATTTTGTGGGCTTAAAAATAAACACTCATAGCTTTATTATTGTACTCCCTCCAGCTGTTCCAGCTGTTTTCCTCCCTCAGAGACACTTCATCCTACTTCTGGATTTATAGGATGCAAACTTGAAATGGCTGTCTAGAAACAATTCTGTACAAATGCTCAGCCAATGTATTAATGTGCTGTATGCTTACTCAGTCATGTCCGATCGCATGGACTGCAGCCCACCAAGATCCTCCCTCCATGGGGATTCTCCAGGCAAGAATACTGGAGTGGGTGGCCATGCCGTCCTTCAGGGGATCTTCCCAACCCAGGGATGGAACCCAGGTCTCCGGCATTGAGGGTGGATTTTTTACCATCTGAGCCACCAGGGAAGCCCTAATATATGAATAGCCTTAGCAATCTATTTGTGAACTCTAAGTTCTTTCCGTATACAGAGCCAGCATATGCTACATCAGCATTTCTCCTTGGCAATTTTTTTCTGCCTCCAGGAGAGGAAAAGTGAAAAATAACAAGTAAAGGCAAAGTTCCTTTCATACAATTATACTTTCCAGTAGACACTTTCTTCATCTCTATATAGGTTTCTTCTAAAAGTAAACAGAGTCCAAACAAACCTCTCTAGACTAATGAAAGCAGTCTTTAGGCCCCAGTGCATTACCTCTTGGTCTTAGTTCAGTCTTCTGGAGTTTCTTTCCTTTCAACCTCAATACTGCCAAACGTTTCACCTCTCACAGCTATCCTTGCTTCCTTACCATCCCTGTTTTTGAGCTCATCTCTTCTCTTTCCTCTAAACCTGTCTTGCTGATTCCTCAAATTTAGGCTTTGAATTTTCCATTTCCTTACAAAATGATCTTTTATTTCAACCAAGGCTCAGTCAGTTTCAATAATGATAACTATCCTTATAGCTAAATTATTTTTTAAAAAGCATTATCATTAGAAACAAAAGATCACATATATTTATGAATACATATATATACATAATGCAGATAGATAGAGTTTATAGATAACATAAATAGTACCACTAAAAGACAGATGTTATAGATTAAGTCAATTATTTTTAGAGAAAGAGATAGAGTTTATGTTCAAGTAGTGAACTAAAAATATGAGATATATTAATGTATTTAATTCTCACAAAATAGACTTTGATAAACATGATCAGTGAATGAGAGCTTAAGGTATTAAGTGATGCATCTCAAATTGTAGAGCTACTAGGAAGCTCAAATTCAAACTAAAGCAGCAGGTTCTTAGGTGTTAGGGCTGCCTCCCCATTAGCATAAATGACAACACTGGGGAAAGGCCAGGCAAGGGTCCTTGATTGTACTCTGAGAAGCACATTCCATCTCAGGACAGCTGATCAAACATTATGTTTCTTACATTAAATAAACTTAACTATAATGTTTTTTCAAACTTTCATTCCCATGGGTCCTCAAATGTTCATTCAATAACTATTTGTTGAATGACTTTGTTCTATGTATTAGAGATAGACAAAGAAGAAAAGTTTCTTCTTTATCTAATTTTGGAATGGAAGATGCAGAAAATGAATAAGTAAACCCATTGACAAATAATTTGAGCTATTATCATTTGCTCTGAAGGAAATTAATATCTGGACATAATAGGAGAGGGACACAATTACGTCAGGAATAAGTCTCTCTAAGATGGTCATAGTTGAGGCAGCCCAGAATGAAAAGAAGGCGTCTGTCAGTGGAGAGTATTGGGATAGAGGTCCTGAAAGTTGGGATAGTGGGTCCAAATCTCTGTGGAATGTAAAACAAACATCTGGTATGCTAGAGGTATGAGTGATGGGCTGGTGTGGTTGATATATAAATAGTAAAAATGAGAATGGCAGAAAATATGGTTGCAGAGAAAGCATAAACCTAATAACTTAGAACTTCTCTTCAGTGATAGGGGGTAAGAAGCCATTATAGGATTTTAAACCTGGTAATGACAATCTCTAAACCCTCTGACTCTTAGATTAATATTCCCATATTATTGTTTTATCACATTATTTTTCTCAGCTGGCGTTTAAGGTCTATCAGCAATAATTAGACATCTTTTCATCTATAAAAATTTGAGTCCTCTAGACCTGAATATATGCACATATGTGTGTGGGTAAATTATATGTTTTTGTTTTCAGTTAAATTGTCTTGAACTGGCAAAATCTAGATCTAAAGCTAGATCATTAAGGGATGAAGAATGTATCTTTTGCTTGCTCCTTCATCCTCATCATCCCTGACCCTTTGATATTCAGAACCAGAATAATAGTTGAGAGGCAAGAAGGATGAAAAAGAGATTGATTGATTTGAAAAAGTAAATTGCTCTCACTTGTTGACTGACTGGATGAAAAGATTTGGTGCCACGGAGGACATCTCTTTATTCTGTTTAGGAGCATAATAAGAGGCAATGGGGGACTCATTGGTGGTCCCGTAGACAGGAATCCTCCTTAGAATGCAGGGGATGTGGGTTCAGTCCCTGATTGGGGAACTAGGATCCCACATGCTGCAGGGCAGCTAAACCTGTGAGATGCAACAAAGATCTCCCATCCATTACTAAGATTCAATGCAGTCAAATCAATAAATAGGCAACAGAGCACAGAGACACCATTGTGTTGACAGTCTGCAACAATGTAATCACTGGTCTCCTAGCCCTATTGGGATCTTCCCAACCCAGGGATTGAACCCAAGTCTCCTGCATTGCAGGTGGATTCTTTACCAGTTGAGCCACAGGGGAACCTCCAATTGCAAACATGAAAAGCCAAATTAGAAGGTAATTCACAGGACATATTGTAATTAATGTGTAGGAGCAATGAAATGAATGCCTCATAGAGTTAAATTTGCCAATCCTCAAGAGGACAGTTTGACTCAAAGCCTGGAGCTCATGACTCCCTGAGCAATCTGGCAGTGACCCCCTCAAGAATGATTCAGTTCATACTTCTCTTACATGAAGTCCCCAGGTCATTGTAGGCCTCTTCTTGTTAGAACCAGGCTGTGAGTTTTCTCATCTGCTGCCACTCCCTTCCTTCTCATCCACCTTAGCCAGTCAGAAAACATGTCCTCTTCATGCTCCCTGTCTTCATCCTTCACTTTTTGCAGACCTCCTTGCTCTTCTTCCAGGGCTTCCCTGGTGGCTCAGCGGTAAAGAATCTGCCTGCCAAGCAGGAGACACAGGTTCCATCACTGGGTCAGGAAGATCCCCTGGAGGAGGAAATGGCAAACAGCTCCAGCATTCTTGCCAGGAAAATCCCATGGATAGAGGAGCCAGGTCAACTATGGTCCATAGAGTCACAAAAAGTCAGACACAACCTAACACACTGCTCTTCTTGGATTGAGGCCATTATGTCTCTTCTCCTCAATTAGCATCCATGTCTAGTCTCTGCAATTTTCAATTCATTTTGTGTGAATTAAGCATATTACTTCCCCCCTCCAAATCCCAGTCCTTGAGTCATTTAAAGTTCTTAGAATACTTATTGTTTACTCTTGCTACTATCATAGTAACAATTTTTATCTTTATGTTCAAAGCTTTATATTATCTAATCTTTCCTAATCCTCTATCTATGTCTCACTCTCTCTTCCACTTCCAGAGAGCTATTTTCATGCATGTTACCAATCCCTGGCTGGCTAATTTTAGACTGCGAAACTAGAAGGGTGACAGGCAGGAAGGCCAGGGGTCTCCAAATGGAGGAAACAGGCTGCAAGTGGCAGACATTTTTTCTCTCTCTCTTAAGCAGCAGGAGGAAACAAACTACAAGTGTTAGATATTTTTTTCCCCTTCTCTATACACATTTAAAAAGAGGTTTCTTTTAAAATTCTGTGTTGCCATGAAGACACCTGGCTCCATCTGAACTTAATTTTTCTCAAACCTTGAGCTAACCAATGTGTTTTTCCTATGGAAATATTTTTCTTCAGCTATGTTGATGAACTGTGTACTTACGCTAGGCTCTGTCTTTCTTCAAGTTGGTCCCACTTAAGACTCAGAACCAATAAGGGCTCAACAAACCTGTATGTTTTACTCATACATTGTTCTCCTAATCTATGCTAATGAAACTATATATTTACTTGGAAACCTGCCTTTCTTCAAGACTCATGTCAATCGTTTTATGGCCTGGGATGACTCACCTGGTGCCAAAGTTATCTCAAAATGCATGTTGTGGGTGAGGGGGTCTGGTGCCACTCTGAGTTTTGAGACATCTCCTTTCTCTAACAGCTTGCTGATAGGTATACAACATTCTGCTTAAGGCTAGCAGGGGGGCACTCTTTCTGCCACCTTCTGATTTCTATGTTAAAAGCTTTCTCTATCTCTTTTATACTTTAATAAAACTTTATCACACAAAAGCTCTGAGTGATCAAGCCTCATCACTGGCCCTGGATTGAATTCCTCTCCTCCAGAGGCCAAGAATCCCAGCGGCTTTCATGGCTCAGCAACAATCTTTCAAGATTTTGTTAGTATCTTATCTTCTACATGAAGTCTTGATTATCCTCCTGTCCCCTCAACTCATATACTATCCTAACTCTAATTTTATTTTAGTGTACATTATATTCAATCAGAATACGATGCGTAATGATTTCAAGTGTATTAGCCTTTGCTTTGTAAGGAGACAGTGAAATCCTTTAGAAAAGGGTATGGTATTGTTGGTCCATAGAGATTTTTCTGAAAATTCTCAGTCATCCCTCAACTCATCTTCTTATCTCCAGTTTAATCTCATAAGATACATGACAATTTAGTTGAGTCAAAATGTACATTAGAGCAAACTGAAATAGTAACCTGAGTCTAGAGGATGAATCACTACAAAACTTTTATTTTTTTCTGCAGACTCTCTGACATGTACTATAAATCTATCTTGCTTTTTCTCAGATACCACTTACTACTTCTTCCTTCCTGCTACAGTAAGTTTTTGCCACACTGCTCTGTGGCAGGCAGTCCCCAACCACTAAAACAAACATTTCCCACCCCAGAAAACTTCTTTCCCCACCTTAGCTATCAATCATCCTGAACCCTACCAGAATGTCTATCTTCCACTGATGAGTTCCTGACATGCTTCTCAAAGGACTCATTTCTTCCTATGTCTCTCCCCAGCCTTCAGCTAATGAACCGTCATTTCTCCTTCAGCACAAGATGAAATGATGGAGAAGATACAATGTTAATTTTTGATCACTGAATAGAATGTACTTTATTAAACAGAAACTGGGCTCTCAAGGCCAAACCCCAGTCCCCATGGGCAGAAGGAAGATACTGGGGACACAAAATGGTGAATTGAAAAGAGGATTCAGTGGTATTTGTGGGCCAGAGCAGTGGCAACACCAGACACCAGCTTCTGCCAGGCAGCCTGCACGTCAGGGCTGAATTCTCTGCCAAAGTGAGTAGCCAGAATAATCACAATCACATTGCCCAGGAGCTGTTGGGTGAAAGATAGAATGACAATTAGGCATGCCAAGTATAAGTTTCCTAAATAATTGCAGCAAATAATGGCTTAGTACCTACACCTTCTCCCAAGTCCGCATCTTAAACTGCTCTGTGGGTTGTATCTATACAATAAACTCAGATGAGCTAGTCCTTCAGTTTAATTTAAATTCTATGATACATCCATTCAACATTTGTCTACCTATATCCCCTGCCTTTGTCCTATTTCACTACTTTTATTTGCCTCTCTCCCTATCTCTAATTCTGGTATTTATAAGGTTTCAGGGATGCATGGGTTCTTAGAATGAGTTTAGTAAAGCCTCCGATCAATGCAGCAATAAGCCTCCTCTTAGTCACAATATTGATGGTAATTTAATAGAAAATTGGTCTAATTTTCTTTGAGACGATCTCCCTAAAAATTATTCTCCCAGATATCTTCCTAAAAGTTAATTATCAGGAATCACATAAGATATTTCTCTTTCCTTGATATCGGACTTCATCTGTCAAAAGCCAAGTTTTATTTCTTCTTGAAAAAATATGCTTTCCTTCGATATTCTCTGGGGTAAATACATCCATTTCTGACAGAAGTTCCTGAAAATTTTTAAGCAAACTTAAGGCTGCTCATTGTGGCATTGTGGCACTAGTGGTAAAGAACCTGCTTGCCAATGCAGGAGATGTAAGAGATACAGGTTTGATCCCTGAGTTGGGAAGATTCCCCTGGAAAAAGAAATGGCAACACATTCCTGTATTCTTGCCTGGAGAATCCCATGGACAGAGGAGCCTGGTGGGCTACAGTCTGAGGGGTCACAAAGAGTCTGACACGACTGAAACGACTTAGCACGCATGCACTGTAAGGCTGCTCGTAGCTCTTTATGGTCACTAGTCCTGAATCAAGGTGGTCTCGGTATGCCCACTGGGAGTCTCCTCCTAACACTTAGTTTGATCTATGATTTCTGAGATCTTTGCTAGTCTTTCCAATAAAACACTCAACTTCCATTATTATTGCAAAGTAAAAAGCCAAAGGGAACACATGAACACTTCCTGAACTCACCCTGAAGTTCTCAGGATCCACGTGCAACTTGTCACAGTGCAACTCACTCAGCTTAGCAAAGGCACCTTTGAGGTTGTCCAAGTTCTTAATAGCTTCTCCGAAGGAGGTCAGCACCTTCTTGCCATGGGCCTTGACCTTGGGGTTTCCCATTATGGCAGAGGTAGAAGACAGGTTGCCAAAGCTGTCAAAGAACCTCTGGGTCCAGGGGTAGACGACCAAGAGCCTATGAGATGGAAACACAGCAGATGGAAAATCAGTGACTTGAAAATTTTTTCAGAATTTGCTGGTCAATTTGCCAGGCTCATATTCACCATCCTCCCCGATGAAGTCCACTTCCTACCTGCCCAGAGCCTCGCTTCCAGCCTCTTCCACATTCACTTTGCTCCACAGGCCAGTGATAGCAGCCTTCTCCTCGGCAGTAAAATGCACCATGATGTCAAGTCGTGGAGCTTACAGGTGATCACAGAAGCATGAGAAGCAAGTCTGTGCGGCTGCTGGAGGCTGTGGTCTTTTATTCTTTACTGCTGAACTTCTGCCCCCCTTGCTCCCCCTTGTCCTTTGAAGTCATTGGTCAAGGTTAGGCTGTGTCCCTCAGGGGTGGAGTCAGGTCAGCTGATGGTCAGCAAGGAAGATGTATATTGAGTGTGTGATAACCTGTTGGTTCCTGAGACCTCCTTCCTTTGTTAGTTACTCCTCCATCCTCAACACAATTTTCCACTCATTCCCCTTTTTCGTCCTCAGCTCTTCCCATGTCATCCTCCACGATGGTATCTATCTCTCCCATTCTCCTTCTCCCAGAATGATTCATGGAGCGTAGCCAAGCACCAGACAAGGAAGGAGTTCTATTCAAACCATTTTAGTATCGGTTAAGGATGGTGAGATGGTGAGAGCATAACAAAAACAGACTCAAGATAAAAACTAAATTGGAGACAAGAAAATCAATCAGTTCTAGCTCTCTTGAGGAGTGGATTATAGCCAAGATTTGGATTTTAGTTTTCCAAGGGAGAAAAACAACAACAACAAAACACATATATGGTTACTTCAGGAAGCTGAATGGAAATGCAGAGGATCTACAATAGAACTAAGACCTCAATCCCAAATTAAAATATCCAAAGGTTATTTCATAGAGAGAACAGGTAGAATAAGCTTGCATCCTGTGCTTCCAGGGAACTCTGTCTATTTCTCTGTGACAGCATGGGAGGCAACTGTCTACTCTGGAGACATTGTTCTGAGTTTTCTTTCTGGTTTTCTCTGTTTATTTGTACCAGTGAGGCAGCTAAGAAGTCTGAAATTATTTAAAATCATGACTTGTGATCACACTGAGGAATAGATGAATTGATATGTGACACTAGGAGTTGGAAAATGTTTAACGTTTGTTGAATCCATCAGTGATGGAGCCTTCAAATTTCTCTAGTGTCCTTGTTTTGTTTTCTATTTTTATGTCCCTGTTGTCTGTAGGCTTCCCTAAGAAGACATCATCATGAAATAGAGTCTGCCCCTTACAACATTTTCAGCTGCAGTCCACTGTTATGTTACTGAGTCCTGTTGATATGATGGTAAGGAATGGTGGAGGAGAAACAGCCTATAATTGTATAATTAAAAGTCAGCCTTTAGTGGATCAGTTTTCCTAGGCTGTGACCTTCACAAGGCTTAGCTCCACTTCCCCTCCTTAAGAAAAATAAAAAAGACTCCCTGGACTAGACTACCTAACCTAGGATGACACAATTCTAGGTCAAGAGAGCAGATATATTATCACTGGGGTAGAAGACCAGTGAAAGGACAAGAAATGTCTGGCAACCTAGTGAAGAATAGCCCTGGTGTGAATAAGAGTATTTTTTGTTTCTATATTTGTTTTGCAATGTTATGTTAGTTTCAGGTGTTCAGCAAAGTGATTCAGTTACACAGTAAGCCCCCTATACGTGAACCTTCAAGTTACAAACTTTCAAAGATGCGAACATGCGTTCCATCAACTTCAGGTGTGAGTGAAGTTGCAACTTGCTCTCCATCTCCTATTGCTGATGCTCCTTCAGCTCCACCATCTCCCACCTCTTTTCCCTCCTCCAGTCAGTAACTCTTCTTGCCTGTCACTCAATGCCAGCACCTGTATGCCAGCTACTGCACTGTACTAATGTAGTTTTTAAGATAGTACACTTTAAGAGTTAAAATATTTTCTTTATATTTTGTATTTTTTTTATGTATTTGTGTAAAAAGTATTGTAAACATATTACCTATAGTACTGTACTGTTCTAAATATAGTACTGTACTATATAGCTGCTTATGTTAGTTGATTATGTTAGTTGACTGACAGCATACTTATTCATGTCCAACTCTTTGCAATGATATGGACTGTAACCTGCCAGGTTCCTCTGTCCATGAGATTTTCTAAGCAAGAATACTGGAATGGGTTGCCATTTCCTTCTCCAGGGGATCTTCCTAACCCAGGGATTGAACCCATGTCTCTTGCATCTCCTGCATTGAAGGTGGATTATTTACTGCTTGAGACATCAGGGAAGCCTTGTTAGTTGCGTACCTAGGTTAACTTTGTTGAACCTAGGAACAAATTGGACTTATGGACACACTCTCAGAATTGAACTCATTTATGTGTAGGGGACTTAATGTTTACATATATATATATATATATATATTCAGATTGTTTTCCCTTATAGTCTATTACAAAATATTGATTATAGTTTCCTGTGCTATACAGTAAGCTTATCTATTTAATATATAGATACTGTGTTTATGCTAATCCCAACCTTCTAATTTATCCCTCCCCCACCTTTCCTCTTTGATAACCACAAGTTTATTATGTCTGTGGGTCTATAACTGTTTTGCATATAAGTTCATTTGTATCATCTTTTGGGGGTCTTCCCTGGTGGCTCAGCAGTAAAGAATCCACCTTCCAGTGCAGGAGATGTGGGTGGGTCAGGAAGATCCCCTGGAGAAGGAGATGGCTACACACTCCAGTGTTCTTGCCTGGGAAATCCCATGGACAGAGCCTGCCGGGTTACAGTCCATAAGTTTGCAAAAGAGTCAGACACAACTTAGTGACTAAACAACAACAATACACACACACACATAAACACACACACACACATCTTCTTTATCCATTCATCTGTTGATGGACATTTCAATTGGTTACATGTCTTGTCTATTGTAAATAATGCTACTTCAAACATAGGGTGCCTGTATCTTTTTGAACTATGTTTGATGTATTAATCAGTAGCCTTAGGGCTCTTGGTTTCCAAGGCAAATTTCTATAGATCCACAGTATGAGGACAGTGACTCTTTCCTTAGACCTTGGGTGTGAGGATCAAACATTGTCAAAGCCCAGGGAGTAAGAACCAGGCTGCATAAGACCAAGAGTTTGGGAAACAAATCCCACCTGAAACAGACAGTATGAGTACCTGCCATTCTCCTTCCAGAGTGTGGACGCCAGTCTTCTCTTAAATTCAAGATGTGGAGTTGGGCCCCCTCCTTCTCCTTCATACTCACTTCAAGTACATCCCTCTCTAGAAACAGCCTTGGGGAACAGACCTGGCTTCCCTCCAGGGATCTGGCCCATCTCTTGCCTTCTTATTACTAAACTTTGTGGAAAAGATTTTAAGAAAGTTTATAGGGTTGAAAGACAGCATGTCTGTAGCTTAGTACAAGGTTTATGAATCACCTACTTTCAGCATACATATGTCTATTCCTCTGTAATATCTCTATGCCTGGGTATCTCTACTTCCCTTAGTCTCAGTGGAAAGTTTGTATCATAGTGTATATCTAATAGATACCTGAGGGTATCTAACATAAAAATGTTATTTCTAAAGGTATTTAAATAAAAAATTTCAAATTTTGATAAAGACTAGCTTTTGCCTCTTAGGGAATTTTTTTAGCATTTGTACTTTGGTAAACTCTCTGCAGGATGCTAAGAAACATAAGATGCCTCTTTTTAGCAAGGAAAAGTAAAATATTTTATTAAAGTTTTCTATCTAAATATGACATATATACTAATGCTGTAAGTCAAATAATGTGTTATCTTTAGGTGCTATTAGTATGGAGAATTATATAAATTATAAATTATTAATAGATAAAAATAGATTTTTCCACCATATTTTTTCATAATATTAGCTGAGAAAAATAAAAAAAACTTCAGAAGTTACTCTTCATCACAAATGTGTTCTTTTTTATTTTCAGTTTTAAATTTGGAAAATTAGGAACAGGGTTTATGAACCACTGAAGACACAAAAAAATACTGCTTAGTATTCTTGATTAGAGAGATTATAAATTAGTCTGCTTTCATTATAATCTGAATTTATCTTGTTATAGTAGAAATAGATAGGATCAAAGTTCCTATTAAGTGTTGCATTAGCCTAGAATAAATTGGGTACCACTAGTAGTTGGAAATTCTAATGGCTGCCAGGCAGCAAGCCAATGAATATCTTCTGTTATATTAATAATTGCAATGAATGAGAGAATAGACCATAACTACTAGCAAGGCAACATTCTTGCTTTGTAAGCACAGGGTCTATGCATCAGCTCCCATAAAGGTTGAAGGTGACTCTGAACCCCAGCTGGGTCTATTCTCACAGGAATTTCTTTATGTTTGTGGCTGACAGCACAGACATCAGTGAGTTGACAGACCTCTGGGAGCACTATGATTAAGGCATAGCCAGAGATGTCTGTGTATGTTATTTAAGCAAGAGGAATCTTCACTAGGAAGAGAGAATGGAAAGCCAGAACCAGTCGGTTATTACACACTTGCCTACATAATGAACTTTGAAGGTAAAGAGCTGGAATCTGGCAACTTAGAAAAATCATAAACTTCTCATTTTCCCATTTTATAACTTTACTTTCTTGGCTTCATTGATGTTTTCTGACCTTACGCAAAATTGCCTTCATTTACTCTTATGATTAAATTTTTGAGAAATTCCAGGGTTTTTATGTCCAGTTTAAATATTATTACCTAATATATTCAATGAACTAAAACAATTCTGAATAGTTAGAAGGAATGAGACTATCATTGGAGCCCACAGACTATAGCCTTCTAAGCTCCTCTGTCCATGTGATTCTTCAGGCAAGAATACTGGAGTGGGTAGTCATTCCCTTCTCCAGGGAATCTCCTAACCCAGAAATCGAACCTGGGTCTCCTGCATTGCAGGCACATTCTTTACCATTGGAGCCACCAGGGAAGCACTCATTGGAGCCAGTGCTTGCTAATCTTTCTTCTCTCTACTGCGCTACCATAACTCATTGATCCATATCTCATAGATATTACCCAAGGCAGAAGTCAACTAATAATTTTCAAACTTTGTTCAAATGTAATGATACATAAAATCAATATTTATATTTCTATCTAGAGTCGATTCATATGGGATTCTTATAAGTATAGGGCTTGGAATTCTGTGTCCTAAAATTGGGAAATCCTTCACTTGGTGACTTTGAATTCTAAAAGATTAATGACTAATTTTTTTCCTAGTCATATTATCTTCACTATTTCAGATACTCAGTACTGAATCTATAGCATAGCATGTCTCTTGAATAAGAAATCTACACATATCTGAAACGAGATAGATTTGAGGTTTGAAACTAAGTAGGGCTTAAATGGAAGCAGTGATGATTATGGTTATATCCCACCCATTAACAAGATCATCTACCTGAGGAATTGTGAGAAACTAGGATCGTTTGTATTCTATGGTCTAGTGAGGGCCATTAGTGATTGTTCCTCTCCCAAGTCCCTTTCCATACTGTGCCATGCCATGCTAAGTCTCTTTAGTTGTCTCTGACTCTATGAGACCCTTTGGACTGTAGCCTGCCAGGCTCCTCTGTCCATGGGATTCTCCAGGCAAGAATACTTGAGTGAGTCACCATAGCCTTCTCCAGGGGATCTTCCCGATCCAGAGATAGAACCCATATCTCTTAAGTCCCCTGAATTGGCAGGCGGGTTCTTTTACCTCTAGTGCCACATGGGAAGCCCCAAGCCCCTTTCAACCTTTGCTAATTCTAGCCCCAGAAGAGCTCTTTCTGAAACCAAATTTTCACAATACCTATCTTACTGAGTCTGAGGTGTCTCTGAGGGAAAGGAAAACTTCTTAGGTTCCTAGACCAACAAGCTACTGTAGCCCTTCTCTCCACTCCAGCCTCATTCAGGCATTAATGTCACCAGTTATTTCTTGCACCTCTTTCGGTTTTTTGTTTTTCTTTTCCTTCCCTTTCTTCTCCCCCTTCTTCTTTTTCCTCCTGTACCCTTCTCCTTCTCCTTCTATCTCATTTTCCTCCTCCATCTCCTTCTTCTATGTGTTCACAGGGTTTCTGTAACTTGGCAGGGGGTGGGGGCATTTATTTTAGTTTGTTTTGTTTTCAATTAACAGAGGTAGGCAGATCCAGTGTTTTTCTCTGTCTGGAGACTTGGGCTGGTGAGAGCTGGGTGGGTCAGAGACTGTGAACATAGATAAGAGCTCAGGAGTACACAAAGAGAGGAGTGGCAAAGGGAGGACCAGCTAAAGACAATGAAAGCTGCTTCTCTTACTGCTTTCAAGGCTCTGTCCTCAGTTTCCATACAAGTAGATATGCGAAAGAGATTATGGTTTTGTGCTTCGGGGTCTTGCATGGTTAACTGTTCAGAAATACCTGGTCAATATGCCCTGTGTAAAATATATGTGTGTGTGTATGTTTATAAATAGGTGAGTACTGTCACAATATGAAGGCTAGTGGCTAGATAACATGCAAGACCTTGAAAGCCAGAGGGAAACAAATTTCACTCTAACTTTAATTGCAATTAAAAATAAATTTAGTTTAAAAAGTTATGAAAACTAATTTAAATACAAAAGACAGATGCAAAATCACCTGAAAGAAAAAGAATGCTTCCCAGGCCAGAAACTCTTAACTATAATCTATGGAATGTTCTGATGTGTAAAAAAGTGTGTTAATCATTAGAGAATTGACCAACAAGGAAATTACAGGAAAAAGAAGGTTGCTCTGTTGGCTTAGAATCTAGAGATGTTGACCCTCACATAACATATCTATCTTTCCTATGAAGAGATGAATAAGCCATGTCTGAACTTCCTGTCACGATATTTTCTTGGCATGATTGAATCCAGCTACTTGCCTTATAACAGTTTGCTTCCTCTACTTTTACTTGATTGCTTCCTCTACTTTTACTTGCCAGTTTGATTCCTCTACTTTTGCTTACTTTGTATTACTCACAAAGACATAAGTATTCAAGTTATAAATCTCAATGTAAATTAATAAATAAGTACATTGATTTCTATTTTTAGGCTTGTGTGCCTTTTGTTTCAACCAGAATATGTCTTCAAGAGTCAATCTCAGCTTACAAACAAATGGGCTACATTCTGAAATTAATTAATTCAATCAAGGTCCTGTTTGCTGAGATCTAAATAGTGTTGGTTGACATTACCTCTTTTGGCATTACTCCATTGATGTTTTTGTATGCGTGTAGCTGCTGCTAAGTTGCTTCAGTCGTGTCCAACTCTGTGCGACCCCATAGATGGAAGCCTACCAGGCTCCCCCATCCCTGGGATTCTCCAGGCAAGAACACTAGAGTGGGTTGCCATTTCCTTCTCCAATGTTGAAAGTGAAAAGCCAAAGTGAAGTCGCTCAGTTGTGTCCAACTCCTAGCTACCGCATGGACTGAAGCCTACCAAGCTCCTCTGTCCATGGGATTCTCCAGGCAAGAGTACTGGAGTGGGTTGCCATTGCCTTCTCCATGTAGAGGTAGGTGCATATATATGCGTTCATGCATGCCACGTTGCTTCCATGATGGCCGACTCTTTGCAAGTTGGACTGTAGCCTGCCAAGCTCCTCTGTCCATGAGATTCTCCAGACAGGAGTACTGCACTGGGTTGCTATGCCCTCCTCCAGGGGATCTTCCGAACCCAGGGACCAAATCTGAATCTCCTGCAGGCAGGTGTGTTCTTTACTACTAGCACCATCAGGGAAGCCGCTTTATATGTATAGGTGCCAACATGCATGCATGCGTGCTAAGTCACTTCAGTCTCATCCTACTCTGCAACCCTATGGACTGTAGCCCACCAGGCTCCTCTGTCCATGGGATTCTCCAAGCAAGAATACTGGAGTTGGTGGCCATGCCCTCCTCCAGAAGATCTTCCTGACCCAGGGATCAAATCTGAGTCTCCTATGACTCCTGCATTGCAGGTGGATCCTTTACCACTGAGCCACCGAGGAAGTCTGTAAGTGCCAATATAAATATTAGCAATTGTTATCTTTGGAAATTATTATTGTAAGAAATTTGACTTTATTATGAGTGATGCAAGAAACTATCAGAGAACTTTGGACAAAGAGATTACCATACACGATTTGCATTTTTACCAGTGTGCTTTGACTGCCATATTGGGAAGACACTATCAGAAGCAGTGGTAGAAGAAAGATCAGTTAGGAGTCTGCAGTAAGCATCCAGGTGAAGATTACATTGTCTTACACCAGGGTGATGGTAGCAAGGGCTCAACCTGTAAATATATGTTTAAAGTAATGCCAAGTGGATTTTCGAACAGGATGTGGAATTTGTGAGCTGTTTATGTGTGTATGAGCGTGCATACATGCACATGCTCTTGTACATGCTAATCTCTGAATGTGAGTATCTGTGTGGGAGGATTTGCAACCTGGACTAGGAGAGTCTTTATGTTGAGTTTTGTCAATTCCTTTGTTCATCACACTAACTGCCTCAGAATTCTTGCTTTAAAATGAGGATAGTGGTACTTCCCTGGTGGTCCTGTGGTTAAGAAAACATCTGCCAATGTAGGGGATACAGGTTCGATCCCTGATCAGTCCAGGAAGATTCCATGCCACTGAGCAATTAAGCCCGTGGGCCACAACTGCTGAGCCTGTGCACTGCCGCTGCTGAAGCCTATGTACCCTAGAGTCTGTGCTCCACAAGAAATCACCACATTAAGAAGCCTAGGCACCACAACTGGAAAGGAGCCTTGCTTGCTGCTACTAGAGAAAGCCTACATGCAACAATGAAGAACTAGGGCAGCCAAAATCAAATAAATAAAATAAAATGAAGATGGTGGATGGGTAGGTAGGAAAATCAGAAGATATCTCTGGAGCAAGTTCACACACCCAAATGTTAGCCAAAGTGACATGAAGAGTGATACCACCTCTTGGGTGCTGATCAGAGGCCTAGGAGGTAAGGCATTTTCCCATGAGAGCAGTAGCACCAAGATGGGCGGGAGATGGTTCCTTAAGTCAAGGCTTCCCTGGTGGCATTCCCAGTCAGATCTGCCCAGCATGTCACAGGCCCTTTGTCAGCAGATGTCATGGGTGCCCTAAAATGGTGAACAATGTTTTCTTTTTCCTCTTTCAAGCCCCCTCTTTCATCCTATCTCAGTCCATATCCACAGAATCCTGCAAAGTGGATGTGCAGTATGTGGAATCTTAAATAGTCAGACCTAGGACTCCCCTGGTGGTACAGTGGATAAGAATTCATTTGCCAATGCGGGGAACATGGGTTTGATTTCTGGTCTGGGAAGATTCCACATGCTGCAAAGCAACTAAGCTGGTGCTCCACAACTACTGAGCCTATGAGCTGCCACTACTGAGCCTGCACCACAACTACTGAAGCCCACACACTGCTGCTACTGAAGCCTGTGTACCCGAGAGCATGTGCTCCACCAAGAGAAGACACTGTGATGAGAAGCCTGCACACTACAATCAAGAGTAGCCCCACTCACTGCAACTAGAGAAAAACCCCAGGCAGCAAAGTAGACTCCAGCACAACCACAAGAAAAATTTAAGAAAATTTAAAAAGGTGAGATCTGGAAAAATTATGTAGTCATCTGGCCCTGCCACATCTTTATATATAGGAGGAAATGGTTTATAAGGGCTCTGTCCTGGGTTATACAATATATAAGAAAGAATCAGGACTGCACTAGCAAAGGTTTCATGCTTTAAATTACTCTGATCACATTTGATTTATTTTGTGAATTAAAAGTCCACATGCATGTCCTTATAAGGTTTTCTTTTTTTCTCTTTCTCTCTTTTTCTGCTCTGACTGTGGGAGACTACCTGCAAGATGAATATTTGATGAACAATGACTGATCATTCATTGGCATCTATGGAACAACCAGAAATACATTTTAAATCCAAAGGGAACATATTCCAGGATATGTCACATTCTGCCTCAGTATCCCTCTTTCCTCCTGGTGCTGGCTGGGGTGGAGCTATAGTCAGGCAGTCTGCTACTCCTTTTTTGTCATCTGTCCTGTAAGCCTCCTGCTGGGGACCCAGATAGCGGTCAACATGCAGTGTTGAGAACATCTGGCCACACACCCTAAGCCTCAGCATGACTCAGCATGACTCAGCATGGCTGTGTTGGGGGCAGACCCTCGCCCATAAGGCTATGCAGACCGAGGAGATAGGGAGCAGGGCACTGACTCAGATGGGTGTCCTGAGCATGAATGCCAATGGGAAGGAAGCAGTGGAGGTTTAGACAAAAATGAATTATGAATTAAAGGTAAATTGGAGCTTATTTAATTGGAGATGAGATAGCGGGAGAGGATAGAGGGGTCTGGGCTTGTATGCAGGAGAGTCATCTAGTAAATGTTTTCAGAGCAGTTGCTATGTGGTAGACACTAATTTCAGTGCTTGAATCATAAAGACATGTATCTTGCTTTCCAAGAGTCCTAGTCAGAAACAATAGTTAATTATAATATATACAATATTACAATATTTTACATACTTAATAGAGATATATATGGGAAGGGAAAATTATGACTCTCTAATTTTCTTCTCTGCAAGTAGAATAATAGTTAATTAACTTGGCTGTTGTAATCATTTTGCTATGTATATGTATGGGCTTCCCTGGTGGCTCAGTGGTAAAAGAATCTTTCTGAAATGGAGAAGGAATGGGTTCGATCCCAGGGTTGGAAAGATCTGCTGAAATAAGAAATGGCAACCCACTCCAGTATTCTTGCCTGGGAAATCTCATGGACAGAGGAGCTGGGTGGACTATAGTTCATGGGGGTCACAAGAGTCGACTAAACCATCAACACACCACCATCATATATATATATATATATATATATATATATATATATATATATATCAAATCATTATGTTGTACACTTAACACATGTATTATTTTTATTTAAAAAAGAGAAAATAAGAATGACTCAAAATATCTGTATCTCCAATCATCCTTTTGATATTAGGTGTGACTCTAATAGCTACACATAAATACTTGTTATAATATTACAACAGTGAATAATACTTAGTGAGCATGCATTGTGTCCTATCTCTTTACACAATAAATCAATTCTCATGATTTATCCTATAAGTCATATTATCACCCTATATTTCAAACACATGGAGACATTAAGAAATTTGTCCAAAGTTATTTAAGGAGTAGGTAGCATTGGGATCACTGAACTGCTCCCAATTCCTCATGATAACATTTGACTAAAGCATTGTCATCCTTATTTGATCAGGAATGTGCTTGTATTCACTGAAGACCCAACACCCTATATACCCTTACCTGATTTTCCTGACCCCACTAGACTTATGAAACCTCTGATGTAGGAAAGAAGAGGAAGGGAGAGTTTATTGTGGTGAGTAATGAAGCCTCTTTCTGTGACCAAGGGGTTCCTCTCTAAGGCTCAATTCTGTAATACCTCACAGTATTGTGGCTTCCTTGGTGGCTCAGCGGTAATGCCTGCCAATGCAAGAAATGTGAGTTTGATCCCTGGGTTGGGAAGATCCCCTGAAGAAGGAAATGGCAACCCACTCCAGTATTCTTGCTCGGAAAAGTCCATGGACAGAGGAGCCTGGCAAGGTACAGTCCATGGGGTCACAAGGAGTGGGACACAACTTAGTGATTAAATAACAACGCTGGATGCTAGCTAGTTCTATGTATCTTGAAGGATGATGGAGAATGGGTATTTTCTATCATGAGAAACCCATTCATCTTTCAAGGCTCACCTTACATTGCTTTAATCATGTAAGATCTGTTGGTACATTATTTACTCCCCCAAAATAAAGATATCATGAGGCTCAAACTGACCTTGGAGAAGTTAACATATAAAGCAGGGTCCTGCACCGGTAACATTTGTGAGGACTCATTGTCAAAGCTCTGCAAAGGGAGTTTCAGGGAACTTGCAGACCTTTTCATTTTTTGTACTCTTAACTCATCACCACAGCACTGCCCCTGGTGTGGTTTATTGTCTTCATTGCTTGGCACTAATTAAGATGTCACAAAGACCTAAATAAGTAGATATGCCTATCTTTTAGGTTCATTGACTTTAATACACTCTCTTCTTTAACCAAACTTGCTGCTTGGCCGAGGGGTCAAGAGGTCATTTGGGACAGTATGGACTTAACCTACAATCAAACAACCTCTGTAGTCCAAGCTAGAGCCTCTTTTTAATCTGAAAACAAGATAGGGAAAAGGGGCAGTTTAACCTGCTTCTATTTCGTGGGTCCACAGTGGATGTCCATGTTGATGCTTTGTTGTAGAAAGAGCAGTCTTTAGCAGCAAGAGAACTGGGCCTGCATCTTAACCTCACTGCTTACCAGCTCTGTGAGCTTGGAGAGATTATTTCATCTCTTTGACCTTCAAGTCACCCACACTTGAAAAAAAACAGTGTAATGTAGACAATAGGTGAGCCCAGACACCTGGGTTCAGATTAAAAATTGGCTACTTATTTAAGACATTCTCTTATATTTTCTGTGCCTTGGTTTCCTCATCAGCTGAGAAACATTCATGGACTTCTGAATATTGGTAGAGGATAAACTAAATTCATATAATGAACTTAAATTATAACTTAGCATATATGAAAAACTCAAGAAATATCCCTTATCATTAGCATGAATTATGGGGTTGTGAAGAGTCAGACACAACTTAACAACTGAACAATGACAACATATTTCAGGAGATATACTTCACAGAACTACCATATTAAAGGAGACTATTTAAATACGTAGAATGGTACCTGATATGTAGAAACATTTCAGTAAGTGTTAACTCCCATCCTCTTTTAATTTTCCCTTAGTCTAAATCTCCTCTGTTTCTTCAAGTGACTTTCCTGTGTTCTCTAGTTCCTTAATCATCCTGTTTCCTGTTTAACTTCTGGTCAGATTCTTAGTGGACCTCTTATGCTTCAGGATCTAGGGTTGTACATGCTCCATGTGAAGTGAGATTTTCTTAAAGAGCAAAGTTGCTGTCAGCTGCCTTCATCTGCACCTATGCCTCAGGAGTTTCAGTCCAAAAAGCTAAGCTCTGGACTTTGACCACAGTACCTGGGAAGATGGCCCAACTCGGGGAGGGGAAGGCTCTGCTTACACAGCATCTCAGGCCATTGTTAAATGATGTATTGGGCTTTGAAACAGTCTGTAGATCTTTAAGAGTGGTTGGTGTTATTTTCTAGAACTTAACATGTTGCTTTGAGACATCTGGTCCCTAGTAAGCCTATAGCTCTTAGCTGAATTGCTATTACTGGTCCTGACTCTGTGTATCTCTTTTTGTCTTCAATAACCCCAAAGATAGATATAATTATTATCCTTTACAGATGTCAAGAATGTGTTCAGAGGACCAAGGCCCCCAAGTTGGGCTGGGGAGTCTCACGTGGTGGTAAAAAGTAAAATGCTGCTGTGCTGGGCCTCGCTCCCCTTTCCCCGGCTCACTTCTGTTCTCACAGTCTATCTGCCCTGAGACTCACGACTCCACCCAGAGCCGCCAACCTGACCTGACCACCTATCTGACCCAACAGACCTGTAGCCCTGCTGGGCTCTGATAGCCAGCAACTAGTCTTGGCCCTGCCCTCTCTGTGACCTCTGATAGACACATCTTGCACCCCAGCTCCCACAGTCCCCGTGGAGACCTCGGGTTTGCTGAGTCAAAGTTCGCTGAAGTTCAAGCCCAAAGAAATGCCTGCTCCCAGAGTTATAGTCCCAGACTTCTCCAGGCCTGCCTCCTGCATCCAGAGCCCCATTCCTCTGCTCTCCTAGGCCTATCCATCTCATGCTCCTCAGTGGTGCAGCAAAGAGCTTGGAGCAGTGGACTCAGAGTCTGATTTGGGTCCAAGAACTAGTGATGTCTCTTACATGTCTGACTTTAGGCAACATGCCTTGACTCCTCTGAGCTTAGTCTTCATCCCCTTGTCTCAAAATAAGGATGATGATCTTATCCAATTTTATAGAGTTTATGTGGGGTTAGAAGAAAATGTGACACACTCTGAAGTAGCAGCTTATTTAATTAGACTTTATAGAAAAAAGGAAAGGAAAGTGAACTCACTCAGTCGTGTCCAACTCTTTGTGACCACATGGACTGTAGCCTACCAGGCTCCTCTGTCCATGGGATTTTCCAGGCAAGAATACTGGAGTGGGTTGCCATTTCCTTCTCTGGGAGATCTTTCTGATCCAGGAATCTAACCCGGGTCCCCCAAACTTCATGTAGTCTCTTTACCATATAAGCCACCAGGGAAGCCCTTAGAATATAGAACTTCTCAATAAATAGTAGATTTTATCATCCATTAATCCTATTCTCATGTGAAGAGTTGACTCATTGGAAAAGACCCTAATGCTGGGAAGGATTGGGGGAAGGAGGAGAAGGGGATGGCAGAGGATGAGATGTTTGGATAGTATCACTGACTCAACGGACATGGGTTTGGGTAAACTCTGGGAGTTGGTGATGGACAGGGAGGCCTGGCGTGCTGCGATTCATGGGTTCACAAAGAGTCAGACACAACTGAGCAACTGAACTGAACTGAACTGAATCCTATCCATCTTCTCCACAACTCTCCTACTCACTCCCCATCTCCTTATTCCCCCACATTCCTCTTCATTCTCTCTTACTTACAGTGATTTCAGATGTTTAGAATGAGATTTGGGGGATAAGCCATTAAGAAATGAATTATTTCTTGAAGGAGCCACACTCATCAAATGGGTCATCTCAGCAGCATTCAAGGGGAGGAGAGAGGATGAAAGTCAACAGCGGGAGCTCAGGAGGGAACCCAGGCAGCTGTACTCAAGGAACTGAGAGTAGGAAGCTGAGGACCAGTCTCTGGATGCTGGGCTCGTAGGGAACTGCTTCAAGGAAATGGGACACAGACTGGGAAAACAGTTTCAGACTGGAGGTAAGGACTATTTGATAAGACAGATTGAAGAGAGGGCCTCTGGAGGTTTGGAGCAAGGGGATCCCTGTCACACTAAGAAAACCTGCTCCCTCTGGGTACTGGTTTCTTTCTGCACATATCCTATGGGGTTCCTGATTTTAGGCCAGGCTCCACAAAGCCCTAAGTTCTCACTGGGTGATCCCCTGAAGGGGGAGAAAATATTGTGGTTTTCACTCGCGACTGTTTTTTTGCTCTGGTCCCCTCTTTTCCTCAGCTCAGCACATCCGCTTGATAATTTGATTCATCCAGTGAAGAAGTGAGGGGAGAGCCTTCTGTCATGTGTGTCCATCATGGTGTGTATAGAGAAGAAGAGACTAAAATGTAACAACACAGACCGTTATAGAGCTATGTGACTCTAAGAATTCATCAGGGACAATCTTCAGCTTACCCTGTTTCATACAATCACGGTGAAGCACTTTCTCTCACAGGGAGGCACTCGTGGCTTTTCCACTGAGCCCATGTTTTTGTTAAACAACATAATATTTACAAAGTTCTTATGCAAATGAAAATTCTTTAATCCTGTGTCACATAATAATATTCAAATCCCTGTTTCAGAAGATAGCCTTCCCATTTTGGAATAGTCATATATTTGTTAAAGCCAAATCACATGCATTGTAACATGATGACATACCTGTGACCCAGAGAGTCACCCTTGACTTCACAAAGCCAACTACTTAACTAAGGACAATAATCATAACCACCACCCTTTTTCTACTTAGTATACTCTTCTTTCTAGTATACTCTTAGTATGCTCTTCTTTCTCTCTTAGTATACTCAGGGAAATAAGTTAAATGATGTAAGCTACACAAAATCCTTGCTGAAATATCTGGCACATTAATAAGCTTTCAATAAATGCCAGTTATCTTATTATTACTGTTACAAATGCACTGGTGTAAAGTGCAGAATAAAATAGTCAATAAAAATGGCAAAAGACTCTAGAGCACTTAGCATATATAAGCCACAAACTTTGTGCATATTTACTCTCTCAATGTCAGAACAATCTTATGAGGATGTTAAATCCCCATTTTACAGGTGTGAGAATTGAGTCATACAGCTAGTAATTGGTGCTGAGTTCAGCCACTCAGACCATCTGACTCCATAGTCCATGCTCTTAACCATGGCTCTCTACCCCCTAAGACTTCCTTGAAGTAAATGGTTCAACCTCTGAAGTGAGTTAGTGGAGGCAGCTAAGTGGAGAGGATGTCACGTTCTTTCCTAGAAGCGTGAGCAGAGAAGGGAAGAAGAGCACCCTCTCTTCTCCACTCAGGAGCCAGCACACACACACTAGTACCAGTGGGCCTGCTCAGGAGAATTTCCTAGCTGAATGAGAGGACCTCAGGATGTCTTGCTGGTTGAGAAGTATAGGGTTCAATAACACTCCTGGCTTAAGCGTTGAGGGAACTTACGAATTTAACCAACAGAAATTCTCTGTCGGTAGAACGACCATTTTATCTGCACTGTGTGCTAAGTCACTTCAGTCATGTCCAAAAGGGAAATGTGAAGCTCAGGGAAAGATGAAGACTTTCTCGGTGTGATGTAATTTGTCATAGAAATGCCCAGGATAGAACTCAAAGCTCCTGACTTGCTCTCCAAGGCACTTTCCCTGAGCCCTTTGGCCTTGAACTGTGCTCTTTCTAAGAGAAGAAATAGATGGAACCTTAAATATCTTAGGGTAGTTTCCACGCTACAGCCAGGCTGGGTGGGATCCTGGTTAGTTCTTTAAAAATAAATATGCCATTTGAATACAGAAATAGGCAAACCCTGCTCAGGGGCTAGGAGGGAAAGGCTGCCTTCCCGGGTCCTGGTCCTACAGATAATGCTATCTTAGCCCTAGCAGGGCCCCTCCCATGACTGGGCCTTGACGTGAGTCAGCCTAGTCTGGGGTAGGACAAGCCTATCATTCAGACCTGGATGCTGAGGGGAAGAGAGGAGAAAGGGCTTATATTCCACAAACTCAGTTATGACTCTTCTCTCCCTAACAAAAGGAAGGATGCTCAGAGGTCTATGTGTAGCCTGCTTCCCTTTTTGTGTGCTTCAGCCATAAAGAGCTCTCTGCTCTCAAAATGATGGTGAGGTCTTTGCACTATATGCCATCCCATACAAACCCTTGTCTCAGCCCATACCTGACATGGACCATATCTCTCTTCCCAGGCCCACATGCTTGTCTTTGCATAATAGTAAAGGCATCATTGAAAAATTTACTTTTTCAATTTTTTCTCTCGTTTCTCTTTCTTCAATGACTTAATGGAAAAAGTGCATACATTTTTCCCCTATAAACTGACAATAGATTTAATTTCGCAACAACTTTCTTGTGCTTGTATATTTTCACAATAGGTTTTATTTGTTATTCTTGGAAAAAAGTTACAATACATTTTGGTAAACCAAAGAGAAACCCATACAAAGTCAGAAAATAAAAACTAGGCCTCAGTTTTTTATCAGTAGTATAAATATTATGAAACTAACACAATTATGTGATAATTAATATATAGCATCTAGTTGTATGCCTGACACATCATAGAAAACCCAGGAAACGCATTGCAGGGTATTTCAATGACAACATGCTGACCCTGACTGTAGGATAGTAAATATAGACAATACATAGTTAATTTTCCCTGGTGACTCAGATGGTAAAGAATCTGCCTTCAATGCAGGAGACCTAGGTTTGATCCCTGGGTTGGGAAGATTCCCCGGAGAAGGGAATGGCTACCACTCCAGTATTCTTGCCTGAAACAGTCCATGGACAGAGGAGCCTGGCAGGCTACAGACCATGAGGTCACACGGATATGACTAACGCTTTCCAACCCAACAAAAGTGACTAGGGCAGCATTAGGATGAAGGTCAGAATTTAATTTTTAATAATAAAAAAAGACAGATTTTATTTTCTTGGTCTCTAAAATCAGTGCCAATGGTGACTGCAGTCATGAAATTTAAAGAGGCTTGCTTCTTGGAAGAACAGCTATGACAAACCTAGACAGCATATTAAAAAGCAGAGACATTACTTTGCAAACAAAGGTCCACATATTCAAAGCTCTGATTTTTCCAGTAGTCATGTATGGATGTGAGAGTTGGACCATAAAGAAGGATGAGCACTAAAGAATTGATCTTTTTGAACTGTGGTTTTGGAGAAGACTCCTGAGAGTCCCCTGGACAGCAAGGAGATCAAACCAGTCAATCCTAGAGGAAATCATCCCTGAATATTCATTGGAAGGACTGATTCTGAAGCTGAAATTCCAATACTTTGGCCACCTGATGCAAAGAGCCGACCCATTAGAAAAGACCTTGACAGTAGAAAAGATTGAAGGCAGGAGGAGAAGAGGATGACAGAGGATCGGATGGTTGGATGGCATCACCAACTCAATGGACATGAGTTTGAGCAAGCTCTGGGAGATTGTGAGGAGCAGGGAAGCCTGGCGTGCTGCAGTCCATGGGATCACAAAGAGTCAAACATGACTGAGTGGCTGAATAATAACAACAAATCAAAAAGAACTTAAAGAACAAGACTTTGAGTTTTCTGACAGTTGGCACTGGACTAGAATGAGTAATCTGAGGTCCTGTAGTTCCTATTTAACTGCCCTCAGGTAGAAATCTCTGCAAAGAATTAATGGTCCCCCAAACCAGTGCCCTGAGAAAATATTTTTTTCTCATGCAAAAAGTCTAAGCAAGTCTTTGTCCTGTTCCCTGAAGTCAGCAGAGAATGACTCTGGCCCACCTTCAGGGTGAGGGAAGACTTGAGGAGTTTGGGACAGTGACTTTGGGGGTTCACAATCTTCTTTGTCCATCAAGTTTAACACTCCTGTCTAATTCCACAGCTAACACAGTAGGTGAGAGACTGAAAGTGCTGAGAACCTGGGATCTCAGATGCAGGGAAAGAGGAGCCATTAGTGTTCATTCCCTATTTTTTCTTTTTTTATTGAACTCTAATAGATTTACAGTATTATATCACTTTCAGGTGTACAGCATAGTGATTTAGTATTTTTACAGGTTATACTCTATTCAAAATTATTACAAGAGAATGGCTATATTTCCTTGTGCTGTACTATATGTCCTTGTTGCTTATCTATTTTATACACAATAGTTTGTATTGGGTTGACCAAAAGTTTGTTCAGGTTTTTCTACAACATCTAATGGAGAAACCCAAAGGAAGCTTTTGCTAACACGGTTATCTCATAATCCCGTTTCCTTAATCCGTCCCTCCCTTGCCTCCTCCCTTTGGTAACCGCGGGTTTGCTTTCTGTATCTGTGAGTCTGTTTCTTTCTTGCATATGCACTCATTTGTATTACTTTTTAGATTCCACATATAAGTGATCTCATGCCAGTCATTCATTCCCTATTAACATTATTAACATGCTCCTGAGACGTTTTAGTCCAATCATCTATGAAATATGAGTTGTCAGTCGGAATTTTTTTTAATTGAAGGGTAATTGCTTTGCAGAATTTTGTGGTTTTTCTGTCATATATCAACAAGAATCAACCCAGACCTTCCTCCCATCTCCTTCCCCATCCCACCCTTCAGTCTGTCACAGAGCCCTTGTTTGAGTTCCCTGAGTCATACAGCAAATTAAATAAAAATATATATATATTTGCTTCCTTTGACATCAGAATTAAACCTAGGCACTAATGAATTAAACACTGCCAAATATCTCAGATCTGAGACCTAATCTTTCTGTCCCCTCCCCTCATTCCTGTCCCCAATGCCACAAATTATGCAGTTGAGTTTCCCACATTGCATCCAGAGTGCAATGGATAAGCCTTGCCCTTGGAAAACCACCTTAAGGATCATAGTATCTCTCCTGCCAGGTAAATATTAGACCTGTATTTTTCAAAAAGGGTAAGGAGACAATCATAAAGGGAAGATTTAATTCATCTATCTATTCATCTATTTACCACCTATCTATCTATAATATTCATTCATTCATAAATGTAAGCAAAAAGCTTACAGATAGTATGAAAGTGCTCAGGTCCCTGTGGGTGTGTGTTTTTGTGTCTGGGTTGAACCTCAGTGGATGTACAACTCTGCTGCCCCCACGTGGTCTCAAGACTACCCTGCAAGTCTCTGTCAGTTGCTTATTTGATTTTGAGATGCTGTGTAAACCTGGCCCTCTCTGTGTTTTAATTTCCTCTGTATAATAATTTTCAAAATAGAATAATCGTTTCATATGTAGGATGTCATTTTTGAAAGTTAGACAAACTGCAGTTTGAGTTCAGCCTTTGAAACATATATATGGCATTGAGAAGTTTAATTAACTTGTGTAAGTCCAAAAGTCTTCAGTATGAAATTTGTATAATAGGGTCTCCCAAATAGGAGACCCTATTATACAAATTAGATCTTAATTTCTAATGTACCTACATACTTACTATAGTTCCTAGCATAAAGTAAGACCCTTATGAATATTATCTTTTAGTATATATATTTTAAGCATCTTCAGCATATTATTTGGGCTTCACTGGTAGCTCAAATGGTAAAGAACCTGCCTGCAGTGCAGAAGATCCAGTTTTGTTCCCTGGGTCAAAAGGATCCCCTTGAGAAGGGCATGGGTACACACTCTAGTATTCTTGCCTGGAGAATTCCATGGACAGAGGAGCCTGGCAGGCTACAGTCCATGGGATTGCAAAGAGTCAGACAAAACTGAGTATATTATTGCAACGATTTGAGTTTTACATGCAATATTTCTTAGTTTTTAATACACTATGCAGAAATCATTTATCCCCCTTTTCCAAGTGAGTAAAGTATAACTCAGAATATGTAAGAAAATATTCAAGCATTATATAGCTAGAAAATAATTTTATTTATAGAATACTCCAACAATACAAACACTCATAAACTGAAATTGATAGTTCTTATCCCACAGTCCTAATCTCATTCCTCTTCCTACAGGAAACCAGCCTTAGCAGTCTGGTGTGAATCCTTCCAGAATGTATTTCTGATTCATGAGGATGGAGGTGGGAGAGAGGGAGAGACAGAAAGAGGAACAGAGGGGTGAGGAAAGAGATTCAATATTTGTTTATCTCTTGAAAGCTCTTCCTATTATGTTAAATTGAAGGCAATATTTCCTTTTTGAAATCTGGGATAAATAAAGACAGATTAATATCTAAAATCATTTGAAGGTCTGTGACATTCTGAAAATGTAAATTGATATTTTACTATGCTTTGCTTTACTATTAGAAATGGGAAAAGGGTGTAGCCATTTTCTCAGGAGACATCACTGGGGAAAAGGAAGCTGAAAGAGGTGCCCAAATACCTTGTCTCTGCAAGGTGGGGGCACCTACCTTCAGTCAAGAGACCTCTTCAACACTCCCTTCATAGGAGGCTCCACCCATCTTAACCTGGTAACCACATCCGTGTGTCCTTCCTTTGATGGCCATAGCAACAGCAGCAGCCTACTTTTCTAAACGAACCTTCCAGATATGTATCAGACAGTATTAACACCCTGATAAAAATATATAGTTTGTCCTTTTTTATCATTATGATTGCCACTGACATTCTCAGTCTTTCATGTGGTCACTCTGGTTACACTGATGCTCATCGGCTGTGAAACATTAAATCCGGGAAAAGGTAGCTTCATTCTCACAGGTTTAAGCTGAAACTGTTGAGCAGAGTGAACTAGAAAGCTTACAAATATTTTCCAGAAAAGGTGAAATGATTCTTCTCCAAATTAGTGCATAGAGAAGAAAAGTGGACAATGGACCCCATATTAGGATGAGCAACTCTAGCATAAAGCTGCACCAATTTTTAGTCCAGACACAAAGACAGGCTCTGTGGATCATGTCACGGAGGAAAGAGGGGAGAATTAATGGGAGCAAGAAACAAAAGCCATTTGATCTAAAATAGTGGAAAAGAACACAACAACTGATTGTGATGCTAGCAGTGCAAAAGAGATCCTGGTAAAGAGATTAAGGCATGATGCAGGGAGTAGCAGACAACCACTGGTAGTCAAAGGACTTGACTATCAGTAAAAGGATCCCATAAAGAATAATCTAAGGTGGAACAATATTAGATTTAGGCTTAAGAGATAAACTCTGAGGCATTAAAACATAGGATTCCATGACTGTGGGGAGGATGGTGAAGGTTAAGTCGTTTTTCAGTCACTAAGTCATGTCCTACTCTTTGCAACTCCATGGACTAAAGCACAGCAAGCTTACCTGTCCTTCACGATCTCCCAGAGTTTGCTCAAATTCTTGTCCATTGAACTGGTGATACTATCCAACCCTCTCATCTTCTACAACCCTCTTCTCCTTTTGCCTTCAATTTTTTCCAGAATCAGGGTCTTTTCCAGTGAATCGACTCTTCGAGTCAAGTGGACAAGGTATTGGAGCTTCAGCTTCATCATCAGTCCTTCTAATGAATATTCAGGGATGATTTCCTTTAGGACTGACTAGTTTGATCTCCTTGCAGTCCCAGGGACTCTCAAGAGCCTTCTCCAGCATCACAATTCAAAAGCATCAATTCTATAATGCTCAACGCTCTTTATGGTTCAACTCTCACATCCCTACATGACTACTAGAAAAACCATAGCTTTGACTATATGGACCTTTGTTGGCAAAGTGATGTCTCTGCTTTTTAATACACTGTCTAGGTGTGTCATAGCTTTCCTTCCAAGGGGCAAGAATCTTTTAACCTCATGGCTGCAGTCACCATCCACAATAATTTTGGAGAAAATAATATCTGTCACTGCTTCTATTTTCCCACTTCTATTTGCCATGAAGTGATGGGACTGGATGCCGTGATATTAGTTTTTTGAATGTTGGGTTTTAAGCTAGCTTTTTCACTCTCCTCTTTCACCCTCTTTAGTTCCTCATCATTTTCTGCCATTAGAATATTATCATCTCCATATCTTAACTTGGTGATATTTCTCCAAGCAATCTTGATTCCAGCTTCTTGATCCACATAAAGTTTTCTCAGGTGAAGATAATGACCAGACGCATTTATCTCACATGGAGAGGAACATAGGCTCACCAAAACAGGGTTATTTCCTGATGTTAACCAGAACTGCAGCACCGCCCATGGGACATGGAGAACTAACAGAATGAGATAGAGATGCTGGCAAAGAGGGCTAGTTATGACTGTGAGACTGAAGTAGGAGCTTCTTGGTGTTAGCCTCTATGGGTGTGACTGGTAAAGGAACCACAGAGGCCTTTGCCTTAAAGTCACTCAGAAACCTGGGCCACAGTTCAAACCTCAGATGCATAAGAATGCAACAATGGATTTAGATAAAGCTCAGTGGTTCCTTACGTTCCATGAATGATGATCGATTTAGGTGAACTTGAGAAAATGGGCAAATGTGGGGAAAAACTAGGAAACTAAGAAAATCTTTTTCATTTTTGGAGGTCTGGAAGTGATGGTCACTTTATCCTAAGTGAGAACTTTAAATGGCATTGTAATAAAAAGTAGGATTGGAGTAAAAGCAACCAAGTAAGGCAGAAACAAATACAAATGCACAATATCTGACACATGATTTGCCTCAATAATTTTGGGCAGTTTCTCATACAATTAGTGCTTATTTACTGCTTATGTCATGGGCGGATACTGATTATTAGGTAGTTCTCCTGGGTGCTCACCTCCAAGCAGAGGTACAGCATTTGAATTCTCTTCTTCAGAATCTTTTTATCCCTCCCAATGGAAGGAGAGAGGTATTGGGACAAATGATGTGACGTCACCCCTGATTTTTCCAGGAACACACTATTACCTTCATATTCCTTTATCCAAACCAGTCACATGGCCAGCTTAATCACAAGGGCTGATGGATCAGATAGAAAGAACATAAGATTTCAGGGATCTGCACTGTCTCTGCCATACTGGTCATGAGCATTTAGCATTATCTCAAAATCTTCTTTGTTTCAGAAAGAACAAAGTCACTAAAGGGAAGTTCCAGTAATGTATAGAGATTTCTGATTGGGGTACACCATATGCTAATAGATAAAAACGTTGCAAGTTAAGTAATGAACAACTAGAGAATCTCAAAGTTCATAGAACATTTAGAGGCTTTGTACAGTCATCTACATTTTTCTTGAATATTTAAAATGCTAGTAAATAAATGTGTTGCTTGTTTTCAGATATTTATAGCACTGGGCAATCTTTGAGATAGTCTGTTCCATTTGTGTACAGCTCTGATTGTTGTAAAGTCTTTCCTATATCAATCTAAAAATGTGCTTCCTTGTAATGTCCCACAATAGATTTTAGTTACTTTATATAAAGAAACTCAAAGTATGGAATATTAGCTTTGCTCAAAATGCCACTCTACCGATACATTACTACCCATCTTACTTTCTTTACATAAAGTTCAATTCTAACCTCAGTTTCTATCTATGGTTAGAAGATCTTTGTCACTCTTATTTTGCTTTCCCCTCTCCAATTCTTTCGTATATATAGAATGTTAACCTCAATTCATATTTAATATCAGGTTAATGGGTGCATTTTCAGTGCTCAAAGACAGATTTAGGCTAAAACGTCTAACCAGTATAAATATTAGCTTTTAAAATGTGTTTTTTGTATTCATCTGTTCCATTATGACAACATGATGAGGAGATAAGGAAAGGAAATTTCTGATACATTTTCTCTTTTAAAGTCACTTCATATTAGTTAACTCTTTCTTATCTACTCCTGGCAGTGTGAGCTGACCATCTGTTCTATGATCTCAGAAGCTTTTGATAAATAGGCTACATTTCTTATATTCTCATTTCAAAATATTTAGATTCTGTATTTCATGTGTTTCTCCCTAATTAGGCTAAACAGCCCTTTAAATTAGGGATTATATTTTATTCACCTTTGTTAATCCAGTACCTACTGTAGGATCTGAGGCAGTTTAGACACTTAATGAGTTTTGGTGAATGGATAAATTTTAAATGATCCCTCAGGTATCTATTAGATATGCACTATGATACAAACTTTCCACTGAGACTCAGGGAAGGAGAGATACCCAGGCATAGAGATATTACAGAGGAATAGACATCTGTATGCTGAAAGTTGATACCTCTAGGCACACCAGGAGGTTTAGGAGCAAACAGGCACACTTTCACAAACACACTATTCATAAATATACCCTCTTCACACAGACAAGCATCATGTGAGTCTTACATATACTCTCACAAACTTTGCCTTACCAACCTTCTTCTCCTTTATAGGCTCACCCTCTCATACATATTTAGGATATGATACCTTGAGTCATGCAACCCTCACCCAAGACTTCAGCAGATATGTAAGGTCCTTTTTAAAGTGTGATAAATGGATTCAGTATTCTACATATTTTCATCTGCCCAGAACCCCAGAGATAGAAACACTCCCTTCACTTGCACCACAAGCTCTCTCTGTATAGTTATACCTTATTAAGTTTCACAATGTATGATTTGGGATAAAATACTTAACCTAAGGAAATCAACCCAGAATATTCATTGGAAGGACTGATGCTGAAGCTGAAGCTCCAATACTTGGCCACTTGATGCTAAGAACTGACTCACTGGAAAAGACCCCGATGCTGGGAAAGATTGAAGGCAGGAGGAGAAGGGGATAACAGAGGATGAGATGGCTGGATGGCATCACTGAATCAGTGAACTTGAATCTAAGCAAACTCTGGAAGATAGTGAAGGACAGGGAAGCCTGGTGTGCTGCAGTCCATGGGGTTGCAAAGAGCTGGACATAACTTAGCAACTAAACAGCAACAACTTAAGTAGCCCACCTAAATCTCAGTCCCTTCATCTGTGCATTGGGAATTATAGTGAAAAGTAATTCAGTTTTCATGCTGCTTAATTAGATAAAAGTTTGAAGCTCTCAGGACATTAAGTGGCAACAGGAAGATTTGACCACATAATTGACTTTATCCTATTAATATTAGTACATCCTGAAATCATGTTAGAATCTAACTTTATACCTAAGCTTTTCAAACAACCTTAAAAATACCTGTATTTTCCACTTACAAGTTACCCAGGTGAATCTTAATCTTATGCAGTACCTATGCTTATCCCTATTACAATTCACTTTGCTAGTTTTGTTCCCTTCCCTATCTGTCAACAATATTTTTGAATCCAGCTGTTCAACAGTGATAACATTTGATAATCATGCTAAGAGCTATCAGAAGAGTCAAGGCTACTGAAGGCTATAAGGGAACTCAGTAAGAAGTCAGGTAAAGGAAGTGGTTGGGGAAGATTCTCATGGAGGAGTATACAAAAGATGGACAGAAAAGAAAGAAAGGAAAAAAATTATACATGTAATATAGAGACACCAAAGTACTTGTGATTTCTATAAGGTGTGTGAGTAAGAGAGGTACCAAGATAGGAGGATCTAGCACTTAAGATTTGGATCTGGGAGATTTCTGGCTGAGAGAAAATGACAGATAAGGTTTTTCCATGTTGAAGTTGCTGGAATACTCTTAGAGAGCTCACTGCCTGGATAGGCTGTCAGTATGGAGAGTCTCTAAGATGAGGCAGAGAGAATCTAGACTGGACTTGCTATATCCTGGGCTTTGTATATAAGATCTAATCAAATAATAGGATGTGGGGAGGAGGTCCAAGCAGAAAAACCAACTTAGAAACACAAATAACGACAATCCTCAGAGAGCCATGAGCACTAACATTTTAGATCGCATGCTCAGGACTAGCCTAGCTCCATATAGTAGCACAGAGACAACAGCAGATGAATGTTAATTAGCATAACTTATAACATTAGCAACAGACTGTAAGCTATATTTCTTTGTTTAATTTTTATTGAAGTACAGTTGATTTGCAATGTTGTGTTAGTTTCAGGTGTATAGCAAGGTAACCCAGATATGTAAGTATATTCTTTTATTATAGATTCTTTTCTATAATAGGTTATTACAAGATATTGAGTATAGTTCCCTGTGCTATATAGTAGGTCCTTACTGGTTACCTATTTTATATGTAGTACTGTGTATATTTTAATCCCAGCTTCTAATTTATCCCTCCCTGACTTCACATGTTTCTTTCCAGCTTGACTATTTCAACCAAAATGAACAGCATAGAGACAAAGATTTTGGAGAAAGTTGAAGGAAAAACCTATTCAATCAGTGCACAGCATTACTAATGCCAGGTTTTCTGTCTTCATTAGCAGAAAAATTTCATAAAGTAAAAATGCTCTGAGTTCTTCTCTGTCAGAAGGAAGTGAGGAGAGATGGAAACAGGAGGTGAAATATCAGGAAGCAAATTAGAAAACTGGAAAGAAGAAAATTAGTATATTTATGTTTACTGGGAAAAAGGAAAGATGTGCTAGGGGATCTGACTTCAAAACTAGGCTGATAGGAAATTTGTTGGTTGCTATTTAATTTTTAATTGTATCAATTTCCCTTTAACAAAATAAAACATATGAATTTGCTAAGGGAAACTGAAGTTTCAGGAGTAAGTTTCTAGAGCTGTATACATTTGCTAGTTTTCCATACTTCTAAAACAACATCATTTCTAAGAAAGATTCAAAACATAAATAAGGGAAGATGATATCATTATAATTCTATTTTATAGAGCACACAAAGTGTACCTCCAGTTGCACATATATTTTTCAGACCAACCAAGTTTGAACCAGGCTATGTTGTTGTTCAGTCACCAGGCTGTGTCCAACTCTCATTACACCATGGACTGCAGAAGACCAGGCTTCCCTGTCCCTCACCATCTCCCAGAGTTGCCCAAGTTCATGTTCATCAAATTATTGATGCCATCCAATCATCTCATCATCTGTCTCCCTCTTTGTCTATTTATCTTGATACTTATTATTCCTTTACATACATGATCTGGAATGTCCCATCTCACTATTTCCTATGTCCTTTTCCCCAAGATCACTGACATTATATTCATTATTAGAATATTTTATGTATTTATTCTAATATATACTCTATAGTCAAACATTAAATAAGTAGTATATATAACCTTGTCAAGTCAACTTACAGCTGTATGTAATAATTTAAATCTCATCTATCTTGGAAAAGAATAAGTGAGCATAAAACCAAGTTTCTCTTTCAATAATGAGAAAGGCCAAAGTATCCTAAAGATCTCAAGGTCCTGAAACAAAGGCTCAAGCAAGCCTACTGCTCACAGAAAACAGATGAACAATGCTTCTATGAATCTTCTTGGTCTTGATGCTGTATATAAGGAGATTCATGAATGGAGGAAAGAGAAAGTAGACATAGCTCATGGTAATGTGGACCACATGTGGCACATGTGTCCCAAACCTGTGGATGAAAGTCAGGCCAATCACAGTGATGTAAAAGACCAGGACACATGTGTTGAGAGCCTTAGCTCGCTTCTCTCCAGAGGCAATGCCCATCCCTGTCTTAAAGATTAGGGTATAAGAGACGAGAATCATCAGAGCATCTAGGAAGAAAGTCGAAGCAACCAGAATAACTGGGTACACATGATTAAATGTAATATCAGCACAGACGAGTTTCATGACATCTTGGTGGAGGCAAAAGGCATGAGAAAGAATATGGGAATGGCACTATGGGAACCAATAGAGTGGTAGAATTGGGGATACAATGGACACAAAGTCCCCCATTAATACCCACAGTCCTATTTTTATCACCCAGGAAATGGTAAGAATGGAGCTGTACCTCAGAGGGCTACAGATGGCAATGAAACGATCATAGGCCCTGGCAGGCAAGATACCTGATTCTACAATAGCCAGTGTGTGAATGAAGTAGGATTGAGTGAAACAAGCACTCTGGGCAATTTCCCTCTGATCCAGCAACAGGACACGCAGGACTGTGGGCATTGTAGTTAGCATCATACCAAGATCTGTACCTGTCAGCATAGTCAGGAAGTAGTACATGGGTTCATGAAGACTGTGTTCATTCCAAATAAGGAAGAGCAGCGTGCCATTTCTTTATCATAAAAGATAAAGAAAGGAAGAGAGATCCAGTGTTGAACTGCTTTTAAGCCCAGGAAACCAGTTAGCAAGAAGGGAGCTGTGCTGTTGTTGGATCACATGGTAGGTTTTGTAGGTGAGGCGCCTTTTTCAAGGCACTCTTATTATGCAGTATTTGTTCTTTCTCTCCATCTTCTTACAGCATATTATCAAGCCATTTTTTTCCCTTAAATGTACAAGAATTTATGTACTGTCTCAGTCTTAATTAATTATAAATCTCTATCCACAAAGCCTCTTCCTGGAATAATAAACAAACATAATACTAACCAAGATAATAATCTCAACAATTTTCAGCATCCAACTTTTATTCTATCAATCACACATCTATGTTTCTAGCCTTTATGCCTAGTTACACAAATGATTCTGTGGCTCTATTTCATACTCTTCACTCCGTTATTCCTCTTCATATAATCTTTCACATTTAGGTATTTTCCCATTATGAACCAATTAAGATTTTCTCTCTTGAAACCAATCAGATATTTGTGTCACTGATTAATCACTGAAGAAAATGATTAATCCATAGAATTGAGTCCATCACCAAGAAATATTTGAGAAATATCAATAGTGATATCTCAAGAGGAATTTGAATAAGGAGATGACTTGGGAAAGTCTAGAGAAATCAGAATAAGTGGGCATGCATGCATGCATGTTAAGTCACTTCAGTCGTGTCCAACTCTTTGGAACCCTATGGACTGTAGCCTCCCAGACTCCTCTGTCCATGGGATTCTCCAGGCAAGAATACTGGAGCCAGTTGCTGTTCCCTTCTCCAGGGGATCTTCCCCAGCTGGGAATTGAACCCAATCTCCTCTCCTGCATTGGCAGGCGGGTTCTTTACCACTAGCGCCCCTCGGTGGGAAGAGTTGATAAACTCGTTTTGGCAAGGTATATGGAGCCCCACTCCATAGGCACCGGGCTCAGAACATTTTCTGTACTGCAGAAGACCTGAGGCCTGAAACACCAAGACACAAACTTTAAAACAGGAAAAGAGATGGTAGTTGAGAGCTCTCACGGGCAACATTTTGAGGAAGACAACTCCTGGAACAAATGTCTCAGAAGCTAGAAGCCTAATACTTATACTGAGTCATAGATTTTAAAAAAGCATGAGTATCTGAATGACAAAAGCAGTATCAGAAATTCTTAACTGAATGCATAAATTTTACACAGCCATTTCTGTGGGAAAGGTAAGGCTCCCAGGGTGAAAAAGATGGTTGCTATATTGCTAATGGAGGCATCATATAGAACTTCTTGTATTTATGAATCTAGAAAGCTCACAACCAGAAAAAATTAAGAATAGGCTTCTATAGAAAATATTGAAATATGACATATTTATAATTATACTCTTATCAAATCAAGTTAGTTTTGTTTGCTTTTAACCAAGAAATTTCACAGCAAGCTGATTGCAATAACCTAGTGGCTCAAATGGGTAAAGAATCTGTCTGCAGTGCAGGAGACCCGGGTTTGATCCCTGAGTTGGGAAGATAGCCTAGAGAATGGAATGGAAACCCACTCCAGTATTCTTGCCTGGAAAACTCCATGGACAGAAGAGCCTGGCGGGCTGTAGTCCATGGGGTTGCAAAGAGTCAGATATGACTGAGCAAGTAGCACTTAACATAAGAGAAACATTAGTTTCTTCCAAATTCAATTGAATCTATATGTACCCAGGGTCTTTTTTTTTTTTTAATTTAACACCAAAAGCACTTTGTATTGAAGTATAGCTGATTAGCACAATGTTGTGGCAGTTTCAGGTGAACAGAGAAGGGACTTAACCATAAATATACATGTATTCATTCTCCCCCAAGCTCTCCTCCAATCCAGGCTGGCACATAAACAGTGAGCAGAGTTCCATGTACTGTACAATAGGTCTTTGTTGGTTATCCATTTTAAATATCTCAGTGTGTACATGACCTTCCCAAAGTCCCTAAGTACCACTTCCTCCTGGTACCAGAGTCTTGTTAAATATTGTTTTCTCTTATAAACATCACTACTGATACCTCTGAAGAGGAACTCAGAAAGAATGAAATGACAATCTTTGTACCCCTTCCATTTCATAAAAATATAAAAATAAGAATAGATTTTTGAAGATTTTGCATATAATAACGTATCTAATAAAGAACAGTGGATGGTGAGTGGAGATGGACAGAGGAAATGTGAATGTTCCGTGGAAATGACCACCACTTCAGGGAATACTGCCAATGACAAAAAGACTAGTCTGGACATTGAAGTGGCAGGTGCTTTGTTGATGTGGATACTGATGAGATTGACACTAAGTTGGTCCACTGAACTATGACCCATGTGGGGCTCCCTTGTCAATGCCTATTTGTCTGACGTGTAAATCATCATAAATCATCATTCCTACCTACACCAACCCCTTAACCTTTCAACACTGTATTTCTAAAATAATAAAACTTGTGAAACAAAAAGAAAGAGAATGGATAAATGCAAAAGTTTGCTGTTTGGGATATGTACAGATGACCTATTAGGACCAGCTGTCACCCAGTAAGTGGACCAGAGGAAGGAAGCAGGAGAAAAATCTAAACTTGCTTAAATGACATGGATTTGTAAAATCTGAACTGAAGGTTTTTGATTTTGGAATTTGAAGTGATTCAGGTACACAAACTGTATGGGGATTGCTTTGGGAATAACCATTAAAATGTATTATTTTTGATAGACTAAATTAGAATCGTACTCTATTCATTACCTCCAGTCTCTAGCAGCAGCCACACTGGAATTTAATTATGGCAAATGGCAGTTCCAGAAACTGTCCTCATATTCCCAATATGCCAGAGGGAGTAGCCACTCAGTTTAGGGTGTCTCTTATTTGCAATGTGTGACAATAGTAGTCACTTCAGTAGAGTATCTCATCACCATCAGGCAAGCTTGAGGCTCCATCAAAGATGCAGAGATGGCTAGAATTTACTATCTCCTCTCCCTCCTCAGTGGCTCTAATGGTAAAGAACCCACCTGCCACTGCAGGAGACTGGGTTGAGAAGATCCCTTGGAGGAGGGCATGGCAACCCACTCCAGTATTCCTGCCTGGAGAATCCCACGGACAGAGTCCATAGGGTCGCAAAGAGTAGGACACAACTGAAGCGACCTGGCATGTGCGCACTGCCTTTTCAGAGTCTTCATTGGTCTGATCCTCTGAAAATAGCTACCCCTGAGTCCTTAGTAGTTTCTAAGAGTAACCCAGATAAATCATTTAGAGTTTATTCAGCTTGCTGTGCTGGCTAGAGACTAGAGAACTGTTCTAGAAACCTGTAGTATGGACATAAGAAGTTGAAAAATGAAGGGAAAGAAGAGAGGACATTAGAATTATGCTGAAGAAATGGAAAAATCTTCTCTTTACTTCTGTGTAATCTGAAAGCACCCCATATAGTCAGCACCTCCTGACTCCATTTCCTTCACACTTGGATATTGCCTAAGAATCTGTACTCCTTTGTAAAAAAAAAAGTTATATCTAGATATCTATATATTTAGATAGATAATTTCAACTAATAATGAGAAGACAGGTTGAAGGCAACAATACCAAGGATCTCAGCTTTTAAGTGAAAGTTTAAATTTTGTCTTAGGTATAAATTATGATGGAAAATAGATGTAGAGAAAATTTGTGAACCCAGGGAAGCATTCGTTTTAGGATAGAAGGACATATCTCAAAGAAACTGGACAAAGAAGTAGGCAGAAATATAAGAGGATAGTAAAGGTGATCTGTAATTTAAAAAGCAAATGGAAAATAAATTTTATAGAATTAGGCAGTGCTGTAGTTTAATAGGGAAAAATGTCATAGAATTTCCAAGTAAGATAAAAATGGGAAATATCAATTTGGGGGGCAATAGGCTTTTGGTGATCTTGACATTTTCAATAAAATGGTAGAAATACATTCAGAATGATTGCAAAATGGAAAACGAATACTTAACGAGAGAGTGAAAATACATTTACATTCTACAGATGAGAAAATTGAGCCTTTAGTAGGTTACACAATTTGTCAAAAATCACACAATTAATAGGTGGTATATAAGAATTCAAACTCAGGTTTATCTGACCCCTGAACTCATGATCTAAGCCAACATCCATTGAATATAAATTGAATATAAATGCTAATTCCATTGAATATAAATGCTAATTCTCCTGCCCAAATTTGCCTTCCCATATAGTATCCTATTTCCTAAATTATTCATTTTGTTAAAAAAAAAATAAGTCTAAAATGCTTTTCCTCCTTAACAGCCATGCAGAGGAGTTACTCTTAAAGCATTTTTGCTGCAACTGAATCCATGTATTTCCTTACCCAGGCCACAACTTTTTCTTTGTGGTTCCTGAGCATGATCTGCGGATTGGTTTGTTCCTGGATCTTTACCTTGTGTTCAGAGTCCTGATACGTTTATTTGTTAAAGAAACAACTCCCAAGGGAGTTATTCCAGCTCATTTCCGACATAGGCCATTTGGGAATACCAAATGATCTTTTTTTCCCTCTCCCATCTGAAAAAGATCTGGCCTGCTGAAGTTGCCCCCTGGGCCCTCCTTTTCTTCTCTGTGTGGAGAATCTCTAAGTGAAGCAGTGTCTCCACCATCAGATGAAGCAAGCCTATCCAAGTCACTCTCAAGAGTTCTATGTGTCATAGAACAGGAAGATAAGTCTGATTCTTCAAAACTGCTGGCCTTGGCAAAAACGATTCAATTACTCTTTTTTTAAACTGTTCTTGAATTATATTTTGACACACCATAATATTTTTAGGAACAGCAATATGAAGAGACCATCACATCCAACGCTTTACCAAATTTTTAAAGGAAAAGTGAAAGTCGCTCATTAGTGTCCGACTCTTTGCAACCCCATGGACTATACAGTCCGTGAAATTCTCCAGGCCAGAATACTGGAGTAGGTAGCCTTTCCCTTCTCCAGGGGATTTTCCCAACCCAGGGATCAAACCCAGGTCTCCCGCATTGCAGGCAGATTCTTTACCAGCTGAGCCACAAGAGACCACCAAATCCTTGAGCCACTATCTATTAATAAAATTTCATCAGACATCTATTTCTTGTTTCTATGGATTGAAAACTCCCTCCCTCCTGAGGTAATGCATTCCATTTTTGACTCTATTATATATGTGATATAATTATACACTGAAATATAAATCTACTTCTCTGAACGATCTACCCCTTATCCCTAGTCCTGATCTCTAAAGTCAAATGATCAAATTTAAACAATCATATTCATATCTCACCTCTAAATGTTGTAAAAATATCTGCATTAATATTTCTGAGACATCTTTCTTGATAGCTGAGCATCCAGTAGTGTGTTAACTGTTTGTCACATAATGTTTCCTAGTTCTGATTCTTTTATTATTGTCCTGCTCCATAATAATCTGGATGTTATCAGATCAGCCTCATTCTGCAAATACCCGCTTAATACCTGCAGATAGCCATGCTTAATTTCTATTTTAGCAGTCTATGATTGTGCGGGTCTGCAAATACATATCCAAAACCCTTGTCTCAAGCTGCATTCCAGAATCCAGTCTTTCAGATTTAAAAAAAGTCATAAAGTGACTTCCCTGGTGGTCCAGTGGCTGAGACTCCCTGCTTCCACTGTAGGGGGCATGGGTTCAGCCCCTGGTCAGAGAACTAAAACCCCACATGCTGCACAGCATGGCCCAAAATTAAAGCAAAATAGTCATAAAATGTGCATTCTATATTATGCATGACACCCCTAGCAGGTTGCAACCTGTAATACCTTATAAACTATCATCTGTTTATATTAAGATAATGAAGAAAGACTAACTTGTATGTTCAGATCAGATTTTGCTACAGTGTGATCTTAGACTGTGTCAGACTTTTGTCAATAAAAATATCCTTCATAAATAGTTTTGCAGAACATTTGATTTCAGAATTATAGTTAAGGGATTGTAGCTTTTTAATAACTTTTTATCAAGTTAATTCACATTGCACTCATAATAAAACTTCTGAAAGACTTTTAAAGGAATTGCATTTTCATTTCATAGCAAAGAGCTTAGTTGTGGTTGGTGCTCATTAAGTACTAGCTGAGTGAATGAATGCAGAATCATTTTATCAAGCAATTGGGTTTGTAGTCATACATCTTTTACTTTTATTTATAAGAAGATTAATTATTTTAGATTCTGTCCCTCACTCAAGTATGTCGAATTATATGTCCTTTTCTTGTTTATCATTTATTTATCTCCAACTTTTATTTCAACCATATTGCAGAAAGAACTGTGTAACATGACACCATCATGTTACAGAAGAGAGATGTATGTGTCTATTTCCTTCTGAGTGCTTTTATTGATTTGTGAGGATTAAGAAAAGATTTTTTTCAACCATTTATTATAGAGCTTATACTTCTCTATCTTGACTGAAAGACTGCTTTGAAAAGTGTTATTGATGTTTAATTACAATAAGTCCACCTGATTCTATAATCTACCCAGACTACTGACTGCTTAGACTAATACTTGGAAGAGGGTTTCAGTTTCAATAAAGTCTCTACCCAGAGGATACTATACTACAAGGTAAATTTATTTTCTTCCTCTTGATGTCAGCTCTGTCACCACATGGGAAAAACAGAAACTGAGGCCTACGCTCTGGGAGACAGAGGGCCATGTGTGTTATTCTAGCCAGGGAGTGGCAGAGAGGCCTGCGGTCTTCCCAAGTGGCCCGGGAGAGACTTTGTCTCTCCCTATGGAGTTCTTATCTAATGATCATTTCTAAGCCTTAGTGGAATAGCAACTCTTAAGGGTAAGCATTGAGGTGAGAACACACACACAGTTTTGTCCTATAACTGATACTTAGTCTTATCTCTGAAGGCAAAAGGCACAGAGAAGGAGAAAGATAAGAGTAGAAATATAACAGAGGGCTATATGAGAGAAAGAAAAGTGAACACAGACAACAGCACAAACAAGAGGAAGAGATGTAATATAGAGAATGATTTGTCATGATGACCCCACCCTGTCCATTCACTCAACATCCATCTCTCTTCCCCTTTCTGCCTCTTCCAATAAATAGAGCATTGTAGGAAAAATATCTCAATAGTCCTAAGCTAACAAGAAAATCTGGGTAGCAAGCTGGATCTCTTGATTATTCATATAAGCACCCATAATCAAACAAAACAAAACAAAACACTGCTTAACTATAAAAGTCATTATTTTCCAGGAAATTAAACATTATGTTGCAATCTGTTACCCTGGAAAGAATCCATAAAGGCAAATATCTTTCCTCAGTGTTCTATTTACCTTCTTGCAACATGTGCTTGAAGGAAGAGCAGTCCAAGAAACCAGTCAAATTTATTTCCCTCTCTATTGTCTCCATTCCATTCTCCCAGGATCACCAAATCTTTACCTAGGACATCAGAAATTAAGGGGAAAGGTGATTGCTGGGTCTTGATGTAGAACCTGGTACAAACATCATTTCTGACCACAGGGTAAACTGGCAAAGTTATTTATATGGAAAAAGGCTCCCTAGGGTCCCTCATACAATTAGGCTTCTGGGATATCTTTTCCTAGCCTACTCTGGGGAAGGAGGTAGGTCCCCAGAGCTGTGGTCTATAACTCCACATTTTTATTGCAGACAGAAAGCAGAATTATAACTGAATCTAGCAGATAGAAGTCATGCTTTCATATGACCTTTGTCCTTTCTGATCTCCTCCTCAACAGAGAAGACACCATCAAAACAGTATTTCACTTTATCATTCCTAAATCCTGAAGTGAGGTCACTAAACTTAAATGAGGCTTGAAAATTCCCTGACACTCACCTTCCCTTGGCTTCAAATGAAGTCATTCATTACAGAACTTGACAAATGCATTCTTGAAGCCATGTTTTTTCACAAAGGAGTGGAAGTGCTGAAAAATTTCTTCAAGGAGTAAGGTTTCTGTCTCTTGGTCATAACCAGAGGTCATTGTTCTTGCCTCTAAAACAATTCAAAGCAAATTAAAAAAAAAAGTCTTTTACTTTTAAGTATCAAATAGTAAGATAACATGCTAAAGGTAATTTTTCCATCCTTGATTTTCACTGATGGTTTGTACTTGAGTAGAGAGGACTATAGTCACATTCTGGCAGAAATAAGCACCTGAGGGTCTTTACTATTTTGTCTCAGCCTTATACCCTAAATTTATCCTATAACCTAGCCCAACTGCAAGATCTTGAAATGACGATGAGCACTATGTGGTCAAACATGCTGGTAACAATCTGGCTTCTGACATTTCAGATTCAGCTAAGTTCTTCCTGAACTTATACTCAAAAATACTTCTTATACTAAAAAATCCTTCTGACAATCAGTGTGTGTGCATGCGTGCTCAGTTGCTTCAGTCGTGTCCGACTCTTTGCGACCCCGTGGCCTGTAGCCCACCAGACTTCTCAGTCCATGGGATTCTCCAGGCAAGAATACTGGAGTGAGTTGCCATGCCCTCCTCCAGGGGATCTTCCCAAACCAGGGATCGAACCTGAGCCTCCTGCATTGCAGGTGGATTCTTAATGGACTGAACCACCAGGAAAGCCCTCTGAAACCCAGTAGGATTTGGAAAATCATGATTTGGAGTCAGTTTCTGAGAATGACTTGGATTTGGATGTTCTTATACCTGAAAACTCTTTGTACTAAATATAAATTTAGAGGTTCCTTGAATTGAGGGAGCCATATTTTGAGCTCAAAATGAGGTGGAAGTAGCAAGCAACTGAGATAACCTACATCATTTCCAGCTGCCTCTCCTCACTTGAGCAAGAGTAGATTTACACTCTTACTTACGTAGCTCTCCTCTCCTTTCTGTGTAACACCGTTCCTGGCACCAGTGACATCAGTAACATCTGTAGTTTCATCTCCTGACTCACCTAGTTTTTTTTCTCTGCTCTAATTATGACGTAATAGAGATGTAGTGTCTACCCTTTGAGGATATTTTAACTTGAGTCACGAGTCCCTTTCGAATTGGTCAGAAAATTTCAGTCAAATAAGAATAATAACTTATTCCTTGAGACATTTCACACTTCTAAAATGGAGCCAAGACACATGTACAGAAAGCAACGATTTTCCTGTAAAAGTGTGGAAATCTGCTCCTTCAGTATCTCAGGCCATGTTCAAAGCAAAAGAAAGAAGAGAGAACTACATTTTCCGCTCAGACAGAGTTACCCACTGATAGATGCTCTGGAGTGGGCCCAACATCTGAGTGAAAGATCGGGATAGGAATGAGGACAAAGATGGGAGAAGGTACTGACTGTCTATTTCCTCTCATTATCCTTGGTTTCTCTAACCACAAACAAATTTTTTTCCTAAGCAGGTACTGCCTTGGAAAATAAATGTAAACTTATGGTTCTTGAGACATAGCCATAATCATTTAATGGAGGAGGTAGAAACTGATGAGATAATTGAGATAAGTGATACAACACTGATCAAGGAATAATTTTTACTTCTTTTTAGAAAAATTCCTGCTTCAGTGACCAAACACATAGGTTTCCATATATGTCTTTGGATATCTGTGCGGGAATTGTTTAGAGTTAGAGATTGATTGGCTATAAATAGACCAAATTTTATCCATCTCACCCTAACTTTTTTATCCTTATAGCTATTCCTCTCTGCCACCTTTCAAACTAAATAAAAATGTTTTAGTTACATCATAGACACACCTCTAAACACCTAAGGTGAGTACTTGACACTCAAGAACTGAGTGTCAAGCAGAGATACTTAGTATACAGAACTTATTTTTAATTTCAGAAAGCTAGATCAAAGACCTGGGCTTAAGAAAAATACCTTGGACGATTTGTAGCTCTATTTTGACAATTATTTTACCAAGAGATTTGATTATGGGGAGTTGACATGAAATTTCTTTGCTCCCCTGCCAAAAACCAGAGTTCTGACTTTCTGGGTGAGGGACTATGATGGGTAGAGATCAGGCTGTAACTTTATGGGTAGTAAAAAGGTGAAGAATGCCACTCAGATCTGCTTGGTCTTGGCACTGTAGATTATAGGGTTCATTAATGGAGGGAACAGGAAATAGACATAACTCATAATGAGGTGGACAATATGTGGAGCATGTTTCCCAAACTGATGAATCAGAGACAATCCAATCACTGTGACATAGAAAACCAGGACACAACAGACTTGGGACACACAGGTGTTGAGGGCCTTGACCCTCTCTTCTCTGGAGGCAATTCTCAAGACACTCTTGAGTATCAACACATAGGAGATGAGAATAATCACAGAATCCAGCACAAATATAAGGACTACAAGGACCACTGGATACAGTCGATTGAAGGTAGTATCAGAACAGGTCAGTTTGATGACATCCTGGTGAAGGCAGAATGCATGGGAAAGGACATGGGAATGGCAATAGGGAAAACAAATAAAAGGGTAAGATTGAGGGGGCAACAGATACAAACTGCCTCATCAGAGCTCCCAGCCCAACCTTCACCATTCGAGTATTAGTGAGCATAGAGGTATATCTAAGGGGGTTGCGGATGGCAATAAAATGATCATAGGTCATAGCAAGCAAAATTCCGCATTTCACAAAGGAAAGTGAGTGTATAAAGTAGGCCTGAGGAAAGCAGGCTACGTTTCAAATCTCCCTGTGATCCAGCCAGAGGACCCCCAGCACTGAGTCAAGGCCAGCTCCAGATCTGTGGCTGCCAACATGGCCAAAAAGTAGTACATAGTCTCGTGGAGATTATGATCTTCCTTAATGAGAAGGAGGAGGATGCCATCGCCTAAAAGGACAGAGAGGTAAAGGAAGGGTGTGGAAATCCAGTGGTGAGCTGCCTCCAAGTCTGGAAAACCAGTCAACAGGAAGGAATTGAAGCTGCTGTTGGGCCACATGTGGGGTTTCTCCAGGAGAAATGTTCTTTTTTTCCTCAGTTATTATCATAGAAATGCAGCTCTACTTTCAAGGTATCACTCCAAATGTATCTTCTCAGAATTCTTTCTTAAAGGTAAGAATAACATCAATATAAGCCATTGTTTATGAGAATATATTCGTAAGACAATCTATATTTTTTGAGTTCTCAACTGCATATTCCAGGAACCATCACTTACCTAAGCAATCAAATCCTTAGAAAACCTCACCTGGTCATCCGCATGTCCACAAGCTCCCCAGGGAATTTCTGATGCATACTACAACTTAGACCTATTTTTATTAACTATGCTGCTTTCCCAGAATAATCTATCCTTGAGGAATTTCAAGGAACTCAATTTAAATGTCATTATAATCCACTACCTAAAATTCAATTATCTTCACAGTAGGGCTTCCTTAACCCACATTATCCTGCATATGTATGATTGAGTCTAAGAGAAAAATGTATAAGAAAAGAAGCTGTGCTACCGCCGTGTTTGCTAAGGAGCAGGTTGATGTGGAGAAGAGACCCTTTTCCTCCCATTCCATGGATTAGTTTTGGGAAAACAAAAATAATTACCTTAAGTAATTATCAGCCTCACCCAGACAGTACAGAATACTCACTACCACTATTGTGGCCCAAACTAATTCAAATTTAGATGAACATAGACCCTCAGACTGGAAAAAATGCTTAGGCCAGGGAAGGATCTGACTTACGATAGAGTTTCTCCTTGCATTTGAAAATTTTATATTCTCTTATTTTCATGTAGCTTCTTTCTCTTTCCCCATTATTTTTCTGTCAGCCCTCTAAAATAACTCCCCAGGACCTGATTTCTCTCCTTTCAAATTCTCCATTTGTATTTTTAAAAAAATCTAGATTTTCTTCCTTTTATATCTAACCATAGGCTTCTGAATGCATCTTACCCAATATTAAATGAGGCTCATTGTTGCTTAAAGAGAGCATTTCCTGTTAATGGAGGAAGATGCATGTCCTTTTAAGAAGTCTTCGACATTTCTTCTGCCACTAGCCTATGGGCTTCTTGTTTTATTTGCCATGCTCAATACTTAGCAAAGTACCTAATATGTGAGATATATGTGTATATCTCACATATACATCAATAATACATATATAGGTATACCTACATATATCTATGTACATATCTACATACATGCATATATATGTATACACATGTATTTATATACATTATACACCCAGTAGTTTTTGAACACCCAATATATGATAAGCATGGCATTTTAAGCACTGAAAACAAATGGTAATAAGATAAACTACCTGATTTTATAAAAATAAAGTTTAAAACTGAGATGGGAGGTAGAAGGGAGGTTCAAGACAGAGGGGACATATGTATACCTATGGCTGATTCATGCTGATATATGGCAAAATCACAATATTTTAAGCAATTATCTTCCAATTAAAAATAAATAAATTCAAAAACAGAAAAATTTAGATACATATAAGAGTAATTTTAGAATAAAACAGTACTATTCAATAGATTGTTTAAAATTGCATTGCATCCAGGTTCCAGGTTAGTCTAGCAGTTTGGGTGACCTGAGACTGCATCTCTGAGGAGGTGACATTGAGCTGAGATCTGAATAACAAGGAAGAGCTGGACATATGAAGATCTAGAGGAAGATCGCTTCATTGATAGAGGAAAATTAGCATGCCTAGAGCTTGGTGAGCAAACAGAAGAGGGATAACAGGGAATATCAGAAACCCAGGCAGTGGTCAGGTTTCATAGGTCCTGGAGACACTAATAGGAATTTTGTTTTAACTACAAATGCAGTTAGAAGACAGTGAAGAGTTTTAAAAATCTCAGTGGAGGAGGAGCAATGACATATTATGATTTGCATTTTGAATGATCACTTGGGCTGCTAAGTGCAGAATGGGATTATCAGGAAAGATAAAAGGAAGGAGAAAGCTATTGAAATAATTTAAATGAGAGGTGGTGATGACTTTGAGGAGGAGAGCAGCAGTGGTAATGGAAAAAAAATTAGGATGCACTTTTGAGGAAGTGCCAAGACGCATGTTGGAAATGAGGATGAGGGGAAAATGAAATGAGAATACTCCATATTTCTAACTTGAACTAATGGGAGACTGGTAGAATTTTTTTACTCAAAAGGGATAGTCTGAGGGGGGTATATATTTACTTGTGAAAAGGTCAAGTGTCATCAGTAAATATGACTGAATTTGAGCAAATGCATGTTCTACTTTTTTGCCTGTCACATACTACAATGTTTTTTTAAGCTTTTTTTTTTCTTTCAAATTAAAAAGGTGGTCTCATTCAAACATGCTTTTTTGAAGTTATTTTGCCAATGTAAGCCACCACCCATAAGATACTCCCAAAGAAAACTATCCTCTTACCTTCTACATGTACAGAGGAGATCTAGTTGCAAATTTCCAGCAGTAAAGAGTTACCAGACAACTGGGCATAAGGGTATGGTTCAGCCCTTTTGGATTGACCCTAAGGAATGGAAAATTGACAGAATCACTTCTCATTCTCCCTATTCTGTCCCCAGAAGTGAGAGACAAACCAAAATTTAATGCTTATTTAAAATATAATAAGTGATGTTTATTCTTCAATCACTGGATGCAAATATCATCCCACATGGCTGATCCTCTTTTGTGTTCTTGATGCAGCTTCATTCTGTTTCTCTGACCCTTCAGCAGTGATATTCTTTAACCCAATCTCTTACTGAAATTTTGTAAGAAACCCCTCTTGTTAAAGACTATATAGCACAAGTAGTGTATCACTACAGAAGGGAAAAAAAAAACTACACAAAGTAGAAGGGATCAATTCTATTTTGCCAACAGCTTTCAACTCAGTTCCCTCTTCTCCATTCCCAAGAATTTCATGCAGATACATATTGTACTTCATGCTGTAGAAAATTCACACATCTTAGGCTGGGAGCTTCTCTAGGTTCACGAGAAAGACCTTGAGTGAAAAGATAAAAGTTGAGGAAACACCATAGGGAAGAGAAAGAGGATCCAAAAGTTGAGGATAAAATCGGGAAGAGTTTCTAGTTGAATGTCCCAAAATTTATGTAACCTAATACCATTCACAATGCTTTCCAGGTGGTGCTAAGTTGTAAAGAACCTGCCTGATTATGCAGGAGATGTAAGAGACATGGGTTCGATCCCTGGGTCGGGAATATCCCCTGGAGGAGATCATGGCAACCCAATCCAGTATTCTTGCCTGGAGAATCCCATGGACAGAGGAGGCGATGGGCTATAGTGGGGTCGCATAGTGGACATGACTGAACCAACTTCGCACATGTGCAGTGCCATTCACAGCCATAAAACTTCTCTGCATCATTGAAAAGTCTGGTAGAATAAAAGGTACCACTGTATTCATCACCTAGAAAGAATGGGAGACATATAGGAAGGTCAACCATATTTATATCACTGGACATGGTAAGTCTTAAGATACTCACGCCCATAGTTCTTCCCAAGTGTTACCAATTTCAATCTAAGATCTGTGCACTGTTTGAGAACTATGAGCTCTATTATCCTTCCCTTCCTCCCCTTGTCATCTCTCTAGAAAGCTTGGAGAGGGATCTCCCAGTTTCCTCTTTTTGCATCTCCTGGGTATTTCCCTACTCACATGTACATAGCTTGTTGGGAATGAAGAGCAAGGTTTGAGGCTCCAGCCTGAAGACTCAGTTTTGTGACTGCTTCTCAAAGTTTGTTAAATGAGCCAGTCAGGGAGGTTATTAATAAAGAAAGCATCTCCCTAGAGTTCTTCCTTTTCCAGCCAATCAGGATCTTAAGAAATATCCCCTGTCTCTTAACCTCTCTGTGAAGGAGATGGAACACATAATTAAGGTCTCAAAGTATTTTCTCCAAATAAGATATAAAGCTAATACAGCCTCAGGTGACAGTTTGATGTGAGAGGAGTCAAAAGGTTGTCTTTATGGCCCCAGGAGACCCTGGCATCACCAATGGGAGGCCATTTATCCTTCACATCTACTTTAAAAGTCAACTTTTTCCTAGTTGTTCTCAGGAGGAAACTGAAGCATCTTCTTGGACTGTCTTTTGAATGCTAATTATATTTTCTGCTTGGTTTATCTCAGAGCTAGCTTGAGAGTAGAGAGTTAGGTGGACTAAAGTCAATATGGTACAAGCCAAGCAGCTTCTCCTAGAACTTACGGTGAGCCCAGAATCAGCAGTCCTCAGCATTCCTTTATTTTTTATTACACAAGAATTTTTTTTCTTTTCCTAGAACTGCAGTGAGCATAATTACAACACAGTATTTCAGACAAGCATACTCTATCACTTTAGTCCTAAGCATGATAAAATCTGTTGTTTCCTTTTCAACTCTTCTGGCCGCACCACGTGGCTTGCAGAATCTCAGTTCCCCCATCAGGGACTGAACCCAGGTCATGGCAGTGAAAACCCAGAATCCTAACCACTAGTGCCACCAGGGCTTACCAGGTGGTACTAGTGATAAAGAAACCTCCTGCTAATGCAGAGACATAAGAGATGTGGGTTCTATCCCTGGATTGGGAAGACCCCTGGAGAAAGGCATAGCAACCCACTCCACTATTCTTGCCTGGAGAATTTCATGGTAGAGGAACCTGGCAGGCTACAGTTCATAGGGTTGCAAAGAGTCTGACATGACTGAAGTGACTTAGCACACACACACAGACACACACACACACAGAGGCCATCAGGAACTCTTTTTTTCTCCAACTCTTATAGAAACCATCCTGCCTCTTACCATTAGCAGAAAATAAATATATATTACCAGAAGAACAAATTTTCCCAACCCTGAAGAAATGTTTTGGAGCTTGTAATGCTTTGTTAAGATTAAAGTAATGTTGAGAAGACCCCCTGGAGAAGGGAATGGCAACCCACTCCAGTATTCTTGCCTGGAGAATTCCATGAACAGAGGAGCCTGGTGGGCTACAGTCCATGGGGTCACATAGGACGTGACTGAATAACTAGCACATACACATGCATTGCAAATCAGAGGACCAGATGAATTCTGCTAGAATCGTCAACTCTTTAGTAACTGTTAAGGGCTAAAGTGTGCCACTCCTCTCCACCCACAAAAAAATTATCTACCAAAGTCCTTCCCCTCAGTTCCTCAGAATGTGACTGTACTTGGAGAAATACCTTTAAGAGGTCATTAAGTTAAAGTGAAGCTGTTAGAATGGGTTGTAATCCAATCTCACGTGTCCTTATAAGAAGAGGAGATTTAGGCATACAGAAAGACACCAGTATACACAGGGGAAAAAAACATGTGGAGACACAGGGAGAAGATGGCCATCTGCAAGCCAAGGAGAGAGGCTTCAGAAGAAACCAACACTGTTGTCAGCTTGAACCTGAATTTTTAGCTTCCAGATCTGTGAGAAAATAAATGTCTGTTGGTTTAAGCCATGCAGTCTCTAATACTGTTATGGCAGCCCTAGAAAACTAGTTCTCTAGCAATGTAAACATGAGCAAGTTACATAATCTCTTTAATACTGAATCTATATTTAATTTAAAAATGTACAGGACTAGATGTTAAAAATTATAAACATGATGAACAATATCAAAGAAGACCTAAATAAATGGCGAGACAACCTATGTTCATGGATCAAAAGACTCAGTGTAGAAAGATGTCAATTTTCCTTAAATTGAATGAGAGGTTTAGTGCAATTTCTGTCAAAATCCCAGTAAAACGTTTTAGTGACATAGACAAGCTTTTTCTAAAATTTGTATGGGAAAAAAAGGATCTAAATAGTTAAAATATTTTAAAAAAAAAAAAAAGTAAAATGGGAGGAATAAGCCTATTCCAAACTAAGGTTTATTATATAGCTCTTACTGAGTCCAAGTTCATTCTGCTCTCCACATGACAGGCCAATAAATCCTAGAGATGCAGTGTTGAAGAAAAGGATGCGACTGTATTTGGAAAGCCAGCTCACAAAAGAGATGTTAGGTTACAGTCTCAAGGTAACCATCTCATTGGGGCCTGAGTGCCAGATTCTTTTATAGGACAGAGATGGAGGGGGAGAGGAGGGAGGAAGCAAAGTAAAAAGGCCATTAATCTTGCAAATATCTCCTAGAGTTGCAAGCCTCAGGGAGGGGATCTGTTCATTTCTTCCTTCCAGCCATCCACAGGAGGACAGGGCCCAAAACAAAGGCACTTTAACAGTCTAGCAGAGGGGCAGGATTCTCCGAGGCAGACCATTATGTATGATTATAATAACAAAAGCAACGGAAAGCAGGTAAAAGAAATAGTTCCACCAGGTAGTGAGAATTGGCTCTTCCTGGCTACAGAGCTACAGTAATCAAGACTGTATGGTATTGGTAGAAAGATAAGCATAAAGATTTTTTTTTGAAACCTTCTTGGTAACTGCACCTATTTACATTCCACCAAAAATACACACGGGTTCTCTTTTCTCGATATCCCTCCTGCCAATGTTCATTGTCTCTTGTCTTTTTTTATTTTTTTAATAGTAGACATCCTAACAGGTGTGAGGCAGTATCTTACTGTACTTTTGGTTTATATTTCTCTGATGATTAGAGATGTTGAGGACCTTTGCATATATCTCTTGGCCATTTGTATGTCTACTTTGGAAAAATGTCTAGATTTTTAGATAGGGAGCACAGATTAGTAGTCGCTAGAGGTTGGTTACTGATGAGGGAAAGGTGGAAAGAAAGATGGATATGTCTATAAAGGTATAACAGGAATAAGCTTTGTTGATAGGGACAGAATGAAGGGATAAAACAGGTGATTAAATAGTTAATCTGAGAGGATTATAAGTAGAAAAATATGGGAAACTCCTGTAAGTTAATGATTACTGGAGAAAACAGGTTTGCTTAACCACAAAACCATCAAGCTTTCTTAGCAATAAAACCATGCAACAGAAGCATGAGACATGCCCCAAAACAATAAAACAATGGTGGCATGAGACCCATATCCTGTCCAGTGAGCTCAGTAAGTTAAAGACCTCCAAAATAGGCTCTGTGCACACACACAAAAAATCATTATGGGAAGGTGATGTTTCAAAATGAAAGACCCTCATTATATTGAGACCTGAAAATATTTTTCCAATGTTCTATGACAGTCCTGGCCTAACCATATAGGAAGGGACAAGTAAACTTTCCTGCCAATTCTGGGGGAGGAATTGATGATGGAAATCTGACGTCTACTCAAGAAAGACAAAAACATTCTTCTTCCCCTCCTTGCTTTTTCTTTGATTATAAAACTGTAGCCTACTAAGTTCCCAGGGGGTGGCTTTTCTCACCGGCCCACTTGTAAACCTCACAAGCATCCTATTCTAATAAATCATTTCTTATCTACTATTTTGCTCTTGCTGCATTCTTCTCTGCTCTGAGACGTAAAACTATGGTATTGAAGCTCTTCGGAACTTCCCTGAAATGACACCAATTGGTTTCATTGTTAGGATGGATCAATTTTGTATCTTGATATAGTGGCATCTATTTGATACAAGATACAATTTTGTATCTTGACTGTGGTGTCATTTATATGAATCTACACGTGATGAAATTGCATAAAGCTATCCACATATACACACAAGTGAGTGCATGTAAAACTGTTGAAAATTTAAATAACCCCTGTGGATTCTACAAATGTCACTTTGCTGGTTTTGATACTTTATCACAGTTATGCAAGATGCTATTATTGGTGGAAAGAGATCAAGATGGCTGGGCTCACTTTCCTTCACGGAACACAGTGAACAGTGCTGTGGTTCTGGCCAAAATCAGGAAAGAACCCTGTTTTGGTGAGGCTATGTTCCTCTCCATAAATATGAGATATATGCATCTGGTCCTTATCTTCACCTGAGAAAACTGTATGTGGGTCAAGAAGCAACAGTTAGAACCTTACATGGAACAACTTAATGATTCATGATTGGGAAAGGAGTAAGACAGGGCTGTATATTGGCACCCTGCCTATTTAACGTATATGCAGAGTACATCATGTGAAATGCCAGGCTGGGTGAATCACAAGCTGAGTCGAGATTGCTGCGAGAAATATCGGCAACTTCAGATATTGCAGATGATACCACTCTAATGGCAGAAAATGATGAGAAACTTAAGAGCCTCTTGATGAGGGTGAAAGAGAAGAGTGAAAAAGCTAGCTTAAAACTCAGCATTCAAAAAACTAAAATCGTGGCATCCAGTCCCATCACATCATGGCAAATAGAAGAGGGGAAAGTAGAAGCAGTGAGAGATTTTATTTTCTCCAAAATCATTGCAGATGTTGACTGCAGCCATGAAGTTAAAAGGCGCTAGCCACTTGGAAGGAAAGCTATGACACACCTAGACAGTGTATTAAAAAGCAGAGACATCACTTTGCCAACAAAGGTCCATATAGTCAAAGCTATGGTTTTTCCAGTAGTCATGTAGGGATGTGAGAGTTGGACCCTAAAGAATGTTGAGCGTTGAAGAATTGATGCTTTTGAATTGTGATGCTGGAGAAGGCTCTTGAGAGTCCCTGGGACTGCAAGGAGATCAAACTAGTCAGTCCTAAAGGAAATCAGCCCTGGATATTCACTGGAAGGACTGATGCTGAAACTCCAATACTTTGGCCACCTGATGTGAAGAGTCAACTCATTGGAAAAGACCCCGGTTCTGGGAAAGATTGAAGGCAAAGGAGAAGAGGGTTGCAGAAGATGAGATGGTTGAATAGCATCACCAACTCAGTGGGCATGAATTTGAGCAAACTCTGGGAGATAGTGAAGGACAGGTAAGCCTGATGTGCTTTAGTCCATGGTGTCGCAAAGAGTAGGATATGACTTAGTGACTGAAAAACAACTTAATCTTCATCATCCTCCCCACAGTTATGGAATTCTGTTTTAATGCCTCAGAGTTTATCTTTTAAGCCTATATCTAATATTGCTTCATCCTTAGATTATTCTTTATGGGATCCTTTTACTGATGGTTAAATACTTTGACTACCGTGTGGTTTTCTGCTACTCCCTGCCTTATGCCTCCATTTCTTTACCAAGGTTTTTTGCACTGTTAACATCACAATCAGCTGTTGTTATGCTCTTTTCCACTATCCTAGGTCAAATGGCTTTTTGTTTCTTGCTCCCATCAATTCTTCCCTCTTTCCTCCGAGACATGATCCACAGAGCCTGTCTTTGTGTCTGGACTAAAAATTGGTGCAGCTTTATGCTAGAGTTGCTCATCTTAATTTGGGGTCCATTGTCCACTCTTCTTCTCTATGCACTAATTTGGAGAAGAATCATTTCACACTTTCTGGAAAATATTTGTAACCTTTCTAATTCACTCTGCTTAACTGTTTCTGCTTAAACCTATGAGCATGAAGTTACCTTTTCTCTGATTTAATGTCTCACAGCTGATTGACCTTCAGTGTAACCAGAGTGACCACATGAAAGACTGAGAATGTCAGTGGTAATCATAATGATAAAAAAGGACAAACTATATGTTTTTATTTTATCAGGGTGTTAATACTCTCTGATGCGTATCTGGAAGATTTGTTTAGAAAAGTAGGCTGCTGCTGTTGCTATGGCCATCAGAAGTAAGGACATACTGATGTAGTTACCAGGTTAAGATGGGTAGAGCCTCCTATGAAGGGAGTGTTGAAGAGGTCTCTTGACTGAAGGTAGGTGCCCCCACCTTGCAGAGACAAGGTATTTGGGTACCCCTTTCAGCTTCCTTTTCCCCAGTGATGTCTCCTGAGGAAATGGCTACACTCTCTTTCCCATTTCTAAGAGTAAAGCAAAGGATAGTAAAACATCAACTTACATTTTCAAAATGTCACAGACCTTCAAATGATTTTAGATATTAATCTGTCTTTATTTATCCCAGATTTCAAAAAGGAAATATTACCTTCATTCTAACATAATAGGAAGAGCTTTTTCAAGAGATAAATATTGAATCTCTTTCCTCACTCCTCTGTTCCTCTTTCTCTCTCTCTCTCCCTCTCTCCCACCTCCATCCCCATGAATCAGAAATACATTCTGGAAAGATTCACACCAGACTGCTAAGGCTGGTTTCCTGTAGGAAGAGGAATGATATTAGGACTGTAAGATAAGAACTTTCAATTTTCAGTTTATGAGTGTTTGTATTGTTGGAGTATTCTATAAATAAAATTATTTTCTAGCTATATAATGCTTAAATATTTTCTTACATATTCTGACTTATATGTTACTCACTTGGAAATGAGGAATAACTGATTTCTGCATAGTGTATTAATAATGACTAAGTGAAATATTGCATATAAAACTCAAATCATTAAAATAACATATTCAGTTGTGTCTGACTCTTTGCAATCCCATGGACCTAGCCCTCCAGGCTCCTCTGTCCATGGAATTCTCCAGGCAAGAATACTAGAGTGAGTAGCCATGCCCTTCTCAAGGATATCTTCTTGACCCAGGGAACAAACCCGGATCTTTCACATTGCAGGCTGATTCTGTACCATTTGAGCCACCAGGGAAGCCCAAATAATATGAAGGTGCTTAAAATATATATATTAAAAATAATATTTATAAGGGTCTTACTTTATGCTAGGAACTATAGGAAGTATGTAGATGGATTATAAATTAAGATCTAATTTTTATAATAGGGTCTCCCACTTGGGAGACCCTATTATACAAATTTCATCCTTAAGACTTCTGGACATACAAGTTAATTAAATTTCTCTGCACCATAAATATGTTTCAAAGACCGAACTCAAACTGAATTTTGTCTAATTTTCGAAAATGCCCTCTACATATGACACACTTATTCTATTTTGAAAATTATTATCCTGAGGAAATTAAAACACAGAGAGGGCAGGGTTTACACGCATCTCAAAGTCAAGCTAAGCAGTTGACAGAGACGTGCAGGGTAGTTTGAAGACCACAGGGGGGCAGCAGAGTTGTACTTCCATTTAAGTTCAACCCAGACAGGAAAACACACACTCACACACACACAACACAGGGACCTGAGCACTTTCATACTATCTGCTAAGTGTTTTGCTTACATTTATGAATGAATGAATATTATAGATAGATAGGTGGTGAATAGATGAATAGATAGATGAATTAAATCTTCCCTTCATGATTGTCTCCTTACCCTGTTTGAAAAGTCCTGGTCTTGTATTTACCTGGCAGGAGACATACCATGATCACTAAGGTGGTTTTCCAAGGGAAAGACTTATCCATTGCACTCTGGATGCAATGTGGGAAACTAGACTGCATAATTTGTGGTAGTGGGGACAGGGATGAGGGCAGGGGACCAAAAGACTAGGTCCCAGATCTGAGATATCAGGCCTTGTTTAATTCATTAGTGCCTAGGTTAAATTCTGATATCAAAGGAAGCCAAAACATTTTTTAAAAAATTTGATTTGCTGTATGACTCAGGGAACTCAAACAAGGGCTCTGTGATAGATTGAAGGGTGGGATGGGGGGGAGATGGGAAGACGATCTGGGAGGGAGGGGACATGGGTGTACCTATGGCTGATTCTTGTTGATGCATGACAGAAAAAACACAAAATTCTGTAAAGCAATTACCCTTCAATTAAAAAATTAGAAACAATTTCTGACTCACAACTCATACTTTCTAGATGATTGGACTAAAACGTCTCAGGAGCATGTTAATAATGTTAATAGGGAATGAATGACTGGCATGAGATCACTTATATGTGGAATCTAAAAAGTAATACAAATGAGTGCATATGCAAGAAAGAAACAGACTCACAGATACAGAAAGCAAACCCGCGGTTACCAAAGGGAGGAGGCAAGGGAGGGACGGATTAAGGAAACGGGATTATGAGATAACCGTGTTAGCAAAAGCTTCCTTTGGGTTTCTGCATTAGATGTTGTAGAAAAACCTGAACAAACTTTTGGTCAACCCAATACAAACTATTGTGTATAAAATAGATAAGCAACAAGGACATATAGTACAGCACAAGGAAATATAGCCATTCTCTTGTAATAATTTTGAATAGAGTATAACCTGTAAAAATACTAAATCACTATGCTGTACACCTGAAAGTGATATAATACTGTAAATCTATTAGAGTTCAATAAAAAAAAGAAAAAATAGGGAATGAACACTAATTTAATCTCCTCTTTCCCTGCATCTGAGATCCCAGGTTCTCAGCACTTTCAGTCTCTCACCTACTGTGTTAGCTGTGGAATTAGACAGGAGTGTTAAACTTGATGGACAAAGAACATTGTGAATCCCCAAAGTCACTGTCCCAAACTCCTCAAGTCTTTCCTCACCCTGAAGGTGGGCCAGAGTCATTCTCTGCTGACTTCAGGGAATAGGACAAGGACTTGTTTCGACGTTTTGCATGAGAAAAAATATTTTCTCAGGGCACTGGTTTTGGGGACCACTAGTTCTTTGCAGAGATTTCTACCTGAGGGCAGCTAAACAGGAACTACAGGGCCTCAGATTACCTATTCTAGTCCAGTGCCAACTGTCAGAAAACTCAAAGTCTTGTTCTTTAAGTTCTTTTTGATTTGTTGTTATTATTCAGCCACTCAGTCATGTTTGACTCTTTGCAACCCTACAGACTGCAGCACAGCAGCCTTCCCTGTCCCTCATAATCTCCCAGAGCTTGCTCAAACTCATGTCCATTGAGTTGGTGATGCCATCCAACCATCCAATCCTCTGTCATCCTCTTCTCCTTCCTTCAATCTTTCCTAGTATCAAGGTCTTTTCCAGTGGGTCGGCTCTTTGCATCAGGTGTCCAAACTATTGGAGCTTCAGCTTCAGCATCAGTCCTTCTAATGAATATTCAGGGTTAATTTCCTTTAGGATTGACTTGTTTGATCTCCCTGCTGTCCAGGGGACTCTGAGGAGTCTTCTCCAAAACCACAATTCAAAAGGATCAGTTGTTCGGAGCTCAGCCTACTTTATGGTCCAAATCTCACATCCATACATGACTACTGGGAAAATCATAGCTTTGACTATATGGACCTTTGTTGGCAGAGTAGTGTCACTGCTTTTTAATATGCTGTCTAGGTTTGTCATAGGTTTTCTCCAAGAAGCAAGCATCTTTAAATTTCATGGCTGCAGTAATCATCTGCAGTGATTTTGGAGCCCAAGAAAAAAAAAATCTGTCTTTTTTATTGTTGAAAATTAAATTCTGACCTTCATCCTAAAGCTTCCCTAGTCACTTTTGTTGGATTGGAAAGTGTTAGTGGTATCTGACTCTTTGGGACTTCATGGTCTATATAGCCTGCCAGGCTCCTCTGTTCATGGACTGTTCCAGGCAAGAATACTGGAGTGGTAGCCATTCCCTTCTCCAGGGGAGCTCACCAACCCAGGGATCAAACCTGGGTCTCCTGCACTGAAGGCAGATTCTTTACCATCTGAGTCACCAGGGAAAATTAATTATGTATTATCTATATTTACTATCCTACAGTGAGGGTCAGCATGTTATCAATGAAATAGCCTGCAAACTACCGCAAAATTGCACTCATCTCACACGCTAGTAAAGTAATGCTCAAAATCCTCCAAGCCAGGCTTCAACAGTATGTGAATTGTGAACTTCCAGATGCTCAAGTCAGATTTACAAAAGGCAGAGGAACCAGAGATCAAATTGCCAATATCCACTGGATCATTGAAAAAGCAAGTGTTCCAGAAAAACATCTACTTTTATTTTTATGCCAAAGCCTTTGACTGTGTGGATCACAACAAACTGTGGAAAATTCTTAAAGAGATGGGAATGCCAGACCACCTGACCTGCCTCTTGAGAAATCTGTATGAAGATCAAGAAGCAACAGTTAGAACTGGACATGGAACAGCAGATTGGTCCCAGATCAGGAAAGGAGTATGTCAAGACTGTATATCGTCACCCTGCTTATTTAACTTATATACAGAGTACATCATGAGAAATGCTGGGTTGGATGAAGCACAGGCTGGAATCAAGATTGCCAGGAGAAATAACAATAACCTCAGATACGCAGATTATACCACCCTTATGGCAAAAAGCAAAGAGGAACTAAAGAGCCTCTTCATGAAAGTGAAAGAGGAGAGTGAGAAGTTTGGCTTAAAGCTCAACATTCAGAAAAGTAAGGTCACGGCATCTGGTCCCATCACTTCACGGCAAATCGATGGGGAAACAACGGAAACAGTGACAGACTTTATTTTTGGGGGCTCCAAAATCACTGCAGATGGTGACTGCAGCCATTAAATTAAAAGACACTTGCTCCTTGGAAGAAAAGTTAAGAGCAAACTAAACAGCATATTAAAAAGCAGAGACATTACTTTACCAACAATGGTCCATCTAGTCAAAGTCGTGGCTCTTCCAGTAGTCATGTATGGAAGTGAGAGTTGGACTGTAAAGAAAGCTGAGCATCAAAGAACTGATCCTTTTGAGCTGTGGTGTTGGAGAACTCTTGAGAGTCCCTTGGACTGCAAGGAGATCCAACCAGTCCATCCTAAAAGAGATCAGCCTGGGTGTTCATTGGAAGGAATGATGCTGAAGCTGAAACTCCAATACTTTGGCCACCTGATGTGGAGTCAATTATCAGAAAAGACTCTGATGCTGGAAACGATTGAAGGCAGAAGGAGAAGGGGATGACAGAGGATGAGATGGTTGGAGGGTATCACTGATGCAATGGACATGAGTTTGCGTAGGCTCTGGGAGTTGGTGATGGACAGGGAAGTGCTGCAGTCCATGGGGGTGTCAAAGAGTTGGACACAACTGGGCGACTGAACTGAACTGAACTAGGATCCCACCCAGCCTGGCTGTAGTGTAGAAACTGCCCTAAGATATTTTAAGTTCCATCTATTCCTTCTCTTAGAAAGGGCACAGTTCAAGGCCAAGGGCCTTAGGGAAAGTGCCCTGGAGAGCAAGTCAGGAGCTTTGAGCACTAGCCTGGGCATTTCCATGACAAATTACATCACACTAAGAAAGTCTTCATCTTTCCCTGAACTTCAGATTTCTCTTTTGGACACGGACAAAGTAACTTAGCGCACAGCGCAGATAAAATGGTCATTCTACCAACAGAGAATTTCTGCTGGTTAAATTCATAAGTTCCCTCAACACTTTAACCAGGAGTGTTATTGAACCCTGTACTTTTCAACTAGCAAGACTTCCTGAGGTCCTCTCATTCAGCTAGGAAATTCTCCTAAGCAGACCCACTGTTACTAGTGTATGTGTGCTGGCTCCTGCGTGGAGAAGAGAGGGTGCTCTTCTTCCCTTCTCTGCTCACACCTCTAGGAAAGAACTTGACAGCCTCCGCACTTAGCTGCCTCCACTAACTCATTTCAGAGATTGAACCATTTACTTCAAGGAGTCTTAGGGGGTAGAGAGCTGTGGTTAAGAGCACGGACTATGGAGTCAGATAGTCTGAGTGGCTGAACTCAGCACCAATTACTAGCTGTATGACCCAATTCTCACACCTGTAAAATGGGGTTTTAACATCCTCATAAGATAGTTCTGACATTGAGAAAGTAAATATGCACAAAGTTTGTGGTTTATATATGCTAAGTGCTGTAGAGTCTTTTGCTGTTTTTATTGAGCCAACCACTATTTTATTCTGCACTTTACACCAGTGCATTTGTAACAGTAATAATAAGATAACTGGTGTTTATTGAAAGCTTACTAATGTGCCAGACATTTCAGCAAGGATTTTGTGTAGCTTACATCATTTAACTTATTTCCCTGAGTATACTAAGAGAGAAAGAAGAGTATACGAAGAGTATACTAGAAAGAAGAGTATACTAGGTAGAAAAAGGGTGGTGGTTATGATTATTGTCCTCATTTAAGTAGTTGGCTTTGTGAAGTCAAGGACTGTGACTCTCTGGGTCACAGGTGTCATCATGTTACAATGCATGCAATTTGGGTTTAACAACACTGACTATAGTCAATATTTTTGACAATAGTCAAAAATGACTATTCCAATACGGAAAGGTTATCTTCTGAAACAGGAATTTGAGTATTATTATGTGACACAGGATTAAAGAATTTTCATTTGCATAAGAACTTTGCAAATATTATGTTGTTTAACAAAAACAAGGGCTCAGTGGGAAAGCCATGAGTGCCTCCCTGTGAGAGAAAGTGCTTCACCGTGACAGAATGAAACAGGGTAAGCTGAAGATTGTGCTTGATGAATGAATTCTTAGAGTCACATAGCTCTATGACGGTCTGTGCTGTTACACTTCAATCTCTTCTTCTCTATACACACCATGATGGACACACATGACAGAAGGCTCTCCCCTCACTTCTTCACTGGATGAATCAAATTACCAAGCGGATGTGCTGAGCTGAGGAAAACAGGGAACCAGAGCAAAAACAGAGTTTCAAGTGAAAGCCAGAAAGCTGGTGGGAACTTAGAGCTTTGTGAAGCCTGGCCTAAAATCTGGAGCCCCATAGGATATGCACAGGAAAGGGACCAGTATCCACAGGGAGCAGGTTTTCTTAGTGTGACAGGGATCCCCTTGCTCCAAACCTCCAGAGCCCCTCCCTTCAGTCTGTCCTATAAAATTTCCTTACCTCCAGTCTGAAACTTTTTCCCAGTCTGTGTCCCATTTCGTTGAAGCAGCTCCCTATGAGGAGACCCTCCCTGCATCCAGAGACGGGTCCTCAGCATCATACTCTCAGTTCCTTGAGTACAGCTGCCTGGGGTTCCCTCCTGAGCTTCCGCTGTTGACTTTCATCCTCTCTCCTCCCCTTGAATGCTGCTGAGATGATCCTTTTGATGACTATGGTTCCTTCAAGAAATACTTCACTTGTTAATGGCTTACCCCCCAAATCCCATTCTAAACATCTGAAATCACTATAAGTAAGAGAGAATGAAGAGGAATGTGGGGGAATAAGGAGATGGGGAGTGAGTAGGAGAGTTGTGGAGAAGGTGGACAGGATTAATAGATGATAAAGTCTACTATTTTTTGAGAACTTATGTATTCTAAAGTCTAATTAAATAAGCTGCTGCTTCAGAGTGTGTCATATTTTCTACTAACCCCACATAAACTCTATAAAATGGATAAGATCATCATCCTTATTTTGAGATGAGGAGACTAAAACTAACCGGAGACGAGTCAAGGCATGTTGCCTAAAGTCAGACATGTAAGAGACATCACTAGTTCTTGGACCCAAATCAGACTCTGAGTCCACTGCTCCAAGCCCTTTTCTGCACTGCTGAGGAGCATGAGATGGATAGGTCTAGGAGAGCAGAGGAATGGGGCTCTGGATGCAGGAGGCAGGCCTGGAGAAGTCTGGGACTATAACTCTGGGAGCAGGAGTTTCTTTGGGCTTGAACTTCAGCGAACATTGACTTAGCAAACGCGAGGTCTCCACAGGGACTCTGGGAGCTGGGGTGTAAGACGTGTCTATCAGAGGTCACAGAGAGGGCAGGGCCAAGACTAGTTGCTGGCTATCAGAGCCCAGAAGGGCTACAGGTCTGTTGGGTCAGATAGGTGGTCAGGTCAGGTTGGCGGCTGTGGGTGGAGTCGCAAGTCTCAGGGCAGATAGACTGTGAGAACAGAAGTGAGCATGGGAAAGGGGAGCGAGGCCCAGCACAGCAGCATTTTACTTTTTACCACCACATGAGACTCCCCAGCCCAACTTGGGGGCCTTGGTCCTCTAAACACATTCTTGACATCTGTAAAATAAGGATAATAATTATATCTATCTTTGGGGTTATTGAAGACACACTATCAGGATCAGTAACAGCAATTCAGGCTAGAGCTATGGGCTCACTAAGGACCAGACCTCTCAAAGCAACAGTTCTAGAAAATAACACCAACCACTCTTAAAGATGTGCAGACTGTCTCAAAGCCCAATACATCATTGAACAATGGCCTGAGATGCTGTGTAAGCAGAGTGTTTCCCTCCCCCAGTCTGGCCATCTTCCCAGGTACTGTGGTCAAAGTCCAGAGCTTAGCTTTCTGGCTGAAACTCCTGAAGGCAGAGGTGCAGATGAAGGCAGCTGACAGCAACTTTGCTCTTTAAGAAAATCTCACTTCACATGGAGCATGTACAACCCTAGATCCTGAAGCATAAGAGGTCCACTAAGAATCTGACCAGAAGTTAAACAGGAAACAGGATGATTAAGGAACTATAGACCACAGGAAAGACACCTGAAGAAAGAGAAGAGATTTAGATGAGGGGAAAATTAAAAGAGGATGGGGGTTAACACTTACTGAAATCTTTCTACATGTCAGGTACCATTCTAGGCATTTAAATAGTCTCCTTTAATATGGTAGTTCTGTGAAGTATATCTCCTGAAATATGTTGTCATTGTTCAGTTGTTAAGTCGTGTCTGACTTTTCATGACCCCATAATTCATGCTAATGATAAGTGATATTTCTTGAGTTTTTCATATATGCTAAGTTATAATTTAAGTTCATTAGATGAATTAGCTTAGTTTATCCTCTACCAATATTCAGAAGTCCATTAATGTTTCTCAGCCTATGAGGAAACCAAGACACAGAAAATGTAAGAAAATGTCTTGAATAAGTAGCCAATTTTTAATGTGAACCCAGGTGTTCTGGGCTCACCTATTGTCTATAACACACAGTCTTTTTTAAAGTGTAGGTGACTTGAAGGTCAAAGAGATGAAATAATCTCTCCAAGCTCACAGAGCTGGTAAGCAGTGAGGTTAAGATGCAGGCCCAGTTCTCTTGATGCTAAAAACTCTCCTCTTTCTACAACAAAACATCAACATGGACATCCACTGTGGACCCAAGAAATAGAAGCAGGTTAAACTGCCCCTTTTCCCTATCTTTTTTTCAGGTTAAAAAGAGGCTCTAGCTTGGACTACAGAGATTGTTGGATTGTAGGTTAAGTCCATACTGGCCCAAATGACCTCTTGACCCCTTGTCCAAGCAGCAAGTTTGGTTAAAGAAGAGAGTGTATTATAGTCAACGAACCTAAAAGTTAGGCATAACTATTTATTTAGGTCTTTGTGACATCTTAATTAGTGCCAAGCACTGAGGACAATAAACCACACCAGGGGCAGTGCTGTGGTGATGAGTTAAGGGTACAAAAAATGAGAAGGTCTGCAAGTTCCCTGAAACTCCCTTTGCAGAGCTTTGACAATGAGCCCTCATAAATGTTACCAGTGCAGGACCCTGCTTTATATGTTAACCTCTCCAAGGTCAGTTTGAGCCTCATGATATCTTTATTTTGGGGGAGTAAATAATATACCAACAGATCTTACATGATTAAAGCAATGTAAGGTGAGCCTTGAGAGATGAATGGGTTTCTCATAATAGAGAATACCCATTCTCCACCATCCTTCAAGATACGTAGAACTAGCTACCATGCAGAATTGTTATTTAATCACTAAGTCATATCCCACTCCTTGTGCCCCCATGGACTGTACTTTGCCAGGCTCCTCTGTCCATGGAATTTTCCAAGCAAGAATACTAGAGTGGGTTGCCATTTCCTTCCTTCTCCAGGGTACCTTCCTGACCCAGGGATCAAACTCACATTTCTTGCATTGGCAGGCATTACCACTGAGCCACCAAGGAAGCCACAATATTGTGAGGTAGAATAATTGAGCCTTAGAGAGGAACCCCTTGGTCACAGAAAGAGACTTCATCACTCATCACAATAAACTCTCCCTTCCTCTTCTTTCCTACATCAGAGGTTTCATAAGTCTAGTGCAGTCAGGAAAATCAGGTAAAGGTATATAGGGTGTCGGGTCTTCAGTGAATACAAGCACATGTCTTACTTACGATTCAAGCACTGAAAATAGTTTCTACCACATAACAGCTTCCCTGAAAACATTTACTGGATGACTCTCCTGCCTACAAACCCAGGCCCCTCTATCCCCTCCAACCATCTCATCTCCAATTAAATAAGCTCCAATTTCCCTTTAATTCATAATTCATTTTTATCTAAACCTCCACTGCTTCCTTCCCATAGGCATTCATACTCGGCCCTCCCCCCTACCCCCATCCCCGCCCCACCCTCTCTGAGTCAATGCCCTGCTCCCTATCCTCTCAGTCTGCTTAGCCTTCAGGGCAAGGGTCTGCTCCCGCCCCCAACACAGCCATGCTGAGTCATGCTGAGGCTTAGGGTGTGTGGCCAGATGTTCTCAGCCCTGCCTGTTGACCACTATCTGGGTCCCCAGCAGGAGGCTTACAGGACAGATGACAAAAAAGGAGAAGTACACTGTCTGACTGTAACTCCACCCCAGCCAGCCTCAGGAGGAAAGAGGGATACTGAGGCAGAATGTGACATATCCTAGAATATGTTTCCTTTGGATTTAAAATGTATTTCTGGTTGTTCCATAGATGCCATTAAATGATCAGTCATCGTTCATCAAATGTTCATCTTGCAGGTAGTCTCCCATAGTCAGAAGCAGAAAAAGAGAAAAAAAGAAAGAAAGAAAGAAAGAAAACCTTTTAAGTACATGCATATGGACTTTTAATTCACAAAATAAATCAAGTGTGATCAGAGTAATTTAAAGCATGAAACCTTTGCTAGTGATGTCCTGATTCATTCTCATGTACTGTATAACCCAGGACAGAGCCCTTATAAACCGTTGCCTCCAGTATATAAAGATGTGGCTAGGCTGGATTACTAAATAATTTTTCCAAATCTCACCTTTTTAAATTTTCTTAAATTTTTCTTGCTGTTGCGCTAGGATCTTTTTTGCTGCCTGGGGTTTTCTCTAGTTGCAGTGAGTGGGGCTACTCTTCATTGCAGCGTGCGGGCTTCTCATTGCAATGTCCTCTCGTTGAAGAAGCACATACTCTAGGTACACGGGTTTCAGTAGTAGCAGCATGCAGGCTCAGTAGTAGCAGTGTGTGGGCTTCATTAGTTGTGGTGCCGGCTCAGTAGCTGTGGAGCACAGACTTAGTTATTTTGCAGCATGTGGAATCTTCCCAGACCAGGAATCAAACCCATGCTCCTGCATTGGAAGATGGATTCTTATCCACTGTACCACCAGGGGAGTCCTAGATTTCACATTTTTAAGATTCCACATACTGCACATTCACTTTGCAGAATTCTGTGGTTATGGACTGAGATAAGGATGAAAGAGGGGGGCATGAAACAGGAAAATGAAAACATTGTTCACCATTTGACTCTTGAGAGTCGCTTGGACTGCAAGGTGATCCAACCAGTCTATCCTAAAGGAAATCAGTCTTGAATATTCATTGGAAGGGCTGATGCTGAAGCTGAAATTCCAATACTTTGGCCACCTGATGTGAAGAGCTGACTCATTTGAAAAGACCCTGATGCTGGGAAAGATTGAGGTCGGGAGGACAAGGGGACGACAGAGGATGAGATGGTTGGATGGCATCACCGACTCGATGGACCAGGGTTTGGGTGGACTCCAGGAGCTGGTGATGGACAGGGAGACCTGGCTTGCTATGGTTCATGGGGTCGCAAAGAGTCGGACACGACTGAGCGACTGAACTGAACTGAACTGACGTCTGCTGACAAAAGGCCTGTGACATGCTGGGCAGATCTGACTGGGGATGACACCAGGGAAACCTTGACTTAAGGAACCATCTCCGGCCCATCTTGATGCTACTGCTCTCCTGGGAAAATGTCTTAACCTCTAGGCCTCTGATTAGCACCCAAGAGGTGCTATCATTCTTCATGTCACTTTGGCTAAAATTTGGGTGTGTGAACTTGCTCCAGAGATACTTTCTGATTTTCCTACCTACCCATCCACCATCTTCATTTTATTTTATTCATTTAATTTTGGCTGCCCTGGTTCTTCATTTCTGCATGTAGGCTTTCTCTAGTAGCAGCAAGCAAGGGCTCCTTTCCAGTTGCGGTGTTTAGGCTTCTCACTGTGATTTCTCTTGCTGTGGAGCACAGACTCTAGGGTACATAGGCTTCAGCAGCTGCAGTGCACAGGCTCAGCAGTTGTGGCCCACGGGCTTAATTGCTCAGTGGCATGGAATCTTCCTGGACTGAGCAGGGATCGAACCTGTATCCCCTACATTGGCAGATGTTTTCTTAACCACAGGACCACCAGGAAAGTACCACTATCCTCATTTTAAAGCAAGAATTCTGAAGCAGTTAGTGTGATGAACAAAGGAATTGGCAAAACTCAACATAAAGACTCTCCTTGTCCAGATTTCACATGCTCCCACACAGACACTCACATTCAGAAATTAGCATGTACAAGAGCATGTGCATGCATGCACATGCATACACACACAAACGCCTCACAAATTCTACATCCTGTTTGAAAATCCATTTGGTGTAACTTTAAATATTTATTTACAGGTTGACCGCTTGCTACCACCTCCCTGGTGTAAGGCAATGTAATCTCCACCTGGATGCTCACTGCAGATTCCTAACTGATCTTTCCTCTACCACTGTTCTTGACAGTGGCTTCCCAATATGGCAGTCAAAGCACACTGGTAAAAATGCAAACCATGTATGGTAATCTCTGTCTAAAGTTCCCTGATAGTTTCCTGCATCACTCATAATAAAGCCTAATTTCCTAAAATAACAATTTCTAGTATTTATATTGGCACCTATGGACTTCCTTGGTGGCTCAGAGGTGAAGAATCTACCTTCAATGCAGGAGTCACAGGAGACTCAGATTCGATCCCTGGGTCGGGAAGATCTCCTGGAGGAGAGCATGGCAACCTACTCCAATATCTGTTACAAGGCAAGTAGCTGGATTCAATCATGCCAAGGAAGCATCTTGACAGGAAGTTCAGACATGACTTATTCATCATCTTCATGGGAAAGATAGATATGGACTGTACATACATGTTAGGTGAGGTTCAACATCTCTAGATTCTAAGCCAACAGAGCAATCTTCTTTTTCCTATACTTCCCTTGTTGGTCAATTCTCTACCGATTAACACACTTTTACACACCAGAACATTCCACAGATTATAGTTAAGAGTTTCTGGCCTTGGAAGCATTCTTTTTCTTTCAGGTGATTCTGCATCTGTCTTTTGTATTCAAATTAGTTTTCATAACTTTTTAAACTAAATTTATTTATAATTGCAACTAAAATTAGAGTGAAATTTACCCCCGGCTTTCAAGGTCTTGCATGCTATCTAGTCACTGTAGCCTTCATATTTTGACAGTACTCTCATATAGATATGAGAGTATCTATGCACACACACATATATTTTACACAGGGGATACTGACCAGGCATTCCTGAACAGTTAACCATGCAAGACCCCCAAGCACAAAACCATAATCTCTTTCACTTATCTACTTGTATGGAAACTGAGGACAGAGTTTTTGAGAGCAGTAAGAGAAGCACCCTGGCTTTCATTGTCTTTAGCTGGTCCTCCCTTTGCCACTCCTACCTTTGTGTACTCCTGAGCCCTTATCTATGTTCACAGTTTCTGACCCACTCAGCTATCACCAGCCCAAGACCCCAGAAGGAGAAAAACACTGGATCTGCCTACCTCTGTTAATTGAAAACAAAACAAACTAAAATAAATGCCACCCCCACACCCCACCAGGCCTCAGAAAACATGTGAACACATGAAGAAGAAGGAGATGGAGGAGGAGAATGAGATAGAAGAGAAGGAGAAGGAGAGGGATAGAGGAGGAAAAGAAGAAGGAGAAGAAAAGGAAGGGAAAGGAAAACAAAAAACAGGTGCAGGAAATAATCGGTGACATTAATGCATGAATGAGGCTGGAGTAGAGAGAAGGGCTACAGTAGCTTGTTGGTCTAGGAACCTAAATAGTTTTCCTTTCCCTCAGAGACACCTCAGACTCACTAAGACAGGGGTTGCGACAATTTGGTTTCAGAAAGAGCCCTTCTGGGGCTAGAATTAGCAAAGGTTGAAAGGGACTTGGGGCTTCCTATGTGGCACTAGAGGTAAAAGAACCCGTCTGCCAATGCAGGGGACTTAAGAGATATGGGTTCTGTCCCTGGGTTGGGAAGATTCCCCCAGAGGAGGACATGGCAACTCACTCAAGTATTCTTGCCTGGAGAATCCCATGGACAGAGGAGCCTGGCAGGCCACTGTCCGTGGGGTCTCATAGAGTCAGACATGACTAAAGCGACTTAGCAAGGCACAGCACAGTATGGAAAGGGACTTGGGAGAGGAGCAATCGCTAATGGCCCTCACTAGACCACAGAATACAAAGGGTCCTAGTTTCTCACAGTTCCTCATAGTAGGTGATCTTGTTAATGGGTGGGATATAACCATAATCATCACTGCTCCCATTTAAGCCCTGCTAAGTTTCGAAAACGCAAATCTATCCTGTTTCAGATATGTGCAGATTTCTTATGCAAGAGACATGGCGTGCTATAAATTCTGTAGCAAGTATCTGAAATATTGAAGATAATATGGCTGGGAAAAAAATTTAGGCATTAATCTTTTAGAATTCAAAGTCACCAAGTCAAGGACTTCCCAATCTTAGGACACAGAATTCTAAACACTATACCTAGAAGACTCCCATATGAATCAACTCTAGGTAGAAATTTAAATATTGATTTTATGTATGCTTCAGAGCTACCATCAATACATTTGAACAAAGCTGGAAAATTACTACTTGACTAAAGCCTTCAATAATATCCATGAGATATGGACCAATGAGCTATGATTGTGCAGTAGAGAGAAGTAAGATTAGCAAGTACTGGCTCCAAAGAGGGCTTCCCTTGTGGTTCACATGATAAAGAATCTGCCTGCAGAGCAGGAGGCCAGGGATGATATATGGGTAGGGAAGATGTCCTGAAGAGTGGGAATGGCTACCCACACCATTATTCTTGCCTGGAGAATTACATGGACAGAGGAGCCTAGAAAGCTACAGTTCATTGGCTCCAGTGATACTCTCATTCCTTCTAACTATTCAGAGTTGCCTTAGTTCATCAAATACGTTAGGTAATAATGTTTAAATTGGACATAAAAACCCTGGAATTTCTCAAAAATTTAATCATAAACATAAATGAAGGCAATTTTGCATAAGGTCAAGAAAACATCAATGGAACCAAGAGAGTAATGTTATAAAATGGGAAAATGAGAAGTTTATGACTTTTCTAAGTTGTCAGATTCCAGCTCTTTACTTTCAAAGTTCATTGTGTAGATAAGTGTGCGATAACTGGCTGGTTCTGACTTTCCATTCCCTCTTCCTAGTGAAGTTTTCTCTTGCTTAAGTAACATACTCAGGCATCTCTGGCTGTGCCTTAGTCACAGAGCTCCCAGAGGTCCATCAAACCACTGATGCCTGTGCTGTCAGCCACCAACAGAAAGAAGTCCCTCTAGGAATGGACCCAGCTGGGGTTCAGAGTCACCCTCAATCTTTGTGAGAGCTGAGGCAGAGGCCCTGTGTTTACAAAGCAGGAGTATTGCCTGGCTAGTAGTTGTGCCTATTCTCTCCTTCATCGCAATTATTAACAGAAGATACACGTTGGCTTCCTGCCTGGCAGCCATTAGAATTTACAGCTACTATTGGTATCCAATTTATTCTAGGCTAATGCAACACTTAATAGGAACTTTGATCCTATCTATTTCTACTATAACAAGATAAATTCAGATTATAATGAAAGCAGACTAATTTATAGCCTCTCTAATCAAGAATACTAAGCAACTTTTTTTGTATCTTCAGTGGTTTATAAACCATGTTCATAATTTTCCAATTTTAAAATTAAAATTAAAAAAAAAAACACATTTGTGATGAAGAGTAACTTCTGCAGTATTTTTTTTTCTCAGCTAATACTATGAACAAATATAGTGGAATCAGATATCTATTTTTATCTACTAAAATTTATAATTTATATAATTCTCCATACTAATAGCACCTAAAGATAATACATTGTTTGACTTACAGGATTAGTATATATGTCATATTTAGCTAGAAAGTTTTAATGAAATATTTTACTTTTCCTTGCTAAAAAGCAGCGTCTTACTTTCCTAGCACCCTGCAGAGAGTTTACCAAAGCACAAGTGCTACAAAATTCTCTAAGAGGCAAGAGCTAGTCTTTATCAAATTTTGGTATTTCTTTTAAAAAGTCCTTTTTATTTAAATACCTTTCATAATAACATTTTTATTTTATTAATTTTAATTTATAGGCAATAAATGAATAATCTTAGTTTTTTTTCTGACCATTTAATCTTTCTGATGTATCATAGATAATCACATCACTTATCTCTCTAAACTGGGTTTTTCATCTGGGATTAAGAGACAGTTATCATGGTATTTTATAGGAGAAATAAGTAAAATATTTAAAAATGGACAGCTGAGATAACTGAGCTTGAATGAACAAGCACCTAAGTAAAAATGAAACTCGATTCAGGCTACATGACTTCAGAATCAGAATTCATAAACCTTGTACTAAGCTACAGACATGCTGTCTTTCAACCCTATAACCTTTCTTAAAATCTTTTCCACACGTTTAGTAATAAGAAGGCAAGAGATGGGCCAGATCCCTGGAGGGAAGCCAGGTCTTTTCCCCAAGGCTGTTTCTAGAGAAGGATGTACCTGAAGTGGATATAAGGGAGAAGAAGAGGGCCCAACTCTACATTCTGAAATTAAGAGAAGACTGGTGTCCACATTCTGGAATGAGAATGGGAAGTACTCATACTGTCTGCTTCAGATGGGATTTGTTTCCCGAACTTTTGGTCTTATGGGGCCTGGTTCTTACTCCCTGGACTTTGACAATGTTTGATCCTCATACCCAAGATCTAAGGAAAGAGTCACTGTCCTCATACACAGTATCTATAGAAACTTGCCTTGGAAGCCAAGAGCTCTAAGGCTACTGATTAGTATATCAAACGTAATTCAAAAAGATACAGGCACCCTATGTTTGAAGTAGCATTATTTACAATAGACAAGACATGTAAGCAATCTAAATGTCCATCAACAGATGAATGGATAAAGAAGATGTGTGTGTGTGTGTATGTGTGTGTGTGTGTGTGTATTGTTGTTTACTCACTAAGTTGTCTGACTCTTTTGCAAACCTATGGACTGTAGCCTGCTAGGCTCCTCTGTTCATGGGATTTCCCAGGCAAGAACACTGGAGTGGGTAGTCATCTCCTTCTTCAGGGGATCTTCCCAATCCACTCATGTCTCCTGCACTGGCACGTGGATTCTCTACTACTCAGCCACCAGGGGAGCCCTCCAAAAGATGATACAAATGAGCTTATATGCAAAACAGTAATAGACCCACAGATATAATAAACTTATGGTTATCAAAGGGGAAAGGTGGGGGAGGGATAAATTAGAAGGTTGGGATTAGCATAAACACACTACTATATATTGAATAGATAAACTTACTGTATAGCACAGGGAACTATATTCAATATTTTGTAATAGACTACAAGGGAAAACAATCTGAAATAAACATTAAGTTCCATACATATGAATGAGTTCAATTCTGAGAGCATGTATAAGTCCAATTTGTTCCTAGGTGCAACAAAGTTATCCTAGTTACCCAACTAACGAGGCTTCCCTGATGGCTCAAGCAGTAAAGAATCCACCTGCAATGCAGGAGATGCAAGAGACATGGGTTCAGTCCCTGGGTTAGGAAGATCCCCTGGAGAAGGAAATGGCAACCCACTCCAGTATTCTTGCCTGGAAAAATCTCATGGACAGAGGAACCTGGCAGGCTACAGTCCATAGGGTCACCAAGAGTTGGATATGACTGAGCATGCACTTAGTCAACTAACAAAATCAACTAACATATAAGCAGCTATATAATACTGTACTGTAATGTGTTTGCAATACTTTTTACACAAATAACACATAAAAAGCAAATACAAAAAATAAAGAAAACATTTTAAATCTTAAATTATACTATCTTGAAAACTGCAGTAATACAGCACAACAGCTGGCATACAGGGGCTGGCATTGAGTGAGCAGGCAAGAAGAGTTACTGACTGGAGGAGGGAAAGAGGTGGAAGATGGTAGAGCTGAAGGATCTTCAGCAACAGGAGATGGAGAACAAGCTGCAGTTTCACTCACACCTGAAGTTGATGGAACACAAATCACATCTTTGAAAGTTTGCAACTTGAAAGTTCATATATGGGGGGCTTACTGTATAACTGAATCAATTTGCTGAATACCTGAAACTAAATATAGAACCATTGAAACTAAATATAGAAATATAGAATTTGCTGAACAACTACAAACCAAATATAGAAAAAGAGATGTTCTTATTCACACAAGGGCTATTCTTCACAGTGTAGCCAGACGTTTCTTGTCCTTTCACTGGTCTTCTACTTAAGTGATAAAATATCTACTCTCTTGAGCTCCTAGGTTATGTAGTCTAGCCCAGGGAGTCTTTTTTATTTTTCTTAAGTGGGGGCGAGGGTGAAGCTAAGAAATACTTGTGAAGGTCACAGCCCAGGAAAACTAATCCACCAAAGGTTGATTTTTTAATTATACAATTATAGGCTGCTTCTCCTCCCCCATTCCTTACCATAATATCAACAGGACTCCTATATAATAACAGTGGATTGCAACTGAAAAAGTTGCACACTCTATTTCAAGATGATGTGTTCTTAGGGAAGCCTACAAACAACAGGGACATCAAAATTCAAAACAAAACAAGGACGCTAGAGAAATTTGAAGTCTCCATCACTGATGGCTTTGACAAACATTAAACATACTTCAACTCCTAGCCTCTCATATCAATTCATCTATTCCTCAGTGTGATCACAAGTCATGATTTTAAATAACTTCAGACCTCTTAGCTCCCTCGCTGGTATAAATAAGTAGAGAAAATCAAGAAGAACGCTCAGGGCAATGTCTCAGAGTATACAGTTTCACTTGTTGTCACAGAGAAATGGACAGAGTTCCCTGGAAGCACAGGATGTAAGCTTATTCTGCCTGTTCTCTCTATGAAATAACCTTTGAATATTTTAATTTGGGATTGAGCTCTTAGTTCTATTGTAGATCCCTTGCATTTCCATTCAGCTTCATAAAGTAACCATATATGTGTGTTGTTTTTTTTTTTGTTTTTTTTTTTTTCAGTCCTTGGAAAACTAAGATCCAGATCTTGGCTATAATCCACTCCGCAAGAGAGCTAGAACTGATTGAGTTTCTTGTCTACAATAGTATTTTTTATCTTGAGCATGTTTTTGTCCTTGTCACCATGCTTAACCATTATTAAAAATAGTTTGAATAGAACTCCTTCCTTGTCTGGTGCTTGGCTACACTCCATGGATCATTCTGGGGGAAGGAGAATGGGAGAGTTGGATGCCATCGTGGAGGATGACATGGGAAGAGCAGAGGGTAAAAACGGGGAATGAGAAGAAAGTGTGTTGAGGATGGAGGAGGAGCTAACAAAGGAAGGAGGTCTCAGGGACCAACAGGTTATCACACACTCAATATACATCTTCCTTGCTGACCATAAGCTGACCTGACTCCACCCTTGAAGGACACAGCCTAACCTTGAGCAATGACTTCAAAGGACAAGGGGGAGCAAGGGGGCAGAAGTTCATCAGTAAAGAATAAAAGGCCACAGCATCCAGCGGCAGCACAGACTTGCTTCTGATGCTTCTGTGATCACCTGTAAGCTCCAAAACTTGACATCGTGGTGCATTTTACTGCCAAGGAGAAGGCTGCTATCATTAGCCTGTGGGGCAAAGTCAATGTGGAAGAGGCTGGAGGTGAGGCTCTGGGCAGGTAGGAAGTAGACTTCATGGGGGAGGATGGTGCTTAACACCACTGCTTCTCAGTTTCTGCTAACTGGCTTCCCAGGTATGGAGAAGGCACATCACTGGATCTCCATTCCTTTGTTGGTGGTTTATATCTCCATACTTCTTGGTAGTGGAACCCTTCTCTTTCTCATTAGGGATTATCATAACTTCCATGAACCCATGTACTATTTCTTAGCTATGCTGGCAGCCACCGACCTTGGAGTGATACTGACCGCAATGCCCACAGTTTTGAGCATCCTGTGGTTGAATCACAGAGAGATTAGCACAGGGCCTGCTTCTCTCAGGCCTACTTTATTCATACTCTTTCTATCATAGAGTCTGGTGTTTTGCTTGCCATGGCCTATGATGGCTTCATTGCCATCTGCAACCCTTTGAGATATACTTCCATCCTGACCAACAGCGGGGTAATAAAGATTGAGATGGGGGTATTGGCAAGGGCCAGTCTGTCAGTTATGCCAATAATTCTTCTCCTTCACTGGTTCCCCTATTGTTGATCCTATGTACTCTCTCATGCTTTCTGTCTACACCAAGATGTCATCAATTTACCGTGTGCCAATATCACCTTCAATCATCTCTGTCCTGTTGTGGTTGTATTTGCAATGGTCTTATTGAACTTCCTTGTCATCTTTCTCTCCTACATTTTGATCCTCAAGACTGTCATGGGCATTGCTTCTGGAGAAGAAAGGACCAAGGACCTCAGCACATCTGCTGCATCCTGGTATTCTATGTCACTGTAGTTGGTCTGACATTTATTCATAGGTTTAGAAGACATGCTCCTCATGTGGTCCACATCACAATGAGCCATATCTACTTCCTTTTCCCACCTTTTATGAATCCTGTCATCTACAGCATTAAAACCAAGCAGAACCAGACTGGTATAATTCTCTTTTTCTCTCTGCTTCATTCTAGAGCATAACTTTGACTCACTGTTCTTTGAAGAATAATTCAGGGAACCTAGGCAAGCTGACAGCTTTGTTAATGGGAGCAACTAAGGAAAACCAAGTTAGTATAAACCAACCTCTCTGCTATTTAGAGGATCATATTACACTGCTCATTTGTAGCTGAGTTGCATATTATATAATATACATATACTAAACATAGATCTCAATTGTCCAACTGATCTTTGCTGTTTTCCCAGATAACTCATTCTGTTCAATGAACCTATGGCACCCAATATATATTCTTGGATTTACAGTATGGGCCATCAGTATTTAAATCAAAGCTCATCATTTTTCAATATGTTTTATATGTATAGTCTTTGATATACTTAGCAATAACTCACTCAACTCCAGACATGTATCCAGTATTTTTTTCTTACATGGAACTAGTTTCTAGAAAATTGCACTAAGTGAAGGAGTGAGACTTACTCTCCTCAGTTTAAAATGACAACTCTAGGGAAAGTATATATAATCATATCTAACTCTGTTCAGATAAAATTTTAATAAACATTTATTAAATATTATTATTATCACTGTCAATATATGTGGTAGTGGTGGTTTAGTCACTAAGTCGTGCCAGATTCTTGTGACCTTATGGGCCTTAGTCCATCAGGCTCCTCTCTCCATGGATTTCCTAGGCAAGAATATTGGATTGGGTAGCCATTTCCTTCTCCAGGGGAACTTCCTGTCCCAGGGATTGAACCCAGGTGTTCCACTTTGCAGACAATATCCTGCATTACAGGTGGATTCTTTACCTACTGACTTACCAGGAAAGCTGTTAACATTTGTACATACATATGAATAATATAACAGATATATAATTCTATTATTATTTTTACCAACAACAATACTAGACTAGATATAGAGCTGGTTATATGTGTAAAGTGGGGAGAAAAAGAGAGGATGGAGGCAATGCTGAGAAGCAGAAGAAAAAATGACCTTTTCTAGCTCCAAATATCGATCAAAGTTTATTTTGTTCTCAATCTAGTCTTAAGGAGAGTGGGTTCATGATTCTATGACCAGCTAAAGAGCCAGGACCTATGACTAAAATGACAAGTTTTAAAGTAAACCAAAAATATGTTCTTGTGAACAGAAGATGGAGGATGAAATGCTAGGATTATGCAAGGGTTTTGGCAAGTGGAAGTGACCACCAGTTGACTGGTGAGCTGGACCTGGGCAATCAGAGGCTCCTTTCCCCTGTACTTGGACTGTGCACTCTACTAGAAGCTGCCTCAAGGACACAGCCTCAGAATAATAATGTTGCTTGAGACCACCTAGACAGTATATATGATTGAATCCAGTTCAGCCCTCTATAGATGGGTGCAGAGACCTACTTGTTTCACCACATAGGTGCTCGATGTGTGTTGACTTGATGACAGGATGAAGTTTACATCCCTAACCATTCATGGAGGACCTCTGCCTGCCTCTCTGGGGGAATCTGAGGAGTCTGAAGGTGGCCATAGGAGCCATGAATGCAGGATGGAGAGGGGAGTACCTGCACCATCCTCTGCTCTGGTTAACATACACACTGAAGCACTGCAAGGAGCTAGTTAGAGGGGCGCTCAGAATCAATCTACCACCTTGTGGAGAAGCATGACCGTGGGGCAGTTGATAACTCAAGAACTCCTTAGGGACATACATTGCTTGTCCAGCTTTGTGCTGATGCTAAAGTTTAGGTGCCCTAGAGATGAGCCCAAGTGGGCAAGATAAGCAGTGAGTAAAGAAACCAGAACAGGCCTTAGGTGGTCAGTTAAAGGTCAGTGGAATAAAGGGAAAGGAAAATGAGCAAAAGGAGTATAGAAGACAAAGGAGAAACAGCTAGAAAACTGAGGTGAGGCTCAGAAAGGAGTCTAGGGGAAGGTCTCTCTGTCGGTAGGATGCTAAAGGAAGAAAGGAAATCACGGTGTTCCTCTGGGACTTGAAATCTCTGGAATAAAATTTTAAATTCAAGAAAACAACTCTTCACCGGTTACTAACCCCTATCCAGTCTCAAAAGGAGTTCCTGTGCATGCAAGGTTAGGAAGGATGAGGTGGGGCTGTTGTTTGAGCCAAGCAACACAGGCCCAAACTTCTAGCTCCTTCCAGCACTTGGGGTCTTATCTCTTAGGCACAGACCTAATGGTCTCTAACCACTCCCCTCCCACGCTTTGCAAATACTCCCCCTCGCCCTACAGTGAATTACCCAGAAGGAAAGACTCTAGGAAAGGGGGAAAGAATAGTCTCTAAGGTCTCAATGTGGTTCAGATGGAAGAGGAGCTATGATGAACACTTCCACGTGAACTTCCAAAGTCCTTTAACCACTAGGTTTTAGTTATTTCATTTTTAACTGGAATAGAGCCACTTTAAACAGAGGTTTTTGAAGTTAAAATGAAAAATCATGTTTCTGATTCCCTGGTTCTTCCAACAGAGACATTAGCAAAATATATACATTCAAATGTGTTCTTTTTATATTAACTGTCCTTTTACATTCTATCAATACAGTTTTCAGTGCTACCATGATTTTTTATTGGAGTATAGTTTACAATGTTGTGTTAGTTTCTGCTGTACAATGAAGCCAGTCAATTATATGTATACATATATCCCCTCCTGCTTGGGCCTCCCTCTCACACCCCCTCCCCCCATCTCATCCATCTTGGAAGCTGAGCTCCCTGTGCTATACAGCAGGTCCCACTAGCTATTATTTTTACACATGGCAGCATATATATGTCAATGCTACCCTCCCAATTCATCTTACTTCCCGTTCCCCACTCCTCGAGAAAGAAGAGGTAGTAATATATACAAGGGAATATTTTTCAGCCATAAGAAGGAACAAAATTGGGTCATTTGTAGAGATGTGGATGCACCTAGAGTCTGCTGTACACAGCTAAGTAAGTCATAAAAAGGAAAACAAATATCATATATTAAATGCATATATGTAGAATCTAAAAAATGGTACAGATGAACCTATTGGCAGAGCAGGAATTGTGAATGGACTTGTCTAATGTATTCTTTTCCTTAAGCATTATTCCTGTATCTGTTCTCATTATCTCATGCCTCATATCCAAATCTTGATTAAGATGAAGCATTTGCCAGTCTTGACTCAGCAGTTAGTAAAGAGTCAGACATTCTTCAAAGTTTTACTTCTACCAAAGCAAAACTACTCCGTCTTCCAATTACACCTTTTAAGTAACCCAAGCTTCACTTGGCTCTTTGCTTCTGTGGAGCCCCCAGCTTGCTCAGATTTGGTGCATCTTCAAGGATTAATTATGGCTTAGAATGGATAATCCAGTTATATGTGCGTGTGTGCTAAGCTGCTTCACTTGTATCCTACTCTTTGTGACTCTATTTACTGTAGCCCACCAGGCTCCTCTGTCCATGGGATTCTCCAGGCAAGAATATTATGTCTCCCGTGCTGGCATGTGAATTCTTTAACACTAGTGCCATCTGAGAAGCCCCAGTCCAGTTATGACCTCTCTGGCTTTTGAAAATTTATCCTTTCATGGTTCTCCATACATATGCTTTCCAGGTGATGCTAATGGTAAAGAATCTGCCTGCCAGTGTAGGAGACACAAGAGACTCGGGTTTGATCCCTGGGTCAAGAAGATCCCCTGGACTGGGAAATGGCTCCCCACTCTAATCTTCTGGCCTGGAAAATTTCATGGAGAGAGGAACCTGGTGGGCTACAGTCCATGGGGCCACAAAGAGTTGGACATGACTGAGCGACTCTTTTCGATCCCATGGACCGAAGCACACCAGGCCGAAGCACGCCAGGCTTCCCTGTCTTTCACCATCTCCCAAAGCTTGCTCAAAGTTATGTCCAATGAATTAATGATGCCATTCAACCATCTTGTCATCTGTCGTCCCCTTTTCCTCCTGCCTTCAATCTTTCCCATCATCAGGGTCTTTTCTAATGAGTTGGCTCGTCAAATCAGGTGGCCAAAGTACTGGAATTTCAGCTTCAGTTTCAGTCCTTCCAATGAATATTCAGGACTGATTTCCTTGAGGATTAACTAAGCTAGTGCAATAGTTTTGAAATCAAATGGTATGGTTTAGAATGACACTTTTCACTTTCTGGTTGTGTACTGCAGCAAATCACTTAGTCTGTTTGGTCTCTTTGATGTGTTGGATTGTTTTAATGATTAAATGCACTAATATATGTAATGCACATAATCATTCCTGGCTCATAGTAAATGTTATAGATGTTTTAGTTATTATTATTACTATTACTAGAAATTTTGTGAAAATGGGATCATTTGATATTCAGGATGAAGAGACACCTAGTCTGATCTGTCAAAGAAAGCCAAGACTTTCTTAAAACTTGATTATAAGCACAATTCTTGATAGTGAGTGAGATATTTTAATGGAAAGACTTGCATTCTATTCCTACAAGGACGCTGTGAGAAAATAGGACCTGGTGGAGGTTTTATTTCAATTTATTAGAAGATTTTTTTTTTAATTTAAAAAAATGCTCATTTATTTACTTGGCTGCACTGGGTCTAAGTTGCAGCACATGGGATCTTCAGTCTTCCTTGGGGCCTGTGGGATCTTTAGTTGCAGCATACAAAGTCTTAGTTGCAACATGTGGGATCTAGTACCCTCATCAGGAATCAAAACTGGTTCCTTTGCATTGAGAGCACAGAGTCTCATCCACTGGACTACTAGGGAAGCCCCTATGAGAAAGTTTCTGAGGTTCCCAGACACTGAGTGATTTAAGCTGTTAATGCTTAGAAGCAGGAAGAACCAAGATTACAGATCTAGTGGTGGCTTTCTTCTGTAGGCCAAAGTGTTCCTGAGAGTAGAATGTTGAATTTGCACATTTTCATGAGGAATCAGAGGAACTCTCTTCTGAGGATTTTGGAAGAAAAACATTTTTTTTTTTGTCTTCTCAAAAACTTCTGTCTTCCTTGAGGCCTTCACATATCTATCATATAGACTTCCAAGAAGCCTAGGTCATGGGTAAGTTATGTGGACCAGATTAGACAGACACTCATTTATCAACATTTGTTAAGTGACTTTGAAGTAGAATCTGTGCTAGGATATTTGGATATCAGTATATATATAGCTATATGATCAAGATCTAGGATTAGACATATAGGGAGGATGAAGTTTTTAAAGGTAGGTATTCAGGACATAGCAACCCACTCAGGTATTTTTTCCCTGGAGAATCCCACTGACAGAAGAGCCTGGAGGGCTACAGTCCATGAGGTCACAATGAATCGGACACAAGTGAAGTGACTTAGTACACATATGCACATTCATTCATTCACAAATGTAACTTAAGCATCTGCTTATTGTCTAGCATTGTAAGCCCAGCATGAAAGATGTGAGTGCTTATGTGTGAGATGGTAGGCACAGAATGACGATTAATAGTTAGAAGTCCATGAGCCATGGTATTTTAGCAGCCACTATGAGCCACACGTAGCACTATCAGATTCACTACTAAGAAAAGATTTTTTAGATCTTATTTTTACTAAAAAAATCTGGTAATTTGAGAAAATCTTTAAGATCATGCAACCAGTAACTAATTGAATCTTTTAAAATTTCCAAGAATACTTTAAATAGTTCTATGATATAAATATAACAGAATAGATATACTTCATACACATTAAAAATAAACTGAAAGACCCCTCACTTCTACCTTGGTACCTTCCTTAGAGAGAACTCCTTCTTTTAATCCCTCTGTCCTTTTTTCTTCACGCTTAGATACACGTATATAAAAATACTCAAACATACAGTCTTGTTGGTTGGAGGCAGGAGTTGTGTGGAGCTGTTTCCATCCTGCTACACTAAGGGCAGTGCTGGCTTGTGTGCATTCTTGGGTTAAAGTGAATATACACTAAGGCCCCAAAAGACATCCACGGTTTTAGTGATGAACTTGTTGTCCTTGCTGCCAACAATGGAAAGAAAAGGGACTTTTTTTTTTTTTTAGTATCTTCCGTTGAGAAAAAGAAGTGGAGGAAAAGACCTTACTTCCCCATCTATCTCCAACCCTACTTGTATGGGGTCTGCAAGTTCTTCCTTCAAAGTGGCTCCTGGCTGGCCCCAGCTGAGTCGGCAGTTCCATAAACCACTCCTGCCACCTTGTGGCTTCTAGAGCACTTACAGGCGATTCCGGAGAAGGCAATGGCACCCCACTCCAGTCCTCTTGCCTGGAAAATCCCATGGATGGAGGAGCCTGGTGGGCTGCAGTCCATGGGGTCATGAAGAGTCGGACACGACTGAGTGACTTCACTTTCACTTTTCACTTTCATGCATTGGAGAAGGAAATGGCAACCCACTCCAGTGTTCTTGCCTGGAGAAACCCAGGGACCGGGGGGAGCCTGGTGGGCTGCGGTCTATGGGGTCGCACAGAGTCAGACACGTCTGAAGCGACTTAGCAGCAGCAGCAGCGGCAGCCTGAAGAAAAACAGAAAATATTTAAGAAGAAAATGCGACAGGCTACCAAATCGTGATTTAAAAGCAACCATGACAATAATCATTCAGTTCAGTTCAGTCACTCAGTCATGTCCCACTCTTTGCTAACCCATGGACTGCAGCACACCAGACTTCCCTGTCCATCACCAACTCCCGGAGTTTACTCAAACTCGTGTCCAATCCCGTCTCACTGTTTCCATTGTTTCCCCATCCACATGTCATGAAGTGATGGGACCAGATGCCATGATTTTACTTTTCTGAATGTTGAGCTTTATGCCAACTTTTTCACTCTCCTCTTTCACTTTCTTCAAGAGGCTCTTTAGTTCCTCTTCACTTTCTGCCATAAGGGTGGTATCATCTGCATATCTGAGGTTACTGATATTTCTCCCAACAATCTTGATTCCAGCTTGTGCTTCCTCCAGCCCAGCATTTCTCATGATGTACTCTGCATATAAGTTAAATAAGCAGGGTGACAATATACAGCCTTGACATACTCCTTTTCCTATAGCCACGAGCAAATGCTGTGAGAAAAAAATGGTGTTGATAGATTTGCTTCATGCAGGGTTGCTACGCACTTTCAACTTGCAAATAAACAAGACCTTTGAAGTGCAATATAGCAAAGCACAAAATAATAAGGTAGTCTAAAAACTCTTTTCCAATAGATAATATGAAGGATTGAAAAATTAAGGCTTTGTCTAATACATCACTGACTTGCATTTTTGTAAAGAGTTGAGTTCTGATTCAGATTCTGACCCTTTCTATCAGCTATGAGACCTTAAGATATTTATACAAACATGCTGTGCTTCAATATCTGAACTCTCAAGTATCTCTCCAGTTACGCAAGAATTTCACTCTCTCACAATCAACACATGAGAATTCCAGGCACTCCACGTGTGCCTGGAATAACAACACACTGTGTCATTTTCTGTTGTTTCAATTGTAGTTGCTCTGGTGTGTAAAGAGTGGCATTTTATGATGGTTTTAATTTGCAGTTCCTTAATGATGAATAATCTGATTGTGTTTTCATATGCCTCTCAGCCAGTAAACTATCTTCTTTTTTGAAAATTAAAGATTTGTCTGCTTTATTGGATTTTTTAAAAAAATTTTGTGTTGTAAGAGTTCATTACATAATCTGGATGCAAGTTCTTTTTTAAGTGTGTATATTGTAAAGAATATCTACAAAATCTCTGAATTGAATTTTCATTCAATGTTGTTTTGAATAGCAGAGCAGATGAAACTGAGTTTATTTAATATTTTTTCTTTACACCTTTTGATATTTTGTCTTAAAAAAGGTCACAAAGATTTTATCGTATATTTTATTCCTGAATAGAGAGCCTTGGAAAAGCCTGAGACACTGGCCTGGACAGGTATTTGGGTGGGAATAAATGTAAAAGGTTTTCTGACTGGCCACTAGACTCAAAGACACTGTCCATGGTAGAGGTAAAGGGCAAGTTAATGATCATGTAAAAGGAAACACAGAAATAGGTAGAAAAATGGTGTAAGAGTGAGAGAACTTTGGGGCAGAGACAGGTGTGGCACTGCAAGGAAGATGAGCGATTTATAGCTGATGTGGAAGTTGTATGGATAATCTTCATATATCGTATCCAACCACTCTAGCAAACTGTGGGTTTATTCTAATGAACAGAGGAAAGGAATAAATGAGGTGGCAGGTGACTGGGACTGGTTTCTTCATAAAGCAGAATTAGTGGATAAAGTAAGGCAGCACCAGGCTTCCTGCAGCAATGTGCCAGCAGCCGAAGCCTGGAGACTGACCTGTATAAAGTTAGGGCTCTCCACCCTCAGGTGAGCCCATGGAAGGAGTGAGGAGCAAAGGCGAGGGAGAGGAGCGTCATGGCAGCTCCTGCCCATGGGCCTCCAGCCCCGGGGACTGTTTGTTTCTCCTCAGCTTCTCCCAGGTGGAGCCCTGGTGTTTCATACATAGAGGAAGGAGCAGGATAAATTCTTCCATGACAGACCCCGCCTGATGCCCCTCAGTGACACTGGTGCCATCCTGCCTACCCTCATCCTTTTTCAGTACAGATGACCTGGCTTCTCTTTTTAAAAGTTAGCAGCTGCTGGTGAGTCTCCACTGCTGTTCTGTGCCAGGGTCTCAGGGGTGGGTATTAGGGGGTCATAGGAGAAGAAAGGGGGAAAATACCGGGAGAAGGGAATGTAGAGATTTCCAAGAAAGCAATGATCCTGGAAGGAGGTGGTCTGCATTCTCATCCTCACTCCTCTCCTAACACTCAAATGACTTTAGACAGGTTTATTCCCCATGTTGGACCTTGCTTAGTTTTTTCATTTGCAAAATGAAATTTTGGGATCCAAGCTGTCACAGGAGCTCTTTCACTTCTGTATTCAGTGTGTTTGCATAGACCCAGAGCCAGAGAGGGGATCAAGGCTTGCTCACTCTAGAAAAGTGGAGGTGACCATCTGCACTATCATGTTTCTTGGGTCAGAGAGAGAGCTTCTTCTCTCCTCCTGACCAAGGTCTCCATGTCCAGGCCAGTTCCTTCCTGGCTCCTGTCTGGAATCAGCCTCTAAATGCCATCAGGATGTCACAAGCCTTCACATCTCCATAGACTCCTCTCTGGTAAAGCTGGCTGGTACATATAGTCTTCCCTTTCCTCTTATCCACCAAACAGCTATTCACTTAACAGCACACATATTAAGCGCATTTTAGGTGCCAGACCAGTTAAGCATAGAAGCTCCTGCCCTGTACTAATAATACAGGCACCCCTGTGACATCCCCAGCATCCAGGATGCACTCTTCCTCCTTCACAGCCCTCTGCCACTCCAGCCGCAAGAGGTGTGTTGACAGGAAATGGACCACTGTGGGAAGGTTCTCCTTGGTTCAAGGGCAAGGTGTTTGATCCATATCCTTGTGCTCAGGGCTGGTTCCATCTGCATCTTCTCCTATGCATAAGAAACAGCAGTCTCCACCACAAGCTCATTTTTTAAAATAGGGTATATTAAATTGACACAGAGGAATATTTAGAACATATAGAAGAGAGAGAGGTCTAGCCACACACTGCATAGTGAAAATCTCACTTTTCAAGAATTTCCTCTTCAGTCTCACTCGTATCTCTTGTGCTATGAATATTGTAAAAGGATTGCCACTAGCCATGACTATGTGCTGTTGAATGGACTTCTGTTTTCCTAGTAGAAGTGGAGAAATATCTCTTGGTCCCTTAGCATAGAGAATAATCTTTCATTTCCTGGAGGAACTCGCTAGAACTTCCTTTCCAGGAAAAATAATCTTAGCCCCATCACGGTTTCTCTATAAAATTCTCATTTCCCACAGATCACACTCCTTGTCTTGCCTATTCTGAAGTGAAAGCAAGACTTAATTCTAAACTTCAGGCACAACTAATCAGTACAAGAGGTAAGCCCTTGGTCACTTATTTACTTAATTTTTTCATGCCAAAACAGAGAAGTGCCCACTATGCATTATACAATGCATGGGGCTCCGTGGGTCTAGTTGGTGCAAAAAAGTGGGTTAAAATCATAAGTTATAAACACATATAAAAAGACTATATAATGTACAAGTAATATATACATTATATATAAGATAAACATATGTAAGAATGTATGTTTAAGGATACATTTATGCTGATTTATATTTTTATAGATTCTTGTATAAAAGAATAACTATATACTATATAAAGAATATATATGTATACAAAGAACAAATATTATATATTATATTACATTATAGAAATAGTGTATATAGGTAAATGCATTATATATATTATTTATATTTATACAGATTTCTACTTACATATACTTACATAATCATTAGTACATACTATATATAAGTATATATGTATGTGTATATATATTGCACATAATATATATATACATATTTATATATATACATATATAAGATGTATGTGTATGCTTTTACACTCCAATAGTACTGCAGCAAAGGTATTAAGGGAGTACAGAGAAGAATTTGCCTAGCTCTGTGCAAAGTTGAGAGAGATTTGTTAGAGGAAATATTTGTGCTATCTTAAAGGGTCAGCAAATGTTCACTGGTGAAAAAAGCACGAGTGGTTTCTGTTAGAGAAGCAAGCTATAAAGCAATATAAAGAACAGAAACAAGAAATGTATGTATGGGGAACCGTAGGAAAAAATCAACACGGGCTTGTTGACTATAGCAGAAAAAAGATGAATTTAGAAGGATATCAAAGCAGAAAACGGCTGGGTAAAAGAGTAGTACATCGTCCTAGGACTGCCCCCTTTGGAGCTAGGTGGTGCAGTGATTAAAAACACACCGAAGCACTGGCTCATCCCACTTTGGACTCATGAAGCTCAAATGTGCCTTCATCACTGCCTCGGTCCTACTACATTGCTCTCATCTTCCTGTTCTCTGTCTCTTCCCCTTGAGCTCGTAAACATCTAGACATATTTTTTTCCCTAAGAACTGTTTTATTGACACTACATGGCTGTCCACTTCAAGTCACCCTGTGGAAAATACCTGGGAACTGTGATCGTTCAAGCCCAGAAGCAGCTTCGACTACAGCAGAAGGAAGTAGGAATATCAACAAGGTCATAGTCTTTCTGGAGTAGGTGAGGGTGATTTTATTCCCACCCCCTCCTCTGAAACTTCTCTTCTCAAGGTCAGCTGTAACTTCCACGTTGCTCAATCCTTTACTTATGTCCCAGTCCTTGTGAACCTGACTCCTTGGTAACATCATGTATGAATGATTAATACCTCTTGAAACTCATACAAGACCACAGTCTCCTGTTCGTTTGCTTTTTAACTGGCTTTTATGTTCCTCCTTCACTTTCAGTGGAGCCTTTTCTTCTCCAACTCTAAATTTCAGTTTTGCCCAGGACTCAAAACTAGAAACTTCTCTCTATCCTCACTTCTTTGGTTTCCTCCTCTGTATACTAATACCTCCCAAATGTGTATCTCTTCTTCAACTTAGTTCTACTATTGAGTTAGTGAACATGAATACATGAAAATCTTCTTGGTGGAAGAGACTATAAGTTAAATTTTGACGTGTTTTTAAAATAACTATGAAATTACAGCCTACTGGAAGATATGTGAGTCTGAAAACCAAAAGAAGAGAATTATAGATATTTGATATTTGTCAACACAAAGATCTTAAGTAAAGTCCTGAGGATGATGTTGTTTGAGGAAGAAAAGATAGAGCATGGATAGAAACTTGTTGAGGTTGAAGATGATCATATTTAAGGGCTCATCAATTAAAACAGGCCAACCAAGAAGACTGAGAAGAAGTAAAAATACAGAGGAAAACTGATGAAGGTGTGGTACTTTCAAAGAAGGTTTCATTCAGGTAGTAGGATGGTGGAAACAATAGTGAAGTAGAAGATACCAAAGCTGATGATGGTCATGATTCTACTTATAATGGTGTGCGTGTTTATGAATCTGAAGAATTAATAACCAGAACTTTCATTTGTTTTCAGCTCAGCCCCTGAAGCATGCCAGCCCAATATCCCCTCAGTCCTCACATTGTGTTCCTGTCCAACCTCACGCAGTTCAGCCCCATGCTGTACCTCACTGGCTTTCCCGGATTGGAAACTGTCGAGCACTGGATCTTCATCTTCTTTTTCCTTATGTACCTCGTGGCCATCTCAGGCAACTGCTTCATCCTGATGATTATTAAGACCAACCCTCGCTTGCACACACCCATGTACTATCTACTCTCCTTTCTGGCCTTCACTGACCTGGGCCTGTCGGTGTCCACCTTGCCCACTACTATGGGAATCTTTTGGTTCAAGTCCCATGGCATCTACTTTGGAGCCTGCCAAATCCAGATGTTATGCATCCACTCCTTTTCCTTCATGGAGTCCTCAGTGCTCCTTGTCATGTCCTTTGATCGGTTTGTGGCCATCTGTTATCCCCTGAGGTACTCAGTCATTATCACTGGCCAGCGAGTGGTCAGGGCAGGCCTGGTTGTCATTCTGCGGGGACCTATAGCCACTGTACCCATTGTTCTCCTCCTGAAGGCTTTTCCGTACTGTGGGTCTCGAGTCCTCTCCCATTCTTTCTGCCTGCACCAGGAGGTGATCCACTTGGCCTGCACAGATACCACCTTCAACAACCTGTACGGGCTGATACTGGTGATGTTCACTGTGGTGCTGGACCTGGTGCTCATTGCACTGTCCTACGGGGTCATCCTGCACACAGTGGCAAGACTGGCCTCCAAAGAGGAGCAGCTCCGAGCCTTCCAAACATGCACCTCACACCTCTGTGCTGTGCTGGTATTCTTTGTGCCCATGGTGGGACTGTCCCTGATACATCGCTTTGGGAAGCACGCCCCACTCACTGTCCACCTTTTCATGGCCAACGTCTACCTCTTTGTGCCTCCCATGCTTAATCCAATCATATACAGTATTAAAACCAAGGAGATCCGCCATGCCATCAGTAAGTTCCCAGGTCTTAGAAAGGCCAATGCTGAGTCATGAGCCTAAAAATTTCACTGGTGCCCTGAAGAAGGTGCCAAATCAGACCAAAGATTTACAGCATTTAGTACCAATTATACATTTCATGTTTCCCAAGATTTTTACTCACTACCCTAAATAAAGTAGGGACGAATTTCTCTCTTGAATTATGAGTCAGCAATGCTGACTTTCTCTTGCTTAAATTATAATGGTCTTCTATATATACAAGACCTAGATGTTTTGGCAACATCGAAAAATGCCCAGAGGAAGACCCTCTTGAGGCTTGTGTAAAAACTAAAACTAAATGAAACTGAATAAAAACTTAAAAGGAGAAATAAATTAAAAAGCAACTAGAACAGAACCTACCAAAGCACAGATACATGTCAGTTGTTTGAATTCACTTGAGTAACATACCTCCTTCCGTTGTTCCTTGGGACTGTTTCCCTCTTCTCTACCTGGACAACATATTACCCTTCAGTTCCTATTCTGGATAAGCATATCCTTTGCACTCTGGAATAACACTGGAAGAATCAGAACTCCTGAACACTTTCCTAATGGCTCATCCAGGTTGAACTCCTCTCAGTGTTTCTCATGATGTGCTCCCTCTGGCTTTGTTCATCTAATAGACACCCTGGACCCCACCCCTGAGTCTTCTCATCTCTGATTTTATCTTTCCTACGGATTTGCTGAAAGTAACTGAAGACGGTGTTTGCTTCTGGGCATTCTAGTTGTGAGATCTTGTTTAATGACCTGAAACGCCATAAAGCTCCAATGAAGGAAATTATCACAGACAAGTCTAAGTCATAATTCCACTGCTCAAGAGGTTGTGAAGCTCAAGTTGGCAGAGAAGATTGCCCCTACTGTGACTAAACAAAATTCGTGTTGGAGTCTCAGCACCGAGGTTGCTTTCTCATGGACATTTTCATGACAGGTTCTCCCTTCAAAACTAGAGCAGATTCTCCATTTATCTTCTCCCTCAGAATCCTGCATTTCCAGTTTTATCATTTGTTACATAGTAATGGATTCTTCCATGTCTTAGTTCAGTTTCTTTCTCGGTCCTTCACACTAGATTCCTAAATTAAGCTCTTTAGAAGGGTTATTCATGTCTTGTTTATCAGTAAATCTCCATAAATGCAACAGTTGCTCATAATAGATACTCAAGGAGTAATTATTTAAATGCATTCCTCAATATATTAATATATGCATAAAGTGAGATTCAGGGCTTCCCTGGTGGCTCAGATGGTAAAGAATCTGTCTGCAATGTGGAAGACTTGGGTTCAATCCCTGGGTTGGGAAGATCCCCTGGAGAAGGGAAAGGCTGCCCACTCCAGTATTCTGGCCTGGAGAATTCCATCGACAGAGGAGCCTGATGGGGGTCCATGGGGTCACAAAGAGTCAGACATGACAGAGTGACTAACACACTCAAAGAGAGATCCAAAGCTGAGAAAGAGAATGTCTCTTATTTTCCAAGGAAATTTTCCATCTTCACATCCAGAACTTCCAAGGAAACTCTTTCTCATGGCATCCATACAAGAGGTTCCCCATCTTTTTCCTAGCTGTTCTCTGTTTGGGCTCATGGGCCTTGAAGCCCCCTCTGCCACAGATCAAAATTACAATGAACAGGAAGTCCTCTCAAGAGTTGCTCTTCACAGGTCTGGAGCATGAAACACCTTGTAAAAATGTGATTTACTACTCCTCCAGCCTGATTTAGCATCCAACAGAAAAATTGTTGAGTCAGTTTAATCAACTCAGCAATTCTCTCTTCCTTACCATGGACTTAGGAATTTAGATGTTCTCAGGCTCTGAACAGCCATATCCCTGTCTCTACACAAGGCAACTTTCCTTGCCTCTATGTTCTGGCCTCCCCATCTCTTTCCTTAGCTGATACACAATCTGAAAGAATTTCTTAAAGTGGTATACAAATGGTTGATATTTGATAAAATGGTTCCTGATTCAAATTTTGTGTGTGTGTGTGTGTTTTTCTGTATGTCTGATCAAAATAAGAGGAGAGATGGTGGTAGCAGATAGTGTTGGTGGTGGTTTAAAATAGAAACTATGTATTTAGAACATGTGTATGAAGAGGTAGAGGATAGGGGTGAAAGTAACCTCTTTGTACAGTTCTGGAGCCATCATAGCCCTGTGCCAACTCATGTTCTTGCTCAGAAAACAAAGAGAGACCTGACTGCCATAAAATAAACAAACAAGTTCAAACCCTGTGTGTAGGGTTAGACACATCAGACGCCACTGTAACCTACTGGACTTCCCAATATTCCCAATTCATATTATGGTCCTGGTTGTTTTAGTTTCTGGTTTTCCAGGATCTAGGCATTCTTTAGCTTCCATATTTCTTGAATCTTGATGGAAGACAACACTTCTTCCAGATATGGGATCTGATAAATAGTTCTTCTAATAATAAACTAAAATGTCTTCCTGTGTAGCTCAGGTAAAGAATCTGCCTGAAATGCAGGACACCCAGATTCTATCCCTGGTTCTGGAAGATCCCCTGGAGAAGGAAATGGCAGCCCACTCCAGTATTCTTGCCTGGAAAATCCCATGGACAGAGAAGCCTGGTGGGCTATAGTCCATGGTGTCACAAAGAGCTGGACATGACTGAGTGACTTAACAAAACTAAAAAGTTGAAAAATAGACAAAATAAGATATTTAAGAATAAATTTAACAAAAGATGAACAAGTTTTCTCTGACTATGTCACTGAAACAAAATATACAGGCATAAGTAAGTAGAGATAAATATTTTCTTAATGATTAAGAAGATTCATGATTTTATTTAATATGTCAATTTATTCAAAATTAACCTGCAAATCATCTACTTCTAAGTGAAATTCCAACTAATCATCCTGTAGAACTTGATAGGTGATTCTGAAATTCATACAACAGCGCAAATAGACAAAGATAACCATAACAATTTAAAAATAAACCATGAATTAGAGCAACCCCTAACAGACTCAGAGTTTTTGCAAAGCTATAGCATGTTGTAGTGTAGTGCTTGTGTGGAATTAAATACATAAACAGGAAATAATAAAAAGGCACCAACTCATAGATATAATAATACTTTAAAGAAGTAATATTGAAATAGTTGAAAAAGATTGGCTTATTCAAGAAATAGTGCTAACCTAATTGGTTATCCATACGGAAAATAAAGGGCTCCCCTTATGTCTCAGCTGGTAAAGAATTCACCTGCAATGTGGAAGACTTGGGTTCAATCCCTGGGTTGGGAAGATCCCCTAGAGAAGGGAAAGGCTACCCACTCCAGTATTCTGGCCTGGAGAATTCCATGGACTGTGTATAGTCCATGGGGTTGCAAAGATTCGGACACAACCGAGCAATTTTCACTTTTTTTTTTATGGAAAATAAAATTTTATCCTTGTTGTATAGTACACACAAAAACATATTCAATTAAAGACATGAACTTTGAAAAGAAAACTTGAAAATATTTAAAAGAAATCCAGAAGAATGAAGAGACACATGGACAAATAGGTAGACAGATAGATAAATAGGTAGTTATACTACTGTAAAACGGAAGATACCAAGAAACAGAGACAATGATAGCCACAGACTAAGAGATGACATTTATAATGTATATCTATGAGGAACTGTGATTTAATATCCAGAACTCTTAGAGTGTCTATAAGTCGGTAAAAATTAAAAAAAAAAAAAAGAAAGAAAATCCAAATGATACTGAACAATGCTGAAAAGAGGAAAATAACGTGCCAATAGAGATATGAAAACCCTTTTATCTTCACTGTAAAATTTGAAAACAAAATAAATAACAAAGAGACACCATATTTTACCTATAAAAATAGCAAAAATGGTAAAAGCCCGATAATACCAAATATTGGTGCAGTTGTGAAGTAATGATTCATAATTTATGGTCAGTGTAGATTAGTGTAACCTATGCAGATCTATTTGGGAATATCTATTAGAGGTGAAAGATGCACCTGCTTTATGATACAGCCACTGACTTTATCTAAATGTTCTTACCTCTTGTGCAAGGAAATATGTAGAAGAATGTTACTGCTGTTCCATTTTTAAACATTGAAAACAACCTAGTTGTCCATCAATAAAAGAAAAAACAGGTGAAAGTAAATAGACTAATAAATTAACATATATTAATATATACTATTAAAACCAATGAACTTGAGCAAAATGATAAACATGAATAAATCATAATGCAAATACATTTTTACGTTATAACTTTTATAGAGTATTTTTAGTATGCAGTGCCATGTCTCTGATGTGTTTGTGTGTGTATATGTGCATTAAGGTATTAAAAACCATGTTGAAAATGATAAATAGGAACTCTGGAAATCTCCTCTTGGGGAAAAAAAGGAAGCAAACTGAAGTGAAAAATGTTACATGGGTGGTGTCAATTCTATCTGGAAAAAAATCTGAGGCAAATAGGCAAAATGTTAAAACATTAACATTTAGTCAAGTGATCATTATATCATTCTCTTTATTTTACAACCGAAGCATTTTCTTCTGAAAAAAAAATTCAAAGTGAAATTAAAAAAAAAAAAGATTCTAAAACTGGATATGAAAGCTTTTGTGTTTGTGTGCTATCTTGTGTGTCGGGTAGTGGATGGTGAGGGGGGGAAAGAATGTTTGAGTCTCAGAGCCCAGAGCCAGGTTCTACTCAACTTTATTTGAAATTCACAGGGCAGAACACACTTTTGAATAGCAACTCTGAGATTCAGAATGCTCTTTACCATGTTGAGTGGAAATTTACTGTATGAATCCCATGTGTATCATGAAGTATAAAGAAAATAGGATTCACATTGAGATTAGAGTTGGAGTAACATTTCTGCCACTTACTAGCAAATAGGGCACTAACATCTAAATTTCCTTATTTTCAAAATTAGGAAATACATATAGATAATAACATATTTGAAAAGGTCCTCCTTACTGGAATTTAAAATGTGAATTAATATATTAACATCTTGTTAATAATCAAATATTGAAAAAAATAGTTAATAATCAAGATCTGTGCTGCCCAGTATGTGGTGAAAGAGGGATTTTCATACACTGATGTGAAAGTATAATCTGATTTGTTTTCTGTAGAGAGCAAAATACATCAAAAGACTTAAAAATATTTGTACACTGTGTCTCAGAAATACCACACTTGGAATTCTATTTTAATCAAGTAATTGTAAATGGAAAATAAAGGTTTTAGGATGCAAGCTCCTTATGGACAAATATTTGTTATCCTGTTTGGTTACAGAGCTAACTTCAATACCTACCTTAGGGTTCAATAAATATTGTTGAAATAACAGATATATTAATATTACAAGTTAGTTGTATTATTATTCATAATGATAAAAAACTATAACCATTCCAGATATCTAGGAAGAATATTACATAGATTTTGGCATTTTCATTTGATAAATTATTTGTTGCTTTTAAAAATAATATTTGAATACTTAGAAAACCATTTTCAACACTATATTAAGTGAAAAAATTACGAATATATATTTAAAAACACCTGCTGGATGAAAGCTTTAAAATATACCCATAGAAAAACATACTATATATAACTTATTGTTGTGCATTTCTCCATCTTTGCATTACTCAAATTTTCCAAAGAACCCATTCAGTTTTGTAACCTAAAGAGGGTTTTCTGCAGCAGATAGCTGGAGCTAAAGCCTAGAGACTGAATCCTATAAATTTAGGGCTCTCCAGCCTCAGGTGAGCCCATGGAAGGAGCAAAGAATGAAGGCAAGGGAGAGGAGAGTCATGGCAGCTCCTGCCCATGGGCCTCCAGCCCTGGGGACTCTTTGTTTGTCCTCAGCTTCTCCCAGGTGGAGCCCTGGTGTTTCACATGCACAGATGAGCAGGATAAATTCTTCCATGACAGACCCCACCTGATGCCCCTCAGTGACACTGGCGCCATCCTACCTACCCTCGTCCTTTTTCAGTACAGATGACCTGGCTTCTCTTTTTAAAAGTTAGCAGCTGCTGGTGAGTCTCCACTGCTGTTCTGTGCCAGGGTCTCAGGGGTGGGTATTAGGGGGTCATAGAAGAAGAAGGGGAGAAAATACAAGGAGAAGAGAATGTAGAGATTTCCAAGAAAGCAATGATCCTGGAAGGAGGTGGTCTGAGTTCTGGATCCTCTCCTAACACTTAAAGGACTTTAGACAGGTATATTCTCTATGTTGGACCTTGCTTAATTTTTTCAAATGCAAAATGAAGTGTTGGAATCCCAGCTCTCACAGAAGCTCTTTCACTTCTGATATTCAGTGTGTTTAGACAGACCCAGCGCCAGAGAGGGGATCAGGACTTGCTCCCCCTAGAGAAGTGGGGATGACCATCTGCACTATCATATTACTTGGATTGGAGAGAGGGCTGCCTCTCTCCTCCTGACCATGGTCTCCATGGCCAGGCCAGTTCCTTCCTGGCTCCTGTCTGGAATCAGCCTCCAAATGCCTTCAGGATGTCACAGGCCCTTTAGTCTCCACAGACACCTCTCTGGTGAGCTGGCTGGTACATATAGCCTTCCCTTTTCCTCTTATCCACCAAATTGCCATTTATTTAACAACACGCATATTAAGTGCATTTTATGTCCCAGATCAGTTAAAGCAGAGATGGTCCTGCCTCAGCCTTTGTGTATTGGTGCAGACACCCCCTACGACTTCCCCAACACTTGGGATGCACCCTCCCTTTCTCATAGTCCTCTGCTACCCCAGTCATAAGAGATATGTTAACAGGAGTTTGACAACTGTGGGAAGGTTCTTCCTCGTTCAAAGGTGAGGTGTCTGATCTACGTCCTTGTGCTTAGGCATGGTTCCATCTGCATCTTCTCCTACACATAAGGAGCAGCAGTCTCCACCACTAATTTATTTTTTAAAATAGAATATATTGAGTTGAAACATGAATATTTAGAACATACAGATAAGGTAGAGATCTAATTGCTCACTTTATAGTGAATATCACTGTTTTCATGAATTTCCTCTTTAGGTCTCTCCTATATCTCTTTTGTTGTGAATATTTAAAATGGATTACCGTGAGCCATGACTATGTATTGACAAATGGACTCTGTCGGTGTCATAACATAGAGAACAATCTTTCATTTCTAGGGAAAATTCATTGGAACTTCCTTTCCAGGAAGAATAATCCCAGCCCCATCATGGTCTGGGGAAGGCAATGGCACCCCACTCCAGTACTCTTGCCTGGAAAATCCCATGGACGGGGGAGCCTGGCAGGCTGCAGTCCATGGGGTCGCTAAGAGTTGGACACGACTGAGCGACTTAACTTTCATTTTTCACTTTCATGCATTGGAGAAGAAAATGGCAACCCACTCCAGTATTCTTGCCTCGAGAATCCCAGGGATGGCGGAGCCTGGTGGGCTGCCGTCTGTGGAGTCGCACAGAGTTGGACACGACTGAAGTGACTTAGCAGCATCATGGTCTGCATATAAAATTTTCGTTTCCCCCAGATCTTTAGACTTATTCTAAAGTCTTTGAAAACAAGACCCAACCCCAAACTCTAGACACAGCTAATAAGGACAAGAGGTGAGCACTCAATTCACTCACTGGCTTAGTTTTTCACATAAAAACAGAGTGGTGCCGCCTTGTGTAGACACTGCAGGGGGCCCCAGTGGTCTAGTTGAAATTTTTTTAAAAGTGGGTAAAAATCAGATTATAAAAACACACACATATATAGGGACTGTATTCTATGCTATGCTGCGCTAAGTTGCTTCATTCGTGTCTGACTCTTTGCGACCCCATGTACTGTAGCCTGCCAGGTTCCTCTGTCCATGGGTTTGGGGTTTTCCCAGGTTAGAGTACTGGAGTGGGTTGTCATGTCCTTCTCCAGGGGATCTTCCCATTGCAGGAACTGAGCCTACGTCTGCATTGACAGGCAGATTCTTCACCACTGAGCCACCTAGGAAGCCCTTACAAACAAATAAATATATATATAATGTATAAGATGTGTATCTGTGCATTTACAACTTTAATGGTGCTGTAGCAAAGGAACTATGTGCATACAGAGAGGGATTTGCCTAAAGCCTACACGTGAAAGTGAAGAGGCATTTGTCAGAGGAATGATATCTGTACTGTCTTAAAGGATCAGCAAATATTCACTAGTCAAAAAAACAAGATGCTTTCTGTTAGGAAAGTAAAATATAAAGCAATATAAAGATTAGAAACAAAACAAAAAACATGTATGGGGAATTGTAAAAAAAAAAAAAGCAACATGGGCTTGTTAACTGTGGAAGATAAAAGATAAATTTGGAAAGATGCCAAAGGAAGAAAGGACTGGGCAATGATAGAATATTATTAACACATCCTATTAGGACTGCTCACTTTGGAATTAGATAGTGTAGTGATTAAAAACACAGCTAAAAGCACTGACTGGTCCCGCTTTGAACTTATGAACCTCAAATATTCTTTTATCACTGTCTGGAATCCTACTATATTGCTCTTGTACACCTATTTTCTCTCTCCCTGTTTTTTTCCTCTTTCTCTTATGAAGACATGAATGCACTTTTCCTCCCTAAGAACTGCTTTATGGATACTGCGCAGCTGTCCACTCAGTTGGTCCTGTGGAAAATGATTTGAGAACTGTGATTGTTCAGGATCAGAAGCAGATATGTTCACAGCAGAGGGAAGTAGCAATATTGACAAGGTCATAGTCCTTCTGGAGTAGGCAGGGATGATTTTATTCCCAAATATTCTTGCCTGGAAAATCCCATGAACAGAGGAGCCTGGTGGGCTATAGTCCATGGGGTCACAAGAGTCAGACACGACTTAGTGGCTAAACCACCACCACCACTCCTCTGAAAGTGTTCTTCTCAAGGTCAGCTGTAACTTTCGCATTGCTCAAGCCTTTAATCAGTTCTCAGCCCTTATAGCCCTGACCCCTTGGCGATATCATATATAATTGATTAATCCCTCTTAAAACTGATACAAGATCGCATTCTTCTGATTTTATTCTAACTGGCATTTTCCCTACAGTCTCTTTCAGTGGAGTCCTTTCTTCTCCAACTCTAAATATCAGATTAGTACAGAGTCAATTCTGGAAACTTCTCCCTATACTAACATTTTAGGTTTCTGTATCCTGCCTATATACTAATACCTCTCAAACACATATCTCTTCTTCAACTTATTTCTGAAGTTCACATTTCTACTCCTGAGTCAATGAAAATGAGTAGATGAAAACCCTGTTGGGGGAGGTGACTATAATTAAAATTTTCGACATGCTTTTGAAATAACAGTGAAATACCTAGATGCAGATGTTCAGCCTACTGCTAGACATATAAAAGTAGAAGAGAATTATAGCTTTGTATTTGACATTCATCAGCTCAAGTATGGTAAATAATTTTGGGAATGATGATGTTGTATGAGGAGGAATAATAGAGTAAGGCCAGAAAGTTTCCAAAGAAAAGAGCAGCTATATTTCAGCATCGATAAAAGAAGAGAAGTCAGGAAAGAAGACTGAGAAGAAATATAAATGTGAAGAAAACCTGTTATATTCAAAGAAAGTTTTGATCAAATAGTTTGGTGTTATAAGTGATAACAGTGAAGTAGAGGATATCAAAGCTGAAGATGGTCATGATCTGTTTACGATGGTGTGTTTGTGAAGCTGAAGAATTAATAACCAGAACTTTCATTTGTTTTCAGCTCAGCCCCTGAAGAATGCCAGCCCAATATCCCCTCTGTCCTCACATTGTGCTCCTGTCCAACCTCACACAGTTCAGCCCCATGCTCTACCTCACTGGCTTTCCCAGATTGGGAACTGTCGAGCACTGGATCTTCATCTTCTTTTTCCTTATGTACCTCATGGCCATCTCAGGCAACTGCTTCATCCTGATAATTATTAAGACCAACCCTCGCTTGCACACACCCATGTACTATCTACTGTCCTTTCTGGCCTTCACTGACCTGGGCCTGTCGGTGTCCACCTTGCCCACTACTATGGGAATCTTTTGGTTCAAGTCCCATGGCATCTACTTTGGAGCCTGCCAAATCCAGATGTTCTGTATCCACTCCTTTTCCTTCATGGAGTCCTCAGTGCTCCTTGTCATGTCCTTTGATCGGTTTGTGGCCATCTGTTATCCCCTGAGGTACTCAGTCATTATCACTGGCCAGCGTGTGGTCAGGGCAGGCCTGATTGTCATTCTGCGGGGACCCGTGGCCCTCATTCCCATTGTTCTCCTCCTGAAGGCTTTTCCTTACTGTGGGTCTAGAGTCCTCTCCCATTCTTTCTGCCTGCACCAGGAGGTGATCCACTTGGCCTGCACAGACACCACCTTCAACAACCTGTATGGGCTGTCATTGGTGGTCTTTACTGTGATGCTGGACCTGGTGCTCATTGCACTGTCCTACGGGGTCATCCTGCACACAGTGGCAAGACTGGCCTCCAAAGAGGAGCGGCTCCGAGCCTTCCAAACATGCACCTCACATCTCTGTGCTGTGCTGGTATTCTTTGTGCCCATGATGGGGCTGTCCTTGGTTCACCGCTTTGGGAAGCATGCCCCACCTGGTGTCCACCTTCTGATGGCCAATGTCTACCTCTTTGTGCCTCCCATGCTTAATCCAATCATATACAGTATTAACACCAAGGAGATTCGCCACGTCATCAGCAAGCTCCTGGGTTAAAAATTCCACTGAGTGCCCAGAAGAAAGTCCCCAATCAGGCCAAAGATTAGCAGTATTTAGTACCTGTTATTACACCCTTTGTTTCCCCAAGCTTTTTTCCACTGCCCTGAATAAAATATGGGTGAATTTCTTTCTTGAGTTGTGAGTTGGTGATGCTGACCTTCTCTTGCTTGAATTATAATGCCTTCCTCACTATATAAGCCTTAGATATTTTGGTAGCAGCAAAAACTGCCCAGAGGAAGACTGCTATCAATGTGCAAAAACTAAAGTGAAACTAAGCAAATACTGAAGAAGAGTAATCAGCAAAGAAGTATATAGAACAGAACTTAGAGAGAGCAGATAAGTGTCAGTTGTTTAAATTCACTTCAAAATGTACTTTCTTCCATGGCTCCTTGGGACTGCCTTCTTTCTCGGCTGGCCAAGATCCTTCTCTTAAGTTCCTATCCTACATAACCCATATCCTTTGGACTCTTGAGTCACATTGGAAGAATCAGAATTCCTGCACTCTTTTCTAAATGAAACTCCTCCAAATGTTTCTGATGATGTGCTCTCTTCTAGCCTTATTCACCTAGTAGACACCCTGGACCTCACCCCTGGCTCTTAGCATTCCTGATTTTATCTTTTGTATGGATTTACTGACATTAACTGAAGTCAGTGTTTCCTTCTGGGCATTCTAATTGTGAGATCTTGCATAATGACCTGAAATGTAACAAAGCTCCAATAAAGGAAACTACCACAAATACATCTAAGCCATGCTCCTGTTGCTTATGGTGTTGTGAACCTAAAAGTTGCAGAGATTTCCCCTAATGTTGAGTGAACAAAATTCATGTTGGAGTCTCAGCATTGAGGTTGCTTCCTCATGGACATTTTTTAGGGCAGGCCTTCTGCACAAACAGATTCCACTCTGAACTTCAATTGAAATCCATACTGTAGGCCACACTATTGAAGAGCAACTCTAAGACTCAGAATGTTCTTCTCCATATTGAGTGGAACTTTACTGTCTATGGATCCCATTAGTAGAATGAGGTCTAAAGAATAGAGTTCAGATTTAGAGTCGGAGTTCAATTTCTGTCACTTACTATCAAACAGGCCACTAACACTGAAGTTTTCTTATTTTTGAACTTAGGAAATATGTGTACATAACATATTTTTAAATGTCTACTTTGCTGAAATTTAAAATGCAAATTAATATATTTAAATCATGTTAATAAGTAAATATTGAAGAAAACAGTTAATAATGAAGGTCTGTGCTGACAAGTACATGATAAAAGAAGGATTTTCATACACAGGTGTGAAAACATAATATGATTTGGCTTCCCTGGTGGCTCAGACAGTAAAGAATCTGCCTGCAATGTGAGAGACCTGGGTCTGATTCCTGGATTGGGAAGATCCCCTGGAGAAGGGAATAGCTACCCACTCTAGTATTCTGGCCTGGAGAATTCCATGGACAGAGGAGCCTGCAGGCTACAGTCCATGGTGTAGCAAAGAGTGGAACATGATTGAGTGACTTTAACTTTCTGTAGGAAAAAAAATGTATCAAAAGACTTTAAAAAATATTCATACATCTTGTCTTGGAAATACCACTCCTTGAAATCTACCTTAATAAAATAATTAAAAATGGAAAAATAAATATTTTACAGTGTCAGCTCCTTGGAAACAAATATTTCTTTTTCTTTTCTTTAGAAAAAAAAATTTTGGCCATCCCACGAAGCTTGTGGAAATCTCAGTTCACCCACCAGGGATCAAACCCAGTACACAGCAATGAACGCCCAGAATCCCATCCACTAGGCAACCAGGGAACTCCCAAATATTTGTTTTTCTGTTTGGTAACAAAGCTAACTTTAACATCTATAGCAGGACTCAATAAATATTACTAAATTAATAAATAAATTAAAATTACAAGTTGTTTTATTATTCATAATTTAATTTTTTTTATTTTACATAGAGTATAGTTGATTATCAATAACAATGATGTGTTACTTACAGGTGTACAGCAAAGTGATTCAGTTTTACCCATACAAAAATCCATTCTTATTCAAATTATTTTCCCATTTAAATTATTACAGAATACTGAACCAAGTTCACTGTGCTGTAGAGTAGGTCCTTGTTGATTATCTGTTTTAAATATAGTAATGTGTTCATATCAATTCCTCCAAACCTATAAATACCCCCAAATATCTAGGAAGAAAATTGTAAATTATGGCATATTCAATTTGGTTTTTTTGCCCTTGCAGGCATAGACAGACCTTTTTATATCCATTTCCTGCAAAAGACAATGATTTTCTCAAAGACAGAGATTGTGTCTTATCTTTGTATCCAAATATATGACGCAAAGCTTTTAGTTTCTACATATTTGCTGAATGAATGAGGGTGAATAACTGCCTAGTAGGAAGGAGAATCTCAAAGGGAGGCTTCTCTGGGGAAAAGAGGATGACAGAATGAAGGACTGAGGGTCAATTGATACATTTTTTATAACAATAGCAGTTATTCGGAGGACAGAAAGAAAAAGCATCTGATCTGTTGGTATATCTCATGGTGCTACTCAAAGATCACTAAGTTTCTGTGGTGCAGAACTGAGCCACCCAAAGACTAAGTTCTTGGAAGGCACTGATCCCTCTTTGGTGTTTGTAAGATCGGCATCCACTTAAAGAGTTTCCTCTGAGGCCCCAAGACTCAAGGGAGAACAGATAGCTTTATAATTGCAAATGCAACAGATGCTGAGTGTTATCCTGAGTCAGTCAGAAAAGACTGGGACAGAGGTGAAGACTAAGAAGAGCTGCAGAGATTAGGAAAGCAGCTACAGGCAGCAAGGGGCCAGTAAATTGTTGAAAGCCCCTTGGTTTGTGGACAGAGGCAGCCAATCCAATGACCTCTCTGATACTTCTTATCTTGCAGGTCTGTAAGTTATGGACTAGGGCAGCTTCCAGGGTGATGGCAAGTCTGTGGTTAGACCTGTTCTATGATAGTTCTCCATGATCATTTTGGCATCACTAGGCTGGGCTTGGGAATGGAGTCATACGGGATTGTGGCAGATGAGGAATCATAATCTCAACAACTTTCTCCCCTCCTCCAGTGGATGCTCCTTCCAACACTTCACATCAGTTCTTTCCCATTACTATTAAACCCAGTAGTTTCTCTGGAAAGGAGGCAGGGAACAGGTAAAAATCTTCCATCAAAAAAAGAAGCTAAGTTGGAGAGAATCTGGTCCTTTCACCAAATGTGGCTGACATGTCCAAAAACCACTTATGAGCTCTGAGTCCCTTGATTTTCTTAATCTTCACTGCTGTCAGATCAGTTACTAACTTATAGCCCACAGAAGGCATATAGGGAAGAGCATGCATGCATGCTACGCGCGTGCATGCTTGAGTGCTCAGTCACCCAGTCGTATCTTACTCTTTGCGAACCAGTGGTCTGTAGCCCACCAGGCTCCTCTGTCCACAGGATTTTTCAGGCACGAATACTGGAGTAAGTTGCCATTTCCTCCTCCAGGGGATCTTCCTAACCGAGAGATCAAACCCTGCATCTCCTGCATCTCCTGCATCTCCTGCATTGGCAGGCAGATTCTTTACCACTGAGCCACCTGGGAAGCCCTCAATAAGAAGACAGTGTTGAAAACTACATATAATAATCACCTACATGTGTTGAGTGTGTGGTTTTAATTGCACCACAGTTAGAATTGCACATAAATGACTCTATAACCTATAAAGTAAGTATAATTGTAGCCATTTTTCAGATGAGGAGACTAAGGTTAAGCAAATAATTTGCACAATCACAGAATTCATCAATATTGGAGATGTACTTCAAATGCAGATCTGATTCTAGAGCTACTTCACCACTACGTTGTCTTTTGAAATTGTGTCTAGAGTTGAGAAGCCTGGACACAGAGCTGTGAGAGATTCCCTGGCCTCCTTCCCTCAGGCCCCCGCTTCAGGCTCCTCAGTCCCTCACCCTCCCTTTGTTCCTCAGGCTTCCCCACGTCAGTCCCTTGGTGTCTGAGCACCTCCCTGTTTCCTGTCCTCCCAGTTGCCCAGCCCTGCCCTTTCTCTTCTGTTGTCTCACAAGAGATTTCTTTCCTGAACCTCCCTGCCTCTTTTATTTGACTCCCACTCTGCTCTCCAGGCTTTCCAGGTAGCGCTTGTGATAAAGAACCCACCTGCCAATGCAGGTGATGCAGGTTCAACCCCTGGGTCAGGAAGATCCCCTGGAAGAGGGCACAGCAACCCACTCCAGTATTCTTGCCTAGAGAATCCCATGGACTGAAGCGACTTAGCGTGCGCTCACTGCCTCTCCTGTCTCTGTGTCTCCCTCTGCCTCTCTCCCATCCACTTTCAGTTCCTGGGCTTCCTCTCAATGTGTTGCTTAACCTTTCCCTTCATAATTCCTCAGCCTGTTTTGTCATCCCATGTTTTCTCTCTCTCTTTCTGCCATCATCCTCTCTCCTCTTCTCTTAAGTTCTCCAGACCCTTTATCCCAACCCTTTAGGCCTCACAGCCCCTTCATCTTCTGGTCCTCGATTTCTTCCTCGAACCTACACAACCTTCTTTATCTCTGAGACTCAGCTTGTCTTTTCCTGTCCTTCAACATCTTTCTCATCAACTTTCATCATCATTCTTCTTCTTCCACTCTCTCAAGAAGCCTCCGCTGCTTCTTGAGCTATGATTATCTCCATCTTTCCTCTCTACATGTTTTTGTGAAGGCCACCATTTCACTGTCTCTCATTCTTCCCCTATCTGACCCTCATTACACCTTCTCCTATTCCCCAGCCTCCTCCTTCATCCTGTCCCTCAGCCTTGCTTTCCGTCTCTCAGTGTAAGCTGTGGTCTATTCCTCAGGATCCCCTTTTATCATTGTCCCTCAATTCCCCCTTCAGTCCATTAGTCTCTGAGCATCCCCGATCTTTCAAAGGCATATGTCACTTGATGATGATATCAAAAGCACCCCCACATTAAAAAGGAGATGGAGTATATTTGTATATAATAGGAGAAGGTAAGTGCAAAGAAAATAAGGGAAATTACAAGAAAATCAGTGTTTGGTTTGGGAGCAGTCCATGCATGCATAGACTAAGTCACTTAGTCATGAACAACTAAGCGGCTTCAGTTGTGTCTGACTCTGCGATCCTATGGACTGTAGCCCGCCAAGCTCCCCTGTCCATGGGATTCTCCATGCAAGAATACTGGAGTGGGTTGCCATGCCCTCCTTTGGGAACTTGTCTTGTGAGCCTCTCACTAGGTAGTCCTGGTTTTTAGTATGTAATAAACTGATTTGCGCAAGGCAAAGGCTTTGTCATTGTTTCTGTTTCAAGGTACACACACAACATGAACTTTTTGCAAAACCTGTTTAGGAAACATTGCTCTAATAAGTTTGTTGTTGTTGTTCAGTTGCTCAGTTGTGTTCTACTCTTTGAGAACCCATGGAAACCAGTCTTCCCTGTCCTTAACCATATCCCAGAGTTTGCTCCAACTCACATCCATTGAGTCGACGATGCTAATCAATTTACCTAATTTATTAAAATTATGTAAGTTGTGTTGGACCTCCAGCTTAGATTTGAGGAAGAGATAAGTTTAAAAACACAAAGACTGAAATAAATAATGAAAACAAAAACAAAGCAAATAAAAAATCAAGGGAGCTGGCCCATCAGTGTACTCAAAATAGACTTGTAAAAAAGACATCTCAGGAATTAGAGCAAAAGTAGCAGCCTTAAAGATGTAGCCTACATAAAATGAATTAGTAGGAGTTTGTAAGAAGAAGAATGAGGCTCCCAGGGGACCTGAGATGTTTGAGACCTAAGATACCTGATAGGGAGTCCTGGGTTCTTTGAGAAGATTAAGTTTAGAGAGAAGCAAGATACCAGTTCTCCTGATTGCCTGGACATGCAGAGAGGTTCACATCATGACAATAAAGAGATAGAGGGGAGAGCAGATTGCATGAGGAAACTCTCTATGGGCATCTTCACTTCACTTCAAAAATTTAGAGCTGATTTCTTCCATAGGAAAAGCTTGAAGTGGTAAAGTCAAACGAAGGCAATTTGGGAGTAACGATATTTCTGAGAATCTGAGCCTTTTGTTAAGGTTGAGCTATGTAGATTTTTGTAAGGGAGGTTAAAAAAAACTGTCTTTCACTAGCTGGTTCAGAATAAGAATACAGAAAACCCTTGCTGAGATTTGATGTCATCAAAGTTAAAGATTACATGGGAATAAGAGAAAGATAAAAAAACAGGCAAAGGACAGGCTGTCTGTGAGAGCAGGGGTTTACTGCAAGGTCATTGAGTCCCAGAGAGAAGAGAGAGGCCAGACCGGCCAGCCAGCAGGGTATTATTCCCCTGTGACAGTGTAACAGCTCTGCTTACTGGCCTAGTAAACTTGAACCCAAGGCCACCTTTCACAGAACAAAGAGGACTCTTGAGAATGATGATGTGTCCACCTTACCAAGCTCCAACCTGAGTTTCTACTTTCCTGTTGACGGGCTTCCCAGGCCTGGAGTGGGCTCACCCCTGGAACTCACTGCCCATTTGTGTAGGCTACCTTGTGGCCCTCCTGGGAATTCCACCATCTTGCATCGGGTAAGAACTGACCCTTTCCTCTGCCGGCCCGGGTACTACTTCCTGGCCATCCTGGCTGTGACAGATTTGGGCCTGTGCTTGTCCACGCTTCCCTCAGCGCTGGGTGTGCTGTGGTTAGAGACCGGGATGGTGGGCCTGGTGCCCTGTGCTCTGCAGCAGCGCTTCCTACACGCCTCCTTCATGGAATCTGCCGTGCTCTTTGCTATGGTTCTGGACAGCCTGGTGGCCATCTGTTTCTCACTGCGCTACGCATCTATGCTCTCGGGGCCTTGTGTGGCATTGGTCGGGGTCGTGCTGGGCCTGCGGAGCGCTGCCATCACAGCCGCACCTTCATTGCATCTCTTGAAATTTGACTACTGTCACCGTGGGGCGCTGTCCTATGCTTACTGCCTTCACCAGGACATGATCCACCTGACTGGCTCAGATACACATTTCAACAAACGTTATGGACTGTGCATCATCATGCTGGTCATGGGCTCTGATGTTCTTTCCATCCTGCTCTCCTATACAATCATTCTCCGTACTGTGCTGGCCATTGCCTCTGCTGGGGAGAGGCTCAAGGCCTTCAGCTCTTGTGTCTCCCACCTCCTGGCTGTGCTCTGCTTCTACGTGCCTATACTAGGTCCATCCATCATACACAGGTTTGGGAGCCACACTTCACCCCTGGTGCACATCCTCACGGGCACCATCTCTGTACTCTTCTCACCCTTGAGGAACCCTGTTGTTTTAAGCATCAAGACCCAGCAGATCCGCAGGGCCATCCTCAAGGTGCTCTCCCTAGGGAAGATACAGTGAGATAGTAGAGATGGACCAAGCAATTTAAAATGAGGAATGCAGTAAAGCATCTTTCAAGAGTCTTCCTATCACAAAACAATTTCTCTTCACTTAGCTTGATTTGTTGATTGTACATCATTAGTTCACTCTAATGTTAAGATAAAACGTATTTTTATTGCTACTTGTATATACTTATATTGCTACTTGTATATATACTTATAAATATACAGTAAAACACTTTCTTACATAAAAATGATTGTCTTTTACATAAATGTCTGCAAGTTTAAAGTGACTTCTTTTTGCCTTTTTTATAGACTACATGAGATATTAACACTTTATTTTTATAATTTTATTTATTTATTTTTGACTGTGCTGGGTCTTCACTGCTACTCAAGCTTCTCTCTAGTTGCAGTGAGCAGGGGCTACTCTCTAGTTGTGGTGCACAGGTTTCTCATTGTGGTGACTTTTCTTGTTGTGGAGCATGGGCTCTAATAGTTGCAGCTCCTGAGTTCTAGAGTACAAGCTCTGCAGTTGTGGTTCATAGGCTTAATAGCTCCATGACACATGTGATCTTCCATGATTAGGTATTGAACCTGTGTCTCCTGCATTGGCAGGTAGATTCTCTACCACTGAGCCACCAGAGAAACCCTTAAAGTGATTTTTGCATTTTATTTTCTACTGATTTATTAGGACATTAATTCTATAATAATGGCATTCAAGATAAATTACTCTGTTGCTGTGGAAAGTTGAATCACAATTTCATACTCCTTGGATTAACTAATGGATATTATTATAGTATATTAGTATTGTAGTATATTAATATACTATTATTCCTCATCATATAATATTTCTATTATATCCTTTCATCAAAGTAACCTTATTTTAAATTTAAGAGAAACTTTCCAACACTGCTTTTTTCCCTACATTGTTCGTATTTGGATGATTCATATTTGGACAGTTGAGTTTCAAGCTTAGAATTATAACTTTGTGAGTCATCAGCATATCACTGGTATTGAAATTCATGAAAGTGGAAATGACATTTAGGGAAAGTAAGTATAGACAGATGAAATAGTTTTTCAACAGAATACTAATAGAACATAATATTTATTATGTTATTTAATAGAACCATAACATTTCTGGTTTGCTTGGAAGAGTACAATCAAGCAAAGGAGACCAGAGGGAAGATTAATGAGACAAGAGGAACAATATAAGAATATGGGGTAACAAAATTCGTAAGAGGAAAGTAGTTTAAAAATGGAGAAAAGGGTTCTTGCTTTCTGATTCCACATGTAGGGAGCTTGAATGCATCACTCCATTCTAACAACAAGTAAGAAGCATAACAGGCTGAAAAATCAATAACTCTTCTTGGATCCATAAGAGAGGGGAAGACACAGAGCAAAATGCTGTCCCAAGAATGAAGAGACAGACAGATGAATAAATCATGGCTTACCAGAGCAGAGACCCTTGAGCAGAAACAAGTGCAGTCACCAGTGTCTGGGCAGGAAAAATTGATCTGTAATTGAATATTGCTGAAGGCTTTGGGGACAAAATCTCCCAAAGGACTAAGTCATAGGAGAGATTTACCTGCACTAGCTCTATCTGAGTCCACAATAAAGATCTGAGAAAATTAATCTCAGGCTTTTTCATCAGAGGAAGAGGGAAAGGAACCATGCTGTGATATGTTGAAACTCTCTGTTTCTTCTTTAATAAAGCCTGTCCTCAAGGGAAACTAGTTAACCAACATCCTAAGGTATATTATCAATGTCTAACTAACTGGGGAATGGAAATAACAAACTTCACAGCTGGCTCGACCTATCCTGTCCCACCTAAGGGGAGAGAGAGAAAAAAATAAATAAATAAGAAGCACTTGTGAGGTTCACAGTCCAGAGGTACAGACCCACTAAAAGGCTAAGACCTAATCATATTACAGAATTCTTTTCCTATGCTCACACCTCATCACTACATTACTAGAGCCTCACTTATGACAGTTCCTTTTACCCGGTACATCATGAACAGTTATCAAGAAAAAAATTACAAGTCACATCAAAAGGTAAAAATCCCACAATTTTAAAAGACAGAACCAGAATCAGAATCAGATTTGACAAGAATGCTGGAAGTATTGGATGGGAAATTTAAATGAGCTGTGAATAATATGCCAAGGACTCCAATGAATAAAGTAGACAGTGTGTAAGAATAGGTGAAAAAAGTGCAGTAAAATAACTTGTTTTGAAATGTGTTTGCTCCATCTCTTAGTCTTTCATCTATGAAGTATTTATCCTTCTTGATTCTCATTTATAAAAGTTATGTTCTAGCTCTTGTTTGGCAGATTGTAACGTTTATGTAGAGTAGGAGGGTGGATGTATGATAGGATTCTAAGCTCTAGGTGGATCATAATAGGTGCTCCACATACATAAGCTACTATTAAACAGAGACATTTAATCTATTTTATTTCCAGGAAAGAATGGAACTCTCCTTAGGGTGTAAGTTGAGGTAGCTATGGAGGAGACACAGGAAAGCTTACCTCTAAACAGTTTGTTAGAAAACATGAATGCTGCACAAGGTTTTGCCAAGATATCCCCATCCCAACGTAGCTGTTTAGTCATTATCTCTATACCTGGAGAACAAGGGATTATAGATGCTACAGAATGTATAAAGTCACACTGAGAAGTACAATGGTTGCAATATCTAAATAAATCGAGGTTGCTTATGAAGGGAAATCACGGGTATATCTCCTTGCAACCATGCTGGGTTGGGAATCCAACCCATGAGCCTTTAGAATACAACATGACCTAAGACACTTCCATGAGATGAGTGTCTTATGCAACTAGATTTTCAATAATTTGGTGATAATTCAGGACACAGGAGCAAGTGAGCAGCTGAAAATGAGAAATCATCCCAATAACTCTGGCTATAAATCCTTGTGTAATCTAGATATGGGGCATTCTACCTCAGGGGAGTCTAAGTGACATGATCATCTAAGAAGAATGCCATCAGGACCAGACCCCAGACTAGCAAAATCAGCGCCTGATCCAAGGAAAAACCTCAATTGCAGTTCCCAGGGGCGAAGGGACAATTAGTTAAGGCCATAAGGGATAATTTTAAAGAGAACTGGAAATGATTTCTTTGGCAGTAGGATTCTGCTGGTGATGAAAAAGAACAACCAAATAACATTTTGCATACATACTACTTTTGAACACTTAATTAAACTTAATTTTCTTCAATTAAGTTTTCAAAAAATAAAATAACAATAATATTTTGCTCTTTGAAACAAGCACAATCACTCCTATTACTAAGGGGGAGGAAATAGGTGCAAAGACCATTCATACATTCTCAATGAAAAAGTAAAATTTTTAAAAATATTTATTTATCTATTTGGCTGCATAGGGTCTTAGTTGTGGCATATGGGATCATTCACTGTGGTATGTGAACTCTTAGTTGCCTCATGTGGTATCTAGTTACCTGACCAGGGATTGAACCTGGGCCCCCTGCATTGGGAGTGTGAAATCTTAGCCACTGGACCACAAGGGAAGTCCCATGAAAAAGTAAAATTGAAGAGAGAAAACAGACAGTGAAATCAGGTGCTTTGACTTTAAGTTCTGTGGGTGATTCAGGAAATGTCAACTCCAGGTGTAAAACAACTTGGGCTCTGAAATAGACATCACAGCGAATACATTCTCAGAGGCCAAACAACAGGGAAAATTTAGCCAGGAGAAACATAAAAGCTGGATTATAACCAAAGTGAGAAAAATTGAAATTGAGGGGATCAAAACTATAGATAGCAATATGACAGAGGTATGTCATGGAGTTGGTAACCTTAGGAACAAACCTCCAGACTTGAATGAAAAGTACAAATTCAAAGGCCCCTTAGATCAGACTTTGCCAGTGGGATATCTCTGATCAATAAAGTTTAGGCTAGGGACAATAATCATAGTATTTTAGAAGGACCTTCAAGAAATCATATATTATTACATAAAGACATATACATCTAGAGAAATGCAACACATACATTCACATACACATATGTGAATGTATCATATCTGATGATAAATCTCTATGTGGAAAGGTATTACAGCTTATACAGCCATGAAAACTTGCTAATAAAATTATGCACATGGTTATTGATATACCTGCACTCTTATGCATGTATAGGGATTAGTTCATATGTTCATGTACATAAATTTCTATATGTGCCTATGGACATTAAAGCATGTTTACACAGACAGGTATATACACATCTGCATGCCCCTACATACATCATCTCATTCTATATTTTCTCAGAACTTGACTTTGTTTTTGAAATTGTTTCCTCTGGGACCCTTCTCTCTTGGCCCAATTATTCCTACAGGTCCAATGAGAGGAAGCCTATTTTTCTGAGGCTGGTTTGTCTGAATCTCCCAGTGGACAGACTAACAAAAATGGAGGAAGGAGAGGGCTTGTTCTGGAGTCACAATAAATAAGAAGGCCAGCCTACTCCTGCCTCCAGCTAGCGATCTAGAGATCAGGCCTGAGACCAACCCCATTGAAGGTCTGAGATCAACCCACACTGGGCCTTCATAGAGGAGTCAATTGTGCCCAGAAGTCCAGTCAGTAGGAGCAGGAGGATGAGAAATTTGTCCAAGTAAGCTGAACCTGGGGCTTTTGTTCTGAGATGCAGTTCATTTCTAGTACATATTTTATTTCCTCTCTCCTCATGTCATGAAAGACTCTACCCTGAAGGGCATACACTTTTTGTTTTTTGGATTTTTTTTAACTTTTTATTTTGTATTGGAGTATAGCTGATTAGCAATACTATAATAGTTTCAGGCAAACAGAAAAGGGACTCAGCCATACATATACATTTATCCATTCTCCCCTAAACTCCCCTTCTATTCAGGCTGCCACATAACACTGAGCAGAATTCCCTGTGCTATACAGTAGGACCTTGTTGGTTATCCTTTTTAAATATAGCAGTGTGTACATGTCCATCTCAAACTCCCTAACTATCCCTTCCCTCCCACCCTTCCCCTCTGATAAACATAAGACACAGACTTTTGTCCACAAAGTCTTAGTGTGACTGAGAAACATTTGGAGTCTGTGTTATTTATTTCCTCTCTGTTAATTCAGGAAACCTGGGACAAGGAAGCCTCCATTTTTGTCCTCAGACCCATGTCTTTTAAATAGTCATGCGACTCTGTTTTTAAATCTATCTTCATTTCTTATGCCTATTTATCCTCTTCTTTTTCACCTTCCACACCCAATAGGCCTTGTCCCCTCTATGCCTTGCAGGCAGCTGTATGACCTTTAAGGCATGGTCACTCTTAAACCCAACTCCATGGATGACCTACACTTTTCATCAGTTCTTCATTTCTCTCTCTGGCTGATTGGCCTCATCTTCACCCCTTTCTTATTCATTATCTCTATCTTCCTTGTATGGCTTTTCTTCTGTATTTTTTTTCTTCTTCTCTTTCTCCACTCCTAAGTTTAGGTTTTGCAACTGTGACTTTACCAAGTCAATTTAAATGCCAATTTCTTACTCTCTCAAGTTGTAAATTGGGTGTGGTTTGGCCATTTTGAGCATTTAGATAATAAAAAAAGATGACATACATGAAGCTGACATACACAGGGGACTCTTCCAGAGTGCCTGATACATAGTGCTCAATCAGTGCATTTTCTTTTCCCATAATTCTTATTTGCCCTCTTCCTCACTAAATAGCAGACTTTAACCTCTCACTTAAAATTCCCCACTCAACCTTCATACCTTACTCATTAGTATTGATCTCTGGCTTTTTATATTAATAGATTCTTATATGTAATGAAGTAAAAGGATAATATTCATTGACCCTTGAACAACATGGGGGTTAATCTACATATAACTTATAGTTGACCCTCCACATCCAATATTCCTCAGAATCCATGGAGTCAGCCAACCATCTATGGTATAGTACTGTAGTATTTACTATCGAAAAATGTGTTGTATTTTGTGTTCCTTTGCTAAGTTGTGTCCAACTCTTTGTGACCCCCTGAACTTTTATTTTTTTGGCAGTCAGGTAAAGCTAGATAATTCTCCAATGGAGGGCAATCTCTGATGCTACTTGGAAGGGCAGGCATGGGCATTTAGAATCTCTAGTATAGATTCTATATTAATGTTGAAGTAATTTTATTCTTAACTCCTATCCCCATCGGTCACTTAAAATCCAACTTGCTCTAACCAGGATCTATAGAATATCTGATAGATTATAGCTTATAGATTATGTCAGTGTCTTTCCAATGATACCTTCTTTAAACCATAAAATACCATCTCTTCATAGAGATATGATAAACATGCAATTCCTATCAAATATACACAGTGACATCACTAAGGGGTTAAATTTAATTTTTAATTATAAAATATTCTACCAGATTTCCTTATTCTGGAGTTATATTGATTTGCAAAGATGACTCCACATTTTTATTTAGTATTGAAGACAAAATGGAGCTGATCATGATGGCAGAAGTGGTATAGGTTTGCACATGGTACTAGGCAGGTGATCTTCAGGTCCTTCTCAGTCTTTTATAACCTTTCTGTGTCTCACCCCAGGCTGCATCCTTGGCATCTGCCTAGGTCAAGGTCCCCAGATTCCAGACATAGGAAAATGTTCAACAGTAGTCAATTCACCCCAAAATATTTTCTGCTGACTGGTCTCCCTGGCCTGGAGACCCTGTACCCTTGGTTTGTCTTTCCACTCTGTTCCATGTATCTTGTGGCTCTTGTGGGCAATAGTTTGATTCTGACAGTGATGAAGAAAAATACCTCCCTCCACCAGCCAATGTATCTATTCCTAGCTATGCTAGCCTTTGCAGAGCTTGGTGTCTCTACTTCTACCCTACCCACTGTGCTGGGCATCTTCCTTTTTGGTGCCAATGAGATCTGCTTTGAAGCCTGCCTTTTGCAGATGTTCTCCATACATTCATTTTCCATCATGGAGTCAGGAGTTCTGCTGGCCATGTCTGTGGACCGCTTTGTGGCCATCTACAACCCGCTGCGGTACACTGCCATCCTGACCCTGCCCCGTATCGCTGGTTCTGCTGCTGTTCTCGGACTGAAGAGTGTGATGCTCATGTTTCCATTGCCTTTTCTCCTGAAGCATCTGCCCTTCTGTGGCCACAATGTCCTCTCCCACTCCTATTGTCTTCACTCAGATCTAATCCAGCTGCCCTGTGGGAACACTCGCCCCAGCAGCATCCTGGGGCTCTGCATTGTGACTTCTACCTTTGGACTGGACTCATTGCTCATTGTCATCTCTTATATGCTGATCCTGTACACAGTGCTGGGCATTTCCTCAGGGGAGGGACGACGGAAGGCCCTTGGCACGTGTGTCTCACATATCTGTGCAGTCCTCGTGTACTACGTGCCCATGATCAGTGTGGCCCTGGTGCACCGCTTTGTGAAGCAGGCTGCACCTGCTGTCCGTCTGTTCCTGGCCAACGTCTGTCTTCTGGTGCCTCCTGTGCTCAATCCCATCATCTACAGTGTTAAAACCAAGCAGATTCGCCAGGGGCTAATCCGACTCTTTCTTCAAAGAAAATAAGCAAGGAGTTGGGGCGATGAGAGGGTTACCCTCAAAGCATTCAGTGTCATCATCCAAGGGGTCCAGGGAGGGAGGGAGTGCTCATCACCTTCAAAGTTGGAAGTTGGAAAGCTTGATAAAGCTGCATGTTGATGAATATTAGAGAGAACATTCATTTGCCTGCACTCCATGTTGTCATCTAAAATAGTATTGTTTAGTGTTTTGTCAACTATTTATGTGCCATCTTAAAAGGCACCTACTCTTTAACACAGAGATTCCAAATCTTAGCACAGCCCTAGATTCATACTTTCATGCTTTTTATATTTTGTTATGTATATACATATATATATAATGTTGTATATATTACATATGTACACAGGGCTTTCTCGGTGGCTCAGATGGTAAAGAATCTGTCTGCAACAGGAGAATTTTATTATATTTATAACAAAAGAGAGTGTTGAATGTTATATTCTTCAAATTTTATAAGCAGTACACATAAAGTGAGAATTCCTTTTGTTCCTCTCTTCATCGTATCACTGACTCCTTCAAAAGAGTTATTATTGTTATCAATTTAGTACGTGTTATTACATATACCAACAAATTGCTATTTTTATGTGGTCAAATTGTTGTACAAAAAGTATTAGCAAATGTGTGTGTGTGTGTGTGTGTGTGTGTGTGATTTGTTATTTCTTTCTTGCTTATACATCTGGATTTTTTTTCCTAAGAATATTTCATAGTGTGGAGAGATTCTATATCTGTGTTTATACTGGAAACCTGCTCAAACTTTGGGACAATTAGAACCAAGCTAGGTACTAAGAGCAAAGTCCTATAACTGAGAATAAGGATTGAGAATAAGTCTAGAGGGAAGAGGTTTGTGACTCAGGAGTCTGCAAACTTCTTGAGGAATACTGACTTTCAGGAATAAGACTAATTCTCCTGCTAAGACCTTATTGGAAGAATTTTTATGAAGATGATGACATGGAAAGCAGAGGGGATAAGTTTGCTAATGCTAGGATATCCTTTGTCCACTTGAGATTTTGAAATGTGAGGTTTTTAGAAGCTGTACTGAGTCTGAGTCATTGTAGACTGAATGTTAGCAGGGTAATATGGGGAGAGAATTTTTTTCTGATACCTTATTTTTCTTGGATTCCTAAGGGCTTGTTTCTATCTTTCCCATAGTAGCATTCAGTGGCTATGAAGACTAGTCATATTTTTTACTTCTTATTATTTGTCTCATACCACACATCACAGTTGTAACCAAGTAATTATGTTTATATTGCTTTATCTTTAAAATGCCTCTCTGGTCCACTACATTTTAATTTTAATAAGGCATGGACCCTGTCTTCTCTTCTCATTATGTACCTCCAGTGATTCCAGGAATGCCTGAAATATACTAGCTACTCAGTAAATATTTTGTGAATGAATAAATTAATTGTTGAATGAATTAATACAAGTCTACACGTGTTTCCTTAACTCTTATGTTTATATCACCCAAAGAAAAATATGGATAATTTTTTTTTTACTTCATCAGGCTGTATCTGAATTTTGTTTCTAATCAAGGTTATTTTTCTTTTAACAGATTTTGTCTACTACTAAAATAAAAAGGTCAATACATGATTTCGTGATACAATATATAGGCATATCTTGGTGGTATTGTGGGTTTGGTTCCAGACCACAGTAAAATAAATATCACAATAAAGCAAGTCACACAATTTTTTTGTTTTCTCAGTGTACAAAAAGTTATGTTTATACTATACCATAGTCTATTAAGTGTGCAGTAGAATTAGGTCTAAAAACAATGTACATACCTTAATAAAAATATTTTAATACTAAAAAAGGCTAACGATTAGCTAAACCTTCAGTGAGTCTTAATTTTGTTGCTGCTGGAGGGGTTTGCTCCCATGTTGATGGCTGCAGATTGATCGGGGTGGTGGTCGCTGAAGTTTGGGGAGGCTGTGGCAACTTCTTAAAGTATGTTAACATGCATCAGTTGACTCTTCCCTTTATGAAGCAATTCTCTATAGTATGCTTTGATTTTTGATAGTAATTTACCCAAAGTAGACCTGCTTTCAAAATTGGAGTCAATATCAAACCCTGCCACTGCTTTATCAATTAAGTTTATGTAATATTCTAAATTCTTTGTTTTAATTTCAACAGCCTTCAAAGCACCTTCACCAGGAATAGATTTCATTTTGAGAAATAACTTTCTTTGCTCATCTATAAGAAGTGGCACCTCATCCATTAAATTTTCATCTTGAGGTTGCAGCAGTTTAGTCACATCTGCAGGATCCACTTCTAATTCTAGCTCTTTTGCTAAACCGACTATATCAGCACTTACTTTCTCCACTGAAGTCCTGAACCCCTCCAAATTACTCATGAGAGTTAGTACTTCTTTCAAATTCTTGTTAATGTTTACATTTTGACCTCTTCCCATGAATTAGAAATGCTCTTAATGGCATCTAAAAAGGTGAATAATTTCCAGAAATTTTTTTTCAATTTCCTTTTCCCAGAGCCATTAGAAGAATCGCTATAGATTGCAATTATAGCACTATATTGACCAGGTACATTGCCAATGAGCAGTCATACTCATACTCATTTTTTTTTCCTGAGCAGTAGTCCTCAGTATTCTTGACTGGAGAATCCCATGGATAGAGGAGCCTGATAGGCTGCAGTCTCTCTCTCTCTCTCTCTCTCTCTCTATATATATATATATATATATATATATATACGTATATATATATACATATATATATATATATATATACACACACATACATATTCCACTTTGCTGTACAGCAGAAACTAACAAAACATTGTAAACCAACTATACCTCAATAATTTTAAAAAGTTTCTATAAATGGTAGAATTTTTAAGCCAATTCTTTTTTTCCCTCTTGTCAGTCAGAAAATTAGCAAATGAACCAGCCATCTACATATAATTAAAACTCATTTTGCCCAGCAATTTTAAATCATTTTAACACTGGACTCTGGAAATGCTCACTTTCTACTAGCTCTTCCACCGTCATTTTATGCTGGGAAGCCCTATTCATTATACCTCTCTGATCAATCTCCCCTTCCCTTGACCCTAACTCAATCTGAAACTTTTTCTCACAATAATGTAACCCCTTGGATCCTGTCATCTCTTGATATTAAACATCCTTGATATTTGAAGATATCAACATTTTTGTGCCCTGTTCCTTATATATTAAATACATATTTGTGAAAGCCATAGTCAATGATCATAGTAGAGGAATATATAATTTCTCTGGGATATAATTGTCTTATAATAGTTATAATAATAGCTAGCCCTTATGATGTACTTCTTATAATCTAGACACTTTTCTAAGCAATTTACATAAAATCTAGATACTTTTCTAAGCAATTTACATATATGAATTATCTCATTTTCATACAGGATGCATTCAATTATTGTTGCTATTATTATACTCATTTCACAGAGGTACTGACTCAGTACACTTGCTTGTTTCTTTCAAGGATCCCTGGACATTGAAAAGAAGCAATGTAATTACCTAAATAACTGTTCCTCAGGGAACCCAAGTCCCTCTCTCTTCCTCCACTCACCAGAGCTGATCAGCTTACAAAGAAGGGCACAGCATCCCCCTAGGATGAGGAAAGTATTAAAGCCAAGATGGCTGGGACTTGGTAAACTGAGCTCCCTAGTCCCATTTGATGTTCAGAGGTCACGTCTGTTTGTGGTGAGTACTCAAGCCCATAATCTCCAGCTCTGCCTCCTGAAGCAGCTTTCAGAAGCAGTTGCCAAGAGTCTCAACTCTACCCCGCAATTTGCCCTCTAGATATTTCCATAGTCAGTGGCCATCTTTCTAGCTTCCTGAGCCTATGTGACAGGATGAGAAGATTTTTCTAAACTTGGTAGCAGATGAAGAACAAAATAAAAACATCCAACTGTCATGGATTTCAGAAAGAGTTTAGTCATCGTACTGTCTTCAGTTGGTCATGCAATGTATATGTCGCCTTTATATTCTCATCTGTTAGGTGGAAAGTCCTTGTGTCCTTGCTTCCCTCACAGATATGATCTGAGTATGAGTGAGACAATGGCAAAAATATATCAATATTAATAGAAATGTGGGGACAAACTGACTTTGGATGATTTCTTCTGATAATGCCTGAGGGTGGAGGCAGAAAGAACAAGAGGTAATAGCATTCACTGATTGCTCAAAGCTCACATTAATCACCTAGAGCCCCTCCGAGATGTAGGTATTCATATCTCTGTCTTTAAACATAAAGAAATGAAGCTTCACAAATGCTTAAGGAAGTAAAGTTACACTGTACATAGCATTCATTTCTAATTCTGTTCACTTTCAGAGATGTAGTATGAACTGATCACATACTTTTCTTTCTAAGAATTTGTTGTTTCTTATGTGTGCAATAGACTAAATGATGCCTTTTAACCTCTCTAAAACTGAAACACTCTTGTCATAGAAATCCTAAACTCAGGGGAATAATTGCCTTTTAATATCCTCTTAAAAAAGATCTGAGTTTTGTTTGAGAAGATTCTTGGAGATAGGAAGAATGCAAGAAAACAGATAATAATAGTAATAATAAATAAAGGTAAGGGAAAAAAGAAAGAAAACCAAAGAGAGCATGAAGAGACAGAGAAGACAGCTCCTGACAGGGGAGGGGAAACCCCAGATTCAGGCATCCTTCAAGACTGTCCCTTCCAATATCAGGTCACTGGGAGTGAGATAGGCAAGAAACAGGGTGCGGGAGGATGAATACAGTGAGGCTACGCAGAGAAGAGCCGCGTTTCTCAGTGACGTGTGCTCAGTGGCAGCCGGCTCTTCAGTCCTCGGGATTTCCCAGGCAAGAATATTGCTTGCCTTTCTCCAGGGGATCTTTTCTACCCAGGGATCGAGCCTGAGTCTCTTGCGTCTCCTGTGTTGACAGGCAGATTCTATCCAGAGGCAGACCTATATTTGGTCCTTGAAAGGGTTAAGAAAGTTATGTTGGCCGTCTGGGGTGAGGAGAGAACAGGGAAAAGACTGTTACAGGTAGGGTTCAGAAGTATCTCTCGAGTTTCTCAACCAAAGGAAGTTCTGATATGCATGATAATTTCTTGCGGTCAATAATGTGTCCCTGAATTTCCCTGCCTTAAACTTTAGTACAACCTATGACACAGAGTTTTCCCTAAGCTAATATTTACTGAGGTAAACTGCATCAGACCAAGACAGGTGCACAGGGATCCTGGATTTAGGCAGACAATGATCTTTTATTTCATTTTTTCTTCTCATATTTTCATGAAAGTAAAAATTATGGGAAAAATCAACAATTTTGATATCGTATTACATCAACAGTTTTCACTTCCTCCATTATTTCTTTTAGTCTTTGACAATGTAGGGCTTTATATACTCACAGTGTAGTAATTTTTTCTGTATTTTATTACAGTTAGATTCTCCATTTAGCCTGAAAAAAAGTCCATTAATTCCTCGGGAAATAGCTGAAATATTACTTTCTGAGGTAAGTTTCCCTGACTCTTAGAATAAAGTAGGTTTTTTTCCCTCTAATTCCTTTTCGTTGTATTATGAACTTTTCTTTTGCAGCACTTAACATTATTTAACTAGCTTAGAGAGAAGGCCAGGGCGTTTGGTGATTGCATTTGACTACTTATAGGAGAAGGTGTGTCCTTTGACCTGCGGTTAAAAGTTGCCGAGATTTTCTGGGAAGATCCAGGAATCTGTGTTGCCAAGGTACTATATAGTGCATGGCCTAAAGAAGTGCTGATTGGTTATAAATGAACAAGGCAGAAAAGAACTTAATAATAATCATATAATAGTGAGATCTCTATACATTCAGCAGTGGCTGGATAACAGAGAGTTCACATCAGAGAAATTCAGACAGGATTTCAGCAAGAGTGGAAATATGTGCATGTGCAAACGTGTGAGTAGATATGTGTGTGGGTGTGTGTCTGAGTGTTGGATGAATGAGCTGAAAAATACCTGTAGAGCCTTTTCTACCCTGCCAGTCTAGAACTCTATTGTTATTTCTGATCTAGACAGTGCTCAGCTTCAAACGGACTCAGTTTAGAGAAGTCATTTTATCTTCCCCTCTCTTGCCTTCCTCTCCTGCCCAAGAAAACCTTCCTTGAAAGTCTGTTTAGGTTTCCATTTTGTCGCAATGTATTCAGAGATTTGTCTGAGCCAGAAAGAAGTCCCAGTGGGTCAGATCGGTTGTCTCCAAGAACTGTGAGTTGAGAGACTGGAAGACCATCATGGCAGTCTTTTCATGAGCCTGAAAGTCTCCATACTAATACACCAACCTTGGTTCCTACCTTATTCTGTCCTTTATGCATAATCTGTGAAGGTGCTTCCTAGTCCTTTCAAAGCCCAAAACAGCTAATACCAATGAGTGTCCAAGTTCTATTGTTTTCTAGTTTAATTTTTTTAGACTCTTGCTCCAGGCTCTGGTCATCACCACTTCTCAGGCTTGCTTTGGAACTCAATTATTTATATATCTATATATGTTTATCAGGTATTTTTCACTGTTTTTATATAGTGACCTTTTGCCTTATATCTAGATACTTACCAAAAATATCTCTATTCATCTATTACTGACTTATCCCATATCTTATGCTGGGCTTCCCTAGTAGCTCAGCTGGTAAAGAATCCTCCTGCAATGCAGGAAACCTGAGTCCAATCTCTGGGTTGGGAAGATTCCCTAGAGGAGGGCATGGCAACCCACTCCAGTATGCTTGCCTGGAGAATCCTCATGGACAGAAAAGAGTCAGATAGGACTGAGTGACTAAGCACAGCAGACAGTATGCTGAGATTGTCTACACATACCTTCTCCCCAGCAGCTTTCCAGGCTCAGGCATTTTCATACCAAGACTAGACAGCCATTTCTCCCTTAGCAGATTCAAGGGGCACTACCATTTATAGGGATAATTTTCTACCAACCTTGAACTTCCTTCTGTTGGATACTATCACCTCCTTGTAAGTGGGAATTTCCTGATGATGATCATCTGTCAGTTTTCAGGCATGAGACATTTCACCACATTAATCTGTGACTTTGTGTTGTTCTTCCCTTTCCTTAGTGGCCAGGAGTCATTTTCCACTATAATGTCATCTCACTAGTTTGCTTTTAATTTTCAAGAAAGCACTGATCTTACTGAATGAAATTTCAACATGAGGAACTCCAGTGGTACTTTGGAGTTCCTACCTACAATGTTCATTCTGGTTGGCATCCCAGGACTGGAGGCAGAGCACATCTGGATATCCATCCCCTTCTGCTTGATGTACATTATCATCTTCCTTGGGAATGGTATCATTCTTCATGTCATCAGGACAGACACTGCTCTACACCAGCCCATGTACCTTTTCCTTGCCATGCTGGCCCTGGCTGAAGTTGGCGTCTCTGCATCCACGCTGCCTACAGTGCTAGGTGTTTTGCTTTTTGGTATCACTGAGATTAGTTTCAATGCATGCCTTCTCCAGATGTTCTCCATCCATTCTTTCTCCATTATAGAGTCCGCTGTGTTGCTCTCCATGTCTGTTGACCGATTTGTGGCCATCTACAACCCACTGCGCTATACAGCCATCCTAACAGTGCCCCGCATTTTTGGCGTGGCAGCTAGTATTGGGCTGAAAAGCATTGTGCTCATGGCCCCATTGACCATTCTCCTAAGGCACCTGACCTTCTGTGGCCATAATATCCTCTCCCACTCCTATTGTCTTCACCCCAACCTTATCCATCTACCTTGTGGGGATACTACTATCAACAATATCTATGGGCTTTTCATCGTTACTTCCACCTTTGGGCTCGATTCACTCTTCATTGTGGTTTCCTACGGGTTCATACTCCACACTGTGCTGAGCATTGCCACTGGGGAGGGGCGGAGGAAAGCACTCAGCACATGTGGCTCACACATCTGTGCTGTATTCTCTTATTATGTGCCTATGATTGGCTTGTCTATGGTGCACCGCCTTGGATATCATGTGTCCCCTTTTCTCCATGCCATGATGGCCAATGCTTACCTCTTCTTACCACCTATTGTCAATCCCATTGTCTACAGCATTGAGACCAAGGAAATCCGTCGTGGCATTTCCTGGATGTTATCAGAGAAGAAAGCCAGAGTTTAGACAAAGGACAAAGTAGAAAGAGACTTTTTCTATAATCACAGGTGGTCCCAGCTTGCATGTTATACAAATTATGTTACCTTAAAATATGGTTTCTAACAGGAGGTTGGTCTTCCCTGATGGCTCAGTGGTAAAGAATCCTCCTGCAATGCAGGAGCCTCAGGAGACGTGGGTTTGATCCTTGGGTTGTGAAGATCCCCTGGAGGAGGAAATGGCAACCCACTCCAGTATTCTTGCCTGGAGAATCCCATGGACAGAGGAGCCTGGCTGGCTACAGTCCACGGGGTAGCAAAGAGCCAGATACAACTGAAGCGACTGAGCACAAGAGGAGGTTGTCTATAACATGGCAGTGAACAGGAGTTGGGGTGCAGGTGGAAAGGGATTATGTATGACAGAACAGTATAAAGAATTGATGTTATTTTAAAACATGTTGTGTGCAATACCTTGCATAGATGGAACAGGAATGCCGTAAGGATTTTTTATGAAGACATAGAACTCCACATAAGGAAAAAAAGTAATCAGAAATTGGAAGACATCCTGGGAAATCTATTGAGTCAACTGTTCTAGGAAAAGAGAAAATGCCAAGATTTACATTTTCTTGAGTTGTTGGTACCCAAGCTCAATAGCAGAAGGACATACTAAGTAGCTCACTCAGAGGAGACTTTCAGTACTGGCTCCAATGTAGCATTCACTCATTCTCACCAAGACTCCCAAGTTGGGAGTCTGAAGATTAAAAATCTTGCTCATTATGCAGAAGTCTGAAGGTCTCCCACCCATAAGGCAGGAGCAAAATCCCCTTTGTGGACTTTAATATGCTCTATCTGATTTGGTATTTCTTTGCAGATATTTGGAATGATGTAAAAATTTAACATTTATATTTTATGGAAAGTAACTAAGACTTTTGAGATGAAAATATATACTAGGAAGTTTATATGTGTTATCTCAATTACTCCCCACAAAAATCCTATGAGTTATGTTTAATGCAATTATTATTTTTCAGGTGAAAACTGATGCTTAGGTATAGTAAGTATCTTACTGAAACCTATACATCCAAAAATTAGCAGTGGAATCCAGTTAGATCAAACTCCAGCGTAAAAGCTATACTGTCAACTAAGCAAGAACTGAAGCTCTTTGGATCCTCTCAGTAGTCAGTCAAATATCATTAATTGAACAAACTCAATGGGTCAGAAAGAAATTTATCTTTGTTTACTTATTCCACAAATCTAGACCCTAGGTACAATGTGAGGACAAGAGAAACTAAGCTCCTCAGGGAGCTTAGAAACTATAGGGATCTGCCACTACAGCATTCAAGTTTATGCTTCCCAAAATGGTGTTTAGAACCAATTTTAAATAAACCTTGTAATACTTTTGAATAAAATAAATAAAGTTTTTGAATATGAATTTAATTTTTAAAATCTTTGCTTGTGTTGTATGTTGTAGAGATGCCAAAAAAATCCAAAGTTTTTTTAAAGTTAATTCTGCAACTTTACCACCAGGTTTCTAGATACTCTTTTTCCATAGGTCAGAACCTAGGGATCTTCAGTTGTCTGCAACTATATCCTAGATTCGCAGCCTGCTGATGGATGGTAGAACTCTGAAGAGAATTATGACCTAGAAATATCAAATGAAACCAAGCAGGTAAGCCCACAGGAAGGGGCATCCCATAGATGACCAGAGAAGTGAGAGAATGGTGATGCCCTGAGAAGAGAAAGGAACACAGGATATCATTAGAGTGTCTGGAGAAAGATATTCTATAGCTAAAAGTTTCAGTAAGAGATGATGGGACCAGGTTGTCAGGTGGCTTGACATAAAATGAAGATCTTATGTGCTCACTTCCATTTTCTCTCTCAGATTACATGATGAATCTCCAGGCTTCTAGAATATTATTAATTCTATATTCAAGGCCATCAAAGACATTTATATTCTGTTATAGTCAGAGTTTATCATTAGTTATCAGATCGTGGTTAATTTAGCTCTATCCTAGAAAGAACTCTGTACACCATGCCCTGTCGAGCTAGCTCCAATCTTTCCAGTCTGAATCACTCTATCTTCCTAAGGTCCAGATTCAAATACAATTTCAAGACCAGACAAAATTCTAGAAAATCACACAATGAAAATAATTTAGAAGTCTCTGTATCTGTGCTGTGTATGCTCAGTCATATCTGACACTTTGAGATCCCATGGAGGGTAGCCCACCAGGCTCTTCTGTCCATGGGATTTTCCAGGCAAGAGTACTGGAGTGGATTGCCATTTTCCTCTCCAAGGGATCTCACATACCCAGGGACTGAACCTGCATCTTCTGCATTGACAGGCAGATTCTTTACCATATCCATATGGGAAGTCTTTGGGTGTCTATAAAATTGAATAATAAGCAGAATCCAATGTGACTATGAAAAAATATCATTTGTCTTTATATTTTTCTTCCTTTATATTTACTATCCTAACTTAAAATTTAGAACTTTGACACCACTTTGATTGTTTATTCTCTCAACAGGACAAAATTGTGCCATCATATCCAAGTAGGCATAAGCTAAATTACTAATCAGAACACTTTAAAAACTTCATGAAATATAGGAATTCTTACATTCATCTAGGGAATATTGACTTGTTTCAGACCAATCCTCTTGTCAAGAATAATTAGAAAAATTAAAGAAATGTTTTGTAAATGACTTCAGAGAGCATCCAATGCCAGGAAGATATAAAGGATAAGATTCCAAATCCAAGGGAGACATAGAAGAGTGAGACTGTTTTTGTGCAGTTCTCCCACTTAAGGAATTTGTCAATTCAAAAGTAATAACTTATAAAATCAGAAGCACTTACAGCATTCTCAAAGGGCTGTAGTGCAAAGGGAAAAAAATTAGAATACAAATATCTCCAAGAATAAGGGAGCTAATAAATGCCCAGGCATTTACTTTTATCTCAGAAAATTCTCACCTTAGAATAGAGAAATTTAGAAACAGACTAGACTAACAAACATTTTATTTTATTAAAATTTATTTATATAAAATAAAAAACATTTTCTTTTCTCTTTATTTTACTTTTAAAGTCTTTATTGAATTTGTTACAATATTCCTACTGTTTCATGTTTTGGTTTTTTTGTCTGCAAGGCACGTGGGATCTTTGCTCCCCGACCAGGGATCAAACCCACACCCCCTGCATTGGAAGGTGAAGTCTTAACCACTGGACCACCAGGGAAGTCCCTAGTTTTCTTTATAAAATCAACTCACTACCTAATTTTACTCTTCTGTCTGTAAGAATTAGGGTAACCAACCAATTCAGTTTTTCAGAACTTCCCTAACTGTATATCTCAGGTACCATATCCTAGGAAATCCTTCAGCCACAAATTGGGATGGTTGGTCACTCTAACCAGAAGTAAAATTAAATACTCTCAGCAGGAAGTTATTAATTGACACTTCAAAATTATTCTCATAATTTTTCATGACATTCATTAAAACCTAAACAGGGATGCAAAGTACAAAATTTGAACATAAATTAGGAGATTAAAAAAGAAAACAAAAGCATTAGATCCACAGATGAGCCAGGTATTGGGGTTAGCGTACACAGACATTAAAATAATTTTGATTAATATAGCCTAGGACTTAAGTTTCAAGATGTAGAATTTAAGCAATAAATTGAAAGCTATTAAAAGTAAAATGGAAATACTAAAATTACAAATAACTAAAATTAAATACTCAATAGTATTTGTCACTCAGTCATGTCTGACTCTTTGTGATCCCATAGACTGTAGCCCGCCAGGCTCCTCTGTCCACGAAATTCTAAAGGCAAGAATACTGGAGTGGGTAGTCATTCCCTTCCCCAGAGGATCTTCCTGACCCAGTGATCGAATTCGTGTCTCCTGTGGGAGGGGTCTTCCCTGGAACCAAAAAGGGCTCAAAAGTCAAGTAAGCCAGATACAGGAGGAATCGCAAAGATAAGCCACATTTGCAGGAAACACTGCCTTTGGTTGTAGGAAACAATAGATTTCACAGTGAATACCTAAACAGTTGCTGATTTCCATTGTCTGGAGAAAACTTTAAATAAACTCACACATAAAACCCTAGGTCAATTATCTCTAGATACTTCTTCCTAGGGAAGAAATAAAATACAATGTACGTTAAAGTTAATATCTGTAAGACCCTAAGAGAAAAAAAAAAATCCATTTTGCCTCTCTGACTTCAGAATCTATCAAGAGATCTGGGATATCTTTCCCCAAATCTTCTACCTGTATCAAAACTATGAGTTTAATCACATTCAAGATGACAACATCAAAGGGCAGCTCTGTTTCAATGTAACAGTCCCTCTATTACTGTAGTAAGCAGAAGGGAACTGATTGCTAAGAAAAAAAAAAAAATCTGCCAGAGCATAGGCTATGTCTTTTCCACATCACCTCACAAATTCTACACATTTCCATGAGTTGGCTAGTCAGTGGTTTGTACATGTTGAGCACTCAGTAAAAGTTAGCTATTATATTTACTGTAGTTGTTATTTTTCCTGGCTCTGTCCCTTGGGGCCTTAAGTCTCAGAGCACAGTCCTCATATTCCTATATGATTCTTTCAGAGGTTTCTTCATCCACCTCTTACATTCTAGCCTGAGATCTTCAGGAGCATAAAACCACACTCAGCCAGAGTAGAGAATAAAGGTCACAGAGAACACTGAAGGAACAAGAAAGCACAAAAGTGAGTCTGGACACGAGTATTTGAATAGGTACCATCACCATTTGTACCTACAATGTTCTTTCCTTTATGCTTCCATAGAGACCATGCATCTCTCTGATTAGCATGTTCTTTACTTAGAATATTTTAGAAAGTGTTTCTAATACCTCAGCTATATTAATCAAGCCCATTAGTACTCAGTGTTAAGTTTAAAAAATCTTTGTCTTGACCGCCTGTCTTTTGGTTTATAGTTTAAGTCCTACAAATAATTCCTAATATTTAAAATTTTATTGGTGACGTCTCATTGACCACCACAATTCTTCAACAGTTTTACTTCTTTCATTGTATTTCATTTCTAAATGTTTACCTATGTTTCTTTTTATTTATCAGATTTGTTAGAGGGATTCGGATTATATAGATCCTTTCAAACACATAATTTTTGAATATTTATCTTTTTGCTTTTCTAACTGAAAAATTCCTTCATTTTACTCATCTTTATTTTCCCTTTTCCCTTAATTTTATTTTGAGTTATTTTCTAAATCTGTAAGTGTAATGATTTTTGAAGGATTCTTAGTTTAGCATTTATGGGCACTTTACGGGGAGTTTGAGTAGACTCCACAAATACTAGGACCCACTAAATGCTATGTGTATCTCCTCACAAGAAGGTTCACAGCTTTCCTTCTCAGCGCACTTCAAACATTAGTTGTCATTCATTTCCTCAAGTTACATTCACCCTTGTATTTAAAGAATAAAAGTCTCTGTTAATCTTGTGGCCATGAATACATGACATATAGAAACTGTCTCCAATTCTTCATGTTAATTCACTTCTCAAACCACTTTAATTTAGCTTCTTGTCCCATTGCTCTACAGAAATGTCTTTCCAAAATATCACTACTAGCATTTACATCCCTAAATTATATAGACACTTTCTAGTAGGTATTTTACTGAATATCTACAAAGCACTAGACTGTGGACCACATTCTTTACCTGCTTGGCCTCTGTGACTACCATTTCCCTTGTATTTTATTTGCTTCTACTGGCAGCCTTTCACAGTTTCCTCTGGTTTATCTTTTACATCTACCATGTTGCTAAATCTTGCATTTTTATCTAGATCTCACCTCAAACTTCTTCATTTTTCTCCCTATCTCTTGCCAAGATGATCACATCAACTTCCAGGTTCTTGGCTACTACCAATATGCCAAAGACTCTGAAAATGTTCAACAGAACTTTTCTGTTTCTTAGGCCTTATGTTCATCTGCCTAGTTGTCATTTCTCTTGGAGAGCTCCTACGAACATCAAACTCAACAGGCACAAGCCAAGCCTGTAATCTTTCCCCTGTCTCTTCTTCTAATGTGCCACATAAAAGTAACTGGGACTATAATCCACGTGGTGGTAGTTTAGTCGCTAAGTCATGTCCAACTCTCGCGACCATACAGTTACTCAAACAAGATACCGGGATGTGGCCATAATTTATTTTCTCAATAATAGTTCCATTCAACTGAAAAGAAGGAAGTAGTTGGCAGAAGCTTATTTTTCTGTGTGTCAAGTATAAGATTAACTGAAATAAGTGTCTGGATTTGGTTACTAGAAAAGGTATTTGAAATATTGATGAGAGAAGTTTCAGTTAGAAAATGCATATGTATAAATTTATGTGTGGGCATGCTAGGGCGCTACAGTCGTGCCTGACTCTTTGTGACCCTGTGGACCTTAGCCTACCAGGCTCCTCTGTTCATGGGATTCTCCAGGCAAGAATACTGGAGTGGGTTGCCGTTCCCTCCTCCAGGGAATCTTCCCAATCCAGGGATTGAACCTGCATCTCTTATGTCTCCGGCATTGGCAGGCTGGTTCTTTACTGCTAACGCTACTTGGGAAGCCCATGTAAGTTTTTTATGTACATATATATTTATACATGAGCAGGTGGGAGGTGTGTAACAAGATTTACAGGAAGAATAATGCTAAATTTTAGTGTATAGGGTCAGGCATGAAGGTTGAAAAAATAGTTGATTTTATTTTTAAAATTTATTTATTTAAAAAATGTTTATTTATTTGGCTGCACTAGGTCTTAGTTGCGGCATATGGGATCTTCATTATAGCATGCGGATCTTTAGTTGCACCATGCAAACACTTAGTTGCAGCAAGCGGGATCTACTTCCCTGGCCAGGGATCAAGGCCCAGTCTCCCACATTGGGATCATGAAGTCGTAGCCACTGAACCACCAGGGAAGTCCCCAAAAGGTCCCTGTAAACAAGAATGTAGGGCAGGAAGAACCACAGTTCTGTTGTTAGTGCTCTGACTGGTGTATTGCTCCACGGTGTTAGAAAAACAATCCTAGAAACATATTTGGGGCCTGGATTGAATAGAAGATGTCTCTATGGCAGTAACACACTAATGGAATTCTTATACGGAACACACAGATTCTGGTTTTGCCTTCATCAAACATGGCTAACACCACTCAAGACCACTTCTACTTCATCCTCACGGGCATCCCTGGATTTGAGGCCTACCACATCTGGATCTCCATCCCCTTCTGCTGTCTCTACACCATCTCCATCATAGGAAACGCCACCATTCTCACTGTCGTCCGCACAGAGCCATCCCTCCTCCAGCCCATGTACCTGTTCCTCTCCATGCTGGCCCTCACTGACCTGGGTCTCACCCTCAGCACCCTGCCCACAGTCATGCAGCTCCTCTGGTTTAACATTCAGAAGATCAGTTTTGAGGGCTGTTTTGCCCAGTTTTTCTTCCTCCACGTGTTCTCTTTTATGGAATCTTCAGTCCTACTGGCCATGTCCTTTGACCGCTATGTGGCCATCTGCCGCCCCCTCCATTATGCCACCATCCTCACCAACAGTGTCATTGGCAGGACGGGACTAGCCATCCTTTGCCGCTGTATTCTGGCTGTTCTTCCCTCCCTTTTCCTACTCAAGCCCCTGCCCTTCTGCCGCTCCCACCTCTCTCACTCCTACTGCCTCCACCAGGACATGATTCGCCTGGTCTGTGCTGACATCCGAGTCAACAACTGGTATGCTCTTGCTGTGGTTTTGCTCATTATTGTGATGGACCCTCTGCTCATCGCGCTCTCCTACACACTCATCCTGAAAAGTATCTTGGGCACAGCCTCATGGACTGAGCGACTGCGGGCCCTCCATAACTGTCTGTCCCACATGCTGGCTGTTCTGGTCCTTTATGTGCCCATGGTTGGGATATCTATGACCCATCGATTTGCCAAGCATGTCCCTCCTCTAGTACATGTTATCATGGCCAATATTTACCTGTTGGCGCCTCCAGTGATGAACCCCATCATTTACAGTGTAAAGACTAAGCAGATCCGCCAGGGAATTTTTCACCTCATTTCTCAAAGAAGCATGCATTTAAGGTGAAAGATTGAATGTGCTTAATTACACAGAAATTGCAAGCATAGGTCTACAGGGAGAGTATAGTCAAATTTTTTAAATGGAGAGTGTAAAAAAAAAAATCCCGTCATACTTTCAAGGGAGTATGACATGATCTTGGATTTAATCAGATTTTTGTTCTGGGAGAAATTAGCAGCAAACACTCTATCCAAAAGAGTTGTGCATCCAATTTGATCTGATTCTAGCACATTTATCTGCCAATGAAATAAGCGTCATTGACTGAGTAAAGGTCTGTTTAAATTTTTTCTTCCTTTCTGAATATTTTTCTCTCCAGTGGGCTTGGTTAAGTAAATGTGAATGAAAACCTTTGTTGTTGCCCCCACCACACATTCTCCTAGGCAGCTCCACTTACTCCAGGTAAACTCCACTTTTCTGGTTCATATAATGGATAGGTGTGCTCTGAGTTTCTTTTGCAAAAGAATAGTAAATATTTGAGGGAAGATGGATATTGATCAAGTTATTTGGATATTGATGCAGGTTATATGGATATCAATCAAGATATTTCTCAGCTATTCAACTAAGATTGCCTAATCTATACTCAGCATGATTTAAGCACACACACAATGAGCAAAGAGCCTAAAGATGGAGGTGGGTATAGTTGAGCCCCCACCATTGGAGTAACGCTCCTGCATTGCTAGAGGGCCTTAGTATTTAGGATTAAAACATCAAGTATGTCTGCAGGTAACTTTGTGGGAATATAAATTCATTTTTCTCACTATGATAGGCTTTTTTTTTAACCTTAATGTTCTTAATGTGGTTTAAATTTTTAGAAGCAGTTTCCATTTGGCATTCTGGACTTTGTACTAGAAAATGTTATAATAGAAAGGATGTGGCTTTTGGACTTCCCTGGTGGTCCCTGGTAAAGAATCTGCCTTCTAATGCAGGGGACACAGATTCAATCCCTGGTCAGGGAACAAAGATACCACCAGCTGCAGGACAACTAAGCCCTCGCACCACAACTAGAGAAGCCTGTGTGATGCAGCGAAGACCCTGCACAGCCAAAACAAACAAACAAAATAGATGTGGCTTTAATGATCATAAAAAATTATTTTATGGAAACCAGGTAGCTTCTCTCAGAAATATCAGTTTGAAGGGCAGCCCTGGGATTTCTTTGGTGGTCCAGCCAGACTCCTCTGTTTATGTGATTCTCCAAGCAACAATACTGGAATGGGTTGCCATGCCCTCCTCCAGGGGGTCTTCTTGATCCAGGGATCAAACCGACATCTCTTATGTCTCCTGCATTAGCAGGTGGGTTCTTTACTACTAGCACCACCTGGGAAGTCCATGTAAAAGATACAGTCTTGCATTACTAATAGGCTTCATAGATGCTCAGTTTATGTGAATTATTTTCTCCTTCTCCACTCCACAATTTACACTCCAGATTATGGATAAGAACATCTATGGGGACATTTATGTTTGCAGTCATTGTGGGAACAGGAACTACGGTGGCCGAGTGGTAATCTTCCACATACACAGATGCTCCCAATTGCCCTCTAAACACATCCCTGGACAAAAAGGGGTTTCTGAAGGTAGAGGTGACAGAACTGGAAAATTAGATCTACCAGTGACTTGGGCTGAATTTCCCCCACATTCCTATTTTGAAATTCTAACCCCAGTATCTTAACATGTGACTGCATTTGGAGGTAGGGTCTTTATAGACATAGCAAGTTAAAATGAGGTCTTTAGGGTGGACTCTAATCCCATGTGACTCGTGTCCCTATATGAAGAGACTATTAGGACACAAGCACAGAAAGACCAGAATGATGACACAGGGAGAAGACAACCACCTGCAAGCCAGGGAAGAGGCCCCCAGAGAAACCAGAAAATGAGAAACTGTTAGAGGCCTCCATAATTTGAAGAAAGTAAATTTCTGTTGTTTAAGCCACCCATTTTGTGGCCATCCTAGCATTCTAATACAACCAAAGACCTATAGATTGTACTTCTGAAACTGTGAAATAAAGGTCAGCTATAGGAGAAAAAATAATAGTATTTAGGTTATAAAGGGACTAGAGCTTAGAAACATGAAGGGGGATTTGGGGCAAAATATGTGTTCAATGACCAGTGGTGGTGGTTTAGTCACTAAGTAGAGTCCTACTCTTGTGACCCCATAGACTGTAGCCTGCCAGGCTTCTCTGTCCATGGGATTTCCCAGACAAGAATACAAGAATACTAGATTGGGTTGCCATTTCCTTTGCCAGGGGTCAAAGACCAACGAATGATTGCAAAATACAGGCTAAGCAATTAAAGACAAAGCATGTTTGACAGAAAGCATCAGCCAAGCCTCTGCATAATGTCTTTATAGCAGCTGCTGAGAATTATCTCTGCCTTATAAATGATCTCTTCACAAGAGCTATCTATCAACTGATTTTTTTTATTCTCACAGATCATGAACTCTAGAACAACCAAAATTTAACTAGAAATCCAATGAAGACATTAAATCAAGTAGTCTACCCTTAATCTTTGTTCTTCAACCTTTTCTGTTTCTTCTCGCTAGACAAAACCATTTACTATTTCTCTGTGTGTATGTGTGTGTGTGTGTGTGTGTGTGTGTGCACGCGCGCGCGTGCGCATGGATATTTGTGTGGACTTTATGACATAAGGAATGGCATGAAATGTTTAGGTTTCAAAATAGATTTAATTTTTTGAAAACATTTTATTGGTAAATCTATGCATTAAGTTATTCAGTGCCTAGAATGTAAATAACTATACTAGTCACATTTTATTATGAAAATATTTTGTATTTCAGAAAATTAAGAGGGTGGTCTTATTGACACTTTGTAAATTGACTTAAATGAGACACATAAGAGGACACAGGATTAGATATCAATTTTTTGATGATATCAAATGGATTCTTCCAGTGGAAAATAGCCCAATCTGCTGCTGTAGAAGAACTCGACTCCATCCAGCTTCCTAAATTCCTTTCTTTTGTAAATAATGAGCATAAAAAGAAAAGACAGAAAACTTTAAGCAACCAAGATGTCTTCCACGGGCAAATATATAAACAAAATGTGGTGCATCCATACAATAGAATATTATTCAGAAATTTAAAAAGAATGAGCTATCAAGACCCATGGACTGCCACCTGCCAGGCTCCTCAGTCCATGGAATCCTGCAGACAGGAATACTGGGTTGCCAGTAGAAAGGTGGTACCAACAGTCCTATGTGCAGGGCAGCAAAGGAGACACAGACATAAAGAACAGAGTTTTGGACTCAGTAGGAGAAGGAGAAGGTGGGATGATTTGATAGAATAGCACTGAAACATATACATTATCATAAGTTAAGTAGATAACCAGTGCAAGTTTGATGAATGATGTAGGGCATCCAAAGCTGGTGCTCTGTAACTACCTGGAGGGATGGGTTGGGGAGGTAATTCGGGGCGGTGGGGGGGCAGTGTTCAGGATGGAGGGAACATATGTATGCCTATGGCTGATTTGCACTGATGTATGGCAAAAACCATCACAATATTGTAAAGTAATTATCCTCCAATTAAAATAAATAAATTAAAAAGAATAATCTGAACATCATTCTGAGTGTTGCTGCTAGTCAGTCATGCCCTCTGAAGTGATGATTTCTATGACAAAAGAAGTGACTCTGAAAGTAATGTAACTAAAAATGAGATTTGATTACATATGTAAAGTGTGTTGAGGCACATTCATCCTTTAGACTTGCAGCTTACTGGTAGATTCATCGCTGATGACACCTAAAACCTAGAAGGGAATATCTGACTTGCCCCAAGAATTACTGCAACATCTTTGCTAAATTTTTAGATTTTATTTTCTATGCTGCATCCAAAAATAAAATATTATTACATATATACCCTTTATACATAGTAGGTACTCAAAAATATTACTTGGATAAATGAAGAAAATGATTAGTCACTTATTAATGAAAGATATACATATTATTTATAATCCCAAGTCTTTGGGTACCTCTCCAGAAGCAGTAATTTTCCCTGATATTTGACTGTGAAATTTGATCAATATCTGTCTAAGAAATTCACCTTGAATTTCACCTTCTTAGACAGTTTATAGACACTGTCATTGGTGGATATCTAACCTAGTGGCCTTCAAATTGATTACCTGATCCTCTAGAGAAATAAGAAGATATTTTTGGGAGTGCCTAAGCACAAATATTTTTGTAAGAATAAATTTTTAGATGTTCAACATCCATATAGTTTTTTTACTGAAATTGCTTTGTCTGGGAATGTAGGAGGTTTGACTATGCCTCTGTTACACTATTTTCTTTCCCTTTCTACAATCTTATTTTCTCACTTTACAAAAATGAAATAGTAATAATAAATTTTAATTTTAAAAAAGGAAAAATATGAATAGACACAGTTCTTAAAGACATTTAATATTTCCACTGTATATCCCAAAGAGTAAACATTTCTGAGATACCAATCAGAAGGAGTACTGGAAATATTGACATAGATTTTGAGGAAGTGAATGACACCAATGATAGGATAGCATATTCTAGTGTAAGACAAATGGTATCAATTTTACTGTTATCAACAAAAATAAAAAGTGATACAATGGAATTATCATTTATTATGTCATTAAGATAATTTTTCATGAGATTATCATATGATTTTTATCATTTAATTCCAAAGGCATTAAAAATGATATTGTGCAGTGATAAATGGTACCAATGCCATTTTCTCATTTATGTTACCAACCTTACCAGCATTCACATTCACAGAAAAAGAAGAAAGTGAGTAGGAAAAGAATTGTTACCGAACTATGTCTCATTCTATTAATAAATCATAAATATTTTCCAGATCCAAGAAAAAATAAAATCATGCAGCTCATTAGGAGATGGATTGAAATCAAATTTTACTTTTAATATATAAAAATTTGCATTATGTTCATGTTGTTTTGATCAATTATGTATTAATATCAGAAAAAATAACTCGATAAAGAATACATTTTTAGAACAATGCTCTACGTGTGACCAAATTTTAAACTTAAAATTTAAATATATATATATATATGTGTGTATATATATATATACACATACATACATATACATATTTCTTAGAAAGTATTGTGAAAGAGCAACCACTAAAATTTTTTCAAACAGAAAAATATATTATATGTATTACAAACTCTTTGGTCGAGGTAAAATCAAAATTCAAGTTTGAGGAGAAAAGGGACTAACATAAAAATATGTGAATGGAATGTTGAAGAATCTGTTCATGCATATTTAAATTCGTAATGTTTGGTATCAAAACATGCTTTTAGTTTACATTAGTTATTTTAAACTGTGATATAACAATTTATTTTAAACTTGATATATTTATGAAAGTGAAGCGTTAGTCTCTCAGTCATGTCCAACTCTTCGTGAACCCATGGACTGTAGCAGCCTGCCAGGCTCCTCTGTTCATGGAATTCTTAGTCAAGAATCCTGGAGTGGGTTGCCATTCCCTTCTCCAGGGGATCTTCCCAAACCAGGGATCAAACCTCAGTCTCGGATGCAGGCAGATTTTTTATCATCTGAGTCACTAGGGAAGCCTCAGTATATTTACAATATATCCAAAATGTATGCTCAACAACTATGTACATCTATGATAAAATTTTAGGTTTTAACCTGAAAATGCCCGAAAGGATACCTAGTTTTTTCCTATTAATTATTTTACATAGAGAATGTAAAAATTTGGTAACCACTATTTTAAACAGACCAAGCATTTCAAAAAGTTCACTGTTTAAAGGTGACCCTGATGACGTGGATGAGCTCAGGAAGAATAGCATATGGTGAGAAAAAACATTTCCCTTGCATTTATAAACCCTGAAGTGTGAAAGGCTGAGATCTGAGGCCAGTTACTGATCAAGCATCACAGGCCTATCAATCCACCATACACAGACCTCTATTATTTAGGAGGTGTGAAGACGTATTCTCTCATTTGACCAAAGGTTTCCAGGAAACCATAGACAACCACAGGCAGAAGCAAGAAGTGCCAACTAGAACTCTGCTGATAGTATAAGAGAAAGGGTTGAGCAGAGGGAAAGATACAACCATACGTGCTTCAGGGCATGGTGAGGATAGGAGGAGAGGGGAATGCAAATATCCAGACACCAGAAAAACAGGACCCAAAGCTCTACCAAAACAGAATTCTGTTGGTGTTTCTGTTGGGATTTTTCAGATCTGAAGCCTGGTGTGTAAGGTTGTCCATATTTTACTTGATACCTAAGTTGAGGCCATTTACTCAGCTGTTCTTCATCCTCAGAATCTCCTGGCATATAAAATTTTGGTAGCCACTATTCTAAACAGACTGAATAGTCTGAGAGTAGACACCACTGGATAGTAAGCTGGGGGGGAAGAGTCTGATTTCGTACATAACAAGAAGGAAGTTGTTTTATACATAGTTTTACCATAAATTTACTGTTTAAACAAGGATACTTTTGAGAAGAAAAGGGATTGCTATTAATAACGATGCTGAGAAAAATAAGTGTAAATCACAACTATCTGGGACAATCCACAAGGTACACTTATCTTGCTCAAAGTCATGTTACTAGGATAGTCTTTTATTGAGAGCAGATTTTTAATATCTGTCTGATCCATCAAAACAAGAACTTGTCATATTTCACTTCAAATATCATTAAGTCTCAAGCCTCTACTGGTAACTTCCTATTTGTCAGACTGTTTGGTGTGAGCCTTGAGAAAAACAGGCAAAGGGCATTCAAGATCTCAAGCTGATCATAACTGTCAGAGATAGCATGTGCGTGGGCACATACAGAGATACACCTATGTTGATAACATGTGAGATGGCAAACAGTCCAGGTAGCTCCTGTGATCCAAATTCAAGCCCGAGGCAATGTTTTGAATTTCTCACTCCTATTCTTCCCCAGAAATCCTGGTGTGAAGCTTTGCCCACAGAAGAAACACCATCAGAGTTTATGGACTGATTCAAAGTCCCTCTCCCCTTGAAATGACTCAAAGTAATTCTCTCTTGCAAGAAAACAAGGTGACAATTCCCTGTTGGATTGGTTTGGTCTTGACACTGTAGATGATGGGATTGAGCACAGGAGGGACAAAGAGGTAGATGCTGGACATGAGTGTGTGGGCCAGAGGTGAGGCATGCTTGACAGTACGATGCATCACGGACACACCAATCATAGGCACATAGTACACAAGTACCGCACAGATGTGTGACACACACGTATTGAGGGCCTTCCGCCGTCCCTCCCCAGAAGCGATGCCCAGCACTGTGTAAAGAATCAACATATAGGAGAACACAATCAGCAGTGAGTCCAGTCCAAAAGTGGCCAAGACAATGGCCAAACCCAGGATGCTATTGAGCTTAGTGTCAGCACAAGGCAGCTGGATCAGGTCTGAGTGGAGGCAGTAAGAGTGGGAGAGGATGTTAGTGTGGCAATAGGGCAGTAACCTCAAGAGGACTGGAAGGGGAGCCATGAGTGTCACACTCTTCAGTGTAATGACCAGACCCATGGAGACAATACGGGGCAGGGTGAGGATGGCTGTGTAGCGCAGTGGATTGTAGATGGCTACAAAGCGATCATAACTCATAGCCAGCAGGACCCCTGACTCCATGCAGGAGAAGGTGTGGATGAAGAACATCTGGGCAAGGCAGCCATCAAAGTCAACCCGGCAGGCATCAAACCAAAGGATGCCCATGACAGTGGGCAGTGTGGACACAGAGACACCCACCTCAGTGACAGCCAACATGGAGAGAAACAGGTACATGGGCTCATGTAAGGCAGGATCTGCTTGCACCGCTGCCATGATTAGGCTGTTGCCCACAACAGCTACAATGTACATGGTGAAGAAGGGGATGGACAGCCAGCCATGTTGGGCCTCCAATCCTGGAATGCCAGTCAGGAAGACAGATAGGAGGTCAAGACTTTCATTGCTCTCAGCTTTCATGTCACCAACAGCAGTGATCAGTCTTTACCTGCCACTTGAAAAAAAAAAATCAGTTAACTCTCACCCATGAAGCCTTCTGCCTTAGCAGCCTACCTCAAAGTCTGAAGAGAGAGATGGAAAGACATGGAGGAAATAGGAGTCATCTACATTATTCCTTGTAAAAATATTCTCACCTGCTATTCCCCTGACAGCCAGGGCCCTAAAATCTTATGCATAAAAGAGATATTTGAGACTACCCAATCTTATGAGAGATAGCATCATTTAAAAATTGAGAAGCCCTGGAGTAAATCAGAAGTGGGTCAAAATGAATACTCAATCAGTTAATACATGATTTAACTTTTGGAGATAATAATATTCTCTTACTTGGATATAAGAAATAAATGAAAAAAAATAGCTTCATATGTTCAGTGTTTTAGAGCTCTGCAAATGGATTCTCACAGACCTCAGTTCGGAGCCCAATTTACAGTTTATACTCAGTGTGACCTTGAACAGGTAACTTAACCTTTCGAAGCCTCTGTGTTTCTGTAAATAAAATACATCTATTGCATATGGACATTGTAAAGGTAAACATGATATCCTATGGTAGGTATAGACAAACCTCATTTGTCATGAAGAGTAAAAATGAAGGCTTATAAACACTAGCCCTGACCCATGGCATGGAGGAGGAACATGAATGATGGCAAAGAGTAAGAACAGCACCCAGGAGCGCACAGCTTCAGGGAAATAATTCAGTCTTTATGTGCTAGAAAGGAAAACCAGATGGACAACTATTTCTCTACCAAGCTACCTCATTTCAGTCCCATAGCAACCATGTTAAGCGACTGTCCTTAAGGCATTAAGTGGCTAAATTGGGACTAGAACTAATTCTTTCAACTGTAAGTCCTGTGGTCCTTCCTATAAAACCCAGCTGCCAGCCTTCTGAAATTGCAGCCACCTAAGTAAGAAGAATGTAGAGATATTGGGAAGTTGGTCATCTTCACCTTCACAGGCAGAGCAAAGTAGAGAATGGCAGACAGATTTATTCTTCCTGCCTCATCAGCAGACTAGGAGATTTACTTGCTTTATCTTCCTCTTCCTTGTTTTTGAACTCCCACTACCATTCATAGTCAACACCTTTATTTTATTTGCAGCTTTTCCTATTACTACTTAAGTGGAAATAATAGCCTCATCTATGACTTTAAAATATTTTATGCATACTTTTTATTTTATGAGAAGTGCCTTTACACCTCTGTTCTCCCTTGGAATATTAGGTAAACTTGTGTCTGGTTCATTCTTGCCTCCTACTGCTTCATGTTTCCAGCACAAAGACATGCTCAAAAATTCATGAATTAATAAAAGCATGAACACATTGTTCAGGGTCTTAACTGAAGTACATTCAGTTCTGGGTTCCATTCTCTAGATTAAAGTAAAACCAATGGGACACACACAGAGACAGAGGGGACCAAGTCATATAAAGAGCATTGAAGGAACCAGTGATGCCTTTTTTTCTGAGAAGAAGAGACTGCAGCAGAGATGGACGGGGATGGGTGTAAGAGGTAGTGAGTGACAGATGGAGATGACAAGATGACAATTTAGGGTCCAGGTAAGGAAGATTTTTCTGAGTCAAAGCTACAAGATGAGACAGTAAATTTTTGTCATTGAACATGTTCAAACAACAATCACCACAATTGTGTAACCATTGATGGAAATGCTGGGGGAAGAATTCCAGCAGCTGCTGAACTGGGAATAAAGGCACTTTCAAGTCTCCTTCTGCCCTTGGGCCTGATGGTCCAGGAAGTCAAAATCTCTCCTGGTCTGTGATGCTGACAATATCATGACTTTGGTTCTGTGTGGAATAGATCAGAGGCAAGCTCTCAGCCCTTGTCATGGGATTGCCCTGTGTCCTTCACTGACAGAGCCGTCTCTGTAGCCTTATCTGAAAGTGGTGTCGCGGAGGACACCCGGTGCCAGAAGGTATATTACTCTTTTTTTTTTCTTTTTTAAGAAAATATACATGAAACTAAGATTTTGGAATTTTATTAAAAAAAAATTTTTTTTTCATTGAAAGGGTTATACGTCACGACCAAGTGGGATCTACTCCTGGAATTTAAGAATGGGTTAACAGACAAAACTCAATCAATGTGATATGTCATCTTAATAGAATGAAGGAAAGCAACCAAGATCATCTCAACTGATCCAACAAAAGAATCTGACAAAAGGGAATTTTATTTTTATTTGTTTTAAACCCTTCTGTCATAAGCCAAACAAATTATAGTAAATACACAAGCACCCACTTGCATGGACAGAAATTCACTCAAAGACACAGAGACTTGAGAGAGGCTGAGGGAACCACACAGGGGTACAGAGAGAATTATAGACCGAAATATGCTTCTTGTGCGCATACAGATAGATTTCAGACTCACCTGGAAGAGCTCAATGAAGGGAGAGTTGGCTTTAAAGACAAAGAGCCTGAGCTCACAGTGGTTCCAGAATGAACCTCAAGCAGGTAGTAGCCAGAGACAGGTAGACTTTATGTCTCTGAATACGAGTTCCTAGGCACCAAAGCCTCTGGGGTCCTGGTTTGCCTGAGTGTGATTCTGTGCTGGAAATGGGGGAAGAAAAGGAGGATTAGCTGTCACTTGGGAACAGAAGGAGGAAAAAAAAAAACTATCCCTGGAGACGCTGCCCTCTCTCCAAAGAGAAAATAAGATTCCAACTGCTTCCTTGCAATGGAGAGGAGAATTTTCCTCCAAGCTCCATAGCAACATTCTTCCTACCCCAATTATCCAGTCTCAAAATCAGAACTCTCAGCACAGAACTCAGAGTTAAAATCCCCAAATTTCAGGCTTAAAATCCACATTTTAGGCAGAGCCTGAGGCTTTACCCTCTAAACCACCAGGGGAGCCCTAAATAGTATACGATTTTTATGTGTGTGTTCAGTCATGTCTGACTGTTTGTGACCCTTTGGACTGTAGCGCACCCAGACTCCTCTGTTCATGGGATTTTTCAGACAAGAATACAGGAGTGGTTTGCCATTTCCTTCTCCAGGTGATCTTCCGAACCAAGGGGTTGAAGTGATGTCTCCTGCATTGCAGGTGGATTCTTTACCATTGAGCCTTTGGGGAAGCTACATGGTGTCTCAGAGAGTAAAGAATCTGCCTCAATGTGCGAGACTTGGGTTCGACCCCTGGGTTGGAAAGATTCCCTGGAGAAGGGAATGGCAATCCACTCCAGTATGATTGCCTTGGAGAATTCCATGAACAGAGGAGCCTGGTGGACTACAGTCCGTGGGGTCTCAAAGAGTCGGACATGACTGAGCAAGTAACACTTTCACTGGGGGCTTCCCAGGTGTTACTAGTGGTAAAGAACCTGCCTACCAATGCAGGAGACATAAAAGACATGGGTTCAATCCCTGGGTTAGGAAGATCCCCTGGAGAAGGAAATGGAAACCTGCTACACTATTCTTGCCTGGAAAATACCATGGACAGAGGAACCTAGTGGGCTAAGTTCATGAGGCCACAAAGAACCAGACAGGACTGAGAACACCTATTTAAAGCATAGACCCAATGGGCAAACTCCGGAACTCAGAGCCAAGAAAACAGACCTTGAAGTGTAGAGCTAGTCCCAAGATTTAACCAACAGATCATATGACCATGGCTACCTCCATCCACTTATAACTGATGTTTCCTGCTCAATTTCCACTCCCATCACCTCCAATCCAACCCTTTACCAAGTTCTACAAGACTGAGATCTCCTCCAGGAGAGACATCCCCACTGAAAGACCACTGAGTTCAAAGTCACATAGATGTGGGTTTGAGCCCTAACCTTGCTATCTACTAGCTCCATAATTTCATGAAACTAGTATTCCTTCAAACTGATACCTGATCTGTAAAAAAATAGATCCTATCTATAAGGGATTCAAATAAAAAGAAGAAAGTGATCTTTAAAATTGTGATTGTACTACATATGGTAATTATACTCATTAGAAGTTCTGCTAAAGGTTCTAACTTCAGATACTCCAAATAGTTTATTTTTCCAAATAACTGATCTTCCCATTAAGTATTTCATTTTACCTCCTCCTTGTTTCAGTTTCAGACAGAGTAAAGTTGTCCTGAGGGAAGGCGTGGTGGGAGATCTCTCTGTTTTTTCTATCAAGTCATGGATAGTTAGGGGATGGAAACAGAATATGGACATAGAAGAAATTTTTCCTTCTCCATGTGGAACTTTGATGTATCTTAGAGAGGCAGTTTGAAAACTCTTTCTGCTTTCCATCACTGTAGAATCCACTAGGTAAAAATTAATGGGTTAGGAATGAGAAGATATAATTAAAGAGAATACAGAAAACAATCTTGTGAATAAGGTCATAAAATTATGGGGAATAGAGAGATCTACATGGTCCCTCGGGTTGAGCATACGTTCCTGGTGAGGAGAATCTAGGCTTTGAGAAGACCCAGAGGGAAGTGTCTCTAACTATGTTGTTAGAGGCAACATAATGGGAAATAAGCATCATCCTTGATACAGTCTTTCATTTATTTAACTAGTCATTTGGTTGTTGATTTAATTCACATGCATTGGGCATGTCAAACACTGTGCTAGGTATAAGATTTTAGGTTTGACTGTCATTTCATTATCTATTTTTCAACTTTTGAAAAAGTTTTCTTTCAAGACTTAGTGTCTGCCACCATTTTACGAGAAAAGAAGTCAGGGAAAATAGTATTTGTTCATTCCAAGAGTGATAATGCCAAACATAATGTTTGTGCAAATCCCAACAAAAGGGATCTATTACAAGTTAGGGCTTCCCTGGTGGCTCAGATGGTAAAGAGTCTACCTGCAATGCAAGAAACACAGGTTTGACCCCTGGGTTGGGAAAATCCCCTGGAGGAGGGCATAGCAACCCACTCCAGTATCCTTGCCTTTAGAATCCCACGGACAGAGAAGCTGGGTGGGCTACAGTCCATGGGGTCTCACAGAGTTGGACTTGACTGAGTGACTATCACTTTCACTTACATTTATGGCAAAATTATGGAGCACTCTGCCCCACAGAGCTTAAATAGGGAAATAAGTTTGTCTTGTGGTGTTTAAATCAAAATCTTTTTCAATGGAGCAAAGAAAAGATAGACACAATCCAGGTCCATGTTTGGTGCAGAACAATACAATCACATTAAGAATTTCTCATTTTAGAAAATAAATTTACACTTCAGAAGGAAGTTAATGGAGTTTGTAGAAAACAAAAAAGTCTCAAAAGAGGTCTTGATCAGGAGACTTGTATGCACTGAATTCTCACCCCAAGAACTCTTGCAAGATCCTGTATCTCAGTGTAACACCCAACTGATTATTTTCCCTTCTATATTGTATTTACTTAGAGGGTAGCCTTCTGGTTGGATTTTACCTGAATTTTGGATTTCGGGTTAGTTGAGATCTTAGCAGATGGAAATTGGGAGAAAAGAAAGAAATCTAGTGATGAGGCAGGAGCCTGAGTGCTAGTGAAGACGCTGGAGATTGTTCATCCCATTTAAGTTATTTCTCTGTTCCATGTGCACCACCTTGTGGAGATAAGAGGCTATAAGTCTGTACATCCCTTTACCACCAACACCTTATACCTAGTTGTCAAGCACTCAATTTCTTCCAGCTTTAAAAATCACCTGCAAGCTTAGGCTTCCCAGGTGGTGCACTGATAAAGAATCCACCTGCTGATGCAGGAGATGCAAGAGACACAGGCTCGATCCCTGGGTCTGGAAGATCCCTGCAGCAGGAAATGGTCACCCACTTCATTATTCTTGCCTGGAGAGGCTACAGCCCATGGGGTCACAAAGAGTCCGGTTCGACTGAGTGCATACACACACAATCTTAAGCAGTCTCTCAGGATCAATCTTTTTTCAAGAGCTTCTTTAGTGTGAAACCTCCCCTTTGTCTAAACAAAACTGTTTGCAATTCTCCCAAATAGTCTAGACCAATATTCTTAAAGTTTTTCAACCTGTAATACATATCAGATTTGCTTGGAGGACTTATTAAAAATAAATATTGCTGGATCTCACCACCTAAGAGTTTCCGATCAGGATATCTGAGGAAAGGCCTGAGAATTTGTATGCCTAACAATTTCCCAAACAGTGCTGATGACACTAGTCTGGGAACTACACTTTGAGAACTAGTTTTTCAGACTCTTATTATTCATGATCTTTGTTATTTTTGTTGCACATTAGATACCCATAACCTTAGAGGGGTTAAAAAAGAGAAACACAAGGCCTCTCAACCTTTAATCACAAGGTCTTATTAAAAGCAATTTGAATTCAGTAGGTCTTGTTCAGGGTCTAAGATTCTGCTTCACTAATAAACTACCAAATATAACAATGCTGTTGTTCACTGGACCACACTTGGAGTAGTAAAGGTCTAAATACTCTTGCCTAAATATTTTTTTCTCAAGCAGTTTGTTATGCCAAAATCATTACTTTCCTGTCTTTCTGCCATCCTGACCAACTACCATAACCCTTCTCTTCCTTCATAGTCTACCTCACAAACATAGAAAAAATTTTTTTGATTTCCACAAACCAATGGGCCCTTTCTCCCCCATGCATGCCAAGTTGTTTCAGTTGTGTTCCAATATGTGTGACCCTATGGACTGTAGCCCACTAGGCTTCTCTGTCCATGGGATTCTCCAGACAAGAATAGTGGAGTGGATTGTCATGCCCTCCTCAGGAGAACTTCCTGATCTAGGGATCTCCTTCATTGGTGGGCAGGTTCTTTATTACTAGTGCCACCTGGAAAGTGTCCCTTTCCACCCTATGAAGCACCAAACCTCCACTGAATTTTGTCTTCAGTGTATCATTTCCTCACTCTTGGTAGTAGTAGAATTGTGTTCAAGGATAATTGCACAGTAGAGCTTCCAATATTTTCACATATGTCAAATATATTTCAGGGCATCTTTATTTTTTATGTTTTTCCCTTGATACATCTATCTCTTAAGAACATGTCTTATTCATCATTATAACATTGCTAGCAACTAGCACAAAGTTTTTCATAGAGTAAGTGTTCAATACATATGTCATTTTATTGAGTCTGATGTTCTTTTATTAGTTCCATATTCACAGCTATCAAGATCCTGGTTCTTTTCCTCGTTTTAACATTCCTAAAGTCAGAAAAAGTCCCAGTCCTTCCTCCAAAATGGTTCTCTCAGGGTCTGCAGCATTCCTCAGCCCCAAGACTTACAGAAGACTTGGCGGATCCCTCTGCGTATCTCCTTTGTCTTCACACTGTAGATGATGGGGTTGAGCATGGGGGGTATAAACAGGTAGACATTGGACATCATGACATGAACAACAAGTGGGGCACTTTTCCAGAAGCGGTGGATCATGGAGACAGCGATTATGGGCACATAAAAAGCCAGTACTGCACAGATGTGGGACATGCAGGTGTTGAGAGCCTTGAACCGCTGCTCCTGGGATGCAATGGCCAGCACGGCTCTCAGGATCAATGTATAAGAAAGCAGGATAAAAGTTAAGTCTATGCCATAGGTGAAAATAACCACAAAGAGCCCATAGATGTTATTAACCTGAATATCTCCACATGCCACTTTCATGAGATCTGGATGGAGGCAGTACGAGTGATGTAAAACATTGCCTTTGCAGAAGGGCAGTCGTTTCACCAGAAAGGGGAAAGGGAAAAGAGTGGTGAAACTTTTGGCAAGGATGCCCAGGCCCATAGCCAAGATGCGGTTGTTGGTGAGCACAGCTGCATAGTGCAGCGGGTCACAAATGGCCACAAAACGATCAAAGCTCATGGCCAGCAGTATGCCTGATTCCATGAAAGAGAAAGTATGAATGAAGAACATCTGAACCAAGCAGGCATCAAAGTCAACATGACGATAGTTGAAGCAGAAGGTAGCAAGCACGGTGGGAAGTGTAGAGAGGGATACTCCCAGATCATTGAGAGAGAGCATAGAGAGGAAGTAGTACATGGGCTGGTGTAGAGCAGGCTCTAGAATCACCAAAGCCAGGATGGTGAGGTTTCCTATGATGGAAATCAGGTAGAGGATGCAGAAAACCAGAGCAACCCAGGCTTGACCTTTTTGCATCCCAGGGATGCCTGTTAGCTGCAGTGTGGCTGGCTGGAAGGGGGTGCCATTGAGGCCCAACATGGCAGGCAGATAGAAGAACACAGATGGGGGATATGCCCAAGAGGGTGTGTGGGAATTTTCTTCACTCTTTTTCAGACATCCTGTATCCAACACAAAAGGTCAGAGATTGAAAGTGTTGGCTTCTGGTCCTACTTCCTCCATTAGACTATGAGCTCTAATAGTCTGAATTCTACTCATCTCTGACTCACCAGAGCCCAGTACTGTCTCGCGACCTTGGTATAAACTCCATGAAGGTATGATGAACAAGTGAGTACCCTTAACAGAGCAAGGTGAAAGGACAGGAGATTATATGAGAAAATTTCCTAATTCTCACTTAAAACTGCAGTACTCCTTCACTTCACCATCTCACCCTAGAAACCATATTCGGGAAATTTTGAGAAAAAATTAGAAATTAAGATGTACAGGGAAAAGAAAACACTGTCCATGTCTCTGGGAACCCTTTTGTAGGTGGCAAAGATAAAACCTCTACAGCTAGAAAATTACAGCTTCAATAACTTTACGTCAACCTACTTATCACTTATCACTTTATCAATTTAAAGTCTTAAATTCTATTTATTTATTTTTTAGCTTCTGACCATGGCCTTCTACCTACCAGTAATCTTACCTTCTCATCCCATGATCCCTTGCTCTCAAAGTTTTAACCATTCTTTCATCTTCTATTTATCTATTATAGAGAATATATCTATAGATAATATATCTATTATCTATTATAGCTCTTCCTTCCTCACTGCTTTCCTGACCTACCCTCCCTCTGGGACTGTTATCTTTATCTCCTCTTTGCCTCTCTTTCACATTCACCCAGTCCACCATAGCCACTGATAAATTTTATAACCAAATTGGGTCTGTAGCTGAATAAAGCCAAAGAAGCAAGTGTTTTATTGGGGAAGAAAGAGGAGACAGAGTGAGATTATTTACCACTACCAAAAACTTTAACTTGCTCTCAGCTAGCCCTTGGTTTCTGAGAAAAAGATGTCTCTTCCCCAAACCCAGGCTCTCCACCTTTCTTGCCATTTCACTCAGAGACCTCTTCCATTAATCTGTTGTATTGTATCTTCAACCTCTCACTTTCTATCTCTTTCCCATCAGGCAATAAGCACATGCAAGATTATCCCATCATAGAAAGATAACTTTCCTTCTCTAGCTTCCATGCCGTTATTCTTTCTCAATCCATAGTCAAACTTCTTGAAACCCTGTCTCTCTAGATGCCAAGGAAGGGGAGCTTGTTTGTATGTCTGTTTTTCCAACCCATTCTGAGATGTCCAGATTCAAGGATTTGATCTTATTGACCTTGCCTTATCAGTGCTTGATTTACTGTATTGTGGCACCTTCCCAATTGAAACTAATTTCTGTGTGGTCATTAATGACCTCTTTGTCACCATCTCTAATGAAAACATTCTCTTTCCTAATCTATTTGACTTTCCTATGAAGTTAGTTAACATTGTTGGTAACTCATCCTTTTAGAACTGCCTTCTCACTTCAGAGGCATCTCCCTAATTTTCCTCCTTCCTTGGCATCTTCATCTCTACCTTCTTTTCTGATTCCTCTTTCTCTGTCTTTGTCCTTTTCCAGCCTAACTCCTGGAAAAGAAATCAATAGTCAGAATAGTAAAAATTAAGAAAACATGTCATAAAGGACTTCTTTCAAGTTTTTATCCGAAATATCTCTGTAACTGTATTTCTCTGGAACAGATAGCTCAAAATTAAAGCTCCACTCTGTAGAGAGTAGAACAGTGGTTTCCAGGGATCTGCAGCAGGGTTGGAGGAAAGACGGGGAGATGCTGATAAAAAGGTTCAGACTTCCAGCTATAAAATGCGTAAGTTCTAGTGATCTAATTACAACATATTGACTATAATTAATAATTCTGTAATATGCATACTTAGGATTCCCTGGTAGATCAGGCATAAAAGGACTCCTGCAATGCAGGAAACAGGAGTTTGATTCCTGGGTCTGGAAGATCCCCCACTTCAGTATTCTTGACTGGGAAATGTCATGGACAGAGGAGCCTGGTGGGCTACAGTCCATGGGGTCACAAGAGTCAGACATGACTTAGTGACAAAACCACTACTCACCAATATACATATTAAAGCCTTTAAGAAAGTAGACCTTAAATATTATCACCACATTAAAAAACTGATAGTTATGTAAGGAAATAGAGATGCTAGCTAACTTCATTATGGTGATCATTTTGCAATACCTTTGCTTACCAAATCCTCACATCGTGTAAGTTGTTTACATATGTTATATGTCAGTAATAGCTCAGTAAAGCTAGAAAATCTATATTTAAAATTAAAAAATAAAACTGCTTTGAAATTTAGAAATAGTCAAGTTCCATATTTCTTTGATTTTTCTAGTTTCCATCATCTTCCTAGCCCTCTTAGTAAATTCAGTAAAAGTAGATGGTGACTAGAGGCTGGAGATGCCCTGATATCAGTAATAATCATGAAAGTACATGGACCATGAGAAAGAATTATATTTATTTGGTTTCCCTCCTTTCCAACTGAGAATTCAAAGAAATCTTTAATAAATAGGATTTCTTTTTCTTACTTCCCCTGTAAACTTTTCTCTTCCTCCTCACCTAGATTTAAAAGTTGTCTCTCAAAAATCATATTAGATACAACCTCTCTTGTATCTACTTTATCATCTTCACTCCAAGATCATTCCTAGATCTTGCAGAAATGGAAAAACTCTTAGAGGATCAACAAACATGAAGGACTCTCCACAAGACAGGTTTTACCCTACTGCCCTTAATCCCTGGTGTGCAAATTTATGTAATCCAGAAAGGCATATTTCACCAATGTTTCAGATTTTCCTCTCTATGGAAGGTAACTTTGAAAATGTCTCTCCCAAGGAAAACATGATCTGTCACCACCCAGCAACAAATTTTTCTTTGTTTTGACCAAAGGGGTGTCAGTGAAGTCTTGCTAAATATAACTAATCTAAGCATAAATATAAAGAAAAAAAAAACCCATAGATACAAGCAATGTATTTCTTTTGCACAACATGTACATGAGCATGTATACTTATACACAGTCACATAAAGGTACCAATGAATACATGCTTTACACTCCTGTGCACACTTACACACCCAGGTAGTCATAGGCACTATCTCACACACACAGATAGAAACTATTGCACACTCCCTTGCTCAAATAACACTAGCACCATCACAGAATTCAGTAAGACTAATAGTTACTCATTGGTATTATATGGTATGTTTCAGATATCCTCCCATGTTTATACCCACCTGAAGGTATACGTATAAGTACACATGTGCTATAAGTGCATTAACAGACTCACAGTAATATCCTAATCAATTATGTTCCCATGGCATACTCAATAATGAAAATCCATCTAAAATTGAAGACTTCATCGTTCAATGACTTCAGTTCTTTTGGTTCTTGATTTTCACCAGCTGCACACCCAAGAGTTAGGTATAGGACACAATAATTCAAATTGCAGGGGGAAAAATATGGATACCATCAAAACAAAACCTACATTTTATGAATCAGTCCCTTGATTAAACATGTGTAATTTGGTACTAGGATTTTCATTCAGATGGCAACCTGGCATCAGGGTTTGTAATCACGAGCTTTGGAAGAGAAGCTAGTTATCTAATTTCTAGAGAATAGGAGGGTCTGAGTCTGCCTGGAGTCACAGTAAGAGTTAAAGTTTGGGATAAGTTCTCGATAAGGACTCCTGATGAGCAACCTGAAGGAGGTGGCACTCACTGGATAGCAGATAACTCTTCCCTGTAGCTGGAGGCAGCGGTCTGTGGATCCCGCAGGCTAAGCAGGATCAGCCCAGTCTTCTGTGACTCATAAATATATCAAACCACTAAGCTTGTTTGCTTGTGATGGGAAGAGGGAGAGTGAAAATAATGGGGAGGGTGGTGTCAGTGAGTGATGGACTGGCCATAGGAGGATTGCTCCCAGGAGAAGCTTCTCAGCCTCAACGGCGCTAATGTCTCTATCTATATCTGTTACTATGTTATCCTTTACTATGTTAATCCTTCCTTGGTCAAGGAATTCACACCTACTTGTGCCTACAGAAATGCACCATAGACATTCTGAGACCCTTCCTCCCCACAGATACACCCTTAGGCTCATTCAGCCATTTATTTACTAACATTTGCATTGCCTCTTTTAGGTCCATGTGTATACAAACAGATAGAACCAAATATGTTCCTACAGTTCTCCAATTTCTGCTTGGATCTTTATGATTTCTTTCTTTCTAATAACTTTGGGGAGTTTTTGTTCTTTTTCCAGTTGTTTTAGGTGTAAAGTTAGTCTGTCTATTCAACGTTTTTCTTGTTTCTTGAGGTAGGATTGTTTTGCTGTAAACCTCCCTCTGAGAACTGCTTTTGCTGCATCTCATAGGTTTTGAGTTGTCATGTTTCATTCTTATTTGTTTCTAGAGTTTTTTTTATTTCCATTTTGATTTCTTCAGTAACCTGTTGGTTATTTAGAAACACGTTGTTTAATCTCCATGTGGTTGTATTCCTTACAGCTTTTTTTCTTGTAATTGATATCTAGTCTCATAGCATTGTGGTCAGAGAAGATGCTTGATATGATTTCAATTTTCTTAAATTTACCAAGGTTTGATTTGTGAGCCAAGATGTGGTCTATCTTGGAGAATGTTCCATGTGCACTTGAGAAGGTGTATTCTTAATTATTCTTATAATCATCAACACGTGCTTTAACATTAATTTTCTCCTGCCCCCAAAGATCCCCAGCTACAGATATGCATGTATGTGTGTGCGTGTTCAGTCATGTACAACTATTTGTGACCCCCATGAACTGTAGCCCACCAGGCTCCTCTGTCCATGGGATTATCCAGGCAAGAATATTGGAGTGGGTTGTCATTTCCTCCTCCAAGAGATTTTCCCAACTCAGACAGGGATCGAATCCATGTCTTCCGCGGCTCCGCCATTGCAGGCAGATTCTTTACCTGCTGAGCCACCTGGGAAGCAGTATACAGGTAGGCATTCCCCTGTGCAATATTGTCCCATTATGTATGAGTGGACTTAGGGACACTTATAAGTAATAAAATAAGAAGTAAATGATCACGTGTGAAACAAAGACCAGCTTTTTGTTTTTTTAAATGAGGAAGTGTAACATCGTATCATCCATCTTTCAGATTAGAGATGAAAGGTTGCACCATCCATCTTGTCTCATTCTGGAGGAAGGTGTATCACAGACAGTCTTGTGGAGAGGGTTAAGCAACCAGGTACTGAAGCCTCCTGCCAACACCCATGTTAACTTGGGAGAGGGTCCTCCAGACCTAGTCAATTCTTCATGAACTGCAGCCCTAACCAGCAGTTTGACTGCAACCTCATGAGAGAATCTTAGCTGGAACCACTCAACCGAACCAATCACTGGTCCTTCATAAATAAGACACAAAGTTCATAACTTAATGAGATAATAAGTATTAAGCTACTGAGGGGTTTTTTAGGTAATTTGTTACATATCAATTGAAGACTAATATAGACACAGGATTCATACATCATAATCTGAAAATTTAATCAAGTCTAAGTATATACTTGCTACTTAAAAATGCTATTTGGCTAATTTATTTATTCATTAATTTTATAATTTAACAAATAAATTGAGTACCTAATATATACTGTGGGAAAATAAGAGTAACCAGACTCCTTCCTTTTTTATAGTCCCCATATTGAGTTTTGTGATGATAGTCTGAGGAAACTGTGAATAAATTCATTGACAATACCTAAAACATTCCTGGTAAGGTTAAGAGGTAGGCAGTATTTGGGAGGAAATAACTGGTACCAGAAGAAGAGCCAAATTCTGGGTTAAAAGAGGCCAAGTACCACTTAATATCCTGAAAATAGTTAGTTGTGCATTCCATATTATTTCCTCATCTTAGAAATTTCCCTCAACTTCTTTTTAGAGAAATTGTGAAAACTCATGAATGGCACTGAATGTGGATGACTCTATCTTAGCCTACATGTTAAAACTACATATTTGTGAGAAAACCTTTAGCCATTTCTATGATTATGTACACTGTCATGGACTGACTGCATTCCAAAATCAATTTCTAAATGCCTACATCGTGTGAAGTCAAGCCAGGCTCATCCAAAGACATGGTTTCTGTGACTATGAAGCTGAAAATAATTTTCTCTATTCATTCTTTCTGCTGCTGCTAAGTCACTTCAGTCGTGTCCGACTCTGTGCAACCCTAGAGATGGCAGCCCACCAGCCTCCCCTGTCCCTGGGATTATCCAGGCAAGAATACTGGAGTGGGTTGCCATTTCCTTCTCCAGTGCATGAAAGTGAAAAGTGAAAGTGAAGTCGTTGAGTCGTTTCCAACTCTTAGCGACCCCATGGACTGCAGCCTACTAGGCTCCTCCGTCCATGGGATTCTCCAGGCAAGAGTACTGGAGTGGGTTGCCATTCATTCTTTCTAAGGGTCAAAAAAGCTCCGGGCACTGAGCTAGGTATTGAGGATAATGTAATGAGTAATACACAAAATGCATGATTTATGTAAAGTTTCAGTAGCATTTGATAAAACCAGAAATAGGGAAATGTCAAGTTCACAAGCAATCAAAAAAAAGCACGAGAGATTTGGAAAATAATTAAATAACCAGGTAAGAGTCTTACAGCTGTAGGATCACTAGGAAATGTTTTAGGTGGCAAAACTTCCCAGCAGAGGAAATGATGAAGACCAAATATAGAAGCACAAGGTCATGAAATGGCATATTTGTTTGAGAATCTGCAAGAGGTTCAGTTAAAAAAGAAAGAAAGAAAGAAATGTAATAAGGATTTGAGCAGAGAGATCATTGGAAAGAGGTTCAACGAACAGTCTTGTATAAACAAATACCAAATTGCAGCTCAGAAAATGCCCTTTTTGTTGAGCCCTACACCAAGGTCACAGGTGGGGAACCTTGTACTAAGGCCACAGATGTGGAACCCTTTACCAAAGTCACAGGACAAAATTCTCCAGAACTGACCAAGACCCATAGCAACTGTTACCAAGCCCCCTGACTTAACCCAGCCAACTCGCTGACCCAATATTAGGTAAAATATCCACCCTATAGCATCCTAACCAATCACCTAATGCCACTGTTCCTGCAGGAATTTTGTCTTGAGGCTATAAAAATTGGCTAGTAGCCCTTGAAAGGGGTCCGCTTTCCTTTGAGCCAGCCCACTATTCTAACAGCATCTCTCTCTCTAATAAACTCTATTCACCTCTCATTCTACCCTGTGTCTGGAAATTCTTTCCTAATTCATGCACAGACCACACTTTTGAGATGAGAAATTCGAATGTGCTAAGAGTTTGAGATGCTTTATATATGAAACAAAATTTTAAAATGGATCCTGTGTATCTTAAACTGGTTGATATGTGAAGATAATGGCTATTATATTTTTAATAAACACCCATGGGAAATTTTGATTTTCATAGAACCATTTAGCTGACTTACACACTCCTTTGCAAAATTCAGTGGTTCTCAACCAAAGGTTCTTTTGTACTGCATGGCACACTTGTCAATGCCTGGTGGCATTTTTTATTGTCATAATGGGGGTAGAGCATCAATTAGGTAAAGACCAGTGACACTGCTAGAATTCTTACAAAGCACAAGACATCACATCACAACAAAGAATTATTCAGAACAAATTGTTAACACTGCTGAGGTTGAGAAACTCTGCCCTAATCAAAGGTGTAAAAGAGTTATGAATTAGAGGATCTAAATAAAGATTTCTGAAGAGAATCATTGGAAAGAGCTGTCTCCCATCCCACATCCTACATGCAAGAGAAAGGGATATGGAGGTACACCCCACTGTTCTTGAATAAAAAGAGAGTTTCCTCAAGGATTCTACTCAGGAGCATGCGTCCTCTGAGTTGTAGGGGAAAAGAGACATAGCAGACTGGTTTCTTATTACACTTGAAAATTTAAGTAATGTGATAAAAGTCATCTTGCTCTTCAGATAGCAGGATTAAATAGAAGACTATTTGAGGTAGGGCATTAGTTATGCACAAGAAGGTTAACCATTTCCTGGGTGGCTACATGTTAGAAAGAGTTGTCATGGTGCTGTTGTGGGTTCTGATCAAAAGAATATGTGGTTCTACAAAGGTGAAGGCAAAGAACTATTGATACTTTGTATAAAATAGATAACTAACGGGAACCTACTGTATAGCTCAGGGACCCCTACTCAGTGCTCTGTGGTGACCTAAATGGGAAGGAAATCCAAAGAAGAGGCTATATATATATGTATAAATGATTCACTTTCCTGTGCAGTAGAAACTAACATGACATTGTAAATCAATCATAGTCTAATAAAAATTAATTTTAAAAAAGAACTAAGCATTTTCAATAAATTCAGCAGGATAAGAAAACTTAGTTATTTTCTGATTATACCTTATTTTTTGGGCTAGGTCAACATGTCACGTAATTCTGGGATTTCTTTAAAGATAATGAGCTCCTGTCTTACATGCCTGCCCAGCCTTCACCAAGCAGTGTCTTGCACTGGGAAGAGAACTGGTGTGGCAGATTGCAGAGTTCTTTTTCAGCTGAAAGTGCTTGTTGTCAGTAGTCATGAAAGTCCTCAAGAGAATAAAATTTCCCTAACGAGTTTTCAGGCACAAAGTCAGCACCACTGCTCTCCTCCTGGGGCTTAGAGTGAGATATAAAACAGGCAGGCATGAATGCACTTGAGCAGATAGAAGACTGTGTTGTTCCATGGATGTCTCTCATCAGTCTGTCCTCTGGTGAGTTCTGAAACCCAGTAGGGGTGAACTAGCTGACTGTCCTGAAAAAGTTTAACCCTGCCCCAAGAAAGGGTTAAACTGGGAAAAGAGTAGGGTGAAGAAGAGAGAGAGACTGAATGGGGTTTATCAGATGGCAGAATCTTAGCTGAGTGAACAGAATAAATGGGACTGTCCTTGGCTTTGGGGTTCTAATCCTGGAACAGCCACTAACTGCTTGTGTAACTCTGAGCCATTCACCCTACTTCTCTAGATTGTCACTTTCCAGAGGCAGATTCCTTGAGATCAATGTTTCTACGATTCACTAACATTGTTGCAAGTTGAGGAAGGAAAGCAAGACTTGGGCACAAGAAAGGTTCAGAGAAATAGGAGTGAAGTGGTCACTACTAATTCCACAACAGCTGAGCCAGCACACACGATCTAACTTTGTTCTCATTTTACTAATTCTGAGAAATATATATATAAAAGTTCTCAGGATATATAAAAAAGTATACAAAAGTCCCCCAGAGAAAAAGAAATCAGTTAGTCATAAACTGTAGCCGTTAATAGATGAGCATATCTAAACATGGATGACTATGACATAGATTTACAACTATGGTCCCTACTTAAAAAATAAAGAAAAAACTATGGTCTTTAGAAAACCTGAATGTTAGTATACCTATGCCTGATTTAGAGGAGAATTCATAATTTTTCCCCAGACAGGAACAACTTTCTCCAGACAGGATCCTTTGCACAAATAAAAGGTTTCTTTGTTGCTTTTTTGCAGCAACTCTCAGTAAAAAGCTGATACGCACTGGCAGTCAAATTTCATCGAAGTCCCACTGCCCCTTCTCCTCCCTAACCAAATATATATCATAATTCAGACTAGCTCTGGGGTATGCTATCATTAATTAGTGACATGTCTGAATCAAACAACACTGTGAAGGGAAAATTTAAATACTTGTACAGTTACTGATGAGTCAAACTCCCAATGTCCTTTTGTAATAGTTCTCTATGAAGTTTAATTAACCTATTTCCATTCAAAGATGCGATTAAAATTGTAGATACCATAGTGTGAACATTTTCTTTGTAACTAATGGACACATCTAAGCATTTGTCAATATTGTCCTTCTTTCATAAAACAGAGGGAATATGTAGCCCAGCCTATGACTTGATGATCATAAAGTATGAAGAAAAGAAGTTTGCCTGTATTTTCTCAAAACAAGTGATTTCATGAATACGTCAATTTAAACTGTGGAGACACCATCTGCTCTGTCTTTTACTCCCTGGTTCCTCCTCTTCCAGTAAGAGCAGCTCTCAGAAATCGCTAAATCTGAAGGTCTGACCCTGAAAAGCTCTCTGGTTTCCTCCTGCCATGGGGTTGTTCAATATTACTCACCCTGCCTTTTTCCTTCTGACTGGGATCCCTGGCCTGGAGAGCTCTCAATTCTGGCTAGCGGGACCCCTCTGTGTGATGTATGCTGTGGCTCTTGGGGGCAACACAGTGATCCTGCAGGCTGTGAGAGCGGAGCCAAGCCTCCATCAGCCCATGTACTACTTCCTGTCCATGCTGTCTTTCAGTGACATGGCCATGTCCGTGACCACACTGCCTACTGTGCTCAGAACCTTCTGCCTCAATGCCCGCACCATTGATTTTGATGCCTGCCTAATCCAGATGTTCCTCATTCATTCCTTCTCTATGATGGAGTCAGGCATTCTGCTGGCCATGAGCTTTGACCGCTATGTGGCCATTTGTGATCCCTTGCGCTATGCCACTGTGCTCACTAATGAAGTCATCGCTGGAATGGGTTTAGCTGTGACTGCTCGGAGCTTCATCACCCTCTTTCCTCTTCCCTTCCTCATCCAGAGGCTTCCTATCTGCAGGTCCAATGTCCTTTCCCACTCCTACTGCCTCCACCCAGACATGATGAAGCTGGCTTGTGCTGATATCACAATCAATATCGTCTATGGACTCTTTGTTCTTATTTCCACATTTGGCATGGACTTGTTATTTATTTTCCTCTCCTATGTGCTCATTCTGCACTCAGTCATGGCCATTGCCTCCTACGAAGAACGCCTCAAAGCTCTCAACACATGTGTATCACATATCTTGGCTGTACTTGCATTTTATGTACCACTGATTGGGGTCTCCATGGTGCACCGCTTTGGGAAAAATGTGCCAGGATTCATACATGTCCTTTTGTCCAATATCTACCTCTTTGTGCCTCCTGTGCTCAACCCTCTCATTTATAGCGCCAAGACAAAGGAGATACGCCGAGCCATTGTAAACATGTTTCACCACATCAAAATGTGACTTCCATTTTTGGCTTTAAAATATAATGATCATTGTAGTCCTAGACTATCATCCACAGTGTCATTATCATCATCATTTTTAATTTTGTTATCCTAATCATAATTATCGTCACAAAGGTAGATTTACTGGGGAGGAAAGTAAAAGATCAGGAATGGAGATTTCAAAACTTATAGCACAGAACAAACGTATAACAATACATCTAACAAAAATCAATTTCATTCATAGAAAGATAACTATTAGAGTCAATTGAGTGATTAGACAAAACTTTGCAGAGGAAGATCAAGCTAAGAATAATTTTCTATAATAGTAAATATTACTAATATAATAATAATTGTAGTATCTGTTTCCTAAAAGTGCCAGATTCAGTTCTAAATGATTTTTGCATTAATTCATTTAATCTTTATAACAATCTTATGAAGTATAGGAAATGAAATAAATTGCTCAGAGTAACTCACATAATGTGTGATCCAGGTGAGATTCAATACTAGTCTGTCTCCAGTGTTTGTACCCAACCACTGCAAATACTGCCTCTCTAACTGACATCACTGTTAACATTACAACTTCTTGAGGTATGCCAGACAGAGAAAGATAACTATCACATGATATTGCTTAAATGTGGACTTTAGAAAAAGATTTGCTGTTCATTGTTCAGTTGCTAAGTTATGTCCAGCTCTTTGTGACCCCATGGACTGCAGCACGCCAGGCCTCCCTGTCCTTCACAGTCTGCTAGAATTTGCTCAAACTTGTGTCCTTTCAGTGGGTTGTGCCATCCAACAGTCTCATCGTCTGCTGCCCCCTTCTCCTGCCCTCAGTTTCTCACAGCATCAGGGTCGTTTCCAATGAGTCGGTTCTTCATATCAGGTAGCCAGACTATTGGAACTTCAGCTTCAGCATCAGTCCTTTCAGTGACTATTCAGGGTTGATTTACTTTAGGATTGACTGGTTTGATCTCCTTGCTGTCCAAGGTACTCTCAAGAGTATTCTTCAGCATTACAGTTCAAAAGTATCAATTCTTCGGCACGCAGCCTTCTTTACGGTCCAATTCTTTCATCTGTACATGACCAGTGGAAAAAACATAGCTCTGACTACATGGATCTTTGTTGGCAAAGTGATGTCTCTGCTTTTTAATAGGCTGTCTAGGTTTGTCATAGCTTTTCTTCCAAGGAATAAGTGTCTTTTAATTTCCAAGAAATATTATAAACAAGTTTATAATTTACTTAGACATCAGTAGGTTACTTAAATACTTATTTTAATAGCTTAAACAAATACATCTTATCTCAGAAAAAACACTTCTTTCTCCCCACAAGTCTGATAATTGGTCAATATTTATTAGTCAGAAATAATACACATACATTGGTGAATGAAATGGCAACTCACTCCAGTATTCTTGCCTGGAAAATCCCATGGACAGAGAAGCCTGGTGGGCTATAGTCCATGGGGTCATAAGAGTCAGACACGACTCAGTGTCTAAACAACAGCAAAATTAAGACAAAGCAATACATATACAAACTTACATACATACTCACATATAATGGATTATTTTTTTCTCTGTTAAGAATATAAGGGCTTATCATTTTCAACCTCCTCAACAAATGTCTCTATAATCTATGGTCACTATAAACAGGCTGTGTGTGTACACACCTGCGCATGCCCCATAGGTCCCTAACCAAGCAAGAGCTGGAAAGTGAGTACTTTCCAACACTGAAAGAAATTACTATCACTATTTTGTTCAGTGATGCCTTACTTATTCAGAACTCAGATCAGCATGTTTGTATCCAACTGTTAAGACTGTGGAGATTAAGAAACTCTGCCCTAATCAAAGGTTTAAAAGAGTTATGAATTAGAGGATTTAAATAAAGGTTTCTGAAGAGATCCATTAGAAAGAGCTAAGTCTCCCATCCCCCACCCCTCATACAAGAGACAGCGATGCAGAGGGGCATCCCACTGTCCTTGGATGAAAGGAGAGTTTCCTCAAGGTTGCTACTCAGAAATCATAGGTCCCCTGAGTTGTGGGGAGAAAGAGACACGGCAGACCAGTCCCTTATTACCCCTGGAAATTTAAATGGAGCAATGAAATTACCTTGCTGTTCTGATAGCAGGATTGAGTAGGAGACTATTGCTGTTTTGAGGTAGGACATTTGTTTCACACAGGAAGGCTGCCCATTTCCTGGGTGGCTACATGTTAGAGAGAGCTGGCATGGTGTGGTTGAGGATCCTGACCAGAAGAATGTAAAGGGGATCTGGGTTGTGCACGGAGTCAAAAGCAATCATATAAAAACATATTAGTTAAAATTGATGTAGGAAATAGATGGACCCCTGGGCTGGACAACTGGTGTTTGTCAATTGGAGTACAATTGAAGCTTTGTTTTCCCTCAGAGATTCTAAGGATGAAGCTAGTGGCAAAAGCTGAGCTTTGCTGGAGTAAAGAGATAACATGCACAAGTTTCCTGAGATCAAGGAAACTTCCCTGACAGCACAGGCACAGAAAGGAGGGGTTGCTGCCCCATGATACATGTTGCCAAGACCCCCACAAGTCTCTGTGGTGGAATCCATATGAGGAAAAAGTTGCACAAGCATATTGGGAAGAGTCCTGGGGCAGGACAGGTGTGAAAAAGAAAACAAGATAATTGGGCAAAGATAGACTAAGACTGGACCTCCCTGGTGGCTCAGGTGGTAAAAAATCTGCCTGCAGTGCAGGAGACCCAGGTTCAATCCCTGGGTCAGGAAGACCCCCTGGAGAAGGGAATGGCTACCCATTTCAGCATTCTTGCCTGGAGAATTCCATGGACAGAGGAGTCTGGTGGACTACAGTTCATGGGGTTGCAGAGAGTTGGACATGACTGAGCGATTAACACTTTCTTTTTCAAACAAAGACTGGGGAGAACTGCTCTATGTGATTTAAATCACCTCTTAACTGCGCTCTTCCTCATTATGGAGGACACTCGCATCCTTTCTCTCTGGGTGTGTATTTTTGGCTTGATTTCGTCTTAAATAAGCAAACTATGTCTCTGTGTGCTCTCCCACGTGTTATGCTGTATCTCTGATAATAAACTTTGTACTTATTTTTGCAGCCTTTGCTTCCTTGAGAAATTCATTTCTTACAAGAGGCAAGAGCCAGGGAAACTTTGTTTCTAGTCTCTAGCCGCCGGTGGACTAGCAGCTAGGATTCCTGGTTTTCATTCAGGCCACCCAGGTCGAATTCCTAGGCAAGGAACTAAGATTCAAGACTGGCTCACTGCTCTCTCTTCAAGATCATAGTCAAGTGAAGAGGTAAAATGTGGAGAGAAATGTCTTCAAATAATTAATGAAAGAACTCAATGAAAGATCAGCTTTAAATATTTAACAGACCTAGGAAACATGGTATCAGCTAACTGAATCATAATGAATTATGAATCTTGCCCTTTCCCTTCTGGCTCCTTTCTGGGTGAGAAGTCAAGTGCCATTGTTAGCAAGGGAAGGATAGCAGAAAATAAAAGACTGTAGTTGTAAACACTGGAAGATTCTACTATTTCATGAGTCTAAGTGTTATTCACTCAGTGGTGTCTGACTCTTTGTGAGCCCATGGACGGTAGCCCACCAGGCTCCTCTGTCCATGAATTTTTCCAGGCAAGAATACTGGATGGGTAACCACTCTCTTTTTTAGGGGCTCTTCCCCACCCAGGCATTGAACCCCAGTCTCCCACATCGAAGGCAGATTCTTTACCACCTGAGCTATAGGGAAGCTATACCTGAGTCTGGGTTTTCCAGATACTCACCCGAGGAAATTTTATCATCTGAATGTGACCAGAAATATTAAGGAACTTATTTTTCACCTAGAAGTAAAGGAATAACTAGCATTTTCAATATATTTAAGAGGAAAAGAAAAATGATCTTAATCATTTTTGATTATACCTTCTTTCTTGAGCTTGGTCAACATATTACATAATTCTGGAATTTTTTGGAGGGCCATGAGCTCCTGTCTTACATGCCTATCCAGCCATCAGTGGATGGTGTTTTGCATTGGGTAAGAATCAGTCCAGCAGATTGTCGAGTTACTTTTCAGCTAAAAGAGTATATGTTTTATTCTCAGTAGTCATTAAAGACCTCAAGAGAATAAAATCTTCCTGATGAGTTTTCAGACAAAAAGTCAGCATCACTGCTCTCTCTCGGGGCTTAGAACGAGATATAAAAGAGGCAAACATGAATACACTTTAGCAGATAGAAGGATATGTTGTTCTGTGGGTGTCTCTCATCTGCCTGTCTTCTGGTGAGTTCTGAACCCAAGTAAGGGGGAGACCCGGGTTCCATCTCTGGGTGGGAAAAGTACCCTGGAGAAGGGAATGGCTACCTACTCCAGTATTCTTGCCTAAAGAATCCCATAAACAGAGGAGCCTGGTGGGCTACAAGTCCATGGGGTTGCGAAGAGTCAGACACGACTGAGCGACTAATACAACAACAAAGGGGTGAGCTAGCTGACTGTCCTGAAAGGGTTTAACTCTGCCCTCAAGAAAGAATAAAACTGGGAAAGGGATAGGGTGAGGAGAAGAGGGAGAGACTGGGCGGAGATCATCAGATGGTAGCTTCTTAGCTGGGTGAGCAGAGCAGGTGGAAATATCCCTGGACTTGAGGTTCTTGTCCTGGCACGGCCTCTAACTGATTGTGTAACTCTGGGTGATTCAATGTAGTTCTCCAGATTGTTGCAGTCTCCAGAGGCAGTTTCCTTGGGATTAATATTTGCATGATTCACTAACATTGTTGCAAGCTGAGGAAGGAAAACAGGACTCGGTGAACAAGAAAGGTTCAGAAAAACAGGGACAAAGTGGTCACTACCAATTCTACAACTCAGATAACAGCTGAGCCAGCACACATGGTCTAACTTTGCTTCATCTTATGAATTCTGAGAAACAATATGTAAAATCACCAAGGAGATTAAAAGAGTAAGAAAGATCAGTTAATGATAAACTTTAGATGAGCCATGAATAGACAAGCATTTCTAAAGTGTTATAATCCATCACACAGATGAAAAATTATGGTCTTTATAAGACTCTCTATATAGCTCTCCAATCCCATCAGAACAACAGAGCCATAAAGGATACTTTAAAATGTCCACAGAAATTGATATAAAGAAGAAGACACAGAGGTCTAGAGAGAAAAAGAAATTTTTCTTAATCTCACACAGCCAGGGCATGCCAGAGCACAGTAAAAATCACAGGACTCCTGATGCTCAGCCCAAGACCTGTTTCCCTAAACCATTCTGGTTCCTATAAGTCTTCAGTTGAAGAAAAGGTTCTGGATTCCAAGAGCAGAAGAAATTGAGTCCAGCATTGAATACAGGGTGTGTTTGTTTGTTTGGTTTCATCACTGTCTCACATGAATCTGCCTTTTGAAACTCTCTCTCTCTCTTCAAGGTTATCTGAAAAATCTCCACCTAGAAATATGTACCTCCATTTTCCTTTCCAATTTCCTCCCCAACACTTCATAATGCCTCAAAGGCATCAGTACAATATTCAGTTCAATTTAGTCGCTCAGTCGTGCATGACTCTTTGTGACCCCATGGACTATAGCATGCCAGGCCTCCCTGTTCATCAACTCCCAGACCTTGCTCAAACTCGTGTCCATTGAGTCAGTGATGCCAACCAACCACCTCATCCTCTCTTGTCTCCTTCTCCTGCCTTCAATCTTTCTCAGCATCAGGGTCTTTTACAATGAATCAATTCTTCACATCAGGTGGCCAAAGTACTGGAGTTTCAGCTTCAGCATCAGTCCTTCCAATGAATATTCAGGACTGATTTCCTTTAGGATGGACTGGTTGGATCTCCTTGCAGTTGAAGGGACTCTCAAGAGTCTTATCCAACATCACAGTTCAAAAGCATTAATTCTCCAGTGCTCAGCTTTCTTTATAGTCCCATCCAGTATTCTTGGGCTTTCCTTGTGGCTCAGTTGATAAAAAATCCACCTGTAATGTGGGAGACCTGGGTTCAATCCCTGGGTTGGGAAGATCCCCTGCAGAAGGGAAAGGCTACCCACTCCAGTGTTCTGTCCAGGAGAATTTCACGGACTGTATAGTCCATGGGGTCACAAAGAGTCGGTCACGACTGGGCGACTTTCACTTTGACTTTCTCACATCAAAACATGACTACTTGAAAAACCACAACTTTGACTAGACTGACTTTTGTCTGCAAAACAATGTCTCTGCTTTTTAACATGCTGTCTAGGTTGGTCATAGCTTTTCTTCCAAGGAGCAAGCATCTCTTAATTTCATGGCTGCAGTCACCATCTGCAGTGATTTTGGAGCCCAAGAAAATAAAGTCTGTCACTGTTTCCCCATCTATTTGCTATGAAGTGATGGGACCAGATGCCCTGATCTTCATTTTTTGAATGTTGAGTTTTAAGCCAGCGTTTTCACTCTCCTCTTTCACTTTCATCAAGAGGCCTTTAGTTCCTCTTTGCTTTCTGCTATAAGGATGGTGTCATCTGCATATCTGAAGTTATTGATATTTCTCCTGGCAATCTTGATTCCAGCTTGCACTTCATGCAGCCTGGCATTTTGCATACAAGTGAAATAAGCAGGGTGACAATATACACATGCACATCAAGGAGTACACCAAGGCTGTATATGGTCACCCTGCTTTTTAACTTATATGCAGAGTACATATATTAGAGTCTTACATACCTTTACTTGAGGTTTTATCAGCTACTTGCATACTCTGGGGCTTCCCTTGTGGCTCAGCTGGTAAAGAATCTGCCTGCAATGTGGGAGACCTGGGTTCGATCCCTGGGTTGGGAAGATCCTCTGGAGAAGGGAAAGGTTACCCACTCCAGTATTCTGGCCTGGAGAATTCCATGGACTAAGTCCATGGGGTCATAAAGAGTCGAACATGACTGAACGACTTTCACTTTCACTTCAAGTATAATATAGACTCTATAGTCTACATCAACAATATTTCCCCACAAAATTGACCTTAATATAAAAATATTTTGGGGCTTCCTTTGTGCTTCAGAGGGTAAAGCGTTTACCCACAATGCAGGAGACCAGGGTTCGATCCCTGGATCAGGAAGATCCCTTGGAGAAGGAAATGATAACCCACTCCAGTACTCTTGCCTGGAAAATCCCATGGACGAAGAAGCCTGGTAGGCTACAATCGATGGGGTCACAAAGAATTGGATACGACTGAGCGACTTCACTTTGCATACTCTGTGAGGCAAGCTCACCTCACTGAGACTTCAGTCAGTCAGTTCAGTCACTCAGTCATGTCCAATTCCTTGGGACCCCATGGAGTAGCACATCAGGCTTCCCTGGTCCATCATCATCAATGAGCCTTAATTTCTACTTCTGTCAAGAATTAACGAGTAAATAGTTGCAAATTTCCTTGCAGAGTATCTGGCACATAGCATATGCTCCATAAATATTGGGTTTTCCCTCACTACATTTTTTTGTCTTCACTTGCATTTGCACCACCCACAAATTCAATGGTTGCTGGATATAGTAAACAATGGGATCTGGGATGGTCAGGAAGCCTTTTTCCCATAAACACTAAAGCTAGGACAGCCAGACCCAGAATGGCTTTGTCTCTGTCCTGCACAAAATAAGCTTGTTTTCTTTTCTCCTTTTCTTTCTTTACATTAACTAAGTTCTTGACTTTTTTTTTCTGATTACCTTCTATATGGCTGCATAAGAAGCATGAGAATTATAGTCATAGGACAGAAAAAAGATATGGAGAGTTTAATCAGTCCCATATCCCAAGGAATCACAGTTCTGAAGGGGAGATGGGCATGCATGAACTGACCCCTAAGACCAGAGGGATGTAACCAATCACATAGAGAAGTGGCCCCTAACTTCCTGGGAACCTCAGGAAGGTCTGAGTTCTAGCCTGCCAGAGAAAATTCAGGAGTTTTTCCCAAGGTGTTAATACTGTGTTACAAACTATCCCAGCATCTCTGTGGCTTTCAGGTACCTAGAGCTCCCTTTCTCCTCCATTCCCATCAGAAAGGACACTGCCATTACATTCTGGCCTTGCTTTGTTAGAGGCTAGAGAGGAAGAGAAAGGGAAAATAGTGGCACATATTTCTGGAGCTCCTCCCCCAAAGGAGGATGCCTCAGAAGCCCGAAACATGTCCACCAAGTGAAAAGGTTTCTAACTTTCTTTCTTCATCCATCATGAAATAATGAACCTGGAAGAGTTTCAAAAACATGAGAATAAAGACAAATAAAAAAAATAATTACTGTTACAGAGAAGTAGTTGTGGAATAGCCTCTAGGAATTCAATAAGTAATACATAAACGCTACCGTAAGAAAAAATGTGAGTAAATGCAATGCATGAGAGTAAAAAGAGACTCTAGGTGGATTAGTGGGTGAACAGCAATGGGTAAGAAGGAGTATATGAGCAGGTATGTCAAAGCATTTGTTGTTTGAGTACACAAATCTACATATACACCTGAATGTTTTTCAGGTATTAATACTGCATGTATGTCAACATGGACGGAGAGAATGAGCCTGAGAGGGTATGTGCATTAAAAATTATAAAGATCAAGAGGGAGTATCAAAAATATATTAGTATAAAAAGAGTAAGCTGGTGAGAGAAAGAGAGGTGTTATAAAGAGTATGAATGAGATCCACTATGAGACTGTTTTGAAAGTACAGGAATATGTCTATGAGAATAAGCATATTTTGAGAGTATATATGACTAAGGGTGTGGAAAATTTCTGTTTGGAACAATGCTTTCCCAAAGACTGAATGACACTGTACCTGTAGCAGATTTAGGGAAGAATTCATTATTTTTCCAAAAACTGGAGCTACTTGGTGCCTTTGCAAAATAAACGTTTTCTTTGTTGATCTTTTGCAGCAATTCTGCCTCCTGTAAAGAAGCAATCATTTTCATCCAGGTCCCACTGCCTCTTCCTCTCTCTCAGCAAACACACATTATAGTTCAAACTAGTTCTGGGGAATGCTTTCATTACTCAGTGACATGTCTGAATTAAACAGCATTTTCAAGGGACAATGTAAATACTTCAAAAAGCTACTGACAACTCAAACCCTCACTGTTCTTTTATAATAACTATCTATGAATTGTGGTTAACATAATTTCATTAAGTGATTCTCTTAAAGAACATGAAAATTGTGGATAAAACTAAATAGGTTTGATATAAACATAGCAAACTAACTGATATATTTAAACATTTGTCAACATCTTTCTTATTCCATAAAACAGAGAGAAATAGTAGCCCAGCCTATGACTTGATGATCATAAAGTATGAAGAAAACAAGTTTGCCTGTATTTTCTCAAAACAAGTGATTTCATGAATGCATCAGTTTAAACTGTGGAGACACCATCTGCTCTGTCTTTTACTCCCTGGTTCCTCCTCTTCCAGTAAGTGCAGCTCTCAGAAATCGCTAAATCAGAAGTTCTGACCCTGAAATTTTCTCTGCTTACCTCTTGCTATGGGATTGTTCAATATCACTCACCCTGCCTTTTTCCTTCTGACTGGGATCCCTGGCCTGGAGAGCTCTCAATTCTGGCTAGCGGGACCCCTCTGTGTGATGTATGCTGTGGCTCTTGGGGGCAACACAGTGATCCTGCAGGCTGTGAGAGCGGAACCAAGCCTGCATCAGCCCATGTACTACTTCCTGTCCATGCTGTCTTTCAGTGACATGGCCATGTCCATGGCCACACTGCCTACTGTGCTCAGAACCTTCTGCCTCAATGCCCGCACCATTGATTTTGATGCCTGCCTAATCCAGATGTTCCTCATTCATTCCTTCTCCATGATGGAGTCAGGCATTCTGCTGGCCATGAGCTTTGACCGCTATGTGGCCATTTGTGATCCCTTGCGCTATGCCACTGTACTCACTAATGAAGTCATCGCTGGAATGGGTTTAGCTGTGACTGCTCGGAGCTTTATCATCCTCTTTCCTCTTCCCTTTCTTTTCAAGAGGCTTCCTATCTGCAGGTCCAATGTCCTTTCCCACTCCTACTGCCTTCACCCAGACATGATGAAGCTGGCCTGTGCTGATATCACTATCAACAGCATCTATGGATTCTTTGTTCTTATTTCCACGTTTGGCATGGACTTGTTATTTATCTTCCTCTCCTATGTGCTCATTCTGCACTCAGTCATGGCCATTGCCTCCCGTGAGGAACGCCTCAAAGCTCTCAACACATGCGTGTCACATATCTTGGCTGTACTTGCATTTTATGTACCAATGATTGGGGTCTCCACAGTGCACCGCTTTGGGAAGCATGCCCCACGCTACATACATGTCCTTTTGTCCAATATCTACCTCTTTGTGCCTCCTGTGCTCAACCCTCTCATTTATAGCGCCAAGACAAAGGAGATCCGCCACGCCATCATTCGCATGTTTCACCACATCAAAATGTGACTTCGACATTTGGTTTTAAAATCTGATGCTTATTGTAGCCATAGACTGTCATCCATGGTGTCATCAACATCATCAACGTTATCATCAAGAATATGATAGATGTGTGTACCGGGGGGAAAGTATAAGATCAGGAATGGGGCAGCAAATCTTATAACACAAAACGAATAGTACAGTCGACAAACATTAATGGTGTCCACAGAAGCATAAATATTAAAGGCAGTTGAATGATTAGACAAAACTTTACAAAGGGGATTGATCTAAGCTAGAAATCATTTTCTATAATGATACATATTACTAATATAATTATAATTAATACATTGAGTCCTAAAAAGTGCCAGGTTTTGTTCTAAATTATTTTTGTAGAAACTCATTTAATCTTTGTAACAATTTTATGAGATATATAGAATTAAGTAAACTGTTTAGAGTAACACAGATAATATGTGATCCAGATGAGCTTCATTACTGGTTTGTCTCCAGTATTTGTACTCAACCATACAAATACTGCCTCTCCAGTTGGCATCACTATTAACATTGCAACTTTCACCATCACTGTCATCCTCAAACAATCATGAGTTGTTTTAACTTCACAAAACGAGATTTATTTTCAGAACTTGCCATAAGATGTAAGTGTATGACCCAGGAAAAATGATAAAGATTGACTTCGAAAAGAAACCCCAGATTCCTCTCTGCTTCATTTATCTGTCTACCATTCAAACACCCCACAACAAGGAAAGTAATGTTTAATATCTGAGCCATAATTTTTTTAGAAAATTTTACTAAGTGTATAATTTTTGTTTCTCTTACCTTCTTGGATTTTTTTTAATTGAATTATATTTGATTTACCATATTATTTAAGTTTCAGTTGTACAGAATAGTGATTCACAATTTTTTAAAGGTTATACATTTCTTCCACACAATGACAAGTCAGAAATTATTTCTTCTAGAATTTCTAGCTCCAAAATCCCTAGCATAGGCAAAATAGAGTTTTTATGACTTATACACTAGAAAATATTTTTGGAACTTCTCTCATATAGTTTTTTTTTAACCTATTCTTTCCTTGATACAAAGGAGATAAGATATAATAGAAATTTTGTTAGCCTAATTTTAGTGCTTGTAGACTAAGTTGGACATACATCTATACCATATTTAAGGGGATGCCCAACAGAGACTAACATACTCACCAAGAAAACTGGACTGGAGACCTCAAAGCATCATTCCATACAGTTACTAGAGCTTTTTTTCTTTTTTTTTCCTCTGTACAGTCTTGAGAGGTGAAGTGTATTAGGTTCCAGAGAGAGAAAAATATTTCTGAATTGAGAGAATGTAATAAAATCCAGGTCTCCAAAAGTGTCCATAAGTACAACAAGAGACTCATAATATCTGTCCCTTTTCCCCTAAATAAATTATTTTAGGGGCATGATTGAATAATATAACTTAGTATGATTTAAAGTGGAAAATAATTTTTTGGAAAATAAAATGGTATTGAGTGGTTCAGAGTCAGATTATGGTCATCAGTCAACTTAAATTATGACCTTTTTGATTTGTAAAGGAAGTTCTTTATTTCAACATCAAATAATAATGATAATAGAATCCACAATGCCTTGCGGGTTTAGTTTTAAATAGCTGTGCTGTGCTATGCTTAGTCATGTCCGACTCTTTGTGACCCTATGGACTGTAGCCCACCAAGCTCCTCTGCCCATTGGGATTCTCCAAGCAAGAATACTGGAGTGGGTTGCCATGCCCTCCTCCAATATATGTTTATTATACAGCAGTAAAACAGAAACATAACACATACACATATACATAAATACATACACATATATACAATGGATTTTTTTCTCTATTAAGAAAATACCAGACCACCTGACCTGTCTCTTGAGAAATCTGTATGCAGGTCAGGAAGCAACAGTTAGAACTGGACATGGAACAACAGACTGGTTCCAAATAGGAAAAGGAATACGTCAAGGCTGTATGTTGTCACCCTGCTTATTTAACTTATATGCAGAGTACATCATGAGAAACGCTGGGCTGGAAGAAGCACAAGCTGGAATCAAGATTGCCGGGAGAAAAATCAATAACCTCAGATATGCAGATGGCATCACTCTTATGGCAGAAAGTGAAGAAGAACTAAAGAGCCTCTTGATGAAAGTGAAAGAGGAGAGTGAAAAAGTTGGCTTAAAACTCAACATTCAGAAAACTAAGATCATGGCATCTGGTCCCATCACTTCATGGCAAATAGATGGGGAAACAGCAACCAAGAAAGAGGGGATGAAGAGGGACCTCTGGAGCCGAGGTTCCCAGGTCCTCTTTCCATACTGCCTTACTCTTCCAGTTTCCCAAACAAAGGCTCTCTCCTTTTGTGTTGGCCATGGATCCACTTCCCAGTGAGAATACCGGAGTGTGAGTTAATAACACTGAAGCATTCACACCAAACAAAAGCTTTGGGATTTCAGGCATCAGGAGGAATTGTTGAGGATTATTGGTATACGGCAGAAGTGGAGTACAGAGAAAATCTCTAAAATTAGTTCACAAACAAGCTTTTCTTCAGATATGTGTATTATAATCACTTTAGGATTTTGAACCTATGAATGAGGTTCCTGCAGACTTCTGTGAAGGAAGGGCTGAAGTCTCAACTTACCTCCTCAGGGCAGCTCTAGTGAGAAGAGGGCAGGTAAAGTGTCTCCTAAAGAGGAACTCTGAGGACTCCTCCGTACACGACCTCCCAGCCAACCTCCCTGCCCTGAGTGATGAAACTGCCTCCTCAGTGTCCCCTGGGCCTGGTAAGTCCCGGGGTTCAGAGAGATGGCTGGAGCAGCAGGGAATATAAAATATCTTGACTGATGGCTCCTCTGTGCACTGGTGTTTCTCCCCCTTACAGACATCAAAAAAAAATTGAGTTATAACTCAGTTGTCCTTCATGAAAGAATCCATCCAGCTCGTCAAAAACAGACTGAATCTCAGACCCTTTGACTCTCACTGATTCCCAAGTTAGCGATCTTTCTACCAACTGTGTCACAACCCAAGTAGATTTAAAGAAACAATAAATATAACCACCAAGAGCTTCAGTAATCATAGTCAGAAAACACAGTGACAATCCTGGTTTGCCTGGAACTGTACTGGGTTTAGCAATGAAGATCCTGCACTGGGGACAACCTCTCTGTAGCTGCAAATTCAGAGAGTTTGTCAGTCTGTCCAGACTTGAGTAAAAAACAACCACTTCCCTGTCTAAGTGACTATCCTTAATCAATTTATTTAGTTTGCTCAAATTCCAAATTCCTCATTTGAAAACTTGGAACACAAATATCTATAAATCCAGTTGATTATGAAACTTCGTATCACCATGGTAAATGATTATAAAACAAGAACTATTACGATGACTTGCCAATTTTCCATTGGCCAGAAAAGAATTTGAGAAGATGGGATAGGCAATTAGCTGTGAGAGCTCTGAGTGCTGTGAAGGCAGGTTGATTGCCAGGATGCTTATTAAAAGATCTTAAAATTACAAGAGCTTTCGGATCATCTTGTATTACACCCAAACTGTCATAATGAATAAATGAAGCCTTTAAGGGGCAAGAGGCCTGTTGCCATCCACTGTGAAATCGTTTATAAAGTCAGGACTTGAAAATAATTACCCAGATTTAGTCCCCAAAGTCTATCTCCATTGCCCATGCAATCTCAATTACCAGGACTGAGGAAAGGAGAAGAGAAATACTGATATTTCTTGAGCACCTGCACAGTTTTGGGGGCCATACTAGTTTTTTGTTTGCTTTAGATTAGCTCATTTAATCAACAGAGAAAACCTGAAGGATACATTTTATTATGCCTAAATACTGGATTTTTTAGTAGACAGACTAAACAAACAGAATTAGAGCTGTGGAGGAATAAAACGCTAAAAAGCTATGTATTTTATATTTAGATAATTTTTAAAACATCAAAGCATCAATGTCTTCCTCACAAAAAGCTGGAAATGTATTGGATTTTAGTACACTTATCTTAGGGTCTCATTTAAAAAAAAATTAATGTATACAGAACACCAAAGTTCTTTAGGATTTAGTGTCTCTAAAGATCGTTGTTAGTGTCTGTCTGTAAAATCTGTGTTTGTGTATGCATGTATGACAGTGTGTACAACTGTGTGTATGAGAATGGAGAAAGAGCAGGCAAAGAAATGTACCTTCCATTTTTTAGAAAGGAGAAAAACAGATCTTTTATGATTAATCAATAAATCAGTCATAAGAAATCAAAAAGAGACATAAAAAGATGATACCCTTATAAACAATAATGAGTACCAGACATTTAAGATTTGACAAACTTGACCTAAATGAAAACATAGACTGTGAAAAATAGTTATCATTAACTGACCATCTACTATATGCTATAAGCTTACTAGAATCTTTGTATGCATTGCTTATTAATTTATTATTAACATATAGTTAATATTTAATATTCACAGGATCCTTATCAGTTATAATATTTGTCTTCTTTTTACAAATAAGATTATGGATTTTATAATACTTGCCAAAGTTGTAAAGTTATTGGAGTAGCCAAGATATCAATCTGATGCAAGACCACGATTATAAACAAATATACTCACACACAGTCATTCACACAAGCACAATCATCAATTGGAAGAAGAGATCAAAACAAAGGAAAAAGGGACATGAAGGACAGCATCAATCAAGCAGTTATAAGAAGACTAGACTGGCCTACTAAGTGCCAGGGGCTAAGAGGTTAAGGCTGGGGGTGTTGGAGAAGGATACTTGTCCATCCGAACTTGAAACAGGCAGTTTTGCGATGGTGCCCTTGAATTTTATGGTTGTGCTCCTTATGCTTTGTTCACCTCAAATGTAATTTTGATGACTCTCACCAGGTAGGCTATGCTAGTCAAGTTAAGAAGATAATTTCTGCCTGTGTAGTAATTCTGTTTCTCATTGTTAATTGATAACATTATGAATCTATGTCATGGCCTTGGTTAGCGTGAGTTCATCCCTAAGAGAGAGAACCACGCCGAAGGGAGTCTGAGGTATAACAGTGAAGAGGACGAGCCTTCTCTCTGCTCTCACGGTGTTTAGGGCAATAGACTAAACAAACAATTTCATCTGTTAATCATCTTCAGAAAAAAAGTTTAGAGTGCTATGAAGAGGAATCATTAAAAAGGTTAGTCTAGATTGAATCCTGAAGGATAAATAAGAGATGTTCAGGGGAAGAGAGAAGAGAGCTCAATAAATGTGTTGGACTTACGAACTTTACTTGCAGAAATATGATGTTCTTTCAGTTCGACCTCCTAAATAACTATTTAATTGACTTATTTCCATTCCCACTCTCTAGTCAGCATATCAACGTGTCAATCCTAGATAATTACAAGAGTCGTAACTTATTCCGCTACATTATTCAGCCCTCTTCCAATTCATTTTCTAAATTGCAGAAATATATTTAAGGAAAATTTCATCACATTACCCTCAAGTCCAACCTTTAAATGACCCTGTGTGATATGATAAACACCTTCCTTCCAAACTTTATTTTGAGCCATTTTTCTTATGTTCTTTCTGTTACAACTAAAGTGATCTTCCAGTTTCTTGCATGTGCAAAGCTACTCCTTCCATGTGGCCTTCACAAGTGCTCTTTCCAAAATCTTAGAAGCTTTTTCCCACTCACCTTCCATTCATTTGACTGGATCCCTATCACCATCTCCTAGCTTGAATTGTCCTGTGGAATATCCTCCTAGCCTCCTAACCTAATAAAGGTTATATTACATTCTCTGTTGATCTTTTCTAGTACCTTGCAGGGTTGTGATTAATTGATTTAAAATAAGCAGTGAGTTATTTATTACATGCTTCTTTCTACATTAATATGTATGTTCCCTGGTGGCTCAGAGGGTAAAAGCATCTGCCTGCAATGCAGGAGACCCAGGTTCGATCCCTGGGTTGGGAAGATCCCCTGGAGAAGGAAATGGCAACCCACTCCAGTACTCTTGCCTGGAAAATCCCATGGACAGAGAAGCCTGATAGGCTACAGTCCATGGGGTCGCAAAGAGTCGGTCATGACTGAGCGACTTCACTTTCACTTTCCGGGAAAGGCGTCTCTGCCTTCTTATTTTGTAATATATTCAAAACGCCCAGTACAGTGTTTGTTATTGTTGTTTAGTCGCTAAATCATTTCCAACTCTTTTGTGACCCCATGAGTGCAGGTAATCTGACTCCTGAGTCCAAGGAGTGCTTCCAATATGCACCAGGGGAGTTAAGTCTCTTAGGGCCTAGAATCAGGCCCCCATGGATAGTATCATGGGCCTGCCACAGCCCATAGTCACATCTAGAAGGCAATAACTCCCAGTAAAAGTACTTCTTATCCCTTGAGAGGAGCAGAGAGGAACACTTGGAAAGCACCTTGGTAGAGCAGAGGCATCAACACTCAGGTTTCTCTCTTATGAGGCTCACTTTTTCCAACTCTCATTATTGTTATTTGCCTCTCTGTCTCTCCCTTCTCTCTCAATCACTCTCATTTTACTAAAACATAATGTGTACATTTTATAGAAAAGTAGAAAACACGGATAAATAATAAATCTTCTCAATTCTCACTAGCCAGAAACAACTTCTAATACATTTTTGTTAAGTGAAAGTTGCTCAGTCGTGTCCAACTCTTTGAGACCCCATGGACTGTAGCGTACCAGGCTCCTCTGTCCATGGACTTCTCCAGACCAGAATACTGGAGTGGGTAGCTGTTCCCTTATCCAGGGGATCTTCCCAACCCAGGGATCGAAGCCAGGTCTCCTGCATTGCAGGCAGATTCTATACCATATAAGCCACCAGGAAAGCCCAAGAATACTGGAATGGGTAGCCTATGCCTTTTCCACGGGATCTTCCTGATCCAGGCATCTAACCAGGAGCTACCAGGGAAGCCCAAATTTTTATTACTTCCTCAAAATACTTTTTGTATACAAATGTATGAATGTTTAACAGTAATATTATATATTATGGTTTTACCCAGAGTATACTTTACAGTATCTTACAAATAGGGGGCTTCCCAGATGGCTCAGTGGTAACGAATCTGTTTGCTAATGCAGGAGACATGGGAGATGCAGGCTTAATCACTACGTCAAGAAGATTCTATGGAGGAGGAAATGGGAACCCACTCCAGTATTCTTGCCTGGAGACTCCCATGAACAGAGGAGCCTGGCAGGCTATGCAGTCCATGGGGTCACAAAGAGTTGGACACGACTGAGCACACACTCCACAACCAAGCTATAAATAATCTTTGTAAAAATTTTTATTTGAAATACTATTTTATAGTGGTTCCTACATTCTTCTAAGCTATCTTATCCTAGAAATGTATTGTTGCAGCCATATATCTTTTGACTAGCATAGTTTTTGTTTTTTTCTTCATATTTTAACATTTAGGAGATTTACTTTTATGCCTGTCCATTTTTTTTTCTTTTTTTAAAGTAATTTTGAAGGAGAGTAATCTCAATTGTACAAGGATTCTAAATTAATTTTTAAACCATGTTGTTGCATTCCTCAGATTATTCAGAATTAAGTTAAGTGAACTGGGGGAAAAAACAACATATTCAATATTTGTTTAATCTTTCCCCCAAGGCATGTGTTTTTTGTGTCCATTCATTCAGGCTTACTTCTAAGTAAGTATTTGATAAGGGGTTTATCCCCAAAACATGTAAGGAGCTGCTACAGTACCTAAAAACAAAGACAAAATCATGTCTGATAATCTCTCATTTTACTATGTGCTAAGGAGTTAAATGGAAGTTTCTCCAGAGAGGCTATACAAATGGCCACCAGGTACATGAAAAAGAAATGATCAATGTCATTAATCGTCAGGAAAATCCATATCGAAACCACCATGAGATATCACCACACATCTGTCAAGATGGCTATTGAATAATGGTAAAAATAACAATAACCACAATAGACAGCAAGTGTTGGTAAGGATGTCAGTCAGTTGCACACAGTTTTTTTGAATGTAAAATAGCGCAACTGCGATGGAAAGCAGTGGAGTTCCTACAAAATTAAAATTTTGTAGAAATTTTGCAAAATTAAAAAAAAATTCTACAAAATTAAAAGTAGGACTACTTTTCATATAGTCTTGGGGGAAAGAATTATTTGACCATTGTGACAGTGTTCCCAAGGTAATAAGTAATTTTTTTCTATGATAATTCAATTTAAAAATGGATAAAAGAAACACATGTAACAAAATGAGGGACTGATTTTAAGGAAACACATTTGTGGGTTAAAAAAAAAAAAATTGAGCTTTTTTTTTTTTGGCTAAACTACAGCTCAGTGTAACTTGCCAAAACCTGTTGTCTTTGGTCTTAACTAGTGGCAGGCTGTCATCAAATATCTGGTGGAAGAAATCCTAAGAGTAGATTCCTGCCCAAAAGAAAGTTTAAAAAGTTGTCAACGCATGTCTTGAAAACCCCAATGTGTTAGAGTAATACTAAACATCCAGGGACTTTTTTCCTTTCTTTGTGCCTCTGGCTTAAAACTTGGTTCCCACTAGCATTCTGCCAAGCCTGCATCTAATCTGTTTAGTTTTGATTGAATAAATGACAGGGTTGAGCATGGGAGGCACAAAGAGATAAATGAGGGACATGACTGTGTGCACAAATTGGGGGGCATGCCTTCCATAGCGGGCAGTCATGGACACACCAATCTTGGGCACGTAAAAGATGAGCACAGCACACAGATGTGACACACACGTGTTGAGTGTCTTTAAGCGTTCCTCCCGAGATGCAATGGCAAGTACAGAGCGCAGGATGAGCACATACGAGAAAATAATGATTGCTGAGTCGAGGCCAAAGGTAGACATGACAATGATGAGACCGAAAATATTGTTGATGGTGATGTCACCACAGGGAAGGTGGATGAGATCTGGATGAAGGCAGTAGGCATGGGACAGTATATTGGCCTTGCAGAAGGGCAACCTCTTCAGAAGGAAAGGCAGTGGAAAAATCATACAGAAGCTGCGGATGATGGCCCACAAGCCCATGCATACAACACGGGAATCTGTGAGCATGGTGGCGTAGCGCAGAGGGTTACAGATGGCCACATAGCGGTCAAAACTCATAACCAGCAGGACCCCAGACTCCATGAAAGAGAAGAAGTGGATAAAGAACATTTGAGCCATGCAAGAATCAAAGCTGAGCTTCCTTAAGTGGAAGCAAAATGTGGCTAGCACGGTGGGCAGTGTGGAGAAAGACACACCTAGATCATTAACTGAGAGCAGGGACAGGAAGTAGTACATAGGCTGATGCAAACTCTGCTCCTCCTTGACAACGAAAAGAATAAGGGCATTGCCCACAATGGAGACAATGCAGAGGGTACCGAGGAGCAAGAACATCCAGTGTTGGGAGTCCTCCAGCCCTGGGAGCCCTGTCAGGGTGAAAGTTGGCAACTCTGAGCTGTTTTTGAGGATACCTCCCATGCTGGGAGAACTTGTAGTGCAGGACTTGTACTGTAGGACCACCACCTGTAGAGAATACAGATGTACAGTTTATTCATGACCTATTTTTAGGCTCTCTTATGCCATCCAGACCCTTGCTTTATAGCTTAATCAATTTTGTTTCCCACATCACTCCTTGCCCCTCATGCTTCCCATGGTTTCTAGAATTGTCTAAGTGTTTTCAGATTATCCAGCTAACTCAACAGGTTACATTACCTTCCTCTGTACCTGTGCCTATCTCCACCATGCTCTTCCTCACATTCAAAGCTATGAACTTGTTATTAATCTACAGACATCACTTCGTTCAAGACCTAAGACATCATTCTCCTGGTGACTATTTCCTGGACTGTTCTGAGCATTCCAATTACTTATCAAGCTGTAAACTTTTCCTCTTTCCACTCTCTCACTCTACTGAATATCTGCTGCTTATCATGACTCCCCAGCTCTGTTACTCATATTTAGCCTCCCAGTTCTTCCTTCCATCCCTCCAGTTAGAAGGTAGATGAATAGAAAAATACCTGTCCACAGCAATAACCTTCCAGACTTTCATCAAGATGCATTAGATGGCCCCACTTTATCTTTTCATCCTTCTATCCATTTATCCTATGGCATTAAGTTTTCTGCATGGGTAACTTAGTATACTGGAAGTCTTTTCTTAATAATTTCCTTCAAACTGAATTGTATCTAGCTCCTGAGAACCACAGGATTAATAATCAGTTCTCTATATTGTGGAACTAGTTCTTATCTGTGTTCTCCATTTCTTTGAATAATACTATAATTGTGCCTGAGACTAAGACTCAGAAATCCAAATGTTACATTGTTTCTGTCTTTCCTTTACCTACTAAGTTAAATCAGACCATCCTCAATGAAAATACTGAACCCTAAGTGCATCTGCCAGCACTCTTTTGCATTTCCTTCCACTTACATTCTTATACTTTGTATCCAAGACATCACATTTGTATGCCCATATTATTATACTCTTAATGAATCTCTTGCCTCTTTATCATTCTCTAATCTGGAATAGGTCTAATATTTTCAAAGGGCACATCTGAAAATGGCACCATTCTGATTAGAAAGTTTGAATGCCCCTTCACCACCCAAGTGTCAAAACCAAACTCACAAGTCTAGAGTTAAAGGCTCTCTGTAGTCCAGTACTAAATTAATATTTTTGGTCTCAATTCTCAGAATTTCCTACTTTTACCTCAAACACCCAGACTGGTCATCCATATTAATAATAGCAATATTCTTTGCTATTGTTCAAAAGTTAACTACAGCTCCCCAGCTCCCAGAGTTTCCCAGAATGTCTGAACATATCTATTTAACCCATCTTCTAGGGGCGAGGGTCAATGATGCCCTCCTCTTCCATGAAAATCTGACCGGTCATTGCAGTGGAGGTAACTGCTCTCCTCTCTTCACCACTCTCATAAGCTGTAGATTTGCATCTCCTTTTGTATCTGTTTCTCTGCCTGTTCTGCATTAGAGCTTCCTATTACGGAGTTATGATAGTTCCTGTTGAATTATGAAACTTATCTCCCCTTTTGACTCACCAGCTCCAAGAGATCAAGTCTGACACTTATTCATTGTTTCAGTCCCTACTGTGCTTGGTGCAAGGCCCAACACAGGAGATGCACTCAGGAAGTCACTGATCCCACAGGATTTTGATTCTCTTGATTTGTAAATTGGAGGGACTAAGGAACTTTGCTAATGGGGTAGTGAAGATCCAAAAGTAAACTACTGTGAAAACACTTAAGACCAAATACTTTGCAACTCTGAGTTCTAAACTTGCTCTAAACCCATACCTCCAGACTTTCATCTGCCTTTGTCCTTCTACCTGTATTAGGACTCCTCTATCCTTTTTTCTCAGGGTGCATTTTCCCCTCCATTTTGCATTCTTAAAATCTCTTTGTTTTTCCTATATGCAAGCTCTTCCTAAACATTTCTGTTTGCCTCTGTATGCAATATACAATATCCCTGATTTGGAGATTTTTTTTAAGCCCTAAATAGAGTCTTGGCAAGTGGCTTCCAAAGCAGCCAGTGTCTTTTTATGGACCCCCCCCATACCAGTTTGTTCTGAGAAATGGGTAAGAGTGCTTATTTATTGCAGAACATGTTACCTCGAAACTACAGCCCATTGGAGTATCCCTGCAGAGACATGAATGTCTGAATCTGAAAGCATGGGAAGATTTCAGAGAACAAGAGGACTAAATAGAAAATATAGAACCAGGAAAATGAAAATATGCAGAAAAATTAAAAATAATAAAAACAAAAACACCTGACTCCTATAGGGACAGCCTTTCTGTCTTCAGATTGTCATAACACCCAGGATTTATAAGCTGAGTCAGAGTGCCTTAGTGCCTGAGTCTGGAGTGTCTGACACTCCACCTTACCTACCTCAGAGAGTTCACGGAGGATGCAGAGGAATCAAGAGCAGTTGTGGGGGGCCATGCCCATACCCCCTGCCTCCTCTGCCAGCTCCCTGGCCTGAGCAATATAAGGCTGCATCCAGGAAGTCCCTTGAGTATTTATCAGCTCAGGAGCTCATGGACTGCTGGGAATATGGAGCATCTGCAGTGTTCTTTCCTCTCTGACCTAATAGTTTGTTGCTTACATGGGTATGTAGGAATGGGAATGATCAGAACTGGAAATGACATGTGAGGATATTGTATCTAGTTGCTCATTTTATAAAAGAGGTCATTAGAGCCTAGAAAGGAAAAGAGGAATTTCAATTCTATACAGCTTGTTAGTGGCAGAACATGTAAAACTAGGTGTTCTAGGTTAGTTTATGGCCTTTCCACTTTACAGCTATGATCAATACCTACAAGAAATGCTGTATCCTATAAAAAGTGCTTAAAAGCCATTTAAGTTAGACATTTGGATTTATTAGATCTTGTGAAATTCCCTCCTGGATTACCCCTGAAATTGACCCCAAGCGTGATAAGAAGCACTGGTTCACTGTGGCTGACCACACACATCGCATAATTACAGGTCAAATTATAAAAAGTATTTGGCTTAATTAAGAAAGTGTTCATGTATACAGCTGCATTCTTCACAAATATTTATTGGACACCTACTAGGGTGACAGCATAGGTAATGAGGATTAACTGACAAGGTTTTGAGCTCACTGTACCTGAGCTTCAGTCCACTTACCTTGAGAAAGTTTCCAACATACACGCAGCCTCATTTCTTCACCTGTAAAATAGATTATAATTATACTTTAGTCAGACTGATCAGGATGACTAAGCAATAGAAAACAGGGAAAGGCATTTAACCAATTGGCTGCCATATAATACTTAATAGATGGTGACCAAAATACTGAAGCGCTAGTGTTTTGGTCACCTGATGCAAACAGCTGACTCACTGGAAAAGTCCCTGATGCTGGGAAAAACTGAGGGCAGAAGGAGAGGATCCCAGAGGGTGAGATATCTGGATAGCATCACCAATGCAATGGACATGGACTTAAGCAAACTTCGGGAGATGGTGAGGGACAAAGATGCCTGGTGTGCTACAGTCCATGGAGTCACAGAGTCGGACATGACTAGGTGACTGAACAACAAGTGGTTATTTAAATCCTAAACATTTTAAAGTAGATGTGGTACATATATACAATGGAATATTGCTCAGCCATAAAAAGAACAAGCTAATGCCATTTGCAGCAACATGGATTGACCTAGAGTGTGTCATACTGAGTGAAGTATGTCAGACAGAGAAGGAGAAATATCGTATGACATTCCTTATATGTGGAATCTACAAAGAAGTAATACACACGAACTTACAAAATAGAAAGGGACAGACTTAGAGAACAAACTTACGGTTGCTAGAGGGAAAGGGATAATTAGAGAGTTTGGGATGGGCAGGTACACACTGCTATATTTAAAATGGATAGCCAACAAAGGCCTATTGTATAGTACAGGGAACTCTGGTCAATGTTATGTGGCAGGCTGGATGGGAGGGGAGTTTGGGGGAGAATGGATATGGATATGGATATGGATATGTATGTATATACATATGTATATGTATATGTATGGCTGAGTCACGTTGCTGTCCACCTAAAACTATCACAACATTGTTTGTTAATTGGCTATAGCCCAACACAAAATAAAAAGCTTAAAAATAAAATATAATATAAAAAGAAACTCAAACATTATGTCCTGAAAGTAAAACCACTGGGAGTGGGTATTAACCTAAGTATACCAAACAATAAGTTATTTAATAGCTTAAATAATTCAGTTCTAGGAAGATACTGGCAGACATACCTAGAAGGAATAGTGATTAGTAGCAGGAGATGCATACTTGAACCAGATCAGGGAGGGTGTAAGGGGTTGGGATTAGAAAGAACCTCTCATATACCTAATACTGATCTGAAACTAATCAGGTGGAAAAATACAATAGCTTTTCAACAATCCCACTCATACATAAGTCATATCAAAGGACTTAGCTCATCACCTAATATACCCTAGATTTTCTCATAGTCACACTGATTGTCATGGAAAAAGGTCAGGAACCACCTAAGCCCTAATCAACAGGCATGGATGTATGTGAATTCTCTATTGTTCCTTTTTCATTGGTCTGTTTTTTTTTAATTTTCTCAAATAAAAAAAAAGATACTTCGTTTTCATGTATGGCAAGGTCACAATCCCTATTCTACAGGTCTACAGTAGGTGTATGTTAACAAAAGTAACTATAAATCAAGTCATTCATTTAGCATTAGACACAAATTTATTCCTGGGAATGTATAGATGAATCAATATCATAATTCATAGTCTAGTCTGGGAGACTCCTAAGGAAACATTTATAATATCTCAGTGAAAGCAATAATAATAGATACAAGATTTTAGGGAAGAACAAAGGAAGGGAATCTGCAATATTCTGGGGCAATCAGAAGAGATTTCTAGGTGCATGTAATAGCTCTCCTGATTTTCAAGGAATGGGCAAATATTTTTAAAGTAAATGCAGTAGGAAGAATGTCAAAGGATGTCAAAACATGGCAGATGTAAAAGCATGAACACAGGTATGAGACCTTAAAAGGAAACACCGGAGAAGAGTGGGTGTAGAATTGTGTAGTTATATATTCAAAAAGGCAAAAGGTCAAATAACCCTCCGCAGGACCCAGATCCAATTCAGTAATACCTCCTATGTGCTATACTCCTCCAATCTTGTGGGTCCAGAAGGCTCTCCAAGAACCAGCACCAATGGAGAAAATGTCTTCTCTTTCTGCTTCATAATGTAAATATTCTGGCATTTGCTTCCAGTGGCTCAAGCAGACACATAGACTAGATGGACCCTGGACCACTTCCAGCTCAGAAAAGATGGGTGACCCTAATCTTGCTTAAAGAGATTAAGTATAATTCATCTTATAGCTTTAAAAGAATGGAATATTAAACCAATAAAACTACATGAACAGTGGAAGTTAAATAATAGGAAGAGGCTAAAGAAGCCCAGAGGCTTCCCTGGTGGCTCAGATGATAAAGAATCCGCCTGCAATGTGGGAGACCTGGGTTTGATCCCTGGGTCCGGAAGATCCCCTGGAGAAGGGAATGGCCACCCACTCCAATATTCCTGCCTGGAGAATCCCATGGACAGAGGAGCCTGCTTGTCTAGTCCACGAGGCCACAAAGAGTTGGAAATGACTGAGTGACTAAGCAGCAGTAGCCAAGAAGCCCAGCGCTCTCTTCAGATGTATCTGATGACCTGGCTGAGCAGAGCCCTGTGATGGTGAGCGTATCAGCGTAATCACAGTTCACACCAGCGAAACTGGGTCAGAGTCTGAGCCTTTTCTCCATGTGGGAAAGTTACAAATCCAGGCAGAGCCATGAACTTCCTACTTACCATGCTAAATAGATAAAGACTGTCACCAGCAATCATCTGTTGTTCCTCTTTCAGATGATGCAGATTTCTAAAGTCAAGAGAAGGATACTGAGTATCTTAATTTATAGAATGTGATGTGGAAAATATTAGCCCAGAAGTTCCCAAACAGCTTTTCATGCGTACCTAAATGAGCCAAATTGTTGCTTTCAAATCCTTCGAATTTAAAGAAGCAAGAAAAATACTGGCACTGAACATATATCGTCCACTTATTATGGCAGCAACTTCTTTATAAGTCATGTTTGTAACAGAGCCAAAATCACTATACAGCAACATTCTTTCAAAGAATATTTATTTAAGCACCTATTAAAGGTGAGACATAGTATTAGCACTCTTTTAATCTATGGATATACTCTCTATAGTATATAAAGTCTGGGAAATGTAAAAATATAAGATACATTTATGACATGTTTGAAAATTTCAAGTACAATTTATTTTTTGTTCACTATATTCAGATTATAATGCATATAGTTTAGATAATAAACAATATGATCTTTATATAAAATTATTCTTTAATGAGATTATGATCAGTTTTAGGGTAAAATATTGTACCATGATAATTCAGTGAAGCATAAAGAGATGGTTGGTGTGTAAATATAATCATTCATTAACTCTTTCCTCAGCTACTGTGTATGTTAGGTATGTTTCAAGCCCTTTGTTAGAGACTGAAGGGTACAAAGATAAATAAAATAGTCCCTGCCCAGAAATTACTTACAATTTAGTTGAGGAGACAAAGTACCCAAACTAGCTGATATGACTAAAGTACATTTCAAGTACAATGAAGACAGAAAGCAGGTATGGAACAGTTCTACTTGGGATTCAAGAAAATCTTAGACAAAATACCTCTTCAGACTATGGCTGATGCACATGATATTTCAAACCCAAGCATTGAATTTTACATTGATTCTTGCTGAATAAAAATAATGAATCAATAAGTCATGTGTATTATTAGAAAAATTTTACAGCAGTTCATTTTATGTACTCCTTAAAACAAACACGTTAGGTAGATCAATCAGAGATCCCATTTTACAGGTAAGGAAATTAAGACTGAGTTTAGTTCACTTATTCAAGAAGTCATCTCTATGGATGGGTTAAGGTTATACTGTGGTGAAGATTTCACAATACGTATGTGCAGCAAATCATCACATTTTACACCTTGAACTTACAGCAGGTATATGTCAATTACATCTCAATAAAGCTGGGAGAATACAAGAATAAGGGGAAAATATGTCACCTTTCATTTGAATTTCTCTCTATGCAGGGAATTATGGAGCACAGAAGCAGAGGAAACATTTCCTAATATGAGATTCTGACTTAAGGAAATTCGTTAATAATCCATATGTCCATCTATTAATTTTTTCACTCTTGATTTCCTTCTGCTGTTCATTCATTCTTGTTTATTCATCCTTTTTTTCATGTATTCTTTTATATTGCTGTCACATCATTAGACACTATTTGAATGAAGGCTCTATAGTGGTCCAATGTGGATGGACAAAGTTTTTGACACAGTTGCTCCTCTAGGGAGCTCAGATTTCTTGAGGGGAAGAAGATAGATATTAAAGAGTAGGAGAAAGTTTCAGGAGAAATATAAACAAAGTCATTAAGTTCAATGTACTTTGACAGGGTCAAGTGCCTACATATTTCAGAGTCTCCCATGTGAAAAGAACATGCCCAGGAATCCTAAAATCTAATTTTGACTACTTAAATATTGTAACATTGTATTAGGGTGCTCCAGATAAACAAAACCAATAGAATATGTGTGTAACTAGATATATTAAATTTATTATAATGAATTGGCTCTCGCAATTACAGAGACCAGAAGTCCAGTCCCAGGAAAATCAATGGCATAGTTCCTGTCCAAATTTGAAGGTTTGAGAATCTGGAGAGCCAATGGTGTAAGTTTGGTTCAAATCTGAGACTGAAGGCAGAAGAAGACTAATGTCCCAATTCAAAGACATTCAGACAGAGATTTCTTTCTTATATACTCTGCTTTTTATTCTATTCAGGAATTCAGCAGTTTTCATAAGGCCCATCCATACTGGGGAAGGTAGTATGGTTTACTCAGTTTACCAATTCAAATAATAAACTCATTTAGAAATACCCTCACTAAAACACCCAGAAATAATGTTCAACCAAATACCTAGCCTTGAGGTCCAGTCAAATTGACACATAAAATTAACCATCACAACTGTCGTACTCTAAAACTTTTCAAACAGCACCATAACAAGTTCTCTGGTTTTAACAACACTGAAAATCAATCACCCAAGCTTAACTTGCATACTGGTAATGATATGATAAACAGCCCATAATTATTCCACCTGTGCCTCTGTCTTTTTCAGAATTGTGCAGGCCCATAACCAGAAGTCCCAGCCATGTCACCAAGTGTCCTGAAATGAGTTCCCTTGAAAAAACCTCCTACCTTGTAGTGGTGTTTGTCATTCTCTAGTTTATTTTTTAAAATAGACCATTTTTATGTCTCTAGAGAACATTAATATAATTGATTGCTGGATAAAACCCAAGATGGTCCAGGCAAGAACTGGCCCAATATACTACAAGTTTGATCATAGCATGTAAAGTGTAGCACTAGCATCCTCCAGAGTGACCCTCTCCTCTCCTGGTGTCCAAATGATTCTGCCCCCAATATCAAATCCTTCAGGGCTTCTAGATAAACCAAACAGTCAGGACCTGACCCTGAAGAGCATCTTGAAAAGCCTGCGCTGTATCTCCTTTGTCTTAATGGAGTAGATGATGGGATTGAGCATGGGAGGCACAAAGAGGTAGATAAGAGACATGAGGGTGTGGACAACATGGGGCAGGCCAGCACCAAAGCGATGCACGATGGACACACTTACCATAGGCACGTAGAAGGTGAGCACAGCTAGGACATGGGACACCCATGTGTTGAGTGTCTTGAGGCGCTCCCCTGGGGTGGCGATGGCTAACACTGATCGAAAGATAAGTACATAGGAGAGAAGAATGAGGGCAGAGTCCAGGCCAAAGGTGAAAAGCACAATGGACAGTCCATAATGGCTATTGAGGGAGACATCAGTGCATGCCAACTTAATCATATCCACGTGAAGGCAGTAGGCATGGGAAAGGATGTTCCGGGGGTGGCAGAAAGGTAGTCTGTGCAGCAGCAGTGGGAAGACCAGGATGAGGGCAAAGCTTCGTAGGACAGTACACAGGCCCATGGTCACAATGCGGGCATTGGTGAGCACAGTGGCATAGTGCAGTGGATTGCAGATGGCCACGTAGCGATCGAAGCTCATGGCCAGAAAGATGCCAGACTCTGTCCAAGAGAAGAGGTGGATGAAAAACATCTGGGCTAAGCAGACATTAAAGGCAATCACTCGGGCCCGGAAGCAGAAGGCAGCCAGCACAGTCGGCAGTGTGGAAAAGGACACCCCCAAGTCGTTGACAGACAGTAGGGACAAGAAGTAGTACATGGGCTGGTGCAGACTCGGCTCCTCCTTAACAATGAGAAGGATCAGGGTGTTTCCCACAACGGCGATGGCATAGAGCAGAAGGAGAGGGAAAGATAGCCAGGGCTCCATGGCCTCCATTCCTGGGAAGCCCGTCAAGATAAAGATGGGAGCATCAGAGACATTGATCTTGGAGTTGCCCATGAGAGGCTGGGGACAACTGTCATTAGCCAGTATGACTTTTTGGAGAAATTACATCATATGTCTAAGACTACTACTGTTCCCAGGGAGGAAAAGAAACACTTAGGTTCATAAATTATGAATATTCATAGATTTTATTTTTAAAACACGCTGGGAAGATGACCAGGAGGTCATGAAATGCTAGCAGCTGAGAAAAAGAGGTCTAAGAAAGACATCTTTCAGAAAAGAGTCAATAAGTACTCAGGGTGGTTGACTAGCTCTTCAAGTCTTACTGGTGGTAGTCTTCTAGTTGACTTCCTTATGATCATTATCACAGTTTCTGTAAAATGTCCCCAAATTTCATAATCATGATCTTAGCTACCTCCCAAGAGATGTAAACACTTATATCCAGCCTGACAGATGAGGAACCAAGGATGCAAGGAAGGAAAAGGAATTACTCCAGGTTTTCTCAGGAAGCAGTTACATGGCTAGAGCTGTAACTTAGTAAGTTGGTTCCCATCGTGAAGTGACTTTGTGATCCAGAGTCCCACATTTCACCCTGGAATCATACATGAAGGAAGCCTGGGAAGTCAGCATGTCTCAAAAGGCATCACAGTTTTATTAGTAAAGAATATAGAATCAGAACACACTGGGTTTGATTTCTAATGCTTTCACTTAATAGCTGTGTGACATTAGGTAGATTTCTTAAACTCTCTTCTTCAGCTTCTTTATTTTTTAGATAAAGATAAAATAGAGTTGCCCTATGCATATGCATACATGCTATATAAGATAAAAGGAGGGAGAAGAAAAAACCTTTAACTTGGAACAGGTCCCATCCATAGTAAGAATTATAGAAGTACTGCTATTATTATCATTTAAAATCATTTTTAGATGGAAAATAAATTATATAGTATGTTTTCTTTGACAAAAGTCATGGAATATATTTACATTAAACTTAAATATGCATTTTCAAATCACGTATTATCACATAATAAATTATGGTAGAGACAAGCAAAAGTAAATTGTAAAAGTTTAAGAAAAATTAGGGAAGAAAAAATTATAACGTTAAAAACATCCTATCCATTACCTTATTTTTCCTATGAGTGGTTAAAAACAACATTCTTTAATTTCCACAATTTCAAACTTCAGCAAGAGTAGATGATGAGAAATGTTTCCTTGACACCGGACCAAAAGAGGTTGTGAGAAGGGGTGCTAAAAGGGTAATCAATGCATCTTGCATCTTTTCCTTTGGTCTCTCACACAGGGGATTTTCAACTATCTGGGGAAGAAACTATATTTAGGAACATTTTATAATATTTCTGTGCCATGTCCAAAACCCTTTAATACATTGTAATAAGTGACTCTGCCTATCCGTTTTGGAACTTGTTAGTTCCCCTTTGCCTTTCATGGATAATTTCTAACACTTAAGTGTAATTACCCACCACTGATTACTTTATTATTTTATGTGACCCCTGGGGGAAATTTTGCTTTTTCTCTTCCAGAGGCTCAGTATCACATCAATGAGCAACCAGATTAGAAATCAGAGAGAAATTCTCTATCAGTGCAATAAGTGTTCGGGACAAAATTTTCAGGGAATTACTGCTGAAGAATGGGGATGCTGAGTAGCAGCACTGGGTTTGAAGAAGTAGGGAGGATAAGCCAGATAAGCCACATAGAGAAACTGTCACTGAGGATTTTAGAGGAGACGGTCTTAAGGACATACATGGGTCACCCACTTCTTGAGCACCCCACTCTTGAGTTCCACTTTATCATGTCACATGTTCTACTATAAGGAAGTCTCGAATTTAACTAAAAACCTCCTGCTCCAGAATAGGGCCAGTTTTAGTACCTCTTTCCTGTCCTAATTAGAGATGTCGCTTGAGTTCAGCAAGTGCTCTTCTCTGTTCCTTAATATTTTTTTCTCAACGTTCATGCCAAATAGAAAGTGGGGGCAGAAGACGGGGAGAGAAGTGATAGAGAGAGAAGGATTGAAGGGCAAGAGGAAAGACAGAGAGTGGGGAAGAGGCAGAGAAAAGGGGATAAATACAGGAGAAGTAACACGGAAAAGGGACAGGTTGGGTGAGAGAAAGGAAATGTAAGACCAGAGAAGGGATTTTAGGGAGATAGTGGCTGGAAAATGAAACCTGGAGAGGGAGAAGGAAGAGAAAATAAAAAAGAAGACAGAAGAACAGTGACAGGGAAATGCCCCAACTGGACCCTGGTGCCCCAAGAGTACTGGGCTATGTTTTCTCCAAGCGACGGCAAGGCTGTAGAAGATGCTACACACACCACATTTTACAGGAGTTGCCTCTCAGGCTCTGAGCCGCGGAAGAGCTATAGTAAAGCTATAATGTCTCCCAGCTAAACCCATTTGGGAATAGGCTCCTCACAGTGGGATCCCGGTAGACACCTCTTGCTAGCTATTCCCATAGTTGTTTCAGACCTGTCTGCTAAGGCCAAGGCAACACAATTGTAACTGAGCGGGGCCCTATGGGGCCTTCCTAGGGCAGACTCCTCCCCCATGTAGTTTGCCTGCCTCTTTTTTGTACAAAAGCTGTAGAATCCCAGGGCTCCCCTGAGTCACAAAAAATTTGGCTCAAGAATTAATAGTTGAAAGGACGTGAGTATGCATTGACAAAAGTAGTAGTTGGGCCAGGAGACCTGGTAACAATTCAATCAGTCGTATGGCAGTTACAGAATCTTTAGTTGATCCCTGAAATACATAGATAATTGTATCTGATGCACATTTCCTGAGTGCTTAAACAGATGCTAACCACCCCCCCCCCCACCAAATGGAAGTTAACTACTGGATAACCATGAGCACGTAGCCCCTGGTCTGGCTGGAGCCCAAAGATTGATAATGTTAACCCTGTGACACCGTCTTATTCCTCACCATCAACCAATCAGAGAATTGTGCACAAGCTGATCACAGACCCTGCAATCCTCCTCCCTCACCTTGCCCTTACACATGCTTTGCTGAAACCCACTGGGGGTTCTGGGTTTTGAGCACTAGCTGCCCCAGACCCCTGCCTGGCACCTTCCTCCAACAATAAATGCTGCCCTTTCCTTTACCACCAGCCAGAGTCAGGAGGTGTCAGTGGACTGGCTTTACTGCCTGTAGGCAAGTGGACTTAAGTTTACATTCAGTAATACCTTCTCTCCTCCCAGCTGAGCAGGCCTTACCTGCCCCTACTCCAGGTCCTCATGACCCCTTAGATCTTCTCCAGGATGGGTTCCAAGGACTCTGAAAATGAAGGGTATGAGTGTCAAGAATATAACTACTTCCTCCTGATCTCAGCTCTGGGATTTCTTTTCTCCATGCCAAGTCCCCCTTCTCTTCTTAAGGAATTTTCAAAGGCCAGAATGTTGAGTTGGTTAGAATTGTAAGTGATAGAAACACAATAACCATCAATAATACTCTGTGTTTATAATTTTCCTTGGACTCCATCAGGAAGTTCTTAAGCATTGTCATTTTCAATCTTAACAACCAAATTTGGAGAAAAATGTTATCTTCCCATTTTACTGGTGAGAGAAATTAATTGCCCGGGAGGTCAAATTAGGTTCAAAGTTATAATACCACTGAGTAGCAGAACTGCTGGAGAAGGAAATGTCAACCCGCTCCAGTATTCTTGCCTGGAGAATCTCACGGACTGTGGAGCCTGGGGAACTATAGTACATGGAGTTGCAAAGAGTCAGACACGGCTGAAGTGACTGAGCATGAGCAGAAGTGCATTCAAACGTAGATCACTCATTTAATCACTTAACATTTTCAGGAAACCTAATAAGAATTTTTATCCAGTAAAGACCCAGGAACATGTATCATCCACCTGTTAATCATTACCATCTTTGCCTTTTTTCCTTCTTAGCCTTTTTTTCCTACTTAATTTATTGTTTTTCTGCTTGTGCCTCTCTTTGCAACATCCCTCAAAAATAGAGGAAACTAAAAAGGAAAAGAATAAAGGAAGCTAAATCAATCCTTCTCATTCCCATTTCTGGCTTTCCCACAAGGCTACCAGCTAAGTTCTGGGATTCAAACCTGGCCCCTTCCTCTGTACCCTCCACCCAGATCCAGGGCTTGCCTTGTCTGTAGTCTCACATATGTAAATGGATCCTAGGCAGTTGAACTTTCAAGTTTCAACGATTACACAATTCTATGATTTTTTTTAATTTATTATTAATATATAACTTATATACCATAAAAGTTGTGAATTCACTGTTTTTTAGCATATTTGCAAAGTTTGCAGAACATTTTTATCACTCTAAAATGAAATCCCATTACCATTAGCAGTCACTCCTCATTCTCCTTTACCCCAGACCCTGGCAATAACTAATTTACTTTCAGTTTTTGTAGACCTGTCTATTCTGAAAATTTTATTGAAATGTAAATTATTTATTTATTAGAAATAATTCTTCCTTAAATATTTATACACAAACTTTTATGTGAAAATAGGTTTTTAGCTCTTTAGAGTATTTATTAATACCTAGCAATAAAAGTGCTGAGTCACTAGTAATTCTATGTGTAACTGTTTGAAAAAAAGCCTAACTGTTGTCCAAAGTGGCTTCACCAAAATTTATATTCCCACCTGCAAAGTATGAAGAATCCATTTTCTCCATATGTTTCTAGCATTTGTTATTGTCTGATTTTGTTTTTTATTTTATTTTTGTTTATAACCCTTTTAATGTGTGGAGTGATATCTCACAGTGGTTTTGATTTGCATTTCCCTAATGACTAATGAAGCTGAACATCTCTTTTGTGCTTATTCACTATTTGTCTATCTCAATTTGCAGAAATGTATGTTCAAATCATTTGCCTATTTTTAATAGATTTGTCTTTTTGTTGTTGAATTGTAAGAGCTCTTCATATATTTTGGATATTAAATTCTTTTTTTATTAATCAATTTATTTTAATTGGAGGCTAATTACTTTACAATATTATAGTGGTTTTTGCCATCCATTGACATGAATCAGCTATGGTACTTATCAGATATATGATTTGTAAAACTTCTCTCCTATTCTGTGGTTTGTCTTTTTCACTTTCTTGACACTAACTTAGAGACACTAAAAGTATATTTTTTATAAAGTCCAACTGATCTATTTCTTTTTCCCTTAGTCACTTGTGCTTTTGGTGTTTCATAAAACCACCGTCTAGTGCAGGCACGCAAAGACTTTGTAGATTTCTCTTACATTTACATGTTTGATTCATTTTGAGTTAAGTTTGAGAGAGGAGCCCAATTTCAGTCTTTTGCATACGGGTATCCAATTATCCCTGCTTCTTCCAAATCCCTAGAGCAATCCCCTTGGGTTTTCATACCTGAGAGTCACAGAAAATTAATAAATAACTGTGCTTACCAAGCCTGTTGACACGAGGAGGCTGGAACCCCAAGCTAAGATGAAGACACTCACTGAGGACAGATAAGACTTAAAACTGAGAAGAGATCAGACTTCAGATGACACACTCAGATCCCATCATCCTCTAAATCACACTGGCACACATGCATGGAATCACAACTTTCACATCTCAAAAAAAAAAAAAAATTACATTCGGGAACATAGTACCTGCACAAACCTCCACACACCCTCCCACAGAACCTCACACTCATATATGACATGCATTACAGAGTTCAACCTCATGGTGCTTCACTTGTGAACGCATGCCAATCACACAGGTATGTTTTTGAATTGAAAATGCTATGTTCTGAGAAAGAACTCCAAGTTCAGTGATTGAAGTTTATATCTTACAAGGAGATCTCAAACACACAGCCATCGTAGTGACCCAAAAACAAGGCTGAGTGGGAAAAGTTGGAGGTGATTCCCCCATTCCACCCAGAGTGGTGCTCTGGCACAATGTCTTTTTTCTATGACTTTCCCTGGAAAGCAATCTTGATTATACCTAATCTCTCTGGTCCTCCTATCTATAGATGATCACAGAGTAGCAGCTGCCTTAAAATAACCATTTGAAATCTTCCTCTGTGGGCAAGAATAGACTGGGTAAAGAGAGGAAGAGGAGAGACTCTAGCTCCCTTGTGTGGTACCCAGGCTTCTTTCCTTTAGTGGCTGGGGCCATCTGTGAAAATCTCAAAGCAGATAAGAGGGGCTTTCCACATTTATGTGACTCTTTGGAGTCCAGATAATGAATAATGGTATCATAGCAATGCAAATAACGACACCGGAGTGCCTTGAAAGAAAAAGATAGAAAGTAAAGTATCGGCCATATAAATGGGCAGTTAAGTGAGGGAAAAACATCAAACTTTGAATCAGGAGACCGAAGAATCAATTTCAGTTCTAACAGTAAAATATGTTATTATCTGAATTACATCAGTTCATTTCTCTGAACCTGGATTTCATTTTGCTGAGACAAAGATACAATTACTATATTCTGTATCGCTCCTATATGTGGCTACAGGACCAAGAGCTTGTAAAAAATAAGGAACACATTGTTTTTGGTGTACAAACTTAATAAGACTATATGCATTATCCTTCAGTTAAAAATAAATTTTAAAAAAAGACTATATGCTTTACTCTTTATCATCCATAAAAAAAAAGTAATCCAGGTGTTTCCATTTCTAATTTATAAATACAAAAATTGAGTCTCAAAAATGTTGTGGTATTTTTTAATGCTAAATAGTGAATAGGCAGAAAAGCTGAGACAAGGATTCCAGAATTGTTGCTTTTATAAATTGAGACTTCCCAGAGAAGGGAAGGGATTTTCTCAAGGTTAAGTAACACTCTTGGGACAAATTCAGAATTAAAGCTCAGGATTCCAGGCCTTTTACAAAGGATGCTTTTAGGTATACAGTGTTACTGAGGGAAGATGTAACAGTCATGTTGTCTGGAGGTTGCAATTGCATAAAGATGCAGTCTCAGCTCAAGAGGATTTTGGAAAGTGATGGATGAACAGAAATAGACAACTAAAGACAAAGTTAGAGAGGAAAGGCTTTTGGAAGGCAAAGAGACTTGCTCAGAGTTTAAAAATTAGAGAGAAAGAAAAGGAAAAAGTCTCCTTGGGCAAAGGGAACACTAATACTGTAAACTTTAAAAAAAAAAGAGAGAGATAGAGACAATAAATATTCCTAGATGTAGCGGGACAAAAAAACAACTGCATGATGTGCAGAATGTGGTAGGAGATAAGTCTAGAGGGGTTAGGGCAAATGCTTAAATTCTTATCATGGTTCTTGGGATATAGAACTCAAAGCATGATTGATGAGTATAGAAATTAGCAGATGAAAAATTGATTTATGTTATAGAAACTTTTAAGATTCTTAAGCAAGTTATAACAATAAAAATTTTTCTCAGCTTAAAAAAGATGACTTCACAGGAAAGTCATCATTTTATGTGAATAAACCAGATCTCTCATGCTGCAGGGAAGGTATACCATCACCCCTTGGACAGAACCCTTTATTTGCAAAGCAGAATGCCAGCATCCAACATCAGTGATAACCATCTCCCAGCCACTCTCTTCCTGACGGGGATCCCAGAGCTGGAGTGGGCTCACGTCTGGATTGCCATCCCCTTTTGTGCCATGTATATGGTAGCACTGGCTGGGAATGCCACCCTCATCCTGGTCATAGTGACAGACAGTGCCCTTCATGCACCCATGTACCTCTTCCTTTGCCTCCTCTCACTCACTGACCTGGCTCTCAGCTCCACCACTCTGCCCAAAACGTTGGCTATTTTGTGGTTCCAAGCTGGTGAGATTTCCTTTGATGGGTGCCTGGCCCAGATGTTTTGTGTCCATTCTATTTATGCTCTAGAGTCCTCGGTTCTTCTTGCCATGGCTTTTGATCGATACATGGCTATCTGCAACCCACTAAGATACACAACCATCCTCAGCCACGCTGTCATAGGTAGAATTGGCCTTGTGGGTATATTCAGGAGTATAGCTCTTGTCTCCCCCTTCATCTTCCTGTTGAGGCGCCTTCCCTACTGTCAGCACCATGTCATGGCACACACATACTGTGAGCACATGGGCATTGCTCGACTGGCCTGTGCCAACATCACTGTCAATATAGTCTATGGGCTAACTGTGGCCCTTCTGGCCATGGGTCTGGATTCCATCCTCATTGCCATTTCCTATGGCTTTATTCTCCACACTGTCTTTCATCTTCCATCTCAAGATGCCAGGCGCAAGGCCCTGAGTACCTGTGGCTCCCACCTTGGGGTCATCCTGGTCTTCTACATCCCCGCCTTCTTCTCCTTCCTCACCCACCGTTTTGGCCAACACCGAGTCCCCAGGCACGTGCACATCTTTCTGGCTAATCTCTATGTGCTGGTGCCTCCTGTGCTCAACCCAATCATCTATGGGGCTAGGACCAAGGAGATCCGGAGTCGACTTCCAAGACTTCTTCAATTGTGGAAGGTCTCAGTATGAGTTCTTGCAGCAGTTGGCGATGAGAATGAAAGGTAAATGGGAAGGATAATTATCCAGATACATTTACATGGATAAAGCCTATGATGTGAGAGAGATGGTGATATGGGAGGAAGTGCTTTATGAAGAATGATCAGATAAATGGAACATGTTAAGGATTACACTGAATATGCTCCTTGAGCAATTCTGAATTGCTCAGAACAAGGTAATAAGGTAGTTTCTGTGTCATCTCAGAAGAGACAGTAGCTTTCCAAAATGCTAGTCAGTTCTGTTCTGGAGTGGACACTGCAGCTCACGGTGGGTTTTTCTTTGGGGATGTTAAGTGACAAAAAAGAAAACCAAAGATGAAACATCTGGAGTGAATTTGAATCTGAACTCCAAAACTTTGGACAGTGGTTAAGAGCACAAGATCTGAAATCAGAGGGCCTGAGTTTGAATGTTCTTTCCTTTATTGTTGGTTTTCTACTTTGTGCATGTTACTAAACATATCTATGTCTATTTTGGTGAACTGTAAAATGGGGACAGTGATTAACTATATCTAACTCTTGAATTATGGTGAAGATTAAGTAAATTGCTGAATGTATGTACAACATGTAGAACAGTGCCTGAAAATGCTCAGTACATAAATAAATGATTAAAAGCTTCTCTAAAAAGCTTCTGCACAGTAAAGGAAACAAAACAAAAAGACAGCCTACAAAATGAGAAGATATTTGCAAATCATGTATCCAATAAGGGGTCAATATTGAAAATACATAAATAACTCATACAACTCAACAGCAGAGAAACAAACAACCATATTAAAAATGGACAGAGGTTCCGAATGGGCATCCAAAGAAGAGATCCAGATGGCCAACAGGCATACAAAAAGAGTTCAATGTCACTTAATTACTAGGGAAATTAAAGTTAGAAACACAATGAGATATCATTCACACTTTTTAGGATGATTAATATAAAAAATGACAAGACACTATTACATATAAGATAGATAACTAATAAGGATCTGCTATGTACCACAGGGAACTCTGTTCAGTACTCTGCAATGCTCTATATGGGAAAAGAATCTTAAAAAGAGTGGATATATGTATTGTGTATGCATATGTATAACAAATTCACTTCGCTGTTACACATGAAGCTAACACAACATTGTAAATCAACTACAGCTAAATAATTTTTTTTGAAAAATACACTGAGTCTGTTTTCCCAGGCTCATAGAAAATCAAAAGAGATCAAATAAAATGATGATAATATTTATCCTTAAAATTATTTTCACCTCTATAAAAAGCTTCAGGATGAATAAGGTAACAAGTTGTTAAAGCTAAAAACTAAAACAGACACGATAAACATGGTGAGGATACGGGGAAAGCGCGAACACTGGGGCATTGTTTCTAGGACTGTATATTAGTGCAGTCAGTATGGAAAACAGAAATTCTTCAAAAACTTAAGAATAGGAAGACCATGTGATCCAGCTTTTCAAATTTGGGTATTTTTCAAAGAATACAAAAACATTAATTTGAAAAAATATGTGTGTGCTAGTCACTCAGTTGTGTCTGACTCTTTACGACCCCATAGACTATACCCAACCAGGCTCCTCTGTCCACGGAATTCTCCAAGCAAGAATACTGGAGTGGTTTGCCATTCCCTTCTCCAGGGAATCTTCCTGACCCAGGGATCAAACCTGGGTCTCGCTCATTACAGGCAGATTCTTTACCGTTTGAGTGACCAAAATATATATAGACCACTAAGTTCACTGCAGCATTATTTACAACAGCTGAGATACGGAAACCAAGTTCCGATAAATGGATGAATGGATAAAGAAGATGCAGTCTGTATGTAGAATGGAATACTACTAAGTCAGAAAAAAAAACATGATATCTTTCCATTTGTGACAACATGGATACCTTGAGGGTATCATGCTAAGTGAAATAAACCAAATGGAGAAAGATAAATACCATATGATTTCACTCACGTGTGAAATACATAAATAAATAAACAACCAGAGAAGCAAACCAATACAAACAAAAACAAACACATATATATAGAGAAAAGAGCAGTGGTTGCCAAAGAGGAAAGCTACTGAGAAAGGTAGGCTGACAGATGGAAACTAAATTTTGATGTTGAGCAAGGTTTACTGTAAACAGAAGTTGGAGTCAGACGTGACTGAGAAACTTGGTTAAACATTTGGGACTAATGTTAAAGGAAACAAAAATTCCAACACACATAAAAATTATTATTACATGAATAAAAGTAATTATCATGAAATATTCGAGTAAAAACATATGTGGGAAAATGGAGCAGATTCAAGGAAACAAACCAGTATATTAAATTCTTAACTATTAAAAAAAGCTTGTTTATTTACTTTGAAATAAATAATCGTGAGTTAACAATTTCTAGGGCATAAGGAGTCCATAGGGTCCACTTTAAATCATCATATGGGAGTTTTAAAAGTCAATACTCACAATATACTGAAAATTATATCTATGTCTACCTTTTAAACTTTGAATGATAATTTTTAGTTGTAAAAGTTTTGAAGGGGGCATATAGTGTTTTGAATATTCTGTTAGACACTCTAATGAAGACCACAGTTTGAAGTTATTCAAGAGAGGTCTATTAAAAGGAAAGTGAGTACAGTATTCTGAAGTCATAGAGGAGAGAATAACTAGTCTTGGAAGGAGTTGATGGAAGTGATGCTTGTGCAGGACATGATAGGTGGTCGATGTCAAGGGATCTTAGGTGATCTACCTGCAGCACTGATGTCACTCCTTATCAGGACTGGCTTCATGGGCATATAACCTGGGCAATTACATAGCATCCATGCTCAGAATGGCCTCTGGCTTTCCTTACCACTCTGCTGTCATCATCATGAAATTCATGATAATTTTACCTTTGAACTTGTGTTTGTAAGTAAAATCTGATAGCACAATGATGTGTGCACAGGTCTGCTACCATTATCTGATGTCCCTTTCTCAAGATTATTTCACCATGCCTTATAAGCACAGAATTCTGGTGTACCCACAAGAGGGGGAATTCAAGGAGACACACAGAAATAAAGCAAAGAGAAGAGAATGAGAGGATGGGGGAGGGGAAAGCAATAAATTAGAAGGGAGGATAAAATATAATCCATCATACTCTAGATGCTTAATTTCCACTTCTTTGAAAAGTCATGAAGGAAAATTTCCCTTTCTTACCTCAGTTACTTTATCTACTTTCCTTTTCTTTCTGTCTCTCAAAAGATGCACCAAATCCCTAGAGGAGTCCTCTTTGGTTTCACACCTGAGTATCACGGGGAGAATCAATAAATAACCTTACTTACAAAGCCCTGGACCAGAGGAGGTGGGAACACAGAGATGAGCTGAAGACATATACTGAGCCCAGACACTTGATATCAAATAAAAGATCACACATCTCAGCCCAGATTACACATTCAGGGCCCTTTGCTCCCTTACTGCTCCCACTCGCACCTGCACAGAAACAGCTTTTACACCCATAAGTAGCATTTTGCATTCACATACACACCTCCTGCACAAGCTGGCATTCTACCACACTCTATCCATACAGCCTCACACTCACACAGTACACACACTCATAGAATTCCAACCTCAGCATGGTCTACCTGCAAATGCATGCCTACCACACAGGTACGTTCTTGAAATCAGATTGCCCAATGTCTGTGTCCAGTGGAAAGGCACAGAGTATAATTATTGAGGTCTTATCAGACAAAAGAACCTCAAAGAACCAGATCCTGGGACAATCTGGGAGGGATGCCACACTATGGGCTAAAGTGACTCTCCAGTCCAATAGCCTTATCCCATTGTTTCCCAGGGAGGAAAAATCCAGCTGAATTCTTTTTTTATTTATTTTTATTTTTTAACTTTACAATATCGTATTTGTTTTGCCATACATTGACATGAATTCACCATGTGTGTACATGTTTTCCCCTTCCAGAACCCCTCTTCCACCTCCCTCTCCATCCCATCCCTCTGGGTCATCCCAGTGCACTAGTCCCGAGCACCCTGTATCATGCATTGAACCTGGACTGGAAATTCGTTTCACATATGATAATTTACATGCTTCTATGCCATTCTTATTTCAATCTTTTTTATCCTCAGACCCACAGATTGACACAGAGTAGTGGCTGTCTTACCATAACCCACTTGATATCTTCCTTAGAGGTGCATGAATAAGCTGGGAAGAAAGGAGGAAGGAAGATGATAGTGATTCTAGCCCTCTGCCCTCCACCATCCAAGCTTCTCTCCCCTGGCGTCTCAGTCCTGTGTACGGAGCAGCTTGTGTCTTCGGTGGAAGCCTCTACACAAATGGGGTGGGCTTCCTAATTCTCTTTACCACTTTGAAATTCAGACAAGTAATAAAATGATTACAGCGTTTTGAATTATTGACATAATGCCTTGATCAAAAGACATAGGAATTCAGATATTGTTCATATTAATGGACATTTGGGTGAAGTAAAAGCTTGCAACTCTGAATCAGAACACATAAAAGCTAATTTTAGTTTTGCAATTAACATGCTTTGTATCTGGACTACACATATTCACCTCTCTGGACTTGGTCTCCCTAGTGATTAGGGGTTCATATGGTAAGTATAGTCTGTTATCTTTGTAGTATACTGCAAGATTGTTAAAGAAACAAAGAAAGGAAGGAAGAGGAGATTATTTGGGATGTCTAAATTTTTAATCGCATAAATACTATTTTAAGCTCTACCACAAAATCTTGTGAAACTGGTAGATCAAGTGATGCCATTTCCATTTAGAGACAAAAAACTTAAGGCAAAAAGTGTTGCGGCAATTTTTCCAGTGCCACAACATGAGCAGATAGAAAAGAGAGAGTGACTGCAGTCACTGCTCTTTCCAAATGAAGACTGGCCGGGAAAGAGAGAGCTTTGTTTCCACTCACATACCAACTTTGCTACAGAAGCAGCGTTAAAATTCATGCTTCTCCAAATTCTACACAGATTTAAGGACACAATACAGTCAACGCTTAAATAACAGGGTTTGAACTGTGCAGATTCACTTACGAGTGGGTTTCTCAATAATAAATACTACAGTACTACTTACTGATCAGTGGTTGGTTGAAGCCGTGAATGCCAAATAATGGATATGGTGAGCCACTTTACGAGAAACCTCTTATATGAAGGGGAGGTAATAAATTATATAAGAATCTTCAGCTGCCCAGATGATTGGCATCCATAACACCCTCACTGTTCAAGGCTCAACAGTATGCTATCAAGGAAGAGTGTCTGTAAATACTCGCTAGCCTTCAACAGCCAGAAACAGATTCTCTTTCCAGGATATCTTCGCTGTTAGCAACCTTGGGACCACAGACTTTATCCCTTAGTCAGCCTCTATGAGTGCTTGGTATTCTGATCTGGCCAGGATACCCAGCCTTTACACTGGTGGGCATGCTGGACTTCGGCTGGCTGTCTTGCCAACTAGCATATTGACGTATATTTTGCTTTCTTCTATTATGCTTCTTGAATATTCAAATTGCTATACATATTCAATCATGAGATATATAAGCATATTCATAATTTCCTATATTTTTTCTAGGCATTTCGAGTGAGATATACAAAGAGATTCTTTGGGTATGTATCTGGGAAGGTGCATGACAAGCACACGCACACAAAAACTGAACACATTATTATATCATTAAGTTTTTATATCATTAACTTAAAAAAGCAACGCAATATTATTAAGTTGTCAAAATTGAGGCTTAATGAACAGTGACCAAAATGACTAGATACACTGTCACAGTCAGTGTGGAAGATACCATAGTGAAGATATACTCTCACTCAATGGAATTTTATAAGCAGAAAAATGGAAAAAAGAATGAGACAACTATGGACATAAAAAATAGAAGGGTGTCAGGAAGACAGGGGAACGCTCACTGAAGCTTAAAAAACATAGAAAAAAGGAAAATAAAGACGTCTCTGTAGGCAATGGAAAAGGACATAGATGAAAGAAAAGCAAGGGATATCCCTACATGTGGGTGGACTAAATGTCAATAAATGATGTGTAGGAGATGACCCCTGAAGCATCAGGTTGAACAGATGCTTAAATACTTAGCTTGCTGCTTGGGATATAGAATTCAAAATATGATTGATGAGTATAGGAATCAGCAGAAGAAGGGAAAGCAGATAATATGTGGAGGAGTATTTTAAGATTCTTAAGCAAGTTAATAACAAGTGTTTTTCTCAGCCTAAGAAAGACTACTTCACAGAAAGGTCATCATTTTATGTGAATGAACCAAATCTCTCATGCTACAGGAGAGGTGTACCATCACCCCTTTTATTTGCCAAGCAGAATGCCAGCTTCCAACATCAGTGATAACCGTCTCCCAGCCACTCTCTTCCTGACAGGCATCCCAGGGCTGGAGTGGGCTCACGTCTGGGTTGCCATCCCCTTTTGTGCCATGTATATGGTAGCACTGGCTGGGAATGCCACCCTCATCCTGGTCATAGTGACAGACAGTGCCCTTCATGCACCCATGTACCTCTTCCTTTGCCTCCTCTCACTCACTGACCTGGCTCTCAGCTCCACCACTGTGCCAAAAATGCTGGCCATTTTGTGGTTCCAAGCTGGTGAGATTTCTTTTGACGGGTGCTTGGCCCAGATGTTTTGTGTCCATTCTATTTATGCTCTAGAGTCCTCGGTTCTTCTTGCCATGGCCTTTGATCGATATGTGGCTATCTGCAACCCACTGAGATACACAGCCATCCTTAACCACACTGTCATAGGCAGAATCGGCCTTGTTGGGATACTTCGTAGTGTGGCCATTGTCTCCCCCTTCATCTTCCTGTTGAGGCGCCTTCCCTACTGTCAGCACCATGTCATGGCACACACATACTGTGAGCACATGGGCATTGCTCGACTGGCCTGTGCCAACATCACTGTCAATATAGTCTATGGGCTAACTGTGGCCCTTCTGGCCATGGGTCTGGATTCAATTCTCATTTCTATCTCCTATGGCTTCATCCTCCATGCTGTCTTTCACCTTCCATCCCGTGATGCCCAGTACAAGGCCCTGAGTACCTGTGGCTCCCACCTTGGGGTCATCCTGGTCTTCTACATCCCCGCCTTCTTCTCCTTCCTCACCCACCGTTTTGGCCAACACCGAGTCCCCAGGCACGTGCACATCTTTCTGGCTAATCTCTATGTGCTGGTGCCTCCTGTGCTCAACCCAATCATCTATGGGGCTAGGACCAAGGAGATCCGGAGTCGACTTCCAAGACTGCCTCACTTGGGGAAAATTTCAATATGAATTCTGAGCAGAGATCAGAAATGAGGGGGTATGTATGATGGCTATCTGAATGCATTCTCCTGGATGGAGACCTCTGATATAAGTGGAATGTGTTTCCATGGGAGGAAGCCCTGGAAGGCTAAGGAAAGGTGGGATGAACTGAAGTTATTGTTAATCACATTGAAGATACCTTACTTCTGAGGCTCTTTGAGCAGTTATGAATAACTCAGAAAGGTAATAATATTTTTACTTTTAGAAGAAGTTTTTAAATAGCAAAAATCATGTGTTGCATAAACCTCATTAGCTATGATACTGCTACTGCACAAAGCGCCTAATATTTTTACCTTTGCCTCAAATATGTCTGTGGTTTACTAGAAAGCAAAGCAGTTCCTGTTCTTAAAAAGCGTATAGGTGCCATGGTGGGACTATCTTTTGTGAGTCCAAGTAGAAAAGGACAAGAACATTTAAAGTGTATCTAATCCAAATCCAAGAAATTTTGGCGGTGATTAAAAACACATGATCTAAAGTCAGAGTATCTGACTTATATACAATGGAATAACACTCAGCCATAAAAAAGTGTGAAATAATGCCATTTGCAGCAACATTGATGAACGTGGAGATTATTGTATTAAGTGAAGTAAGTCACACAGAGAAAGACAGATATCATATAATATCACTTGTATGAAGAATCTTAAAAAATTATACAAATGAACTTATCTACAAAAGAGAAATAGACTCGTAGACTTAGAGAATAAACTTATGGCTACCAAAGGAGACAGGTTGGAGGTGGCAATGTATAGGAGTTTTGGATTGACATATATACACTGCTCTATTTAAATAGATAATCAACAGGGACCTACTGTACAACACAGGGAACTCTGCTCAATATTCTGTAGTAACCTAAATGGGAAAAGAATTTGAAAAAGAATGGAAAGAATAAAAATTAAATTCTTTGAACATGAAAAAAAATGCATGTGCCAATCACTTTGCCACACACCTGAAATATTGCAAATCAACTGTACTTTGATAAAAAAAAAAGTGTGTGCATACACACACACAAAAAAAAATAATAAATTACATTAGAATACCTGCGTTCAATCTCTGTGCCTCCTCCTTCTCCACTTGGGCTTCACGGCGGACATGACTGAGTGACTTTCACTTCACTTCACTTCAGTATTGCAGTGAGGAATAGAGAAATCAATGAATGTCGAAAAGTTAAGACAGTGCCTAACATGTAAAATGCTCACTAAATAAATATGAGAAAGCTATGCAATCTCTCTAAATATTGCTAGCTACATTGAAACATATTTAGGACTTTTTATATCACTTCTCAGGCTTATTGTGATAATTACACTATATAACTACATTAAAATGCTTAGACAGTGCTTGGGATATGAATAGTGACCATTAAACTGTATTTTCTGCAAAATCAGTAGAATTGGAACTGGATGATTTTGACTTTGGTGGAATCCAAGTAATTGAGTGAATTGTATAAGGTATATCTGCTCCAGTGGCCGTGATCTGGAGATTCACTCCTGTCACTTCTCTTATCCAATGTTGCATAGCCCCTATAGACTTTTTTTTAAATATAAACTGTCAAGTTTGAAGACATCTGCCTAGATATTATTCTCCACATAGAGCAGATAGAAGTGAACAGCAAGGAGATAGACACATCTTAATTCTTTAATCACTACACTTTTATTCTTGGATTATATTCTCTCACTTCTATATCTACATACTTTTAAATAAGTTCAACATATATCACTTATTTTTTCCTCAGCTCCCTTATATAGCTGACCCACTCCAGCCTTCTGCATCATCCCTTAGATATATCTGTCCTTCTTTGCTCAACCCTTGGTCTTGTTTCTAGTTATCTTTCTGAAGAACTTACTCCACAGACCACAACTCTGATCCACTGATTTTACCAGCCATAAGATTCCACACTCTGGGCAGAACTTTAAGTCTTTCCATCGCCCGATTAAAGTGATACAAATGAAATTATTTACAAAATAGAAATAGACTCACAGACTTTAAAGATAAACTTATGGCTACTAAAGGAGAAACGTGACAAGGAAGGATAAATTAAGAGTTTAGGATTGATATATATACTCTACTATGTATAAAAATAGAAATCAACATGGATCTCCTGTATAGCAGAGGGAACTCTACTCAATACTCTGTAATAACCTATTTGGGAAAAGAATCTGAAAGTAATGGATATATGTATATGTATAACTGAATCACTTGCTGTGCACCTGAAACTAACATAACATTGCAAATAAACTATACTCCAATATAAAATAAAAATTAAATTAATATTAATTTAAAAATAATAAAATAAATTCAAGCCTTTCCAATCTGACCAGATCTTTTTTCCCTTAATGATCACTCTGAATCCCACAATCTCATCATCTGACTCTATGCTGTGCACAGAATAAGGATGCTGGAATCATGAAAATCAGCTTAGAATTTCAACCACAGGTGTGTGGGAAGTCACTTAACCCCTTGGAGTCTGTTTCTCTAGCTTTAAAATGAAAATAACATTTCATATCTTTCAGGAATTTCAAAAGAATAGCTATACTCTCTCAAAAGTGAATGGCTTCTCATTCTGACAGAGTGGTTGCTAGTTTTATTTTTATCCTCAAACTCCCTGGGTTTTTGAGTATTCCCTCAAATACTCTACATTCAAAGAAATCCAAGAAGTAGCTTCTGAAATTCTCAATTTTTTACCCCCAGTGAAAGCTAACACTGATATTTAAGTCCTTAACTGTACTATATTAAGCAATACAGCCAATAATTTTAGTTTCATTTCCTAGAAAAACTGAAAAGCTAGTTTATCTTAATTTGTGGTTTTCAATTCTCTTTACATTTCTGTGTGTGAATAGAGGTCTATGTGTTGGCTGTGTGTCTCTGATTGAAATTGTGTATGATTTTGTGATACACATCTACAACTGGTAGACATCAAATCAATAGTTGGTACTGAGTACAGATCACTTATCTCTGTGCCTCAAATTCTCATGTCTGACTGAAAATTTATGCATAAGGCTGTCAAGCTTATCTTCTACTGTATTATGATGTAGGACTATGTGATATCCTCCATGTGTTCTAGTCTGACTTTAGGATTCAACTATACATCTCATGAACTATATGTTTCCTTGTGTTATTCTGGGGACTGATATATGCTTATGTGAGCACTGTGGGATTTGATCCACTCATTCTGCCCAGCATCCTTCTCTTTCCCTAAACCTTTAATCTCACTCCAACATTAATATTACAGAAATGAGGAATTGTTTTGGCAAAGACCCTCCATCCAACCCTCTTCTCCAATTGTGGCTTTTTCAGGAGCATCTCACCTCCCCATGTTTTGCCTACAGAAATAATACGAGATGCAAGGACCACACACTGTTTAATAGCTGGGTGCAGGGATCTAGCAATGGCCTTTACTTTGGGCTGATGTCTTGCGGATGTAGCACAAAACTGTTCTCCATAGTTTCCTATCTCTGACCAAAGTTCAGCTTTCACATACAATAAGTAACAGACAGATGGAGGATTCTGCAACCCTGGCTGAAAACTCTACTTCTTGAAGTTCTTTTAGGAATTTGGTGGAGGGGGGTCTGTTGTTCTAATAGTATTCTAATGATAGAATGCAATAGTTCCTAGAGGGAGAAATTAATTTATAGAACCCAGTAGCTGCTACCAGCCTGGAGGTAGCAAGGTCCAGCTCCCAGGAGAACTGCTAACATTATTATTAAGGTCTGTTATTCCATTGAGGTGGATAACAAAGGAGAAGCCCTAACTGAAAGGCAAGTTAAACAACTTTTCTGCAATATCAGGAGACGACCTCAAGACAGAGAAACATTGTCAAAGTATAGGTGGCTTTCAGAGTCTGTGAAGAAACCCATGGCTTCCCAGGAGAGCAAACGTCAATATTCCTTCAGAGTCACCATGGAATTGTAATTCTGGTGATGATAGCAATGTTGGTGGAAAACTGCATTGCCCATTGAACAGGAGTAGATACTAAAAAGAACTCAGGATTTCCCCCTACTCTGGTGTTATGGTTATGAGAACAGGTGAAATCCAGACCCAAGGCCATGTAACATGATCCATCCCTCCCCCAAACAACATTCTCTTTGCCCACCTGCTCTGAAAATTGACACAACACACAAGATCCATGCAATCCTTTTTAATGTAGAACAGGCTTGGGAGGTGAGGGGAGGCTGTATAAGTGTGCATGTAACCGGAGCAGGAGAAATCCCCAAAATAAGCTACTCCCTTCCCTCTCTTTCCCTTTCCTTTCCCCCCTCCTCTCCATGGGATAGTGCATTGGCACATCAGCTGGAGGCACCTAGGGCTCCGGTATTCCCAGAAGCCTCTCAATGGCAGCATGAACGTCTCCTCCTGTGGCCATGAGGGCCTGAAGATTGGCATCACGATTAGCAAAGCCCATGGACTTCAGATGCTCCAGTTCTTGCTGGTAGCGGTCTTCAGAGAGGGGACATGAGGACGATGAGGACTGGGTAGACTGAGGGCAGGCATTGGCCAGAGCGTGGAGGAGCTGAAGAACAGCCAAGGTGGGCTGCACAGGGTTTTCTCTGTGACCCTGTCCTCCACCTCTAGTTTCAAAAACTCCTCTGGCCCCATGTGGTCTACCTGGACACCATAAACATGGTCCCAACCCAGGTACCTCCCTGGACAGTATCTGCAGGCCCTTTTCTATCTGGATCAATGCCTGCAGCGCCCGTGGGTTGGTGAGTATGGGAAGGAGTGGCATATGATGTCGCAGAGGGCTGCCTGTTGCCAGATGGTGTAGCAGAGCTGGATTCTGCTGCAGGACATGTAAGGCTCTGCGCAAGACAGAGGGTGATGGTCTCAGCTGACTCGCTGGAGTGGCTTTCCCGATGGGCTGCTGGCTCTCCTGGGGGGAAAGATCCTGGCCTGAGTATAAGTCTGACAGTCCAGTCCTACACCCTGCATTGGCCTGGTTTGAAATTACACCCCTGGCTTGAGCAGCTACTCCTGCACTGACTTCCTGTGCCAATGGCCTGGCAGGTACAGAGACTGTGGGTGCCATGGTGGTGATGTTAGTACAACTATGAAGATTGATGTCCCCTCTGCAAGGCTCTGAATCTGGATTGTGGCCTTTGGAGGCAACCAGAGGGGCCAGAGTGGACAGCATGAGATGCTGGATATCAGAGCACACCGGACGCATGGCATTGTCACCATCTGGCACTGCCTTCAAGGCTTCCAGCCCCTGTTTGTCCACTTGCAGGAGTTCCTGTTGCCGGGCCGGGTCCTGCAAGTTTTTCAGACCCTTAAGAGCTGGCTCAGGTTTCGGTACTGGCCTTGAGAATTCAGGAACAGAGCTGGCATTGGCTGGTTTCTCACTTGCCAGACCTTGAACCACAGGGTCTTCCAATGATGGCCCCATGGACTCAGGCACAGCCATGAGGAGTTGAGTCAGCTGGCCAAAGAAGTCGGCTAATTCAGGAGAGGTCTGGGCCAGCTGGCCCATCCTGGCTAGCATCCTAGCACTCTCTGAGATAGATGGATCAGGACGATGAGCGCAGTGGCCAGCAGGGCTGGGCAGAGTGCTGGGACCGGGCAGAATGCCTTTCCCATGGGTCCTCACCACCAGGTGGACCGTGGTGCCATCAAGGATGCCTCGCTGGCTCAGTATGTCTTGATCCCGGAGGATCTTTCCAGTGAAGATTAGCACCAGTCTGTCAGTATCACAGTGAAGGCGTTTGGAGATCTGTTTCTTAAAGTGGCGGATGCTGCTATTTTCTGCCAGCATAAATTCCTGGCTGTCTTGTGGGGTCTTGACAGACACTCTGATGATGTGTGATGGTGGCTCCCGACCAGACACCAGCCGACTGTCCCCTGCTTCTTCCCTAGCCTGTGACATATTTCCTCGAGGGCAGCATTCAGGGCCCCCGGATGTCCTTAAGAAGTCTAGATGTAGCACTGAGCACACCTGAGCGCAGGGACCAGTAGGTGTCCCGTGATGTCCTCTCCCCCAAGTCCTGTGGACACCACCTCCAAGTGTAGTCCCGGAGCCACCCGGCTCGCATGGGGTGGCAGCTGCCCTCTCCGAGCCAACCTCAGGGGAGATGATGTCAGTGATGAGGTCACAGTTGAGAGGTAGACCTGAATGGGGGAAGGGCAGTAGTCTCTACTACCTGTCTAAAGTTGGCTTTCGATCAGATTTGATTTTTAAAAAAGTAGAAAAAATTTAAATGTTCCTGTCTAAAAACAGGACTTCCCAGGTGGCACAAGTGGTAAAGAACCTGCCTGCCAATGTAGGAGACCTAAGAGATGTGCATTCGATCCCTGGGTCAGGAAGATCCCCTGGAGGAGGAAATGGCAACCCACTCCAGTATTCTTGCCTGGAAAAATCCCATGAACCAAAGAGCCTGGAATGCTACAGTCCATAGGGTTGGAAAGAGTCAAACATGACTGAAACAACTTAGCATGCAGCACATCTAAAAACATGTTTTGTGCCAACCTATCTCACTATTGAAAATCATACCACCTGGAGTTTGATAGATGAATAAAGCTCAGCCAAAAAGGTACTAGTCTAATAACTAGCTTAGGAAGTGCTAATTCTAGTCACCTATCTTGTCTAGGGCTTCCCAGGTAGGACAGTGGTAAAGAATCCACCTGCCAATACTGGAGACCAAAGAGATATGGCTTCAGTCCCTGAGTCAGGAAGATATCCTGGAATAGGAAATGACAACTCACAAACCACTGTTCTTGCCTGGGAAATCCCCTGGAGAGAGGAGCCTGGTGGGCTACACAGTCTATGGGGTTGTAAAGAGTTGGACAAGACTGAGCACACGTCTTCTACTAAGTCACTATGTACTATCTATACCTAGTCAGGCATAAAGTTTCTATTTCTGTATGAAGAAACTCAAAATATGTATAATTAACCCACCCAGCCTCACAGGGGTCTTGAGGCAGCTTGCATCCCTGAGGCTCCCCAGGTTGGATAACCCATCTATTATACACGGATTTAAGTAAGACAGCATAATGTTTGCAAAGAACTTGGAAACGCAGTTGTTCCCAGAGAGATAAACTATGATCTCAACTCCCAGAGGGTCAGAGCTAAAACAAGAGAAATTAATGAAAAAGTAATGGTTTGACTTTAGGTCTTTTTGACTTCAGTTCAGTTCAGTTGAATCTCTCAGTTGTGTCCGACTCATTGTGACCCCACGGACTGCAGCATGCCAGGCCTCTCTGTCCGTCACCAACTCCCAGAGTTTATTCAAACTCAAGTCCGTTGAGTCAGTGATGCCATCCAACCATCTCATCCTCTGTCATCCCCTTTTCCTTCCGCCTTTGATCTTTCCCAGAATCAGGGTCTTTTCAAATGAGTCAATTTTTCGCATCAGGTGGCCCAAGTATTGGAGTTTCAGCTTCAAAATCAGTCCTTCCAATGAATATTCAGGACTGATTTCCTTTAGGATGGACTGGATGGATCCTCCTCTTTGACTTAACAGTTATTTAATTTGAGGTATATATGATAAATAGAATTGTGCCTAGCAGTGCGTGCCTGCATTAGTCGTTCAGTCGTGTCCGACTCTTTGCGATCCCATGGACTATAGCCTACCAGGTTCCTCTGTCCATGGAATTCTCCAGGCAAGAGTACTGGAGTGGATTGCCATTCCCTTCTCCATAGGAACTTCCCAACCCAGGGATTGAACCCTGGTCTCCTGCATCAAGGGCAGATGCTTTACCATTTGAGCTACAGGAAGCCCCTAGGGAGGGTACATATTTCTGCTGTAAAAGCAGGTAACAGTGACTGTCTAAGGCACTGTTTTGACTGTTCCAGTCAGGTGAGCCCCAAGAGTAAATTCTAATACCTGCAATAATTATGTTTTTTCATTGTGAAGATGGCTACATCAAGCTGTCTGAGGCTTTTTCCATTATATACGCGACCATTTTTTCTGATTCTAGAATTTCAAAGGACTACAAAGGTAGGATTTGGTTGCCTAGACTCCCACCTCTAGAAGATTGTTAGAGGTGGGCAACATGAACACCTAGATCCTCCTAAAACTACATTGCTTATAATATATTAAGATGTATTCTTAAACTTCAGTTAGTGTGAATGAATGTTTTCCATGTCCAACCCATATCAAGCCTCTGATGCAATTTTGAAAAAGATTTTCAGTCCCAATAAATTTTACAGAGTGATCCTTATGGCTGGCTGGAAGCAACAGCCTAGTGGGCCTCCTCTGGTAATGTCCAGGCCTTAAGAAAAGTTCTATTATACAAATATTAGTACCAAACCCAGTTCCCATTGGGGATTCCATTTGGATTACCCTCAGCAGAATCAGATATTCAAGCTAATGTTTCTGGCTTTTCCTTAGTTAGCATAGCTAATACATTAATGTGTATCTGAGGTTGAAGAACATGCCAGGTAACAATTGTCCAGAATCACATTTGTGCATCTCATGGTTCCAGAGAGTTTTTTTCCCTCATACTCTTGAGGTGAACTGTCCTTCTTCTTCCTTCCTCTTCTACAGGCTCCATTTTCAGTGCCTAAATATCTCCTACTCAGGCTGATAGCCTTCCCCAGTTCAGTTACACACTTGTGTCTCAAGGTGGTTGTTTTGATCAAATAGGACTTGCTAAGATTCCCCCAGTTTACCACACCTAGTTCATATTATTCTTTAGTTATTTATGCTGCTAGTTCTTCTTCCTGGAGCAGGCCCTTTATCTAAATTATTTTTGGCAATTGAGGAGGCAACAAGAAAAATTTCCTGAGTCTTATGTCTCTTAAAAATAATCAGCCTAAATTAATCCTCATGTTAAAGATACATTTTTAGGTGGCAAATTTTATTCTCCTATGAGATGAATCTGGAGCTGGTCTATATTAGAATTCTTTGCTGTCACAGAAAGGAGAATAGTATATAGCAATGAATAGCTGTGACTATCTCTCCACAAACCTGTTTTTCCCAGTCTCTCCCATGTCAATTAACTTTACAACCAAGACAGTTTATTTCAGAAGAGGATCTCAAACTTGACGTTTGCTCAAGTTCTCTTTGTTCTTCTAATAAAATTTTCATTCATCCAGACACGGGAATCACCTTCAGTTTCTTTCTTTTCACACTGAAGGTATGTATCAGCAAGTGCTATGAGTTTTTTCTTCAAAGTATACCCTAAATCTGTTCACCTTAATACTTTCCATACTGCAATAGCATAGCCTCCTGGCTGGTTTCCTTACTTCCTTTCTTGGTCCATTTTTACTAATTCCCATAGCAGTGTTTTGTGCTGGTCTCAATCTATCACTGATGTTGAGGCTGGACTTGGCCTTGTGGTTCATATTATGATTGCAAGAGGCCCTCAGCAATAGCCATCAGGGAACTTTGAAAGAGACAAAGTTTCCTATAAGCAAATGTATATGAGGCTTTTCTTTTATTAGGCTTGAGGGTGGGCACAGAGGGTTTCACGGGTTCACTCTTTGTTGTCGCTGTTTTTTTAATTACAGGATAATTGCTTTACAAGGTTGTGCTTGTTTTTGCCGTACAACAACATCAATCAGCCATAATAGGCTCACTACTGGTGGATTTAAAACTTAAGAAAAATCTAAATAATGGGAAGAGGAAAAATAAGTGGCACAAATGGTCAGTTACAGAAATCAGCCATGACCTCTAAAACAAAGGCATGTCAGAGGGCAGGTACCATGGCCTTTTATGTAGTCCTGTGGCTAACAATGTGTTTGGGGGGAAATAGCTATATTTGAAGTGGATGTCTCTTTGATTTGGATGCCTGGGCAACCAAAACCCCATTTAGACACTTGCATTACTAAAAAAGTAAAAGAAAAAAACTGTTTGGGCTGACAATACAAGTAGCCAATGTGATCTTTTAAAAATATAAATCAATTAACCTCAACTCTTTACTCAAAACCACCAAAGGTTTTCCTATTGTATTTGAATTAAACCTAAATGTCCTAATAATCTGTTTCATGTCTGTCTCCCTGACCCCACCCCTTGAGCGCCCTTCTCCAGTCACAGGAGCCTTCTTGTATTTTTGTTCCTGCTGGCTTTTTGATTGTTGACCCTATTCCCTGGGAGCTCTTGCTTTGGTGAACTCACATCTCTGCTTAAATCTCTCTTGGGTGATGGTCTCCCTGATTAAACCCTAGAGGAGTTCATTGTCAATTTTCCTCTTTATCCTGTGTTTCTTTAGCGTCTCCCTGAGATTAAATTATATGGATTACTTGGTGGCTGTCCTTTCTCTGTTGGCTTTGTGAAGGCAGGGTTTTGTGATCTAGAACACCTCATATCACCGAGACACAGGGCAGGACTCCAGCACAGAGAGGGTGTTTAATTACTATTGTGTTGTGTGTGCTTAGTTGCTCAGCTGTGTCTGAATCTTTGTGACCTCATGGACCATAGCCCACCAGGCTCCTCTGTCCATGGGGATTCTCCAGGCAAGAATACCCGAGTGGGTTGTCAAGCCCTCCTTCAGGGGATCTTCCCAACCCAGGGATGGAACCCAGGTCAACCAATGCAGGTGGATTCTTTGCCGACTGATCCACCAGGGAAGCTGACCCCATCTGATCCGAAAGCATTATAAATTCAATCTCCAAAACATGTTTTCAGTTGTTCCCTTCTTGCCATCTGCCCTTGTGGAGAACCCTAGTCTAAGCCAATACCATCTCTCACCTGAATGACTGCAGGAGTCTTTTGCCTTGACCGACACCCCAGCCACCCTCTCAATCATGTGCCACACAAAATGAGAGTAAAATCCACACTCGAAACAAAGCCCTGGTGAATTTTGCACTTGCCTCTCTTTCTCACCTCACCTTGAAACACTTTCCTTCTCATTCTCTCTACTCTGGACACCTGGCTTTCTTTCCTTTTTCTTCAGGTGTATCAGGCTCTAACCAAACTTAGGGAACTCTTTTATAGTTTCCCCTCTGCCTGAAACTTTCTTCTCCTAGCTCTCTGAATATCTGGCTTCCTCCTACCCTTCAAGTCTCTGCATAAATATTTCCACCAGAGAGATACGCTCTGACCACCCTTCTAAAAACATATCCCTTCCCCCTTACACACTAGCAATATGCCTTGTTTATTACCTTCATGAAATTAATTTTAATAGTTATTTAATAATTATTTATTCAGTAGAAATTGATATAGAATAGAGACAAAAGGCATTGTCTCTAGAAACACTGACCCAGATCCCAGCTCCAGCTCCATCATCTACTAGCTGTGCAACTTTGGACTAGACCCACAGAGCTATTTCTTGCTTTACTCACCTGTCAAATAGTTTAGTAATAATACCTGCTTTATAGCACTGTAGAAGTTAAATGAGTTAATAGGCATAAAGCCTACATATGAAAGCAACACAACACTGTAAAGCAACTATCTCCAATTAAAAATAAAGAATAAAATAAAAGTTTATAGAAAAGTGCCTAGTTCTCAGTGAGTGCTCTGTGTTAGGTATTACTTTTATTTCTCTCTTCTTTTTCTCTTGGAGGTCTGTTGTCTCTGCTATATTGTAAGCTCCTTAAAGCAGGAAACATATCTTGTTCACTATTGTATTTCTACTGCTCTTGGCATATAAGAAATGTTTAGGAAGTAAAGTAAAGTAAAGTAGCTCAGTTGTGTCCGACTCTTTGCGACCCCATGGACTGTAGCCTACCAGGCTCCTCTGTGCATGGGATTTTCCAGGCAAGAGTACTGGAGTGGGTTGCCATTTCCTTCTCCAGGGGATCTTCCCGACCCAGGGATCGAACCTGGGTCTCCAGCATTGCAGACAGACGCTTTACCGTCTGAGCCAATGTTCAGGAAGTATTTATTAAATTTATGAATTCCAAAAGGCTACTTAATAACTTGAAATTTCATGACATAGTATCATGTTGGAAAGGCAGATTATTATGCACAATATAATCACAATTTTGTAAAATATGTGGAAAGACAACCATCATGGTGTTAGCAGTGTTATCTGGGTAGTGGAATTATTGCTGACTTTTATATTCTTATTTTACTTATCTGTATTATCTAATATGCATATATATTATGCATAATGCATTCTATCATATATATATATATATATATATCTTTTAAACTGAGAAAACAAGTCATGCATCTAGTAAAGAGGTTTAATTATTAAAAGAGTCGAAATTTTATTTTTCAAGGATGCACATGTTCTCACAAGAATCAAAGAAACTAAACTAATAATTCATAGTGTACTGGTGACAGCATAGTTTCCTACAGCAATATCTGTTCTGAAAATAAACTGCAAATATGTAGTGCTTAAACCCAAGCTAGACTTATGTGAAGAAATTACAGTTCTTTAAGGGGAAACAAGGGAAACTTGAGTGGAAACAGTCTTTATTTGAAAAGGAAAGATTGTTTATTGCAAATCCCTCAATTCTTCTCTAATATTCATATATTCATACGTAATTAAGAGCCAGTGAAGATCTCCTTTGGTCTTATATGGAATTTGACAGCTACTATAGAGTATATTTAAAAACTAAAATTGGACAATGGCATTTTGCAAAGGAATAATGAGTTAAGCATTGAGTATTTTGTCACTAAATATTTCAAAATTAAAACTGAAGTCTGTTATGGCTTATGGTGAACGGTGAACAGTGCCACTAGATTCATGGTCTCCAAAGGAGAAGATTTAACCCCAAGACCAAAGACAGGTCTCAGTCACTGAGAGCTTTGTGTGCAAAATTTTATTTAGAGTGACAGGACCAAGAAAGCTTCTGACACAGACATCAGAAGGGGGCAGGAGAGTACCTGCCTCACTAGTTTAAGCGGGGCCTTATATACTTTTCAATTAGCTGCTGAGAATAGATAAAAAGAATACCTCAAGATTGTAAGAGTTGCACCAGACCCTTTCCCAAGGCACATCCTGAGATAACTTTGGCACAAGATTAGCCAAGGGCTCGCTATAATTTTGTGTGTAATCAGAGGTACAAGTCTCAAGAAACAGGTTCCCAGGCAAGGTTTGTTACAATTATAACCATTAGCATGGAGCCTAAGAGAAGCATTTCCATCAGTAAGACGTTGTGCTGTGTGATCATTAGTTCCTGAGCTAAAGAAAGGCCAGTTCTTGGGTAAGATACACTGCTGCACAAAGGTAGGGAAAGCCTGAGTGAGAATGTTCACCTCCTCCTCCAAGGGCCTTGGACGCTGCTTCAACTTGAACTCTTTCGTGTAGAACTAGCAGATTAAGTTAAAAAAAAACAAAAGCATAAAACATTGTCAACTACAAATGGACACTTGCCATTGGCACATGTCAGCTGCCTCTACGAGGGTTAAACTGTGCGATGCTGCTGACCTTCAGCAGCCCCTGAAGGGAGTTCAGGGTGGAGAGCAGAAAAGTGGCAGGACAGGTCTTCACATAACTATTTTCCAGAGCCAATTAGCCCAATTCTTGCATCTCCTCATACCTAGAAAAGCACTAAATTCTTTCAGGATGGTGTCTGCTCCTCGTGACTAGCAGTAAACCTTATGAGACCCTCTGTAAAAATATGTCCTTGATTTTGCATGTACCATTCACCAAAATCACCTATACATACTTGCCTTCCCCCTACCTCTTTGGAGCAGTTTCTCAGAGCGATTAACATCTGAAACGCTGTGTCCCCAGTTATCTCGCGACTCTCGTGCTGTTCGTTTTTTATGTCAGAGATACACATGTACACATACGCAGGATACGGTAATAAAAATATTTCAATTTCAATCCAGTGTAGATAGTTGCAGGAGTCAGAGGTGTAAAAATTCCAATCAAATACCACAAATCCTGCCCCTTTTCACTTTCCATGGGTAAGAATTAAAGTATTAATTAACTTGATTTACTGCAGCAGCTAAGATTGTAGACTCTGGAAGTACATTGTCTAATTTCAAATCCTGGCTCTATTATGCAAGAACTATACAATTTTAAACAATGCACTTCCTCTCTCTCCATGCCTCAGTTTTCCTCATCTGAAGTTAGGGATGAAAGATAACTGTGTGGATTTAGATGTAAAAAGCTTGGAAGAGGGGCTGGCTAGAGGAAAGCCTCAATAACATCAACTGTCATTTAAAATTAAATGCAAGTAGTAAAACCCTAAGATATCCAGAAAAAAATGTACCCCTGTATTTATAACAGAGACATTAGGGAAACATCATCAAACAGTAAAAACATAAATGCATACAAACGCTTTCTGGTTTTTAGTACTTCTCTCTTCACTTGCTGTCCAGCTACCTGGCTGGCTATTTATGATGCAGATCAGTATTTCAAGCTTCACTGCTCTTTGGCCTTCTATAAAACCTCTTGGTCTGAGGAAGGGGTACATTTTCTTTGGGAATATTCAGGTCATACTAGGCCCAGTATAACCAAAACTATGAGTCTGCTTCTCTTCCATCTACCCAACCTCTTAGGTGGGGTCCTTTCCAGGCTCAGCTGATGCAGTGTGAAAGTCAGAGCAGGGACTGTAAATATAACGTCTCTGGAGGCCTGCCCTTTCAGTAACCTCAGCCTGCAGGCATCTCCTCTATCTTAAACTCCAAAACTTGATTTTTCCCCAGAAGGCCTGGTCCTCTAAGGTTGTTTATTTGGTTCATATCTGCCTGTTCTCCTCAACCACTTTATCTTTTGGCCATTCACTTCTTCACTCATCATTCAACGTTCATTTATTCAATCATTTACTGAAGGTTTCCCATGTGCTAAGTCCTACATCAGCTGCTGGGTGGACAGTGACCTTCCCCACCCCAGGAATCTGCTTCCTTTGGACTCATCATGGAGCGAAACACAGGCTGATGAGCTCAGTCTCTGATGAGGCCTGAGCAAAGATTCCAAACACCCAATCGACTGTAAAGGGCTCTCCACAGTTCAGGAAAAGAAAACAATCCAATAAATGAGAACTCTCTTCCCTACCCAGAACTTTTAGACCCAGATTTCCACCTACAGCCTTCTCTGGTAAGCTGGAATTTATGTCACATGAACCCTCAGGCTTTTCTTGGCCCATATGACAGGCAGATAAAAGCAACATTTCTCTCCCTGAGTTTATTCTCAGACCTATCTGATTTCCAAGCGTTGAAATTAGAGATTACAATATATAACTCTGGCAGTCAGAAGCAGCCCGGAGCCTTCTTAGTTACAGGAAATGAAGAAGCAAGACTTTCCTCTGCCTTTTGCCTAGCACCACCATAAACAACAGCTCACTGGATGTGGACAAGAACCGCCCCCTCCCAACTGATGGGGAGTGAAGAGGGAGTGGAAAGGAGTGTTGAAGCCTTGTGCTCCACTGGAGATTGAAACTTAAAACAATGGGAGAAAGTTTCCCCCAAAACTCATTTTATCTCTAAGTCACGTGATGGTAGCTAACAGGTAAAGGCAGGTTGATCCAAGTATCCTAGGTTCCAGGCAGAATTTTTGTTTCTCCCTAAAACAACTCCCAAAACTGAGTCTCTGACATTTAAACACATATACACACCATGGCCACTTTCTACTATAGTGATATTCTCTTTCAAAGACCCTTTTCTTTTCTTGACTGGATTATGATGTATGCTTGCTAAGCTGCTCAGTAGTGTCCAACTCTTTGAGACACTACGGATTGTAGCCTGCCAGGCTCCTCTGTCCATAGGATTCTCCAGGCAAGAATACTGGAGTGGTTTGCCATGCCATCCTCCAGGACATACTCCTGACGTGGGGATGGAATCTGCATCTCTTACGTCTTCTGCATTGGCAGCTGGGTCCTTTACCACTAGCGCCACCTGGTTAACCCTGACAGGAATATATAGCATTATCTTTTTTAAACACATCTATGATAAAACTCTAACAGACTGTGTTTTGTGTGTATGCTCAGACATGTGCACAAAAGTTTGACCATGTGAAAGTGTACTAAAGCGTGAATATGCATTTTGAGTTAGTGCGTTACTCCATGATGTATTTACCCGTGTGAGCCCATGGGCACATTTATGGGCTGGAAGGCATGGTTCAGTCACTTGACAAGTGAATTGTAACACTTCTGCCCCAGAAGCATGTGGGTATTGGGAAGCATCCCTGAGTGCAAAGGGGATTTTAGTCTGAGAGGCCGAAGGCACCTCCTGTGTGCTATGCACACCATCCCTCAGCACCTTTGTACATAATGGCTTTTTTACTGGAATACTCTTCCCTCTTCCCTCAAAATTTTACCTACTAATTCTTACCACTTTTTAGATTTTTAGCTTAGAGTTCACACTCACAAGCCTTGCCTGTCTCCTTAGAGTAGATCAAGCCTCTGTTTTGGAATTTCACAGATGCCCATCTTTTATAACACTTATCATAGTTTGTGATTATATATAATGAGTACTGTTTGAACAGTTCCAGCTACCATCATAAATTCATGAAGGCAGTATCAAGCCTCTTTTACTCATATTGAATTCCCAATCCCTAGCAGAATGCCAAGCACAGGTTAGGTAATCAATTTCTGAGGGCAATAGTACAAGAAAGACAAAACCCTGGACAAGCTGGATCCATGGCAGTGGAATCAACTACAAATCTGGCTACCAAGGACAGTAGCTTTGTAAATTCGATGAGATCAGGGAATCTTAGAACTCAGCCTGATTCCTGCTCTATTGCTGTCTCAGGTATCAGGATCAAATCCAAAAATTGAGAGCCAACCGTGGGATGGAGTTCAGGGACAATAAAAATAAGAAGCTGTGCCCACTTTTCAGTCTGGCTGGTGGTAGAGAGCCCCAAAGAGCACAGATTATGTGGTGGCAGCTCCAACAGGACACCAAATCTGGGGAACCTTTGGGAGGACACATGGAAGGCTGCAGTCCTCAGCTTGCCCTCCTGTGTTTCCTGTGCCTCTTTTTCTTCTAACCTCATAGCTTTCAGTTTCCCCTCCAAGCCCTCCCATCCATGCAGAGATAGTTCTTATCACCACCTTTCCTCCTATACACCCCCTCTTTTCTCATAACCCACAAAGAATCAGACTCAGGCAGCAGATGACATTGGAGATTTGGTGTAATTGTGTCTCACGGTAGGCGTTAGCAGAACTCAGACCGTGACCCCATGATGGTACAGTGACAGGGGTGGTTGGGTCACTTACAGCACCCCCACCCCGTTCTGGCTCTCATTCTTCCTCACTGACTCTGGAACAACATTGTCTCTGCAGTAAAGAGCATCATAGTAAATTTGCTTCATAGTGCAGCTGCATTCAAGAATGGCTGGGGGTGGTGGGTAGTTAGGGAAGGGGGCTATGGGGGGAAAGACACAGAGGGAAAGATACGGTCTGAACAACTACGGCTCCTACAACTGCCTCAGCTTCTCCACAGCAGCATCCACATCACCTCCTGTGGCAATGAGGGCCTGGAGATTGGCTTCAGGATTCAGGAAGCCCATGGCCCGCAGTTGCTCTAGCTGCACTCGGAAGTGAGTCTCGGGTGTCGGCTGCTGGGGGTTGGCGCCAGTCAAGGCTTGCAACATCTGGAGGAAGGGGGTGGAATGGAGGCCCAGCTCCATAGAGCCCTGTGCTGAGGGAGCCTCAGGAGCTGGGGCAGGCGAAGGCTCCTCAGGCACAAGGGAACCCTCTCGAGGCTCTGTATCTCCCGCCATACTTCCCAGCCCTGTTAGACAAGGCATGAACCAGAGGAAGAGACGAGGGGCTTCAGTAGCCAGGATCTGCAGACCCTGCTCAATCTGCAGCAGGGCATGCATGGCACGCGGGTTTGCCATGGCTGCCTGAAGGTGCAGCAGCAGTGGCAGTTGCCAGCGCATCTCGTCCTGCAGCTGTGGGGCCTGATTCATGCTGGTTGGCCTCAGAGATCTTGGATAAGCTGGTGGCGGCAGCCAGACATGCTCAGGAATTCCAGCAGTCGCTGCTGCGGGCAAAGGTGGGGAAGGAACAAGTGGGGTCCTGTTGGCAGCAGGCCCCAGCCCAGAGACAAGATCAGGCATGTGGGTGCTGTGGCCAGTGGAGCCGTTCCCTGCACCATCTTCACCTCTATCTTTTCTAGCACTCTCCGTGGGATACTTCAGGAAGCCTGGGCAGGTGGGCTTTCCCTTGATTGCAACTGACTTCTTGGGGAGAGCCTGGCCTGACTCAGGTTCCTGGGATGAGGCTGAAGCTGGAGGAACTTGGCTTCCTGGTGGTGGAGGTGGTTCTTGGCTTGGACTGAGGGTAGATGCCATCCCCTGCAGATAGGTTCCCAGGGAGGTCTCGTGCAATTGTTGGAGATAGTCATAGAGCCCTATATTCCCCAGAATATTGGGAATCCTATTTCTAAGTTCAGATATATCCTGGTCCCCAGGCCTCCTGCCCCTCGTGCCAGCTGAGCCTGCATATGTGGAAGTCCAGGGGTTGGGGAGAGGGTCACAATTCTCCGTCCTTGAGGGTTGGCTGCTGCTGTTGGTAGCATTAGCAGTAGTAGTGGTGGCAAAGGGATTGCCACCAAACTGCTCCTGGACTGCATTAAACATGGGGTCCATAATATCTGTATACATGGTTCGGAGCACATTGTAGCCACCCGGGATGCTCTCCAGGTTGCTGAGCGCCCGGTCCTGGCTGCGCATCATCTCTTGCATCATGGCAGGGTTACGTAGAAACTCCAGAGTCTGCCGCATGATTTCAGGATTGTTGAGAATGTGCCCAATCTCAGGGTTTTGCTGGATCAGTTGCTGCATACGGGGGTTGTCAAGAACCAGCTGGTGCACCAGGCCGGTGTTGGACAGCAGACCCTGGATGAAGGGGTCGTCAATGATCTGAGCCACAAATTCAGGCACAGATATGTGCTGCCACACCAGTGAGCTGGGCTGGTCCAGGAAACCACCCGAGCTCAGGCCGAGCCCACTGAGGCCCGTGAGGACACCCAAGCTAAAGGTAGGTGGCCCATCTGCTGGGTAAATGGAGCTCGGCTGAGGGAGGGACCCAGGGCTCGGGGCTGGGGTAGGGACTGAAGCAGCTGGGCACTCGTTGCCCATGGTGCGATGCTGCATCTTGATGACCAGGTGGACGGTGAGGCCATCTCGGACCCCGCACTGTGCCAGCGAGTCAGGGTCCTTGAGGATTTTGCCAGCAAAGATTAGGATCAGCTGATCAGGATGGGCCTTGAAGCGCTGGGATATCTCTTCCTTCAGCTGCTGGATGGTGCAAGTGTCTGTGACTGAGAAATCCTCCTTGTCCTTAGGCGTCTTCACTGTCACCTTGATGAGGTGGGGATCCTGGACCAGCGCTGGGCTGCCCTGTGGCAGGGCCTCTCCACTTTTGGCCATGGTGGGCAGCAGGAGGCCCAGGTCTGTGGGGACACAGCTGGGGGGAGGGGGGTGGGAGACCGACATCATCCTTCTGGGCAGTGGTGAAAGGAAAGGTGAGTAGGGGGAGGATCTGGGGTCTCAGGGTGGGGGAACTAGACGGTCCACACAGAAGGGGCTGTGAGGGCATGGGATAGGATGCCTTGGGAGGATTTGGGGTTGGAAAGATGTTGAGGGTCATGGGAGGAAAATCTGAGGCCCTAGGAAAGAGGTTGCTAGTTGATGAATGAAGGGCAAGTGCAGCCTGAAGGACCTGGTTTGGGGAATACATACCAATCAGCTGTGGCCCCGTCCTTCCTCTTAAACAGGACTCCAAACTGCCCTCATCTTGCTGAACAGCCACCCCTGAAGCCTTCTGCACCAGAACTCACTCTACCGGGTCACCTCTGTGATCTCAGCACTGACATCACGGCCTCATACAATGGATTCTTGCGACTTCTCCAAGGTACTTGGGATTCCTGGGGGCTTCGTCTTCCCCCACACTTCAACTCTTCTACTTCCATTATTTCAATTGCCTTCTTCATAGTGAGGGTTCTGGGCTGACCCTTCCTTCTCACCCCAAGTGTTCTGCTTTCACACAACCTGGTAGGTCATATGTGGATATTCAGGCAGGGGTTGGACAATTAAGAAAGGCTTCTTGAGCTCTTATGTCCCCACAAAGACCCCAATTCAGGCTACTTGCTAGCTGTGCCTCTTGGCATTGTTGTCTTCCTATGTCCTCTCTGATTCAATATTAGACATGATATATCAATCAACATATTGACTTTCTGATGAGTAGGATATAGAGTATGAAAGAGAGGTTCAGGATGAAATAAACTTTTATTTTACCTTTTTTCCCTATTATTATTATCCCTCAGAAAAATTCAAAGAGTGGATTGGCTATTTATTGAGGTAAAAAGACCAGGAAATAAGGCTGTTAAACAGAAAATTAAGTACAGTTTTATATATATATTTGAGATGTCTATTTCATATCCAAATGGAAATGTTAAGAAGGTAGTTCTACACTGTGAGGCTGACTTCATCAGCATCAACCGAGTATGCGGAACTGTGTGTGTGTGTATAGTAAAAGGACAGAGGTAAAAAGACTGAATTATGGACAGTACGATATTTAGAAGTCTGAAAGATTGGATGAATTCAGCAAAGGAAATTGAGAAGAAATAAAACATTAAGTCAGAAAAGGAAATTAGAGAGAGAAAGAAGTCAAATGAAGACAAAGTTTAAAAACAAAGAGAGTAAACAAATGTGTCAAATGATTCTGCTAGTAAGTGAGGAATGAGAACTGGCTACTGCATTTGAACGAGAGAGACCAGTTAGACTGAGGGCCACGGTGAGACCCAGTCTGGAAGAGTGGTGAGGCCAGAAAACGTGACCGGAGTGGGTTTAAAAGTAAATGGGTTGGAAAGGAAGTGGATCCAATAAGAGTAAATGAGAAAAGGCTGATGGCTGCACAGAAATGGGGACTTTTTGTTGTTGTTGTTTTGTTTTGTTAAGATGAGACAATTATAATAGACTTTTGTTCTAATGGGAACAATCCAATGAGGAAGAACACAGTGATGCAGGAGAAAGAGAAAACAGTTGCAAGAACAAATTGTTAAGAAGATAGAGGGACTGGAATCAAATGCTCAAGTGAAGAGTTTGATTTAGGATCATAGATAGTTTATTCATTAAAACAGCATGCAGGGTGGAGTATACAGGTATAGATGCAAGTTAGTTGATTGACTTAATGGCAGACAAAGGTGAAAGTCACTTTTGATCACTTTTGTCTTCTTGTTGGAATAAGGAAAATATCATCTGAGACTGAGAATAGATAGTAAAGGGCTGTTGAAGGTTTTAGAAGAGCATAAGAGGTATGAAATAATCATCTCAAAGAATAAGGGAGAGAATTGGCTAGAGCGTTAGATCTCCAAGTGTGGTCCTTAGAACAATATCATCAGCATTACCTGGAAATTGTCAGCTATGCAAAATTTGTAGGCCTATGAAGATTCAGCTATGCAGAATCTACAGGCCTTCCTGTAGATCCACAGAATCAGAAACCCTTGGAATGAAGCTCAGAAATCTGGGGGTTTTAACACACCCTCCAGATGATTTATGATACAGATTCTAGAAAAAAGCATTAAAATAAGAAAATGTATTAGCCATACAAACAGACCAACTAAAGCCTTGGTAATAAATTTAAATAAGACTAGTCAGCACAGTTATATGATTTTCTGTGCCTACACAGAGATTAGGCAGGGTTGGATGTAACTGTTATAACCATTGTGAGTTTGCTAGGTGGGTATTGTATCAGAATAATTATGATAGATTGAGTAGTGTTGAAGCTAGAAAACTATGTTTGGGAACCTCAAGTAGGTACATGGAGGACAGGTACCCCGCTTCTAAGTCCACAGAGAATGAAAGAAACAGTCATCACCGCTGGAGAAGCAGTCTTCTCAGTGAACACCCAGATATTAGTCACAGCAAAAAGGTGAGGGAACACTGTGAGGGAAGGTTGTAGGTATGAGTTTCACTGTTGCTAAACTGCATCCTAAAAGGTAGGGTGGGAAAAACTGACAAGTGGAAACTGAGTCAGATGAGGGAATTTCAGAGCATATTGAGAGAATCAGGAAGATAATCTGGAGAATTGGGGCTCCTTATGTAAACTGAGGATAAAAGGTTTAATTGGATTAATAGAGATATCTTAATGGGGAGGTGAAAAATCTGTTTCTAGCTATAATTTTCTTTCTTGAGGGGGCTTCCCTGTGGCTCAGATGGTAAAGAATCTACCAGCAATGCAGGAGACCCGGGTTTGATCCCTGGGTGGGAAAGATTCCCAGGAGAACGAAATGGCAATCAGCTCCAGTATTCTCAGTCAGGTTGGAATTTGTCCTGCATTTCTCCAACTCTGAGTCTTTGTCACTCAGTTGTGTTTGACTCTTTGTGACCCTTTGGACTATAGCCCACCAGGTTCCTCTGTCCAGGGGATTTTTCAAGCAAGGATACTGGAGTGGGTTGCCATTTCCTTCTCCAGGGGATCTTCCCTACGCATGGAGAGAACCTGCATCTCCTGTGTCTCTTGCATTGCAGCCAGATTCCTTACCCACTGAGTCAGGCTTCCCTTTTGGCCCAGACAATTAAAGAATCCTCCTGCAATGACAGACACCCTGGGTCAGGAAGATCCCCTGGAAAAGGGAATGGCTACCCACTCCAGTATTCTTTCCTGGAGAAGTCCATGAGTAGAGGAGACTGGCCAACTATAGCCCATGGGTCACAGAGAGTCAGACATGACTGAGTGACTGTCACTTCACTTCACTTCTTTCTTGACCTGTTTCTTTTTGATAGGTCATGGTGGTGGAGTGGGATCTTTGGCAGCAGATTTACTGAAGCACTGGGAGCTTAATGAAGCTTCCTTTGCTCTTGCTGATGGTCCTGTCAGGGCTGAAAGATGGGTGACCTATGAGGGCCACACAAATACGCATATCCCTCACCTCCTCCACTGCTCCAGTGTTCCTGCTTCCAGCTTTCTCTTCTACGAGAGTATTCCCCTCTCAGCAGCCAGACTGACATATTGAACCACTCCATTCCTTCGCTAAAACCCAGCAATGATTTTCTTTCGTATTCATAGTAAAATCCAAAGTGATCACCAGATATACAAAGCTCTTCATGATTTCTAATAATTCTCTTCCCCCTCGACCCTGCATTGTTTAGTTCACTCCTCTCCAGCTACACTGTCCCTTGTTATTCTTCAAACACAAGAGTACTCTTATCTCACAGTTTATCCTCTTATGCAGCCTTCTCTGACTGGAACAATGCCTGGAATTGTATGTTTTGCTCTCCCAAGTCCTTCTGATTTCTGCTTAACTGTCTCCTTTCAGAGAGGCCTTCCCTGATGATCCCCCATTTAGAAGAGCTTATCCATTGCATTTTTCTTTATAGCACTTATCAGCACCTCATATAGCTATACATTCAGCTGAATTTCCTAGAGTAAGGAATGGTAACCTACTCCAGTATTCTTACCTTGAGAATTCCATGGACAGAAGAGCCTGGCAAGTTGTAGTCCACGAGGTTGCAAGGAGTTGGACACCATTGAACACACATACATGTATTTCCCTCTTTTCGTATGAGTATGTTACAACTGTCTTCCCTACGTGTGTGTCTGTTTTGGGTCTCTAAGCATTTGTGTGCAGCTGTCTATACACGTGATTATGTGTACTGTGTGGTAACTTTATATGCCTATATATGTGAATCTTTGGCCGTTAGCCATGTGTGCATATGTGTTTGAGGTTATATGTGAGCATGACATGATATCTGTACATGTAATTCTGTGGGTTCAAATATGATTTTCTATTTGAATATATGCATGTGGTTGTGTGTGTGTGTTCTCATGCATGTATGGTAGGTGAGGTAGGGTTATTACACATTGACAGTTGCCTTTTTTGTAAAAAAAAAAAAAAAGCCAAACTTCAGATGGGGTCAAGTTGATGTAGCCATTTTATTGACAGGTCTCTCAGCTATGGCCAATGGTCTACTATTCAGTAAAGAAAGCACTGTTTGGTTTTTCCCATTCTAGGACTTCTCCTGACCAGAAGCACCAGAAAAGATGAAGGCAGATGAGGTAGTCAAACGGGTTGGCAGGCAGGTAGCAAAGCAAATGGGTAGGCCCAGTGGTTAGGATCCCTGGGATCTCCTGAGCTGCTGGATGGCAGCATTGGTGTCTCCCTCAGTGGCAATGAAGGCCTGCAGATTGGCATGATGGTTTTCAAATCCCATGGCCTAGAGAGATTCCATTTGCTTGCTGAAACAAGTCTCAGGGGCTTGTAGAGGGTGGGAAGCATCTCCAGCTAGGGACTGTAGCCTCTGTAAGACTGTTGCTGATTTGGGACAGGACTCAGGTCCTTTAGGCTCAGCCATATTGGACACATCCCAGGTCCAGGGCACTGTGTCAGGGTAGCTGCAGCTGGGTGCAGGAAGCCAGCCCAGGCCCCATAGGTAGGGGGCAACCCAGGGTAGAAGAACAGGAACCTCAGTGGTCAACAGCTGCAGACTCTGCTCAATCTGCAGTATTGCTTGTGATGCTTTAGGGTTGGCTAGAGCTATAAGTATATCGGACAACTGAGTCTGCTGCAGAAATGCAGGCAGTTGCTGCTTCCGCTGTTCACTCAGCTGGGGCACACTCATGAACAACATCATCTGGGCTGCCAGGGAAGAGTTGTTCAAAAGCAGTTGCATCATGCTTCCTGTGATCTTGGAGCTGGTCTCCTCATTTGATTGCTGGAGATCATCTAATTTCTGGTCAGAGCTATCTAGAGAAATGGTGGCATCTTTGTCTTCTGCCTGGGGCAGCTGGTTGAGCTCTCTGCTAGGTAAGGCTGGTACCCCAATTGGCTGCTCCACTGAACAAGCATGACTCTGACCATTAGTGGAAGTAGAAGTACTGGCCCTGGAAGTATGATTTTCCATGTTGGGGGTAGAATTGGCTGAAGTGATTGAAGATACACCTTGAGAACTAGCATAGATGACTCGGGCTGTAGGGGGCTGTGAGAGATGTTCCTGCTGTTCCTGGGGTGTTGGTGGAGATGGGAGTGAAAACTGGACTTGCTCTGGCACTTGTCCTCCCAGGAGAGCTGTGAAAATGTTGCTGCCAAGTGGATCTTGTGTGCTGTTGAGCATCTGATCATTGAAATCAGCAGAACTCTGACCCAAGGCATTGTCCCATCCTGGGACAGTCTCTAAGCCTACATATGACTGTGGGTTTGGTGGACTGTCAAGATTCTGTGAAGGTTGCTGGATCTGCATTATCTCTTGAATCACTGCCAGGTTCCTGGCCAGCTCCAGAGTCTGCCACAGGATCTCAGAATTGTCAAGGATGTGTGAGACCTCTGGGTTCTGCTGCATCAATTGCTGCGTGTTTAGGTGTTCTGAGATGAACTGTCTCATGAAGTCTGTGTTGGACAGGAGTTGCTGGATGCTAGGATTCTCCAGTATCTGTGCTATGCACTCTAGACTACCCACTTTCAAGTCCTGGGTGTGCACCTTGGGCACATCCTCTGAGAGAGCTGATTCCACTGGGGTGTAACCCATACCAGCAGGTTGGTATATCCCACTGCTGTTTCCTTTGGTGTTTTTGTCCTGGTGGCCGGGCTTATTGGTCAACAAGTCCTGGGAGAAATGGGCTAGGGATCTAGAGCCATTTTTGGACTTGATGACCACGTGGATGGTGTGACCGTCCAGGATCCCCCTCTGGCTCAGCACGTCATGGTCTTTAAGAAGACGGCCCATGAAGACAAGCACTAGTTGGTCCATTTGGCATTTAAAGTGAGCCGATAGCTTCTCCTTGAACTGCCTCACCGAGGTATCATTGGCTATCACAAAGTCTTCCTGCTTGCCTGGTGTCTTTACTATCACCCGAGGGACACCCAGAGAGATGTTCTTCTCTGCAGGCAGCCCTGAATGATGCCCACACTGGGCCATCCTGGGTGTTCGAGTGATGGCATGCAGCATGGACCTTAGTGGATGGGCAGATGGGGAGCAGGTGGAAGCAGGGGCAGAGGGGTGGGGATGGACAAATACTTCCTCTGGCCTCCGTTTCAGGTGTTGCGTTCTCAGGCCACAGACTGGTTTCCTTGTTGTCCCAAAGGGGATGAGTGACCAGACTGGGGCCAGGTATTTTGTGATGTTGTACCCCCACCCCAGTTCTCCAGACATGGCCCAGCTGAGGCCTGTTGTGGCTACTAATTCATACTTGATATAAGGTAGGCTAAGTGGAGATGACTCATGCCAGGGCCGCCCCTCCCCCGGCTCCACCCACCAAAAGCACAGCTCTTGAGAAAAGGAATATTGTGATGTCAACCCAAGCCTCACAGTCTCCGGCTGAACTAGTTGGAGAAGGAAACCTATCTGGGGAGTCTGGGTCCTCATAATTAAAGAAAACAAGACACTTTTGACAGGAAATAGAGGGCAAAGTTCTCAGAATACAACTATTAAAAGTACAGACTGCTTAGTCATGGTTGCTCAGTCATGTCTGACTCTTTGCAACCCCATAGACTGTAGCCCACCAGGCTCCTCTATCCATGAAATTCTCCAAGCAAGAGTACTGGAGTGGGTTGCCATTTCCTTCTCCAACAGACTGCTTACGTAGTCCATGTATTTCTCTGTGGTGCTGTGTGTGAGTCCCTTGTGGAGATATCAGGCTTGTGAATGAAAAGCTGGGTCTACTGAAATCATACATAAAACCACAAAGCTGTAGGTAAGAAAGAAATTTCTCCCACAAGAAGGAGTTTATTCGTTTTTTTAGTGCTCTGGAAAAAGTGAAGCCTTAGAAAGGAAAGGTGGCACTAGTGGTAAAGAACCTGCCTGCCAATGCAGGAGAGGTAAGAGATGCGAGTTTGATTTCTGGGTCAGGAAGGTTCCCTGGAGGAGGGCATGGCAACCCACTGTAGTAGTCTTGCCTGGAGAATCCCATGGATAGAGGAGCCTGGAGGGCTATGGTCCATGGAGTCACAAAGAGCTGGACATGACTGAAGCAACTTAGCACATAGAAAGGAAAGTAGAGCAAGACAAAAGCTTTTTAAATAGAAGAGAAGGCTGTTTTTTTTCTCTGGGTCAAGATTCTGGGATTCTAGACTTAACTGAGAGCGTTCTCATGCAGTGGGAAAAGATTTCCTCTATCCTAGAAGCAGGAGAAGGGCTAAACAGGGAAAATCCTCCTAGGAAAAAAAAGGAAAATCCTCCTAGAGGCATAACAAACTGAAGGTGAATGAATCATTCCTTGCTAAGTATTTTTTATTCGCTTATAACTTGGTCTTTTCTACACAGTGCTACAGCAGAACTTTTAAAATAATTTCTTTCAATGTCCTAGTCCAGTCCTGAGTTGCCTACCTTGGTGTTGAAGCATTAAGGGGGAAAGTTGTCTGTAAATCAAGAGGTGAGTGTAGAGTTGACTTAGCAGTGAAATTCCTAACAGTTAGGCATCTAAAAGCCAACATCTTTTATTTTTTATGTGGCTAGCCGATGAATTTTCTGTTAAAGGACATATTAAAACATTTTTATGTTTATTGATATTTGGGTATGGATGGAGATATTGTATATGTAAGAGTGGGAATGCATGTCTGATTTGGATATATATTTGTAAATGTATGTATATGTGAAAGTGTAAGCATGAGACAGTGTGTGTGAAGTATTCTGGTATCCTCTGTGTGACTGAGAAGACTTTAGGATCTGAAATCTTGAACATTCCACGTACCTGCATGGACAGGAAGTATATCATATCATCTTCAGATACATACATCAGATAAGTGACAAGCAGAAAGTCTTGGCCTGAGCAAAGAAACTACTGACAGTTAGCCAGCAGACTGCCACTCTCATATCAAATGATTCCTTATATAGAAGATCTGGATCTTTAGCCCAATCCATGTCAGAGTTCTTCATGCCTCAGCCTTCCATTGCTTAATTCCTAGAGAAGGATTCAGGTCTAAGGCCCTCTCTCAATTCATTCAAAGTGAAATTGATCCAGACAGTGAAACATTAATTTTCACACAAAGACACTGCCTCTTTTCTCCCCAGGTACAGCATAGGAGGTTGGGGATAAGATAAGAAACTTCCGTGTCTCACTTTAATGATCAACGCCCTTGGATCTTCAGCACTAGAACCAGAGGATCTCAGCCTCAGATGTGGAGAATTCTAAACCTAACTCAACAGACTCCTACAACTGGAGGAGCTGGAATCACAGTTTTCAAAACACAGATGAGATTTGTTTTAAAAACTATGAATCCAGTTCCTACAACACTAGGTTTCTGGTAAAGAGGGGGTAACATTTCCCAATGAAACTTCAATCAGATCGCCCCATACCACTATTAAAGAGACCTTTAATGTGCTGATTGAGATATTTATTGTCAAGAACTAACTAGATATAATCAGTGTATCCCAATCATTAGAGCTGATGGCCATTTTGAGGAATGGTCCACCTGGAGGGTAAGAAGGCCACACTTCTATAAATCCTCTGCCCTGAGGTCTCAGGGTCTGGAGGATTTTTTCAGTATGACAGCTTTGGGAGGTGCCCAGCCCCAAAGGGCGTTTTGGTTGGTGGTCTTGGTAACCTATGCTTCAGTTTCAGGAAGCCAAAGTCATAAATATTCAGGAAACCATCACTGTAGACATAGAACCAGTGATCAGAAGGTTAGTAATTAATGCCTTATGGTGTTTCTAGCATCTTATCCAACATGATGCTGAGACAGCACTCCCACTCTGTGGTGGTATCAAAAGCATAAAAAAATCTCTTCTTGGCCAGTGCTCAGTGGGCATAAGGCATATAGCACCCTGCCAGCCACGAAGGTCCCTGGCACGGCTGGCTTGTACTGGCTGGTGTGCCAGGTTTTCTCTACTTATAGAGTGCTAACATTGAAATGACTCACAACCGGGTAACCTTCGGCCACCTCAGTGGCGTAGAGCACCCACAGCCCCTTATCATCGCTAGCAAAATATAAATCCTTCCAGGGCACACCAGCGTAGGAGAAGCAGTTGTTGTAGGTGGCACCGGACAGCAGACATTGTAGCACCAGAGTGTTAGAAGCAAGGTCCACCTTGGCCGTGTCTGCTGTGCCGTAGTAGTTGAAGTACAAGAAGTTCTTGAACAGAGTATTGCCACTGCCATCACTGTAGCCCATTTTCCTCTCCTCATAGTTCTGCAGCAGTATCAGATCTTCGTAGGATTTGTATAGCCAATAGTAGTCAAAGTACCTAGGCCAAGCCTCACACCAAGATCATCAGGGTTAAAAAAGGTTTAAAAAAAAAGAGAGAGAGAGAAAGAGAGAAGTCTGGGACTTCCCTGGTGGTCCAGTGGTTAAGAATCTGCCTTTTAATGCAGGGGACATGGGTTTGATCCCTGGTCAGGGAACTGTGATTCCACATGCCCTGAGGCAGCTAAGCCTGTACACGACAACTACTGAGCACAAGAGCCACAACGAAAGATCCCAACTAAGACTCGATGCAACCAAATAGATAAATACATAAAATACTAAGAATAAAAAGACAAAGTGAGTGTCCTAACAGTCGGGGCTTTGGGAGTCAACCAGCACTGACTTGTAATCTCTCTTCTTTTACCTACAATATATTATGACAACACATATCTGTAAAAAAAAAAAATGTGGTAACAGTAATAATATTAAAATCAACTGCAATGATGCCCAATGGGCACTGCTGCTGCTGCTAAGTCTCTTCAGTCATGTCCGACTCTGTGCGACCCCATAGATGGCAGGCCACCAGGCTACCCCATCCCTGGGATTCTCCAAGCAAGAACACTGTAGTGGGTTGCCACTTCCTTCTCCAATGCATGAAAGTGAAAAGTGAAATTGAAGTTGCTCAGTTATGTCCGACTCTTCACGACCCCGTGGACTGCAGTCTACGAGGCTCCTCCACCCATGGGATTTTCCAGGCAAGAGTACTGGAGTGGGGTGACATTGCCTTCTCCACAATGGGCACTATACATGCATTATCTCATTAATTATAGTAAAAGCACTGTAAGGAAAGTTTAAAGAGCCTTGGGTATAGCAGAATTTGTTCTTGAGATAAGACCAGGCTGGGGATACAACTGCTTTGGATTATGATGGGATTAGAAATTCCAGACAATGGGTTTATGAAGGAAGCTTGGGGCAGTCTGCACCATCCTTAACCCATGAAAGGAACATTAGGAAGTGACCTGTTAGGCCTTGGCTAAGAATATCCAGGGGCATGCTTAAAATAGAGAGAGGAAGCTGAGCTGGGGCCACAAAGAAACCTGCATTTAGCGTATAGTAGGACTCCTTTGGAATAAACCTTGTTGCGGAAGAGAAATTATCTTGGGCTCACCTGGCATCTGCAGGCAGAGGGGCCACCCAGTAGAGGGAAGAGTTTGGGCTGGGTGTTGAGTCTTGGCCTCAGGCACTTGTCTTGTACAAGAAGTCTCTACAATTAAGCTGTACCATGAGGGATTTGACAGACTTCCCTCATAGCTCAGTTGGTAAAGAATATGCCTGCAATGCAGGAGACCTGGGTTCAATTCCTGGGTTGGGAAGATCCTCGTGAGAAGAAAATGGCAACCCACTCCAGTATTCTTGCCTGGAGAATCCCATGGGCAGAGAAGCCTGGCGGGTTAAGGTCCAGGGGGTCACAAGAGTCAGACACGACTTAGTGACTAAACCACTACCACAAAGGGTTTGCTGACTTTCTGGAGGCCTCCGTGGGCACAGGAACCTAGAGAAGGGTTCAGGTAAGGTATGAGCTAGGAGTGAAGCATATAGCACACTGGAATCAGACTATGAAAGTATAATAACTACATGTGTCTGGAGGCCTCCGTGGGCACAGGAACCTAGAGACGGGTTCAGGTAAGGTATGAGCTAGGAGTGAAGCATACAGCACGCTGGAATCAGACTATGAAAGTATAATAACTACGTGTGCATTTTAGTGAGTGTCCATATACTTGAATGCATTTATATATGTATAAGAGAAATGATTTGCAAGAATAAAGGTTAGTGTGTATGTCTGATTGTTGTACTGTGCTTAGTCACTCAGTTGTGTCTGACTCTTGATTATGAGTGTGTTTATATGTCTGCGTATGGGTATGCTTACGTTCAAGAGTGCATCTGTCTCAGTCTGCATCCCTTTGAGACATACCAAACAAGGAAATGAAAGCCTTATTCTCCATCAGGATCTTTACTGCCCACCTTTCAGTCCCCTTAGTACACCACAGTGAACCCTGCATCCCCAACTCTGCCCCTGGGGAGAGGAGACCTTGGGAAATTCAGTCTGAGGCCTCACTAGGGTGCAAGGGTGAACCAAGGTGGCTGGAGGTTTTTTCTTTTTCCTTCTCACTCTCAAACTCCCTTAGCTGGCTCTCAAGGACATCCATGTCTTGGTGGATAGCATGAAAGCTGCACTGGTCAGAGTCAGCCAGAAGCCTGAGTGTGAGGTTGGCATTAGCTACCTATGGAAATGCAGAGCCAGGGATGTGGGTCACAGAGTGTTACTCGGAACTGAACTCAGTTTCCCTTATTTCTCAGCTCAGAGTTTTCTTCCCCAGAAAGAAGAGATTTTGGAAACTGTCAGATTTTTGAGATTAGATAAAATGGAAGGCTGTAGAGGCAACAAATATTTATTCATTCATCCACATACTTGGCTCTCCAGTTGATAGAGGAGGTCCCTAGTCCCACCCACTTCTCCCCTGACTTTAAGCTGGATCACCAACTCCTGGGCTCCCTCCAGCTCCAGGCACAGCAGAGTGAAAGCTGGAGTCTCACAGGAGGCAGCAAGGGCAGCAGGATTCCTGGGTTCTAGGATGTGGTTCATCTCCAAGAACTGGTTACTCTGATCTTCACTGGCAAATGCATGCTCACTGACCTGGACATTGGGGGATGAACACTGGCTCATCCTCCTGGTGCCACACAGTCTACAAAACACCCTCATATCTGCCACCTAATTTGCTTCCAATAAGAGCCCTCGAGGTGAGCCCAAGGTGCTATCCCCATCTCATAGCTGAGGACACTCAGATTCTTTTCACTGAAAAAAAAAAAAAAAAGCTCTTGCTCCTGCACCACCCACATTCTCTCTTCTTTTATCTGGTTATAGCCCCACTCTCAGGACTGCACTGACTTGTAGCTTGCTATCTGATCTTATTCCAGCAGCCTTTCCCAGAAGGTCCATGAGTAACCATTACAGAAAGCGACTGCCCATATCACACTGCTGATGCAATATTTTTATTCACTCATCCTCACAGCATCAATTCTAAGCTCACTGGCCTGGCTCACAAGTCTCTCGACATATTGCCCCTACTTTAACTTTTCAGCTCAAATTTTCCTGTCTCCCAGGTCTCCTGCATTACAGACAGATTCTTTACCATCTGAGCCACCAGAGAAGCCCCTCCTTTGTACGGTCCTTCCATTTCCAAGCCTCCTCTTGTCCTATATGCTCTTTCCATTTTCCAGTGGATTCTAGCCATTAATTTATTCATTAACATAGAAAGTACTTCTTGCATAAGCCTTTCTATAAAATATGACCAGTGAGGGTCCCAAAACAGTACTCAGGATCCATCCTCAGCTCTTCCTCTTCATCCAGGCTCAAACCCATGCTGGGTCCAGGAGAGGCTGTGCTTGCATAACTTACAGTTTGGCAGCCCCAACTTGAGGCTCCAGCACTCACCTTGGACAGCTCCTGCTCATACATGCCCATAAGCTTCTGGGCTGTACTTTGTAGCTGCTCCAGCTGCTGCAGGGGGATGAGGTAGTTCAGCAGGTAAACCGCACCATGGCATAAGCCATCCTCATCCACACAGACTAGTATACTACTCAGCCATTGCAAAACATGGTGATTAGAACATTAAACATAAAATGTGGGAGAGAAGGCTGACTCTGCTCTGAAGTGACTGAGACCTTTCTCTGCATAGGAAGTTGCTCTTGACTATCTAGGCATCCTTCTGTCATGGGTTTGAGAGATCCTTGCCTTGATTTCTTGGAATTAAAGTGCAGTTCTTTTCCAGCTCTTACTGGTAGGGCCACTCTCACCCTACTTCGTGTACTAGCTGGATCTGCACGTAACGGAAGCAGACTTTTTCCTGATGCTCTGTCAGTTCAGTTCAGTTGCTCAGTCATATCCGACTCTTTGCAACTCCATGGACTGCAGAACGACAAGCTTCTCTGTCCATCACCAACTCCCAAAGTCTACCCAAACCCATGTCCATCGACTCAGTGATGCCATCCAAGCATCTCATCTTCTGTCGTCCCCTTCTCCTCCTGCCTTCAATCTTTCCCAGCATCAGGGTCTTTTCAAATGAGTCAGTTGTTCGCATCAGGTGGGCAAAATATTGGAGTTTCAGCTTCAACATCAGTCCTTGCAATGAACACTCAGAACTGATCTCCTTTAGGATGGACTGGTTGGATCTCCTTGCAGTCCAAGGGACTCTCAAGAATCTTCTCCAACACACAGTTCATAAGCATCAATTCTTCGGTGCTCAGCTTTCTTCATAGTCCAACTCTCACATCCATACATGACTACTGGAAAAACCATAGCCTTGACTATGTTCATCAGGCACTCTGTCTATCAGATCTAGTCCCTTAAATCTATTTCTCACTCCCATTGTATAATCGTAAGAGATTTGATTTAAGTCATACCTGAATGGTCTAGTGGTTTTCCCTACTTTCTTCAATTTAAATCTGATTTGGCAATATAAGGTTCATGATCTGAGCCACAGTCAGCTCCTGGTCTTGTATTTGCTGACCGTATAGAGCTTCTCCATCTCTGGCTGCCAAGAATATAATCAATCTGATTTCGATATTGACCATCTGGTGATGTCCATGTGTAGAGTGTTCTCTTGTGTTTCTGGAAGAGGGTGTTTGCTCTGAGCTGCGTGTTCTCTTGGCAAAACTGTATTAGCTTTTGCCCTACTTCATTTTGTACTCCCAGGCCAAATTTGCCTGTTACTCCAGGTATTTCTTGACTTCCTATTTTTGCATCCCAACCGCCTATAATGAAAAGGACATCTTTTTTGGGTGTTAGTTCTAAAAGGTCTTGTAGGTCTTCATAGAACCATTCAACTTCAGCTTCTTCAGCATTACTGGTTGGGGCATAGACTTGGATTACCATGATATTGATACTCTGTAGACGAGAGGAAAGCTGGTCTGAAAAAAAGGTGTTAGGGGACCAGTATGAGAGAGTCAATTCCTAGGCAGGCTGATAAGAAATTTGGGGTTCCCAAGGAGGAGAAAGGGGTCTGAAGCTCTTGAGGAGGAGATAGGGGTCTGGAGTTCTCAAGGAGGAGAAAGGGACAAAGGTGTTTTCTTTAATCTCAGAGCTGATGATTGCACAACAGAACAACTCATCTCGCTCAAGGATAAGTTTTCCCTTAAACTCTGTACCCATGATTATGTGACAACAATGTATCCTGCTTGAGGACATGTTTCTTCTTCTGAAGAATCTTCTGAATAATCCTGTCATTCTAAAGTGTATGTTGTGGGAGGTCTGGTAAAATCTTTCTATTATTAGTTCTAATCCCGTTATCTTAAAATGTATATTATGGGAGTGGGTCTGGTAAAACCTTTACAATCTTGAGACATTCTTTTTATTTACTGTAATAACCAATTTAAAAAGTATATAGCTCCCTTGCTAAGACTAGCAAGCGGGACACTCTCTGTGCCCCTTCTGAAGTCTATGTCAGAAGGTTTCTCTGTGCCTTTTCATACTTTCATAAAACTCTGCTACACAAAAGCTCTTGAGTGATCAAGCCTGGTCCCTGGTCCTGAAGATAAATCTTCTTCTTCAGAGATCATGAATCCGACACCGTTCACCAAAAGTTATCAAGTGCAAGGGCTTCAGTAACCCCATTATAGAGTTTTAGTATATTCCCACAACTTCACTTTGTCTTGAAGATGGCAGGAGTTCTATATTGTCAAAGAAGGAAAGTGAATATTAACAGCATCATGGGGCACCAGAGTCTGTGCAGCACTTAGAATTCACAAGAAGGTGACAAGGTGTGACTTGTAATTGACATTTTATAGCTGAATGAACTGAGGTGCTGAGAATCTAAAAAACAGCTTTACTAAACCACATGATTAGTAGGTGACCAGCCTACAAGTGCCCCCAGGTCTAGGCCCTGTACTTTTACTCCTGAGGAGCAGAGCTCCGAGCTCTGTTAAGGGAGGTGTGTGAGGTAGCAGACATGGTGAGTGTGGGAGGCAGCTCTCTTGCCTCAGCAGAATAGAGAGAGAGGAGACGTTTCTAGGGATGAGAGATGCGTATCTAGAGGTCTTCTCTCCCTTGCCTATCATCTTACTTACATTGTACTCAGAGTCCAAACCCACTGACTCCAGAGCCAGTCCAACTGGGTTCTACATCTGGCTCCATGACACTGTGTGAATCACTTAGTTTCTCTCTGTCCCAGTGTCCTTGTGTGTAAATGAGGATGATCACTTTTATTTTAAGAATTATAAATGTAGGTAAAGACTGTTTGTTGAACTACCATATGACCTAGCAGTTTCACTACTGAGCATATACCCTGAGAAAACCATAACGCCAAAAGACACATGTACTCCAGTGTTCACTGCAGCACTATTTGCAATAGCCAGGACATGGAAGCAGCCTAAATGTCCACCGACAGATGAATGGATAAAGAAGGTGTGGTACATATATACAATCAGTACTACTCAGCCATAAAAAGGAACAAAAGTGTGCCATTTGCGGAGACATGGATGGACCTAGAGACTGTCATACAGAATGAAGTCAGAAAGAGCAAAACAAATATCATATACTGACACATTCATATACGGAATTTAGAAGAACAGTACAGATGAACCTATTTCCAGGGCAAGAATAGAGACATAGACATATGGAGACAATGCGGGAAGGGGAGGGTGGGACGAATTAAGAGATTGGGATTGAGTAAATACATTACCATGTGTAAAATAGATAGCTAGTGGGAACCTGCTATATAGCCCAAAGAGCTCAGCTCTGTGCTCTGTGATGATCTAGAAGGGTGGGAATGGGGAGGGGGGTCATCCAAGATGGAGAGTATACATGTATATATATAGCTGATTCACTTTGTCGTACAGCAGAAACTAACACAGCAGTGTAAAGCAGGTATACTCCAATTTAAAAAAAGACTCTGAAGTCATTTACGTTAGTTATTATAATTCCCTATGTTCATCTCTCCAGTCTCACTTTGAAGCTCGATGGACCAGCACTAGATGGAAGACTCCTTCCCAAATTGTTGGTTAGGCCTGTGGTGCCAGCTAGAGCCTCCTTACAGAACCTTTAAAAATTAACACGTGTAGCCACTGTTCTCTGAATAGTCACACCCAAAGCTTCTATGGCCTTGCTAGTTAATCTGGCTATGTCTTCAGCTTATAACCCTAGCCCAGTAGCTTGGCTTTTTCAGATAATGAAGCAGAGGTTACATAGCCTATAATAGCCCAGGGAGCCTCATTTATGTCCAGCATCCTGAGCTCAGGGAAGGGGCGGCAAACCTCTGCAAAAGACAGGGCCTCAGAAAACGGCAGGGGTACAAAGCAGAATCCTTCTCTCTGTCCCCTTCCTCCTTGCTTCCCTCTCTCACCCTATGCCCACCCAAACCAAGGGATAGTCAGAGCAGGCAGGGTATCTCATATCCCTTCCATGTGTCCCTAGGTCTCTCCACCTGCACTTTCTCTCACAACCTGTAGCTTCTTGTAAAGGACCAGGGCAATGGAGAAAGTGATCCCAAAGCACAGAGCCCTATCTCTACTTGCTCGTGACGTTTCTCCCCTCCACCTATACCTGAGGCTGTTCTGGGGACACCTGGGACAGCCACAGCATCATGGTCAGGAGGGCTGGGATAGGCTGCCTCTTGGACTAGCTGTAGAAGTGGAGCAAGACCTTTGAACTTCCCTAGGCTCTATCTCTGGTCAGAGTAAACAGTCCCAGAAGGAGGGGTCCAGGTTTGGGCATCTGAAGGTGCTGAGAGTAAGTGAGGGTGTGGGGAGGATCTGGGGGTAGGGTGTGGAAGAAAAGGGCTCTGACAGCCAGACAGGTGTCTCCAAAGATGGGGTAGGAGTGAGTTTCTCACTAAAAACATGGTCTTTCTCCTCCATTCCAAGCTGAGGTCTGACCAGTCCTGCTGGGCCCTCCTGCTCAAAAAGTTTAAGGCAAACCTGAGACATCCTGTGGGGGCCTTGAGATGGGTTCTTTTCAGAGGAGATTATGGTCTTCCTATTGACTTCATTTACTTAGCCATGGACTCTTGGATGAGGGCCAAGCTGCATGTCTGGGAAGACTGCTCTAGTTTATGGAGGAACCACTTCCCCTTTTAAGGAAAGGATCCAAGAGCTTAGGTGAATGTATAACTCCAGAAATACATGCCCAGGGCTCTGTTGGGAAATCTTCAACGAGGGTCATACCCTCAATCTCACTTACAGATTATCATCCTCTGGCTCTCTGATCAAGGCCAGGGATCCATCTTCCATCAACTCCCCTGGCCGGGCCTTGCTATAAGCATGGGATCCACAGGGACCATAGAGGTTAGGGAGATAAGAGAGGAATGAGTTGAAAGCTCTAAGTTGCATGGAGTGGGAAACCTATCCAGAATCAGTGTCCAGGTAGATGTTAATAGAGCTTTGGGGAGGAAAGAAAAGTGGAAGAAGAAATCGAGTGTGAAACAGGACAACTTGTGCCGCTGGGTCATCTCCCTGTATTTAGTCAGCTAAAGCTGATGTGTGGTACTAGACAGAAAAGCAGGAGAAGCCTCTGAGTAAAGTGAGGAAACACCTTAGGGAGGCAGCCACAGTATTGTCCATTCCCTTCTGACCCCCAGAGACAATGTCTCTCAAGGTTTAGATATGAATCACAAAGGTCAGAAACTGTGTCAGTTTCCAGAGCTGAGCTCCATTTTATTCCTATTGTGACATTTCCTCAGCTTTCCCTGTCTTCATCCCTTCAGCCAACACAGAGTTCCTGCTCAGTGTCACACCCTGTACACAGGCCCCACTCAGACCCACCTTGCTTTCACTCATCTGGTTCTGGCTGGACAGAGTGATAGAAAAAGACAAGACCCTGATGACCAGCCTGAGTCCTGGGCCTCCTTGTCTGCCAAAATCCAGGCCCACTGTGTGCCAGGCATCTGTGGAGATCATACAGGGTTAGAAAGAGGAGGAATAGTCTTGGCATGGCAGATTCAGGCAGGGAGAGGTCAGTTCAACGGGCGCTCAGTACCAGCCGCTCTCCCTTTATGGGAATAGGGCTGGGGTGAGCATAGGGCCACCTAGTGGCAGGTGATGGAGATGCCTTGGTGAGAGCCGGCCAGCTTGACCAACTGAGGGAAAATGCTGCAGAAAACAGGGTGCTCATTTGTTCCTGGGGGAAGCCCTCTCAGGGCCCACATCCCTCACTGGTCCCGCCCAGCAGAGCCGAAACAAGCGCCTGAGCCTCTGAGCGATCTGCTGGGTCCTCACTCCGTAGACCACGGGATTGAGGGCAGGGGGCACCACCACGTAGAGGTTAGCCAGGAGGATGTGGACATGGCTGGGCACCGTGTGGCGGCCGAAACGGTGAGCCAGGAAGGAGAAGAGGGCGGGTGTGTAGAAGAGGGTGATGACACTGGCGTGGGCCCCGCAGGTGCCCAGGGCCTTGCGCCGGGCGCCGTGGGAGGGCAGGTGACAGACCGCGCGGAGAATGAGGGCGTAGGAAGCACCGATAAGCCCTAGGTCCAGGACTGGAGAGAGCAGCGTGGTGGCCAGTCCGTACCAGACGTTGGGGCGCGTATCGCCACAGGCCAGCCGAGCCACGCCCATGTGCTCGCAGTAGGTGTGGGGCAGGGTCCGCTGCCCACAGTAAGGCAGTCTCTGGAGCAGGGCCACCGGGGGTGCCATGACACAGGCCCCAAGGGTCACAGCAGCTACAGCCACGAGGCCTACCACTCGCTGAGTCAGCAGCGCCCCATAGCGCAGAGGCTGGCATATGGCCACGTAGCGGTCCACAGCCATGGCCAACAGCACCGAGGACTCAGCAATGAAGGCCACGTGGGCAACAAAGAGCTGGGCTAGGCAGGCCTGGAAGGAGATCTCACCTGACAGTCCCCACAACACAGCCAGAGCTTTGGGCACAGTGGATGTAGCCAGAACCAAGTCAGCTGCTGCCAGAAGCCCCAGTAACTGGTACATGGGTCTCTGAAGTGCCTTGTCAGCTGCCACCAGCCCCAGAAGAAGGACGTTCCCCACCAGAGCTGCCAGGTACAGCAGGCACACAGGCACAGAAAGCCAGGCATGCAAGGCCTCCATTCCAGGTACCCCCAGCAGGACAAAGGTCCCAGGCCCTGAGATGAGCCAGGTCTGGTTGAGAGCAGGCAGTGTGGGATCCAGCCCCATCTCCTGGTTCCACTTGGCTCTGTCACTGCAGGAAACAAAAGAGGTTTTTCCGAGGTAATCACCAGGTCTACAGAGATTTTAGACAGATAGAGGTGGGGATGGGGACTGAGGATGCTACAGCATTTGCTGAGAGCTATCTTTGTGTCAGGCACTGTTCTAGGGCTTTGGTACACACTGACCTACAAATTCCCTAATTGTCTGTGAGTTTATCAATGTTCCCCTCTGTGTGATGGATCAAGGAATTGGTTTCTGAGAAGCTAAACAACTTGCTCCAAGTAATACATCTGGTACATAAAGGAACTGGAATTTGAATCAAAACTCATCTGACTAAAGATGCTCTTCCAACAGTCTTCTCTGGATCAAATGTCTCTTCATCAACCCAGATGATGATTGGAATATGCTGATGCAGATGTTGGAATATGCTTTTCCTGATCACCTGTCCCAGAAAAAGTCATTCCTGTTATCTAACCCTAATCCCTTTAATATTCACTGATGTTAAAGGGATTAAGTATCCACCCTGGGGGAGATATCAATCAGAAGGAAGGAAATATGGAATGGCCATTTTCTACTCCATTCAATGACAAATGCTTATATTAAACTCATGTTCCTAGATCCTTTTCCAGAGGACACTTAATTAGCTTAGACCCACTCTCCCAACATCACAGTCCTCCAGTCTGTCCAGTACTTTTTCCCAGCTGCCCAAGGCCTTTGGCATCCCTCCCCCAACTCCCAGAAACAGACATTAGCAGCTAGGACAGTAAATTTAAACTTAAAAGAAGAGCAAATCAGGGTTTAACCAGTTTTCTCCTCTTATAAACAGTAAAGGGGAGGATTTTAAATAACAATGATGAGCTTGGGTTTGAATAGGATGAGTCTGACATAAGAATGTTAATTAGTGAAAATACTAACATAACAGCTAATGTCAGAATGATGTTTTACAATCTGCAAAGCACACTCACTTACATTTTGCTTTTAATATTGGTATTGACCCTATGAGGTAAGAAAGCACTGAAATTTATCAGAAAGTTTACATATGAAAACTAAGATATGGAGTTATCAGCAAAGAGGCCGTAAAGTCATAAAAATAAAGAAACTCTCCTGAGAAGGCTAGAAAAGGTATAATAGATAACTAGTCCAAAGATAGAGGGCTGGAGAAGGAAAAGGAGACAGTCACTTCCTTTGTTGTTTTTTCTAGGTCATTAAGCTTCCAAGGGAGCCATTCATGTCTATCAGTGAATAACCACAGATTCCAGCTCCTACCAGGATAAAAGAAGTATGTATTTTTAAGTGATCTCAGCTCAGTCTCTATTTATTTACTTTTCCATCAGTAAACTTTTTAAAATATCATCTCTTGGAAAAATCCATGTTCTCAGCGAGATGTAAATAACCAGAAGAATAAGAGATCATCTCTTTTGATATCCAACAGCATTTTTAGCAAGCTGGCACAAAAATACAGAGTACTCACCTAGTCAACTGTGGCTTAATTGAAGATAAACACAGTTCACAAAAACAATAATGGGCTTCCCAGGTGGCTCAGTGGTAAAGAATCTGCCTGATGATACAGCAGACCAGGGCTCAGTCCCTGACGGAAGCAAATGGCAACCCACTCCAGTATTCTTGCCTGGGAAGTCCCATGAACAAAAGAACTTGGCAGGGCTGCAGTTCACTGGGTCTCAAAGAGTCGAACACAAGTTAGCATACAAAAACAATAAAAACAGGCTCTGATTCTCCTAGATAATTTTTTTTACCTTCCTCTGGAGTCTGTTTTCACATGAGTAAGTTTATGTTATGTTAAGTGGGAATATCAACAGGACTTAGCAGATTCTTTTCTAGCTCCACATTTATGACTCCCTTGCCATGTGCCTTGGAAAAGTCATTTTCACTCTAAGAGCTTCAGTTTCCTCTTCTAAAAATGAAGTCTGAATGATTCTAGTCCCCCAGGATCTGGTCCTGCCCCTTAATCCCTCACCTCCTATCCCACCTCACTCTGTTGTGACCACACAGACCTTGTTGTTGGCCTCAGCTCATGTCAAGCTGTTTTCAGCCCCATGGCCTTTGCATGTGCTGTTCTCTCTGCCATTGTCTTTCTCAACAAGTTTTAGTCCATCATTGTATTTGGTTTTGTTTTTCTAATGATTATATTACTATTTGAAGGTAACACATTTATTTTCTTGCTCCTTATTTGTTACTCTCCCTGGAAAATAAGCTCCAAAGAAGAGCCTCCAAAGCAGAGCCTCTTTCATATTATTAATCCTGAATGCTTAGGACTAAACTTGAAATATATTAGGTACTAAATAAGCAATTCCTGGTTGAATAGACAATTTTCAAAGAAAACATATTGAAAGAACTCCACATCTTTCTTTGATTACAACATGCATTTTCTCAGTTCAAATGCTTATGACATTTGGGTGCCTCTTACCTTGAATGTATTACTTTACTGTAGTTTTCCCATTCTCATCCTCACGCCTCACTGAAGAAATGTATTTTGCAATTGAGTCTTTTAATCAAGGAAATAGACTCTGTAGATAAGAAGACCTCCATAAGTCTTCTAGCCAATGTTGTTGTTTTTTTGTTTTGTTTTACTTTCATATTGGCTTGAGTTCTCACCTATGTATTGTAGGAAGGCTGTAGGAAGTCCAGCTCCCTTCTCAGATCTCCAGCTGTTTTAGGGGATCATTTTTCCTGGGCACTATCTCTGAAGTTCACTTTATCAGTATGTCTTAGAGCCTAAAACCTACTCTCCCTTCCCAAAAACCATGGCATTGATAAGTATATTCTCTTATTCCTATTATAGCAATGCTGATAGAACTCATTATTTATAACAGACTTGTACTGGAAGGTCTTTGGTGTCTAAGGATTGGACATTTAAAGTGAACTACATAAGCATAACATGGACAATAATTAGAATTTATATTATTAAAAATGTCCTAAATCCATCTAATAATCCTCTAAGTGAAAATTTTCAATTTTATATTTTCAGTTTTAATCTCTTTTCTTCAGAGTCTTTGTCCCATTTCACATATTTTTCTCTCTCCATAACTGCAAATTTCAATTTCTAAATTGTTATTGCTATTTTCTATTAAGATTAACTCAGCACTCTGTTTTCCCCTCCTTCTTCCATATTGTATCCTGTGCAGTTTCATATTCCAAAAACAATCAGATCATCAAGGAGTTTTTTAATACATAAAAATCTTCCTTTCATATAAATCATAACATAGTCATAAAACACAAAATCACTTGTAGACTGTTCTTACTTTAAATAACATTTGCCTTTTTAAAAAATTCTTACACATTAATATATGTTAAAAACTTCTAACTTTTCCATTGCACAGTGAAACATTATAATGTACCCTTGTTAGAAAATAAAATGATGACCTTTTCTCTGATCTGCTTGGTCTTCACGCCATAAACAATGGGGTTGAGTGCAGGGGGGATAACAATGTAGAGGTTGGCAGACAGGATGTGGAAAGTGTGGGAGACATTGTGTCCAAAGCGGTGGGCAAGGATGGAGAAAAAGGCAGGTGTATAAAACATGAGGATGACACAGACATGGGAACCACAGGTGCCCAGGGCCTTCTGTCGGGCTTCTTGGGAGGGGAGGCGGAAGACAGCACAGAGGATGAGTGTGTAAGAAACAGCAATGAGGATCACATCTGAGATGACTGTCATGACGGGAACGCAAAAGCCATACCAGATGTTGATGGAGATGTCTGCACAGGCGAGCCGGGCAACACCTATGTGTTCACAGTATGTGTGCGGTATGATGCGTGTCCTGCAGAAAGGCAGTCGTGTGAGCAAGAATACAACTGGCAAGATGATGCAGAAACTACGAAAGGAGATTCCCACCACAATCTTGGTGATGGTCTTGGGGGTCAAGATAGTGTTGTATCTCAAGGGAGAACAGATGGCCACATAGCGGTCAAATGCCATGGCCATCAGGATGGCTGAATCCAGGACAAAGCTATAGTGGAGGAAGAACACTTGTGTGAGGCACCCTGGGAATGTGATCTCTCGAGCCCCAAGCCAAAAGATACTGAGTGTTTTAGGAACACCAACTGTGGACAAGGTGAGGTCAGTCATAGCCAGCATGGAGAGAAAGAAGAACATGGGTTCATGAAGGCTATGCTCCACCAAGATTAGGTAGAGAAGGATGCAGTTTCCCACAATGGCTACAATATAGATGATACAGAAGGGAATCCCAATCCACACATGGGCTTGTTCCAGGCCTGGGATCCCCACCAGACTGAAGGGTCCTGGGTTGTAAATGCTCAGGTTGAAAAGGACCATGGCAGACCAGGATGGCCCAAGTCCCAGTTCCTAAGGACAGAGGGTGATAAATGTTAGGCTCACTTGAGTCACTCTCACTTCCAACAGCTCATTATATATCCTGAAAAATAAAGTGACTGTCTAATTATAATTCAAAGTGAGATACCTTCGTAGTGAAGAAAGATTGTTAGGAAGCTGGCAGGTAACATGCATAAGCCACACAGTCTCATATATATTGCAACACACAGTTACTTTACCTAAAGAGACTATCTTATTTACTCTGGCCATCTCTGATGATTTATACAGCTTTTCCAGACAGTTTGCTATATTGGCATCAATCATTCTTTTGATTATGCAGTGTACCTCTATTACAAACTACCAATTTACAGGACATATTTTCCCAAGAGTTGGTGGATTATAGCTTATATGACTTTATGGACATCATTAAGGGATTCCCAGGGGTCACTAGTGGCAAAGAAGTCGACTGCCAATGTCAGAGACTTAAGAGATCTGGGTTCGATCCCTGAGCTGGGAAGATCCCCTGGAGGAGGGCATGGCAATCCGCTCCAATATTCTGGCCTGGTGAATCCCATGGACAGAGGAGCCTGGTGGGCTACAGTCCATAGGGTCACACGGACTCAGACACAATTGAAGCAACTTAGCAGGCATGCATGGACATCGTTAGTTAATATCAACTCCTTCCGTCATTGTCCCAGGCAATTCACTCTTTTCAAGCTTCATGGTGACTGTGCTTCTTCAATTTGTGAAGTCCACATCACTTTTTTCCATTCAAAATCCTAATTCAGGTTAGCCAACACTGTCTGAGTTCCTATACTATGCTGAAAAACAGGTGCAACTTAAATTTAAATTTTAAAATCCCATACAGTCAAGCTCATGGATTCTTGTTCCTCCAAAAATACTATTTTCCAGAACTCAGTAAATTCTACAGCTTTATACTAACCTAATGCTTTGGACTTAATAACAATTTTGATCAAGATTTCTATCCAAAAGAATTATTTCTTTGTAAATGCATATTCTATTTGATAGACTTAATCTAATGCAGAACATACTCTCTTATATACACACATACTTAGTACTTAAAATTTCAAGAATGCCTTGATCTATACTCACATTCTGTCATACATTTTACCATCATATATTTACCCACATATAATCTTATACAAACCTGAAATCCCTCTTCCCCAGTCTCTCTCACACAAACATACACATATCTATACATTACTACACATATACACTCATATGCACACACTATACACATCTATTACAAACACCAAGGATAACAGAAAAAATACTGCATAATTGGATTGTATCATTGCCATTTCCTTTGTAAATTACCAAAGTCTTTACTCTGGGAATAAATCTTTTAAAGAGTAGGTCCTCGAAATTTTGCTATTTGAAGCAACATGGATGGGCTTGGAAGGTGCTATTCTAAGTGAAATAAGTCAGACAGAGAAAGACAAACACCATATGATATCACTTATATGTGGAGTTTAAAAAATACAACAAAGCTGTGAATATGATAAAAAAGAAGCAGGCTCACATATATAGAGAATAAGCCAATGGTTACCAGTGTGGAGAAGTAGGAGAAAGGGCAATATAATGGTTGGGGAGTGAGAGGTACAAGCTATTGGGTATAAGAGGTTACAAGGATATATTGTACAATCTGGGAAAAATAGCCAATATTTTTTCTTATGTGGACCATTTTTTAAGTTTTTAGTTTGTTATAATATTGCTTCTGTTCTGTTTTGGTTTTTTGGCTGAGAGGCATGTGGAATCTTAGTTCTGGACCAGGGATCAAACCCACATTCACTGCATAGGAAAGCGAAGTCTTAGCCACTGGACCAACAGGGAAGTCCCCATATAGCCAATATTTTTTAATAACTGTAAATGGATTATAATCTTTAAAGATAGAATAAAAACTGATTCACTTCCCAGGTGGAAATAAAGATGAGCTGTTCCATTGAGGCCAGAAGAGGAGAGCAGAGAAGTTGGCGGGTCAGCCATAGACTCCCACTGTTTGCAGGACAAAGATGTTTGTGACTCAGCTGTTCAAATTATTATTAATGAACAAATGAACATTACGCACAAAAAAGATACTAGGTTCTTCAACCTTCCTGATCCAGTAATGCATCTACGTAGCAAATGATTTCTATTCTAGAGGTAACTAACCACACAGCAAGGCCAGGGACTTCCAGCATCAGCACTAAGAGGAAGCTTGCGATAGCCACATGCCTCAGACTCCTAACCTGACAAGGTCAAAACTCATGCTCAGCTTTATCCCTACAGGCACTTTTTACCACATTCTTAGGCCCAGTTCACCATACCTTCCATCTCCCAAGCCAGCACTTAGTGTCTTCACTCTTCTGCTTTTGCCAAAGAAAAATAAGGTGTTCTGTTCTTTCTGACCTTCCCTTATCTATAAGCAAAACCACATTTCTTATAGAAACTCAAACTCTCCTCTAGTGTCTCGGGAATTCCTCTGTTCTGGGTTCTGAGAACACAGAGCAGAGTTCAGACAGTGGCCCACAGACCAACCCTTTATATGCTAAGTGTGTGCATTCTCTGCCACCACCTTCACTCAGCTCTCTTATCCATTGGAGGCCTAGAACTCACCTACTGCTAACAGTAGAGATTTAATTAGGTTATGCAGCCTTTGTGTTGAAAATCCCTCTTCTGTGCTGCTCACACACTCAAACAATACATGGTACCAGCACCCAGAAACCATATACTCTGAATCACAGCTCTTCCAGCTGGTCTGAAATCATCTTTTCTTCAGACATATGTGAGGAAAGGTCTTCTCTAGTTTTTATATTTTCAGGCACTCAAACACAACAGATGTTTCTACAGTCACTCAGAAACATTTACAGACACACACATGGGCACACAAAGTTAGTTCTGAGGCTTGTCGTTTCACAGTTCAGACAAATCTACAATGTGGGGCAATCTACCAAACAGCCTGGTCTTCTCAACATGTCAATGCCATTACAAGTGTTGGGTACTTGAAGGAGGAAAATACTTTTCTAAAGTAAAATAAATTTAAGGGAATGCACAAGCAAATGCAGTTCTTGACTGAATTCTATTTAAATAAACCAGAGATAGAAGATAACATATAATTGGTGAAATTTAAACACAAACCAGGCATTAGAAGAAATAATCAGTATTGATTTGACTAAATGTGATTATGATAGATACACACACATACATGTACCCATATTATTTCAATAGCATATTGGCACAGAGTGGCAGTAGAACCAGAAGGTTTTAATCACAATTCCATAATTTTCTAGCTGTGTGAACTTGGGCGAACTTAGTTGAATTATGTGATCATTGGATTCCTCATTTTTGAAAAGGGCCTAATATCTCTAATTCTTCGTTACTTTTAGGAAAAAACGAGACATGCCCTTCAAACCACTCCTTAGTCCCGTGTCTGACACATAGTAAGCACACAATAAGATTTACTTTTTTATTGGATTATATTTTATATCATCTGGATGATCCCAACAGTCAGATCACACAGTGAAGAAGAAAACAGAAATAGGCAGATGCGTAAAAACTAACAAGAGTATCCAAATGCTTAAAACTACTTCTCAAGTTAGGGCTGTGGGTCCTTGTCACATATCTAACAGAAGTTGCCTGAACAGCATTTACCATAGTCATTCTTAATCCAGATGTTTATCTGTTCTAATCATTTGGAGCATATATCCAAGTACAGGAGACCGTAAACCCAGCTTAAAAATCTGAGTTGCTCGGGAAAGAAAGTTGTAGTGCTTGGTCTGTGACTCATAGAAAATGGAACCCTGAGCTTTTCATTCACTCTATCTTTCTCTCCTAATTCCAACCAACCCCCTTGAAATAACCAGCACTCACCAAGTTTGGTTATTGGGTTAAATGGAGAGAAGAAAGATTATGGTGATAGACACACAGAAAATCTGCAAGAGGACCAGACACATCAGCCAAAGAAATAAGTGGAGGAGGAAGGAAAGGACTGATAGACAGGTTGATCTCCTTACTTATTTTTTCCTGGTCGTAGTTCATTGAGGGGAAGAGGTAAAAAATTAGGGCCTGAGGGACTCTAACATCTTCTCTTCTCACTCTCAAGGGAAGAGTATAAAGAAGGCTATATTAACCCTGCCTGGGTCTGTGAGCTAACACTGCCTCCGGGTATGTTTTTGTTTTTACATTTGCATGTGAGCTCTGTGCCTATGGGTGTGTGGCCATGTGTGTCCACCGATCAGACCACCTAGGCTTCAAGGTCATGCCCTCACCATATAAATGACTTTGAACAGGAAATTGACATCTATAATATAGTCCCTACTTCTCAAGATTATGGCTTCCTTGGTGGCTCAGTAATAAACAATCTGCCTGCCAATGCCAATGCAGGAGACCCATGTTCGATACCTGGGTTGGAAAGGTCCCCTAGAGAAGGAACTGGCAACCCACTCCAGTACTGTTGCCTAGGAAATCCCATGAAATAGAGTGGCTTGGCAGGCTACATACAGTCCATGGGGTCACAAAGAGTCCCCAGCTGAGCATGCATGGCCTCTAAGATCTTGGCGAGGAGATCCAAGATCAGAAGATCTCATTTAAAGATTCACAGATTAGGACAAAAAAGTGGGACAGTGCCTATGAAAATGCTTAGCACAGTGGTGGACTCACAGTGGACCTGTTGGAAGGATGAGATGGCTCACTTCAGGTAATCTAACACTGCTTTTCAGAGTGAGGCCCCAGGATCTGCATTCCTAAACTCTACAATGAATTTTTGAGCCTTTTATTTTCCCCCGGAGAACCCATATATACATAGATGAGAGCATAAAAACTGGAAAACAGGAAAGTTGGTTGAAACTACAACATGAGGACAACATGAGGATGGTTTTTGAGTATCAAAGAGGGCATCCTATTTGGAACTTCTTTGGCTAAATATCCCACTTTAGATTCAAAACTATTGTGTCCCAGACTGCATTTATAACACCCCCAACCTATTCCTTTCAATGTTCCTAAGCTCTGCAAGTGTCACACCTCTCTACTTACATGAAATTTTTAGCCAAATTATTACATAATACTGTTTCCTCTTAAACATCTTCTGAATCCATTCTCACTCTGTCTTCCTTAGATCTGCCTGTTGATACTGTCAGGCATTCTGGGGGCTCAGATCTCAATTTAGAACTAAGAGGCATTTCTCCTACAACTCTAAGGGCCAGGTCAATTTTCCTGAGTTTGGTAAATCTAGTCTTTCTGTCTTAAGTTTACAAAGATATTCAGCAATAACTCTGAAAGTGAGCTTTAAAATTGCTCATATCTTTGCTTTTATCTCATCCCTACGCAGGTTTCCTTCTGGTTGGACACTGAGTACAAATAATTCCATTTTCAATGGCTATTTTTTTATATATAACATTGAAAGACTATTGAAAACAGCAGTCAAATGCCTACCAGAGTTTTCTCTGAGGTACTGTAAGTTGAATTTTCTTGAACCAGAATTCATGTAAGAAAAGTATGTACATTTAAGTCACAGAAAATTCCAAATCTTACCTTTGGTGTCATCTGTACATTTATGAAGACAACTGTCATTTCTGGCTATTCATTAGGTGCAAAAGAACTGTTTATAGGTAGATTATGTGAGTTTTATATGAACACTTGATCCTTACAAAATGTTATGTAGAACTTACAACTTAATGTTTCCATAACCTGATGTAATAAAAAGAGTTTTCTAGTGAATCAGTTATTGATTTCTACTGAATTAAAATAGGAATATACTCTGGTATCCCTGCCCTCCTTATTTATAATTCATACCCTAAAAATTTGAATTACATCCCATCCTTCATCCCTACTTAAATAACAGCAACACACCAACTATTATTTTACATACAAATCTTATGGTTCTGTTAGCATGATCTAGGAGAGCTGCCTTAATAGATAACTGATCCTGCTACCTGCAGGAGTACAAATCAACTATTTTAAAACGAAAGTCTCCAAAATTTAATTACTATCATACATTAACAATTTCTTTAACTTGGAATTGTGTTACTCTTTTTTTAAATGATTGAGAGATTAAGCAATTAAACGAAAGTGGAAATTTCCTTATCCTGTTTTATTATTTTTTACATGTTAATTTTGGCCCCTATCAATTACTTGGACTCCCACTTAGCTATTTTGTACAACAAAATAACTCTGTGAATCAGAGTTATTTCACAAGGACTCAGCCCCAGAGACAGGTATTCTATTGGGCTGTTTCAAATTGACATTGGCTGTGCCTTTTCATCAGGCTACTGAAGGGGGTAGGTTTTTCTTTGGTCACAAGCATTGCCCACATCCAGGGTTATAGTGCATGAGAATGGGTGGCTGTTTTATCCAGTGACCTCCGCCTCCACTCCTCCCTCAAAACTATCACAAACCCCATCATTAAAACAAAAGATTTATATATAATGTTTTATAATACAATTTGGGGCTTTGTTGCCACCTTACTTAAAATTCCTATAGCTTTACATTTTTATTAGAATATTGAACAAGCTTCTGAAACGATCTGGATTTTTCTACCTTCTGCAGTCTCACTTTTTGTTACTCCCTCTACCTATACGCATCCCACCCCCATCAGTTTCCAGTTCCTTCAAAGCGCTGAGCCTTTTTTCAACTGTGTCTTTATACACACGAATCCCTTTGTTTTTTCCAAAAAAACAAGCACATATTTTATGTATGACATAAAAATAATAAGCAAGTTTATTCATCCATAAATGTCTACTTTTCTTTTTTCCCAGTTTTTGTTCAGGTATAGTTGACAAATAAAATTGTACATATTTAGGGAAGTCCTTAGTGGTCCACTTGTTAGGACTCTGGGCTTTCACTGCCATGGCCCAGGTTCAATCTGGTTGGGGAACTAAAATCCGGCAAGCTGTGCCATATGGCCAAAAACATATTGTATATATTTGAAGTGTATATCATGGTAGTTTGATATAATATACATTATAAAATATTTACCACAATCAAGTTTATTAACACATCCATAATGTTACATATTTGTGTGTATGTATGTGTGTGTGTGCGTGGTGAAAATATTTACAGCTTACTCCCTTAGCAGAATTCAAGTATACAATACAGTATATTAACTACAGTCATAATACTGCACGTTAGATCTCCAGAGCTTATTTATATACAAGCTTATAACTGAAACTCTGAACCCTTTGATCAACATCTCCCCATGCCCCCCAATCCCCACTGTAACTCTCTGTTTCTATGTGTTTAACTTAAAGAAAAAAAAATTTATTTCACATATAAGTGAAACCACACAGTATTTTTCTCTTTTTCTGTATGGCTAATTTCACTTAGCACAACACCTTTCATCTGTGTAGATCACAAATGGTAAAATTTTCTTCTTTCTTGTGGCTGAACAATACTTCATTGTGTGTGTGTAATCTCACTTATTTATTTTTGCCGATTTTACCTGTGCTTTGGCTATCATCCAAAAAACCATTGTCAGGATAAATGTACAAGTGCTTTTTCCCTATGTTTGCTACTAGGAATTTTATAATTTATGCTCATACGTTTAAAACAATCTATTTTGAGTTCAGTTTTTTGAATGATGTAATATCAGAATCCAGTTTTATTATTTTGCTTGTGGATATTATTTTTCCAATACCATTTATTAAATAGACTACCCTTTCCCTGGTGGCACAGCTGTAAAGAATCTGCCAGCTCATGCAGGAAACACAGGAGAGGCAGATTCAGTCCCTGGGTCGGGAAGATGCTCTGAAGGAGGAAATGGCAACCCACTCCAGTATTCTTGCCTGGAAAATCCCATGGACAGAGGAGCCCAGTAGGCTGTATTACATGAGGTCTCAAGAGATGGACATGACTTAGCCACTGAACAATAACAGCAACATCCTTTCTCTATTGGTGCCCTTGTGGACCATATATGCAAGGACTTATTTCTTGGCTTTCTTATCTGTTCAGTTGATCCATGTGTCTGTTTTTGTGCCATTCTATAATTACTGTACAGTTTTGATTACTATTGCTTTATAGTTTGAAATCAGGAATTGTGTTGTCTCCAGCTTTGTTCTTCCTTCTTTAGATTGCTTTGGCTCTTCAGGTCTTTTGTGGTTTCATACAAATTTTAGGATGATTTTTCGTATATTTCTGAAAAATGCCATTAGAATCTTGATAAAGATTGTATTGAATCTGCAGATGGCTTTGGGTTGTATGAAGACTTTAACAATATTCATTCTCCCCATGCAAGAATATAAGATATCTTTCCATTTACAGGTATTCCTCACTTTTTGAAAGTTTGCTTCATACCCCTTTACTTTTACAAAAGACTTACTTTAGTAACTATTCTCATTAACTTAAAGAAATCTGAAGAGAACTATTGCATTGTGAAAAGAAAAGTGAAAAGCGAAAATCATGTTCAACATTTTTGTTTTGCAACCAGATATTATAGAACAGTGCACGCCCAGAGCAGCCAGAGTGGTACTGCCAATCTCCTTTCCCAGGAATTACTCTTGGGATCTCAGCATCAAGTCATCATAACTTCGAACTGTGTCAGTGAGCAGCTATGCTGTATCTCAACTTATTTTATGCATCTGTTGGCAAGATGTGTCTTAAGGTAATTTTTGCTTTAAGCCATTTTGACTTATGCAAAGTTTTATAGATATGTTCTACTTTTGGATAATGGGGAAACTGGTGTTTGTGTCTTCATTACTTTTATCAATGTTTTATAGTTTTCAGTGTACAGATATTTCACCTCCTCTGCTTAAATCATGCCATCCACCTTCCCCTGCTTGCCTGACTTCTCATGATTCTCATTGTTCTTAGAGAAAATTTTATTTCTTTCAGGTAGGGCCTTCCGAAAAACCTAATTTGAAGCTGCTTTCCTTTGATAGTCTCTCTCCAAAGGCACTGCTTTTAACATTTGGGTTAGTTTCTGTCCGTTTTAAAACCTAATGCAATCTGAAATTACATGTTCATTTGGGTGTTTATATGATCGAGGCTTGTTTCCATCACTGAATTACAATTTCCACTAAATGGGGAACATATCGATTTTGTTCAATATGGTGAAAAGAATACCTAGCCCAGTGTTTCAGATATTAAATTTTATGTCAAGCATTTTGCTAAACATTGTTGAATGAATGAATAATTATTGCTAGTGTCCACTTAGTACTCTGAATGCCCCAGAATATATGGACTAAACCAGGCTTAAAGAGACTAGCATTATATTACCTCCCCACTAAATTGTTAGCTATTATTAAATGGTAAGTTAAGGTGTTCTAATGATCTGTACTGGAATAAGGGACTGAAGAATTCCATGAAATTATATATTCCAAAAAAATGTGATTAATTACATAACTTGGTGCCTTTTCTCTAAGAGGTCTCTGAAGATACCGCTTTCTGCTCTTCCTTTCAGAAATAAGTAGTTTTACTTCTCTGAACACTTGACTGGCTTCTAATTTATAGACACTGTGAATTATGCAACTAAATCATGCTTAACTCTCACATAACCTAGAAAGGAGTTCTTGACCCATGAGCAATAAGAGAATGGGAATTCATGGTATATGGAAACTGTATTAGCTATCTTTTTTATTTTTTAAAAAATATCTTTCTCTGGTTTTTTTCATTTTACCTTTACTTTCTCTGCTACTTATACTTCATAGTATTTTTATTCTGCAAATAATTTTGGAAACAACATATGTGCCTGTGTCCCACGGTAAAAAGAGCATGCAAACTTGAGTCTCTGAGTCCAGAGAATGTATCTTTCATACTAAAATTCTATGTTGAGAATTACATAGAAATGTAAATCTAGTGACATGTGAGTGAAGGGGCAACATAGAGGTGAGAACGCAATCTAGAATTTGAGAAACCATGTAGCACTCTGATATTTTGATTCAGATGAAGAGTGATTAGTGTTTGACCCTGTGTGCTAAGGGGAGGGAATGCTCACTCTGGACTGATGAATCTAGAAGTTGTCTAGAAAAAGCAGTAGGATTTAAGGTCACAGTAAATATGGGAGGATATCAGACATCAGTTACCCTTGGCACCCATCAAACACCAAAAATAGTTATTCCTTGACTGATTTAGTGACTGAATGACTCACTATAACCAACTTAAGCATACTGCAATTGAAAAGACAATGAATAATGTAAACAGAGATACACTTTTGGCATCAGACTACATTTCTTTTGGGATATAAGAATGAAGAAGCAACTCGGAGCTAGCAATATTTCTGATTGGTCAAGTTTCAAAACACATCTTAATCTGTACATGCTTTTTCATCTTACTGGCCGTGGGAATTAAGCTTCCTCTGTATATTCCTACTTAGAGGACTGTACCCACCCCAACTTGCTTGGTTTTTTCATGAGATTAAGTGAAAAATAAGCTTTGGGTTTCATCATCACCTTCTCCCTTGATCCAAAATAAACATCTGCACTCTCAATTTAGCCATTCATGATTATTCGCCATTTTTTCTAGATAAACATTGCTTATGCACCAAGAACATGCTAGAAGCCATACTTGATGCCACCCAGAAATGGACTGAAGTATCCAAACTAAAAATCCAGAACCTCACAGAGTCATCATGGTAGAAGTCCTTTCCTCTGCAAGTTGTAGAAACTACTATGATGTATAAATCTGAAAAAAATCAGATTCTTTAAAAATATCTTTATAGAGAAAAAAAAATGTTGATTATTTTATTATTTTCATTTAAAGTTTTATAATCAGCTTGGAGAAATAAAAAGAAATTGAATTTTTTTTTATTCCTAAAGTCAAAACATTTCCTAGATTAAAAATTTGTTTTTTGCAACTGGAATGGCAGAGATTTCTGCCTAAAATAATAAAGAAACAAAAAAATCACACTTTTGATTAATAACAAACTTTTTTCAGTCCATAAGAAACTTTTTTATTAGTCCCTTCTCTGGGGTCAAAGCGACAGATTTAGTCTTTAAGGTGGACTAGGGACTTGCCTCTGCCCCCTAGCACAGGCTAATCGAGCAACACCTATGTGCTCGCAGTATGTGTGAGGGATGTTATGTGTCCTGCAGAAGGGTAGATGATTTACAAGGAAAACACATGGGACAAAAACACAGAAGCTTCTGAAGGAGATCCCCACAGCAATTTTGACAATGGTCCTGGGGGTCAGAATAGTGGTGTATCTCAAGGGTGAACAGATGGCCACATAGCGGTCAAATGCCATGGCCAGCAGTATAGCTGAGTCCAGAACAAAGCTGTAGTGCAGAAAGAATAATTGTGTGAGACAGCCAGGAAAGCTGATTTCCTGGGGGCCAAACCAGAATATGCTCAGAGATTTTGGAACACAGGTGGTAGACAGTATAAGATCAGTAATAGCCAGCATGGAAAGGAAAAAGAACATGGGTGCGTGAAGACTGTGCTCCATTGCAATGAGGTAGAGAAGGATACTATTACCCACAATGGCCACAAGGTAGATGAGGCAGAAGGGGATGTTGATCCAGACGTGGTACTGCTCAAGTCCAGGGATGCCCAAAAGGGTAAAGGCACCCATGTTGTAGCCAGTTAGGTTGTATATGGCCATTGAAATCTGATTAACAGGTTCTGTGTCCTAAAACAAATTGTATATAATTAACATATGCCAAGAAACAACCTCCCTTTGCTATTAAGAGCAATGATTATCTTCTCTAAAAAGATTCTAAAATACTAGTACTCCTAATACTAAGCAGCAGGTCTCTCCAAAGTCTTCTTCAAACTGCATAAAATGCTGTTTCCGTTTTAATGACTGAGTTTTCCCTAGGTTAATACAATGTGTTGCTATATAGATATGAGTATAGAGAAAAATAATCTAACTATAATCTGAGAAAAAAGAAAATTAGAAAAGTAAGGCATTATTAAAAAATTATTTACGTATTTTTTATTTTGGGCTGTGCTGGCTCTTTGTTGCTGCCCACAGTCTTTCTTTAGTTGTGGCTGCTCATGGGCTTTCTTTAGTTGTGGCAAGTGGGGGTTACTCCTAGCCGTGGTGCATGGGCTTCTCATTGCGGTGGCTTCTCTTGTTGTGGAGCACGGGATCTAAGGTGCATGGGCTTTGGTATTTGCAGCATGTGGGCTCAGGAATTGTGGTTCCTGGGCTCTAGAGCCCAAGGTCAATAGTTGTGGCGCATGGGCTTAGTTGCTCCAAGGCATGTGGAATCTTCCCAGACCATAGATCGAACATGCGTCTTCTGCATTGGCAGGAGGATTCTTATCTATTGTGCCACCAGGAAAGTCCCAAAAAGTAAGGCATTTCAATTGGAAAAATAGGAGGCAATTTATCATTACAGACTCCTCCCATAGACCAAGTCTCATAAAGTATTATCTCATTTAGAACAATTGTCTGAGATTGCTTTTATTCTCCTGATTTTCTTTTAACAGAAGCTAAAACTCTGAGTGCTATCGTACCCAAGATCTCATCTTTAGTAACTGGCAGAGCCAAGAACATTAAAGTCCACAGACAACAATGCTCTACCTCAGGTGACTTCTTTAATACTCTGTTAGATGAGAAGAATTGAGAAGAGGTAGTGAGTGTAGAGTTTAAGGAAAGACATAAACCTAGAACTGTAATTTGACACACCAACCCTATTGTAGTTGCAGTGACTTCCCTGACTCTAGAAAGTCTTAGGATTTGTAGACCATATTGTGCTCCAAGGCTGTGTTTAATGTCTCACCATGGAGGATAATATGAGAAAGATATGTAGCCAGCCTCCAACCCACCCTCAGGATTTAATAAGGCAATTATTACAAAGGTGCTTTTGATAAAGACAGAGATGATTTCTAGTGGAAGAAATATAAAATTTATATATTCTAAATTCTGAGCAAAGATAAAAGCAAATAAGCAACCTCTATAGTAAGAGTTCTTTTCCTTTGGAGAAGAAAATGGCAACCCACTCCAGTATTCTTATCTGGTGAAGTCCATGGACAGAGGAGCCTGGGAGACTACAGTCCATGGGGTCGCAAAGAGTCAGACGCAACAGAGCAACTAACACTACTACTACCATAGTAAGAGTTAACATTTTTTGAGAACTTTCATTATACTACACAAAACTAAAGCTCTCTACATGAAATCATTTCTATACTCCTCTTAACAATGAGATAGATAAAAGCGTTATCCACATTTTAAAGATATAGAAACTGAAGCAGAGAGAGTTAAGTAACTTGCCACTGCCACACAATGAGGAAATCACAGAGCTGGGACTCAAACTCTAGGAGTCATTTCCTAGACTCCTGTGTATATGACCAAAATTCTCTATACAGTCTATGGAAAATTGTGTATACATGACATCTGTATAGCAAAAGACTTAAATTTTGGCACATAAAGAAAACAGAAAACTGAAAGCATATAGCAAATTAGTATAATATTGAGTACATCACTTATGATTTAAAATGTAGGTGTCTGGGGCTTCCCTTGTGGTTCAGTGGTAAAGAATCTGCCTATCAATGCAGAAGACATGGGTCTGATCCCTGGTCCATGAAGATCTCACATGCGCTGGAGTAACTAAACCCCTGCACCACACCTATTAAGCCTGTGCTCTAGACTCCATGAACCACAACTACTGAGCCCATGTGCTGCAACTACAGAAGCCTGCATGCCCTAGAGCCTGGTACTCCACAACACAAGAGTAGACTCCGCTTACCACAACTAGAGAAGGGCTGACACAGAAACGAAGACCAGCACAGCCAAAAATAATATAAATAAATTTAAAACTTTTGTAAATGTAGATTTCTGAATTCCTATACTTAAAAGCGTAGGTATCAATGAAGTCTTTTAAAATAAAATCTGATTATATGTTGCTCACATGAAAAAGATCTAAAGCAAAGTACCCAGAAAGGGTAAAACAAAAGGATAAACCAGGAAACGTCAGACAACTTTATAGACAAAGAACACAAACCTTACAAAATGAAAATAAGAAAAAGTAAAGTTTACATTTCAATGTATTAAATGAAAAAACAAATACTTTGCACTATTAAGAGGAACAATCCTAAGTGAAGGTGTAAGTCATACTGCCCGTAGATATCCATTCTTAGTACTCATTTAGCATAAATAATGTTTATTCAGTTCAGTTCAGTCGCTCAGTCGTGTCCGACTCTTTGCGACCCCATGAATTGCAGCACGCCAGGCTTCTCTGTCCATCACCAACTCCCGGAGTCTACCCAAACCCATGTCCATCGAGTCAGTGATGCCATCCAACCATCTCATCCTCTGTCGTCCCCTTCTCCTCCCGCCCCCAATCCTACCCAGCATTAGGGTCTTTTCCAATGAGTCAACTCTTCGCATGAGGTGGCCAAAGTATTGGAGTTTCAGCTTCAACATCAGTCCTTCCAATGAACACCCAGGACTGATCTCCTTTAGGATAGATTGATTGGATCTCCTTGCCGTCCAAGGGAACTCTCAAGAGTCTTCTCCAACACCACAGTGCAAAAGCATCAATTCTGCGGCACTCAGCTTTCTTCACCGTCCAACTCTCATCCATACATGACCACTGGAAAAACCATAGCTTTGACTAGACGGACTTTTGTTGGCAAAGTAATGTCTCTGCTTTTAAATATGCTGTCTAGGTTGGCCATAACCTTCCTTCCAAGGAGTAAGCGTCTTTTAATTTCATGGCTGCAATCACCATCAGCAGTGATCTTGGAGCCCCAAAAAATAAAGTCTGACACTGTTTCCACTGTTTCCCCATCTATTTCCCATGAAGTGATGGGACCAGATGCCATGATCTTAGTTTTCTGAACGTTGAGCTTTAAGACAACTTTTTCACTCTCCTCTTTCACTTTCATCAAGAGGCTCTTTAGTTCTTCACTTTCTGCCATAAGGGTGTTTCTAATGTTTATTAGAAACAACTTATTCATTTACCCAACTTTTTAATTTTCTTATTATTATCTGTCACAGACTTCCTTGTAATTCCCTTGATTGTTTGAAGATATATATCTGGCTATTATCTGCAACAAGTTTAACATCCTTGCCCTTTACCTACCCAAAACTTTCCCCTCAAAGTAGCACAGCATCATGCTGGATGACTTTATTTTGTTACTGATGATCAGCCCACCCAATTCTAGGGCCATATCTTGGAAGTATTGTAACCCCAGATTGACTAACCTCGTAAATCACAAATATGGTTTTATATCTGTCCTATGATGTGAGTCACCTATTACCAATCTGTTCCTCAAGAACCTCAATGCCTCTACAGCACTGACTTTGTCACTATTATTCCTTCAGTATCCATGTGTCTTTGCATCCCTCTTTATAAGTAGTTTAACATCTACGAGTCATCATTTCAACTACTCTCTTAAAATACTTTGCTGCTCTCCCTCCACTGAGCTTCCATGATATATAAATGGCAAAATACAATTCCTAGATTAAAAAACCTAGTAAGTACTCTAGGTCATGATGAAAAAATACTTCTTAGTTAAGCATATTTGTGTTCCCCAAATTTCACAATCATCAGCCTTAAACTTAATCCTCAACACTGCCCACTGGTCCAACAACATGATCTCATACAACTCAGTCTCCCTGTATGACTTTTTTTTGGCTGCACCATGTGGAATCTTAGCTCCCTGACTAGGGATTGAACCCAAGCCGTTAGTAGTGAAATCACAGAATCCTAACCACTGGACCACCAGGGAATTCTCTGGTTTTTTTCCCTACTCTCTTTTAAACACATTCACCATCCCCAAATTCCTCTTTCTCAACAGATAATGTGTTATTTTACTTCATAGAGAAATTAGAACAGTTAGATATTCCCTTGTGGCTCAGATGGTAAAGAATCTGTGTGCGATGCAGGAGACACAGGTTCACTCTCGGGATCGAAAAGATCCCCTGGAGAAAGGAATGGCAATCCACTCCAGTATTCTTGTCTAGAGAATTGCATGGACAGGGGAGCCTGGCCGTCTATAGTCCATGGGGTCGCAAAGGGTCATACATGACTGAGTGACTAACACTTTCAGTTTCAGATATAAATCTTGTATAGACACCCTAGAAAGCATACTAAAAAGCAGAGACATTACTTTGCCAACAAAGGTCCATCTAGTCAAGGCTATGATTTTCCAGTCGTCATGTATGGATATGAGAGTCGGACCATAAAGAAAGCTGAGCACCAAAGAATTGATGCTTTTGAACTGTGGTATTGGAGAAGACTCTTGAGAGTCCCTTGGATGGCAAGGAGATCCAATCAATCTATCCTAAAGGAGATCAGTCCTGAATATTCATTGGAAGGACTGATGCTGAAGCTGAAACTCCAATACTTTGGACACCTGATTCAAAGAACTGACTCACTGGAAAAGACCCTGATGCTGGGAAAGATTGAAGGCAGGAGGAGAGGGGTAACAGAGGATGAGATGGCTGGATGGCATCACCGACTCAAAGGACAAAAGTTTGAGTAAGCTCCAGGAGTTGGTGATGGACAGGGAAGCCTGGTGTGCTGCATCCATGGGGTTGCAAAGAGTTGGATACGACTGAGCGACTGAACTAAACTGATAACTGAAAATCATGTATAGTGGAAAGTCCATGCAGCAAGGAAGACCCAGCATAGCCCTAAATGAATAAATTTTAAAAATTAAGAGAAAAAAAAAAGGCGGAGTCTTTTTATTCACACCCAGAGTACCATGTACGTAAGCCTTTTGGAAGGATGTATCAGAATTTATTGCATTTATTTTCCTATCATCTATCTTTCTTGAGGGTTAAGATTTTCATATTCATAGCTTTATCTCCTATTCTAGCTTAATTTTTATTAAACATGTAAGTTTTACTGAATAAATGAGTAATGTTTAAGTCACTGCACACACGCAAGCTCTTGTTTGACATGGGTCCTTTGTGTATGTTCAGCCACATCACTCTCTATCCCACCTTTATTCTATTCACCCTGTATTCATTAAAGTGCACGTTAATGAACAAATGGCTAAAATAATGGGTTAATTAATTAACTGACAAACACACAACATATTTTTGCACATATACCTAGAAGCACATGGAATCATAGTGAAAGTCTACACAAAGTCATAGTACAGACACTGCTTTAAGAACTCTGATTTTAGAGTCAAGCGTCCTGAATTTGCACTTAACCTTTGCCTCTTTTTTCATTATACTTAACACTTCATTTGATTTCTTTAAAATGCCTGTTTCCTCATAGTATTTTTTTGAAGAGATTTTCTGCAGGAGAAACATCCTCACCTCAATGACTGGAAAATAGTAGGCTCTCAATAAATAGCAACTAGTATGTAATATCATTATGACAACAAATAGAGGCAAATGCACAGATATGGCAGAAAGTGTCAAATCACAGAAAGCCCAGAGTGCCAGTGCAGTGTTGTGGATCCAAGTTCTGAGACCATTTTGGTTCGGCTACTGAATTGCCCGCATGACAGCTCCAGTCCTGCTTGCTCCCTTTGTTTTACTTCTCCATCCTCATTTCAATCCTTAGACTTTATAACCTGGCTCCCCAGCCTGTGGACTATCTCATAGGGAAATGTGGACTGAGCCCACCTTGTCTCTTCTCGTTCCTCCTCTCAGGTCCTCTGCGTGTCCTTCAGTCAGTCTGCCCCAGGATCTGGCAGAGTCATGATTGTGGCTTTCCAATCACATCTGCCCTGCCCCCAAACCAATACTCACCAACCCCCAGCTCCTTCATAAGAATGGACAGAAACAGCACCCTTAAGGGGCCAATCTTCTTTCTCTTCCTGGGATTTCAGAGGGTACATAGAGGCTGGTGGGCCCCTGAGGTACAGCAGACACTGATCCAATTGTTGACTTGTGGGAGGCACAGTGAGGCTCTTCCCAGATGGTCTAGTTCATGAAGTTCTGAGGTCCCAAAGGTTGGGATGGACTGAGTCCCTGCAGGCTCAGATCTTCCTGGACAAGCGGTGTCTCAGGGAGCAGAATCTCCTGGGGCTTTCAAGATGGCTGGGAAAGTCTTCTACAGAGATACTCTCTGTATTTTTTTGTGTGTGAGTGTGTGTTTTGTGTGTGTTTCAGAGAACTTGCATGTCTTTGAGTCATATTTTGTTTATGCTATAAATTTTCAAAGGTTATTTTCATAAAATGTAAATAGATTTATAGAATATACATGGAGTCTTCTTTCTGATACCTAAGAAGAGAATAGCCGAGTTATCACAAATCATTCATCTTGATCAAACACTTGAGCTTTCATATAAAACTACTTACACAAAAACTTGCCAGCCCTGCTGATTCTGAAGTCTACTTCAAAATATCTTTAGAATCACGTTCCTTCTTCAACAACCACTCTTCTGTCTCTCGTTGCTTCTGTTATTGGGCCCCCAATGATCTAAAATTCAATTCCACCCCACCAAACCATCCTCTCCCCTGAAGCTGTAACATGCTGTGCTAAGTCAATTCAGTCGTGTCCGACTCTGTGAGACCCTGTGGACTGTAGCCTGTCAGGCTCCTCTGTCCATGCGATTCTCCAGGCAAAAATACTGGAGTGGGTTGCCAAGCTCTCCTCCAGGGAATCTTCCTGACCCAGGGATAGAACTCACATCTCTTATTTCTCCTGCATCGGTGAGTGGGTTCTTTACCACTAGCACCACCTAAGAAGACCAATAACCCATAATAATCTTTCTAAAATAGAAATGTGATTGTCATTTATGCAGAAAATGTTTCAGTTCAGTTCAGTCGCTCAGTCGTGTCCAACTTTATGTGACCCCATGAATCGCAGCACACCAGGCCTCCCTGTCCATCACCAACTCCTGGAGTCTACCCAAACCCATGTCCATCGACTCAGTGATGCCATCCAACCATCTCATCCTCTGTCGTCCCCTTTTCCTCCTGCCCACAATCCTACCCAGCATTAGGGTCTTTTCCAATGAGTCAACACTTCACATGAGGTGGCCAAAGTACTGGAGTTTCAGCTTCAACATCAGTCCTTCCAATGAATACCCAGGACTGATCTCCTTTAGGATGGACTGGTTGGATCTCCTTGCAGTCCAAGGGACTCTCAAGAGTCTTCTCCAACACCACAGTGCAAAAGCATCAATTCTTCGGTGCTCAGCTTTCTTCACCATCCAACTCTCACATCCATACATGACCACTGGAAAAACCATAGCTTTGACTAGACGGACTTTTGTTGGCAAAGTAATGTCTCTGCTTTTAAATATGCTGTCTAGGTTGGCCATAACCTTCCTTCCAAGGAGTAAGCTTCTTTTAATTTCATGGCTGCAATCACCATCAGCAGTGATCTTGGAGCCCAAAAAAAATAAAGTCTGACACTGTTTCCACTGTTTCCCCATCTATTTCCCATGAAGTGATAGGACCAGATGCCATGATCTTAGTTTTCTGAATGTTGAGCTTTAAGCCAACTTTTTTGCTCTCCTCTTTCACTTTCATCAAGAGGCTCTTTAGTTCTTCTTCACTTTCTGCCATAAGGGTGGTGTCATCTGCATATCTGAGGTTATTGATATTTCTCCCAGCAATCTTGATTCCAGCTTGTGTTTCTTCCAGCCCAGCGTTTCTCATGATGTACTCTGCATATAAGTTAAATAAGTAGGGTGACAATATACAGCCTTGACGTACTCCTTTTCCTATTTGGAACCAGTCTGTTGTTCCATGTCCAGTTCTAACTGTTGCTTCCTGACCTGCATACAGGCTTCTCAAGAGACAGGTCAGATGGTCTGGTATTCCCATCTCTTTCTGAATTTTCCACAGTTTATTGTGATCCACACAGTCAAAGGCTTTGGCATAGTCAATAAAGCAGAAATAGATGTTTTTCTGGAACTCTCTTGCTTTTTCGATGCTCCAGCGGATGTTGACAATTTGATCTCTGGTTCCTCTGCCTTTTCTAAAACCAGCTTGAACATCTGGAAGTTCACAGTTCACGTATTGCTGAAGCCTGGCTTGGAGAATTTGGAGCATTACTTTACTAGCATGTGAGATGAGTGCAATTGTGCAGTAGTTTGAGCATTCTTTGGCATTGCCTTTCTTTGGGATTGGAACAAAAACTGACCTTTTCCAGTCCTGTGGCCACTGCTGAGTCTTCCAAATTTGCTGGCATATTGAGTGCAGCACTTTCACAGCATCATCTTTCAGGATTTGAAATAGCTCAACTGGAATTCCATCACCTCCACTAGCTTTGTTCATAGTGATGCTTTCTAAGGCCCACTTGACTTCACATTCCAGGATGTCTGGCTCTAGGTGAGTGATCACACCATGGTGATTATCTGGGTCGTGAAGATCTTTTTTGTACAGTTCTTCTGTGTATTCTTGCCACCTCTTCTTAATATCTTCTGCTTCTGTTAGGTCCATACCATTTCTGTCCTTTATCGAGCCTATCTTTGCATGAAATGTTCCTTTGGTATCTCTAATTTTCTTGAAGAGATCTCTAGTCTTTCCCATTCTGTTGTTTTCCTCTATTTCTCTGCATTGATCGCTGAGGAAGGCTTTCTTATCTCTCCTTGCTATTCTTTGGAACTCTGCATTCAGATGGGAATATCTTTACTTTCCTCCTTTGCTTTTCACTTCTCTTCTCTTCCCAGCTATCTGTAAGGCCTCCTCAGCCAGCCATTTTGCTTTTTTTGCAGTTCTTTTCCATGGGGATGGTCTTGATCTCTGTCTCCTGTACAATGTCACGAACCTCTGTCCATAGTTCATCAGGCACTCTGTCTATCAGATCTAGTCCTTTAAATCTATTTGTCACTTCTACTGTATACTCGTAAGGGATTTGATCTAAGTCATACCTGAATGGACTAGTGGTTTTCCCTACTTTCTTCAATTTAAGTCTGAATTTGGCAATAAGCAGTTCATGATCTGAGCCACATATTTACCTTAATTAATACTAATGCATCAATATTGGCTCAATGATTATAACAAATGTGTCATACTAACATAAGATGTTAATAATATCTTATCGTTAATTACAAGACTCTTTGTTCTACAAAATGTCCAGAATAGGTAAACCTATCAAAAACAAATTAGTGTTTCCAGGAACTGACAGGAATAAGGTCTAAGCTGTGACTACTCTCAAGCATGTCAATTATTTGCAGGGTATAGGAAATGTTCTGGGAATAGGGGCCATGATTCAACAAACCTAGTGAATATACTAAAAGCCCCTGAATTGTATATTTTAAAAAGGTGAATTTTATCTCAATTAACAAATAAAATTAAGTAAATCTTGGCTCCAAAAAAGAAGTCATTCTAAATTTGGAAGATCCTAAGACAGATTATTACTATTGCCTACCTCCTGAATGCTAGTTTCTGCTATCTCTGCTTTATTTCTAGTATTCTAATTCCACTCTTACCCTTCTATCCAAATTCAGCAAAGTACTATTTCATTTGGAAAGTCTTTTCACCTTCATCATCTCAAGCACCACCCACAATAACCTCATACACATGCCCCCACACACACAAGTGTACACACACACTCATCCTTTACAGTTCGAACTGCAATTTGACACTCTGTGAAGCCTCTTTTAGAAATGCCAAGCAGAATTATTCTTTTAGCCTCTGGACTCCCACAGTGTGGTATACCCACTGTTTTATTGTAATTACTGATAGCTTCTCATGGTAAGAGGACACAATTCCTTCCTCTCCTGACTTAAAATGCTAACTCAAAGAAAGGGTCAAGCCTTGTCAGATTTAAAAAAAACACACACAATATACATTTAAAAAAAAATTTAATTTTGGCCACATTCTAGTTTCCTGACCAGGGATCAAACCCACCTAGCCCCCTGAAGTGGAAGCACTGCATCCCAACCACAGGATTGCCAGGTAATTCCCCTTTGTCAGATTTTTGATTGAGCAAGAAAAAGGCAACAATCACTACATACCCTTTCTTTTAGGATGAATATACTAGATTTTTAGAGACAGTGAAGGAGTGAAGAGAAAGCACTAAGGTGAAGTACAAACAAGGATTTGAAAACAGAAAGGTGATGAATAAAAGAAGCCTAGGAGGAAATGCTTTAGGAAGGACAATGGAAAGAGAGAGAGAAGGGGTAGGATTAAAGTGCGAAACAGATCTAGTATTGGAATGGGTAATACAAAAACAAGTTCAATGAAACATTCAGGATAAGAGCCTCCGAGTTGGTGCTGACCACCTCCTCTTAGATGCCCAGATTATCTGTCAATGGCTCACTTCCATCTGGCTCTAGGCCATATTCCTATGTGCCTTAGATCCTCATGTTGAACAGAGGCATATTGGTCCAAATGGTATACAGGATAAAGTTGGAGCTGAGGAAAGGAATGACACAAAGGGAGGAGAATCTGTGCTCCCAAAGGAGACAAGGGAATAAACACCATATGAGGCAAAGTGTGAGCTTCAATTCTATATATTAAAGAAGCTTAAGTTGTATATGAAATGCTGAAGCAACTGTGAGTCTGAGAAGGTGCCATTGAGAAAGTAAGTTTGAATTAGATATTTCAGGATGGAGAGAAGGCTATTAATATGAAGGAATGGATGCAGAATAGGAACCAGGTAAGTGGAAAGTTCTGTGGCCATGTTCAAGGAGGAGTAGAGGGCTTATGGGAAAAAAAAATTGTCTAGAGTAGCTGGAGTGAATTGTGTTTTCCTGGGAAGTCAGAAGAGAGAAAGGCAGTTTGGAAGGTCACTTTCTAAGTAAGGATAGAGAGGTAGATGACTAGGTGATCCTTGGTTCCTGAGGATGATGCAAGAATCATAAATGATAGAGAGGTTCTATCCTCAGACATTAAGGAAAAACAAAAATTTATTTTGCTGCATTTGGGGGACCACTTAAAAAGGACAAATTTCCTGGAAAAAGCAGTCAGATAAAGGATTCAAAAACAGGTGGGGAAAAATTCCTTGATATATAAGGGATACTTTTTCTTGTAATTGTGCCAAAGACGACAGAAGAAGGAATCAGTGGGCAACGAAATGGAAATCAGCTATTTTAAAAGTGAAAGTTCTGAAAACAGAGGTTGCTAGAGAGACAACTTTAAGCAGAGTGCTTGGAGTTGCTCTGGTTTGCTTGGTTGCTTGGTTTGGGGATGTGGCAACAGCAGTGAGTACCTGAATTGGAAGGAAACAGAAATCACATAAATGAATGATAGATAATGTGAACAGAGTCTGCCTGTTAGAAGGGGAACTGAAATGAGAGAAGAAAATTTTGTGCAGGTGCTGATGTGACTGACCAAGGTGGGTGCATGTAGTAGAGGATGAACATGTGGAATGATGCTGTAGAAAGAATGAGCACAGTGAGTAATGCACACTACAGACAAGGAAAGAATGTGAGCACAGAAGATCTATGATGATAAATCCGTGATTTTTACAATATTTGCTTGTGTCCTTCACAGTGTGAACTTCCGTGGCTGAGTGGGTGGAAACTGATATATTCTCTTGTTTTCCTTTAACATTCGCTACATGTCAACTCTTATCTCAGACATCAGTGAATAAGATACAGCCCTGACCCTTAGGGAGCTGATGATATACTGAGGCTCAAATGTTTCAGTGTGATAAATCCTAGAGAGAAAAATACACAACTACAGGGGAATACAGGAGTACAGAGGAAGTACATAACCCAGTCTTGGGAAATGAGAAAAGTCTTCTTGAATGAGATATTTAAACTGGCTAGATTAAAAGGCAGGATGGAGATAGAGGGAGTGGAATGTATAAAAGACCACCAAGAAAGAAGAGGCGCTTCAGAGACATGCATCTTGACCAGTATCAGTGGAGAAAGCATAGACCATGATTCTGTTAGGCAATGGGAAATTATTATCAGTGATCAAGTAAGCAGAGTACTCAAAATTATCTTTAGGAAATATAATTTATTTATGGAGACAGGTTTAGAGACTAGAAGGACTAAAGGCTAGGATACCAGATGGGAGGTCTTCGAATAATTAGATCTGGAGCCTGGAAAGCAATATAAATGGCAGCTATACATTTGGGATGTCTTACCACAAGCAGAGTAAATAAACCTAAGGCAGGTGACAAAATTGGCCAGGTAGATTGAAGAGTAAGGGGAGCATAGAGACATCCATTGAAAGTACCAACACCAATCCCTCCTTCAAGGACAGAAGAGCCCTTCATGAGGACTAGAAAGAAAGGTCAGGGGCAAGAGAAGAACCAGTGGAGGGTAAAGACATCAAAGCCAAAAGAAGCATCTAATGAAAAGCGTGATTTTGAAGAAAAGGAGAGAGACAGAACAGAAAGTAGTGAGACAGGCTAGGTGAATAAGAAATTTTACTGTAGCTGTTAAGTTTCTTGTTTGCTTCGAAGACTAAAAACATATGAATGTTCATAAATAATAATGATTCAGGAAATTAGGAGTAACTACTGATAAATAAGAGAAGGGATAACTGATGTAACAAAGTCCCTGAGAAGGTAGGAAAGAAGATTGATTCAGAGATTAGGTGGGGAAATTATTCTTGAAAATACACATACATACTTTACATATATATATATACATACACACACATATATGGGCCTCCCAGGTGGCACTAGTGGTAAAGAACCTGCCTGCTTGCCTGCGTGTGTATATGCATACACACGCACTAAGTCACTTCAGTCATGTCTGACTCTTTGTGACCATATGGACTGTAACATGCCAGGTTCCTCTGTCCATAGAATTCTCCAAGCAAGAATGCTGGACTGGGCAGCCATTTCCTCCTCCAGGGGATTTTCCCTACCCAGGAATCAAACCTGGGTCTCTTGCTTTGAAGGCAGATTCTTTACCATCTGAACCACTGGGGAAGCCCCACATACGCATATATTTATGGGGTTTTTGTGGGTTTTCTGGTGTGTGTGTATGTGTATCCAGCTTGTTTCAAAAATTACTTGAGATAAGGCACAAAATTAAAATGGCAACTGTGTGAGGTAATGGGTATGTTAACTAACTTGGTTGTAGCAATCATTTCATATTGTATACATATGTTATCATGTTGTATACTTTAAATATACACCATTTTTATTTGTTGATTATACCTCAGTAAAGCTGGAAAATTAAATTTAAAGCTATATATTTATTTTGAGAAAATTGATGTTTTAACAATCAATTGGGTTTTCCATTCTGTGTACATGGTACACTTCTCAGTCATGTCTGACTCTTTGCGACCCCATGGGCTGCAGCCTGCTGGGCTCCTCTGTCCAAGGGGATTCTCCAGGAAAGAATACTAGAGTGGGTTGCCATGCCCTCCTCCAGGGGATCTTCCCAACCCAGGGATTGAACCCAGGTCTCCCACATTGCAGGCAGATTCTTTACTGAGCCACCAGGAAAGCCCAAGAATATTGGAGTGGATAGCCTATCCCTTTGCCAAGGGATCTTCCTGACCCAGGAATCGAACCAGGGTCTCCTGCATTAAAGGCAGATTCTTTACCAGCTGAGCTACCAGGGAAACTCTATACCTCTCCATTTATTTACATTTAAAAAAAAATTCTTCTGGCAATATATTGCAATTCTTAGTGCAGAGGCTTTGAAAATTTGAGTTAAATATAAAAAGAAAATTTTCAATTTAGTCTTTTAGCTGTTTACTGCTAGTATAAAAATATAATTGATTTATATTGTCTTTGTACTCTCTAAATAAATACATAAACAAATACATAGATAAAGGAGCTTTCTCGTGCCTAGGTAAAGTAAAATATAGCTCTAAGAGAGGAGACATTGAAATGCAAAAGAGACATCATCACTGCTTCCTCTGAGAGTGGAGGAAAGGAGACACGGACGCTTACAGAGATAAGACAAATTTACAGAAGTGGATAGTAAGATGAGGAGTTGGCTCCTGACAGTCTTTTAAGTTTCAGTTAGGTAGGAGGGACATTCAGCTGAGAGGGAGGAATTTGGGCAGCAGTTAAAAGTTTTATAGTCTTGGGAATAATTTAATAGGACTGAGGGGGGCAAGTGGTCTAACATGTTAGAGACCACTGATATGATTGTGTCATTTTCTTCACATCCTGACTAGTTAAAGCTTTGGTTTTTCCAGTAGTCATGTATGGATGTGAGAGTTAGACTATAAAGAAAGCTGAGCACCGAAGAATTGATGCTTTTGAACTGTGTTGCTGGAGAAGGCTCTTGAGAGTCCCTTGGACAGCAAGGAGATCCAAACAGTCCATCCTAGAAGAAATCTGTCCTGAATGTTCATTGCAAGGACTGATGCTGAAGCTGAAACTCCAATACTTTGGCCACCTGATGCGAAGAGCTGACTCATTTGAAAAGACTCTGATGCTGGGAACGATTGAAGGTGGGAGGAGAAGGGGATGACAGAGGATGAGATGGTTTGATGGCATCACTGACTCAATGAGTTTGAGTAAGCTCCAGGAGCTGATGATGGACAGGGATGCCTGGCATACTGCAGTCTATGGAGTCGACCCTTTAGTCGGACACGACTGAGCGACTAAACTGACTATGTGAGTTGAGGGAAACACAGTTAGACTTAGTTGAAGTTTGAGTATTTTCACAGAGAATGCATCAGAAACTAACTGGGACGGAGAAGTCATCAGTCCTGTGAGATAGACATCTAGACTAGAGAGAGAAGAAAGTAAAGACGTTCTTACAACATCGGTTCACAAACGTTAGCTGTAATCAGAATCACCTTGTGATCTTGCTAAAATAGAGACTGCTGCTCCAGTTTCTGATTCATTAGGTGTGTGGTATGGTCCAAGAACCTGCAAGTTCCCTGGTGATGCTGACGATGCTGGCCTGGGGATGGCACTTTGAGAAGTATTGCTCCACAGCTCCATACCTTCCTTCATATTCTAGGTATTAGCACCACACTTCAGAGCCACAATGTTTTCAAACTCTGAAGATGCCTGAAAGTCTTATAGCTGAATGGAGTAGAGGGTCTGAAATGATACTGAGACTGTCTGTGGACAGGATCTAGAGCTGTGTACTTTGCACTGACATTGGGTGAGATTTTCTATAGAGAATATGCATGTGCTCAGAACCCATCATGGGTGTAGGATCTGTGAGTGTGTGCAGACCTTGTGGCTGATTGCAAACCTTCATATGCACTCTGCTAATAAATACAAAGTCTGAAGCTATTTTTCCCCTATGGCACAGGTGAGATCTCTACAGAAAATTATGGCCTTTTTGTCTTCTAACAACACAGCTGCTGTGAACAACTCTGATACTCGCCTGGCAGGCTGCTTCCTTCTTGGCATCCCTGGACTGGAGCACCTACACATCTGGCTCTCCATCCCCTTCTGCACCATGTACGTAGCTGCTCTGGCAGGCAACAGCATTTTAATTTGTGTCATCCTCTCCCAGCCAAGCCTGCATGAGCCCATGTACATATTCCTGTCCATGTTGGCCAGTACTGATGTCTTACTCTCCACATCCACCATGCCCAAAGCCCTGGCCAACTTCTGGCTAAGTTCCACCCGCATTTCCTTTGATGGCTGCCTAACCCAGATGTTCTTCATCCACTTCCTTTTTGTTGCTGAGTCTGCAGTCCTCTTGGCCATGGCCTTTGACCGCTATGTGGCGATCTGCTCCCCTTTGAGATATGCCACAATCCTCACCAGCACAGCCATTGGGAAGGTCGTGGCTGCCACACTGGCCCGCAGCTTCATCATCATGTTTCCATCTATCTTTCTCCTCAAGCGCCTGCACTACTGCCGGGTCAATATCATTGCACACACATTTTGTGAGCACATGGGCATTGCCCGTCTGTCCTGTTCTGATATCTCCATCAACGTCTGGTATGGGTTGGCAGCTGCTCTACTCTCCACTGGCCTGGACATTATCCTTATTGCTGTTTCCTACATTCACATCCTCCGAGCTGTCTTCCACCTCTCTTCTCAAGATGCCCGATCCAAAGCCCTGAGCACTTGTGGGTCCCACATCTGTGTCATCCTACTCTTCTACATCCCTGCCCTCTTTTCTGTCTTTGCCTATAGGTTTGGTGGGAGACACATCCCACGCTATGTCCATATCCTCCTGGCCAATCTCTATGTGGTCATTCCACCTATGCTCAATCCCATTATTTATGGAGTGAGGACCAAGCAGATTTTGGAAGGGGCTAAACAGATGCTTTCAAATCTTGTCAAAGAATCTAAATAAATGCTCCCGACTTGACCTCAACTTAATTCCTTTCTATACATATTAATTATTCTATATTCACCCTCTCCTCATCTCTACATCTTCCATTTATCCCTGTGTTATTACCATCCATATTCCAATTATGTAAATACATGTTCTACTCAAATCCACATTTGACTAATTTCTTAGAAATCTATGGTAATACCCAACCCTCTTTCTTTCATCTATTATTCAAATAACTCGTGATTCCCCTCTATCTCAAGGAAAATCTAATTAGGGGAAATGCTCTAACTTACCTGGAATCTGCCAAATAAATAGGAATTTTCTCTTCATCTACTTTCATTTTCTCCTTGATGTGGTAGTTAATCATACATATAATTTTTTCATTTAGATTTTCCAGTTCAACTCTTCCTCACAATGGGAACCCCTGAGAATTGTCATGGTTATAAACTCACAGTCCCTTCGGATATTTATTTTTACTATCAGCTATACATGTCCACAATTACTCATGTTTAAATACCCAAGTTCAGAGATGCTAACACAGCATCATAGTAGATGAAGTAAAAACATCCATTTATCACCAGCTAAATGTGGCTCAGCTGGTAAAGAATCTGCCTGCAATGTGGGAGACCTGGGTTTGATCCCTGGGTTGGGAAGATGCCCTGGAGAAGGGAAAGGTACCCAATCCAGTATTTTGGCCTAGAGAATTCAGTCCATAGGGTCACAAAGAGTCGGACACGACTGAACTACTTTCACTTCACTTCACTTCAAATATGAAAATACCATTTCAAAAACTTTTATCAAATAAGCCTGGGCCACTTTTACCTGTTCCAGACAGAGCTTTCCTCAAAATGTAGATAATTGTATAGGAACAGAGTAGTCTTTTCCATCTGAATATGTTTTGTATTTGAAAATTATACTCATGATTAAAACAAGTCAATACTTACTCTTACATGATAGAGACTTACATATTCTTTAATAACTCATTATATGTCTTGTGCTCAGTGGTCTCCTATTCTTTGCAACCCCATGTACTGTAGCCCGCCAGCTTCCTCTGTCCATGGGATTTTCCTGGCAAGAACACTGGAGTGGGTTGCCATTTCCTCTTCCAGGGGATTTTCCTGACCCAAGCATCAAACTTGCATCTTTTGTGTCTCCTGCTTTGGCGGGGAGATTCTTTACTCTTTTCATCTGAATCACTATTTTGTTGGGTCCTGAGAATATTTCTTGTTTATTAGAGTTTTTCTTTTTAATGTTGGTGACTTTATATCCTGTCTAGAATGCTTTCCTTGAGGAAAGAGGTTATTTTGAAAGGTTCTATCACTGTTGCTCCAAACATGAGCACCTATACACAGCAATTATGTAATATGTGTGTATGTGCATAAAATTTGCATTTTAAAGATTTTTTAATATCACACTTATGCTCAACATTTATTCTTCTTTGAGTGAGCTCTTCTCAGCCCTGGGATTCAATGTCAAGTAGAAGAAAGAACTGTGCTAGGTGCCAAGATAGTGAGTTAAAGCCAGGATCTACTACTTACTCAGTGAATTCTAGATAGTTGCATAGTCCCAGTGAACTTCATTTTCTACTCATATGTAAAGAAGATGAAGATGATGTAAACAGTTCAGTTCAATTGCTCAGTCATGTCTGACTCTTTGTGACCCCATTGCCTGCAGCATGCCAGGCTTCCCTGTCCATCACCAGATCCCAGAGCTTGCTCAAACTCATGTCCATTGAGTTGGTGATGCCATCCAACCATTTCATCCCCTGTCATCCCCTTCTCCTCCTTCCTTCAATCTTGGCCAGCATCAGGGTCTTTTCTAAGGAGTCAGTTCTTCGCATAAGGTGGCCAAAGTATTGAAGTTTCAGCTTCAGCATCAGTCCTTCCAATGAATTTTCAGGACTGATTTCCTTTAGGATTGACTAGTTTGATCTCCTTGCAGTCCAAGGGACTCTCAAGAGTCTTCTCCAAAACCACAGTCCAAAAGCATCAATTCTTCCGTGTTCAGCTTTCTTTATGGTCCAAATCTCACATCCATACATGACTACTAAAAAATATATTTATTATAGTAAGCATTCAATGAACGCTCAGTTCATTTTTTCTCATTTTTCTTTCCACAACACTTTCTGCATCTTGAAGACAATATAATGAGAGTTATAGAAAGAAATTATTAGTATTTATCGTGTGTAGGAGAAAACAGAAGTTTTGGGTTCTGGATGTTAGAATTCTGAATCTTCTGTATATTATTTTTGTGACTTTGGGTGAGTTACTTCACCTCTCTATATCTCAACTTTCTCATATTTAAAAGGAAAATACTAATAGTACTTTTCTCCTAATGATTTGATGAGAAATATATATTATATAGTATGTATATGAGATATACATATATGTATAGATTCACATATATATCATTTAGTAGTACTTTGCATAAAATAAATGCTTTACAAAATAGCTTTACTTGTATTGTTGCTTTAATTAATAGCTCGTCCAACTCAATAGCTCATTATCTCATAATTAATATAAGATTGTATTGATTATATATATTATATATTTCATGCAATAAACTCCAATTTCATTTTTCTAATGAGAAAAAAGAAGAAAACAAGAATCAAAAAAAATTTAGTTTACTGTTTTAACCTAATGTTTACAATAATTGATTTCAAACAAATATAATTTTGAAATATCAAAATTAAATACATTTAACAATCTCTGAGGGCTTCCCTGGTGCTTCACTGGTTAACAATCTGCTTTGCAGTGCCACAGGCTCTGGTTCAATCCCTGGTCTGGGAAGATCCAGACATGCTGTAGGCAACTAAGCCCGTGTGCCACAACTACTGAAGCCCACCTGCTCTAGAGCCCGTGCTCCACAGCAAAAGCATGTGTGTTCAGTTGTGTCTGACTCTTTGTGACCCCATGAACTGTAGCCCATCAGGCTCCTCTGTCCATGGGATTATCCCAGCAAGAATGCTGGAGCGGGTTGCCATTTCCTCCTCCAGGGGATCTTCTCTACCCTGGGACTGAACCCATGTCTTCTGTGGCTCCTGCATTAGCAGGCGGATTCTTTACCACTGAACCACCAGGGAAGCTTAACTTATTATTTAATACACCTCAATTATGCTTCAGTTCAATTGTCCTAATTATTTTTAATTGGTGAGTACCCATGTTTTTGTTTTAAATTGTGATGGAAAAGTAAAGATCACTGAGGCTGAGACCTCAATATCACTATCTATTGGCCTCTTATATTATTGAAGCCTGCTAATCTTTAACGGCTTCCCACATATACTAAAAAACACTAAATTGCACACTGTAAAGTGGTGAATCTCATGTTTTGTGAATCTCAACTTAATAAAAAAGTAAAATAAGATGATCAATATCATACAAATAATAAATGATGAGTGTATAGCTTAATGGGGCTTCCCAGGTAGTGCTAGTGGTAAAGAACTTGCCTGTCAATACAGGAGACATAAGAAATATGGGTTTGATCCCCGGGTGGGGAAGATCCCCTGGAGGGTGGCATGGCAACCCACTCCAGTATTCTTTCCTAGAGAATCCCATGGACAGGCTACAGTCCACAGGATGGCAAAGAGTCAGACATGACTGAAGCAACTTAGCACGGACGCATGTACTGTTCTTTAAAATCCTGATACAGTTCTTTCTCGCTTAGAACACACATTTCTTCCTCTTCCCACTTTCTGACTGGTGGTGCAGCATTCTAGACTTGGAATGACTGAATGTATTTGAATCGATGTTATAGGAGGTTTTTCTGGCTCCTCCTGCCACTTCCCCAGCCCCAGAAGCTTTTCTTACTTTCTGTTCTCTTCTGCACGTGCAGGTATAGGCGAGTGAAGCCAGGTGGCCTTCATCCTCCCTTCAAAGGGTTTTGCCTCCCCCACCAGACTTCAGTAGTTGGCTGATGTTGGATAGAGATGTGTAGAGAATTTTGCAGGTTTAAAATGTAACCCAAGTTTGTGGAGAAAGCATAGAAAAGCTGATCTCTGGCCATGAAGCGGTTGTGCAAAGGCCATTGTCCACCAGACCCTGGCCCAGGAAGCTAAATGGGATGGGAGCGGCAGCTTCTTGGATTAAGGCATTCATTCCTTGAATAAAGGAATTCAGTCATGAGATAAGAGGAGACTGAGAGGCCAGCAGCTCGCATTTCTTTCTCTTTCTGCTGCAAGAGTCCAGTTTCTTTTCTTTTTTTTAAATTTAAATTAGCACTTTATTGAAATATAATTTATATACCATATACTACCTAAAAAGAGATACCTTTTTCCCTACTGTCTCCTAGGTCTGACTCAGGAGATAACTGATACACTATATTAGCACACCATTGTATCAGATATCAATCTGTCTTGGTTTTACTTCTTGAAGACGCTGGATATAATAAGTGCAGAACATCTTGTTGAAGAGCAGTACAATTCTCAGTATTCTAGAGTTCAATTTGTGTCAAGTCTTTCCTATAGTTCAAAGGAACATAGTCTTTGCCTCCTCAACTAAAGCCAAAGCATCATAGAGGACAAATCACCCTGCCATTCTGGTAAGTAGAGGAAGAGTTAAAAGAAGTCAGAGAAGGACAATCTCACTATCCTGGCAATAACTCCACAGGAGAGGATTTTATAGTGAGTGACTAAGTGTGGAAAAACTCTAGAAATTCCATGATCTAAGATATGGATCTTATATGGCCTGAGGGCAAGACTTGAGTTCTTTCGACAGTGATGGAAAGCTTGGGTCATAATACTACAACTCCCAGAATGGTTCCCTCAGAATAGGGCTTCTCTCAAAGCTCAGTCGGTAAAGAATCTTCCTGCAGTGCAGGATACCTGCGTTTGATTCCTGGGTTGTGAAGATCCCCTGGAGAAGGAAATGGCAACCCATTTCAGTATTCTTGCCTGGACAATCATATGGACAGAGGAGCCTAGCAGGCTACAGGCCATGGGATCACAAGAGTCTAACACGACTTAGCTACTAAACCACCACCACAGAGTGGTTCAGAATTTGAAAAGACATGTGAGTCAAAGCGCCCCAATGATGAAATCAACAGGCAGAATTTAATGGCTCAGACTACAATTCCTGTAGCCCAATAACCATGTTTTCAATAATAAAAGTAATGTGAGGACACAGAAAAAGAATCACCAATTCTGAGACTCTTGTTACTCCACATTCCCCACTGACTTTGAGAATATGCCAAACTTGCTTACCATAGATATTTGCTCACTCCTGCTGATCATGAATCCTTAATACTCAGCTCAGTGACCTGTATCTGCTAACTGCTCAGTAATGCATCTTCACTACCCTATGATTTCTACAAGGGCTCACTGGAACTGTGATATAGTTCACAAGACAAAGTGGCTGACACTTCCCACCCCAACCCCATCCATATATTCCTTTCTGGGACACTTTTCCGTCCTGTGGGAGAAAAGAAAAACAGGTTCAGTCCAGAAATCACAAAACACTGCCTCCTTTCAGAAAGGTTTAGTATTGCAGTCATAAAAGCAAGATCAGGGTCCAGGCAGATTATTCTAGTGAACTAACAGAGGGTCATGAGAAGATAAAAAAATAATAACTCCAGGTTGCAGAGCCTGACAGACTTGTAGGAGACAAAGAAGATTCTATATTATTTTCTTTCTGTGATCTGATCCCTGAAAAGGAAGTCATGTACTTCCTTCCACAAGCTAATTCTGAATAATTATTAGTACATTATTCTACACTGTAGGTATACACATATGAATCAGAAATGATCCCTGGCCTTGAAGAGTTCAATGTGTTATTCTTCAGCCTCTTGTTTCCTATCATTCCATACATAACTCCTTAGGGATATAATTGCATTCTGTGGCTTGAGCACTTGTACAGTGTGTTGATTCACAAATCTATAGTAAAATCTAGTGGCTACACTTTACTTGGAACTCAGTTTTTTAATCTTATCTGAATGATATTCAAGATATGCTAGTTTGGTTTAAAAAACAGCAACAACAAATGTGCATTTTTTCCCCCAGAAAATTGCTTTGTCTCCATAATTCCTCACCTTGTGAACAGCTTCACTGTCTATCCAATAGCTTAACGCAAAAATCAATCTTAGAAATTTGGGGTTAAAATATACACACTACTGTATATATAATAGGTAACCAACAAGGACCTACAGGGAACCACACTAAATATCTCTTAATAACCTATAATGGAGGGGAATGTAAAAAAAGAATATATATATATATATATAAACATACATATATGTGTGTGTATATATTTATATATATGGGCTTCCCTGGTGGCTCAGATGGTAAAGAATCCGCCTGCAATGTGGGAGATTTGGGTTCAATCCCTGGGCTGGGAGGAGCCCCTGGAGGAAGGCATGGCAACACTCTCCAGTATTCTTTCCTGGAGAATTCCCTTGGACATAGGAGCCTACAGTCTATGGGGTTGCAAAGAGGTGGACATGATTGAGAGACTAAGCACAGCACAGCATATATATATATATATATATATATATATAAGGCTGAATCACTTTGCTGTACATCTGAAACACAACACTGTAAATCAACTATATTTCAAAAGAATTTTAAATAGAAAAAATCAATTTCACATTCCTCCTTCTTCCTTCCTCCAATATGCTGCCGTCAGTGGGCCTAATCATTCCATCTTAGCAACTTGTTTTATCAGTTCCTTCATATTTTCACTCTACTGCTTTAGTTTAGTTTCATCTGGACTGTTTCAATAGTCACTGAATTGATCTCCTTGATTTCAGCATTGGGCACTTCCAAGTCCCCAACTATCCAGCCACCCTCAGATCTATCCAAAATACAAATAACTGCATTTTCCATTGCCTTTGAGAGAATAAAATCAAACTCCATGGAATAGGTATTTATTAATCGTGCTTCCTAGGTGGCGCTAGTAGTAAAGAATCTGTCTGCCGATGCAGGAGACATAAGAGACGTGGGTTCAATCTCTGGGCTGGGAAGATCCCCTGGAAGAGAGCATGGCAACCCACTCCAGTATCCTTGCCTGGAAAATCTCATGGACAGAGAAGCCTCATGGGCTACAGTCCCTACATAGGGTTGCAAAAAGTTGGACACAACTGAAGGGACTTAGCACACACACACACACACAATAGGAAATAGATGAGCAGATACATTACAGGACAACAGCTATTCATTACCTGATCTGCCAGTTAATTTTAGGCAAACAAATGTAAATTGAGGGTCTCAGAGTTTCTTTGTAAAGCAGATATTTCACCTTTCACTAACTTCTCTGTGATAAATTGAATTTCAAGTGCAAAAATCAAATCTATAAAGTCACATGAAGATATCTTTTTAAGGGGTGGGGGTGGGTGAATTGGGCTTGAACAAAGTCGGGGTTCAAAAATGTGGAATAGGGTGAAGGAAATAAGAAAGATCAAGGAAAACTTGTTAGGAGAACTTGAAAGATAAAAAGACATTCTAAAAGTAGCAGTTAACTTCTGCCTTGAAATTCTAGAGTAGCTATTCTCAAAAGAAAAACAATTCAGAAAAAACGCAAGTTGTATCGAATGGAATGTTATAAACTCTTTGGTTTATTAATCCTCACGTTTTAAAAAAGTTTTCGATGAAATGAATTTTGAGCTAATTCCTGAGCTAGATATCATCCTTCTTTTGAATCTATTCCTTGCTAGATACTGGTCTTTGTTAATATCAAGGCTCTCTTGAACTATCTTTTTGGCTTTTTGCTCTGTTCCTTCAAGGTACTTTCCCTGGAAATATGTTTCTTCAGTGGGCTCCTTTGAATATCAGCTCACATTTCTCTTACTCGTATTTTTCATCTCTTAATTTTACCTTTTCTTCCTAATAGACTTCATTAAGATGTGAGAGTAAAAGATCTGGCTAGACATCTTTATTTACTTATCCTTAATTTCCACTTACACTTTGTCATCAATTTCAGGAAGAGAAAACCAATTATTAACAAATTCATTGTCCTCTACCTATACTCAATAGAATCTAGTTAAGGTATTTTCCTCCTAATTAAAGCGATAATTAGACATTTATTTGGAGAAGGAAATGGCAACCCACTCCAGTATTCTTGCCTAGAGAATCCTGTGGACAGAGGAGCCTGGTGGGCTGCTGTCCATAGGGTCGCACAGAGTCGGACACGACTGAAGCGACTTAGCAGCAGCAGCAGCAACAGCAGCAGACACTTATTTTCCCTGGATTTAGGCATTGTCTGTTACCTCCAGACCTCTTCAACCTGATCAGTGCTGCCAGGTGATCTTTTCATACATAACATTTAGACATTCAGAATATTTCATTCCCAACTACACCCTACCATCTCTCTCTTTCACACACACACATACACACACAAAACTCCTTAATGATTTCCCAACAATGTCAACACAATTCAATGAGGAAAGAACATGTTCCTGAAACAACAAGCTATCCACGCTCAAAAGAATAAAACAGAACCTCTATCCCACACAGTAAAAATGAACTTAAAATAGATCATAGCTCTAAGTGTAAGAGTTAAATTATAAAATCTTTAGAAAAAAATATAGGAGAAAATCTTCATGGCTTTGGGTTAGGCAAAAACTTCATAGACATGACGACATCAAAAGTACAAGTAACAAAAAGAAATGGATTTCATCAAAATTAAAAATCTAATCTTCAAAGGATGCAATCAAGAAAATGAAAAGAGTACCCTTAGAATGGTAGAAGATATTTACAAATCACAGAACTCATAAAGGACTTGTATTTAGAATATATGAAAATCTCAGAAAAAGACAAATAACCCAATTAAAAAAAGGATCAAGGACATGAATAGATGTTTCTCAAAAAAGGTACACATAGTAAAGTGTATGAAATGATGATAAACACTATTAGTCCTTAGGGAAATGCAAATTAAAATAATGATGAGATAGCACTTCACACAAAATAAGTTATTATAATAGAAAACAAAACATATAATAACAAGTATACTGGCAAAGATGTGGAGAAACTGGAACCCTTCTTACAAAGCTGGTGGGAATGCAAAATATTACAATCACTTTGGGAAACAGCCCGGAATTTCTTCACAAAAGTAAATACATGATCCTGCAATTCTATTCTTAGGTATATACCCAAGAGAAATAAAAAGCCTATGTTTATAAAGAAAAATCTTGTACAAGAACATTCATAAGACACATTATTCACAACAGCCAAAAAGTAAAAATAATCCAAATCTCTAAAAACTGATGGATGAACAAAATGTGAAAAACCCATCCAATAGAGTATTACTCAGGCATCAAAGGAACAAAATACTCATACAAGATACAACATGGACGAATCTAGAAAATACAGAGCCCTCTATTCTGACTTTTATCTGGACACCCTCATATGTCCAGGCCCTCCTTCCCTAACTGCCTTCCCAGACCAAGTCAGTTTCCTTGGGGCAGAAAGGTTAGCCTTTCTTGTCTTCTCAGAATTGCTGTGCTATTAAACCCCTGCAGTTGAAGTTACTGAAGCTTCATAAAGCTTACTTGTATTCCTAAGGACCTAAGAAGAAGCATTTACAGTCTCTCAGTTATACCGATTAAAATTATATACAACGTTTTATCTGTAGTACAAGTTCCAATTATATTCGTAATTTTCAATTGATAAACTTTAATGATCTTTTCGCAAAGCACGCCATTATAACGCCAAATTGCTATCTTTCCTTATTCGTATAACTTTATAGATACTTTTATTCAGACATTTTAATTGATATTTTAGTATGGAGTACAGGTATACTCAGTGTTACTAACAATGACACGAGGTCGGAAAGCCAAACTGAAGACAATCTACAAGCACCTTTCCTGGCCTTCTGGAGCTGGCCGAGGCCTCACAATTTGCGGTTCAACCGATAACCGGAACCGCCTTCTTGCAGCTGGATGCGGCCCTGGACAAATCAGCAGCATCTCCTCCCCCCGGCCCCGCCCCCGCCCCTTCCCCCGAGCCTTTCTGCCTCGGTGGCGGCGGCAGCAGCTGTAAATCCTCGGCTCTAATCCAAGTCACAGATTGCAGGTTGGTGAGCGAATCCGTTTTCTGGCCAGCCGCCGCTGTCCCCACTAGTACTCAGAGTTTGACCCGTCCTACAGGTTGGTTGGGGGTGTTCGCGGGTGGAGGCCGAGTGAGGGGGACCTCTGGAGTTCTGAGAGGACTCAACTTCAGGAAGGGAGTGAGGAAGAGACACCTTTGGAGCTGTGAGTAGCCTGTGTAAAGGTGGTGATAATGCAACCCTGATTCTGGAAGCTAAAGGATGTCGGGGAGTCACCTCTGAGTTAGGGAGTAACGGCCGACGTGGGGACTGGCTTGGATCCAGAGGTCAGCAGCCCCTCCCCCCACCTCCAACTTTCCTGCTCCAGGAAGTGAGCACCGTTTATCCTGCCCCCACCCGCCACCCCTCCACCCCCCACCCCTCCACCCCACCCCCCCCACCCCCCCCCCCCCACCCCCCACCCCTCCACCCCTGAGGCCCTGACTCCTCCCCCAGGGAGTCGGGAGATGAGCTTTCCGGACGCGCTCCGTCGGACCTGAGGGCTGAGTGCAATTCCCCCGTAGCGGGCAGGGCGGCGCCTCGCTGAGCTCAGGAAAAAAGACCTTTTAGTGAGCGTGGTCTGTTCTTCAGAGACTATTTTAAAAGCCTTTCGTTTGCCTTGACTGTCTGAAGCCTCTCCGTGGCCTTCACCAGGAGATGTCTGCCCTTTGTGGCTGGACCGCTTACTTGAAGTGACAGGGCGGTAGAAGAAATGGGGACCCTTCCCTTGTGGAGCTCATGATACAGATAATTTATCTTTATCTCTTTCTCATCCTCACTGCGAATGAGCTCAGCGAGATTAGAGACAACGTTTAATCTGTCAATGAAGACAGAAATGTGTCGTTAGGAGCATAGGAGCTGCGGCCCGAGTGCCTGGGCTCAGCGTCAGCCTCGGACACTTAGACCCTGCCTGTGTGCCCCCTACCTGTTGCTTGACCTTCAGCTTCTTCCATCCATATAAACTGGTCCCACCCAGTCCTGGATTTGGCTTCTTTCATTTGCTAATTTGGGCTTCCCAGGTGTTGCTAGTGGTGAAGAACCTGCCTGTCAATGCAGGAGAGACGTAGGTAAGAGCAGGTTCGATCCCTGGGTGGGGAAGATCCCCCGGTGGAGGTCATGGCAATCCACTCCATTATTCTTGCCTGGAGGATTCTCACAGACAGAGGAGCCTGGCAAGCTACAGTCCATGGGGTCGCAAAGAGTTGGACCGTACTGGACAACTTTCACTTTCGTTTGCTAATTTGATCTTCAGAGCTCTTCCCCTTAGGCTCTGGTATCTGCGCTCACACAGCAGGACTCATTTCTCTGCCACCCACACTGCTCTTGAGACGTAGGACTCTGTTGGCTTTTCTTGTGTCATTTGGGCTGCATTGAGCAGTAGCCATTGGTGAAGGGCCTAATGGGATGTGGGGAGGGCTCCCTCAAACCCTTTATAACTGAATGTTAGCTAAGTCTGTTTTCTTCCTTTCCCCAGCTTCAACTTCATGACAAGAGACATCAAGTCTTACATAATCTTTTCCATTCCAGAATCTTACTCAGCCTTGAATATCTCAAGTAGAGCATTAGATGGAAAAGTTATATAGAATTATATGGCCACGTATACAATTTAAATTTTTCTATTAGCCTCATTAAAACATTAGAAGAAACTGATTTTAATATATTTAACTTCCTGCTCCCAAAATATTTTTGGACATTGCAATCAATATTTAAAAATCCATTAATGAAATGTTTTAGATTATTTTTTCTTACCAAATCTTTGAAGTCCAGTGTGTATTTTATACTTAAAACATCTCATTTCCAATTAGCCACATCTCAAGTGCTCAGTAGCCACATGTGGCTACCATGCTTGACAACACGTTTCTAACTTGTGCTCAGAAGATCAGAAAATTAAGCCTCAGTTTTTCTCATTGCATTTCTTCTATTTTTTGTTAGCTCTACTGAGTTGTCATTTACATTTAATAAGTTAGCAATTTTAAGCCTACAGTTCCATCAGGTTTGACCATATATAGTTGTCCAAGCAACACAGTCATGATATATATAGGGGATTTCCATCAACCTCCAAATTTTTTTTTGTGTTCCTTTGTAATTCATCCCCTTCTGACAGCCCCGGGCACTGGCATCCACTAGTCTGTTCTCAAATACTAGAGTTTTTTTGTCGTTTTTAGGATTTCATATAAATGAAATCATATAGCACCTTATCCTTGCTGTCTCGTTTCTTTCATTTTGCATAATTCTTTTGAGATTTATTTTGTTGTATGTATTAGTACGTCCATTTTATTGTTTGGTAATATGCACTGAGGTCATGGTTTCAGCTCACTAGATCCCTAGCAATGCCTTGTACTCACCTTACTTATCTCACAGATTGTTTTCTTGGTCTGGGGCACTTTCTCAGGCTCGCTCTTCTGTAAGGTCTTGTTACTGGCAGGCAACTTGATATTTTTTTAATTCTAATTTTTAACACCCTCAAGAGGGGAAAATTGATGTCAATTACAGGACCTGTCACCAGATTCAATGGGTCCATCACTTGGGGTGCATAGCCAATGGACCACCAACTACTGATTAAAGTAGAAGTGTTTCTTACTTGTGACAAGTAAGGAGACGGAGAAGCTCTCAAAAACTGTCTTTCTGAACAGCTGGATCAGGGAAATTTTGTGTCTAGGGTGCATGGCTATTCATGAAATAGCAGGCTTGATCTTCCATGTAGTGTGGGTTTCTCTAGCTTACCAAAAATGGCAAGCAAACAGGTGCTTGGTTGTTTGCTCACACTGTGGTTATCTTGTTGATTGGAATGCACTGTAACCTTTGTGAAACATCTGGTATTTGGAACTTTTTGCAACTTAATGGTTAGTTTCTGCAAAACAATGCATACCTTGGTTTAACTCCATCAGTTCCCTGCTGCTGCCTAGCTAACAGATTTTGTTTTCTTAAATTTTGCCCACACTGAGCATGTTGTATAACAGTGTACATCCACCTTTGCTGTGGGCCAGTCAAGAAACATTATGGAATGGTATCTGTTCTCAGTCACCCTGTGGCCTACCTTGTACATGAGGGTCACAGCTGGAATCAGAGGTAGTATACCTTCAAGTAGGCAGTGCCTTTGTCAGCTGGCTCTTTGGTGACCCAAACTAGACTCCTAGGCCCATTCCTATATAAGCAAGTGGAACATGTGGTTTCCAATGAGTGATTCAATGCTGGAATACTATAAATAAATAATTTTAAATGTCTTTAAAATTACAAGATATAAGACAACAGTAATAAAATTTAATGACTGAAAACTTTCAAGAATGAGAAGATATTTTTCAATGAGGACATCTATATTAATTAAGCACAGACAAAAAATAAAGTTAGGGTCAGTTCCAAAATATCTTGAGTTGTCTCATCAGAGAAGCTACTAGCTTCCCTAACTAACCCTTATGTGAGGCACGGAAAAAAGACTGGGCCTGATCCAGCTTTCTCACCTTGTCCTTAAATGCCATCTTATTAAATCTTGTAATGACTTGAGATAGTGAATTTTTCCCCCTAGGTCCAAAAGTAGGAGGAATATATAAAAGGGGTGAGAAAGGATGCATTCATCCTTATAACAAATATTTATATAGAGCTATCCATTCATCAGATTTTGCTGTATCCCTGTTCCTGGTAAAAATATCAAAGAGGTTCTTTTCATCATGGTAATAGGGCAGAGCACTAAAGGATTGGCAAGCAATGGTGATATAAATGTAGTGACAACCAGTTTTTACTGAGACTCTTCTACACAGGCTCAGGTAATTGATGACAAGTGTGCTATAAGGGAGGACTTGTCATCAGCAATTCACAAAACCACATCTCAGATCAGGAATTACCCCAGTGTTCCAGAACCAGAGACAGACAAATTCAGGATTCAGAGCTGCATCTATGTTACCCCAGTTGGCATTACCTTCTCTTCTCATCTCACGCTGTCAGGGAAAGGGAAGCATGAAGTCCCAGGGATGTGCTGTGAGGAATGAAGCAGAGCAGGGCTGGAGAAGGAGCCTGCAGATAGCTTAGGAAGTGCTGTAGGATGCTTTCAAACATCAGAAGAAGGGAACTATCCTGCTGAATCAGGACAGCTGAAAAATGAGACAAGCACCAGTCAGGAGTGGGTAGAAACAAGCTGAGCCACCTTGTGATCTGAGTGCCTTTGCAGGAGGGGTGGGGGGTGCATAAAGAAAACATTCTCTTCTTTTAAGGACCAGACAACAACTGAGGTTTGGATTTGCATAAAACTAGATTATAACCTTTGCTTCATCAGTTATTCATTCCAAGACCTTTGGTAATTGAAGATCTTTTTAAGAAGTTCACTTTTCACATTTGTAAAAAAACAAAAACATGTTATTACATTTATCTGATTGAGTTATTATGGGATTAGGTTATATAATGCCTGTAAAAAGTTCAGCCATTGCCTCTCACATGAAAAGCAATCAGAAAATGGTCTCTATGATTATTTTTTGTCTTCCACTGTCCCTTGCAACAAATAACTTCATGTGTACATACTTGCTTGCATTAATAATGATTGTCTTTGCTATGTGTTCAAAGGAGGATGTGTTTCCTGCTCAAAGTCTGAGTGGTACACTTCCTTGTACAGGATTTATTTCAACTATCCCTATCTCCCCATATCAACTACAGCACTGTGCTTGACTCTTAGGTCTTTTCCCATAGCTGCCTTGTGTAAAAGCTGTGCAGTTAGGAGAGCTCTGAAGCAGAAGTCACAAGATAGCCTCTCTCTCTTTTTTGTCCTGTCATATAATTTTTTTAAATTGAGATACAGTTCATATACCGTAAAATTCACCCTTTCAAGGTATACAAATAAGATGTTTTTTTCTTTTTAATCACAAAAATGTTCACTAGCACCACTGTCTAATTCCAGAATATTTTCATCACCCCCCAAAGTGACTCCAAACACATTAGTAGTCATTCTCTATTCTCCATCCCACCAACTCTTGGCAACCACTAATCTACTTTATGTGTCTGTAGATTTGCCTACTCCAGGTTATTTTTAAATTTTATCTATTTATGCTGCATTGGGTCTTCATTGCTTTTGCGTGGGCTTTCTCTAGTTGCAGCAAGTGAGGGTTACTCTTTGTTTTGGTGTGCAGGCTTCTCATTGTGGTGACTTCTCTTGTTGCGGAGCACAGGCTCTTAGGTACATGGGCTTTGGTAGTTGCAACATACAAGCTCAGTTGTGGCATGTGATCTCTAGGGCACGGGCTCAGTAGTTGTGGCACATGGACTTTGCTCCACTGCATGTATAATATTCCTGGACCAGGGATTGAACCTGTGTCTCCTTTATTGTCAGGTGGATTCGTATCTACTGTGCCACCAAGGAAGTCCTAGACATTGCTTACAAAAGGAGTTATATAATATGTGATTTTTGTATCTGGTTTTACTCACTTAGCATGTTTTCACACCTCATCCATGTTATTAAAGGCATCAATTCTTCATTCCTCTTTTTCCTCCATTTTTATCCTTTTCTCCTATTCAGTTCAGTTCAGTTCAGTTCAGTTGCTCAGTCGTGTCCGACTCTTTGCGACCCCATGAATTGCATCACGCCAGGCCTCCCTGTCCATCACCAACTCCCGAGTCTACCCAAACCCATGTCCATTGAATCAGTGATGCCATTCAACCATCTCATCCTCTGTCATCCCCTTCTCCTCCTGCCCCCAATCCTACCCAGCATTAGGGTCTTTTCCAATGAGTCAACTCTTCGCATGAGGTGGCCAAAGTATTGGAGTTTCAGCTTCAACATCAGTCCTTCCAATGAATACCCAGGACTGATCTCCTTTAGGATGGATTGATTGGATCTCCTTGAAGTCCAAGGGACTCTCAAAGAGTCTTCTCCAACACCACAGTTCAAAAGCATCAATTCTGCGGCGCTCAGCTTTCTTCACCGTCCAACTGTCACATCCATACATGACCACTGGAAAAACCATAGCCTTGACTAGACGGACTTTTGTTGGCAAAGTAATGTCTCTGCTTTTAAATATGCTATCTAGGTTGGCCATAACCTTCCTTCCAAGGAGTAAGCTTCTTTTAATTTCATGGCTGCAATCACCATCAGCAGTGATTCTGGAGCCCCCAAAAATAAAGTCTGACACTGTTTCCACTGTTTCCCCATCTATTTCCCATGAAGTGATGGGACCAGATGCCATGATCTTAGTTTTCTGAACGTTGAGCTTTAAGCCAACTTCTTCACTCTCCTCTTTCACTTTCATCAAGAGGCTCTTTAGTTCTTCTTCACTTTCTGCCTTAAGGGTGGTGTCATCAGCATATCTGAGGTTATTGATATTTCTCCCGGCAATCTTGATTCCAGCTTGTGTTTCTTCCAGCCCAGTGTTTCTCATGATGTACTTTGCATATAAGTTAAATAAGCAGGGTGACAATATACAGCCTTGATGTACTCCTTTCCTGATTTGGAGCGTGTCTATTGTTCCATGTCCATTTCTAACTGTTGCTTCCTGACCTGCATACAGGTTTCTCAAGAGACAGGTCAGATGGTCTGGTATTCCCATCTCTTTAAGAATTTTCCACACTTTGTTGTTATCCACACAGTCAAAGGCTTTGGCATAGTCAATAAAGCAGAAATAGATGTTTTTCTGGAACTCGCTTGCTTTTTCGATGATCCAGCGGATATTGGCAATTTGATCTCTGGTTCCTCTGCCTTTTCTAAAACCAGCTTGAACATCTGGAAGTTCACAGTTCACGTGTTGCTGAAGTCTGGCTTGGAGAATTTGGAGCATTACTTTACTAGCATGTGAGATGAGTGCAATTGTGCAGTAGTTTGAGCATTCTTTGGCATTGCCTTTCTTTGGGATTGGAACGAAAACTGACCTTTTCCAGTCCCGTGGCCACTGCTGGGTTTTCCAAATTTGCTGGCATATCGAGTGCAGCACTTTCACAGCATCATCTTTGAGGATTTGAAATAGCTCAACTGGAATTCCATCACCTCCACTAGCTTTGTTTGTAGTGATGCTTTCTAAGGCCCACTTGACTTCACATTCCAGGATGTCTGTCTCTAGGTGAGTGATCACACCATGGTGATTATCTGGGTCGTGAAGATCTTTTTTGTACAGTTCTTCTGTGTATTCTTGCCACCTCTTCTTAGTATCTTCTGCTTCTGTTCCGTCCATACCATTTCTGTCCTTTATCAAGCCTATCTGCATGAAATGTTCCTTTGGTATCTCTAATTTTCTTGAAGAGATCTCTAGTCTTTCCCAATCTGTTTTTTTCCTCTATTTCTTTGCATTGATCGCTGAGGAAGGCTTTCTTATCTCTCCTTGCTATTCTTTGAAACTCTGCATTCAGATGGGAATATCTTTCCTTCTCTCCTTTGCTTTTTGCTTCTCTTCCCAGCTATCTGTAAGGCCTCCTCAGACAGCCATTTTGCTTTTTTTGCATTTCTTTTCCATGGGGATGGTCTTGATCCCTGTCTCCTGTACAATGTCACGAACCTCTGTCCATAGTTAATCAGGCACTCTGTCTATCAGATCTAGTCCCTTAAATCTATTTGTCACTTCTACTGTATACTCATAAGGGATTTGATCTAGGTCATACCTGAATGGACTAGTGGTTTTCCCTACTTTCTTCAATTTAAATCTGAATTTGGCATTAAGCAGTTCATGATCTGAGCCACAGTCTGCTCCCGGTCTTGTTTTTGCTGACTGTGTAGAGCTTCTCCATCTTTGGCTGCAAAGAATATAATCAATCTGATTTCGGTGTTGACCATCTGGTAATATCCACGTGTAGAGTCTTCTGTTGTGTTGTTGGAAGAAGGTGTTTGCTATGACCAGTGCGTTCTCTTGGCAAAACTCTATTAGCTTTTGCCCTGCTTCATTCTGTACTCCAAGGCCAAATTTGCCTGTTACGCCAGGTGTTTCTTGGCTTCCTACGTTTGCATTCCAGTCCCCTATAATGAAAAGGACATCTCTTTTGGGTTTTAGTTCTAGAAGGTCTTGTAGGTCTTCATAGAATCGTTCAACTTCAGCTTCTTCGGCGTTACTGGGTGGGGCATAGACTTGGATTACTGTGATATTGAATGGTTTGCCTTGGAAACGAACAGAGATCATTCTATCGTTTTTGAGATTGCATCCAAGTACTGCCTTTCGGACTCTTTTGTTGACCATGATGGCTACTCCATTTCTTCTAAGGGATTCTTGCCCACAGTAGTAGATATAATGGTCATCTGAGTTAAATTCACCCATTCCAGTCCATCTTAGTTCGCTGATTCCTAGAATGTCGACGTTCACTCTTGCCATCTCCTGTTTGACCACTTCCAATTTGCCTTGATTCATGGACCTAACATTCCAGGTTCCTATGCAATATTGCTCTTTATAGCATTGGACTTTGCTTCTATCACTGGTCACATCCACAGCTGGGTGTCATTTTTGCTTTGGCTCCATCCCATCATTCTTTCTGGAGTTATTTCTCCACTGATCTCCAGTAGCATACTGGGCACTTACTGACCTGGGGAGTTCATCTTTCAGTGTCCTATCTTTTTGCCTTTTCATACTGCTCATTGGGTTCTCAAGGCAAGAATACTGAAGTGGTTTGCCATGCCCTTCTCCAGTGGACCACATTCTGTCAGACCTCTCTACCGTGACCCATCCATCTTGGGTGGCCCCACATGGCATGGCTTAGTTTCGTTGAGATAGACAAGGCTCTGAAATACTTTCCCCAAATGCTATAAGACCTCTTTGTCCCAAACACCCCACCTGCATACTTCTGCCTAGGTCTGCTCTCAGTGAATTATCTGATCCCTAGGCCATATGCGACTTCAACTGTGCACCTGTCTCTTCCTCTCCCATTCACATGGGCCCCTTAAGTCTCCTGCTAGAGTTTTAGACAGGCCTGGTAAAGTCTCGTCCCCAAAGCACCAGGTCTGTGCCAAACTTTGAGCACCCGTAAGACCATCTTTGTAGTCTATGGGGTTGCAAAGAGTTGGACACGACTGAGCACCATCTTGCCTGGAGAAGGAAATGGCAGTCCACTCCAGTATTCTTGCCTGGAGAATTCCATGGACAAAAGAGCCTGGCAGGCTACAGTCCATGGGGTCACAAAGAGTCGGACATAACTAAGCACTAACACACACACACCACCATCTTTAGCGTTAAAGTTACAAAATTGAGGATGGAGCTTTGAACTAGGACTCTGGACATGAGAAGTGTTTACGGGTCTGTGATTTATAAGCTCTATGATTTTTATAAAGTCACTTCGTTTCTCTGTTTACAAAAGGCCAAAAATAATTTATTCATAGTTTTCCTATGAGGGATAAAGCAGGGGAATGTGGTTTTGAAATCACAACTGGTTATAAATATGACATCACCTTATTGTGATCATTGTCATTTCTTTGGGTTTTTCTGGGAAAGTGACCGTGAGAGATGAAAGGGCTCTGTGTAAAGCTCTGTTAGAAGGTGGTTTTGTCTTCCCAATAAATGATAACCTTTGAATTTGGAGATTAGATCCTGGAGAGCTGTGCCAGCATGATGGCAAAGAGAGGTAAAGAAGCTGATGACAAAGATCTAATCATCTATGGAGAGATGAGGAAGTTCTAGTTTTCTTCATCAAAAGTTGAGGACCTGTGTGTCAGGCACTGAACTCATTCAGTAATAAGCAAAACAGTCTCTGATCTCATGGAGCTTATATTCCAGTGGGAGGATTCAGACAATTAAAGATGCGTATTGTTTAGTTGCTTAGTCATGTCTGATTCTTTGTGACCCCATGAACTGTAACCTACCTCCTCTGTCCATGGGATTTCCAGGCAAGAACACTGAAGGGGATTGCCATTTCCTTCTCCAGGGGATCTTCCTGACCCAGGGATCGAACTTGCATCTCCTAAATTGGCAGGCAGGTTCTTTACCACTGAGCCACCAGGGAAGCCCCCCAAAAGAAATGTATTAGGTGGTAATAAAAAGAAAAATCAAGCCATTGAGTATATGGAGAGTGATGGTGTGGGTGGCTGTGCCTTAGCTAGGCTTGACAGAGGAAATCCTTCTGGTAAGGAAAGATGTAGGGAGAGAATTGAAGAAAGTCAGAGAGTCAGGTGGATACCAGGGTGAAGGGGCTTCCCTGCAATAGGAACAGCAAGTGCAAACATCCTGAGGCAGCAGCATGTTCTGGTGCTTTGAACATTGAGGATGTGTGTTGGGCTGAGAAAAGATTAAACAGATTGTGACTCACCCACAGCCACTTCTCTCCAGGATCTCATTGTCCCTTTATCCAGTGAGTAAAAGGAAATTGTTTTATTGCTATCATGAGGACCTCATTGCTATAATGAGCGTGCAAATTGATGTCTAATGTGAGGGGCAAATAACATGTTTGAAGTTAGAATGAGAAGTTCCCATTACCCCAGTGCTTGACCTCTTTATCCAGAAGAGTCAGCCTCCTTTTGTCTCCCTCTTTCTTGCTCTGAACCCTTTTTTGTTTGCCCATGTTCCCAGGATTCTAAACGCAAGAAGCACCTTAGAAGTTAGGGCTGTGTAGGCAGAAGCCAGGAAAGTGGCTACAATGACTTCAGCAGTCCTGGTGGACATCCAAGATGAAGTGACCTGCCCCATCTGCCTGGAGCTCCTGACCGAACCCCTGAGCATAGACTGTGGACACAGCTTCTGCCAAGCCTGCATCACTGCAAACAACAAGGAGTCCGTGCCTGGCCAAGAGGGGCAGAGCAGGTGTCCCGTGTGCCAGACCAGCTACTGGCTTGGGAACCTCCGGCCCAATCGGCACCTGGCCAACATAGCCGAGAGGCTCAGGGAGGTGGTGTTGGGCTCAGGGAAGCAGCTGAAGGTGATTCTTTGTGCGCACCATGGAGAGAAACTCCAGCTTTTCTGTGAGGAGGATGGGAAGCTCATTTGCTGGCTTTGCGAGCGGTCTCAGGATCACCGTGGTCACCACACGTTCCTCATGGAGGAGATAGCCCAGGAGTACCAGGTGGGAGCCCAGGTGGAGGGAAGACAGGCAGGAACAGACTGCTTGGTACATTTTAACTTTTCTTTATGCTCTAATCTAATTACTTGGTAGTCCTCCCATTTACCTAGAGGGTGAACCTAGAAAAAGCCCTTCTGACCAAGAGCAGAAACCGTCTCTTTCTTGCTTACCACGATTGGCTCTGCACAAGTAGAGACTGCAGCTGAAGGCCGGCAGGGGGCTAGACAGGTTGAGTGCAGGGGATATATTGGCAGTGAGAGTAAAGAACTTAAAGTGATTCATGGTCAGGTGGTTCCCCCGCAGAAAAGAGAATGTGCCTATTCTCACTGGTTTCCATCCCTTGTTTGTAAAAGATAACTTGGCCTTCTCAGTTTTTCATTCCAGGGCAGGCATCTCCTGAGGGCAGCATAATCTCTCCCCCTATTCATTCCATGTCTCAGCACTGAGACAGTTTGACACTTGACCCTACTTGACTTGATGTGTTTCTTCCAGGAGAAGTTCCAGGAGTCTCTGAAGAAGCTGAGGCAAGAGCAGCAGGAAGCCGAGAAATTAACAGCTGTTATCAGAGAGAAGAGGACATCCTGGAAGGTAAGAGATTTCTTCTGAAGGTGTCCTGGAGAAGAAATCAAGCCAGCGCATGGGAGCTGAGGGCAAAGGAGACCCGGTTTTGTCTGTTCCCCAGTTTGGCTAGATAAGCTTCCCTTTACCCAGTTCTTCACTGCAAGCCTTCTAAGCAAGGGTATTGTTCTTGGTGCAGAGTAAGAGGGCGAGAAGGGGGAATAGAAATGAACATATCAAAGGGAATCTAGGTTTCTGAAGATAATCATTTGGAAAAATAACCATAGTCATTGGCAGCCCTTAATTAAGGATTCTGGACCTTGTTCCATAGTTTCAAAAGTTGGAAAAATAGGTCAGGCGTAGGCCAGTCATTCCTATATCGATATTGAAAACTGGAAGAGGAGGCTGATGCCAAGTCCTGACAGGCCAGGGAGGGTGTTTAGAATCTGAACCACCCCCAGGAATCAAAGTCTCTATCTTAGAAGCCTAGATAAGGCAGCCTGGGGCCAGTAGTCTGAGAAGAGCTGAAGGGACAACAGGAGGAAAGAGCAGGTTCTCCATTTGCTCCTCCAACCCAGTGAGACCTTCCAGGAAAACAGTGCTGAGCCTGCCTCCCCTACCCCTCATACAGGAGACCCTCAGCTCAGCAGACTAGCAGCCTCTTTCTTTTCCGTGTTCCTTAAGAATCAGATGGAACCTGAGAGACACAGGATCCAGAAACAGTTTGATCAGTTGAGGAGCATCCTGGACAAAGAGGAGCAGCGACAGCTGAAGAAGCTGGAGGAGGAGGAGAGGAGGGGGCTGAACATCATAGCACAAGCTGAGGTCGAGCTGGTTCAGCAGAGCCAGTCCCTGAGAGAGCTCATCTCAGACCTGGAGCGCCGCTGTCAGGGGTCAGCAACAGAGCTCCTGCAGGTAAGAATGGGAAAGGGGCCTGTGATCTGAGAGTCAAGACCAAGAGAAAATAACTTTCCTTCCCTTCTGATGTGGGACTCCTATCCTGGTGGAGGAAAGAAAAAACTTTCCTTTGATCATATAGTGCCTCTTCGCTATTAGACAGCTCAAGGTTTATCCATGGATAAAGCACAGGGTAATTTAAAAGTACAAATGATAAGGGATTGTCTCATTTTTATTTCCTATGTATAAAGGATAGTCCCAAAGTTCATTTAATACTGTGTCAAAGATCTTGTATAGTGAGTGATATTTTATAGCATCATTTCTCAGTCTTGGTACTATTGACCTCTGATGCTGTGTTGGGATTGGTCAGGTTCCTTTCACCTGGATTAGTCACAGGCATATACAACCAAACTCAAGTACTTTAGAGATTTTTTGTGTAATCACCAGCCCTTCTTTGCTGTGATTCTCTTCTGTAGGACAGAATCATTGAACATGTTGTAATAGAAGTTCAAACAGAACTTTTGAGGCACAAAGAAAGAACTCTGGTCTCTGTGTGTATATAGACTGGGAGGGTGCAAGCTGTCAAATACAGAAATCTGATAGAGAGATTTGAACGGAAGTGGAAATCTGAGTGGCTATTTCTTCATAGAGTGAATAGTGTGACTGTTAAGTTGAAGCAGGATGTACCTTGAGACATTCTGAAACCTTCAGGCTGTTCCTTATTTTCTGTTGGTTTCTTGCTTTCCTCTTGCTGTCTTTGCTAGTGGAATAATCATTTCTTTACTTATTCTTGGGCCCTAGTATTGGGGTCAGTTCAGTTCAGTTCAGGCACTCAGTTGTGTCCGACTCTTTGTGACCCCAGCACTCCAGGCCTCCCTGTCCATCGCCAGCTTCCGGACATTACTCAAACTCATGTCCATTGAGTCGGTGATGCCATCCAACCATGTCATCCTCTGTCGTCCCCTTCTCTTCCTGCCTTCAATCTTTTCCAGCATCAGGGATCAGGGTCTTTTTAAATGAATCAGTTCTTCACATCAGGTGGCCAAAGTACTGGAGTTTCAGCTTCAGCATCAGTCCTTCCAATGATTATTCAGGACTGATTTCCTTTAGGATGGACTGGTTGGATCTCCTTGCAGTCCAAGGGACTCTCAAGAGTCTTCTCCAGCACCACAGTTCAAAAGCATCAATTCTTCGGCGCTCAGCTTTCTTTATACTCCAACTCTCACATCCACACATGACTACTGGAAAAACCATAGCTTTGACTAGGTGGACCTTTGTTGGCAAAGTAATGTCTCTGCTTTTTAATATGCTGTCTAGGTTGGTCATAACTTTTCTTCCAAGGAGCAAGTGTCTTTTAATTTCATGGCTGCAATCACCATCTGCAGTGATTTTGGAGCCCCCCAAAATAAAGTCTGACACTGTTTCCACTGTTTCCCCATCTATTTCCCATGAAGTGATGGGACCAGATGCCATGATCTTAGTTTTCTGAACGTTGAACTTTAAGCCAACTTTTTCACTCTCTTCTTTCACTCTTATCAAGAGGCTCTTTAGTTCTTCTTCGCTTTCTGCCATAACGGTGGTGTCATCTGCATATCTGAGGTTATTGATATTTCTCCCAGCAATCTCGATTCCAGCTTGTACCTCATCCAGCCCAGCGTTTCTCATGATGTACTCTGCATCTAAGTTAAATAAGCAGGGTGACAATATATAGCCTTGACATACTCCTTTCCCTATTTGGAACCAGTCTGTTGTTCCATGTCCAGTTCTAACTGTTGTTTCCTAACCTGCCTACAGATTTCTCAAGAGGGAGGTCAGGTGGTCTGGTATTCCCATCTCTTTCAGATTTTTCCACAGTTTGTTGTAGTCCACACAGTCAAAGGCTTTGGCATAGTCAATAAAGCAGAAGTAGATGTTCTTCTAGAACTCTCTTGCTTTTTCAATGATCCAGCGGGTGTTGGCAATTTGATCTCTGGTTCCTCTGCCTATTCTAAATCCATCTTGAACATCTGGAATTTCATGGTTCACATACTATTGAAACCTGGCTTGAAGAATTTTGAGTATTACTTTGCTAGCATGTGAGATGAGTGCAATTGTGTGGTAGTTTGAGCATTCTTTGCCATTGCCTTTCTTTGGGGTTGGAATGAAAACTGACCTTTTCCAGTCCTGTGGCCACTGCTGAGTTTTCCAAATTTGCTGGCATATTGAGTGCAGCACTTTCACAGCATCATCTTTTAGGATTTGAAATAACTCAGCTGGAATTCGATCACCTCCACTAGCTCTGTTCGTATTGAGATCATGGGGTAGTTCGTATTGGGGTCATGGGGTCATGGGGTAGTTATTTTCCACCTCTTGGAGGTTTTCCTCATTCACTGCTTCTGGTTTCATGTCTTTAGCTTATTCTTCTTGCTTTTTTTTCATCTTTGATGTTGGGTTGCCCTAATACTTGCTTCTAACCCCACTTATTCTAACCCCTTTACAAGTGTCCTCAAACTGGAATCATTGCTTCATAAGTACAAATGGATAATCAGTTTGTTTAATAGTTAGTTGAGGCACCTGCTCGACTCTTCTACCCAGAACACCCAATGGTCATTTTAACTAGAGTGTTATCTTAGTCAGTTTTCTCAGAACTTGCCCATCACAGACACTTGCTCCTTCTCTTTTCCATATCTGTTTAACATTGTTGCAAATGAAGATTTGACAGCTGGATATATGCTTGCAGCTTTCCAGTTTTAAAATGTGAACCCTGAGAATAAAGCTAAGCTAAGAGGAAGAGGCATGGAGTGGCACCCTGACTTGATCATTTGAGTGTCTTATTATAAGTATGCCTTAAGATTAATACAGTCTTGGGACTCCCCTGGTAGTCCAGTGGTTAAGACTCCATGCTTCCACTGCAGGGGATGCAGGTTCAATCTCTCGTCAAGAAACTTAAGATCCCACACGCAGTGTGATATGGCCAAAAAAAAATTGTTACAAACCTGAATCTACTTCTGCCACTTTACATATTCAAGCTAGTTTGAGTTGTGTTTTTACAAGATACAACCAAAAATAGCTCCACTACTATGAAAATAGTTATTCTTGTATTGCACAGATCAGACCATTGGCCTTTTCTTCTACTGAATTGAAGTGTATAGAGCAGAAGTTAGGAAGATCAATTAAGAGGCCATGAGATAATTCTACTCAAATGAATCAGGCAGTGGTAGTGATGATAGCAGAGAAGGTGATGGCACCCCACTCCAGTACTCTTGCCTGGAAAATCCCAGGGATGGAGGAGCCTGGCAGGCTGCAGTCCATTGGGTCGCTAGGAGTCGGACACGACTGAGCGACTTCACTTTTACTTTTCAGTTTCATGCATTGGAGAAGGAAATGGCAACCCACTCCAGTGTTCTTGCCTGGAGAATCCCAGGGACGGAGGAGCCTGGTGGGCTGCCGTCTATGGGGTCACATGGAGTCGGACACGACTGAAGCGACTTAGCAGCAGCAGCAGCAGTGATGATAGTAAAGAGCAATGGCTAAAAGAAGTTAAGGGTGTGAAATGGACTACTTTGGTCTAAGATGGGATGTTGAAGTGAATATCAGTTTTTAGGACAGTACTTTGTCTACATTTGGTGGCTGAATGCTGATGTCATTGAAAAAGATGGAAAGTAACAGAGGAGACTCTATGGTTGCAGAAAAAGTAAGTTTTCTTTCAGACATCTTGAAATTGTGGTTCCTGTGGCTTATCTTGTTGTTTTAGTTGTTAAGTCGTGTCTGGCTCTTTGTGACCCCGGGAACTTTAGCCTGCCAGGCTTCTCTGTCCATGGGATTTCCCAGGCAGGAATACTGGAATGGGTTGCCATTTCCTTCCCCAGGGGATCTTCCTGACCCAGGGGATTGAGCCCACACCTCCTGCATTGGCAGGTAGATTCTTTACCACTGAGTCATTAGGGAAGCCTGTGACTCATGTACTGGGGTGTATAAAAGAAATGTGAGCATCATCAACAGTTGTGTGTGTTGAAATCAAGAAAAATAAAAAGTCAGCAAAGCAACATAGAGGGTTAGCGGAGGTGGGATTTGAGAAACAGCCGCATTTAAGGTCTTGTGTCCTCAGCAACCGGAATGTAAGCATCTGGATCACAGAAATTAGGACTTAATCATGTAGAGCATCTAGGACCAGGCACAGTGTCTGGCAAATAATAGATGATGTACATATATAACATCACACACATACACACACAGTTATAAAAATAAATGCACTATGGCATGAGTCGAATCATTTCCTGATATGCCTGGATAGGGCCTCAGGGAGAACCTGCTTTAAGTTCTTACCTCTACTTTGTGGCCTCCATATTGTATCATCTCTGTCCCCAGCATATCATGGGGTGGTGAAGGTGGGATGATAGACATGGATGTGGCTGTAGTAGAGGACAAGGTCTATTACTCCTTCTCTTAACCTTTCTCTTTCTTTTCTAGGATGTGAGTGATGTTGCGAAAAGGTATGTGTAGAACATGAGGTGGTTCCCTTGGGTTGACGAAAGATTCCTATACCCTGTTAGGAAGGGTAGGATGCTCCTACAGTAGAGTTATCTTGCAGTCAATGTGAAAGGAAAACAAGTCACTGGGCAGGGAAGATTTAGGAATGTGGTGCCTTGAATTGCTTATCATGAGAATTTGGGGTCCTCCAGAATAAAGGGAATGGGTTGGTTTCTATGTTAGGAGAAATTGGGTTGTGGTAGTTCCCAAATTGAGGATGGTGGTGTCCTTAATCAAGGGTTACAGTATCACTGATTCACCTTGTACCTTGTGATAGAACAAACCTCTGTATACCTGCTTCCAGCCCTGATTCCAGTACTTTATAGCTACCTAAAAATACACAGCGATTTTCTTTGCCCATATACTTTATTAGAGGAAATTTCCCATTTGCATTTTTTTTTTTCAGGGTTCAGAAATCAGCTCTAGGGACCTCTACTTAAATTTCCCTTTCTCTCTTAGCTTTGAAACAGTCCATACCTTGCTACCAAGTTTTCCTCAGACTACCATTTTTTTTAGTTACAATAAAAACATAGACCGAGGTCTTGAAAATAGTGGCTTTGGCCCTGGAACAAAAACATATTCTGTATCACATACTCTAGAATTTCATTCTTCAAGGTGACCCCTAAAGTTGCCCACATACCTGGTAACTTGAGGCTCCTACAGACAAGTGACCTGTGGAGCCTGTTGTCCCTTTGGAGTTTTCACTCTCAGTCTGGAGGTGAGGACATCTCCTTTCTCCAACTGAGGTAACATTCCCAGAGACTAAGGGGTTGTTCTAAAGGTCTTTCTCCCTAGGCATCTGTAAGACATTAAGACCTAAACCACAGGCTCATCAGAGGGAACCCTTCATCTGATAACTCTGAAAGCCACATAGCAGGTCCTGATGTCCTGCCTGTCCACACAGATACCTGAAGACTCTCTAAGAAGTCACTGATGTTTTAAATATTTTGTGTCTTTCTTAGAGGTAGCAAAAAATTTCCCAGCCATTGTTTTATTTAATATTATACAATCTCTGGGCTTCCCAGGTGGCTCAAGAGATAAAGAATTTGTCTGCCAATGCAGGAGATGTGGGTTCAATGCCTGGGCCAGGAAGGTCCCCTGGAAGAGGAAATAGCAACCCACTCCAGTATTCTTGCCTGGAGAATCCCATGGACAGAGTAGCCTGGCAGGCTACAGTCCATGAGGTTGCAAAGAGTCGGACACGACTTAATGACTTAGCATGCATACAATCTCTAGGATGCAGACAAGGCAAAATTGTTGTATTTCACAAAACAAAACAACAAATCAAACAAAGAAACTAAAATGAGGCTTTGAGGGATAAATCCTATCAACTTTCTAAAAAATTGTTGTGTAGTTGATTCAAAAGAGTATATTAGTTTAAGGTGTACCGCATAGTGAGTCAATATTTTTATACATTATACTCCATTTAAAGTTATTATAAAATATTGGCCATATTCCCCATTCTGTACAAAAGATACATGCACCCCAGTATTCATTGCAGCACTGTTTACAACCGCCAAGATGCAGACGCATCCTAAGTGTTCATCAACAGTTGACTGAATAAAAAAGATGTGGTGTAGATATTAATAGATAGATAAAGATACAGAGACAGATATAGATAATATTCTTGTGACTCTGTGCTCAGTCGTGTCCAACTCTGTGCAACCCCGTGGACTGTAGCCCGCCAGGCTCCTCTGTCCATGGGATTCTCCAGGCAAGAATACTGGAGTGGGTTGCCATGCCCTCCTCCAGGGGATTCCCAACCCAGAAGGCAAACCTGTGTTTGATGCATCTCCTGCATTGGCAGGCTGATTCTTTACTACTAGTGCCACCTGGGAAACCCAGATGTAGGTACTACACAGTCATAAAAAAAAGCATGAAAAGCTTATCAACATGTACACATATGGTGAGAAGCTAGTTTTTAGTCCAGGTCTTCTGGCTCCTATGCCAGAGCTCTTTGCAGAATGATGCTAATTTTCTTCAGGAAAGAATTGAAGTTCACCAGTGGGCCTGGGACATAGGAGTTAGAGGCACCCAAGTTTAGCAGTGTTGGAGTTTTGTAATGTCTTTTCTCTCCAGGAGTGAGTTCTGGACCCTTAGGAAGCCAGAGGCTCTCCCCACCAAGCTGAAGAGTATGTTTCGAGTTCCAGATCTGAAAAAGATGCTGCGAGTGTTTAGAGGTGAGGAGTTTCAGGGAACAGAGTTTGGATGGGGGATTATGGTAGTGGTAGGAAATGAGAAGGATGGAGGGCGTGGTTTGTATTTGGGAACAGTGGCAGAGGGAGCAACACAATATGCTGAGGAAGATGCGATCCATACTTAAAAGGGGAATGAAGTGGCCAGTTCACAACCGTAGAGAATTCCCTGAACAACCCTCACCCAGGTAAGGGAGAGACAGCAGACCTGAGACTGCTGGTGTGATTGACTCTTTGTCGTTACAGAGCTGACAGATGTCCAGAGCTACTGGGGTAAGTAGAAACTGTGGCCTCTTTAAGCTTATCCTCCCCACTCATAGCCACACACACTCTCAAATATGAGGTGTCGCTCTTCCCCCCACCACCCAGCTCCATTTCCTCCCACTCATAACCTGTGTTTCCTCTTCTCAGAGTCATAAGACCATGTACACATCCTCTGCTGATGCTGTGCTTTTCTCCCACAGTGGATGTGACCCTGAATCCACACACGGCTAATTTAAATCTTGTCCTGTCTAAGAACCGGAGGCAGGTGCGATTTGTGGGCGCTCAGCTGTCCGGGTCTCATCTGGAAGAGCATTATGGCTGTGGTGTCCTGGGCTCTCAGCACTTCTCCTCAGGGAAGCATTACTGGGAGGTAGATGTGGCCAAGAAAACTGACTGGATCCTGGGAGTGTGCAGTGATTCAGTGGGACCTGCTTTCTCTTTCAACCAGTTTGCAAGCAATCGGAATGTTTACTCCCGATACCAGCCTCAAAGTGGGTACTGGGTGATTGGATTACATCACAAGCATGAATACAGAGCCTACGAGGAATCGTCCACTTCCCTGCTCTTATCCATGACAGTGCCCCCTCGCCGAGTTGGGGTGTTCTTAGACTATGATGCTGGCACTGTCTCCTTTTACAATGTCACCAACCATGGCTTCCCCATCTACACCTTCTCTAAATATTACTTTCCTACAACCCTTTGTCCGTATTTTAATCCTTGCAACTGTGTGTCCCCGATCACTCTGCGTCGCCCAAGCTCTTAAACTTTCTGAGTTTATACCCTGTACTGCAAGTCTCTTCTGCATCTCAATTTATCCTTTCTTACCTTCATTTTCCTGTGTTCTCACTTCTCTCCTGTTGACCGTTTGGTGAAGATTTTTCTTTGTTGATGCAATATTAGGAAATACTGTTCTATTTGATGTCCATTTATGTACTGAATGGAAAATTGAGTTTCAGCATATATTGTGTCTATAATTATTGAGATAATTACATGTCATTTTTATTCTGTTACTGAGTATATTGATTTGTTTTCGTTTTTAAAACCAACACAAATTTCTGGAATAAACCACTATTATTATTCATAGGCAGTACTGTATTTGTTTTTGCTCATATGTTGTTTAGGTTTTGTTTTCATCTCTGTTTAAGAAATAAATTGCCCTGTAACTTTATATTCCTGTAACATTGTTGTCAGCTTTTATAAAATGCAATATATGAGCAAAGAAATTGCTGGGTTTTTTGTGTAAGTATATATCGAATTGAGTGCTAAAATCCATTGAGTGTTTTTTTGTGTAAGTATATAGGATTGACTGCTAAAACGTTAATTTTGGTGGTTTTAAATTCAATTTAAAGGGAGGTTCTAACTTCAATTTTCACTACAAACTTCATGGATTTTAAAAATCTAAGGTACTAATTGAAAAATTTTTTTAAATTATTCTAATGCATTGAAATAAAAACAGGGGAGAAGAGGAAAAGGACCAATCCAATACAGATTTTTCTGCCAGATTGTGGGGAAAATGTAAAGAGAAAACAATCAATCTAAAGCTCTTTTAGGAAGAGAATGATTTCTTCTAGTTTCTCCATATCGCCTTTTCTTTATGTTCATGAACAGCTTGTGAATAAGTGCCTTTGGTAGATAGGTGCTGTATGCTTTTTGAGCCAACTATAAAATTATGATGAGGTGGCTGTGAGGATGGAAACAAATATCAAGAAGTGAATATCAAGAGCTTGGCTGTCCATTATGGTAGCCAAGAGGTTCTGGTGGCTGTTGCACACTTGTCTGAATTGAGATGTATCATACATATAAATTGCACACTAAGATTTTGAAGACAGTTCAAGAAAATAATGTTAAATATCTTAATATCTTTCACAGTATATATAGCAATGATAATGGGCTTCCCAAGTGGCTCAAGAGGTGAAGAATCTGCCTGCCATGCAGATGACCTGGGTTTGATCCCTCATTCGGGAAGATCCCCTGGAGCAGGGAATGGCTACCCACTCTTAATATTCTTACCTGGAGAATCCCATGGACAAAAGAGCTTGGCTGGCTATACCATCCATGGGATTGCAGAGTCAGACATGTCTGAAGTGACTTAGCACGCACATACTCATTCACAGTAGTAAAATAGTTCAGTTGTATGGTAAGTAGTATACGGTTAATTTTTTTTTAACTGCCTAACTATTTTCCAAAGTAATTATATCATTTAACATCTGTTTTATCATTATAGAAGTGATTCTACATCTTTGCTGTAACTTGATTTTGTTTGCCTTTAATTTTAAGTGCTTTAATAGATGTATGTAGTGAAGTATCTCATTGTGGCTTTAATCTGAATTTCTCTAATGCCTAGGGATGCTGAATATCTCATTTTTCTTTCTTTTTGTCAACTGTGTAATTTTTTTTGATGAAGTGTCTTTCCAAGACTTTGATCCTTTTTTTTTTAATTGTTGCTTATTTTCTCATTACTGAGTTTTGAGAGTTTTTTATACATTCTTGATATGTTTCTCATTAGATATATATGCTTTGCATATATCTTCTAGTATTTGTCTTTTCTATTTATTTACTCTATTTATTAAGAGTTTTTCAAAGAGGGTGAATTCTTAATTTTAATAATGTCCAAATTAGCAAGTTTTTCTTTTATGGATCTTGATTTTGATGTTTTATCTAAGGACTTTCTTAACAAAAGGTCGCAAAGAATTTTTCTTTAGTTTTCTAGAAGTTTAGATTTTATGCTAAGTCTGTGAACTGCTTTGAGATTTAAAAAAGAAAATAGTGCAAGGTATGTGTCAAAATCCGTGTCTTTGTATATGGATCCAATCATTCCAAACACTATTTGTGGAAAAGACATCCTTTTCCATTGAATTGGCTTTGTAGCTTTGTCATGTCTCAGTTGATCATAGATATGTGCATCTTTTTCTGGATTCTGTCCTTTCCCATTTATCTACTTATCTATCTTGATATCAGTATTGTATGTATTGGTTATTGTGGTTTCATAATATATCTTGAAATAAGTTAGTATTAAGTTTTCCATCTTTTGTTCTTTTCCAGATTTGCTTTCACTATTCTATATCTTTTGCAGTCACATGTGCTGTTGTGCCTTGATTGACCTCATTATGATCTCTGTCCACATGGTCTTTTATTCAGCTATCCTAAGCTTTCTGAATGGCTGCTGGGTTCCAAGAAGGCAAATGAAAGCTGCAAGGTCCGTATGCCCTGGAATTCACACATCACTTCAAAGTTATTTGATAATAATGCACCCATATCGCAAGATCACATGTAGTTGGGATCCCAAAGTGAAATGGGAGAATGAGACAAAATTCTGGAAGTAATTATTACTGAAATATGGCAAATTAGGTAAAAATCATAAAATTTACATGTTCAAAACTCTCAAAAAACTTCAGAGTATAAAAAACAAGGAACGCTACATCTAGATACATCACAATCAAATTAAAAATTAACATAAATTGAAAATATTCAATGCAGTTAAAGGAGGCAGGGAAACGAAATACAAATGTCCAAGTTAATAAAGATTCACGACTCTTCTATGAATTGTTAAGCATGCACTTTTATATTGCCTCAGGTAATAGTTAAACATAATTCATGACTCAAATTTGAAACATAAAAACTCAGAGGATGAATATAACTTCAATGGGATCCTTTTCATGACTAGCAAAACTTTAAAAATCATTGGTGCATTCAAATTACAACTATTTATATTCCTGTTGAAAAGATTTCATATTAATTAAAATGAGTCTGTAGCAGGCTGGATTAGGTGGAAAAAGCTTTTATATCAGAGCAACCTGAGAAAAGCAAAAATGAAGAGGAGTAGAAGAAAGAGTGACAGATAGGCAGTGGTTATAGAGATTTACCCCACTTGGGAAGAGGGTGAGGCTGGTAGAGACAGCTCTGTCCCTGGAGTCCTGATGTGCTTCCCTCAAGGGCTCCAGAAAGGAAGATAAACAGCCCTACTCCTGACCCATCACATAACAGATCTCCTGTCTGATTCTGTAGTCTCAGCCAAAGGCTGGTGAGTGAATAACATCTGTTGAGTGGGTTGTTTTCCAGAATCAAGGAAGGACTGTGTGTGTGTGTTACTTGCTCTATCATGTCCAACTGTGAGACCCCATGGACTAGCTCACCAGGCTTCTCTGTCCATGGAATTCTTCAGGCAAGAATACTGGAGTGGGTTGCCATTCCCTTCTCCAGGAGATCCTCCTAACTCAGGGATTAAACACAGGTCTCCTGCATTGCAGCAGATTCTTTGCCATGTGAGCCACCAGGGAAGACCCAGGTAAGGATTGGGCCAGTGTCATGTCCCAGACAGGCCAGCAGGGACAGAACTCTTGGAGAGTATTGATATATGTGGACAAGGAATGGTAAAGACCAGAGGTGCAGATCGGATTGGTTATAGCAGATGTGGGGAAAGGAATCTGGAAAGGGATGTTGAGAGCATGTAGGGGCTAGATGAAGGATACTGAAGTGTGGTAAATAGAAACAATTCAATAAATAACAAATATCCTAATAATTAGATGAAAGATAAAACAGAAAACACATTTACTTAGACTATAGTCTTCTCTTGGAAAACTATGAAAGGAGTCCTGAGAATGGCAGGAGACTGTGGTCACCTACCCTGTACCAGACATTTTAAGGAGCTTTGAGGAAACAGGGAATCTTGAAAGATATGAGAACTAGGAGCCAATTTTCCTCCCCAGAATGATAAATCAGGGGCACCAAGAGGGAGGAGCTGGAGTGGAAGAAATAATGAGCATAAAATATACCTTAGCCACTGAGGTAGATATTTTAAGACATCCCTTAAATATTCTCAGAAACCCCAAGAAGAGGGTATTCATTGTTTGGCTCCATTTCTCTTCATTCTGTGAAAGGTGGATTGCCATGGCTGTCTTCTCAGAAGTATCATCTGGGTCCATTACACCCGTAACATTTTACAAAATTCATCTGCTTACATATCCACCATTCTCTCAAATCATCTGTCCAAATAGGACTCAGTCACCTGGTATGATGCCTGAAATGTAGTCACTGCTCAAAATGTACTTGTTGAATAATTAAGCTCATGAATGAAGAAAAGTGTTCAGTAGGAAGTAATTGATGAAATCATATGTTCATTTCTATCAACTGAAGAGTCTTCCAAATACCAACTACTGCAACCCCCTGCCCTCCAGCAATAAAATCTTTCTTTTTCCAATTTCATTTATTTCTAAGTTTAGCTCTTTAAGGTGGGAACATCAGGGATGCCTCATCTCTGCCATGGAAACCCTGTCTATGTAACCCCTTAAAACTTTCATGACTCCCTTCACAAGTAAGCAAACTGTAGGTACTGAAGTCAGAAGATTTTAAATTCATTTCTATTAATTGTTGATTGTGAAATTTTGACAGGTGATTTATAATCTCTGAGTCTCACTTTTCTTAGGTGTGAAACAGAGATAACATCCACTTCCTCGAGTGGATTTCTACTCCTTACATAAAGAATACATAACATGTAACCTGCATAATACAATCCCTGGTATAAAACAATGCTTAATAAATGATTTTTTGTGGCTTTATTATATTTAGATCCATTCTACTTCTGGAATATGAATAATCTTTTAGCACCAAACTCTTCAGTCAAGTACTAATAAACTTTCACAAGTAATCATTCTAAACTAGAATAATTGTTGTACACTACTTGCTTCATGACATCTAATGGCTACTCCCCACGTAAAAGATGAAGTCTAAGTGTAAGTTGTGATCAAGTTCAGTTCAGTTTAGTCGCTAAGTCGTGTCCAACTCTTTGCGACCCCATGAATTGCAGCATGCCAGGCCTCTCTGTCCATCACCAACTCCCGGAGTCTACCCAAACCCATGTCCATCTAGTCGGTGATGCCATCCAACCATCTCATCCTCTGTTGTCCCCTTCTCCTCCTGCCCACAATCCTACCCAGCGTTAGGGTCTTTTCCAATGAGTCAACTCTTCGCATGAGGTGGCCAAAGTATTGGAGTTTCAGCTTCAACATCAGTCCTTCCAATGAACACCCAGGATTGATCTCCTTCAGGATGGACTAGTTGGATCTCCTTGCAGTCCAAGAGACTCTCAAGAGTCTTCTCCAACACCACAGTTCAAAAGCATCAATTCTGCGGCGCTCAGCTTTCTTCACCGTCCAACTCTCACATCCATACATGACCACTGGAAAAACCATAGCCTTGACTAGATAAACTTTTGTTGGCAAAGTAATGTCTCTGCTTTTAAATATGCTATCTAGGTTGGCCATAACCTTCCTTCCAAGGAGTAAGCGTCTTTTAATTTCACGGCTGCAATCACCATCAGCAGTGATTTTGGAGCCCCCCCAAATAAAGTCTGACACTGTTTCCACTGTTTCCCCATCTATTTCCCATGAAGTGATGGGACCAGATGCCATGATCTTAGTTTTCTGAACGTTGAGCTTTAAGCCAACTTTTTCCCTCTCCTCTTTCACTTTCAAGAGGCTCTTTAGTTCTTCTTCACTTTCTGCCATACGGGTGGTGTCATCTGCATATCTGAGGTTACTGATATTTCTCCCAGCAATCTTGATTCCAGCTTGTGTTTCTTCCAGCCCAGCGTTTCTCATGATGTACTCTGCATCTAAGTTAAATAAGCAGGGTGACAATATACAGCCTTGACGTACTCCTTTCCAGATTTGGAACCTGTCTATTGTTCCATGTCCAGTTCTAACTGTTGCTTCCTGACCTGCATACAGGTTTCTCAAGAGACAGGTCAGATGGTCTGGTATTCTCATCTCTTTAAGAATTTTCCACACTTTGCTGTTATCCACACAGTCAAAGGCTTTGACATAGTCAATAAAGCAGAAATAGATGTTTTTCTGGAACTCTCTTGCTTTTTCGATGATCCAGCGGACATTGGCAATTTGATCTCTGGTTCCTCTGCCTTTTCTAAAACCAGCTTGAACATCTGGAAGTTCATGGTTCATGTATTGCTGAAGCCTGGCTTGGAGAATTTTGAGCGTTACTTTACTAGTGTGTGAGATGAGTGCAATTGTGCGGTAGTTTGAGCATTCTTTGGCATTGCCTTTCTTTAGAATTGGAACAAAAACTGACCTTTTCCAGTCCTGTGGCCACTGCCGAGTTTTCCAAATTTGCTGGCATATCGAGTGCATCACTTTCACAGCATCATCTTTCAGGATTTGAAATAGCTCAACTGGAATTCCATCACCTCCACTAGCTTTGTTCATAGTGATGCTTTCTAAGGCCCACTTGACTTCACATTCCAGGATGTGTGGCTCTAGGTGAGTGATCACACCATCATGATTATCTGGGTCATGAAGATCTTTTTTGTACAGTTCTTCTGTGTATTCTTGCCACCTCTTCTTCCCACGTCCAAGGTAAGAGAAACCCAAGTTAGATGGTAGGTGTTGCGAGAGGGCATCAGAGGGCAGACACACTGAAACTAAAATTACAGAAAACTAGCTAATCTGATCACATGGACCACAGCCTTGTCTAACTCTATGAAACTAAACCATGCCGTGTGGGGCCACCCAAGGCAGATGGGTCATGGTGGAGAGGTCTGACAGAATGTGGTCCACTGGAGAAGGGCATGGAAAACCACTTCAGTATTCTTGCCTTGAGAACCCCATGAACAGTATGAAAAGGCAAAAAGATAGGACAGTGAAAGATGAACTCCCCAGGTCGGTAAGTGCCCCAAATGCACTGAAGATCAGTGGAGAAATAACTCCAGAAAGAATGATGGGATGGAGCCAACGCGAAAACGATACCCAGCTGTGGATGTGACTGTTGATAGAAGCAAAGTCCGATGCTGTAAAGAGCAATATTGCATAGGAACCTAGAATGTTAGGTCCATGAATCAAGGCAAATTGGAAGTGGTCAAACAGGAGATGGCAAGAGTGAATGTCGACATTCTAGGAATCAGCGAACTAAGATGGTCTGGAATGGGTGAATTTAGCTCAGATGACCAATTATATCTGCTACTGCGGGCAAGAATCCCTTAGAAGAAATGGAGTAGCCATCATGGTCAACAAAAGAGTCCGAAAGGCAGTACTTGGATGCAATCTCAAAAACGATAGAATGATCTCTGTTCGTTTCCAAGCCAAACCATTCAATATCACAGTAATCCAAGTCTATGCCCCACCCAGTAACGCCGAAGAAGCTGAAGTTGAACGATTCTATGAAGACCTACAAGACCTTCTAGAACTAACATCCAAAAGAGATGTCCTTTTCATTAGAGGGGACTGGAATGCAAACGTAGGAAGCCAAGAAACACCTGGCGTAACAGGCAAATTTGGCCTTGGAGTACAGAATGAAGCAGGGCAAAAGCTAATAGAGTTTTGCCAAGAGAACGCACTGGTCATAGCAAACACCTTCTTCCAACAACACAAGAGAAGACTCTACACGTGGACATCACCAGGTGGTCAACACCGAAATCAGATTGATTATATTCTTTGCAGCCAAAGATAGAGAAGCCCTATACAGTCAGCAAAAACAAGACCAGGAGCAGACTGTGGCTCAGATCATGAACTGCTTATTGCCAAATTCAGACCTAAATTGAAGAAAGTAGGGAAAACCACTAGTGCATTCAGGTATGACCTAGATCAAATCCCTTATGAGTATACAGTAGAAGTGACAAATAGATTTAAGGGACTAGATCTGATAGACAGAGTGCCTGATGAACTATGGACAGAGGTTCGTGACATTGTACAGAAGACAGGGATCAAGATAATCCCCATGGAAAAGAATTGCAAAAAAGCAAAATGGCTGTCTGAGGAGGCTTTACAGATAGCTGGGAAGAGAAGAGAAGCAAAAAGCAAAGGAGAGAAGGAAAGATATTCCCATCTGAATGCAGAGTTCCAAAGAATAGCAAGGAGAGATAAGAAAGCCTTCCTCAGCGATCAATGCAAAGAAATACAGGAAAACAATAGATTGGGAAAGACTAGAGATCTCTTCAAGAAAATTAGAGATACCAAAGGAACATTTCATGCAAAGATAGGCTCGACAAAGTTGTGATCAAGGCCTTTAACAATCATGGGTATCTGCCTGTACAAACCCCTGTGAAAATCTTAAGTACCTGTTACTAGTGCTGGAAGTGTTCCAGGAGCTTCCTTTATTGCAATTATCTATATATTTACCTTGTGTTGTGCTATTATGTTTTACTTGTCATTCATAATTTATGATAAGCTCATCATTTCAAGGTCAAGTTCAAGTATCAATATGTTAACAGGTTTATCAGACATGAATACTGATTTCTTTCTTGTACTTAAGTTTTCTCTTTGAAAGAGAAATACATATAATAGCATCTCTTTGTTTAGTTGGAGATACGTGTAGTTGGTTATCACTCAATGGCGTGCAGACCATATCCTTTCACCTTTGCCTATTTCCTATGATTTGCATGTTCAAAAAAGATGGAGAGTGTGAGATAGGCCAAAAGCTCCTGGTATGTTTGTCACAAAGTGTGTTTGTATGGTGGTAGTGGTTTAGTTAAGTCGTGTCTGACTCTTGCGACTCCTTGGACTGTAGCCTGCCGGACTCCTCTGTCCATGGAATTCTCCAGGCAACAATACTGGAGGGTATTTGTATGATTCCTCTTAATAAATATATTAAAGAATATATATTTTCCTCAATCTCTGTGAACAGGAAGTGCAGTCCCATGTCATCTGCTCCAGGTATGACTGTTTCTAACCACAGCAGTGTTAGCCACACAGTCTTCCACTTGCTGGGCATCCCAGGCCTTGAGGACCAGCACATGTGGATTTCCATCCCCTTCTTCATTTCCTACGTCATCGCCCTGCTTGGGAACAGCCTGCTCATCTTCATTATCTTCATGGAACGGAGCCTCCACAAACCCATGTACCTCTTCCTCTGCATGCTGTCTGGAGCAGACCTTGTCCTTTCCACATGCACAATCCCTCAGGCCTTGGCCATTTTCTGGTTCAATGTGAGGGAGATCTCCCTGGATCGCTGCATCACTCAACTTTTCTTCATCCATTCCACCTTCATCTCTGAGTCGGGGATCTTGCTAGTGATGGCATTTGACCGCTACATTGCCATACGCTACCCTCTGAGATATACCACTATTCTTACACACACACTGATTGGGAAAATTGGTGTGATTGCCTTTCTGAGAAGTTATTGTACAATTTTCCCCATAATATTTCTTTTGAAAAGGTTGACTTTTTGCCAAAATAATGTCATTCCACACACCTATTGTGAACATATTGGCTTGGCCAAATATGCTTGTAATGACATTCGAGTGAACATCTGGTATGGGTTTTCTATCCTCATGTTAACAGTGGTCTTAGATGTCCTATTAATTTTTGTTTCTTACGTTCTGATTCTCCATGCTGTCTTCCACATCCCTTCCCAAGATGCTCGTCACAAGGCTCTCAACACGTGTGGCTCCCATGTCTGTGTCATCATTCTCTTTTATGGGCCTGGAATCTTCACAATCCTTACTCAGAGGTTTGGCCGCCACTTTCCACCTCATATCCACATCTTGTTGGCTAATGTCTGCATGCTGGCTCCACCTATGCTGAACCCCATCATTTGTGGGATCAAGACCAAGCAAATCTGGGAGCAGGTAGCTCATGTGTTGTTTATAAAACAGAAATAACTGTAGCATAAGATGTGAGTTTTCAGAATCTCTAGCTATCTGTGAAGAAGTCTATGGAAGTGGTGGGAGGGATCAGCTGAAACACTAGGAAGCAGCTCAGTGAGTCCTGTCTAAGAACAAGTTCACCATGAGATTGCAGAATTTAGTCTTCTGTTGTCAAAACAACCTGGCAGAGTGAAACCATGTTTGACTAAGTAAGTAACCTCCTTCAAGGACCCTGGAACAGGATGGATCAATTTTCAGAAGTCATCTATCCTTAATGACACTATAGTATAACCTTCAGAATTAGATGAAGTGAGAACAGTGCTCTAGCTTGGGATTTTGCTCGGCTACACCTAACCGAGTTTCTCCCGCTCTGAGACAAACCTCTTTTACATACAAACCTCTATGCCTCAGTGTCTCTCATTCTAGCTACATGACATTCTTAGAATTGGTGATTCTTGGATTTTACAGTTATTCCTATTATATCATAATTATAGACATGCATGCCTATAATAAGAGGATGTAAATATAAACATGTGTGTTTTATATTTTGTAGAACAACTCTTAAGGAGACTGAGGAGATTGAGAATGATTTAAGAAAAATAACATATTGTACATAGTTCTATTTTAATACTTATTTGACTAAAATCTATAGTTTTTGTAGAAAACATTAGAAAAAAGAAAAACATGAAATTAAACTCATGGACTCATAAACTTAACAGCCCTCAAGCAATTTTATCATTAAAATTTTTTTCTATAGTTGTACATCTGTATCTATATACTTATATGTCTGTCTCCATCTATATCTAAATCTTTATCTGAATATGTATCTGTACTTTATTTCCTTCTGAATCTATTTTTAGCTTTATCTATCCTTGTGCTATAAAGAAATATTATGATACATGTACAGATGTGTAGATTATGGATGATACTATATAGCAGTGATAGTGAAGTCGCTCAGTCGTGTCTGACTCTTTGCAATCCCATGGATTGTAGTCTACCAGGCTCCTCCGTCCATGGAATTTTCCAGGCAAGAGTACTGGAGTGGATTGCCATTTCCTTCTCCAGGAGATCTTCCCAACCCAGGGATCGAACCCGGGTCTCCCGCACTGCAGGCAGACGCTTTACCATCTGAGCCACCAGGGAAGGTTGATACTATATACATGGTCTATAACTTACCTTTTTTTTTCTGGCAGACCATTGCTGATACTGGGAACAAAAGTCAACAAAAAGCTTGACTTTTTGCCAAAATAATGTCATTCCAAACTCCTACTGTGAACATATTGGCTTGGCCAAGTATGCTTGTAATGACATTTGAGTGAACATCTGGTATGGGTTTTCAATCCTCATGTTAATTTCATACATTTTCAATATTATTGGATATTTAGAGCTTTCCATTTTTAACTGTATATACAAGACTTCTCTGAACATAACTAAGCTTTCAATTTTTATTTTAAGAATAAAGTCTCAGAAATGCTGTTGTGGATTGATTGGATTTTTAATGAATCCTATAAAATTACTCTCAGAAAAGATTCATAGTGTATCTTTCTGCACTAATAATGAGGCTGAGTATTTTCATTTTTAAGAACAAAAGAACAAAAATGATATTGTACTATAATTTTAATTTATTTTTAATTGCTATTGAGATTAATCTCTATTGGAGAGTCATATTTCATCTTATGAAGTAGTGATAGCTACCATTTATTGATGACTTGTGTTACAGCTCCATGCTAAGCATTTTGTGGACATTACCTCACACCTTCTTCATTTGGACCCCTTAAAACAGTATTACAGATGAGGAAGTGGAAATCTACTAGGGAAATGGCAAAGGCAGGAACAAATCTTTTTCTTTTGTCAAGTTTGTTTTCTTGGCTACTAAATCTCTGAAATGTTTCTAATTGTTTCTGCTTTTGCCCATTGAAGTCTCGAAAACTTTATGTTGTCCTTATTGCTCTTTATTATTTTTTACAGATAACATAATACTCTGTGTTTTCACTGTCACATTTTAAGTATTTGCCTGTTTTTAGTTTATTGTTAATATTTTTATAAACTGTTTTAAATATTAATAGTTATGTGTAAGTCTTTTCTCTTGTGTCTTTTTTTATTGATTACTCACAGAAAATTCTCCTTAAGTTTGAAAGCTTTGAGGCTTTGAGTATTATTCACATCTGTCTACTTTCACTTCCTCATTTTCAAACTAGGATTATTTAATCAACATTATGGAGTTCATATGAAGATTAAATAGGCTAATATATGTAAAGTGCTTAGAATGGTGTCAGGCATATAGTGTTGTATATATTTGATGTATAATAATAATTATCATATTTTTGTTTGTCTTAAGATATCTTTTTTTTTTAAAGAATAAAAACATTTATTTAAAAAACATCATCCAGCATCAATTGCTCCAACTTTGGCAGGCAGGAAGGCAAGGGTGAGTGGGTAATGTTTTATTTGTATATGAAACTGGAGATACAGGAAGCAGTATGGCAAAAAAAAAAAATCTTATCATTAGAACTGAAAAAGAAAAGTGAGTAGTCAGCTACTACGACAGAAGGGAACTTTTAAGTCACCACGAAATGAGAAGAGCCTTATCTTTAATAAGTACTAGTATCGGGGGAGGTCTGACTTACTTGCAAGATTATGAAACATGTTGGTTCATGACTGTGAAGAGGCAGACTGCAGAAAGCTGTGAGCAAACCCCAGTGTTAGCAAGGGGATATGGAGGAGAAGTGGGGATAAAGAGAAAGAAAAATAGGGCAGAATGTTTCTTCAGCAAAAGTTTCTGGAAAAAAAAAAAAAACTTTAATTAAAAAAAATCTAAGTAAGCATGGATTGTAATATTTTTCTGTGACTGTAAAAGCATAATGGGTAGCATTAGAAGTCAATTACGCTATAAACATATACAACATCCTTTCATTGTGAGCACGTACATGTAGCCTCCTGCATCTATTAAATTATAAATCACATTATAAAATTCTATCGCTTGCTTGTTCCCTTTCCTGGTTCCTAGTTGTTCACATTCTGGGAGAGGACAATGCCCTTTGCAGATTTATCAATCCAATCCTTTCTTTTCACAGATGAAGGAGGGTAAGTAGCTTGCCCACGGTCACATTCCTCCTCAGTAAAAAAGACTGGACAAAAACCAGGTGCTCTGATACCCTATCGGGTGCTTTTCTCATTACAGCATGATGGGACTCAACACTCTCCCATTCCTGGTCTGCACTTGATAGTTCTCCCTCAACCTCAGCTGGGGCAGAAGGGCTGTGAAAGAAAGGAACTGGTCTGCTTGAAGCCTCCGATTCGCTATCATTGTGGGACAAGAAACCATAAAATGCATTTCCCACTTCAAGTCTGAAAGTAATCTACAACACGCACACGCGTGCGCGCGCGCGCACACACACACACACACACACACACACACACACACACTCTGGCTACTGAGAAATATTTCCTTGATAAAGCACTGTGTGAGACAGGAATTTTTAACTGCTTGCAAAGGAGAGGTTATTGATTTTAAAGGAGAACATCTGGCCAAGGATACATACACCTTGCAGAAACTCTTCAAATAAAGTCCTGGTCACGGCTGATGACCAACACAGAGAGCTTCTGGCTCCAGGGTTCATGTCCACACCAGGCACAGAGTCCCTTATCACAGGACCAACAAATGTGGTGGGAACTGCCTGCAAATATGTACACTGCAACAGAAAGGGAAGGAAGGCCTTTTGACTGGATTCTTTAAGGAGCCCCACCATTGCCGCATCTGTTTTGGGTTTCACATTTATCAGCACTCAACATTCTAGACGTTCTAGCCTGGCTGTCCCCGTGTCTGGGTGACAACGCCGGGAGTGCTTCATTAAAATATCTGTGACAGGTACCTCGAAAGGGAGGCTGGTCAGATCTCTCGAGGTCGTTTTTTCCTGTGTGCCCTTTGAGAACAAAATCAAAGGGTAATTAATTGCATTTTTTAAATGTCTATAAGTTTTTGTTCAAGATCAATATAAGGAAGATGAATTTAAAATATCCTTTGTAGCATCATGAACCAGGAAAACTGTGAGAGGAAACAAGAGTTCTTGAAACTCTGATGATTTTCAGTTTATGGAAACATCAACAAGGACCACAATTCTACAGACTGTCCTGCAGAAATTCATCTTTATTGGGCTCCACAGTTTTCTGTAAGAGGAAGGTTCTCTTTCATTGAAACTTTTCCTAGGAACTTGTTTTCGCAAGTGAAAATAAATCCTTTGTTTTACAAAACAAGAATCTGCCGTGCGTTGTGTGTGCTGTCTCAGGCAACAAATTGCCTTTGTACCGTATTTCTGGTCTCTTTCCATATAGCTTGCTGTATCCTGTACACAGAGTCCTGAAAAATCCTTTCCACCCGGATAGGAAAGCCACGACTTTCTTCCTCCAGGGCGTTGACGGTTCGCAGAGCAAAGGGAGTTCTCTCTCGGGGCAGGGGCTTGTTCAGGGGCCGCATGGGGATGACGGAGTTGTACTTGTGCTGCCTGTTAGCGGAGTTCATGAGGGACGAATAGAACTGGAACTTACGCCAGGGGTCCCTTAAGAAGTTTTCGGTCAATAGTAAGATAGTCCAGGCAGACTCGTTGACAGCATCATCTGCCACGTGGCACCTCGGCAAAGATGATTCCAGGTTTGATGCCGAAGTCATTTTCCAGCAGACTCTGCACCCGGAGGGCTTCGCCTGTCTCCTTCAGCGTGCAGTATCGCAAATTTGAGGAACCCCTCTCCTTCTGAGTCCTCTTCTGGGCTCCCCTCCACTCCCTCCTGCTCCCGCGCTGGCGTCTCTGCAGTACTGCTGCACACAGCGTCAACCGTGCAGGGCGATGTCTTCAGATTGCTTGGAATCCGACGTGTGATGGCTTTGACTAGTATCCACACTCTGGCTTTTACCCCAAGGCAGAGAAAGATGGCAGGGATCCGTTTTAGACTTTCCGATACCCATTATAAAGATCCGAGTCAGAAGAGGAAAGCTGTTATTTATTTCTCAGCATTTCATTTCGTTCGGGGAGGCGCGCAGCTCCGCAGCCCCGCGGCGACGTCTCCCTCGCCCGCCGAGCGCTACGCCTTAAGATATCTTTATTTCACATTCAGCAACTTTTTAAAAAAGCTTTTTATTCTGAAGTAATTAGAGATTAATGATCATTAACAAATAATTAAATGTAAGTTTTTATTTCTCTCGAGTAAATGCTCAAGCACACAATTCTGTGTTGTAGGATAAGTTTTTATTTATTTTTATAAGAAGACACCAGACTGTTTTCCTGAGTGGCTCTATTTTAATGTATTCCCACCAACATTTAGTGTCATCACTGTTTTTTATTTCAGTTAGTTTGTTTTTCATTGTAGTTTTAATTTGCATATTTCTAAATGTTAATGATGTACATTTTTCATGCTCTTGTCATCTGAATACTCCTCTTCAGTGAAATGTCAGTTCATGTGTTTTGCCTGTATTTTTTTTTTAATTTTTCTTTATTTATTTAGGGCTCTACCAGATCTTAGCTGTGGCACGTGGGATATTCGATCTCCCTTGCAGTGTGTGGTATCTTTAGTTGCAGCATGAGAATTCTTAGTTGCAGCCTGTGGGATCTAGTTCCCTGGTCAGGGATTAAACCTGGGGCCCCTGCCTTGGGAGCAGGGAGTCTTAGTCACTGGACCACCAGGGAAGTCCCATTGCCTGTTTTTTAACTGGATTCTTCCTTTTCTTTTTAACTGTTAAGTTTAGGGAGGTTTTTTTTTTTTAATATAATCTAAATAAAAGGCATTTGTCACACGTATGGTTTGCAGATAGGTTTCCCCAGCCTGTAGCTTGTCTGTTCATCTTAACAGAGACTTTTTCAGAGTAAATGTTTTTAATTTTAAAACTTCTTAAAGTTTTTTAAGTTGATAAGTCTAATTTATTAATTTTTGCTTTTATGAGTTCGGCTTTTGGTGTCACCTGAAAACTCTTTACCTAGTTCTAGTTTCTAGGGATTTTCTTTCTTACAAAATTTTTCTAAATGTTTATAAATATTTATTTTATATTTAAGTCCGTGATCAACTTTGAATTAATTTTTGTATAAGGGGTTAAATTTAGGTCAAAACTCATATTTATTTATTTTTTTCCTTTGGATGTTCATTGGTTCAGCACAATTTGTTGACAAAAGCAATTATTTCTCCACTGAATTCCATTTGTCCCTTTGTCCAAAATCAGCTGGGCATATTTGCGTAAGTCTATTTTTGTTTTTTGTCATTTGTGCCATGATCTGTGTGTCTATTACCCTGCCAATGACAACTATTTTGGTTAACGTAGCCAAATACTAACCTTTAACATGAAGTACAGTGACTCCTCACACGTTAGTTTTTCTTTAATTGTTTTAAATATTTTAAGTCTTTTTTTTCTTTCCTTATAAATATTGGAATAAGTGTATCTATATCTACAAAAATTCTTGCTGAGATTTTGATAGAATTTTATTAAATATATATGTATATATTCTGTAAAAATTGATATCTGATCTCCCTTATGTTGAGTCTTCAAATTCATAAGTCTGTTATGCCTCTCCATTTATATGCTTCCTTTTATTTTTTATCGGCACTCCCTAATTTTCAGCATACATATTCTATTCATAGTTTTCTAGCTTTATACCTAAGTACTTTCTTCTTTTGCTCTAAGTGTTATTTGGATGTAAAAAACAGCATATGTCAGCGTGAAACATAGGTCATAACTACTGATCTATTTATCTAACTCTATAACTTGTTGTCTATTGACTTTATTAAAGGAATAATCAATTTCTTAAAAGTGGTCAAAGATAGGTCCACCTATAATGGATACAGAAATTTTTACAAGAAAGTTGTTAAAATTTCAACAATTTGGGGGACTCTCTTTCTGTGTTGGATTTGTCCTTCGTCTCTAAGTATGAGTCAGAAGATGGAAAAGGGCAGAAGGGATAATTACACCTTGGAAAGCAGTTTCCAAGGGTGACATTTTTTCTTATGTAATAAGGTTTCCAAGAGTATAGGAGAACCCAGGATATCCTCAATGAATACAGCACAAAAAATTAGCCTAGGGACTTCTCTTGTGGTGCAGTGGATAAGAATCCGCCTGCCGATGCAGGGGACACAGTTTCGATCCCCAGTCCAGTAATGTTCCACATGCTGCAGAGCAACTAAGCCCATGTGCCACAACTATTGAGTCCATGCTCTAGAGCCCACGAGTCACAACTACTGAGTCCACATTCTGTAACTACTGAAGCCTGTGCATTTAGAGCCTGTGCTCTGCAATAAGAGCTACCACAAAAGCCTGTGCGCTAAAATGAAGAGTAGCCCCCACTCACTGCAACTAGAGGAAGCCCACACACGCCAACAAAGATCCAGTGTCACCAAAAATAAATAAAAGAAATAAATTTTTAAAAAGGGATTTTTTTTAAAAAAAAGTAAAAAAAAACACATTAGTCCTTTAATTGTATTTCCTCAATAAAGCTAAATAAATAAATACAACTTTTCATGGAGACGTAACGTGCTAGGATTATCCTGTGACCAAGAAGGTGGGAGACTTTTGATAGGGGCTTCTCTGCTCATGGTTCTTCCCATCAGGTGTGGTTTCAGCTCCCATCTCCCAGGAGATGGTGTAATGCTTTTGGGGAGCAAGTAGAACACTGGACAGAAAGGGTTGATTCAAATTGGTTGACTGGGGGACTTTCCTGGTAGTCCAGTGGTTAAGACTCTGTACTCCCAAAGCAGGTGGCCCAGATTCGATCCCTGGTCAGGGGACTAGGTCCTACGTACCGCAATGAAGATTGAAGACATCCCTGACATCCCCACATGCCACAACTAAGATACATCACAGCCAAATAAATAAGTATTTTTTTAAATGGTAGTTTGATTGAGGGCCTGTGCACAATTATGAAAGTGGTGGAGATGCTCCATTTCTAGCTGGTCTAGGAAACAGAGATGGCTAAACAGAGCTTCTCAACCTCAGCATTTTGGACAGGTCACTGTTGTGGAAGTCATCATGTACATTATAGAATGGTTGGCTGTATCCCTTGCTTGCTTCCTGGAGGAGCACTCATTTCTCCCGACTGAGTTCATCCGCATCTCTTTCCTATACCATAGCTTTGATTGTCTACCTTCCTGAGAGGAAATAGAATCCTCTCTCCCTGTGTCTCTGTGTCTGTGTATCTTTCTCTGTGTGTGTGTCTGTGTGTGTGTGTGTCTCTCATAAAGAGATGAACAGAAAATCTGCTCACCTCCACCTCCTCAGAAGAAAAGCTGGTGAAGGAGGTCCCTGTTTTCCAGCTGCGTGAAGCCCCAGCGTCTTGTAGGGAGCATCAGACAAATGGAGCCTTGGGAGAGTGGACAGGGGCAATGTTGAAGTTGATCCTTTCACCCTCCTCTTGGCACCACTGAGGGGCTGTCTGTGGCCCTCCTGACGTCCCCTCAGCTTCTCTCCTGCCTGAGGATGGCAGGTTGGATGTTATGACAACTGCCCACCTCTGTGGCTTCCACTTATCTTGTGTCCCGCTGAGGTCCAGTCTCAGGAATCTGCTTGCACTTCCCTGAATAGACCCACTACTCTCTCTTCAGTAGTCTCTCCTGCCTTGGAGCTTTTCTTCCTTCTTCTTCCACTTAGGCACACCTTTGCAGTGATTGCTCTCTCAATTACTTATTTTGTTGTTGTTGTTGACCACTAATTAATAAGGAGTTGATTATTGCTCAGAAGGAGCCCAAAGACTCAGTAGTCTTACCAAGAAGTTTGCTGTTATCAGTTGACACTAAGGATGTCCCATCTTAAGCTTGCATTTCACAGTGATTGATATCTTTTTTATTGTTATTATCCTATCTTATTTTTTTATTTTAAAATTTATTTTATTGAAGTGTAGTTGATTTACAATGTTGTGTTAATTTCTGCTAGGCAGAAAAATGATCCAGTTATACATATATATTATCTTTTTATATGCCTTTCCATTTGGTTTATCATAGGATATTGAGTATAGTTCCCTGTGCCATAGAGTGGGACCTTAATGTTCATTGATAGAAGAATGGGTAAAGAAGCTGTGCTACATATACACAAGGATTGCTATCTTACTTACATTCTGATACATGGCCACTCTGTTCTGTGTGCTCACTTTTCAGAAGTCATTGTTACTGCCTGTCTGTGAGTCTATGCCTTACTCTTAAATAGGATCCACTTCTGCCCAGATAACAATTGTCTTCTCAGGGTCAAAAATAAGGCACAATAAATAGGAGGAAAATGGATTTATTCATTTATTTTTAAAATGTAGTTCATAGGAACTAAAGAAGCCTGCTGGCTTTTAAAAGTACAATGAATATCCATTCAACATACGATAAATGTTAAATTCATATAGTAGCTTGCATTATAGCTGGAAAGAGATTGTAAACAAACAAAACTAATGTAGTATATAAGAAGATGATTAATATTATGGAGGAACACTGTTTAAATGTTGACTCAGGCTGAGGGATCCGCAAAGACCCAGTAAAGGTCTTGCAACTTTACGTAGTGATCTTGAAGCCTCATTGATTTATTTTTCACAAATTTTGGTCACACCCTGTGGCATGTAGGACCTAGGTTTCCCAACCAGGGACCGAACTTGCATCCCTTGCATTGGAAGGTGGAGTCAACCACTGGACCAATAAGGAAGTCCCAAAGGCCTCATTGTGAAAAGATAATTGAGCACAATCTTACAAATGTGAGAGACTTAAAGGCCTGCTTTTCTCATTGGCAGTTCCTGACTCAGGACACCCAGAGCAATGTCTGGGATGTTGCCTAGAAGCTCCTAGGGCCATCCTTCCCTGCACTCCACTTTCTGGAGACACTTTCATTTTACTGTCTAATCTGCAGAGAAGCATAGAGTTTACAATATCATGAATCCAGATATTAGGAGAAGACTCAAGTATAGGATGCATTCATTTGACACCATGGCAACCATCTGACCTGGGAGTTCTATCAGGTAGATACTTCTTGTATTCCCTTTTCCATGTCCTTGAAAGATGGCTGCTGGGGTCTTGAGTCATTCTTGGGTCTTGGTTGGGTCACTGCCCATGTTTGGGGGCTCTGGCTCCTCTACACCTTTCTCCTTTTGCAGCCATTATGGTGACATCCGCTTTGACATCAGTTCCTTGCAGCCAAACTCTAAACAGGAGGTCCAAAATCCCACAGTAAAATGCATGTTCTACTCTTCCCTCCTCTTAGTGTTTCTCAGTATTGAGTGGATTCTGAATAGAATGAAAACATATCATGCCAATGTTGGCTCATAGCTTCAGTTGTAAGCTAGGATGGACAATGTCATATTATGTAAACCCCTGGTCTTGCCTGTTATCAGAGCCTGATCTGACACATAGTCACTGCAGCCAGGAGTTAACAACATATAGCCTTTGGACAATTTTCGGTATCTCTACCATTGGCTAGATTATACCCAGCAGCTTTACTTCTCACTAGGTTCACTTCATGGATGATTGGTGAAGTGGACAGATTTCTAGACCTAAATTTATCTCCATACAGCTTTCATCATGCCCCTCTCCCAGATTCTTTAGAACAAGGGTAAGTTTATTGTTTATGAATCCCTCAGATCTTTGTTTCAATATCAAGCCTTTGCAACTGCATTAGTTTCCTAGGACTGTCACAAAGAAAAATGTATCACAAATTAGGTTGTTAAAAGAACAGAAATTTATTTTCTCACAGTTCAGGAGGCTAGAAGTCCAAGATCAAAGTGGTGGTAGAGTTGTTTCTTTTCTGTAGGCTCCAAGGGGGAGTCTTTTCCATGTTCATCTCCTAGTTTCTGGTGGTTTTCAGCGATCCTAGGCATTTCTTGCCTTGTGGCTGCACTACTCCAATCTCTGCCACCATTGTCACATGGCCTTCTTTCCAGTGTGTCTGTGTGCACTCTCGTCTTCTTAAAGGATATTGGCCATTGTGTTTAGAGCCCACTTTGTATCAGTATAATCTCATCTCAACTTGATTACATCGGCAAAGACCTTATTTTCAAATAAGCTCACATTCAAGCAAGTGAATGTATCTGCATAGAGGATAAAAAAAATCCACCGTAGCAAGTTCCAAGATATTAATATCTACTGAGATATTCCTTTATTTTTATCTTTGTAATTTTTTGCTTCACAGTTCCTTGTACATAATGAGTCCAGGTTCTGAGAGTCGGCATCGTCATGCTAGCACTCTGTGGCAGGACCTCTGTCTGACCACTAGCAGTAGTTTCAGGTTTGCTTTGCCATTCCCTCTCGTGTATCTTAGCAGGACAGAAACCAGCCAGGTTCACTTAGCCTGGCAGGGGCATAGGGGAGAGGAGACCCAGAAGTCAGTATGGCTCCCTCTGGTGGGCTCTCGGTGAGGGCCCGTGTTGTGGCGTAGTAGGTACGTCATTGCTCTCTTCAGGTCATTTGCAAGAGAACAAGATCAGGTGGACATGTATGAAACTAACGTAGTTAAAGTAAGTTTTGTGCCAACAGACTGATTACTTTGTAAGAACCAGAAGCATAGCTTCCAGGACCCTGTAGGTGAATATTTCATTATAAGAGTCACAACTTCTTTGAGGAAGCTGAGGTATCTGTTTACCAAAAATAGCAAAAATAAAAAACTAGGAGAAGGTAATGCCAATGTCTTCCTTTTCACAGGAAGAGAAGACTTAAGCCTGATGATAACCCTTCACTCCCACATGCACAATCTCTAACTCCCAAGCCTGTCATTTTGCCTCATCTCTCACTCTCTTCTGCTTCTCTCCATTTCCATCAACTCGTCCTACAAACTTCCATCATTGAACCCCAGCTCTTTGGAAGGAGACTTAACATCATGTAGGCAGTGTAGAATTTCTGGTCCCTTCTGGCCTCTTGCAATGCCGAAAGCCTAGCAGCTCTCTGCATTCCAGCCACGCTGACATTTTAAAGCAGGTCAAAGATGCTGTGCCTTTCACTAACAGGACATTCATATATGTGACTCCTTCTCTCTAAAATATTTTTTTCCTCTCATTTCATGTTCCCTTCTCATCGTTCAGCTTTCCATTCAAATCTTACTTATTCAGTGGCAATGTCTTTGATATTCTCCTACTTGGAAAATTATTTGATTTCTCAAAAATATATACCTCTAGGTGATAGTGTTTATCACACCTGGCAGGCCTCTGAAAGAGGACCTTGAAGACACTGTATTCACCCCGATTCAACTTGTTGATTTGAATGATCTTTGTAAGTCACTTGATTCTATTTATGCATCTGAATAAAGGAAGTACTCATTTCACAAGGATTTTTGTATGCAGAATAAATAGGTTAAAGTGATTTGTAAATTCTAACTGTCTAGACAATTGTTACAAATAGCTGTGAAAAGAAGAGAAGCAAAAGGCAAAGGAGAAAGGAAAGATATACCCATTTGAATGCAGAGTTCCAAAGAATAGCAAGGAGAGATAAGAAAGCCTTCCTCAGTGATCATTGCAAAGAAATAGAGGAAAACAACAGATTGGGAAAGACTAGAGATCTCTTCAAGAAAATTAGAGATACCAAGGGAACATTTCATGCAAAGATGGGCTCAATAAAGGACAGAAATGGTATGGACCTAACAGAAGCAGAAGATATTAAGAAAAGGTGGCAAGAATACCCAGAATACCCAGAATATACAAAAAAGATCTTCATGACTCAGATAATCACAATTGTATGATCACTCACCTAGAGCCAGACATCCTGGAATGCGAAGTCAAATGGGCCTGGAAACATCACTACGAACAAAGCTAGTGGAGGTGATGGAATTCCAATTGCGCTATTTCAAATTTTAACCGATGATGCTGTGAAAGTGCTGCACTCGATATGTCAGCAAATTTGGAAAACTCAGCAGTGGCCACAGGACTGGAAAAGGTCAGTTTGCATTACAATCCCAAAGAAAGATAATGCCAAAGAATGCTCAAACTACCCCACAATTGCACTCAACTCACATACTAGTAAAGTAATGCTCAAAATTCTCCAAGCCAGGCTTCAACAGTACGTAAATCGTGCACTTCCAGATGTTCAAGTTGGATTTAGAAAAGGCAGAGGAACCAGAGATCAAATCGCCAACATCTGTTGGATCATCTAAAAAACAAGCGAGTTCCAGAAAAACATCTACTTCTGCTTTATTGACTATGTCAAAGCCTTTGACTATGTGGATCACAATAAACTCTAGAAAATTCTTCAAGAGATGGGAATATCAGACCACCTGACCTGCCTCTTGAGAAATCTGTATGCAGGTCAGGAAGCAACAGTTAGAACTGGACATGGAACAATAGACTGGTTCCAAATAGGGAAAGGAGTACGTCAAGGCTGTGTATTGTCACCCTGCTTATTTAACTTATATGCAAATACATCATGAGAAACACTGGGCTGAAGGAAGCACAAGCTGGAATCAAGATTGCCGGGAGAAATAGCAATAACCTCAGATATGCAGATGACACCACCTTTATGGCAGAAAGTGAAGAAGAACTAAAGAGCCTCTTGATGAAGGTGAAAGAGGAGAGGGAAAAAGTTGGCTTAAAGCTCAACATTCAGAAAACTGAATTAAGATCATGGCATCTGGTCCCATCACTTCATGGGAAATAGATGGGCAAACAGTGGAAACAGTGACAGATTTTATTTGGGGGGGCTCCAAAATCACTGCAGATGGTGACTGCAGCCATGATATTAAAAGACACTACTCGGAAGATAAGTTATGACCAACCTAGATAGCATATTAAAAAGTAGAGACATTACTTTGCCAACAAAGGCCCATCTAGTCAAAGCTACGGTTTTTCCAGTAGTCATGTATGGATGTGAGAGTTGGACTATAAGGAGGGCTAAGTGCTGAAGAATTGATGCTTTTGAAGTGTGGTGTTGGAGAAGACTCTTGAGAGTCCCTTGGACTGCAAGGAGATCTAACCTGTCCATCTTAAAGGAAATCAGTCCTGAACATTCATTTGAAGGACTGATGCTGAAGCTGAAACACCAATACTTTGGCCACCTGATGCAAAGAACTCACTCCATGGAAAAGCCCCTGATGCTGGGAAAGATTGAAGGTGGAAGGAGAAGGTGATGACAAAGGATGAGATGGTTGGATGGCATCACCGACTTAATGGACGTGCATTTGAGTAAACTCGGCAGTTGGTGATGGACATGGAGGCCTGGTGTGCTGCAGTCCATGGGGTCGCAAAGGATCAGATCCAACTGAGCGACTGAACTGAACTGAGACAATTGTTAGTCATAAAATTACTTTCCTCTTATAATGTTTACTCTTTCTGTGAGTGTCTCTGGGGAGTGAGTATAAGTATGTGGAAGGACTCCTTATGGAAAGGTATATTGGGAGAGACAGATGGAAAAATCGATTGATCGATCCACAGATAAATCTTCACTGGAAACCTATCTGTGGTCCTAAAGCTCACCCATAGGAGAACAGCTAATTAATGGAAAGAAAAGAGGAAATGCTGATTTTTTTTTCAAAAGGTCTAATTCCCTCTGGAGAAGTGAGAAAATCCTTTATGTATTCATCAAACTTTATGTTCCTATCTGTACTAGGCTTTAGGGATACAGCAGTGAATAAAAACAAGTGCCTAATCTACACAGATTGCATTTTCGGAGTAGGATACTTCAAGATAGTTATCATATATTATACAGTGGTAATAAGAAAAAGATGGTAAGTGCACACAAAGTGATGTATTGATGCTTGTGCTGTAGATGAGTTAATCACATAAGGCCCTTCAAAGGAGGGGCCATGTAAGGAGGGAGTCAGATGAAGCATAACAGGAAGTCATGAAAATATCAAGGGGAAGATCATTGTAGGGTGAAAGAAAAGCAAACTGCAAAAGCCCTGAGGCATTAGTGGCTTTCCCAGGCCATTAAATTCCATTTGTTCTTTCTTGTTCTTCAGTATTTCAGTCTTAATCAGTCTTTAATGTCTGCATGATTGAAATCTTTTTTTATCTATGCCAGTCTTACATCTCTCTTTTCAATCTGCCCATCCATCCCAGAATCCTTAAGCAAGAAGAGCTCCAGAAGTTTGGACAGGAGGAAGCCAGGGAGCAGCTGCTATGGCTTTAAATATTGTGGTGAACCTACAGAAAGAGGTATCCTGTCCCATCTGCCGGGAGCTTTTAACAGAACCCCTAAGTCTAGGCTGTGGTCACAGCTTCTGCCAGACTTGCATCACTGACAACAAGGAGAAAGACACCAGCCTAGGAGGGGACAGCAGCTGTCCTGTGTGTGGTACCCAGTACTCACCTGGAAACCTATGGCATAATCTGCATCTGGCCAACATAGTGGAGAGACTCAGAACGGTCAAGTTGAGCCCCAAGGAGGGGCAGAAGACAGGTCTCTGTGTGCGCCATGGAGAGAAACTCCTACTCTTCTGTAAGGAGGATAGAAAAGTCATTTGTCGACTTTGTGAACAATCTCAGGAGCACCATGGTCACCACATATTCCTCGTGGAAGAGGCAGTCAAGGAAAGTCAGGTAGGGCCCAGGATGGGAATTAGTGCTTGGTGGAAAATCGCACCTTTTCTCTGGCTCTGTTTGGCACCATAGTAGTGAGCTCTGTAATCTCCATGTATGTCTCTTACTGTAAGCTCAACTTCCAATGTTTGAAGGATATTGCTGTGTTTTTCTTTAGTTACATGAAGGAGGAGCCGAAAGTATAGACTCTTGGCCGAAAGTGAGAGATTTTCTTGTCTCTTTTGTTGTATTGATTGGCAATTCCTTCCCCAGATTAGCTCTAGTTGCTGAGAGTAGCTCTCAGCAGGGTGGGTGCTGCTGAAGATCGTGGATTGGACATAGAAAGAGCGTCAATGAGAAAAAAGGACATTCCTCGCCAGAGCAGAATCGATAATCACTGTAAAAAAAGAGGAATTGGCAAGGAGAGGGACTTTCACCACTTAGGAATAAACAATGCATTTACCTTCTCAGATTTGCTTTCATCCCATGTCATCAATTTTAATGATCAGATTCAAACTGGTTTCCATAAACTGGTCACTTGTGAGATCAGCATGATTTCTTCCCTGTTTATTCTCTGTCCAGGTGCTGGAAAAGCCCAAAGTTTGATGCTGATGTGGTTCCTCCCTTATAGGAGATGCGCCAGGCAGCTCTGATGAGGCTGAGGAAGGAGCAGCAGAAGGCTGAGAAGTTGGAAGCTGACATCAGAGAAGAGAGAACTTCCTGGAAGGTGGGAGGAGACTCTTCCTAATGGATTTCTGAGTTAGGAGTTGGCACAACTATCTGTCCTCCTGTCCTAATCATGAGGAAGCCCCTTCCTCTTGTTGCCTGGCATTGAATGAGTCCAGGTGCCATCTTATTTGTTCTCTCCTTTGTCCTTTCCCTGTGGGAAGTAGGGGCTAAAGAGTGGATATGTTTCAAACATACACAGAGTTTTGGAATTCAGCACGAAGACTGACTTTATGGCAAGTCTATGTTGTGCTCAGTTGCTTCAGTCGTGTCCGACTCTTTGCAATCCTATGGACTGTAGCCTGCCAGGCTCTTCTGTCCATGAGATTCTCCAGGCAAGAATACTGGAATGGGTTGCCATTCCCTTCACAGGGGATTTTCCTGTCCCAGGGACTGAATACAAGTCTCCTGAGTCTCCTGCATTGCACACATGTTCTTTGCCACTGAGCCAACAGGGAAGCCCTCTATGGTGAAGAAGGCTAGAGAATTCTGTCTTCCATTCCTCCTGCAAGTCTCTGACACCTTCAGTGGAAGACAACAGGCAAAAGACTGAGCTTTTTCTCAAGGTTCAAACTTAGGGACTATAGTAATGCAGGGAGGCATGGGTGTCTAGGACAGCTACCCACAACTCAAACCTCACTCAGGTTTTACATTTTGGCCCAGGGTTAGCAGATAAGACTGTCTGAGACCTTTTTGATTTGTACTGAAGGGAAAATAAAAGAAAAAGGGGGAAAAAAGAAAAAGGGCTGAGCTTTCCTCAAAATTGCTTGCTTACTTTAACTCCCCTCCTGGTAAGAAGACCCTGAACAATATTTTTCTGGCTCCTAATCCCCTACACAGTAGGCTCCACAGCTGACAGATTCATTCCCTCTCCGCCTTGTCCAACCTTACAGTATCAGATTCAGACTGAGAGACAAAGGATACAAACAGAGTTTAATCAGCTTAGAAGCATCCTGGACAGTGAGGAGCGAAGAGAACTACAGAAATTGGAGGAAGAGGAGAAGAATACCCTGGATAGCTTGGCTGTGGCTGAGGCTGAGCTGGTTCAGCAGGGCCAGCTGCTGAAGGAGCTCATCTCAGATCTGGAGCGCCGCAGTGAATGGTCAACTGTGGAGCTGCTGCAGGTGAGGAGGGCCATCCAACCTGAGGTTCTGAACCTGTGTCAGTTACATTCTCATCTGTGCCCTTGGGTTCCAATCCTGTTGTTGACACTAAGAGGCTCCTTTGAAATATTTATCAAGCTTATTTTCACTCATATTGATGGCTTTTCTAATGTTGAAGCAACCTGGCATTTCTGGGATACATTCAAATTGACTATGATGTATAATGGGGCTTCCCAGGTGGCACGAGTGGTAAAGAACCTGCCTGCCAATGCAGGAGACATAATAGATCTGGTTTTGATCTAGGGAATGGCAACCTACTCCAGTATTCTTGCCTGGAGAATCCCATGGACAGAGAAGCCTGGGAGGCTACAGTCCATAGAGTCGGAAAGAATCAGACACGACTGAATCGACTTAGCATACATGCACGCATGATGTATAATCTTTTATATTTTGCTGGATTAAATTTTCCAGTGTTTTGTTGAAAAAGTTTCATGTCTATATTCATAAGGGATATTAACCTATAGTTTACTTTCTTGTAATATCTTTGTCTCATTTTAGTATCAGAATAGTATTGGCCTCATGGAGTGAGTTGGGAAGTGTTTCCGCCTCTTCTATTTTTTGGAAGAATTTGTGAAGTATTTGTATTATTTTGTCTTTAAAACTATCAGAAGTCACCAGTGAAGCCATCTAGAACTGGACTTTCCTTTGGAGAAAGTTTTTTATTTCCAGTCCAATCTCTACATGTTTTAGGTCTAATCAGTTTTTCTATTTCTCTGTGAATCAGTGTGGATAGTTTCTGTGTTTTTTAAAGAATTTGTCCATTTAATTTACATTATCTAATTTGTTGGTATACAATTTTTCATAGCCTTTATAATCTTTTAATTTCTGTTAATTCAGTAGTATTTTCTCTTCTTTAATTCTTGTTCTAGTAATTTGCCTCCTATGTATTTTTTTCTTGAGATATCTAGCTAAAGGGTTATCTATTTTATTGATTTTTTCAAATAATTCAAATAATTTTGTCTGCTCTGTTTTTCTCTATAGTTTTCCTATTCTTTGTTTCCTTAATCCTGCTGTTTTATTTAATCTCCTTGACTTGTGTTTTCTCTTTTCCTCCTAGGACATGAGTGGATTCATGAAATGGTGCGTATGGGTGATCAGGAGTCATGCTCATGTGGTATGAAGAAAGGTTTGTAGCCATGAGAGTTATCTGATCAATCAGAATGAAAAATCTCCCCAAACAATGAAATTTTGATGTAGTATTATTTTAAATTGTGGCCATAGATGAGGATTTTATTGTTCTATATCTTTTGAGAATGAGCCGGATTCTATGTTAACGAATTCGGTAGTTGGAATTCACAGAGTTAGGGCCTGTAAGGGTAAAGAGGATAAGGGATTTTACTGTTAGACTCTTGTGACTTCACTCATTTAATTCACCTTTAAAGAGGAAAAAAAAAGTTTTGTTTTGTTTTAAATTTTGCCTACATAGAAGTAGAGTGGGACTACGTCATTCCACAAGGTTCTCTTTAGATTTCTAAAAGCAGACCTGAGCCTTGAAGTGATTGGTTTTGACCCTGGTGGCAATAATTAATCTTTTCCTAGTCACACACTTTAGAAACTTATATGGGAAAGTGTAGTCTTTGTGTCTAAAGTTTGCTGATTCATCTAGCAGCACCAAATTCTTTACAAACACATGAAGTTCTAATCATTTTCAGTTCAGTATTCGTAACTTCTCCTTTGCCAGAAGTTTTTAACTTTTCCCCAGAACTCCTAAAAATCTCCAATGTTGTTTGTGGGCCACACCCCTGGAAGTAAAGCTTTGAACCAGCGCACAGGCTTATAGCCTCTCCAAAAATAGACTCATACCACAGTCAGGATCTGTAGCCTCCCTACTGATCTGCCTTTTGGGAATGTCCATCTGGGAGACCCATTGTGTATGATGACTTTTCCATATTAGTACCATTTTAGAGGTAGCAAAGGGTTTCCCTGGTGATTCAGACAGTAAAAGAATACACCTGCAATGCGGGAGACCTGGGTTGGGAAGACTCTGGAGGAAAGCATGGCAACTCACTCCAGTATTCTTGCTTGGAGAATCCCCATGGACAGAAGAGCCTGGTGGGCTACAGTCCATGGGGTCACAAAGATTCAGACATGACTGAGCTGCTAAGCACAGCACAACACAACACGAGGTAGCAAAAGCCTTTCCTATACAGTATTTCACCTAGTTTCATATTCATTCCATGAAGTATCAAAAGAAGGGTTATTATATTCCATTTCTAGAAAGAGACAGCTTTTTATTTTATTTTTTTAAGTGAAGGTCTTCTTCTTAAGTGGGCAGGTAGACATGAGCACATTTCTTTTGTCTGCAGTGTCAGAGACATCACTTCTCCTCTCCTTCGGGTTTCCCAGGGAGGAAGGTTTAAGTGCATCAATGCATAGGAGAGGAAGGCAGTGGTATTAAAGGGATGGAACGTAAGAGATGTAGGGTCAACATTTTTGTCATCTCTAGGAGTGAGATCTGGACACTGAAGAAGCCAAAAACGGTTTCCAAGAAACTGAAGAATGTATTCCGTGTTCCAGATCTGCGTGGAATGCTGCACATGTTTAAAGGTGAGGAAGCCAGGGCAGGAGTGTGGATATGGGATTCTTGTGGTGCCAGGGACTAAATTTGGGCACATGTTGGGGTAGAAAGAAGGAGAGTGTTCAGAGAAGGGGTATTGCTGAAGGGGATGTGGTTCTATAAAAGGGAGAATGGCTAGGTTTCTGGTTCATCCTCTCATTCACCACTTCATAGCTTCACAGTGGTCCCACCCCTGCCCCCACCCTAGAAAAGAAGTAGGTATCAGTGCTTAATCACTTGCATCAATCAACATCATCGAATCTTTTATCATTTCAGAGCTAACATGCGTCCAGTGCCACTGGGGTAAGAAGATTTATTGGGTCTTCAAATTACTGTGTTCTGACCCCATTTCAGAAGTTTGCGGTTTCAATTAGATTTGGTCATAGCCCTGTGTGTTCACCTCCTGATACATACATATAATATGTCACTCTAATGTTTGAACCCCTTTCCCCAGTCCATCAACACAAGTTCTTCACAGTCAATTCCCAAGTCCCCTCTTCGCAATGTCACTGTATAAGCTTACCCTATATTTGTTGCATGTTTTTAATTTTTTTTTTTCCTCTGCAGTGGACATCACATTGAATCCATTCAACCTAAATTTGAATCTTGTCCTTTCAGAAGATCAGAGACAAGTGCTATCTGTGCCAATATGGCCTGTTAAGTGTTATAATTATGGTATCTTGGGCTCCCAATATTTCTCCTCAGGGAAACACTACTGGGAAATAGATGTATCCAAGAAGACTGCCTGGATCCTAGGGGTATACTGTAGAATACGTTCCTGTAACATAAAGTTTGCTGTTCAACGAAGCACTAGTTATGAAAATGCTTACTCCATATACAGACCTCAGTTTGGCTACTGGGTTATAGGGTTAAAGGATAAATTTAGGTATGAAGCCTTTGAGGACTCTTCCACCACTCATCCTGACTCAAGAGTCTTGACTCTTTCCATGACTGTTCCTCCCCGTCATGTTGGTGTTTTTCTAGACTATGAAGCAGGCACTGTCTCATTTTTCAATGTCACAAACCATGGGTCACTCATCTATAAGTTCTCTAAGTGCAACTTTTCTCGGAATGCCTATCCATATTTCAATCCTTGGGACTGTCCGGCTCCCATGACACTGTGCCCTCCAAGTTCCTGAAACTTCCGTTCCCTCTCTCACTTCTTATAGTGACCCTTGCCTTGGATTTCATCTTCTATACCTGAGCCCATCTGCGCCATTCACACCATCTCTTCCTTCCAGTCTCCCATCTCTACTTTAGAACTTGTGCTCATCTTTGGGATGCAGAGTGCATCTGCTTTGAGTTAGCTGCTGCTAAGTCACTTCAGTCGTGTCCGACTCTGTGTGACCCCATAGACGGTAGCCCACCAGGCTGTTTGAGTTAGCAGACATGCTTATTTACCCATTGACTCTCTTTTGTATTCTCAAAGAGAGACCTCTAATCCCTTCTAAAGACAAAACAGTAATGGTATAATGTCTTTGCCCTCATAATCCTCCTATATTTCTTTTTTGATCACGAACCTAAAGAAACATGGCAAAGCCTGTCTGCCACCATCTATGATATCCAGGACAATCTATAATCACTCCCCACCCACTACCATCAACTAAATATTGGAGCAAATGTCTGTTGCCCAGGACACACTCAGTTTATCAAAGGGTCATGGAAAGGAAAACATAAGCAATATCTGTATACAGAATGACAATTTTATGTTCAGAGTGTTGGAGTTCTAATCTTGTCTTGACTTTTACAAGGTGTGTAATGATGAAAAAGTTCTGAGCTTCTTTTTCCTTAAATACAAACTGGGGTTTAAAACTGTGCCTAACTCTTAAGATCACTGTGTAAAACCAAATGTCACTCAGTGTAAAACAACTATTTAAGTGTCCTGCACAATTTAATAAAGATTTGCTCTATGATTACTAAGAAGTATAAGCTGTGTCAATGTCCTGTGTACATATTTGTGCCCTTCAAATGAACAATAATGGACCTACTCAAGTCTCATTTTTCAAGTTCCCAGACTTGGCTAGCAAGACCACTCCAGTTCCCATCTTGTTTTACAGAATGTTTTTATACTGAGGCTGTTCTATATGGGACCATTTTTAAGACCCTTTACTGGAAATGGGTCAGAAAAGTATAAAAGTATGAGTTTCTGAAACCTGTCTAACAGAGGAAGCCATGTCTAGGGACAGCTGTTCTTATTAAGGATAGCCTTTTGATTTTCAGGGGCTTCCCTGGTGGTTCAGAGGGTAAAGCATCTGTCTGCAATGTGGAAGACCTGGGTTCAATTCCTGGGTTGGGAAGATCCCCTGGAGAAGGAAATGGCAACCCATTCCAGTACCCTTGCCAGGAAAATTCCATGGACAGAGAAGCCTGGTAGGCTGCAGTCCATGGGGTTGCAAAGAGTCGGATATGACTGAGTGGCTTCACTTCACTTTGATTTTCAGGCCTTTCTCTTATGGTAAAACACAGTATAGGGTTTCCCAGTTGGCACAGTGGAAAAGAATCCACCCTTCTGATCCACCTAAAGATCAAATGCTGGTTTGATTCCTGGGTCAGGAAGATCCCCTGGAGGAAGAAATGGCAACTCAATCCAGTATTCTTGCTTAAAAATTTACGTGAACAGAGGAGCCTGGTAGGCTACAGTCCATAGAGTAAAAAGAGTCAGACAGGACTGAGCATGCACACACACACACACACACACACACACACACACACACTACACTACAGTATATGCCATACCATGTACCTTTCTTTTCTGTTCTTTTTCTTTGTAACTAGTTTCAAATTCATGATGAGAAACTAACCTAGGATAGCAAAGGAGCAAGCGTTTCTTTGAGAAGTATATGTTATAAATTAGAGCAGACTACTATATAGAGTCTACATCAAATTATAGAAGGGTAGTACCCTGTCCCAGTGGAATGACAAAGCATGTAATCTGGGAATGGTATATATATACACACTCATACAAACATGCACATGTGTACACATACATATAATTATGTGTATAAATATACATATGTACACAGAGTATCTTTATCCCAGTTAATCTTCAAAAATATCATATAAAGAACAAATTCCTATCAGGTCATTAAAGGAATACATAAACTTATGAGGTACACCCAACGTTTCATGGCTAACTGCAGAAGACAGGATGATTAGGCCTAGGACTGTGTTTCTCCAGCACAGGCGCTCTTTCAGTAGAATACTCCCCAAGAAGAGGTAGAAGCCAGATTCCCTAGGATGTGCAGTAGGAGAGAGAGCCATTAATGAAGCAAGAGCAGGTCATGGTAATGGCTAAAACTAAGTTGAGCTATTTCATAGCTAGGGTGCTCTTATAGGTCGCATGTTATAGTGGGGGAACACTGTGGACAGTTAAGAGCTTGGGCTTTGAAATAACATAAAATTTTATTATCATACTTAGTAGCCCTTATTAAAATTAAACTGATTCAGGTTTTCCATAAGAAATAAAAGTACTAAGACTTACCTTATAGGCCTATTGTGGGAATTAAATAATAGAATATTTGCAATAACTTAATCTCCCAGCATATAACACTGATCCAAATTGTTATCAATTAATTTTCTTTGTGACTAGAAATGCATGTTAAGAATGAATAAGAATCTACTTTATTTTTCATTTTAAACAAGTTTATTTAAACAACAATATGCTTGACTCATAGGGAAAACTATCCAGGATTCATTTCTTTTAGAGTAATTTATCCCTACTTAAAGACAGATTGCTCTACTTGTAACAGCTATGTACAAAAAGTTATAAAATTGTTCTTGGTTTTACAGTGATAAATAAAAAACATTAAAATTCTCCAATCAAACAAGGTAAGCAAGAATTTTTGTTGTTCTTTTGTTTATTAAACAGTGAGAGCAAAAGAACTTACTGGAGTACATAGATAAGAGCTGATGAGCATGCCACTAACAGAGTAAAGGGGGTGTTTTCACAGAATCAGTATTTTTCCCCATCCCATCTCCATTTGATGTTGAGCAAAACATACCATTGGCCATTTAGTTTAAAAAAATGCAACATGCTTGTGCACATACACCAGTTACTTCAAGTACAATAAAGGAATTGGCACGAGGGAAACAAAAGAAAAGAGAGACTATACTGTAGTAGTCAGGATGTGGTGGGACAAAATTGTGGTTTTTTAACTGACAATGTCTTCTTGGTCTGAAGGAACAGAATTCTGGAGTAAAGTAGCAGGTTCCCTTTTTAGTAGATACTTCCTTCCTGCTGCTGGAATATGTCAATTGTATCTTCATCTTCCATCTCTGACTGTGCAGGTGTGTCTGTTTCATTGATTACCTGCCCATCAAATTGGAATCTGATCTGCTCCATTAATAAATCTTGTCATTCACAATAGGCTTTTCTTAGTTTACTATGTAGTGTATGTAGGGTAAGGGAGTTAGAGCAAGGCGAAGTTCAGAAAAAGAATGAGACAGGCATTTTACAGGAACAGATAACCTTTAATGAGACGAAAAGGGGCAGCAGTCAGATTAGTGAGCTGCTGCACTAACCCAAGAAAAGATAAGTATATATAGACAAATATGTGGAAATCAACTGTCTTAAGGAGGCCTGTTCTTCTCCAAAGTTGTTCGGATTAGTTATCTCTTAAACAGCTGAGGCAAGGAATTCTGGAGATTGGCCAGAGGCTGGGACTGGCTGGGAGCTGGGTGTAATCTACCTTAAAGTCCATTTTTTCTGCCGGTGAGAGAGTTCTTTGTTTTGCATAGAATGGTGGGGAGGACCCAGAGGGGAGTTTTAAGTACAGGCTACTTTGAGCCATGTAACTCTCCTTCATTGTATGCCTCTCAATCTTAAACCGCACCACAGAACCATCCTGCCCCATCACCTTCAAATTAATGTGATTGATGTTCTCAGTCTTGACATCTTCCTTGGACTTGTTGTCTACCATGTTGAGGACTGGAGTCTCCTCAGCTTCTGCTTCACAAAAGAGGTACGAGATCCAAACCCAATGAGCACACAAGCAGCACCAGAAGTGGAAGAAGAAACGGTAATCTACTTTAAACATTAGTGATTTTGCTTTGCTTTGCTTTGATAAGGAATAACTTGTTGAGGGACTTTCCTGATAGTCCAGTGGTTAAGAATCAGCTTTCCAATGCAGGATACAAGGGTTCTATGCCTGGTTGGGGAACTAAGATCCCACATGCCATGGGGCAACTAAGTCCAGCACAGTAACTACTGAGCCTGTATGCTCTGGAGCCCATGCACCACACTAGAGAGAAGCTGTGTGCTGCAACAGAAGAGCCCTCATCCCTCGGGGAAGATCCCACATGCCACAGCTAAAACCTGATGCAATCAGATAAATAAATTCATATTAAAAAGAATGACTTCATTAAGGAATCACAAATCATTTTGTATAATATTTATTTTTTCTTAAGTCTTTAAATGCTTTTACTTTACAGATAGTTTTCTGAATTTACAATTCTAGATTGTTATTTATTTTCTGTAAACATTCTATTTGATTCTACTATTTAATCCTCTGCTATCAATCACATGGGCTCTTTTATGGTGGTAAGAATATTTAACACAAGATCTAACCTCTTAGAATATTGTTAAGGAGTTGCTGTTCAATGAATGTAAAGTGTCAGTTACACAAGATGGATAAGTTCTAGGATCTACTGTACAGCATTCTGCCTGTAGGTAACAATACTGTATTGTGCATATAATAAAAATATCTTCATTGTAAAAGGAAGTTTTATCTCTTCATAGCTACCCAAGATTTTATTTTAATTATGGGAACTGCTTCTTTAATGTAAGACTATACCAGCTAAAAATTGATTTAACATTTTTTTTCTATTTTTGCAGTAATTCTCTTTCATTGGAAAAACTTTTCTCTGTTTGCCCAGATACATCTCCATTTTTCAGGGTCCTGGTTCACACTACAATCTACCATGAAAGAACAAGGGTCAGCAGTTTTGTCCTGGGCTCTCTCAGCCAAGGTATAGGTCAGCGTTTCCTGTTCTTGGCCAGCCTCACTCTTTCTAGTGAGGTGAAAAGCTGCAGTCATCCTCAGAATGAAGTCAAGCCTGGTCTCATCCTCCAGTGAGGCAGAAGGGCAAATGTTGCTACAGTGAGCTCACGCACAGCACATAGTGGCAGCCATGCGCCTTTTGGCTTTTTCACTTCCAGTTTTTTCCCAACCTACTTGAGACCTGAGAGAGAAAAAAAAAAAAAAAAAGGACTACTTGTCCAAACAGTATCTGTTCTGATCCCTATTTTCAGGGATAAAAGAAGTGCTTTGATGGGAAAATAGGGGAAAGTCAGAGCTTAATAATTTAACACCTGTCAGTGTAATACTGTAGTATTAGTTTGGCCAAAAAGTTCATTTGGATTTGTTTTGTACTTTCTTATGGAAACACCCCAATGAACTTTTTGGCCAACTTCATATTTCTGCATGACTCTCCATATGAATTTGAATTTCCAGTGCCAAGTCGCTTCTTGGTTTGGAAATCCTAAAAGTATGACAGGTGCCCTGCTCTGCAGGTTCTTCTGTGTTCACAAGTCCTGCGAGATGTCCAAGTTTAAAATCAGGGATCTACTGCAGTTCCCCCCAAGTCACTAGCCCTGCTCATCCTTCTTGAGCCCCATCTGCAACCCAGATACAGAGCTCAGCTAGAGATCAGAAGCAAGAAGAACATGTGGGAAGAATTTCCATCAGGGGCATCTTTACACTTTTAATAAAACAAGGAGATGCTTGACTGGTTTTAATCATGTGAAAAAATATCAGAAGAAGTAGCATGATAACAAGATCCTAAGAACTATGAGAAAACAAGTTTAAAATAGAAGTGACTATCTTATCACCTCTCTTCTTGGGCGAGGCTTTGATGCAACCCAGACTGACTCAATCAATGGCAAATCCAGTCAAAGCTCTTTTTCTTCATTTCATTTTCTTAGTTTACTCTGACTTCCTCATATCTGAACAGATCTTACTAGATTAAGATTGATACATTGGACGTTATTATTCCTGCAACATCTTCCTTGTACCTTAACTGTACCAACTGACTGTTTGGCACACATCTTTGAACGATTCAATCAAGACATTATCCTTAACAGAGTTTCTGTGCCACCTAATGCAGAATTGGAGAATTGTTTCAGGGACTTCCCTTGTGGCTCAGCTGGTAAAGAATCTGCCTGCAATGTGGGAGACCTGGGTGCAATCCCTGGGTTGGGGGAAGATCCTCTGGAGAAGGGAAAGGCTATCCACTCCAGTATTCTGGCCTGGAGAATTCCATGGACTAAGTCCATGGGGTCGTAAAGAGTTGGATACCACTGAGCGACTTTCACTTTCACTTTTCATTACTGTATTAGTCAGTGTTCTCCAAAGAACAGAGTAGTAGAATTAATATGATATATATATTAGTTAATGTGCATGCATGCATGCTACGTTGCTTCAGTTGTGTCTGATTTTGCAACCCTATGGACTGTCACCAGGCTCCTCTGTCTATGGGATTCTTCATAATTATGTATAGATATCAGTTCAGTTCAGTCGCTCAGTCATGTCCGACTCTTTGCGACCCCATGAATTGCAGCACGCCAGGCCTCTCTGTCCATCACCAACTCGCGGAGTCTACCCAAACCCATGTCCATCGAGTCAGTGATGCCATCCAACCATCTCATCCTCTGTCGTCCCCTTCTCCTCCCGCCCCCAATTCTACCTAGCATTAGGGTCGTTTCCAATGAGTCAACACTTCGCATGAGGTGGCCAAAGTATTGGAGTTTCAGCTTCAACATCAGTCCTTCCAATGAACATCCAGGACTGATCTCCTTTAGGATGGATTGATTGGATCTCCTTGCAGTCCAAGGGACTCTCAAGAGTCTTCTCCAACACCACAGTGCAAAAGCATCAATTCTGCGGCACTCAGCTTTCTTCACCATCCAACTCTCACATCCACACATGACCACTGGAAAAACCATAGCCTTGACTAGATGGACTTTTGTTGGCAAAGTAATGTCTCTGCTTTTAAATATGCTATCCAGGTTGACCATAACCTTCCTTCCAAGGAGTAAGCATCTTTTAATTTCATGGCTGCAATCACCATCTGCAGTGATTCTGGAGCCCAAAAAAATAAAGTCTGACACTGTTTCCACTGTTTCCCCATCTATTTCCCATGAAGTGATGGGACCAGATGCCATGATCTTAGTTTTCTGAATGTTGAGCTTTAAGCCAACTTTTTCCCTCTCCTCTTTCACCTTCATCAAGAGGCTCTTTAGTTCTTCTTCACTTTCTGCCATAAGGGTGGTGTCATCTGCATATCTGAGGTTATTGATATTTCTCCCAGCAATCTTGATTCCAGCTTGTGTTTCTTCCAGCCCAGCTTTTCTCATGATGTACTCTGCATATAAGTTAAATAAGTAGGGTGACAATATACAGCCTTGACGTACTCCTTTTCCTATTTGGAACCAGTCTGTTGTTCCATGTCCAGTTCTAACTGTTGCTTCCTGACCTGCATACAGGTTTCTCAAGAGACAGGTCAGATGGTCTGGTATTCCCATCTCTTTCTGAATTTTCCACAGTTTATTGTGATCCACACAGTCAAAGGCTTTGGCATAGTCAATAAAGCAGAAATAGATGCTTTTCTGAAAATCTCTTGCTTTTTCAATGATCCAAGGGATGTTGGCGATTTGATCTCTGGTTCCTCTACCTTTTCTAAAACCAGCTTGAATATCTGGAAGTTCACGGCTCACGTATTGCTGAAGCCTGGCTTGGAGAATTTTGAGCATTACTTTACTAGTGTGTGAGATGAGTGCTATTGTGCGGTAGTTTGAGCATTCTTCGGCATTGCCTTTCTTTAGGATTGGAATGAAAACTGACCTTTTCCAGTCCCGTGGCCACTGCTGGGTTTTCCAAATTTGCTGGCATATTGAGTGCAGCACTTTCGCAGCATCATCTTTCAGGATTTGAAATAGCTCAACTGGAATTCCATCACCTCCACTAGCTTTGTTTGTAGTGATGCTTCCTAAGGCCCACTTGACTTCACATTCCAGAATTTCTGGCTCTAGGTGAGTGATCACACCATTGTGATTATCTGGGTCATGAAGGTCTTTTTTGTACAGTTCTTCTGTGTATTCCTGCCACCTCTTCTTAATATCTTCTGGTTCTGTTAGGTCCATACCATTTCTGTCCTTTATTGAGCCCATCTTTGAATGAAATGTTCCCTTGGTATCTCTAATTTTCTTGAATAGAATTAAAATATATCTAAATTAAATTTAAATATATTTGAGTTAATTCTAAATATAAGTCCTGCAACCATAAAACTGATAGAAGAAAACTTACTTAGATCACTGACCTAAATCATAGCAATATATTTTTGGATTAACCTCTGAAGGCAAAGGAATAAATGAAGAAATAAACAAATAGGATTGAATTAAACTTAAAAGCATTTGCACAGGTAGTGAAAGAAATATTGGACAAAGTGAAGATGACCTACTGAATGGGAGAAAAATTTGCAAGCTAAATGAATAATACTGTGTTAAAGATCACATGGACCACAGCCTTGTTTAACTCAATGAAACTATACCCAAGATGGATGTATCATGGTGGAGAGTTCTGACAAAATGTGGTCCAATAGAGAAGGGAATGACAAAATATTTCACCATTCTTGCCTTGAGAACCCCTGAACAGTATGAAAAGGTAAAAAGATAAGACACTGAAAGATGAACTCCCCAGGTCGGTAGGTGCCCAATATGCTATTGGAGATCAGTGGAGAAATAACTCCAGAAAGAATGAAGAAATGTAGCAAAAGCAAACACGACGCTCAATTGTGCATGTGACTGGTGATGGAAGGCAAGTCTCATGCTGTAAAGAGCAATATTGTATAGGAATCTGGAATGTTAGGTCCATGTATCAAGGCAAATTGGAAGTGGTCAAACAGGAAATGGCAAGAGTGAACATAGACTGTTTAGGAATCAGTGAACTAAAATGGACTGGAATGGGTGAATTTAACTCAGATGACCATTATACCTACTACTGTGGGCAAGAATCCCTTAGAAGAAATGGAATAACCATCATAGTTAACAAAAGAGTCTGAAATGCAGTACTTGGAGGCAATCTCAAAAATGACAGAATGATCTCTGTTCATTTCCAAGGCAAACCATTCAATATCATGGTAATCCAAGTCTATGCCCCAAAGAGTAATGCTGAAGAAGCTGAAGTTGAATGGTTCTATGGAGACCTACTTTCTATAACTAACACCCAAAAAGGATGTCTTTTTCATTATAGGGGACTGGAATGCAAAAGTACAAAGTCAAAAGATACCTGGAGTTATAGGCAAATTTGGCCTTGAAGTACAAAACAAAACAGGTCAAAGGTTAACAAAGTTTTGCCAAGAGAACACACTGGTCACAGCAAACACCCTCTTCCAACAACACAAGAGAAGACTGTACACATGGACATCACCACATGGTCAATACCAAAATCAGATTGATTATATTCTTCACAGCCAAAGATGGAGTAGCATCATATAGTCAGCGAAGACGACCGGGAGCTGACTGTGGCTCATCGTGAACATCTTATTGTCAAATTCAGACTTAAATTGAAGAAAATAGTGAAAACCACTAGACCATTCAGGCATGACCTAAATCAAATCCCTTACAATTATACAGTGGAAGTGACAACAGATTCAAGGGATTAGATCGGATAGACAGCGTGCCTGAAGAACTATGGATGGAGGTTCATGACATTGTACAGGAGGCAGTAATCAAGACCATTCCCAAGAAAAAGAAATGCAAAAAGGCAAAATGGTTGTTTGAGGAGGCCTTACAAATAGCTGAGAAAGAAGAGAAGCAAAAGGCAAAGGAGTAAAGGAAAGATATACCCATTTGAATGCAGAGTTCCAAAGAATAGAAAGGAGAGACAAGAAAGCCTTCCTCAGCAATCAGTGCAAAGAAATAGAGCAAAACAATAGAATGGGAAAGACTAGAGATCTCTTCAAGAAAATTAGAGATACCAAGGGAACATTTCATGCAAAGATGGGCTCAATAAAGGACAGAAATGATATGGACCTAACAGAAGCAGAAGATATTAAGAAGAGGTGTCAAGAATACTCAGAAGAACTATACAAAAAAGATCTTTATGACCCAGCCAACCACGGTGGTGTTATTGTTCACCTAGAGCCAGACATTCTGGAATGTGAAGTCAAGTGGGCCTTACTTGTTCATAGCATCACTATGAACAAAGCTAGTGGAGGTGATGGAATTCTAGTTGAGCTATTTCAAATCTTAAAAGATGATGCTGTTAAAATGCTGCACCCAATAAGCCAACTAATTTGGAAAATTCAGCCGTGGCCACAGGACTGGAAAATGTCAGTTTGCATTCCAATCCCAAAGAAAGGCAATGCCAAAGAATGTTCAAACTATCGTACAATTGCACTCATCTCAGACACTAGTAAAGTAATGCTCCAAATTCTCCAAGTCAGTCTTCAACAGTACATGAATCATGAACTTCCAGGTGTTCAAGCTGGATTTAAAACAGGCAGAGTAACCAGCGATCTAATTGGCAACATCCATTGGATCATCGAAAAAGCAAGAGAATTCCAGGAAAACATCTATTTCTGCTTTATTGACTATGCCAAAGTCTTTGACTGTGTGGATAACAGCAAAGTGTGGAAAATTCTTAAAGAGATGGGAATACCAGACCACTGGACCTGCCTCCTGAGAAATGTGTATGCAGGTCAAGAAGCAACAGTTAGAACTGGACATGGAACAACAGACTGGTTCCAAATCAGGAAAGGGATATATCAAGGCTGTCTATTGTCACCCTGCTTATTTAACTTATATGCAGAATATATCGTGCAAAATGCTAGGCTGGATGAAGTGTAAGCTGGAATCAAGACTGCTGGGAGAAATATCAATAACCTCAGATATGCAGATGACACCACCTTTACGGCAGAAAGTGAAGAAGAACTGAAAAGCCTGTTGATGAAAGTGAAAGAAGAGAGTGAAAAAGTTGGCTTAAAACTCAACATTCAGAATACTAAAATTAGGGCATCCAGTCCTATCACTTGATGGGGAAACAATGGAAACAGTGACCGACTTTATTTTCTTGGGCTCAAAATCACAGCAGATGGTGACCACAGCCATGAAATTAAAAGACACTTACTCCTTGGATGGAAAGTTATGACCAACCTAGACAGCATATTGAAAAGCATAGACATTATTTTGCTGACAAAGATCCGTTTAGTCAAAGCTTTGGTTTTTCCAGTAGTCATGTACGGACGTGAGCATTGGACTATAAAGAAAGCTGAGTGCCAAAGAATTGATGCTTTTGAACTGTGGTGTTGGAGAAGACTCTTGAGAGTCCCTTGGACTGCAAGGAGATCAACCCAGTCAATCCTAAAGGAAATCAGTCTTGAATATTCATTGGAAGGACTGATGCTGAAGCTGAAACTCTAATATTTTGGCCACCTGATGTGAAGAACTGACTCATTTGAAAAGACTCTGATGCTGGGAAAGATGAAGGAGGGAGGAGAAGGGGGCGACAGAGGATGAGATGGTTGGATGGCATCACTGACTCGATGGACGTGAGTTTGAGTAAGTTCTGGGAATTTTGATGGACCTTGAAGCCTGGCATGCTGCAGTCCATGGGGTCGCAGAGAGTTGGGCACAACTAAGCCTTTGACTGAACTGAACTAAATGTTTAAAATTTTTAAACAGTTCATGCAACTCAATATCACACACACACACACCAAAAAAATAACGCTCTTTGGCTCACGTCTTTTGAAATTGCTGTTGATCTGTGTCATTATCATTATCGTTATTACAGTTTGTCACTGTGAAGAAAAAACACAGAATATTTTCTTCACTGGGTTAGTCGGGGTATTTCAGAGAAGCAGAATATCTATCCATCTTCATCATAAATATTTATTTGAAAGTGCTTAAGTATGAGGAATTGCCTCACATAATTATTGAGTTTGAGAAATTCCAGTCCTGCCATCTGCAGACTGGAAATCCATGTAACTCAGTCCAAGTCTGAAGCTTGGGGCCACAGTACCATCTAGTCTGAAGACCATAGAAGAGCTGCATCTCAGCTCAAGCATGCAGGCAGGAACAGGAAGAGCAAATTCTTCCTTCTTCCAAATGTTTGTTCTTTTCTGGTCCCTCAGCAAATTGAATTATGATACTCACCCACCCTGGGGACGGTAGACTACTGAGTCCACAGATCTAATTCTAATCTCATCTGGAAATGACACCCACACAGACACACCCAGAAACAATGTCTGACACAAATGACCAGTCAGTATTAACACACAAAATTAACCATCAAACTAGTTTTCCTGCTTCATTTTATGACTCTAAGGATTATGTGATAAACAGTATTAGATGACATTGTCCAACAAATAACTCTCCTACAGTTTAATCTTTTTCAACCTATTTAGGAAAAATGTCATTTTGGCCTTATAGCATCCAGCTTCTGAATGTCAGTGTCAATGAACTACTGCTCTGTGATTGCCCCTCTGACTGACCACCTGAGTGATTTCAGATTTGTTGAGCCATTTCCTCCAACATGACTTAATAAGCCAGACTGTCCACATTCACTTACTTCAGCTGGTGGACACAGGCCAGGGGAGAACATGCTAGTGTTATTGCCTCAAGGCAGCCCTCCATGCGGGTCTTCACTGGGGAAAAGGGGGTACTTTAATCCCTCCTCCTGACAGCTCCTTAATATGGAACAAGACATGGTGAGTGTCTGAAATTGCATTGCTTATGAAGCCTGATTTTCCAACGGATTTATTATTTTGAAGAGACTTGAGAACAGCTTCTAGGAGAAGAGCTGAGAAAAGAATAAAATGTACTCACTGACTCACTAGGCTCAGAAATAAAAGCCTTGTTTCCTCACAGTGTCCTAGGTGGACGCCTCTTACTGGTCTATGGTTTCTCTTCTCTTTTCCCGCCCGTACTCCACCCTCTAGAGTTTAGCTTTCATTTTCACTTGTCATCTATTAGAGATCTTAGTGGAGGTCAGGTGCTGGTGCGGTGAGTGAATCCTGAACACATCTGTGCATTGCCTGTCTTCACTTCTTTCCAAGGAATCACAACTTCTCCATTAGGATGAGAGTGTTGCTGAGTGGTTTGTGGAGAGAAGGGTTTGAGAGACACACAGAAGAATAAACGAAATCTGCTTGGGTGAGTTTTATTTGTTGTCTGAAAGCTGTTGTAAAAGAGGAAACGGCCCAAACTGCCGGCTTCCTGGTTACAGTGCTGACTAAAGGTCAGTCTGTGGGAGCTGGAGTCTTACAATAAGGGATGTTGGAAGAAGAAAAAGGCTTTATTTGTTCCTTAAAGGGACTGTATTTCTCTAGGCTGAATCTATCCATATCACCTTCCTATTTCGTAAGTTTGAATCGCACATGCAGAGAACAGCCAGAATCTTTGATTTTGCAGAGGTAGAAAGACCTTCCCTCAACAACACGTAAAAGGCCGAGGTGGTCTTCCAGTTCTGATGTTTTAATTTCTAACTGTAAAAATGCAATATTTCTGCATGGCTGTGTAGAAAATTTCATCACTTTGGTCTGCCTGTGCTCAGGTGTCTGATGGTGTGCCAGCTGGTTGGCCCTGCAGTCTGTTATGTATTCATTCATCCAGACACAGGGAACTGCTGCAGTTCCTTACATCACTAACCTGCTCCTCCTTCTCCTTGAAGAGGATCTGCCACCCAGAACTAGCTCAGCTGAGAGATCGGGACAAGAGGAGCAAGTGGGAATAATTTCCAGAAGTGGCATCAGGAAATATCCAACCTTTAGTGACAATGACATCTAACTTTTAATGTTTAAAAGTTGATTAACTCACTTGATTGGTGTTAATAATATTAAAAAGATATCTGAGAAGTATCATAAGACCATAAGGAAAATAAGTTAGAGAAGTCTCTATAGTACCTCCCCTCCTCCTTCTTACAGAAGTTCCATCTTAATCCCCATTTCCCAGGCATGGGACACAAGTCAAGTCTCTTTTCTCACCATGACTTCCCAGCTTCTGACCAAATCTTATTTCTTCAACGTTGACTTTGGAAATTATCATCTCTACTACATATTACTTGCTGCTCTCTCAACTATAGTCAGTGTTAGACTCTTGTCTTCTGAGCTCACACAGTTCACCTCTGTCAGGCCAAAAACTACAGAATTTAAGAATTGATTTATTAGTTTACTGTTTCAGGGTTTATTTTGCTAGTATCACAAGGAGTTTATGTTGTATAATAATAGATGACTGCCTGGGAAATAAAACAAAGCAAAATTTCATTTTCCAAGTCTACTTAGGAAAAGTGATCCCTTACCATATAACATCCATAATTTGTGGCTTTATCCTACTTACAGAAACAGTTTTACTGGAATCACAAAAGAAGAAAGTTCTATATATAAATTTACTTCTAGGACCTTTGCATAATTATTTTCTTTTTATGTCCTTTTTGCTTATCCATAGCTGTTTCCTCTGAAGTATTTTAACTCTGTGCTCAGATGTGAGAAAAGCAGCATGTAAGATTCAATCACCTGACACCATGGCAGCCAAGTGGCCTAAAGTTTTATCAAGGCAAATGCCATCATGTTCCTACATCTGTCTCTCTGATTGCTTTGGAGCCCTTGGGTCACTGCTTAGGGAGAAGTCGGGGGATGGGTTCAGCCTTCATGTATAGAGACTAGTTCCTTCCATGTCAGTTGTGCTGCATCAACTTTGACGTATTAGCTCTTTGGAGCCCTGAAGGGAATATAAATTCTGCAGCCTCATGGCTGAATACTTGCTCTGTATCTCCCATCTCTATATGTTCTTGGTGCATCTCAAAATTGGTTGGATCTTGAATGGAAGAGAAATAGTTGAAGGCTCCATTACCATTTGGAACACAGCTCGAGTCATCAATTGATATAATATCTACCTCTGATCTTGTTCTTCATCAGAATCTGACTGGGTCATAGTCTTTGCAGCCATGGGCAAACTGCATATGGCTTCTGAGCTATTTGGGTATCTGTACCTTTAGCTGGAGAGCATTTCTGATTCACTTTCAGCCTCATTCTTTATTTGATTTCCTTCATGTAGGATGAACATGGCACAAATGGAATTTCGATCGGTCTCTATCTCTATTTGGCTTTTATGAGTTCTACATTCCTTGGGCAGAGCAATGGGCAGAGCAAAGTTCTACATTCCTTGGGCAGAGCAAACTTATTAGCTGTTTCATACTGGAGCTCTTTCTTTTACCATCAAACTTTGGCAACCATCAAGATATGGAATATCATCCGAGATGTTCCTTTTCCTCATCTATTGTTTCATAGCCCCATTTGCTTGAAGCTCCGACAGAACTTCTGAGACTAGACTATGGCAAGAGGGCCATAGTGATTCCAGGTTGAAGAGCAAGCATCACTGTGCTACCACTTTGTGATGCCCCGTCTGACTGACCACCAGCAGTGGTTTCAAATCTGGATCACAAATCCCACCTACATAATCTCATAAAACATAAGCCACTGAAAGGTTGCTGCTATGAGCCGAGAATGACCACAGGATTCTTGGCCTCTGGAGGAGAGGAATTCGATCCGGGACCAGTGATGTGTCTTGATCGCTCAGAGCTTTTTGTTTAATAAAGTTTTATTGAAGTATGGAAGAGAGAAAGCGTCTGACATAGACATCAGAAGGGAACAGAAAGAGTGCCCCCTTGCTAGTGTTAGAAGGAATTATAGACCTATTCAGTTCAGTTCACTTGCTCAGTCGTGTCCAACTCTTTGCAACGCCACGAATCCAAGCACGCCAGGTATCCCTGTCCATCACCAACTCCCGGAGTCTACCCAAACCCATGTCCATCGAGTTACTGATGCCATCCAGCCATCTCATCCTCTGTCGTCCCCTTCTCCTCCTGCCCCCAATCCTTCCCAGCATTAGGGTTTTTTCCAATGAGTCAACTCTTCGCATGAGGTGGCCAAAGTATTGGAGTTTCAGCTTCAACATTAGTCCTTCCAATGAGCACCCAGGACTGATCTCTTTTAGGATGGACTGGTTGGATCTCCTTGCAGGCCAAGGGACTAAAAGAGTCTTCTCCAACACCACAGTTCAAAAGCATCAAATCTTCAGCGCTCAGCTTTCTTTATAGTCCAACTTTCACATCCATACGTGACTACTGGAAAAACCATAACCTTGACTATAAGGACCTTTGTTGGCAAAGTAATGTCTCTGCTTTTAAATATGCCATCTAGATTGGTCATAACTTTCCTTCCAAGGAGTAAGCGTCTTTTAATTTCATGGCTGCAATCACCATCTGCAATGATTTTGGAGCACCAAAAAATAAAGTCTGACACTGTTTCCACTGTTTGCCCATCTATTTCCCATGAAGTGATGGGACCAGATGCCATGATCTTAGTTTTCTGAATGTTGAGTTTTAAGCCAACTTTTTCGCTCTCGTCTTTCACTTTCATCAAGAGGCTGTTTGGTTCTTCTTCACTTTCTGCCATAAGGGTGGTGTCATCTGCATAACTGAGGTTATTGATATTTCTCCAGGCAATCTTGATTCCAGCTTGTGCTTCCTCCAACCCAGCGTTTCTCATGATGTACTCTGCATCTAAGTTAAATAAGCAGGGTGACAATATACAGCCCTTATGTACTCCTTTTCCTATTTGGAACCAGTCTGTTGTTCCATGTCCAGTTCTAACTGTTGCTTCCTGACCTGCATACAGGTTTCTCAAGAGGCAGGTCTGGTGGTCTGGTATTCCCATCTCTTTCAGAATTTTCCACAGTTTATTGTGATCCACACAGTCAAAGGCTTTGGCATAGTCAACAAAGCAGAAATAGATGTTTTTCTGGAACTCTCTTGCTTTTTTGATGATCCAGCGGATGTTGACAATTTGATCTCTGGTTCCTCTGCCTTTTCTAAAACCAGTTTGAACATCTGGAAGTTCACGGTTCACATACTGTTGAAGCCTGACTTGGAGAATTTTGAGCATTACTTTACTAGTGTATGAGATGAGTGCTATCGTGCATTACTTTGAGCATTCACTGACATTGCCTTTCTTTGAGATTGGAATGAAAACTGACCTTTTCCAGTCCTGTGGCCACTGCTGAGTTTTCCAAATTTGCTGGCATATCGAGTGCAGCACTTTCACAGCGTCATCTTTTAGAATTTGAAATAGGTCAACTGGAATTCCATCACCTCCACTAGCTTTGTTCGTAGTGATGCTTTCTAAGGCCCACTTGACTTCACATTCCAGGATGTCTGGCTCTAGGTGAGTGATCACACCATCGTGATTATCTGGGTTGTGAGGATCTTTTTTGTACAGTTCTTCTGTGTATTCTTGCCACCTCTTCTTAATATCTTCTGCTTCTGTTAGGTCCATATCATTTCTGTCCTTTATCGAGCCCATCTTTGCATGAAATGTTCCCTTGGTATCTCTAATTTTCTTGAAGAGATTTCTGGTCTTTCCCAGCCTGTTGTTTTCCTCTATTTCTTTGCATTGATCCCTGAGAAAGAGTTTCTTATCTCTCCTTGCTATTCTTTGGAACTCTGCATTCAAATGGGTATATCTTTCCTTTTCTCCTTTGTTTTTCGCTTCCTGTCTTTTCACAGCTATTTGTAAGGCCTCCTCAGACAGCCATTTTGCCTTTTTGCATTTCTTTTTCTTGGGGATGGGCTTGATTCCTGTCTCCTGTACAATGTCACAAACCTCCATCCATAGTTCATCAGGCATTCTATCTGATCTAATCCCTTGAATCTGTTGGTCAGTTCCACTGTATAATTGTAAGGGATTTGATTTAGGTCATACCTGAATGGTCTAGTGGTTGTCACTATTTTCTTCAATTTCAGTCTGAATTTGGCAATAAGCAGTTCATGATCTCAGCCACAGTCAGCTCCCGGTCTTGTTTTTGTTGACTGTATAGAGCTTCTCCATTTTTGGCTGTAAAGAATGTAATCAATCTGATTTTGGTGTTGGCTATCTGGTGATGTCCATGTGTAGAGTCTTCTCTTGTGTTGTTGGAAGAGGGTGTTTGCTATGACCAGTGCGTTCTCTTGGCAGAACTCTGTTAGCCTTTGCCCTGCTTCATTCTGTACTCCAAGGCCAAATTTTCCTGTTATTCCAGGTGTTTCTTGACTTCCTACTTTTGCATTCCAGTCCCCTATAATGAAAAGGACATCTTTTTTGGGTGTTAGTTCTAGAAGGTCTTGTAGGTCTTCATAGAACCGTTCAACTTCAGCTTCTTCAGCTTTACTGGTCGGGGCACAGACTTGGATTACCGTGATACTGAATGGTTTGCCTTGGAAACGAACAGAGATCATCCTGTCATTTTTGAGACTGCATCCAAAGACTGCATTTCGGACTCTTTTGGTGACCGTGATGGCTACTCCATTTCTTCTAAGGGATTCCTGCCCACAGTAATAGATATAATGGTCACCTGAGTTAAATTCACCCATTCCAGTCCATCTTAGTTCACTGATTCCTAAAATGTCTATGTTCACTCTTGTCATCTCCTGTTTGACCAGTTCCAATTTGCCTTGATTCATGGACCTAACATTCCAGGTTCCTATGCAATATTGCTCTTTACAGCATTGGACATTGCTTTTATCACCAGTCTCATCCACAGCTGGGTGGTGTTTTTGCTTTGGATCCATCCCTTCATTCTTTCTGGAGTTATTTCTCCACTGATCTATCCAGTAGCATATTGGGCACTTACTGTCCTGGGGAGGTCATCTTTCAGTGTCCTATCATTTTGCCTTTTCACACTGTTCATGGGGTTCTCAAGGCAAGAATACTGAAGTGGTTTTCCATGCCCTTCTCCAGTGGACCACCCTCTGTCAGACCTCTCCAGCGTGACCTGCCCGTCTTGGGTGGCCCCACACGGCATGGCTTAGTTTCATTGAGTTAGACAAGGCTGTGGTCTGTGTGATCAGATTGGCTAGTTTTCTGTGATTATGGTTTCAGTGTGTCTGCCCTCTGATGCCCTCTTGGAACACCTACCATCTTACTTGGGTTTCTCTTACCTTGGACATGGGGTATCTCTTCACTGCTGCTCCAGCAAAGTGCAGAGGCTGCTCCTTACCTTGGACGAGGGGTATCTCCTCATGGTCGCCCCTCCTGACCTTGAACATGGAGTAGCTCCTCTCGGCCCTCCTTCACCACTGCAGCCGCCAGTCCTTGGACGTGGGGTAGCTCCTCTCAGCCGCACTTCTGGACCTATTAGCAAGCTGCTAATTAGAGAAAGGAAAGGCCTCAAAACTGAGAGAGTTGCACCAGGTCTCTCGCCCACAACATGCATTGTGAGATAGCATTGGAACAAGGTAAGTCATCCTTGACCATAAAACAGATGACATGAATCTTGAACAAAGGCAGATTTCCAAGAAAATGCATAGTTCATTCAGTCAGTTCAGTTCAGTTGCTCAGTCGTGTCTGACTCTTTGCGACCCCATGGACTACAGCACTCCAGGCTTGTCTGTCCATCACCAACTCCCAGAGCTTACTCAAACTCATGTCCATTGAGTCGGTCATGCTATCCAACCATCTCATCCTCTGTTGTCCCCTTCTCCTCCTGCCTTCAATCTTTCCCAGCATCAGGGTCTTTTCCAATGAACATAGATCATTAACATAGCTTAAGAAAGACATTTACACGAGAAAAACACATTGGTTAGCTCAAGGTTTGAGATAAAGTTAAGTTCAGGGGGAACCAGGTGTACCATGACAACACAGGATTAGAAGAGAAAAGAAAAAACAAAAAAGCCTGTGGCTTGCAGTTTTATTTCCTCCTGCATCTTGAGGACCTCTGGCCTCCCTATCAAGGCTATTAACACTCTCACCACCAGGTTTACTAAGCTTAGCTGGAGATATCAGGACAGGAGACACAACAGTGGGCATAAGTGCCTCAGGTGAGCTCTCAGAGATGATCCTTACAGGAGGTGCATTATCCCCATCATCTCAGCTTTGTAAGGAACCACACTAAATGGATGTGTGTGAACCCACCACAGGTGAGATAAGCCTAGTGCTTCAAAGAATTGGTTACCTTGTAAAAAGACCATGAGCACCAGTTTCCAGATACCTAAAAGAGACATATTTGATGATGAGAGGCACAATCTCCTTGTGAAAAATGAGGTATATTCTAACCAACTGTGCTTATTTAAGAACTATATAATGCCTTCCTAGTCCCAAATGCAGTTTACATCAGACTAATTGTGTTATCCATAATGTGGTCTTGAAAGGCTGCACAACTTCTACTCAGTTGTAATCCAACAGGTTTCCCAGAAAACAACACACACACACACACACACTCACACAGATTTAGGAGAATTGTAGCCAGTATTATCTTTACAGGAAGAAAGAGCCCAGACCTGAGGTTAACCTTTGTTACTACATATCTAATCTAAAACAGAATCAAGCCTGTTTATCCCTCACTCTCATATGCTGCCCTGCATTCCCCTCATCACCCTGTTCTCAAACTATCATCATCTCTCTCCTGAGCAGCTGCATCCTACCTGATCTTCCCAATTCCACACTGGGTCCATCCAACACCTCACAGCCCAAAGTCCCACCTGGTCATGGCTCTTCTCTGATGGGAAACATTGATAACTTCTCCTGACTCTTGGAGATGGGTTCTTGAATGTTATGGATGCTAGGAAGTGTCATGTTTAATGTCACTGCAGCCTCTTGTGCTATCAAGGGCCTGGCACTTTTCTGTGCTCCGTCACACAGGCCTTTTGAAACCTATATAAGAGGTTGTGTCTTCAAGGAACAGGTCATTTCCTACACCTAAAATGTTTATACTCTCTTTCCTTCCATGTTTCCTTCATCTTCCTTGAGTTCAGCCCTTATGTTTTCAAGTTGGAATTCTTGGATGATCCTTTTTTTACCCCTATTATTTGATCTCTGATAAACATATATGTCTCTATAGTGGTATCTTTACATCTGATCTTTTGCATATATAAGACTGAATTTTTATTTACTACTACTTTCCAGGTGAATATCAAGTTTACAGTGGTCTAAAACATCTTTTTGAACTCATCTTACTGTGTATGGATATTAATCCAGTTGCCAGCACATAATTCTTCATCAACAATAATTAGTTGAATAATATGACCTAATATTTTGAGATTTTTCTTCTCAAGACTGACATTCATTTCATCTATGTTTATATGTTTTTATATACCTGACTTCTGTTATTCTATGAGTCTATTTATACTAACTCCCTCCTCACCGTCATACACATACTTCTTTTAGACTCCTATCAATGCTCCTAGGAATATTTCTGGACCAAAGAAAAATCAATATGTACACACTCAAGACTTTGTAGAACTATCCAGCTGGTCTGGATTTCCACACACACCGTCACATTGCTCTGAATATTAATTGGGTCCATGAATTAACTTCTGTTTGTCTCAGATTAACTCAGTGGGGTAGAAGACAGGCCTCTGCAGGGGCGCCGTCAATATATTGGGTTTAACCCATTCAGTGTATTAAAGATGCATGATCTTTGTAAGTCACTGGCTCTATTTACTCATCTGATGAAGGATTTACTCTTATCATATGTATGAACACATTGTAATATACTATGTCGTGATAATATGGAAGATCATTGCAAATGTCCAGCAATTAACGGCAGTGGTTACACATAAATATTTTAGTTAGAGCACTTGTTTGTGATGAGAGAACATCAGGAAAGAGTTTTTCGAAGCATAAGAGAGAGTCATACTGATATCAGGGGAAGCATTTCATACTGAGAGAAGAGTGGATATAAAATCCCAAAGACATTAAGTGATTTTAGCCTTTCGATACTAAAGATGCTTCTTGGGCATGGGAAAGAAAAATCAGGATGGATGGTGGGTCACACAAATATCTTAGAAAAAATGGCTTCAGGTCATACTTTTGTTAAGTAACATTAAATAATAAGAATCATTAAATTTACTGAGCTGATAGTAAAGCATTAAATTATGAAATGTCCTTTTGACTTGGTAACCAAGATCCTTTCCTTGTTTCTCCATGTTTTCTTTTCTGTCCCTCAATAATTTGATCTTGGCTTGTACTTGATTTATAAGCAATTAGTACCATGTTTTTCTACCTTTCTTATTCTGTTCCCTTTTATCATTCCCAATCCTGTAGCAATCTGTGAGCAAGAGAACCCACAGAAATCAGGACAGGTAGGAGCAGGTGAGCAGGTGCTATGGCTTCAGAAAAATTGGTGAACCTACAGGAGGAGGTGGCCTGCCCCATTTGCCTGGAGCTTCTAACAGAACCCCTGACCCTTGACTGTGGCCACAGTTTCTGCCAAATCTGCATCACTGCAAACAGCAAGGAGTCCATGACTGATCAAGAGAAGGAGAGAAAGTGCCCTGTGTGCAGAATCAGTTATGAATCTGGGAAACTGCGGCCTAATCAGCACCTTGCCAACATAGTGCAGAGGGTCAGGGAGGTCAAACTGAGCCTGGAGGAGCAAGAGAAACATCTCTGTGTGCACCATGGAGAGAAACTCCTGCTCTTCTGTGAGAAGGATGGGAAGGTCATTTGCTGGGTTTGTGAACTGTCCCAGGAGCACCGTGGTCACCCTACATGTCTCTTGAAGGAGGTCGCCCAGGAGTACCAGGTAAGAGACCAAAATGGAGAGAAAATGGGCAGAAAATGGTAGTTGATGAGAAATGTCTACTTTACATTGGGCTTTAATTACCTAATAACCATGAACCTGGGGCTTGTGATTTTTTTTCTTCCTATGCTCACCTTCTGAGGTCTGAAGGACATAAATGTGCATTTTGACAATTACAAAGTAATAACCCTATACACAGACTCTTAGCCTAGAAGTATACATTCATATACCTTGTGCTAGTACTTGGAGATTGGTGCCCAAGAGAAGCTTTCCTTACCTCTTTGAACGGGAGAGGTACCTAGGACACCGGGTGAATTGAAATGTAAGCTATTTCCTTGTTGCAGGATCAGGTTTCTTCTAAAAACAACCAGTCTTCTCTAGGTGAGAGGGTGGTGACTTAGGGTGGTGACTTTTATCTCTTCAGTGTTATAGAACACATTCCCCACCTCAGGTCTTCTTCCAAGTCATAGAGTCTAATTGCTTTCTCAGTTTCTGTGAAGTGTATTCTCTTTGGAAATCAGGCTCATTTCTCCTCCATTTATACTCGACAGTGATGTTGAGAAAGTCCATAGCTTGACTCTGATGTGATTCTTTTCTCAACAGAAGAAACTCCAGGGAGCTCTGGAGAGGCTGAAGCAGGAGCAGCAGAAAGCTGAGGAGTGGGAATCTGACTTCAGAGAAGAGATTGCTGCCTGGAAGGTAGGAGGAGATACTTCCTAAAGGGGTTAGACAGATATCTGGGCAGGACCTTACGTTGATCACAAGGAGCTACCTTCCTATTTGTTCCCAGACAGTTAAGTCATTTGACTAGTCCTTTTCTTCACCATTTCCCTGATAGGAGTGGGTGCTGAAAAGTGAACATAAAGCAAATGAACACAAATATTGGAAGGGAGGTATTCTTTTAGAGGGACTCTCTGGTGGGGATGACTAGGGAACTTCATGTTCCATTCTTGACATATTCATTGGCCTTTGACTTTTCTGACAAAGACATCTGACAATGGCTCATGGTTCTGTCCTCAGTGTTCACCATTTTGGCAGAAGTTGGTTGGTGGGGGTCAGAAGCAACGCAGGGAGGTATGAGAATTCTGAATAGATGTGTGAAGGCTGAGCCACACCCATGGAATCCTTTTGGCTCTTGGTTGTCCTCAACAATGCAGACTTGGAGGCATTATTTTGAAATGTGATAGAGAGAAGAAAAAAAAATAGCAAAGTCAGCTTCTTCAAAAATTGTTTTCTTCCTCTCTCTCTCTCATTATGAAGAATCAAACACAACATGACAGACAAAATGTCCAGGCAGAGTTTAAAAAGATGAGAGCAATCCTGGACAATGAGGAGAGGAAGGAACTACAAAAGCTGAAGGCTGAGGAGACAGCTATTCTGTGTACCATGGCAAACTCTGAGAATGAGCTGGTCCAGCAGAGCCAGTTGGTGAGAAATCTCATCTCAGATATAGAGCATCGTTTGCAGGGGTCAACAATGCAGATGATGCAGGTAAGACTTGGGAAGAAGCCCTAGCATCTGAGACATGAGAAAAATGAAGGCAAAGTTTCCATTGCTTTCAAGTTACTGTGCTCTTTCTGGTGCTGTCACTGGCCCTGCATCCTTCACTCCTTATAACCATAAGTTTGTTCTCTAGTCTGTGAGTCTGCTTCTCTTTTGCAAATAGGTTCATTTGTATCTTTTTGAAAAGATTCTGCATGTAAATGATAGCATATAATATATACTATATGTCTGACTTCACTCAGTATGACAATCTCTAGTTCCATCCATGATGCTGCAAATGGCATTGTTTCATTCTTTTTAATGGCTAATATTTCATTGTACATATATATCACATCTTCTTTATTCATTCCTTGGTTGATAGACATTTAAGTTGTGGTTATTAGTATTTGTCTTATGTATTGAGGTGTTCCTATGTTGGGTCAATATATTTTTAAACTTGTAATGTCAATTCCTTGGATTTATCCCTTGATCATTATGTAGTGTCTTCCTTTATCTCTTATAACAATATTTATTTTAACATCTATTTTTTTCTAACATGAGTATTACTACTAGAGCTTTTTTTAATTTCCATTTCCATGAAATACCTTTTTCCACAAACTGAGAAGCTCCAGATATAGTAGCTGGCTTTAGAAAAGGCAGAGGAACAAGAGATCAAATTGCCAACATTCACTGGATTATAGAGAAAATAACGGAATTCCAGAAAAACATTTACTTCTGCTTCATTGACTGTGCTAAAGTCTTTGGCTCTGTAGATCACAATAAACTTTGAAAAAATCTTAATGATATGGAATACCAGACCACCTTACCTGCCTCCTGAGAAACCTGTATGCAAGTCAATAAGCAGTAGTTAGGACCAGGCATGGAAAAACAGACTGGTTCAAAAATGGGAACAGAGTACATCAAGGCTGTATATTATCACCCTGCTTATTCAACTTACATGCAGGGTACATCATGCAAAATGCTGGGCTGTATCGCTCACAAGCTAGAATCAAGATTGCTGAGAGAAATATGAACAACCTCAGATTTGCAGATGATACTACTCTAAAGCAGAAAGTGAAAAAGAACTAAAGATCCTCTTGATGAAGGTGAAAGAGGAGAGTGAAAAAGTTGGCTTGAAACTCAACATTCAAAAAACTAAGATCATCACATCCACCTCATCATCACTTCATGGCAAATAAAAGCAGAAAAAATGGAAGCAGTAATAGATTTCATTTTCATGGGCTCCAAAATCCTTGTGGACAGTGACTGCAGTCATGAAATTAAAAGACACATTCCTTGGAAAGAAAGCTATGACAAACTTAGGCAGTGTATTAAAAAACAGAGACATCACTTTGCCAACAGAGGTCCATAGGATCAAAGGTATGGTTTTTCCAGTAGTCATATACAAATGTGAGAGTTGGACCATAAAGAAGACTGAGTGCTGAGGAATTGATGCTTTTGAGTTGTGGTGCTGGAGAAGACTCTTGAGAGTCCCTCGGACTGCAAGGAGATCAAACCAGTCAGTCATATAGGAAATCAACCCTGAATATTCACTGGAAGGACTGATGCTGAAGCTGAAGCTCCAATATTTTGGCCACCTGATGCAAAGAGCCAACTCATTGGGAAAGACCCTGATGCTCGGAAAGAATGAAGGCAAAGTGAGAAGGGGAGTGGCAGAGGATGAGATGGTTAGGTAACATCACTGACTTGGTGGACCTGAATTTGAGCAAACTCAGGGAAATTGTGGAGGACAGAGGAGCTTGGCATGCTGTAGTCCATGGGGTCCCAAAGAGTCAGACATAATTTAGCAACTGAATATCAACAACAATCTTTTTCCATCTCCTCACTTTCAGTCTGTACGTGTCCCTAGACCTAACGTGAGTTTCTTGTAGACAGCATACATATGGGTCTTGTTTTATATCTATTCAGCCAGGTTATGTCTTTTGTTTGGAGAGTTTAATCCATTTACATTTAAGGTAATTATTGATATGCAAATTCCCATTGCCATTTTCTTAATAGGTTTTGTTTTTGTAGCTCTTTTTTCTTCCCTTTCTCTCTTATTCTCTTCTCCTGTGGCTTGATGAACACTTTAGTGTTGTGTTTGGCTTGCTTTTTCTTTTTTGTGTATGTATCTATTACAGTTTTGGCGTTTGCTGGTCTTGAGACATTTTCTTACAGCACTATATAGAGTTGGACGGTGAAGAAAGCTGAGTGCCGCAGAATTGATGCTTTTGAACTGTGGTGTTGGAGAAGACTCTTGAGAGTCCCTTGGACTGCAAGGAGATCCAATCAATCCATCCTAAAAGAGATCAATCCTGGGTGTTCATTGGAAGGTCTGATGTTGAAGCTGAAACTCCAATACTTTGGCCACCTCATGCGAAGGGTTGACTCATTGGAAACGACCCTAATGCTGGGTAGGATTGGGGGCGGGAGGAGAAGGGGACGACAGAGGATGAGATGGTTGGATGGCATCACCGACTCGATGGACATGGGTTTGGGTAGACTCTGGGAGTTGGTGATGGACAGGGAGGCCTGGCGTGCTGCAATTCATGGGGTCGCAGAGAGTCAGACACAACTGAGCGACTGAACTGAACTGATATATACTTAAAGAATTTTCAGATTGCTGGTCTCTTTCCTGCCTAGACAAGTTCCTTTAGCATTTGTTGCAAAGCTGGTCTGGTAATGCTAAATTCCCTTAGCTTCTGCTTTTCTGTGAATCTCCTTATATCTCTGGCAAATCTGAATGAGATCCTTGCTGGGTAGAGTGTTTTTGGTTGTAAGTCCTTTAAATATATTGTGCTACTTCCTACTAGCCTGCAGAGTTTCTGTTGAAAAATCAGCTGATAACATTATGGGAATCCCTTCGTGTGCTATTTTTCATTTTTCTATTGTTGCTTTTAATATTTTTTCTTGCTTTTAATTTTTGTCACTTTGATTACTACGTGCCTTGGCATGTTCCTTCATGTGTTTATCCTGCCTGGGACTCTCTTTGCTTCCTGGACTTGGGTGGCAGTTTCCTTTCCCACTTTAGGGAACTTTTCAGCGATTATGTCTTCAAATATTTTCTCAAATTCTTTCTTTCTCTCTTCTCTATCTGGGACCCTTATAATGTGAACATTTGTGCATTTCGTGTTGTCCCAAAGGTTTCTCAGGCACTCGGCATTTTAGTTGTTGCTGTTTTTCTTTATTCTATTCTGCAGCAGTGATTTCCACCACCCTGTCTTCCAGGTTGCTTATTCTTCTGTCTCAGTTATTCTGCTATTGATTCTTTCTAGTATAGCTTTCATTTTAGATACTGTATTGTTCACCCTTGTTTGTTTTTTAATTCTTCTAGGTCTTTTTTGGACATTTCTTGCATCTTCTTGATCCTTGCCTCCATTCTTTTTCCAAGATCCTGGATCATCTTCACTATCATTATTCCGAATTCTTTTTCTGGAGGTTGCCTACCTCCATGTCCCTTAGTTCTTTTTCTGGGATTTTATCTTGTTCCTTCATCTGGGACATAGTCTTCTGTAGTTTTATTTATTTTTTTTTTCTTACTTTCTCTGATTGTTGTTTCCATTCTACAGGCTGAAGGATTGTAGTTCTTGCTTTTGCTGTCTGTCTTCTGGTGGATGAGGTTATTTAAGTGCTTTGTGCAAGCTTCCTTATGGGAGAGACTGGTGATGGGTGGAACTGAGTCTTATCCCTCTTGCAGACAGGGCTAGGGATAATGGTGGCCCCCAGGAGAACTCACTTAAACGAGTGCCAGTGTCTTTGCCACAATGAAAACCATCCTGTGCTTCTGCAGGAGGCCTAGCAAGTAGATCTTGCCCAATCTCTTATGGAGTCACTGCTTTTCTCCCTTTAGTCCTGGTGCATACAAGACTTTGTGTGTACACTCCAAAAGTGGAATTTCTGTTTCCCTCAGTCCTGTGGAATTCCTGTGATGAGACCTCTGGCTTTCAAAGTCAGATTCTCTGATGACTCCTCCATTGCTGGACCCCAGGGCTGGGAAGCCTGACGCGGGGCTCAGAATTTTCACTCGTGTAGGATAACTTCTGTAGTATATTATTTTTTCCAGTTTGAGGTTTGCCCACCTGTTGTGTATCAGATTTTATTTCATTGCAATAGTACCCCTCCTCCCATCTCATGGTGGTTTCTCTTTTGTCTTTGAAGGTAGAGTATCTTTTTTGGTAGGTTCCAGCATTTTTTTGTCAATGGCTGTACAATAGTTGTGATTTTGGTCATCTCTCAAGAATGGGGTGAGTACACATCCTTCTACTCCACCATCTTGAGACCAATCCCCTAGAAACAGGTTCTTAGGCCCATATATTGTTTTCTTTATTTATATGTGTGTATATATTTGTGCACATGTGTGCAGGGGGAGCTGCTGATTTAATTTACTATTCCTTTCTTAATTTCTTGAAGTGAAAATTTAGACCACTGATTTGAGACAAGCTCTTTTGATACAGTGTTTAATGGCAAAGCGCATTTAATTAACTAGTTGTATTTCATACAGTTTGACTGTTTTATTTTTGTTTTCATTCAGTTTGACTGATTCTCAAATTTCCTTTTCAGTCTTTTTTTTTAATTTTCTTTTTAAAATTTTGATTCTGTGTTAAATCTACGGTATTTTAAAGTGTGTTGTAAATGAGAAAATGCATGGTGATTTCTGAGTTTCACTTCTACAGAGGATTTCAAATTTAATCTTGTCAAAATCAAAGAACCCTCATCTTTATTATTTTAAACTTTTACGTTTATTGTTACTTTTTATGGTCTAAAATATTGCTTATCTAGAAAAATCTTTATTATGAATTTTAAAAGATTAAGTGTTTCTCATTTATAGGGTAAAATGGGCTATAGACATCAGTTGGTTGGTAGCACTGTCCATGTCTCCTGTAAATTTGAATGTTTCCATATAAGCTGTTCTCTCATTAGTGAGAGTGAGTTATTATCTGCAGCTGTTATTATTGAATTGTGTGTTTTTCCTTTTGTTTTTGCTTTGAGTATTTTGAAGCTCTGCTGTTAGGCACATACACATTTATAATTGTTGTATATTTTTGATGAACTGAACCTTTTATAATTATAAAATTGCCCTCATGTCTTTTCATAATATATATCTAAAGTATATTTTGTTTAATATTGGCATAAATATTTGACCTATTTTTTTATTGCTGCTTGCGTGATATATATATTTTCTATCTTTTTACATTTGCCCTTTTTGTGCCTTGACTATGTCTCATGCAAATAGCAATAGGTGAATTCTGCTTTTTATACAGGTCAGCAATCTCTGATTTCAATTGTTGCATTAATACATGAAATTTAAAGCAACTACTAATACCCTTATATTTAAATTTGCTCTTTTGCCATTTGCTTTCTATTACTATATGGATATTTTAAGTTTCATTCTTTTCTTTCTCTTTAGCTAGTTGGTTTTGTGTTAAACAGATATTTCTAGTATAAAATTTTAGGTCTGACTGTATTTTTTTAGTTTTTGTCCTAATAGTTGGTGTAATATATACAATATGTTTCCTGCCTTACATAATCTACTTCAGACTGATACTAACCTAGTTTCAGTAAAACTAGAAACTGTTTCATTACCTTCCAGCAACAACACAAAAATATTTGCCCTTTAATGTGGGTAACTAATCCTATGCAGTTACCTGTATTCAGTTGCCTGAATGCCTCAAGCATTGTTATAACTGGGAGAAGAAACTCGCTTTTCTTCTGGAGTTTATATCAGGAAGTTTATGTTTCCTTCATAAACTGGGAAAAAGAGTCATTAGGGGTTGAATAGAATTAAAGAAAGATTCTGACCAGATTCTGAGAATAATGTTTGAGCTTCAGAATTTAACTATGATTAAATTTGCAACTGCCACCCTAATTCCTTATTCTTTCTCTACTTATTCTGGTTTTATTTGATTTCTTTGTCATATACACAAAAGAGCCCTAATACAAAGAGTTTTTCTTTTTGAAACTCAGCTGTTCTAGTTTTTGGTGACATGGAAGTAAATCTTCAGTAAAAGAAATCAAATAAAGTGACAGATACCTGTTCAAACAAATCAAACAGTAAAAGTGATGATTAAGACAATTAGATGGCTAAAAACTGTTAAGGACCTGGACTGAACAGACTCAGCAGAGACTAAAGTGCAGATAAATGCACTAGTACTTGGACAGCAAGTGTATATTGGTAGCGTTATGAAAATGGGGTACAAGAGAGGAGACAATTTGGTTGGTGAATAATAAGTTACATATTAGACATCCTACATTATTGATTCCTGTGGCTTATATACTACTGAATAAATTGATATAAGAGACAAAGTTGAGTAAAAAAGAAAGAGTTGGAAATCAACCACACATATACGGATTCTGACTTTAGGGTATAGAAGATATCACTATAAAGACAGATTATAATATGAGAAAAGAGTAAAGTTTTTCAAGTTTTTCCTGAAAAGCTTATATTGATATATATGTTTGTTTGTACTCTCAACAAAAGCCATCTACATAGCTTGAGGAATATTAAGATTATGATTTCATTTCTGATTCTCCAAAGCTTGGTTTAATGCTTGGTGTACAATAGTGTCACTTCACAGTCCAGTTGAATATATGAAAGAACAATGAATTATTCAAATCACCTCATGGGGAACCAGAATTACAGGTCTCTTGTTTTTTCCATAAATATATCTCATCTCCGGATACTAGAAGTCTCATACTTCCACAAGGGTTGAAGCTTTTTTACATTTTTGGAAACCTGACAACATCGCATGAATCACCTGGAATTATGGGCCTCACTCTTGTCTTTACTTTTTGACTCTCACATTGAGAGCATTTCTATTCCCCAAATCAGGGGTTGATGGGGATGTGATTAAGCTTTGTAAGTGGAGGAACCTATTACTTCTTCTTTTTTTTTAATAAATTTATTTATTTTAGTTGGGGGCTAATTACTTTACAATATTGTAGTGGTTTTTGCCATACATTGACATGAATCAGCCATGGGTTTACATGTGTTCCCCATCCTGAACCCCCCCTCCCACCTCCCTCCCCATCCCATCCCTCTGGGTCATCCCATTGCCCCAGCCCTGAGCATTTGTCTCATGCATCAAACCTGGAATGGTGTTCTGTTTCACATATGATAATATACATGTTTCAGTGCTATTGTCCCAGAACGTCCCACCCTCACCTTCTCCCTCAGAGTCCATAAGACTGTTCTCTGCATCTGCGTCTCTTATTCTGTCTCACATATAGGGTTATCATTATCATCTTTCAAATTCCATATATATGCATTAGTATACTGTATTGGTGTTTTTCTTTCTGGCTTACTTCAGTCTGTATAATGGGCTCCAGTTTCATCCATCTCAATAGAACCGATTCAAATGCATTTTTTTTAATGGCTGAGTAATATTCCATTGTGTATATGTACCACAGCTTCCTATTACTTCTTGACTCATGGTTTCTCTTTTCTCACTAGGATGTAAATGACATCTTGAAAAGGTATGTGTGACAGACCAGAGATGGTCCATTTATGCTGTGAAAATAAAATAAAACCCCTAGAGATAGCTGGTGACCAGTTAGAATAAAACAATGTTCAGGGCTGAAAAAATGGGGTGTAGATTTACCTTAAATTTCTATTCACAAATCATGGCTAGATTGTTCCATAAATTCTGAGAGTGAAACAGATTCTACAGTAGGGAATTTTGCTTGTGGAAAGTTGCAGAGTTAGGGTGAATAGTAATATTAGGATAAGGAATTGCACTGTCAGACTCCACAAATATTTCATTCACACTATGTCACTATTCAATTCAGGTTCCCATATTTAGTTGTGCTTATCATGGGAAGTTTAAATCTTCTTTATCTGCCAAATACTCAGAATTGGAAACAACTTCTTTGTATTTGAATACAAAGAAGTTCCCTGGGTATGTTAGAACAGGTCCTTGTACATCTTTCTGTTTAGATTTCCAAAAGCACATGTGAGCCTTAAGCTAGAATTGAAAGTCAGCATCTTTGTGTCTGAATTTGCACACCTACACGATAGCCTCAAGCTGTTTACAAACACATGAAAGTCAGGTCACTATTAGTTTAGTATTCATAATGGTTTTTTCTTCAAGGGTATTTGTCTATGGAGAATCTGAAATTTCAGCATATTCTCCTTATCAAGAAATAGCCTTTGAAGATTTGGGGATTCTAGACAGTGTTCTCATACTTGATTTGTCTAGAACACCCAGGAGCCAGATCCTCTTACCTCAACTTTCTGACATTTTCTTGGGAATACATATCTACCCAGTGACTTTTCCACAAACTGATTTTTTTGAGATACCAAATATTTATCTTGTTAAATTCATTATTTCATATAATTTCATATGTGTGTGCATGCTAAGTTTCTTCAGTCATGTCCAATTCTTTGTGACTACATGAGCCCACCAGGCTCCTCTGTCCATGGAATTCTCCAGGCAAGAATACTGGAGTAGTTGCCATGCCCTCCTCTAGGGAATCTTCCTGACCCGGAGATCAAACTCATGTCTCTTATGTCTCCTGCATTGGCAGGCGGGTTCTTTACCACTACTGCCACCTGGGAATCCCATAATTTCATATTATTTTGAGGAAATAGAGAGGGAGAGGTTAATGATTTCATTATAGAAAAAAGAGACTGTCCTTCTGAGGGGTCAAGACCATCCCAAGTCACACAGAGGGTAACTGGCAAGAGGGACATGAGCACACTTCTTCTGTCTCCAAGGTCAGGCATCCACTCTCTACCTCCCCAAGGTCTGCAGGGAAGACAGTTCAAGTGCATCAATGGGGTGAAAATTTTGAAAGTCTGTGGTTTTAGAGGGACAGATAATGAAAGATGTGGACATCAATTTTTGTCATTGCTAGGAGTAAGACTTTGACTTTGGAGAAGCCAAAACCGGTTCCCAAGGAAAAGAGAAGTGTGGTTCAAGCTCCTGATCTGAGTGACATACTGCGAGTGTTTAATGGTGAGGAGTGCTACCCAAGTGGGTGTCTTTGGGTTTTTTGTGACAGAGGGAAAATGGAGAGGAGGCTCCAGTTTCTCGGTGTGGATAAAGATAGCAAAACCCAGATACTATGTGCTTATGATGTGGTCATATTTATGGTGAGTGACAAGAGATGTGGTTTTATCCTATCTTTCACCAATTCACTACCTCACCATAGCCCTTCCCCTAATTTGAAAGAAAATAGATTACAAGACTGAATCTTTTGCTTATATTTAATATTGTGGATTTTTAATTTCAGAGCTGAGACATGTGCAGCGCTACTGGGGTAAGGAGACATCACAGTGTCATCAAACCACCCTTTTTCATTATCTTTTAGAATTTTTCATTGTCTAGTAGACCTTATGTTTTAAGACCCACATTTTCCGTCCCAATACATACAAATGTATTGTCTTTCCACTAAAGTTATTCTAAATATAGTTTTCAAAATGTCCGAAATAAAACTACATCATGGCTCTCACATAACCTTCTAATTTTTCAACAGTTCACGTGACCCTGAGTTATACAGCAGGTAATCGAAATATTGCCATTTCTGCCGATCGAAGACAAGTGACATATGTGCACAAAGACAAAAGAAATAATTCAAGTTGGAAAGAAGTTTATGAAGATTATGGTGTCCTGGGATCCCCAGTTATAACATCAGGGAGACATTACTGGGAGGTAGACGTGTCAGAGAAACGTGCTTGGATCCTGGGGGTATATGGTGAAAAACATGCTAACTATAATACGGAGTTATTGCCTAAAGCTGATGGAAATCCTCAAATTGTTTACTCGGGATACCAACCTAAAAATGGTTACTGGGTCATAGGATTAAATCATGATTCTGTATATAACGCTTTTGATGAGTCTTCCCCCTCAGATCCCTTGATCTTAACCCTCTCCCTGAGTGTTCCTCCTCGTCGCATTGGGATTTTCCTAGACTATAGTGCTGGCACTCTCTTATTTCTCAATGTCACAAACCATGGGTTTCTCATCTATAAATTCTTTTCATGTTTCTTTTCTCAAAAAATATTTCCGTATTTCAATCCTATGACCTGTAAAGTCCCCATGACTCTGTGCTCACCAAGCTCTTGAACCTTCTCACATCCACCTCTCTGTAGTGCTTCTTACTGTGAGTGCATCTAACACATCTGAGCTTATCTGCACCATTCTTACCTTTTTTCCTTACTGCCTCCCCTTTTTTCCATTCAAATGTCCTTCATTCATCAATAAGGTTTACAGTTTGCATTGTGTCATGTTTTCCACAATATCATGTTTGCATTAGGAGAAAATCTGAATTTACCATTTTTCATCCATCAAGGGAAAATGACTGATGCCCCATAAAGAAAGAATAGTATCAAGGCAGCACTTCTGACAAATTTTCACAATCTCATTTCCTCTGCCACTGACTGAGATGATGAAGAAAAGCTTCTCAATAACTGCTGCATATTATTGAGGACCTATTGTGGGAATCATTCATAAACAGATGCATCTTAAGCAGTGTCACTGTTCAACTATCATGTTTCTTATGCATAAGAAATTAACTAGACAATATCATAGCTCCTATGTACTAAGAGTGTAAGTTTTGTGTCCAGAGTGTCTGAGTTCAACTCCTTTCTCTTCATATTATTAGCAGTGTAACCTAGAATAACATCCCTAAAAGCTGTCTTTCTTTTCTTAAAGTAATCTTGATTTAAAAAGCTGCACCATACATAAGATCATTGTCAGAAGATAAATGCTATCATATAAAGAGCATCTAAGTGTCTCAACTTAATAATAAATACTTTACCTATTAAGTATGAAAAATATAACTTTTGTCTCAGTGTCTCATTCAACAGATTTGTGTCTTCAGGGACACAGGGTTCTTTCTACTAATATCTAATTTTCCATATCCTAGGTACCTCTTTGTTGCTGTTAAGACTTCTCTAGCTTTTCTGTCATAGAAAAGCATGTACATATGTGTGTGTGTGTGTGTGTGATCACAGTTAAAATTTTATTATGATTTTGGTGTTGCTACATTTAGGCTCTTATAAAGTAAACTAAATTATATGGAATCCAGTTCCTCACTTATAAAAAGATCATACAGAATTTACATAATTGCTATTGTGAATATGAAATCATAAAATCTTTGTAATAAGTTCTGTAACTCCTAGGACAAAAGTGGTAGTAAAATGTGCCATGTATTCATTCTGATTCCCTCTCACTGTGACTGAAATAAATCATTTTCAGAATACATATTGCTTTATTTTCAATATTATTACCCTTCCAGTTTAAAGAAATACAATAAATTAATTAAATAATGACATTTTCTTTAAATTTTGCCTAATTGTAAAATGTTTCTGTGTAGCTGCTTTATATTTTTTTTTTTTTTAAAAAGTTCTGCACTAATCCTTTTTCCTTGAAATTGGATTTCAATTTGGGCTTTGTTTCCCCAGCTTTGCTTCCCTGGTGGCTCAGCCGGTAAAGAATCTGCCTGCAGTGCGGGAGACCTGGATTTGATCCCTGGGTTGGGAAGATCCCTTGGAGAAGGGAAAGGCTACCCACTTCAGTATTCTGGCCTAGAGAATTCCATGGACTGTATAGTCCATGGGGTCACAGAGTTGGACACAACTGAGCAACTTTCACTTTCACTTTCCCCAGCTTTACAAAGCTATCATTCATCGTGATACATTAAGACTCAGAAGTATAATTGTGGAATTTCATAACAATGGTGTAGGTAGGTGTTTTGTGTGCCCTGGTCAACTTTAGTTTTGCAGTGAGATGTAAGTTGTCAGGAATGAAGAAAAAAGTGTGTTATCTTCCTTTAGTGAGATAAGAGGGGGATTATTTCCACAGGGGATGTTCATTCAGGGTTTGGTGGGATCCCCAAGACTTTTAGAATTTTTAATCCCAATTCAGCCTCCAATGGAGTTAAAGTTTAAAAACAAATGCCAAAGTGGATCAAGTGTACCTGCCCTCATCTCTGCTAGTTCCTCCAAATTCCCAGATTCTTTAACTTTGGGCAATCTTTGAATTCACAAGAGATTCTAAGGAGAATTTTTTTTTTTTTTCCAGTTTCTCTGTCTCTCTGGTGTGTATGCACACATCCACATCTTAACACTCATCCTTGGAAACAGGGGGAAACTGGTCTTTTAAATATATCCTTTGCCTTCCTTTCAACCCATTGTTACAATGACTTATGCTCTGATACACTAGGAAAAATCTATACTCTTGAATTATTGACAAATAATTTGATAACTTTTCCACTTACTGGAAGCCCAATCTTGCAGTTCAGGATGAAGCAACTAGTTAAAAGAAAATGAAGACGTGAATTTATGTATTTAAAAAGAAAAAATCTGCACCCTGAGGGGCACTCACTTTCTAGTAGTGGCTCCTGGCCCCAGAAATAAAGCCCTCTGCTGAGAGAATATAACATTGATAAGTAGCTCCCAGTCACATATTCTCTTCTCAGAGAGGACAAAGTAGGTGTCCTGGATCCTCTTCAGTAATTGGTGCTCAGAAAACAGGACAGTTACATGTGAGAAAATGAGAATTAAACATTATCTCACACAAGATTTTTGTTCTTTGTGGTAGCAGTAGCAGTGTTAGTCGCTCAGTCGTGTCCAACTCTTTGCGACCTCACGAACTGTAGCCCGCCAGGCTCCTCTGTCCATGGGATTCTCCAGGCAAGAATACTGGAGTGGATGGCCACTCCCTTCTCCAGGGGATCGTCCCAACCCAGGGATCGAACCCAGGTGTTCTGCTTTGTAGGCAGATTATTATTATTTTTTTTTGTAGGCAGATTCTTTACCATCTGAGCTACAGGGGAGATCTTTGTTCCTTGCTGCTGCTGCTAAGTCGCTTCAGTCGTGTCCGACTCTGTGCAACCCCATAGACGTCAGCCCACCAGGCTCCCCCGTCCCTGGGATTCTCCAGGCAAGAACACTGGAGTGGGTTGCCATTTCCTTCTCCAGTGCATGAAAGGAAAAAGTGAAAGTGAAGTCGCTCAGTCGTGTCCGACTCTTAGCGATCCCATGGACTGCAGCCTACTAGGCTCCTCCGTCCATGGGATTCTCCAGGCATTGTTCTTTGCAGGCCCTCAACAAATTGGATGATGTCCACCCACACTGGGAAAAGCAAACCACTTTACCAAGTCCACATCCAATTCTAATCTCATCTGGAAACAACACTCACACAGACACACCCAGAAAGAATGTCTAATCTGGTCACCCAGTGACCAGTCAAGTTGACACATAAAATTAACCATCTCACTAATTTTTCTAATTCATTTTTATCATGTTAAAATTATAAAATTATGTTAGGAATTATATGTTACATAGTATTAGATGACATTGTGCGACAAATGATACTTCATACACTTTCATCTTCTTAGTCTATTTAGAAAAGTGTCATTTTGGCCATATTGCACCCAACTTCTGAATGTCAGCATCAGTGAACTACCGCTCTGTGATCGCCCCTCTGACTGACCACCTAGTGATTTCAGATTTGTAGAGCCGTTTCCTCTAACATGACCTAATAAGACAGACTGGCCAGATTCACTTACTTCAGCTGGTGGACACAAGCCAGGGGAGAGCATGCCAGTGTTGCTGCCTCAGGGGAGCCCTCAGTGGGGGTCCTCACTGGGGAAAAGGGGATATTTTACTCCCTATTCTTGATAGCACATTTGTAAGGAAATGAGACAAGGTGGGTCTGTGAAATTACATTGCTCAGGAAGCCTAGTTTTCCAAAGGATGGGTTAGTTTGAAGAAACACGAGAACAGCTTCCAGGAGAAGAGCTGAGATAGGGATAAAATGCACTCACTGACCCAGGAGGCGAGGGCATAAAAGCCTTGTCTTTTCCCAGGGGCCCTATGTGGACACCTCTTACTGGTCTATAGTTTCTCTCCTCCTTTCCTGTCCAAACTCCACCCCCTAGAATTTAAATTTCATTTCCCCTCATCTTCTACTTGGGATCATCATAGTGGAGGTCAGACCCCTGGTGAGTTGAGTGAATCCTGAACACATCTGTCCAGGGCCTGTCTTCACCCTTCTCCAAGGAATCACAACTTTTCCATTCTTGTCTGAGGATAGCTCAGTGGTTTGTGGAGGGCAGAGTTTGAGACAGACAAAAGAAAAAATGGAATCTGCTTGGGTGAGTTTAATTAGAGGCCTGGAAGCTGTTCTAAAGGGGGAAATGGCCCAGCCTGCAGGCTTCCTGCTGAGAATGCTGACTGAAGATCAGTCTGGGGGAGGGGAAGTCTTAGGAGAAGAGGGTTGGAAGAAGAGAAAGGCTTGATCTGTTCCTTGAGGGGCTGTTTATTTCTCAAGTCTGAAATCTACCCACAACTCCTTCTCATTCTGTAAGTTTCAATTGCACCTTTCTGAGGTCAGTCAGGATCCCTGATTTTTCAAGAGGTAGAAAATCCCTTCTATCAACAAGAACAAAGGCCGAGGGGTCTTTGAGTCCTGTTATTTTAATTTCTATCAGGGTATCACTGTAGTATTTCTGCATGACCGTATCAATAAATTCTCATTCCATAGGCCTGTCTATGCTCAGGAGCCTGATGATGTGACAGCTGGCAGGCTCTCCTCTGTGGTATTCACTGGTCCAGACAAGAACTACCGCACTTCCTTACGTCCCTATCCTGCTCAAGCTTCTCTCTGAGCTGGATTTGCCACCCAGAACCAGCTCAGCTGAGAGATCAGGAGCAAGAACTACCGCACTTCCTTACATCCCTATCCTGCTCAAGCTTCTCTCTGAGCTGGATTTGCCACCCAGAACCAGCTCAGCTGAGAGATCAGGAGCAAGATGAGCACCTGGAAAGAATTTCTAAAAGTGACATCTGGAAGCATCTAACTTCTAGTAACAGTGACATCTAACTTTCCACTTTTAAACTCTTCTTACTTGATTGGTGTTCGTGATATAAAAGATGTCAGGGAAGTATTATATCCACATCATTAGACCCGAAAGACAAATAAGTTAGAGTAGCCTCCGCATTTATTCCCCTTCCTCCTTATAGAATGTCCAGCTGTACCCACTGTACTCAGGCACAGAATGTGAAATTGAAAAGTGTCAGTCACTTAGTCAAGTCCAGTTCTTTGCGATTCTATGGACTGTAGCCTGCCAGGCTCCTCTGTCCATGGGATTCTCCAGGCAAGAATACTGGAGTGAGTTGATATTTCCTTCTCCAGGGGATCTTCCTGACCCAGGAATCGAATCCAGGTCTCCTGCATTGCAGGCAGATTCTTTACTGACTGAGCTACTAGGGAAGCCTTTGAAAAGTGATGGAGAGAAAAAAACAGGAAAAGTCAGTTTCCTCAAGAATTGCTTTCCTCCTCCTCTCTCTTATTCCTGAAGAATGAAATACAACATGAGAGGGAAAATATCCAGGCAGATTTTAAAAACCTGAGAGAGATCCTGAACAGTGATGAGCTGAAGGAACTGCAAAACCTGAAGACTGAGGAGGAGAAGGCAGGTCTACATAACCTGGCTAACTCTGAGAATGAGCTGGTCCAGCAGAGCCAGTTGGTGAGAGATCTCATCTCAGATGTGGAGCGTCATTTGCAGGCACCAAAAAAAAAAAGATGCTGCAGGTAAAACTGAGGAAGAAGCCCCTGCATTTGAGACCTGAGAAAAATGAAGACAAAATTTCCATCTCTTCTGTGTTGCTGTGCTCTTTCTGGTGTTGTCACTACGGTTGCTTTGTGCCCTTCAGCCTCCTTCCCTCACAGCTCTGTTGGTAAAGAATCCGCCTGCAATGCAGGAGACCCTGGTTCAATATCTGGGTCTGGAAGATCCTCTGGAGAAGGGATAGGGTACCCACTCCAGACTCCTTGGGCTTACCTTGTGGCTCAGCTGGTAAAGAATCCTCCTGCAGCGTGAGAGACCTGGGTTCAATCTTTGGGTTGGGAAGATCCCCTGAAAAGGGAAAGGCTACCCACTCTAGTATTCTGGCCTGGAGAATTCCCTGGACTGTGTAGTCCCTGGGGTTGCAAAGAGTCAGACACTACTGAGCAACTTTCACTCTCACTCTCATGCAACTCAGGTTCCCATATTTAGTAGATGCTTGACTTATGGGAAAGTTGAATCTTCTTTACCTGCCAAAGACCTAAAATTGGAGACTATTCCCTTACATTTCAATTTTCCCCTGGGTATAGAAGAAACCTGGTATCTTATGGAATAGATTTCCAGAAACAGACTTGGATCTTAAGGAATATTTTGGCCTTGCTGAAAATCATTGATCCATTTGGTTACATACTCAAGGAGCCAGAATGGAAAGACAGCATCTTTGTGTTTGTATTTGCACACCTACATGGCAGCATTAAGATCTTTGTAAGCACATGAAATTCAGACCACTCTTCATTTAGTGTTCATAATGACATTTCATCTTTTCCTGGGGTTTGTAATTATTCCTAAGGATCATGAAATCTCAGGATATTCTGATGCCCACCCTTTTGGGGAGTAGCCTTTGAAGGCATGGGTACTCTTGACACACACTAATATGTCTCAAACACCCAGGAGTCAGGTTCTGTAAACCTGAGTGGAAGTTTTATGCCCGGAGTATCTTATTTCAAGAACTGTCTTCACATATTAGCAGTGTGACCTAGAATAGCATCCTTAACTGCTGTGTTTATTTTGTTAATGTAATCATGATATAAAAACTGTGCCATACATAATATTATTGTCAGATGATAAATGATATTTTCTCCTTGGAAAGACCTTGATCCTGGGAAAGATTGAGGGTGGAAGGAGAAGGGGATGACAGAGGATGAGATGGTTGGATGGCATCACCGACTCAATGGACATGAGTTTGAACAAACTCCGGAAGATGGTGAAGGACAGGGAAGCCTGGCATGCTGCAGTCCATAGAATTGTAGAGTCGGATATGATTGAGCGACTGAACAGCAACAAAATGATACTAAGTGAGAAGCATCTAAGCGTCTCAATAATAAATATTTGTTCTGTTGAATACCAAATAATATAACCTGTGTCAGTGTCTCATTAAACAGGTTTGTGCTTTCAGGGACACAAGGATTCTTTTTACTGATGCATCATTTTCCAGATCCTAGATCACCTTTGTGCTGCTGTCAAGACTATTCCAGCTCTGCCTGTCATAGAAAAGCATGTGTGCCTATGCGTGTGTGTCTCTTTGTGTTTGTGGGATTACAGTTTTACTATAATTTCAGTATTGCTACATACTTGCTCTTATTAAGTAAACAGATTCTTTACCAACTGAGCCACTAGGGAAGCCCTATTAAGTAAACTAGATTCTATGAGATTCAGGATATTATTTGTAAAAAATATATATACAGAATTTACCTAATTAACACTGCATATATTAAACAATACAACATTTGTAATAACTTCTGTAACTTCTAGCTCAAAAGTGGTACTCTATATAATGTTTATTCATTTTCTGCTTCCCTCTCACTGTGACTAAAATAAGTCATTTTCAGAATATATATTAGCTTATATTCAACATTATAACCCTTTCTATGTTTTAGAAACAATACATTGATGAAACAATTACAATTTTATTTAAATCTTACCTAATTGTAAGATAAATGTTTCTGGATAGTGTCTCATTTTATTTTTGTAAATACTTGTACAATAATTCTATTTCTTTGAATTCAAATTTCCATTTAGGCTGTTTGCCCCAAAGTTAGCATTCACAGTGATACATTAAGACTCAGAAGTATAATTGTGAGATTTCTTAACACTGATTTAGGCAGGTATTTGTGTGCTCTGGTCAGCTTTACTTTGTCAATGAGTTAAAAGTTCTCAGGAATGAAGGAAAAAGTATGATATCTTCCTTCAGTGAGACAAGAGGGGAATTACTTCTGCTGTGAATGTTCATTCAGGACTTGGTGGGATCCTCATGTCTTTTGGAATTTTTAATTCCAATGGAGTCAAAGTTATTTTTTTGAAAAAGTGGATCAAGTGTATTTTCTCTTATCCATACTTGTCCCTAAGAATTCTCAACTTCCTACCTTTGGACGAACTTTGATTTGACATGGGTTTCCAAAGAGGAATTTTTCCAGTTTTTGTGTCTGTGTGCATGCACGCATCCATGTCTTAGCACTCACTCTTGGAAACAAGGGAAAATTGGTCTTTTAAATACTTCCTTTGATCTCTGCCTTCCTATCTTCCCATTGCCACAATGACTGGGATGCTGACTCACTAGGAAAATTCGGTACTCTTGATTTATTGACAAATGACTCTCCAGGGCCACTGATGCTGTTTCATTTACTGGAATGCCCAGTTCTGCAGCTCAGAAGGAAGTACCTAGTTATGAGAAACTGCAGAGCTGGATTTTTGTATACAACAGAAAAGATCTGCACACAGAGGGGCATTCACTTTTAACAGGGACTCCTGGGCTTCCTTGGTAGTTCAGCTGGTAAAGAATCCACCTGCAATGCAGGAGACCTTGGTTCCATCGGGAAAATCCCCCAGAAAAGGGAATGGCTACCCACTCCAGTATTCTGGCCTGGAGAATTCCATGGAGAGAGAAGCCTGGCAGGCTACAGTCCATGGGGTCACAGAGTCAGACATGAATAAGTGACTTTCACTGGCCCCAGAAGTGAAGCCTTCTCCTGAAAAGAATATGACATTTATAAGTTTTTCCCAGTCCCATGTTCTTTTCTTGGTTAAAAACTGAAGAAGGTGTCTTGGAAGCTCCTCAGTCACTGGTGCTGGGAAAACTGTATAACTGTACACATGAGAATGAGAACCGAACATTTCCTCCCACCATATACAAAGGTAAACTCAAGATAGATTAAAGGCCTACATGTAAGTCCTGAAACTGTAAAGCTCATAGAAGAGAACATAATTAGATCGCTGCTTCACATAAATCATAGCAATATAGTTTTGGATGTATATCCAAAGGCAAAGGAATAAAAGCAGAAGTAAACAAATATGACTGAATTCAAAGCATTTACACAGTGAAAGAAACATTTGACAAAGTGAAGATCTACTGAATGTGAGAAAATTTGCAACTGAGATGAATAATACTGGGTTAACATCCAAAATTTTAAACAATTCATACAACCCAATATAAAAAAAAAAAACAAACCAAAATATCACTGTTTGGCTCATGTCTGGAAATTGCTGCTTATTTGTGTCATCATCTTTATTACAGTTCACCTCTGCCAAGAGAAAACCCAGGATTTTTTCTTTACTGTATTATTCAAGGTACTTCAGAGAAACAGAATATCTATTTATATATCTATTATTTTTCATCATGAATATATATTTGAAGATTCTTTAATGTAAGGAAGTGGCTCACATAATTACAGACCCTGAGAAATTCCAGTCCTGCCGTCTGCAAGCTGGAAATCTATGTAACTCAGTCCAAGTCCAAAGCTTGGGGCCACAGTACAGTCTAGTCTAAATGCAATAGAAGGGCTGCATCTCAACTCAAGTAGGCAGGCAGGAACAGGAAGAACAAATTCTTCCTTCTTCCACATGTTTGTTCTTTCCAGATCCCTCAACAAATTGAATGATGATGCTCACCCACCCTGGAAAAAGCAAACTACTTTACTGAGTCCACAGATCTAATTCTAATCTCATCTGGAAACGACACCCACACAGACACATCTAGAGACAGTCTGACACAAATGACCAGTTGGTGTTAACACACAAAATTAGCCGTCAAACTAATTTTACTGCTTCATTTTATAAGGTCCTAACGATTATATGTTAAATAATATTAGATGTCATTGTTCAACAAATAACCCTCCTACAGTTTACTCTTTCTCAACCTATTTAGTAAAAGTGTCGTTTTGGTCACATAGCATCCAGCTTCTGAATGTCAGCATCAGTGAACTATGACTCTGTGATCACCTCTCTAATTGACCACCTGAGTGATTTCAGATATGTTGAGCCATTTCCTCTAACATGATCTAATAGGACAGACTGGCCAGATTCACTACTTCAGCTGGTGGATATAGGCCAGGGGAGAGCATGCTAGTGTTGCTGCCTCAGGGGAGCCCTCAGTGTGGGTCTTCACTGGGGTAAAGGGGGTACTTTACTCCTGCATCTGACAGCCCTTTAGTAAGGAAAGAAGACAAGGTGGGTGTGTGAAATTGCATTGCTTAGGAAGCCTGGTTTTCCAAAGGACTGATTATTTTGAAGAGACTTGAGAATAGCTTCTCGGAGAAGAGCTGAAATAGGAATAAAAAGCACTCACTGAACCACCAAGCGCAGGCACAAAAGCCTTGTTACTTTCCAGGGGCCCTATGTGGATGCCTCTTACTGACCAATAGTTTCTCTCCTCCTTTCCTGCCCAAACTCCTCCCACTAGAATTTAACTTTCAGTTTCCTTCAGGCTGATGGTGAGGTGAGTGAATCCTGAACACATCTGTCCAGGACATGTGTTCACTCTTCTCCAAGGAATGACGACTTCTCCGTTCATGTCTGAGAATAACTAAGTGGTTTGTGGAGGGCAGAATTTGAAAGATACACAAGAAAAAAACGGAATCTGCTTAGGTGAGTTTTATTTGTTGTCTGCAAACTGTTCTAAATGGGGGAAAGGCCCAGCCTGCAGGCTTCCTGGTTAGAGTGCTGACTGAAGATCTGTCTGGGGAAGGGGAACTCTTAGGAGAAAGGTGGTTGGAAGAAAAGAAAGGCTTTGTTCCTTGGAGGGACTGTTTATTTCTGTAAGCTGAATCTACCCACAGAGCCTTTGTATTCTGTGAGTATGAATCGAACATACTGAGAACAGCCAGAATCTTTGGTCTTTCAGAGTTAGAAAGTCCCTTTCCTCAATAACAGGTCAAAGGCCGAAAGGTCTTCCAGTCCTGATATTTTCATTTCTATCAGTGTAGAAATACAATATTTGTGCATGGCTGTATAGATCATTTCTCATTCCCTAGGTTTGCCTGTGCTCAGGAGTTGGATGCTGTGACATCTGGCAGGCTCTGCCGCCTATCATGAAATCTCTTGTCCGTACACAGGGAAATGCTGCACTTCCTTACATCCCTAACCTGTTCATGCTTCTCCTTCAGCTGGATGTGCCACCCAGAACCAGCTCAGCTGAGAGATTGGGGCAAGTAGAGCACTTGGGAAAAACTTCCAGAAGTACCATCTGGAAGCATCTAACTTCTAGTAACAGTGACATCTAACTTTAGCTTTTAAAAGACTTGTTACTTGATTGTTACTAAGGATATCAAAAGATGTTAGAGAAATATTCTTATACCACACCATGAGATTTATGAGGGAAGTTAAGTTAGAGGAACCACTGTGTTTATCTCCCTTCCTCTTTCCTATAAGTGGTACAGCTGTACCCACTGTACTCAAGGCACAGAAACGGAAGTCAAATCTCTTTTCTCACCGTGACGTCTTCTCTGTTGACTAAATCTTATTTGGACATTATCACCTCTGCTACAAATTCCTTGTAGCCCTCTTAGCCACAGTCAGTGTTAGAAACATCTTCTGAATTCACACAGTGAATCTCTGTCATGGTAATTACTACATGACTTTCAAATAGATTTGTTACTTTACTGCTTCAAGTTTTATTTTGCAAGAGTTGTAAGTAGTTTATACTATATAATAGTAGATAACTGCCTGGCACATAAAACAAAGCACAATTTCACTTTCCAATTTGATTTACAAAAATGATGGTTTCCCATCTAACATTAGGAATTTGTGGCTCTATCACACTTAGAGAAACAGCTTTACTACAGTCACAGAAGAAAGTTCTGCTTATAAATTTCCTGTTTGGACTTACACATAATTATTGTAGTTTTATATCCTTTTTTGTTGATCTATAGTTGTTACCTATGAGATATTGTGAGTTTGTATTCTCATGAGCTCAAATGTCAGATGACCAACCTGTTAGGTGCCATCACCTGAAGTTTTTACCAGGCAGATGTGACTCATGTTCCCACATCTGTCTTCCTGCTTGTTGGGGAGACATTGGATTCACTGTTTACGTAGTGGTGGGGTATCATTCTTCATATGTGAGAACTAGCTTCTTCTGTGTCTGTTGTGGTGATCACTGCTTTGTCATTAGCTCTTAGCTCTGCAGAGAAAATAAATTCTGCCACCCCATATCTGAATGCATGTTCTGATCCTCCCTTCTTGATAGGTTCTTGATGCATCTGAGCATTGGTTGGATCTTGAATGCGTTGAAATATAACTTGAGGCCTCTCACCAGATTTGGATCACAGATTTAGCCATAGATTTGAATAATGTTGACCTCTGATCTTATTCATCAGAGAGTGATCTGGGGGACTTGACCTTTGCAGCCAGGGGCAAAGTGCATATTTTCAGTATCTGTAACATTAGCTGGATTATATTTCTGGCTCACTTTCAGCCTCATATTTTTTTTTAAATTTATTTATTTATATAATCATTGGAGGCTAATCACTTTACAATATTGTGGTGGATTTTGCCATACTTCTACATAAATCAGCCACAGGTGCACATGTGTCCCCCCATCCTGAACCCCTCTTCCACCTGCTTCCCCACCCCATCCAGAGGGATGGCTGTCTTGCATATAGAGTCATCAAAACTGTCTTTCTACATTCCATATATATGTGTTAATATACTGTATCAGTGTTTCTCCTTCTGACTTACTTCACTCTGTATAATAGGCTCCAGTTTCCTCCACCTCATTAGAACTGACTCAAATGCATTCTTTTTTATAGCTGAGTAATATTCCATTGTGTATATGTACCACAACTTCCTTATCCATCAGTCTGCCAATGGACATCTAGGTTGCTTCCATGTCCTAGCTATTGTAAACAGTGCCACAATAAACATTGGGGTACATGTGTTTCTTTCAATTCTGGTTTTCTTGGTGTGTACGCCCAGCAGTGGGATTGCTGGGTTGTATGGCAGTTCTAGTTCCAGTTTTTAAGGAATCTCCACACCGTTCTCCATAGTGGGTATACTAGTTTGCATTTCCACCAACCATGTAAGAGGGTTCCCTTTTCTGCACACCCTCTCCAGCATTTATGGTTTGTAGACTTTTTGATTCAGCCTCATCTTTATCAGGATCCTTCATGTAGGGTGAACATGGCACAGCTGGAGAGTTTCAGTAAGTCTCGATTTAACTCTGTGCATGCTTTATAGCTTTCATTCATTTGTTCAGAGCGAACAGAGACTTATTAGCTGTCTCACTCTGGAGATCTTTGTTTTGTCATCAAACTTTTGCAACCATTAAGACAGGATTATAGTTTGAGATCTTCCCTTTCTTGTTTGTTGCTTCATAGTCCCCTTTGCCTGGAGCCTCTGATAGACCCTCTGAGTTTAGACTATGGCCACAGGGCCATAGTGAGTCCAGGTTGAGGAATGAGCATCACTGAGCTACCACTCTGCGATACCCCCACCGACCGACCACAAGCAGTGGTTTCCAATCTGAATCACCAATGCTACCCATACAGCCTCATAAGATATAAATTTCCAGGTTGGCTAAGCTTAGCTGAATTACAGGACAGGAGACATAACATTGGGCACAGCTGCTTTAGTTGAGCTCTCAGAGATGTTCCTTACAGGAGGGACATTATCCCTGTCATCTCAGCTTTGTAAGGAACCATGCTAGATGGATGTGTGTGAATCCACCAAAGGTAAGATAAGCCTAGTTCTGAACTAAAGATCTGAACTCTTTGTAAAAGACCATGAGCACAAACTCTAGGGAACTAAAACAGACATATTTGACAGAAGACACAATTACCATGTGAAAAATGAGATGTATGTTCATCAGTCATCATTCAAATTCCATGCAAGATCTTTCTAGCCTAAATGCACTCCATACATCAGGCTAGTTTTGCTGTCAACAATGTGGTCATGAAAGGCTGCTGACTTTCCACTTCGTTGTAATCCAGTAGGTTTCCCAGAAACACAAAACACATGCAGTGAAAACAGCAACAGCAACAACAACAAAAAACCTTAGGAAAAAAAAGGACAATATGATCTTTACAGGAGGAAAATGTCCAGGACTGATATTAACGCTTTCTTCCACATATCTAACTCGACTCCCAGTTCTGTCCTTTTACTTCCTCTCATCTCTCACTCTCACCTGCTGCCCAGAATTTCCTTCATCATCTTGTCCCTCAAGCTAACACCATCTCTCCCCTGAGCAGCTGTGCCTGCATCCTGCCTGATCTTCCCAGTTCCACACTGGGTCCATTCAACATCTCACAACCCAAGGCACAGCTTGTCATGCCCTAGTCTTCTCTGATGGGAAAACATTGATAGCTTCTCCTGACTCTCAGAAGGGTCCCCAAATGTTACATAATTTTGAAAGTGTCATATTTAATGTCACTGCAGCCTCTTGTAATACAAGCCTAGCAGTCTTCTGCATACAGCCACACTGGCCTTTTAAAACTCATACAAGATGATATGTCTTCCACAAACAGGACATTTCCTTCACCTGATACACACTTTTTCTCTTTCTCTTTTAATGTCTCCTTCATCTTCTTCAGTTTTCAGTTCAATCCTTATGTTTTTAAGTTGGAAGTTTTGGATAATTCCATATTTCCCCCCAATCTTTGATTTCTGAACAACACGTATGTCTCTCTAGTAATGTTTTCTCTATCTCTTTATACATATATATACATATATATATAAGTGTTAGTTGCTCAGTTGTGTCTGACTCTTTGCATCCCCATGGACTGTAACCTGCCTAGCTTCTCTGTCCATGGAATTCTTCAGGCAAGAATACTGGAGTGGGTTGCCATTCTCTTCTCCAGGGGATCTTCCTGACCAAGGGATTGAAACTGGGTCTACTGCATTGTGCATGGATTCTTAAAAATCTGAGACACTAGGGAAGCCTGGTATATGTATATATATATATAAAACTGAATTTTAATTTACTATTACTTTCCAAGTGAATAGTAAGCCCATTCATTGTAGTTTCAACCCTGTGTTTCCACTCTCTATGTATGGATATTAGTCCAATTGACAATACACAATTCTTTGTCAACAATAATTAGTTGAATGATCTTGGCTATTATTTTGAGAATATTTTTCTCAAAAGCAACATTAATTTCATCTGTGTTTCCATTTTTTTTATGTATCTGACTCATGTGATCCTATGAATCTATTTGCACCATCTCGTTCCTCACCATTCTCATACTTTCATGTTATTAATCTCCTATCAGTGTCCTTGGATGGCATATTTATGGACCAAAATGAAATCAATATTTACACACTTGAGACTACCCAGGACCTCTTAGCTGGTCTAGGTCTCCTTTCTTCTACACCCTTATTGCTTTGGTATTAATTGGGTCCATGAAGTTACCTCTGTTTGTCTTTGCCTAACTCAGTGGGTTAGGAGACCTCCCAAGGAAGATCCTGAATCTCCATTCTGTGTATTGATGATATATGATTTTTGTAGGTCACTATCTTTATTTTCACATCTGATAAAAGATTTTGTTTTTTGTTTTTTGTTTTTTTATTATATACACAAATCTATTGTCATATATTATGGCATGATAATAAGGTAAATCATTGTAAATATTCAACAAATGGTGGTAAGAGTTACACTATCATAAGTCATCAGAAGGGTCTATGTGATAAAAGAACATGTAAAGAGAGAGTGTACTGAAGTATGAGAGAGTCATACTCCACTCTGAATGGCCATCATTTAAAAGGCTACAAATAATAAATGCTGGAGAGGGTGTAGAGGAAAAGGAATCCTTCTAGACTCTTGGTGGGAGCGTAAATTTTCGCAGCCACTATGGAAAAAATTACAGAGGTTTTTTAAAACAAATAAAATGGAGTTACTGTATAATCCTATAATCCCACTCCTGGACATATATCCAGATTAAATTCTAATTCAAAAAGATGTATGCACCACCCAAGTATTCACTGCAGCACTATTTACAATAGCCGAGACATGGAAGCAATCTAAATGTTCATCAATAGATAAAGAACACATACAATGGAATATTAATCATAAAAAAGGATAAAATAATGTCATTTGTAGCAACATGGACAGACCTAGAGATTATTATATCCAGTGAAGTAAGACAGAAAGAGAAATATTGTGATATCACCTATATTTGGAATCTAAAAAAAATGATATAAATAAATTTATTTACAAAACAGAAATAGACTCATAGACATAGAAAACAAACTTATGGTTACCAAAGGGGATGGGTAAGGGAAACAAATTAGGAGTTTGGAATTAACATATACAATCTACTATACTTAAAATGGGTAAACAAGGGTTTCCTGTATAGCACAGGTAACTATACTCAATGTCTTATAATAACCTTTAATGGGAAAAGAATATGAAAAAGAATATATATATATACATGTATGTACGAATGTATATATATACACATATATATATGCATGCAAGCTCAGTCTTTCAGTTGTGTCCAACTCTTTCAGACTCCATGGACTATCCCGTCAGGCTCCTCTGACCGTGGGATTCTGTAGGCAAGAATGCATGAGTGGGCTGCCATTTCCTGACCCAGAAATCTTCCTGACCCAGAGATCAAACCCACAACTCCTGCATTGGCAGGCAGATTCTTTATCACTGTGCCACCTGGGAAGCCCTGTACACATACACACACACACACACACACACACACACACACACACACGTGCGTGTGTGTGCATGCTTAGTCACTTCAGTTGTGTCCAACTCTTTGAGACCCCCTGGCCCGCCAGGTTTCTCTGTCCATGGGATTCTCCAGACAAGAATACTGGCTTGGGTTGCCATGCTCTCCTCCAAAGGATCTTCCCAACCCAGGGACTGAACCCAGAAGCCTATATATATATATGTATATATATATATATATAGGCTTCCCTGGTAGTTCAGGTGGTAAAGAATCTGCCTGCAATGCAGGAGACCCTGGTTCAATTCCTGGGTTGGGAAGATTCCCTGGAGGAGGTCATGGCAACCCACTCCAGTATTCTTGCTTGGAGAATCCCCATGGACAGAGGAGCCTAGCAGGCTACAGTCCATGTGGTCACAGAGTCAGACACAACTGAGCAACTAAGCACAGCACAACACAGAATATATATATATATTATATATATATATATATATATATAATCACTTTGCTATACACTTAATACTAACACAACATTCTAAATCAACTATACTTCAATTAAAAAAAAATAGTAATACTGATACACCATGAGGAGAGGAGAGCAGGTATAAGAGCCCAAATACTTAAGTGGTTTAGGACTTTTTACATTGAGGATGTGTTTTTAGCATGGAGGAGAAAAAGCTGGATAGATGGTGGGTCACTCACAGATCTTAGTAAGAAAAGCTCACTGGTTTTTGTTTTGGTAAAGAAAAATAACAATCAACGTATAGATAAGGATAGATGGAATTTGTCATGTGACATGAACTGGAAATAAAATGTTTACAATTATTATGAAAAATCATTTTACCAGGTCAAGAAGCTCCTTTTTATGTCTCCACCTTTTATTTTTTAATCCTTTAATATTTTGTTCCTGGGTCATCCTTGATTTCTAGATAACTAGTGTCATTTTCAGAGAAGGCAACGGCAACCCACTCCAGTACTCTTGCCTGGAAAATCCCATGGATGGAGGAGCCTGGTAGGCTTCAGTCCATGAGGTCACTAGGAGTCGGACATGACTGAGCGACTTCGCTTTCACTTTTCACTTTCATGCATTTGAGAAGGAAATGGCAACCCACTCCAGTGTTCTTGCCTGGAGAATCCCAGGGACGGCCGAGCCTGGTGGGCTGCTGTCTATGGGGTCGCACAGAGTCAGACACGACTGAAGCGACTTAGCAGCAGCAGCAGCAGTGTCATTTTACTTCTACTTTTCTTACTCTACACTTTTAACCTTTCAAATCATTCAGGGATCTGTGAACAAGAGAACCGTCAGAAGTCAAGACAAGAAGGAACAAGTGAGCAACTGCCATGGCTTCAGGAATCCTGATGAACATAAAAGAGGAGGTGACCTGCCCCGTTTGCCTGGAGCTTCTGACAGAACCCCTGAGCCTTGACTGTGGTCACACCTTCTGTCAAGCCTGTATCACTGTAAACAACAAGGAATCCACAACTGGCCAAGAGGGGAAGAGAAGCTGCCCTGTGTGCAGAGTTAGTTTTGAGCCTGGGAACCTGCGGCCTAACAGGCATGTGGCTAATATAGTGCAGAGGCTCCGAGAGGTTGAGGTGAGCCCAGAGGAAGAGCAAAAGAGAAATCTCTGTGTTCACCACGGAGAGAAACTCCAGCTCTTCTGTGAACAGGATGGGAAGGTCATTTGCTGGCTTTGCGAGCGATCTCAGGAGCACCGAGGTCACAACACGTTCCTCATGGAGGAGATTGCACCAAAGTACCAGGTAAGAGACCAGAATGGAGAAAAAACAGGGCAAGAAATGGTACTTGAGGGAAATCTTTATTTTGCATTGGACTTTAATTACCTGGCTACCAGGGACTTGAGGCCTGTGATCTCTTTTCTTCGTATGCCTACCTTCTGACATGTGACGAAAATTCCTGTGCATTCCACCCAAGTATAAGCAAACAAATGGACTCTTAGGCAGAAGTAGCCATTCATGTACCTTGTGGACTTCTGGGGCCAAGACAAGCTCTCGTTACCCTTTTGAACATGACAGATAACTAGACACTGGGTGGGTTGAGATGTAAGGTTTCTTCTTTCTTACAGAATCAAGTTTCTTCCAGAACAAAGGAAACCAGTCTTCTCTTGGTGAGGGGATGGTGACTCCTATATCTTGAGTCTCAAAGAACACATTCACCATCACGGTCTTCTGCCAAGTCACAGATTCTAGTCACTTTCACAGTTTCTGTAAAGTCTATTCTCTTTGGAAATCAGCCTTATTTCTCCCTTTTATCCACTATAGTGATGCTGACAAAGCCCATCTCTTGACACTGGTGTGATTCTTTTGTCACAGAAAATGCTCCAATCACATCTGCAGAGCCTGAAGGGGAAAAAACAGGAAGCTGAGAAGTTGGAAATTAAAGTCAAAGAAGAGATGTCTACTTGGAAGGTATGAGGAGACACTTCCTGAGGAAGTTAGACAGGTATCTATGCAGGACCTTGGGTTGGTCACAAGGAGCTGCCTTTTTCTTTGTACCATGACAGTTAAGTCATTTGACTCATCCTTTTCTTCAGCCTTCCTGTAATCGGTGTGGTATTAAAAAGTGAACATATCACAAATAAACACGAATACTGGAGGGGGAGTATCTATAGAGAGGGCCTCTCTGATGAGGATGGCCAGGGAATTTCATATTCCATTCCTGTCATGTTTATTAGTCCTCTCAGGGAGATATCTGACAATTGTTCATGGTTCTGTCCTCAGTGTTCAAGATTTGGGGAGAGGGTGGTGGGAGGGGATCAGGAGTAATGCAGGGAGGCATGAGCATCCTGGACAGATGTGTGAAGGCTGTCCACACCCAGAGATCCCATTTGGCTCTGAGTTGTCCTCAACAGTGCAGACTTGGGACCATTATTTTGAAATACGGTGTAGAGAAAAAAAAAATAAACAAAGTCGGCTACCCCAAGAATCGCTTTCCTCTTTCTATTTCACTTCCTTGTGGGCTTCCCTGATAGTTCAGTTGGTGAAGAATCCACCTGCAATGCAGGAGACCCTGGGTCAATTCCTGGGTTGGGAAGATCCCCTGGAGAAGGGAAAGGCGACCCACTCCAGTATTCTGGCCTAGAGAATTCCATGGACTGTATAGTCCATGGGGTTGCAAACAGTCAGGCACAACTGAGAGACTTTCACTCCTCATGGGAACTTCCCAAGCAGAATAGTTATTCTTCTGGCTCCCAGTCTCAGGCCGATGGTCCAAGTACCTCTCTCTGTCTTTTTCTCATTTCTGAAGATTCAAATACAAAATGAGATACAAAATGTCCAGGGAAAGTTTACACAACTGAGACAAATCTTGGACAGTGAAGAGGAGAAGGAACTGAAAAAACTGCACGATGAGTTGGGAGTTATTCTCAAAGACCTGGCAGAATCTGAGAATGATCTGGTCCAACAGAAGCTGTTGGTGAGCAATCTCATCTCAGATGTGGAGCACCATTTGCAGGGGTCAACAATGGAGCTGCTGCAGGTAAGACTTGGAAAGGAACCCCTGCATCTGAGGCATGAGAGAAATATGTTCCTGTGATCCTCCTGATGCCCTCGCAGAGGTTGCTTTGACCCTGAATATACCTTCTCTGCATCTATTTCAGAGGTTATAAGAATAACTAAATTATTCATTGTAGGAATAACAAGGGAAAGTTCTATTTTTATTGTTATCAAGCTCATTGAAAACACTTCACTGTCTAGAGAAGATTTATTGTGTTCAGTGATTTTCCATAAGCCCCTGTTTTCTGTGGTACTAAACATGTGTGTGCTAAACATTTATCAAGTACCTTTTCATGATTCAGATTATCGCAAATAAATTCACTTCAGAATCCAAGAAGTTTTTTTTTTCTCAATGTGTTGAGATTGTGTACCTTTTTTCTGTTTTTGAAGACAGTTTATGAAGAATTGTTATTTATCTTTAAATACTCAATATAATTTACCAGCATCGCCATTTCACTCTGGGTTTTTCTTATTGGAAAAGCTTACAATGTGCATTTTTTTCTTCCTTTTTTACTTGTATTAAGATTATTTAGATTTTTGCAGTCCATTAGTCCTTTATTGTATGTTTTTGTAGGAATCTGTCTATCCTCAGTTGTCTTATTTGTAAACATAAAGTTAGTTATAATAATTCCTTATTGTACCTTTAATTTCCATAGTACTCAGAGAAAAGTCCCTTTTTGTATTCTAGATTTTGCTCTTTCACTTTTTTCCCTACTCCTTTCAGCTATTTTTGTCAATTATATTAATTTTTTTTCAAAAGCATTGTTTCATTGATTTTATTTATTTTGTAAATTTTCTTATGCATTTATTTCTTCTCTCACATTTATTGTTTTCTTTGTGTGTTTGTATACACTTTTGCATGTGTAGGTGTGCATGTGTAATATTTGTGTGTGCACTGTTTTTTTATCACTTTTCTTTCTTAGTAGATCACTGATTTGAGAGCATCTTAATGATATCAGCAGCAGTGTCTTAGTCTTTTTCCATTCATTTTGATTTAGTGTTTGTTTTTATTCAGATAAACTTATTTTCATATTCCCTATGCAATTTCTTTTTGTTAAAACGTAGATATTTGAAGGTGCGTTGTTAATTAGTAATACTTGGTGATTTTTGAATTTTGCTTCTGCTGTAGATTTCAAATTTAATTCAATTGTAGTCAGAGAATATATATTTTATTCCTTTAAACTTTTAAATTCACTGATAATTGTTTATGGCCTCAGATATTGTATGTCCAGAAAAATTTACATTATGAATATGAAAAGATTGTATATTCTGCATTCATTGGGTGAAATGGTCTATAGATGTCAGGTCAAGTTGGTAGATTGTATTGTCTGTGTCTTCTATAATTGGGTGGTTTCCATGTAAACTGTTCTCTCATTATTGAGAGTGAGTTGAAATCTGCAACTGCTAGTGTTAAATTGTGCATTTTTCCTTTTAATTTTAAAGCTCTATTGTTAGGTGTATGCACATTTATAATTGGTTTATCTTTTTGAAGTACTAAATCTTTTATCATTATAAAATTATCCTCTCATCTGTTCATAGTTTTTATTGTTTTAAAGTCAACTTTTTTCTAATAATAATATAAAAACTTGAAATCATTAGAGCTTGCATGATCTATAGTTTTTATCTTTTTACATTTGCCTATTTGTATCTTTAAATCTAAAATACATCTCTTATAAATGATAATCTCTAGTTCTTCCTTGTTATCCCATCCAACAATCTCTAACTTTTTAACTGGGATATTAAGATGATAGCTTTAATACAAATACTGATATATTTAAACTTCCGTATTTAAAGCTGTATTTAAACTTCACTATTTGTTTTCTATTGGGCTACTGTAGTTTTCATTCTTCTCTTTCTTCTTAACTAGCTTCTTTTGTGTTAAACAAATATTCCTGGTATAAAATCTTAAGCTTTCCTATTTTCTAACTATTAAATTTTTCCCCCCTTTGGTTGCTCTAGTGATTACAGTGTTTCCTATCCTGCCATGATCTACTTCACACTAAAGCTAACTGATTTTCAGTAAATGCAGAAGCTGCCTGTAACACTGCTGCGTTTCTCTCCAGCAACAACACAAGCATGATTTTAATATGGACGCCTGATTCTATGTAAACTGATAACTGCAGGCTTCTGAACTTTTGGTTACACTGGAAGGGGAAGTTCTCTTCTGGAGTTTATATCAGGAGATTCATGTTCTCTTTAAACTGAGAATAACGTCAGTAGAGGTGGAATGAATAGAATTGGTGAAAGACACAAACCAGCTTCTGATGACAAGGTTTGGGTTTAAGAATTAGACTTTGAATAAATTTGTAATTGCCCCCACACACAATCAATTATTTCCTCTCTACTTATTCTAATTTTACTTAATTTTACACAAACGAGCTTTAACACAGAATTTTTGTCAAAAACCACTGGTTGCTCTTGTTTTTGCTGACATGGAGGAAATAAAGCTTCCTGAAAAAGAGATCAGATAGAATGGTGCATATCTATTCTAACTAATAAACTAATATATGTGATGATTAAGAAGATTACATGGCTAAAAACTGTTAAGCCATGGACTAAGCAGACTTAGTATAGACTACAGTACAGGTAAATGCTCTAGTTTTTGGATAGTGACTGAATGCATATTGGTAACATTATAAAAATGGGGTACAAGAGAGGAGACAATCTAGTTGATGAATAGTAAGTTACATATTAGACATCCTAAGTTGCTGATTCCTGTGGCTTATGTTTAAGTGAATATATTAACAAGCATTTAAGAGACAAAGCTGACTCAAACTAAGGAGTTGGAAATCAACTGTACTTGTGTGTACGCTGGATTTAAGGGAGTGTGAGATCACTTATAGTGTATAAATGAGATGAGAGAGACCAAAAAACCACCTACAATAGTACGTTTTTTTGCTTGTACTCTCAACAAGTGCAGTATAAATAGCTTGAGGAATATTAGGATGATGAATTCATCTTTGATTCTCCAAAGCCTGGTTTAATGCTTCGCAAATAATAATACATCACTGTGCAGTTTTGTTGAATAAATGGAAGAGCCATGAATTATTCAAATCATCTCATGGGTCACCAAACTTACAAGCTTTTTGTTTTTCCCATAAATATGTCTCATCTCCAGATACTAGAGGTCTCCCTCATGCTTCTACAAGGGTCAAAGCCTTTTACCTTTTGGGAAATCTGACAACATCGCATATGTCTTCTAGAATGACTGGCTTCACTCTTGTCTCTACTTTTTGGCTCTCATTGAGATCATCTTTATTCCCACAATCAAGGGCTGGTGGGGATGTGAATAAGCTTGGGAAGTGGGGAGACTTATTACTTTTTGACTCATGTTTTCTCTTTTCTCACCAGGATGTGAATGTTATCATGAAAAGGTATGTGTGGGAAACCAGAGATAGTCCATTTATGCTGTGAAAATAAAATAAATCCCTTAGAATTATCTGATGGCCAATTAGGATAAAACAATGCTCAAGGCAGAAAAATGGAGGATAGTCTTATTTTAAATTTCTGTTCATACATCAGGGCTAGATTGTTTTATAAACATTGATAATGGACTGGATTCTATATTAGAGAATATTGATTGTGGGACATTGAAGAGTTTGGGTCAGTACCAGTATTAAGAATAAGTCATTACAGTATCAGATCCCCACCACTTCATAAATTTAATTCACACTGTGTGTCAATATGCAACTCAGGTTCCCATATTTGGCAGGTGCTTGACTTGTCATGTGAAGGTTGAATCTTCTTTTCCTACCAAGCATCTAGAATTGGAGACAACTCCTTTATATTTTAATTTCTGCTCCCAGAAGAGACAAAGTCCTTGTATATTTTTCTGCTTAGATTTCCAAAAACAGACTTGAAGCTCAAGGGATATTTTGGCCCTGGAGCAAACTATTGATCAATCTTGGTCACATACTCTAGAAACCAGAACAGAAAGGTAACATCATTGTGTCTGAATTTGCCCACCTACATGGCAGCATCACGATCTTTGCAAACACGTGAAAGTCAGACTACTCTTTGTTTATTATTCATAATGTCTTCTTTTCCAAGGGTTTGTAAGTATTCCTAGTGATTATGAAATCTCAGGGTATTCTGAGAGCCTCTCTATTGGACAGCAGCCTTTGAAGATCTTGGGACTCTAGAAAGTGTTCTCATACCTGGTATGTCTCAAATAACCAGGAGCCAGATTCTGCAACCTCACTTTCTGACTCCTTCCTGGAAACACATATCTGTGCAGGGACTTTTCCACAAATTATTTTTTTTAGATTCCAGAGTTTTATTTTGTTAAATCCATTGATTCATATAATTTCATATGATCCCTAGGAGGTGGAGTGTGGTGGGTTAATGATTTCATTATAGAAGGAATAAACTCCCCTCCTGACATTTTAAGACCATCCAGGTCATACAGAGGGTACCTGGGAAGGTAGACATGAGCACATACTTTCTTGCTCCAAGATCAGTCATCCACTCACTGCTTTCCCAGGGTCTCCAGGAGAGACAATTCAAGCCCGTAAACAGGGTGAAAATATAGCAAGTCAGTGGTTTAGAGGGATAAAAAAAAAATCACATTTGTGATTTGTCTTCAATTTGGCATCAAATTTGTCTTCCCTAGGAGTAAAACCTTGGCTCTGAAGAAGCCAAAAACTTTCCCCAAGGAACAGAGGACAGTGTTTCAAGCTCCTGATCTGAGAGAGATACTGCGTGTGTTTAATGGTGAGGAATGCTACCCAAGTGGGTATCAAAGGACTTCTTTGATGGAAGGAAAATGGGTAGGAGGCTCCCATTTCTATGTGTCGGTGGAGACAGCAAAGCCCAGACACTATGTGCTAATGATGTGGTCATCTTTATGGGGGGTGACCGGGGGCTTGGTTCATCCTGTCTTTCGCCAGTTCACTACCTCACCATAGCCATTCCCCTCATCTGGAAGAAGATAAATTTCAGTGCTGACTCTATTGCTTATATTTAATCTTGTGGATTTTTTTAATTTTATCATTTCAGGGCTGGCAGATGTGCAACGCTACTGGGGTAAGGAGACATCACAGTATAATCAAGCCACCCTGTTCTCATCATCTTTTAGAATTTTTCATTTTCTAGTAGGTCTCATATTTTAAGACCCATGTTTTCCCTCCCAACACATGCCAACGTATTACTTTTCCAGTCAAGTCATTCTAAAGATCCCTTTCAAAATGTCACAAGAAAACTACATCATTACCCTAACCCAAGCCTATATTTTTCAACAGTTCAGGTGACCCTGAATTCTCCCAAGAGTACAAATGTTGTCATTTCTGCGGATCGGAAACAAGTGAGATATGCACCCGATTACCGATACTACAATGACTATTGGGTTAATAGTCTTGGAGATTTTGGTGTCCTGGGCTCTCCAATTATCACATCAGGGAGACATTACTGGGAGGTAGACGTGTCACAGAAACGTGCCTGGATCCTGGGGGTATGTGGTGAAAAATGTGAAGATAAGTTTCTATGGAAGCCCAGTGGAAATTGTCAAGATGTTTATTCAAGACATCAACCTAAAAATGGCTATTGGGTCATAGGGTTAAATCATGATTCTGTATATAATGCCTTTGATGAGTCTTCCTCCTCAGATCCTGTGATTTTAACCCTCTCCCTGAATGTTTCTCCCCATCGTGTTGGGGTTTTCCTAGACTATAATGCTCACACTGTCTTATTTCTCAATGTCACCAACCATGGGTCTCCCATTTATAAATTCTCTTCATGTTCCTTTCCTCGGAAAACCGTTCCATATTTCAATCCTATGCAATGTGATGCCCCCATGATTCTGTGCTCACCAAGCTGTTGAGTCTTCTCACATTCACACTCACTGCTCTATAGTGCCTCTTGCTGTAGGTGCATCTAACACACCTGTGCTTATCTGCACCATGCTTACCTTTTTTTCCTTGCTGCTTCTCTTTTTTTTCCATTTGCACATCCTTCATTCATTAGAAGGGTGAACAATTTCCCTTGTATCATATTTTCCCCAATATCATATATGTGTTAGAAAATCTTGATTAATTTTCCATACCCCATGGTAAAAGGTAGACTTCCCTGGTGGCTCAGATGGTAATTACATCTGCCTACAATGCAGAAGAGCCAGGTTTGATCCCTGGGTCAGGAAGATCCTCTGGAAAAGGAAATGGCAACCCACTCCAGTACTCTTGCCTGGAAAATCCCATGGACAGAGGAGCGTGATAGGCTACAGTTCATGGGGTCGCAAAGAGTCTAATACGACTAGTGACTTTACATGGTAAGATGAAGGATGTCCCATAAATAAAGAGCAGTATTGATGTAACACCTTTGCCAAATTTTACAATCTCGTTTACTCTGCCACTTACTGAGAAAATGAAAGAAAGCTTTTCAGCAACGTTTGTATATTAGACCTAGTATAGGAGTCCTTCACTAAAGAGTGAGCTCTGAGCTGTGTCTCAGTTTATCCATGATGCCCGTATTTATCAAGGAATTGAGGGAAAATTATCATAAATGATATGTACTAAGAATGAAAGGTTTGTGTTCAGAGTGTCTAACTTCAAGCCCTGTCTCTACATATTAGAAGTGTAAACTCGAATAGCATATTTAAGTGATATGTTTATTTTCTTAAAATAATCTTGTTACAAAACTGTACCATACACAAGATCATTGTGAGAAAATAAATGCAACTAAGTATAAAACATATAACTGTCTCAATAATAAATATTTTATCTATTAATTACTAAACAATAGAACCTATATCAGTGTCTCATTAAACAGATTTTTTCCTTCAGGAATACTATGGTTCTTTTCGCTGAAGTCTCATTTCTCAGATCCTAGATACCTTTGTGTTGCTGTCAAGACTACTCTAGCTCTTCCTGCCATAGAAAAGTGTGTGTGTATCTGTGTGTGATCACAGAATTTTATTATAATTCTTATGTTTCTACATAATAGCTCTTCTTAAGTAAACTAAATTCTACGGAGTTCAGTTTCTCACTTAACAAATCACCTGATTAATACTGTGAAAATTAAACAATACATTTGCAATAACTTCTGTAATTTCTAGCCCGTAAAGGGTAGCCCAGTATAATGTCTATTCCTTTTTGTTTCCTTCTCACTGTGATTGAAATAAATCATTTTCAGTATACATGTTACTTTATTTTCAACATTATCACCCTTTCTTTGTTTTAAGAAACAGAATAAATTGATTGAAGAATTGCGTTTTTTTCTCAATCTTACCTAATTGCTAAATAAATGGTTTTGGATAGCCACCTTATCTTACATTTTAGACATTTTCTGCAGTAATTCTATTTCATTGAAGTTGAATTTCACTTTGTGGTCTGTTTGAAAGTGCAAGTCACTCAGTTATGTCTAACTCTGCGACCCCATGGACTATAGCCTTCCAGGGTCCTCTGACCATGGAATACTTCAGGCAAGAATACTGGAGTGGGTAGCCATGCCCTTCTCCAGGGGATCTTCTTGACTCAGGGATCAAACCCAGGTCTCCTGTATTGCAGGCTGATTCTTTTCTGTCTGAGCCACCAGGGAAACCTATGGTCTATTTGTCCAGCTTTAAAAAAGCTATCATTCACAGTCATACATTAATACTCAAAAGTGTAGTCACGGGATCTCTTAACAGTGGTGTAGATAAATGTTTTCTGAGCCCTGGTCAGACTTTTGCATTGAGGTGAAAGTTCTCAGGAAGGAAGAGAAAAGTCTGCTATCTCCCTTTAGTGAGATCAGAGAAAGAATTATTTCTGAAATGAATATTCTTTCAGGGACTGATGGCATCCCAATGTTTTGGGAATTTTTTTCCCAGTCTTCCCCCAACCAAATCATAGTTCATTTTTTCTTTCTAAAGAAATAAAATGGATTGTTTGGTTAAGCTATAACTGCTTTTATTCCTGTTTATTCTCAGGAATTCTCAACTTTCTCATATTAGGAAGACCTTTTAAGAAAGAAGGGTTATCAAAGAAGATTTTTCCAGTGTTTCTGTGTGTGTGTGTGTATGTGTGTTTGTATGCACACATCAATATCTTAGTACTTATTCTTGGAAACAGAAAAAATTGGGCTTTAAAATTTTCCCTTGACCTCTGCCTTCCTGTATGCCCACTGCTACTATGACTAAAGTTCTGACTTACTAGGAAAAATCTATACTCTTGAATTACTGACAAATGACTCTCCAGGGACATTGATGTCTTCTCTTAAACTGGAACGCCCCGTTCTCCAGTTCAGGATGAAGTACCTAGTTATGAGAAAATGAAGATCTGAATGTTTATAAACAAAAGAAAAGATACGTTCACTGTGGGGCACTCACTTTCTCACAGAGGTTCCTGATCCCAGAAATGAAGCCACCTTCTTCTGAAAAGAATAGAAATCTATGTTTCTCCCAGTTACAGATGCTCTTCTCAGTAAAAGACTAAAGAAAGTGTCCTGGAATTTCATCACTAACTGAGGCTGGGAAAACTGGACAGTTATATGTAAGAGAATAGAGTTGAACATTTCCTCACACCACATACACAAGTAAATCAAAAATGGGTTAAAGCCCTAAATGTAAGCCCTGAAACCATAAAACTCCTAAAAGAGAATGCAGGTAAGACAGTTTTTCATAAAAGTCGTTGCAATATGTTTTTGAATCTGTCTCCTAAGGCAAAAGACATAGAAGCAAAACCAAAAACAAAAAACGAATGAGACCTAATTTAAAGCTTCTGCACAACAAGCAAAACAATTAGCCAAATGAAAAAACAACACACGGAAGGGGAGAAAACATTTGCAAATGCTATGACCTCTCGGGGGCAATATCAAAATTTATAAACAGCTCAAGAACTCAACATCAAAAAAACCAAGAGCCCAATAACAAATAAATAGAAGCCTGGAATAGACATTTTTCTAAAGAAGACATAGATTTCCAACAGGCACATGAAAAAATTCTTAACACTGTTAGTCATCAGGTTTGATGCAAATCAGACCTACAAAGACATATCACCTAACGTCTGTCAAAATGACCGTCGTCAAAAATATCACAAACATAAAGAGAAAATAAATAGGACAAATACCAAGTGTTGGAGGGGGGGAAGGAAAAACGGGGAACACTGGTACAGTATTGATGAAATTTTAAATTGGTGTAGGCCCTGTGGAAACAGTACGGAGATTCTTCAAAAAGCTAAGAGTAGAAATACCATATGATTCAGCAATTCCACTCCTGCGAATGTGTCTGAAGAAAAAGAAAATATTAATTCAAAAAGATGTATGCACCCCAAAGTTCACAGCAGTATTATTTATTATGGACAAGAGAGGGAAGCAGCCTAAGTGTCCATACAGATGAATGAACAAGTTGTGGTGTATATACAGAATACATGTCTGACTATGGATCAGAAGAGTCCAGGTTCAACTAATGGCTGGCTCGTAGTGTGCATCATCATTTGGGGGCTTCCCTGGTAGCTCAGCTGGTAAAGAATCTGCCTGCAGTGCAGGGACCCCAGTTTAATTCCTGGGTCGGGAAGATCTGCTGGAGAAGGAATAGGCTACCACCTCCTGTATGGTTGGGCTTCCCTTGGCTCAGCTGGTAAACGATCTGCCTGAAATTCGAGAGACCTGGGTTTGATCCCTGGCTTGGGAAGATTCCCTGGAGAAGGGAGAGGCTACCCACTCCAGTATTCTGACCTGGAGAATTCCATGGACTGTATAGTCCATGGGGTCTCAAAGAGTGGGACAGGACTGAGCGACTTTCACTTTTCATACACAATGGAATATTACTTACCTATAAAATAAAGTGAAATTCTGCCATTTGCAACATGCATGGACCTAAAGTGCATGATGATTATTGAAATAAGTCAGATAATGAAAGACAAATTTGTTATCACTTATATGTGGAATCTGAAAAATAAAACAAAGTTATATAAAAAACAGATACAAATCACAGATATAGAGACCAATCTGGTGGTTACAACTGGTGAGTGGGAAGCAGGGAGGAAGGAGGTATTTATATAGGATTAAGAGGTACATACTACTATGTATAAAATAAATAAGGTACAAAAATATATTGTATACCATGGACAAATCTAACTGTTGTTTGTAATAACTTTAAATGGACTACAATATATAAACATATAGGGCTTCCCAGGTGGCGCTAATGGTAAAGAACCCTCCTGCCAATCCAGGAGAGATGTAAGAGATGCAGGTTCAATCCCTGGGTGGGGAAAACCCTCTGTAGGAGGGTATGGTAACCCACTCCAGTATTCTTGCCTGGAGAATCCCATGGACAGAGGAGCCTGGTAGGCTACAGTCTATGGGGTCACAAAGAGTCGGACACAACTGAGTGACTTTCACTTTCATATAAAAAACTTGAATATTTGAAATTTAAATACAGAGATGGCCTGCTTGATCCAGTTGTCTGTGTCCCTCCCCCCTGTACCCCCCTCTCCCACTGCCAATAGCAGAGCCTATGTCTCAAGGGATCCTAGATTCAAGGAAAGAGTGCACCATCTTGATGATGATAGCAAATGTAGCAGAAACAAGGCAACAATGACCTTGGTGGCATAAGAAAGTGAAAGTCACTCAGTCGTGTCCGACTTTTTGCAACCCGATGCCAGGCTCCTGTGTCCATGAGATTATACAGGGAGGAATACTGGAGTGGATTGCCACGCCCTCCTTCAGAAGATTTTACCAACCCAGGGATCAAACCTCCATCTCTTACGTCTCTCCTGGATTGGCAGGCGGGTCTTTACCACTAGTGCCACCTGGGAAGCCCTAGAGAGATGGTGGAGGCTGGAAATTGCCACCTCTCAAATACAACCAAAGGCAAACCAGATAGGAGAGCTCAAAACCTTGCTGCCACCTACTGGAAAACAAAGGAAAGCACTGTCTCAAAATCTGTCAATTTCACAGGCACAGAGAACAATTCATCAAACTGTGAAGAAGCACAGTAAACCATACAACAAAGAGAAGATGACAATTCTTCAGAGACCAAACTTAAAAGTAACAGAATGTTTTGATCTAACTGACAGAGAATTCAAAATAGGTCTTGAAGAAACTCAAAGAGATAAGAAAACTAAGAAAAACAGTTGAATGAGCTCAGAAATAAAATTACAGAACAGAGGAATGCTTTACCAAAAAGACTGAACCTAAAGAAAAGCCAAACAAATGCTGGATCTGAAGAACATACGCCACACACCACACACACACACACACACACACACACACACACACACACACACAACGGGGTAAAGAATTAACTAGAAATCATTGAAAATAGAGCAGACCATAGGAAGAGAGAATTTGTGAGCTCACAGAAAGAAATCTAAGAATGATACAAGTAGAAGAGGAAAGAGAAATATGATACTGAAAAATGAGGAACACTTCTCTGGTAGCTCAATAGTAAAGAATCCCCCAGCCAATACAGAAGACATGAGTTCAGTCCCTGATTCAAGAAGATCCCATGTGCCATGAAGCAACAGCATGTGCTCTGCAACAAGAGAAGCCACTGCAGTCAGAAGCCCGCATATCGCAACTAGAGTAGACCCCGCCTGCTACAAATAGAGAAAGCCCGTGCGGCAACAAACATCTAGAACACCCCTAAGTAAGTAAATAAGGAAATTCTGTAAGAGCTACCTGACAGTTTTAGGAAGGGCACTACTAGCATAATGCATATCCCATTAGAAAAAGAGAGGAAAGAGGGAGAAGAAATATTATTTAAAGAAATCCAACTTATCTTTATTTCCAATAAATAATCCAGTATGAAATTAAAAGATGCTTACTCCTTGGAAGGAAGGTTATGACCAACCTAGATAGCATATTGAAAGCAGAGACATTACTTTGCCAACAAAGGTCCGTCTAGTCAAGGCTATGGTTTTTCCAGTGGTCATGTATGGGTGTGCGAGTTGGACGGTGAAGAAAGCTGAGTGCTGAAGAATTGATGCTTTTGAACTGTGGTGTTGGAGAAGACTCTTGAGAGTCCCTTGGACTGCAAGGAGATCCAACCAGTCCATCCTAAAGGAGATCAGTCCTGGGTGCTCATTGGAAGCCCTGATGTTGAAGCTGAAACTCCAATACTTTGGCCACCTCATGCGAAAGAGTTGACTCATTGGAAAAGACCCTAATGCTGGGAAGGTTTGTGGGCAGGAGGAGAAGGGGACGGCAGAGGATGGTTGGATGGCATCACTGAGTCGACGCAGATGGGTTTGGGTAAATTCCGGGAGTTGGTGATGGACAGGGAGGCCTGGCGTGCTGCGATTCATGGAGTTGCAGGGTTGGACATGACTGAGCGACTGAACTGAACTGAACTGAATCCAGTATTTATTAATACTTAAAGACTCCAACAGAGTCAAAGTTAAAAAAAAAGAGTAAATAAAGTGGATCAGGGATACCTGCTCTCATCCCTACTTGTTCCCAAGAATTCCCAGTGTCTTTAACTTTGGACAACCTTTGATTTGACAAGAGATTCTAAGGAGGATTTTTTTCCAGTTTCTGTGTCTGTATGTGTATGCACGTACTCATATCTTAGCTCTCATTCCTTCAACAAATTGGATGATGTCCAACCAACTTGGAGAAAGCAAACTACTGAGTCTTCAGAGGCAGTTCTAATCTCATCTGTAAACAACACACAGACACACCCAGAAAGAATGTCTAATCTGGGCACCCAGTGACTAGTCTTGTTGACATGTGTGCTCAGTTCTGTCTGACTCTTTGCCACCCCTTGGATGGTAGCCCGCCAGGCTTCTCTGCCCATGAAATTTCCCAGGCAAGAATACTGGAGTGGGTTGCCGTTTCCTACTCCAGAGGATCTCCCCAATACAGGGATTGAACCTGTGTCTTCTGGGTCTCCTGAACTGGCAGGCAGATTCTTTACCACTGAGCTACCTGGGAAGCCCCTTGTTGACACATAAAATTAACCATCTCCCTAATTTTCCTACTTTATCATTATTATGTTAAGGTCATAGGGATTATATGTTAAATAATATTAGATGACATTGCCCAATAAATGACACTCCTACAGTTTCATCTTTCTCAGCCTATTTAGGAAAAGTGTCAATTTGGTCATATCACGTCCATCTCCTGAAAGTCAGCATCAGTGAACAACTGCTCTGTGATCACCCCTCTGACCGACCACCTGAGTGATTTAAGATTTGTTGAGCCATTTCCTCTAACATGACCTAATAGGAGAGACCTGCCAGATTCACCTACTTTAGCTGGCCAGGGGAGAGCACGGCAGTGTTGCTGCCTCAGGGAAATCCACAGTGTGGGTCTTCACTGGGGTAAAGGGGATACTTTACTCTTTCTTCCAGACAGCTTATTAGTAAGGAAACAAGACAAGTTGGGAGTCTGTGAAATTAACTTGCTCAGTAAGTTTAGTTTTCCAAAGGATAGAATACTTTGAAGAGACAGGAGAACAGTTTCTGGGAAGAGAGCTGAGATAGAAAGAAACTATCACTGACCCACCAGGCTCAGGCACAAAAGCCTTGTCATTGCCCATAGAACCTATACGGAGAGCTTCTATTGGTCTGCAGTTTATCTTGTCCTTTCCTGCCCTTACCCCACACCCTTGAATTTACCTTTCATTTCCCCTCACTTTCCACTAGCAACCTTCTTAGTGGCAGTCAGGCCCTTCATGTGGTGAGTGAATTCTGAACACATCTGCCCAGGCCCTGCCTTCACTCTTCTCCAAGAAATCACAACTTCTCCACTGGTGTCTGAGGATAGCTGAGTGGTTTGTAGAGGGCAGAGTCGGAGAGACACAGTAAAAAAAATCGAATCTTCTTGGGTGAGTTTTATTTGTTGTGTGGAAGATGTTCTAAAGGGGGAAAAAGCCCAACTTGCAGACTTCCTGCTGAGAGTGCTAACTGAAGATATGTCTGGGGAGGGGAACTATTAGAAGAAGCGGGGTTAGAATAAAGCAAATGACTTTATTGTTTCCTTCTTAGAAGGGATGTTTATTTTTCAAGGCTAAATCTACCCACCGCTCCTTCCCATGCCATGAGTTTGAATTCCACCTTGCTGAGGACAGTCATTTATCTGCATGACCGTGTAGGTAAATTCTCATTCCCTAGGCTTGCCTGTGCTCAGGTGTTGGATGCTATGACATCTGGCAGGCTCTGCAGCCTCTCATGAATTCTCTTGTCCAGACACAGGGAACTGCTGCACTTCCTTACAGCTCTAACCTGTTTGTCCTTCTCCTTGAGCCGGATCAGCCACCCAGAACCAGCTGCTGAGAGATCAGAGGCAAGGGGAGCACATGGGAAGAATTTCTAGAAGGGACATCTGGAAGCATCTAACTTCTAATAGCAGTGATATCTAACTTTTATTTTTAAAATCCTACTTGATTGGTATGAATGATATAAAAGGATGTCAGAGAAGTATTATCATAACAACATTGTGAGACCCACACGGAAAGTAACTTAGAGGAGTCTCTATTTCCCCCCTTTCCTCTTTCCTATAGAAGTTTCATCTGCACCCACCTTTCTCAGGCACATGGATGACACGAGTCAAATCTTTTTCCTTGCCCCAACTTCCCTTCTTCTGACCAAGTCTTATTTTGTCAAGGTTGACTTTGGAGATAGTCACCTCTGCTACCTATTCTTGTCACCCTCTCAGGCACAGTCAGTGTTAGGCCCTTGTCTTCTGAACTCTTACAGTTCACCTCTGCCAGGCCAACTGCTACAAGGCTTTAGAATTGTTTTGTTACTTTAGCTTTTTCAGGTTTTACTTTGCTAGTATTGTAAGGTATTTATATTAAATAATAGTAGATGACTTCCTGGGAAATAATACCAAGCCCAATTTCACATTCCAATTCTATTTGGGAAAAGTGAAGTTTTCTCATATAACATTCACAACTTGTGGCTATATTATGTTTAAAGAAATAGTTTAACTGTAGTCACAAAAGAAGAAAGTCATTTCTATGATCTTACTATTTTCCCTTTTATGTAAATATTGTCTTTTTATGTCCTTTATGCTTTTCTTTGGCTGTTATATCTGAGGTGTTTTAAGTTTGTATTTTCATGAGCTCCAAGTTTAAAGATCAAAGGTAAGGATCCAGCTTCTGACATCATGGGAGTCAGATGGGACTTGATCAGGCAGATGCCTCTCATGTTCCCACATCTATCTTCCTGTTGCTGAGGGAAGCTTGTGTCACTGCTTAGAGAGTGGTGGGATGTCATCCTTGAAGTATGAGGACTAGTTCTTTCACATCTCTTGTGGATCTAGCTGCTTTGAAATTAGATCCTTGGAGCACTGCAAGGAAAATAAATTCTGCCATTTCATGCCTGAATGCATGTTCTGTGCCTCCCTTCTTTATAGGCTCTTGATGCATCTCAGCAGTAGCTGGATCTTGAATAGGATGAGAAATAATTGGAGACCCCTCACCATATTTTAAGCAAAGCTTTAGACATAAAATGATATAATGTCTACTCCTGACCTTGATATTCATTAACGTGTTATCTTGTGCACCTACCAAAATGTACTTAATACATCCAGACTAGTTTTACTATCAAAAATGTGGCCTTAGAGTGAAAGGTTGCTGCTGAGCCGTGAAAGACACCAGGATTCTTGGCCTCCAGAGGACAGGAATTCAATCCGGGGCCAGTGACAAAGCTTGATCATTCAGAGCTTTTGTTTAACAAATTTTTATTAAAGTATAAAAGAGATAGACAAAGCTTCTGACATAGACATCAGAAGGGGGCAGAAATAATGCCCCCCTTGCTAGTTTTAGCAAGCTGTTTTATGTCTGTTAGAAAGCTATTAATCAGATAAGAGGGATACCTCAAGGCTGAGGGAGTTTCACCAGGCCCCTCTCCCACAATATGCATTTTTGAGATAGGATGACACAAGGTGTGTCATCCCTCAGCCATAAAACAATTGATATGAATACTGGTTTATTGAGCTATTATCTGCCCAAGATTTGAGAAAAGAAAAAAAGTTAGTCTTAGGTGGAACCACTTTGAAGAAAGGCAAATCCAAAACAGATACATGATTTCATTAACATAGCTTAAGAAAAACATTTCCATAAGAAAAACACACTGGTTAGCTCAAGGTTTGAGAAAAGTTAAGTTCAGGTAGAACAAGGTGTCATCATGGCAACACAGAATTTTAAGAGAAATCTTATTTTAATTTTGTTTAGAGAAGGAAAAAATTGTGACACTTGTAGTTTGTTTCCTCCTGCTGCTTAAGGGAGACATAAAAAATGTCTGACACTTGCAGCTTATTTCCTCCATTTGGAGACCCCTGGCCTTCCTGCCTGTTACCTTCTCAAAAGTCTGCTGAATTTTCACTTTATTGTAATTCAGGAGGCTTCCCAGAAAAACAAAATACACACACATATACACGCAACACAAAACAAACAACAATAAGAAAACTTAGAAGAGTAAGCCAATATTACCTTTACAGGAAGAAAGATTCCAGGACTGATGTTACCCCTTGTTCCCACATATCTAGTCCAACTCCCAATCTGGTACCTTTTCTTATCTCTCACTCTCACCTGCTGCCCAGCATTTCCTTCATCACCCTCTCCCTCAAGCTATCATCATCTCTCCACTGTGCCTGCATCCTGCCTGATCTTCCCAATTCCACACTGGGTCCATCCAACATCTCACAGCCCAAGGGCACAGCTGGTCATGGCCCTACTCCTCTCTGATGGGAAAACATTAATAACTTCTCCTGACTCTTAGAGATGGGTCCCTGAATGTTACATAATTTGGAAAGTATCATGTTTAATGTCACTGCAGCCTCTTGTGATGCAGAAAGCCTAGCGGTCTTCTGTACACCAGCCACACTGGCCTTTACAAACTCATACAAGATGATATGTCTTCCACACACAGCTCATTTCCTCTACCTGGTACGTTTTTTCTTCTTTCTCATTCTATGTTTCCTTTATCTTCCTCAGTTTGCACTTTCACTGTTGTGTTTTCAAGCTGAAATTCTTGGATAACCCTTATTTTCTCCAATTATTTGATTTCTAAGCAACATCTGCATCTTTTTGGTAATATTTTCCACATTTGTTCTTTTGTGTGTATACAAGTATATATATATGCACCTAAGGCTGCACTTATTTACTATTACTTTACTATTTATTTACTATTACTTTCCAGGTGAATATCAAGTTAATAGTGGTTTAAACCTTCTGTTTAGACTCATATTTCTTTTTATGGATATTAGTGTAGTTACTAGCATATGTTACTTATTAGTGATAATTAGTTGAATGATCTTGCCCAATATATTGAGATTTATTTTTTTTCAAGACTGACATTTACTTCACCTGTGTTTATGTGTTTTCAGATACCTGAGTTGTGTGATCGTTTGAATATACTGACACTACCTCCCTCCCTATAATCCTCTTACACACACACATCTTTGGCCTCCTATCAATATCCTTGACCTATTTCCAGGCCAAGGTGAAATCACTATTTACCCACTAAGACTTCCCAGTACCTCCCAAGTGATCTGTATCTCTTCACTTCCACACCCCCACTGCATTGGGTATTAATTGAGTCCGTGAATTTGCCTTTGTTTGTCTTTGATTAGCTCAGTGGGTAGGAGACAGACCCCTGAAAGAGGACCCCTAATACATCAGGTTTAGTTCCACTCTGTGTATTGAAGATATGTGATCTTTGTAAGTCACCATCTCTCTTTACATATCTGATAATGGGTTTGCTCTTACCATGTACAGACACACATAGTCAAATATTGTATGTGTGTGCTCAGTTGTGATCGACTCTTCGCGACCTCATGGACTCAGGCCCACCAAACTCCTCTGTCCATAGGATCTTCCCAGCAAGATTATTGGAGTGGGTTGCCATTTTCTCCTCCAGAGGATCTTCCTGACCCAGGGATTGAACCTGAGTCCCCTGCATCTCCTGTATTGGCAGGCAGATTCTTTACCACTAAGCCACCCGGGAATCCTTGTCATATATTAAAATTATGTCATGACAATAAAGAAAATCATTATAAAAGTCCAACAAATGATGACGATGATTACACTGTGACAAGTCTTCAGAGCAGGTCTATGTGATAAGAGAACACTTGAGGAGAGTTTGCTGAAGTACAAGAGACAGTCATACTGGTATTTTGATACTGAGGATATTTGGGGCATGGAAAGATGGTGGATCACATAGGGATCTTGGTGAAAAAGGTGTCAGGTTATCCTTTTGTTTAGTAAAATTAAATAATAAAAATAATTCCACAGATAAGGATGTAATTTGTCATGTGACATGAATCAAGAGTAAAGTATTTAAAATTATTATGAAATATCTTTACAGAATTGTATTGGTTTCTGCCAAATATCAACGTAAATCAACTATAGATATACATATGTCCCCTCCCTCTTGAACCTCCCTCCCACCTCCTTCCCCATCCCATCCCTCTAGGTTGTCATAGAGTCCTGGTTTGAGTTCCCTGAGTCATACAGCAAATTCCCATTCAATTAAAAAAATAAATAAAAAATTTAAAAGTATCATGAAATGTCTTTTTTGCCAGGTCACCAAGCTCTTTATCTTGTATCTTCATGTTTCATTTTTGTCCCTCAATAATCTGGTCTTGGACTGTACTTGATTTATTCACAACTAGTATCTTGCATTTCTATCTTTCTAACTCTGCCCCCTTTTAAACCTTCCAACAGACAGGGATCTCTGAGAAAGAGAACCCTCAGAAGTCAGGACAAGTTGGAGCAGTTGAGCAGCTCTCATGGCTACAGGAATCGTGGTGAACCTACAGGAGGAGGTGACTTGCCCCATTTGCCTGGAACTTCTGACAGAGCCCCTGAGCCTTGACTGTGGCCACAGCTTCTGCCAAGCCTGCATCACTGCAAACAACATGGTGTCCATGAGTGGTCAAGACGAGGAGAGAAGGTGCCCTGTGTGCAGAATTAGTTATGAGCTTGGGAACCTGCGGCCTAATAGGCATGTGGCCAACATAGTAAAGAGGCTCAGAGAGGTCAAGTTGAGCCCAGAGGTGGAGCAAGAGAGAAATCTCTGTCTGCGCCATGGAGAGAAACTCATGCTCTTCTGTGAGGAGGATAGGGAAGTCATTTGCTGGCTTTGTGAGCGGTCCCAGGAGCACCATGGTCACCACACATTCCTCATGGAAGAGGTTGCCCAAGACTATCAGGTAAGAGAGCAGAATGGAGGAAAGACAGGTCATAAAGTGCTACTTGAGGGGAAATCTCCACTTTGCATTAGACTTTCTTTACCTGTTCACCATGGACTTGAGGCCTGTGATCTCTTTTCATCCTGTGCCCACCTTCTGATGTCTGAGGGACGTTTCTGTGAATTCCCCCAATTACAAAGTAATGATCCTACACACAGACTTTTAGTCAGAAGTAGGTGGAGATCTGATGCCCAAAGAAGCTCTCATGATGACTTTGAACAGGAAGGTAATAAGGACACTGGGTGGATTGATGTATAAGTTGTTTCCCTGCTGCAAGATCAGATTTCTTCTAGAACAAAGAGAACCAGTCTTCTTTGGAGAGAGAATGCTGACTCCTATCTCTTGAGTCTTAAGAATACATTCCCCACCTCAGGTTTTCTCCCAGGTCATAGATTCTAATAGCTGTTCTCTACAGTTTTTGTAAAGTGGATTCTCTTTGGGACTCAGCCTCATTTCTCTCTCATTTATCCTCTACAGTGATGCTTAGAAAGCCCATAGCTTGACTCTGGTGTGGTTCTTTTCTCACAGAAGAAACTCCAGGAAGCTCTAGAGAAGCTGAGGGAAAAGCAGCTGGAAGCTGAGGAGTTGGAAGTTAAAGTCAGAGCACAGATTGCTGCCTGGAAGGTAGGAGAAGGCACTTCCTGAGGGAGTTAGAGATCTTGGACAGGACCTTGGGTGGTCACAAGTATCAGCCTTCCTCTTTGTTCCCTGACTAGTCATTTGTCTAGTCCTTTCCTTCATCCTATTCCTGATAGGGGTGGTGCTAAAAAGGGAACATATCACAGATGAACATAGATACTGGAAGGGAGGCATTTATACAGAGGGCATCTCTCATGAGGATAAAAAGGGAATTTCATATTCCATTCCTGTCATGTGTTTTTGTCCTTGACTCTTCTGAAGAAGACATTTGGCAATGGCTCATGTTTCTGTCCTGGCTTCCCTGGTAGCTCAGCTGTTAAAGAATGTGCCTTCAATGCAGGAGACCCCGGTTTGATTCCTTGGTTGGGAAGATCCCCTGGGGAAGGGATAGGCTACCCACTCCAGTATCCTTGCCTGGAGAATTCCATGGACTGTCTAGTCCACGGGGTCACAAAGAGTTGGACAAAACTGAGTGACTTTCACTTTCACTTTCATGGTTCTGTCAGACATAATTGAGCAACTTACACCTTCTGTCCTCAGTGTTCAACCTTAGCAGAAGGTGGTGGGAGGGAGTCAAGACTAACACAGGAAGGCACGAGCATCCTGGACAGCTGTGTGTATGTTGAGTCACAGCCAGGGGTCCCATTTGGCTGTGAGTTGTCTTTAACAATGCAGACTTGGGACTATTATTTTTGAAATGTGATGTAGAGAAAAAAGAAATAGCATATGAGCTTCCCTAATTATTGCTTCCCTCCTTTCTCTCTCTCTGTCTTCCTCTCTCTCTTTCTCATACTCCTGAAGGATCAAATACAACATGAGAGACAAAATGTCAAGGCAGTGTTTCAAAAACTGAGAAAGAACCTTAAATATGAGGAGGTGAAGGAAATGCAAAAACTGAAGAGTAAGGAGGTAGTTGGTCTACGTAACCTGGCAGACTCTGAGCTTGTGCTGATCCAGCAGAGCCAGCTGGTGAGAAATCTCATCTCAGATGTGGAGCATCGTTTGCGAGGGTCAACAATGGAGATGCTGCAGGTAACACTAGGCAAGAAACCCCAGCATCTGTGATATGAACACTTGAGCTTTACTGTTCGTACGATCTATAGATGTCTATGTTTTTAACTTCACCCTTCTTGTATCGTTGAAAGTAAAATATATGTCCTGTAGATAGCAATAGTGGCTTCTTATCAGGTTAAAAAGTCTGCCTTTTAATGGGGGTATTAATGCACGGCTTTTCATGCAATTATCGATGCGGTTGTATTTAAATTTGTCATTTTTCTACTTGCATTCCGCATGGCTAGTTTTCATCCTTCTCTTTCACTTCAACTAGCTTCTTTTGTGTTAAACAAATGCCTCTGGTATAAAATATTGTTTTGTTATTTTCTAACTATATATATATATTTTTCATTTTTTTCCTAATAGTTGCTCTAATGATTAGGATGTTTCCTATCCCATCATGATCTACTCCTGACTAATACCAACTTCATTTCAGTAAAAATAGAAACTTCCTATACCACTGCTTCATTTCCTTCCACCAACAACACAGTGGTGCTTTTAATATTGCACCCAGTCCTACAGGCTAATGCCTGCAAGCATCTGAACTTTTCGAAATAATGGGAAGAAAAGTTCTCTTTTCTTCTGAAGTTTATGTCAGGAGATTTTTGTTTTCTTCATTAACTGAGAATAAAGTCAATATGAATGATAGTCTCTCAGGCATGTCTGACTCTTTGCAACCCCATGGACTATACCCCACCAGGCTCCTCTGTCCGTGGAATTCTCCAGGCAAGAATACTGGAGTGGGCTGTCATTTCCTTCTCCAAAAGTCAATATAGGTGGAGTAAATAGAATTGGAGAATGACACAGACCAGATTCTGATGACAGGGTTGAAGCTTCAAAATTAAGCATTGATTAAAGTTGTAACTGAATTCACAGCATTTTCCACTTGTTGCAGGTTTATTTGATTTTTGTCATATACAAGAAAAGAGCAGAGAGACTCTGTTTTTTGTTTTTTGTGTGTGGACCCAGCTGTTGTACTAGTTTTTGGTAACATGGAAATAAGCCTAATATTGAAGACACCAAAGTATACTGATAAATATCTGCTCAAAGAAAACAACATCTGTGATGATTAAGAAGATTAGATGGCTACAGACTGTTAAGGACTTGAACAAAACTGACTCAGTACAAACTGAAGTGCAGATAAATGCTCTAGTTTTTGAACAGTGACTGAGTGCTTATTGGTAACATTATGAAAATGGGATACAAGAGAGGAGACAGTTTAGTTGACGAATAATAAGTTACATATTAGACATCCTAAATTACTGATTCTTGTGACTTATTTTTTACCAAATAGATTAATTAGCATTTAAGAGAAAAAACCGAGTAAAAGTAAACATTTGGAAATCAACTGTGCGTGTGTAGGCTGAACTTAAGGGTGTGAAAGAGATCACTGATAGTGTATAAAATGAGGCTAGAGAGACATGAAAAACACATACATTAATACATTTGTTTACTTCCAGCCTCATAAAAGCCATGCAAATAGCTTAAGAAATATTAGGATTATATATTCATCTTTGATTCTCCAAAGCCTGACTTAAAGCTTGGCAAATAATAGTGTAATACTTGATACTTCTGTTGAATAAATTAAAGAACTATTAAATATTCAAATAGCCTCATGGGGCATTTTACGCCTTTGCAGGAAAGTGAATATGTTGTTTTTTTTATGTTCTTTCATCATCACATACTAAAAGCCTCCTGCTTTTACAGGTGTCAAAGCTATTTTACCTTTGTTGAAAATGTGACCACGTCACAAGAGTCTTCTAGAACGATTGGCCTCTCTCTTGTCTTTACTTTTGCTCTCACATTGAGACCATCCTATTCCCATAATCAGGGGCTGGTGGGGATGTAATGAAGATTTCTAAGTGGGAGGACCTATTACTTCTTGACTCATGTTTTTTTCCTCACTAGGATGTGAATGACATCATGAAAAGGTACGTGTGGGAGATCAGAGATAGTCCATTTATGGAATAAAAATAATTAAAATCACTGACTAGATTTATCTGGTGGCCAATTAGAGGAAAATAATGGTCAAGGCAGAAAAAATGGTATATAGATTTGCCTTCAATTTCTAGTCACAAATCAAGCCTAATTTTTCCTAATAGTTAAGAATGGACCAACTTCTACGGTAGATAATTGCGGTCAGAGTTTAGTCAGTAGCCATAATAGAAATAATTCATTGCAATAACAGACTCCTGTGACCTCAAATATTTAATTCACACTTGATGTCCTTATGCAACTCAGGTTTCATATTTAGTAGGTGCTTGAACTACCTTGGGAGAGTCATGTCTTCTTTATCTGCCAAGCACCCAAATCGGAGACAACTGCTTTGTATTTGAATTTTGCCTTGGGTATAGAAGAGACTTGGCCCTTCTATATCTTTCTGATTAGATTTCCAAAAACAGACTTGAATATCAAAGTATATTATGGCTGTGCTACAGACAATTGATCCATCTTGCCTATATACTCTAGAAGGCAGAATGGAAAGGTAGCATCTTCGTGTTTGAATTTGCAAGTGTACACGGCAGCATCAAGATTTTTTATAAACACATGAAATTTAAACCACTGTTACTTTAGTATTCCTAATGTCCTAGTTTTCAAGGGTTTGCCATTATTCCCAGAGGACCTGAGATCTCAGGGTATTCTGAGAGCCTCTGTATTGGAGAGCAGACTTTGAAGATCTGGGGACTCTCTAGACAGTGCTCTCATACCTGGTATGTCTCAAACACCTGGGAACCAGGTCCTGCTACCTAACTTTCTGACACCTCCCTGGAACACATATCTATGCAAGGACTTTTCCACAAGTTAATTTTTTATGGTTCCAAAATATTATTTCAAATAATTTCATATGCTTTCTAGAAGCTAGAGAGGGAGAGGTTAATGATTTCACTAAAGAAGGAAGAAACTGTCCTTCTGACAGGTCAATACAGTCCCAGGTCACACAGAGGGTAACTAGGAAGGTGGACATTAGCACATTCCTTCTGGCTCCAAAATCAGGTGTCCATTCTCTCCTTTCCCGAGACAGTTCAAGGGCATCAGTGGAGTGAAAGTCAGTGGTTTTGGAGGAACAAGAAGTCAATCGTGTGGGGGTCAATCTTTTTCTTCCCTAGGAGTGAAACCTTAACCCTGAAGAAGCTAAGAACTCTCCCCAAGGGACAAAGGAGAATGTGTTCAGCTCTTGATCTGACAGACATACAGAGAGTGTATAATGGTGAGGAATGCTACCTAAGTGAGTGCCTGTGGAATTCTTGTGATGGAGGGAAAATGGGGAGGAGGCTCCAAATTCTAGATGTGGAAAGAGACAGCAAAGCTCAGATACTTTGTGCTGATGATGTGGTCATATTTATGGGAAGTGACCAACAAGTGTTCGTTCATCTTCTCTTTTATCAGTTCGGTACCTCACCACAGCCCTTCCCCTAATCTGGAAAAAATAGATTTTGGAGCTGACTCCCTTGTTTATATGTAACATTATGGTTTACTATTATTATTTCAGGGCTGACAGATGTGCAACGCTACTGGGGTAAGGAAACATCACAATGTTATCCAGCCACCCTACTTTCATCATCTTGTAGACTTTTTCATTTTCTATTAGTTCTCATATTTTAAGATGTCTGTTTCCATTCCCAACACACACACACACACACACACACACACACACACACACACACACACACACACACACACACACACAACCTTTCCATCCAAGTTATTTTAAAGATCCCTTTTACAGTGTCACAAATAAACCTACATCATGGCCCTAATCCAACTCTGTAATTTTTCCACAGTTCACATGTTCCTGAACCTTCTTGCTAGGACCTTGCCGTTTCTGAGAACCAGAAGCAATTGAGATATGTGTGCAATTTGGAACCAAAAAATATGTATAAGAATGATGATTTTGAAGATTATGGTGTCCTGGGCTCCCCAGTTATCACATCACAGAAATATCATTGGGAGGCAGATGTGTCAGAAAAACCTGCCTGGATCCCGAGAGTATATGGTGGAAAACGGCATGGATATAAGATAAAGCTTCTATTTGAAAACAATGGAAATTGTCACTATGTTTACTGGAGATATTAACCTAAATATAGCTACTGGATTATAGGGTTAAAAAATATGTTCAGTTTGAATATGATGCTTTTGATGAGTTTTCTTCCTCAGATCCCTTGATCTTAATCCTCTCCCTGAGAGTTCCTCCCCATTGTATTGGTGTTTTCCTAGACTATAATACTGATGTTGTCTTATTTGTCAATGTCACAAACCAAGGAATTCTCATCTATAAATTCTCTTCATGTTCCTTTACTCGGAAAATGTTTCCATATTTCAATCCTGGGAAATGTAATGCTCCCATAACTCTGTGATGGCCAAACTCTTAAACTTTCTTAGATTCACACTCATTTCTTTGTATTGTCTCTTGATATATGTGCATCTAAGACACCTTTGCTTATCTACCATTCTCACTTTTTTTCTTATTGACCTCCCCCGTTTTGTTCAATTTAATTGTCCTTAATTCATCAAAGGCTTCCCTGGTGAAAGTGAAAGTGAAAGTTTAGTCGCTCAGTTGTGTCCGACTCTTTGCAACCCCATGGACTGCAGCCTACCAGGCTCCTCCGTCCATGGGATTTTCCAGGCAAGAATACTGGAGTGGGGTGCCACTGCCTTCTCCAGGAGATCTTCCCCACCCAGAGATCGAACCCAGGTCTCCCACATTGTAGGCAGATGCTTTACCATCTGAGCCACCAGGGAAGTCTCTGGTGAATCATTGGTAAAGAATCTGCCTACCAATGCAGGAGACAGTCAATTCAGGTGGGTTCAACCCCTGGGTCGAGAAGATCCCCTGGAGAAGGAAACGGCTACCCACTCCAGTATTCTTGTCTGGGAAATCTCACGGGCAGAGGAGACTGGTGGGTTACAGTTCATGGGGTCACAGAGAGTCAGACGTGAGTTAGCGACTAAATAACAACAACAATTCATCAATAGGGTGTAAGATGTGTTTGTGTCATATTTTTCCCAATATCATTTTTGCATTAGAAAACTGTAATTCATCATTCCCCATAGCCTAAGGAAAAATGACTGATGCCTCATACAGAAAGAACTGTATTGAGGCGACGTCTCTGCCAAATTTTTACAATCTCATTTCCTCTGCCACTGACTGCTAAGAAGAAGGAAAGCTTTTCAACAACTTTTGCATATTGTCAAAGACCTAGCTCAGGAGTCACTAAAGAATGAGTCTCTGTTTATCCATGATAGCCCTTACTCATCAAGGAATTAAGGAGAAAATATCGTAAATGATATGTACTTAGGAAGTTTTGTGTCCGGAGTATTTGAGTTCAAGTCCTGTCTCTCTACACATTAGCGGTATAATCTTAAATAACATCCCTAAACACTGTGCTTATTTTCTGAAAGTAATCTTGATATAAAAATTGCACCATACATAAGATCATTGTGAGAAGATAAATGTTACTGAATGTAAAGCATGTAAGTGTCTCAGCTTAAATATTTTATCTATTAATTAATGAAAAATAAAGCCTTGTCAATGTCTTATTAAACAGGTTTGTGCTTTCAGGGGCATAATGTTTTGTTTTGGTGTGTTTTGTTTTTTATTGATCTCTCCTTTTCCAGATCCTAGACACCTTTGTGCCTCTGTGTAGACTACTGCAACCAGCTCTCCCTGTCGCAGAAAACCGTGTGTGTGTGTGTGTGTGTGTGCGTGTGTGGGATTATGGTTAGAATTTTATTGTAGTTTTTGTGTTTCTACACACCGACTCTTAGCAAGTAAACTAGATTCTATGGTACTCAGGGTCTCATTTGTAAGAAACAAAAAGTTATACAAAGTTTACCTGATTAGTATTGTGAAGTATTAGTATTAGTATTAGCATTAGTATTAGTAAGTGAAGCAGCACAATGTTTGAAACAACACCTGTGATTTCGAGCACATAAGGGAGTAGTCCCGTAGGGTTTCTGTTCTTTCTTTGGTTCCCTCTCACTGTGACTGAAATCACTTTAAGAATATATGCTAGTTTACTTTCAAAATTATTTCCATTTCTCTGTTTTAAGAAACAGAATGCATTGATTAAGAGATTATACTTTTCTTTCAATCTTACCTAATTTTTAAATAAATCCTTCTGTGTATGAATAGCTTTTTTCCTTTCTTCTTTGGCAATACCAAGGGACGCATGGCATCTTAGTTTCCTGAGCAGGAATCAAACCAGCACTCCCTCTACAGGGGAAATGCCGAGTCTTAACCACTGGACTGCCAGGGAAGTCTCATCTTATTTTTAAAAACTTTTCTTCAGTACGTCTGTCTCATTGGAATTTAATTTTGATTTGTCACTTTGCCCAATTTTTAAAATTTATCGTTCCCAATGATATGTTAAGACTCAGAAAGAAAAGTATTGTTGAAGCCTGGCTTTGAGAATTTTAAGCATCACTTTGCTAGCATGTGAGATGAGTGCAATTGTGCGGTAATATGAGCATTCTTTGGCATTGCCTTTCTTTGGTATTGAAATGAAAACTGACCTTTTCCAGTCCTGTGGCCACTGCTGTTTTCCAAATTTGCTGACATATTGAGTGCAGCACTTTCACAGCATCATCTTTTAAGATTTGAAATAGCTCAACTGGAATTCCATCACCTCCACTAGCTTTGTTGATAGTGCTGCTTCCTCAGGCCCACTTGACTTCGCATTCAAGGATGTCTCACTCTAGATGAATGATCACACCATCATGGTTATCTGGGTCATGAAGATCTTTTTTGTATAGTTCTTCTGTGTATTCTTGCCACCTCTTCTTAATATCTTCTGCTTCTTTTAGGTCCATGCGATCCTGAAGCTGCTCTAATTAACAGATAGATAGAGATTAATATAGGTTTTATTCTAAGATGGCAGAAGAGGGGATCATTGAATCTGTCATGTAGTGACCTTTAAAGAAGGGAGGTTTAAAAAAGCAAAGAACCTGGTTTGTTTCTTGAAGATACTATATGTCCAGGCTGACTTACCCTCATCTTCCTTCTGTTCTGTAGTCTTGATGTTACAGCTTGCCAAGGTGAGCCAGAAAATTCTCTTTTTTAGAGACTTGCTCTTTTCCTGCAGAAAAGTTGTAAGATGGAGCCATGTTTTCCCTCTTACAAAGTTCAAGCTCCTGGTGGGAACCAGCAGATAGGAGAGCCCTTATCTGAATTTATATGGGATGGAAAGAGATTTTAGGGACTCTGCCAAAGATAAGATTTTCTTACACCTCATCCTTTTACTCTTGTCCTGGTACCCTCTGGGAAGCTGTCCATTGCCTTCCTGATAGATTACTAGTACTTCATCCAGCCTGATGAGATGGGCACATGATCAGTTGGCTACCCACCTCTGCAGTTCCTCTGTGGTAACTGTCCCTCTGGAGCTTCAGGCATAGGGAATTTCCTGTGAGTTCTCTGTTCTCCTGTGAGTGCCTATGACCACCTCCTTCCTCAGCGGCACCCCCATGACCCTCTGGTGACCTTTCCTTCCTTAGAACTTGTTCTTCATCTTTGATAAACTTTTCCATTGTTTATGACCTCAACTCTTTACTCTGTTCCCTTGCAACAAGATAAAATAGAGCTTGATAATTTCTCAAGAGGAAATTCACCTTAGTCTCTCTTCTGAAGACTTTGGACCTTGATCCCTATATCACACATTAAGTTTATGTGCACATTTATTTCCTTCTGCATTTCAGAAATTCTGAGTCTGTACCTTATTCCTGGGCAAAGTCTCTATCTCGCAGAGAGTAATTGTCTACTAAGGTGACAGTTGGAGAAGGGAATGGCCAGTACAGTGTCTGATAAACAAAAGAAAATGGATTTTTAAGTTTCGATGCTTTAAGTTAAGTTCACAAGAAAAATCAGGATTGAACTTCCCTGGTGGTTCAGTGATTAAGAATCCACCTGCCAAATCAGGGACACAGGTTCGATCCCTGATCTGGGAAGATTCTACATGCCATGGAGCAACTAAACCCATGAACCACAACCAATGAGCCCACACTCTAGAGCCCAGGATCCACAACTACTGAAGCATGCAGACTGACAGTCTGTGTAGCAAGAGAAGCCACCACAATGAGAAGCCTGCACATCATAATAAGAATAGCCCCTGCTTGCTGCAACTACACAAAGCCTGCACAGCAAGAAAGACCCAGTGCAACCAAAAATAAAGAAAGAAATTATTCAAAAAAATATCAGGGTTAACATCTATTGAACACAAAATACATATCAAGTACCTACAGGGTCAGGGGAAGGAAGTGAACATTGAAAGAGTAAGGCAGTATGCCAAAAGATAAAAATTACTATGCCAGAAATGTAAAACAAAGAGACAAAAATCAAAAAAAAAATGGGTGCACTAGGGCGAAGTATCCAGAAAGTTCTGGTAAAGGACTTCACACTTTCAAAAGGGTATCAAGTTAGGTGTCAGTGTAGGAAGATAACTTTAAACACATTTTTCAAGGAAGCTATAGCTTTCAGATGAGTTTTAGCATGTGCAATGGGGACCAACCTAGACCATGTTAAATACTGACTCACACTGAATGATATGCATTTGAGCAAAGAACTGACAATTTTTTATGTATATCATAAAAAAGTCACTTTGGCTGATGAACAGTGATGCGGACAGAAAATATGAGGCCATTAACAGTGTCAAGAAAAGCAATGGGAAAACCATTCTTGGAATCCATGTAGAAGACTCTATGGGATGGGACCTAATTGAAGAGAGTGCTATAGAATTTTCTGATACTTTGTGAGAGAAAGCAAGAGATGAAGGGTAGCTTTATAAAGATGGATTCTATTACAAAATGACTTCTTTGAGACAAATGATCTGAGAGCTAGAGGGACAACCTTGTTAACTTGGGGAAGATTAAACACTGGATTCTAAGGGTGGCAGAAGAGAAAGTTCTGCGTGTAGAGGAATGGGAAGGATTTGCCATATGTCTGAGTTCTCCAGGTTTTTGAATACTAAGAACACATAGTTCTGAATACTAAGATCAGTTTCCTGATCTAGGGAATAGAGGAAATTTCAAAGATGTTCACTCATGTCCTAATAGGACTTCCGTTTATTTTTGAGACACTTTAATTTTTCTTGTCAAAACTGTGTAGATACAGAAGGTCATTGTGCAGACAATCACAATATAATGAGTTAAGGAAAAGTGAGACCTAGTTCGCTCTTATCCTATTGTAAAGTCTTCTACATGGTGCCAGCTCCAAAGGTAGCCTACATTTTATTTGTCTGCCTTATCGTTGTGTGTGTCTTTGTGTGTGCCAATGACAGCTGCTGGCTGTCATTGGCATTCCTTGGCTGTACAGGCATCAACCTGATTTCTGCTTTTTATTCATACACCATTCTCTATGTGTCCATATCTTTCTATGTCAAAATTATTATCTCTTCTAATAGGGACAGTGTCATGATGGGTTAACACCCACCTAATAATTACTTCATTTAAACTTGATATTTTTTTTCTGCAAAGTTGCTTCTTCCAAATAAAGTTACACTCACAGAAATAAGTCAGAGAGAGGAGAAATATTGTATAACAGCCCTTAGATGTCGAATCCAAAGAGAAATGATACAAATGAACTTACATACAAAACAGAAAGAGACTCACAGACTTAGATGACAAATTTATAGTTGCTGGGGTGAAGGGATAGTTAGGGAGTTTTGGAAGGTCATGTACACATTGCTATATTCAAAATGGATAACCAATAAGGACCTGTTGTATAGCACATGGAACTCTACTCAATGTTATGTGCCAGCCTGGATGTGGGAGGGTATGGGGAGAATGGATACATGTAAATGTATGGCTGAGTCCCTTTGCTGTTCCCCTGAAACTACCACAGCATTGTTAATTGGCTGTACCTCAATATAAAATAAAAAGTTTTAAAAAAATAAAGTTACACTCACATATATTGGCAGTTAGGACTTCAACATCTTTTGGAAGAATACAGTTCAACCCATGACCTATGACAGCACTCAGTGTGTTTGAAATGAAATACTAGTTGATGGAAAGAAAGGTGAAAACCTGACAAGAAAGGTATGGAGAGATGAGAAAGTTCTTAGCTTTAATGTTAGTCAAGCATTGTATTCCTGTGTGTGATGCAATTTCAATAACTGAAGCTATATCACTGAGCAAAAGCAGTGCCTCATTTTGCCTAGATTACTTTTTTGGAGGAAGAGGTAAATATCTAAAGAAAGATCTTATATATTGTACAATGAAAATAAGAAAAATGCAGTGAATGTATAGTAAGCGATTAAGGCAATTTTGCTATAGACAAGTTACAGTGTCTCCTTCTGATAAGAAAGCACGTAAAGGAAAATGTAATGAAATGTAAGTATGAGTTATGTTGACATCATGGGTGGATTACTCTATGCAGAGGTAAGCAGGTGTAAAATCTGTGAGCAGCAGTGGGCTCTATGGATGTGCCTTAACCATGGGGAAAAAGAGCAGGCTAGATAACAGTATGCCAAGTGAAAGAATCCAGACTGCAAAGATCGTTTATTAAGGTTTTCATTTTTATGAATTGATCAAAAAGGAAATCTATAAAAATGTGAAGAAGATCGGTGATCATCTAAGGCTCAGGTCAGAATGAGGATGACTGTTATAGTATTAGATTTGTTTTCAAGTGATGGAAATGCTCCGTATTTGCTTGTGGGTCAGAAACGTAGCCATGTGGAAAACTACCTTTCTCTCTCTCTCCTTCAATCTACAACCATTAAAACATTCACAGCTTAACAAAGGGGCCTCCATCCAACACCGTGTGACACTGAAGAATTCTGAACATGAAAGATGGGTGGCCTGGAACACACAGTAGGTGGAACCAAGGGAACAGTGGGGATGGGGCCTGAGATCCCAGGCTTCTGACATGGAAGCTGAGCCCACTGCCTCAGAGGAGCCAGCAGCAGCAGGCAAGGCAGCGCACATGACTGGCATCGTGCATGGGCACACAAACCCTGCTTCCAAAGAAACCTGACAGTAGTGTCCATGAAGACCGGGCCCACACCCTCACCCTTCCTGCTGCAGAGGCGTAGACCACCCCAGCTCCTGCACCCTCATCCACAGTGGTGGGGCCCTTGAACCTTACAACAAAGGTCAAGGTGTGGATGGGCTGCTCAATCCAGATCCTTCCAGCTCTCCCCCTCTTCCCCACAATGGAACCTTTTTCAAGGGATCTCAGATGTAAGAAAAGAGTCCACTATCCTGATGAAGACAACAACTCTGGCACAAACAAGGCAGCAACGACACTGCTGTCACAAGAAAGAGTGATGAAAGTGTGGAACAACCCACACCTCTTACAGAGATGGTGAAAGCTGCAAAGTGCCAACTTTCAAATACAACCAGAGTATCTAGTAACTGCAGATACTAGAAGCCAAAAGCTTATGTGATGTTGCCACCTACTGGTAAATAACAGGAAATAGACTATCTTGAATCTGTCATTTAATTTCAAAAGTGCAAGCAAAGAAAAAATGTATCAAACAATATGAAGAACTACAGTAACACTACACCACAAAAAGAATAAGATAATTTTATAGATGCCAAATGTAAAATAACTGGTAGTCCACTGGGTAAAAGTCTGACTTTTAATTCAAGGGTCCCAGGCTCAACCCCTGGGCTCATCAGGGAACTAGGATCCCATGTCTGGAAGCAAATGAGCCCGTGTGCCACAACTACGGAGCTTGCCTGCTCTAGAACCCATGCTCCAAGACAAAAGAAGCACTTGACTACTGCAACTAGAGAGAGCCCAGATACCACAGCAAAGGGGCCGAGCACCACAAGGAAGACCCAGCATAGCCAAAAATAAATAAATAAATAAACAGCATAGTGTGATCGAACTGTTAGAGAATTCAAAATAGTTGGTCATGAAGAAATTCAAAAAGTTACAAGAAAACTCAGAAAGGTAATTTAATAAGCTGAGGAATAAAATTAAAGAACCCGAAGGAATACTTTACCAAAGAGACTGAAACGCTAAAGAAGATCCAAACAAAAATTCTAGAGCAGAAGAATACACTAAACGAGATGAAGAATTCATTAGAAAGCATTTAAAATAGACCAGATCATAGGAAGAAAGAATTAATGAGCTCACAAATAGAAATCTAGGAATGATACAAGTAGACGAGGAAAGAGAAATAACATATAAAAAAGATGAGGAAATCCTACAAGAATTACTGGAAACGTTTAGAAAGGGCACCATTAGCATAATGGATATCCCATTAGGAGAAGAGAGGGAAAAGGAAGAAGAAATGCTATTTAAGAAGTAATAGCTGTGAATTTCCCAAACTGGGGGTAAGAACTTGATATACAAGTCCATGAGTTAAGAGAACATCTAAAGACCCCAGTGCAAAAAGATCTTTTCCAGGACAAGATAATAAAATTCTCAAAATTCAATACAAAGAAAGAATTTTAAAGGCAGTCAGGGCAAAACAGATGGTAACCTACAAAGGAGCTCCTACTGGACCGTCAGCAGATTTTCAGCAGAACGCAACAGGCCAGGAGGGAGTAGAATGAAAAACACTCAAAGATAAAACTTGTCACTCAAGAATACTCTATCCAACAGAGTTATTATTCAGATATGGCAGGGAAATACTTACCCAAGCAAGCAAAAGCTGAAAGAGTAAATGAACCCTAGACCTTCCTTACAAGAGATGCTAAAAGGAGATCCTCTAGCAGAATCAAAACTTCAAAAGAAGGTAATTTAATACACAAAACATTCAGCAAGGTGATAAAGAGACAGAACCAGAAAATTACAAAGAGCTCTTTTTATCCTGTCATTAATCTACTCTTGTTGTACCACAATGTTGTGATAACTTCAGGTGAACAGGAAAGGGACTCAGCCATACATATACATGTATCCATTCTCCCCCAAAACCCTCTCTCATCTAGGCTGGCATATAACATTGAGTAGAGTTCTGTGTGCTATACAATAAGTCTTTGGTTATCCACTTTGAACACAGCAGTGTAAAACATCATTTTAATAATCTAATTTTCTTTACTTAAACATCCTGACCCAGTGCCTAAAGATTTAAAAAAAAGATAACTTCAAAAAAAATATTTAAAATAACTGAGTGTTTGAAGTTTGGATAGTAATAGCAATATAATAACAATTAGTATTATAGCAGCATTAGGCTGCATCCTCCAGCCTGCAAGCCCTGTACTTGCCAAGTCTCAAGACCAGAGAGAAAGCCCAAAGTCAATGACAGAGACATGTTGAATCGACAGAGGAAACCTTATGTGTGTGAAGCAAGGTCCTGGAGCAACTTCCACTGTCTGCAGCAGACAGAGAACAGAACACAGCAGCAGTCTTGCTGTTGGACAGAACAGCCAACAGCAGTGTTGAGGAGCTAGGGAAGCTGTCTCAGGGGTGAAAGTGAAGTGTGTCTGACTCTTTGGGACCCCATGGAGTATACAGTCCATGGAATTCTCCAGGCCAGAATACTGGAGTAGGTAGACATTCCCTTCTCCAAGGGACCCTTCCAACCCAGGGATCCAACCCAGGTTTCCCACACTGCAGGTGGATTCTTACCAACTGAGCCACTAGGGAAGCCCAAGAATACTGGAGTGGGTAGCCATTCCCTTCTCCAGTGAATCTTCCTCACCCAGGAATCGAACTGGGATCTCCTGCATTGCAGGTGGATTTTTAACGAGCTGAGCTACCAGGGAAGCCTTAAAGATAGAGCACCCTTAATATTGGTTTCTTGGTTACCAGGGAGACCAGCAGAGGGGCTAAGGACCTTCATGGGGTAAAATCTTCCCTTTGAAAAACTAGCATGGTGGAGTCATTCTGATCTAAGGATTAGAGCAATCACTAGCCAGGGCCAGGGGGAAGGAAGTACACAGGTTTTTACTGATTAGGCTCTAAGTTTAAGAGGGAAGATCAGTCATGTGTGTAGAGTGTAAGTAAAGCAGGGACTGTTAGAGCAGAGGATAACACAGAGAGAAAGTCTGCTCATACAGGCAACCAATGATTATTTAGGCCATGAAATGTCTTGAGAAGTTTCTAAAGCACTTCCCAAATGCAATTATTATCCTTGACAAAGTGAAAAAAAAATAAGTCAAAGGAAGTTTAAGGTCACCTGCCCAAAGTCATATAATTAGCAAGCATTCAAATTAGATTTTGAATTGAAATTTGCCTAACTCACAACCACTTAGGGAGAAAAAAGCAATATTTGTACTCTCTTTTAAAAAGTTTTGCTAATTATATATATTTTCAAAATTGTTTGAAAACAAGTCCATTTTGTAGAGAAAAATTATGATTTTTTTCTAGTATAGAATAAAGGGTTAGCTGATTCTTAATCTCACCTTTTATCATTATACTCCCCTGACTAAGTTTATTTATCTTTACAATTAGTGACAAACAAACAAAAAACCAAAGACATAGCATGTAATAGAATTTCTGGAAAGTTTCTACTTCCCAGACTTTTATATGATAAATGCTTCATAAAGAGAATTCCCTCTCCCAATAATTTTTCTCTTTTAAAAGAAATCCAGGAATTGTCTCAAAAACATGACTAGAGAAAGCATTTACATAAATCTTTTTTGTTTGCTTCGGTTTTGGTTTGGATTTTGCTCAGGTCATCCACAGAGAATCAGCTTGAAATCTTTGTGTACTTCTCCGTGTTTCTCACCTAGACATGATACAGAGCAGTTTATGCCACACAAATCTTTTCTTCTGTCCCTTGGGTTCCTATAAACAGAGGTGCTATCCAGCTCCTTGAGAACTTGTAGAAACCTATATAAATCCTACTCAGCAGGATAAGAAGTTGTACAGAAAGCTGAAGGCACTGGCAAGAAGATACAGGTAAAATAACATAGTCATAAAATACCAGAAAAATGGGATAGAAAGTAAGACTAAACAAGGAGAGTTATTTCTATGAACTGCACAAACATATAGGTATTACTGTTACTAAACTCAGGTTTGGTTGCTCTCTGCTCAAAAGCCAGTACTCAAGAGACAAGTCTTGCATGGACAGGAAAGTTTGCTTTATTGTGGAGGCTGACCACCTGGGGAGAAGGTGACTAGACTCACGTCTAAGAAGGATCTCTGAAAATTCTACTTGACCATAAAAGTTTGTAAAGGGAGAAAGAAGTTAGTTGCAGTTAATAATCTGAGAAAGGGGTCAGAGTCTTTGTTATCTTCCACTGTGTGCAGACTTTGTTCTGCACAATAAATCGCTGATTTATTGGTGATGAGGGAGGTGTTCCGGGACTCATGCTTAGCATGACGCTATCATCCTCCACCGGGGTAAGGGCCTTAGTTCTTGCAGAACAACTCAATGGTATTGTCATGTTTCTCCCTTGATGAAGAACCGCACTCCTGCTTTATCATTGTGCTATTGTTTCTTGATTTCTCCTTTGTTTCTTCAGTCCCTCACTGTTCTGGTTAGCAACTGCTTGAATCTGCCTTTTGGAACTCAGGAAAGGTCTTATGAGGCTGCAAGAAGTCATTTCCTACAGACAAGAATCAGGGACATGAAAACGATTTGTACCCACATGGTGCCCATGGGGTTCTGCTTGGGTTCATTACTAAAGAGAGAAGTGAAGGAAGCATAGGGATGACTGAGCTTGGAAGACCATGGTCTACAAATGCATAAAAATTATGCCAAGGCACTGATTACTGAAGGAAACGTTTTATGGGTAACACTATTTTGGGAGGAAGGGCACCAAGGAAAATATTTATTAATGATGAAAAAGCTGCTTGATCTCTAAGTATAGAGAGAGGATGGTAATGAATCTGCAGAGATTTTGGCTTCCATCATCTGGGACTTCTTCCCTTCCTGTTCTCTTCTGCCTCCCCAATCTATTAGTCTTCATATCAGTTAAGAAAACATCTATTATGACCTTCAGTCACTTGGAGATTGCTGAGTAGCAATTTTCATTTTCTGATGGAGGACAGAAATAGCAAGATTTGAGCTTTTCAACTGTAAGATTAGAGAAAGCACAAGGAATTTTTACCAGCTAGCAATGTTACAAAACAAACATATGAAATAGTTTATCCAAACAACAGTAGGGGAATAAAATGATTTTTCCTTTATTCTTCTAGGTTCTTGACAAAACCTCCTCTGTAATAAAAGACAGATTAACAGAGGGAAACAAACAGAAGTTTAAGAACATGCATACTTCCTGTATACATGAGACACACCAAGGACTGAGTAATTCATAGAAATGGCATAAGCCATCACCTTAAATATCTCTGCAGCTCAAGACAAAGAAAGATTACCCGGGTACTGTTGATAGGTTACAGGGAAAGCACAGTAAACAAGATTAGAAGACAAGGTCAAAAATGACTATGGGGCAGAGGATGAGATGTTTGGATAGCCTCACAGATTCTATGGACATGAACTTGAGTGAACTCCAGGAGATGGTGAGGGACAGGAAGGCGTGGAATGCTGCAGTCCAAGGGATCAAAAAGAGTCGGACATGATTTAGCAACTCAACCACAGCAGAAGTTGTTATGCAGATATAGGTCCTAGCCTTGTCTAACGGTAAGAGTTTCCAGAGATTCGCTCATCCTCCTCTTCTCATACAGAGAGGAAGATACCTTTACAAAGGGACTGTCCCTCACAAATGTAAATATCTCTTCCAGAAGTGCAACTGTTACCGAGTCCAAGCTCACTCTGCTCGCTGTGCTCCAGGCCAATGAATCTGAGAGACAAGGTGTTGAGGCAAGAAAGAAACTTTAATTGGAGAGCCAGCAGACCGAGAAGATGGCAGGCTAGAGCCTCAAAATAACCATCTTATTGGGGTCTGGAAGCCAGATTCTTTTATAGACCAGAGAGAAAGAAGCAATGAAAGTCAAAAGGCAGAATAAAGGAGGAGATGCAGTGAGGAAGAAAAGTAAAAGGGTCTTCAGTCTTGCAAAACATCTCAAAGGGAATGCCCAGCTTTCTGAAGGGGTGTGTTAATCTCTTCTATTCACAGGTGGGCAGGGACTAGCTATCTCCATGAGCTGAACAAAGACACTTTAGTTTACAGTCAAGCAGAGGGGTAGGGTCCTTCAGGCAAGCCATTGAATACAATTATAATAATAAAAGCAAGTCAAAAAAACAGTTTCCAACATGGAGTCAAAATTGGCTTCCTCCCTGCAAGATAACTATTACCGGATTTTCAGAGCTTGTACCGTGTCTGCAGTGTTTTGTTTTTGTTTTTAATAAATAATCAGCTCAAACAGGCATGTTTGGGGTGGAAATTTTGCTTTCCTGCACATCAGTCAATATGAAATTTTAAAGCATTTCTGCAACCTATTGCCTGATGTAAAGGATCCAACTGCTTTCTGCACCAAGAGTGTTTTTGCTTTAATCTAATCCTATGAGGCTGTTCCCACAGGAATACTCCCGTTTATTCTTGCAGTTTATTCCAGAAAGTATTTCTTAATCTTTTAATACATGTTATTTTGACAGATATCTGAGTACTGAAGTTTTACAAATTTAGTTTATCTAATGTCCTTTTCTGACCTCTCTGCCAATATATATCATCCCTAAAAGCCTGTAAAGGGCTTCCTTGGTGGTTCAGATGGTAAAGAATCTGCCTGCAATGTGGGAGACCCAGGTTCAATCCCTGGGTCAGGAAGATTCCCTTGGAGAAGGGAATGGCTACCCACCCCAGTATTCTTGCCTGGGGAAATCCATGGACAGAGGATCCTGACAGGCTACAGTCCATGCGGTTGGGTCACAAAGTGTTGGACACCACTGAACAAGAAACACTTTGACTTTCACTAAGAGCCTGTAAAAGTTGTTTTTTTTTTCCTCAAGATTCCTAGGATCTGAAGACAGACATTATCTTTCCTCACACTTTGCCAGAGTTCCTTCATTTCTTTGTGATTTCATTGGCTCATAAGACCCAACAGGAACTGTTGTCTAAAAAAGAAATACACAAAGTGAGAGTTATGAGTAAAGTTTTATTTGGGGCAAAAGGAGGACTGTAGCCCAGGAGACAGCAATTTCAGATAACTCTGAGAAACTGTAATCTACAGGACTCTAGTGGGCTTTCCTTGGACAGACCCTTCCCCCGTTCTCTGTTTTAGCTCCTCTCTGAAGTACCTAGATAACAGTATCAAAGGCACATTTCCTGTATTGTTTTACTGCTGTGAAAACCCCTCACCAAACAGAAGGTGTTAACTACTTGATGACCATGAGCCTATAGCCCCAGGCCTATTGGAGCCTAAGTGCTGCTAAAGTTAACCCCTGTGACACCACCCTGTTCCTCACCATCAGCCAATCAGAAAATCCTGCGCTTGCTGATCCTACCCTGCAACACCCCTTTCCTTACCTGGTTCTTAACAGCACTTTGCTAAAACTCTGTGGGGAGCTCGAGGATTTTTAGGGTTTTGGCCACCCCAGTCTCCTTGCATGGCCCTGCAATAAATCTTTTTTTGCTCCAAACTCTAGCATTTTGGTGTGTTTGCCCTCTCTGTGCATTAAGCACACAAACTTGCACTAACGAGTTTTGCAAATCAACCTAGGAATCCGTATCTGTGGCAGGTCGACCCCGGGCACTGCAGCAGTCCCTTTCCTGAGCTCCCAGCAGCTACTGGAGCCCATTTCTCTCCAGGAATCTCAGAAGAACCGTCCCCAACAACTGCTGACCGCCCACTGCATGAGGCTATTTGGAACTGAGAAACGTCTGGAGCTTTTGTCCACATTAGTTGTCCTTGGGGGTGAGTTGCTCCAGCTGGTGCAGGCTGGGAATTCTGTCCACTCCATTTGGACTGCTTCCTTTGTGGGAAGTCAGCCACTGAGTCTATTAGGAGGCCTCTATCTGAGAGTGGAAGTTAAATCTTAGACTACACCTCTGATTTTGTCTGTGTGACTGTAGCTTAGTTGTTGTTTGTGGTTTTATGTGTATCATTTTAGGGTGTGTTGACTTAAGAAAATGCAGTGTGAGAGTTGCAAGTTAAGTTTTATTTGGGACAAAATGAGGACTGCAGCCTAGGAGACAGCACCTCAAGTAGCTCTGAAAAACTGCTCCAGAGAGGCAGGGGGAAATTCAGTGTATATGTGATTTTGGTGGGAGGGGAGTATATGCAATCAAGCATGTATTTTTTTCAGAAGGTTTCTGCTGGTCATGAGGAACAGTCATCACCATGAAGGACTTTAGTGCTTTTCTAGATATGAGGAGATACAAGAATTGGGTTCTTATAATCAGTTTCTGAGAATATCTAATTTGAAAACCTGTCCGGCCAGTTTTTCCTCTAGCACAGAATGCCTCATTTCTGCTCTCCACCCTGAGCTCAAGGGGTACTGAAAATCAGCAGCTGCAGCAGCACATGATTTAATCTTTTTAAAGATAGAGGGCAAGTGTCAATTTGTCAATTTGTGGTTGATAGGTGAGCCACTTGTGGTCCGTTCTCTTTGGGAGCCAGGTCACTCCAGAGCCTCCATCTTGGGAATGAAAGTGGAATTTCCAGACTAAGCCTTGCCTGACTCTGTTGTTTGTACTTGTATGTGTCTTAGTACTTGCATTGGCCAGTTGAGATGTCTTTGGTGAATAAAGGGGCTATTGTGTGAGGAGACCAGGGTATTCTTCCCTGTTGCGTTGGTTCACCTGGGGTGGTGATCTCAGTGAGCAGCAATGAGTGGCAGCATGGAGCACGATCTAATTCCCTGTCTAGGAATTGAATCTGGATAGCTTGGGTGAATAGGAATCCTAGCCACCAGACTAGCAAGGACTAGAGGCTAGAAACTTATTTTCCCTGGATCTTTGTCCCCAGTGAAAAATGCATTTATCACGGAGGCAGAAACCGTAAATGCAGGTACAAAGTTTATTATTAGAGACACAGCACACCAGCAAGTGGGAGAACACATAGAGAAATAGTCTGTTTAGTTGAGAGAGGCAAAGGCAGAGATGCACACCCAGAGAGAGTGTGGGCATCCACCCTAGTGAGGAGGAGGAGCCCGGTAAAGAGACAATAAGTCGTTTATATAGGTCAGTTCTTCAGGGTGTTTGTCTTCCTTCAGGCCAATTATCTGCTTTCTTTTTCCCACATCTGACCTGCTCTGGGACTCTCCCCTGGGGTGTGCATACACCCCTCAGTCAAGACGAATCAAGTGAAGGCTTCTGGGAGGAACAAGACTCGTTATGGCTTGACAGTAATCTCTTGACTTTTGGCCCACAAGGAGACTTTCTGCGCATGTGTAGTGTCTCCCTTATCCCAAAAGAAAGAGGAGGGAGATCCCTTAAACCTTTCCTCAAACAGGGTTTTGCCCCCTCTTTGTCCTTGCCATTACTGTTACTTTCCGGTATTTACAAGAGACAAATACTGGCTATTTCCTCTGCTTCTGTTGTTACTTCCATTTTGGAGAGCAAACAGGAGGCTGATTATAAATATCTTAACTGGAGCCCATCTCATCTCTTGTCCCAGGAAATGCAACAGGAGGCTAGTTGTAAATGTCTAACCTGGAGCCCATCTATTTCCTGCATCAGTGGAACTTTGGTCTCCCTTTTGAACTAGCCATGGTCATTCTGCAGCTTCATCTCTGATGGGGCATTGGTTGGGGTTGTCCCCTTTTGGACTGACTGGGCATTTGTTGGGAATTTTCCTTTTTTAGGGCTAGGCAACTCTGACCCTGAACAACCATTCTGAATTGCTGTTTGCTTGATATTTGCTAATGGTGACCATGAAAATTAAGTGTGGATGATCAGAGCTCTGGCGGTCTTACAGTCCCTTGGAGTACTTTTGCAAATTTAAGAGATCCTTTAGCTACGCTCCCTAAATGAAAAAAATGACTCAGTGCTCCCCTAGATCTGCAGGGCAAAGGCCTCTATTGGCTTGTCTATTATATCAGAATGGATCTTTTGCAATTGCTTTTATCTTGCAGGGGGTGGGGAGGGTGGGGGTTGGGGGTGGTATTGGGTGTGAATGGATGTCTCAGTACCCGAGTCCAAATCCCTTACTCTCTTCCTGGTTTTGTTAAGAGTGACTTGAGAGTGTGAGCAGATGATATGTATTACTGTCTATTATTGTTACTTGTTTTTTTTTTTTTTTTTTTTTAAACTGAGGTGAATATTTGGAAAGTGGAAAAAAAGAGTTCCCTGAATATAGCTCAAGATGGCTGGGTTTTGTATAAGTAGAAAAAAAATGTGCATTTTTATCCACCTGTGCCTTTGAGATGTAAATGATCTACCTAGGCCCTCTGGAGCTTATCTAATCAATCTGTGTTGCTAGGAACTGAAGAAAAAAAACAGATGTAGAAATAACTTTAAAAAAACCCCTCAAAACAGCTGGGAATGCTTCCTCAGCCAAGCTTTACATCAGTTTCATAAGAGATCATCAAGAAAAAACAGTAAAACCATAGTTATCTAAGCAAGCACATTTAATGTATTGCAACTATTCTTTGTAAGCTAGTAAATTTATAGTGCTGTTGTTGTTTAGTCACTAAGTTGTGTCCAACTCTTGTGCCTCCATGGACTGTAGCCTGCCAGGCTCCTCTGTTTGGAATTTCCCAGGCAAGAAGACTGGAATGGGTTGCCATTTCCTTCTCCTAGGGATCATTCTGACCCAAGGATAGAACCTGCATCTCCTATGTTGCAGGCAGATTCTTGACCACTGAGCCGTATAGAACTTTGTTGTTATTCAGTCGCTCAGTCGTGTCCGACTCTTTGTGACCCCGTGGACTCCAGCGTGCCAGGCTTCCTTGTCCTTCGCCGTCCCCTGGAGTGTGCTCAAACTCATGTCCCTTGAGTCGGTGATGCTATCCAACCATCTCGTCCTCTGTCGTCCCCTTCTCCTCTTGCCTTCAATCTTTTCCAGCATCAGGTTCTTTTCCAATTAGTCGACTCTTCACATCAGGTGGCAAAGTATTGGACACCTAGAACTTTAAGCAATTACAATTCAAATATTTAAAAAGTTAGACAAAACGAGTTTCAAGTTCACATGGGAGGGGAAATACTATGTTGTTGATATTTGGTATTAAGGTTAGTTTGTTGATTTAATTAATTAGGTCTAATTAATTAATTAGGTCTTTAGCGTCATCAACTTTCATGCTTTTACAAAGTAACATTTTCACTGAGCCTAGGTTTAGTAGAAGTTAAAGGAAATCTTGTGATATCTGTTGCAAATCTGTCAGTGAGAAAAATAACTTGGTGTGGTGAAATTTTTGAGTTAATTAAACCATAAGAATAATTATGTTCTGAAAATTATTTAAAATAATCTCTCCAGATTTTGGTAAAAATTACTTGCCCTCTTGGTTTTCATTAGAAATTAAGGTGTTTAAAAGTTAGGGATTCTAATTTAAATACGTAATTAAAGTTACTAGACATATTTATTCTTGCCTGGAGAAGAATAACATGGACAGAGGAACCTGGTGGGCTACAGTCCATGGGGTTGCAAAGAGTCGGACAGGACTGAGCGACTAACACACATACACACACATTCTAATTAAATTTCTTTTGACTTCAGCTTGCTCTGGGATGCTTCAGAGGGCCCCTAAGTCATTAGATATTCCTTGCCAGGCAAATACTGGAGTGGGTTGCCATTCCCTTCTCCAGGGGATCTTCCAGACCCAGGGATCAAATCTAGGTCTCCCACATTTCAGGCAGATTCTTTTCCATCTGAGCCACCAGGGAACCTCAGCACATTGAGTGGCCTGCCAGTGAAATCATCACCAGATTTGGGAATGAGCATTGCTAGCACCACAGGATGAAATGGTCATGAAATAACCCCTAAGCCAGGATGAAATTTATACATATGACAGGGCCTTGACAGCTGGAAACTGACATTTGCTCTCTACCTCTACAAGGATTAAATCATGAGCCACTGCAGGTGCTGACCTTGAACATCCCCTGAAAGGAGTTTCAGTGTGGAGATTAGGAATGGGGCACTCTGTGCTCAGGGGTAAAACTAGCAAAACAGGCTCTCAAATAGAAATTTTAAGAAGATTTTTATGAGCCTAGATCATTGCATCTTCTCATATCTAAAAAAGCATTAAAATCACTAATGATGATGCCTTTTTTGGCCATTTAGGAGAGAAATGCATTTCTCCAGAGAAGATATACAGATAAAAGTACATTGTTAATTTAAAAATACTTGTAAGCTTCTGACTCTTAATTTATATAGAACTTTCCATGTTTTCTATATACTTGATGCTTTCCATACAAGCTGTTCTCTCAATACTGAAAGGGAATTATTGAAATCTGCAACTGCTACTATTGAATCATCTCCTTCATCAATGTCTTAGAGTTTTCAGAGGAAAGGTCATCACCTCTTTGCTTAAGTTTATTCCTAGGTATTTTATTATTTTTATGTGACTATACATGGGATTTTTTTAAAATTTCTCTTTCTGATAGGTCATTATTAGTGTATAGAAAAGCAACAAATTTCAGGATATTAATCTTGAATCCTGAAACTTTCCTGAATTCATTTATTAGTTCTAGTCATTTTTTTGGTGGAGACTTTAGAGTTTTTTATATAATTAGTGTGGTCATCTGCAAGTAGTGTTGGTCGCTCAGTCATGTCTGACTCTTTGTGACCCTAAGGACTGTAGCCTGCCAGACTCCTCTGTCCATGAAATTCTCCAGGCGAGGATGCTTGAGTAGGTAGACATTCCCTTCTCCAGGGAATCTTCCCAACCCAGGGACTGAACTCATGTCTCCTGCATTGCAGGCAGATTCTTTACCACTGGGCCACCAGGGGAGCCCTGAGAATCTTATAAATAATTGTAAATTTTTACATTTGTGAGGAAAGGTAAGCCTGGTACCCCCTATGCTGCCATCCTAATGTTTCTTCCTTAAACCCTCTGTTTAGATTCACCTTTGTGTTTGTTGATACTATTCTCATTGCTAGCATATAATTTGTCAATGATAATTAGTTGAATGATGTTATCTAATATTTTGAGAATTTTTCTCAAGACTGATTCTCTTTTCATCTGTTTCTATATTTTTTTTAATGTATTTGATATGTGTGATCTTATGAGTATATACAGCATATCTCTTCCTACAATCCTCAGGCATGTCACATCTTCAGATTTCTACCAATGTCCTTGGCATATTTCCAGGCCAAGGTGAAACCTGAATTTGCATACTCAAGACTTCCCAGAAACTCTAACTGCTCTGATGTCCTCACTTCTTTACCCCCACCTCTGCATTGCTCTGGGTATCATTGGGTCCATGAAGTTATCTGCATCTGATTAACTGAATGGAAGAGGAGACAGGCTTCTGAAGGAGGATCTCAAATACGTGAAGTTCATCTCTATTCTTTGTATTTCAGAGGCATGATATTTGTAAGTCACTATTTCTAGTTGCACATCTGATAGAAGGTTTGCTCCCTCCATACACACAAACACGTTGTCATATATTATATCATGATGATAGAAATAATTGCAAAGGTAAAGCAAATGATGGCAGTGGTTACACTGTAAACAGCTTAGTTAGAGCAAGTCTTTGTGATGAGAGAATATGTAAGGAAAGGGTTTATTGAAGTATGACAGAGAGTCATATCAAAGTCAGGGCTACCATTCCATGTGAGAAGAGCAGGTATGTATGCCCAAAGGCATAAGTGGTTTCAACCTATTCATACTGAGGATAATTTTGGGGCATAGGATTTTGGGGCATAGGAATGAAAAAGCAGGATAGAAGGTGAGTCATACAAGTATCTTGGTAGAAAATGTCTCAGATCATCCTTTTGTTTAGTAAAATTAAATAAAAAAATCATTACATACATAAAGATGGAATTTGTCATGTGATATGAATGAGTGAAGTGCTTAAAATTATCATGAAATGTTCTTTTCACCAGGTCATCAATCTCTTTCCTTTGTTTTTTTCACATTTTCTTTTGCGTCCTTCAGTAACTTGGTTTTGGACAGTACTAGAGGCCCTGGGACTGCAAGGAGATCCAACCAGTCCATCCTAAGGAGATCAGCCCTGGGTGTTCATTGGAAGGACTGATGTTGAACCTGAAACTCCAGTACTCTGGCCACCTCGTGTGAAGAGCTGACTCATTGGAAAAGACCCTGATGCTGGGTAGGATTGGGGGCAGGAGGAGAAGGGGACGACAGAGGATGAGATGGCTGGATGGCATCACCCACTCAATGGACATGGGTTTGGGTGGACTCCGGGAGTTGGTGATGGATAGGGAGGCCTGGCGTGCTGCGATTCATGGGGTCGCAAAGAGTCGGACACGACTGAGTGACTGAACTGAACTGACCTGTGACTTTTTGACTCATATTTTCTTTTTTCTCAGTAGGATGTGAATGGCATCATGAAAAGCTACATATAGGAAGCCAGAGATGGTCCTTTTATACTGGTAAAATAATTTAAAAAAGAGTTATCTGGTGGGCAATTAAGATAAAACAATGCTCAAGGCAGAAAAATAGAGTATATATTTAGCTTAGATTTCTGTTCACAAATTATGGCTAGATTGTTCTGTAAACTTTGAAAGGACCACATTCTATGGTAGAGAATTTTGGTCATAGGAAGTTGAAGAGTTTGGGTCAGGACCAGTATTAGGGATAAGATATTGAAGTATCAAAACCCTGTGACTTCATAACTTTAACTCACGTTGTGTGTTGCTATGTAACTCAGGTTCCCATATTTAGTATGCGCTTGGCTTATCATGTGAAGGTTGAGTCTTTACCTGTGAAGCACCTAGAATTAGAGACAACTCCTTTATGTTTAACTTTCTGCTCTGGGAATGAAAGAGATACAGTCTTCCTTTATCATTCTCTTTAGAGTCCCCAAAACAGACTTGAATCTTAAGGAATATTTTGGCCTTGCTGCAAAGAGTTGATTCATCTTGGTCACATAATTTAGGGGCCAGAATGGAACAGTGCCATCCATGTTCTGAATTTGCACACCAATGTGTCAGCATCAGACTCTTTACAAACACATGAGATTCAGACCACTGTCATTTAGTGTTCATAATGTCTTCTTTTCCAGTGGTTTGTAATTATTCCCAGCGATCATGAAATATGCTGTTCTGAGAACCTCCCTATAAGGGAGCTGCCTTTGAAGATTTGGGGACTCTAGACTGTGTTCTCATACCAGATATGTCACAAACACCCAGGAGCCTGATCCAACGACATCACATTCTGACATCTTCCTGGGAACACATATCTATGCAGTGATTCCACAAATTAGGTTTTCTAGGTACCAAAGTTTTGTTAAATTTATCATTTCATATAATTTCATATGATCCCAAGGATGAAGACAGGGAGAGGTTAATGATTTCATTTTGAAAAGAAAACTGTCTTTCTGACAAGTAAAGATTATCTCAAATCACCCAAAGGGAACTGGGACATGAGCACATTTCTTCTGACTCCAAGGTCAGGCATCCACTCTTCCCTTTCCAAGCGTTTCCAAGAAGACAGTTCAAGTGCATGAATGGAGTAGAAGTATTGCAAGTCAGTGGCTTTAGAGGGACAAAAACCCAACAGTGTGGGGATCAATTTTTGTTTTCTCCAGGAATGAGACCTTGACTCTGAAGTAGCCAGAAACTTTCCCAAAGGAACAGAGGAGAGTGTTTCGAGCTCCTGATTTGACAGACATACTCTGAGTGTTTAATGGTGAGGCATGCTGCCCCAGAGGGTGTCTGTGGGATTCGTGTGATGGAGAAAAACTGAGGACAAGACTCCATTTCTAAGTGTGGGTAGGGAGAGGGAAGCCAGACACTGTGTCCTGATGATATGATCGTTTTTATGGGGAGTGACCAGGAAGTTGGTTCATCCTCTCTTTCACCAGTTCACTACTTCACCATAGCCCCTCCCCTAATCTGGAAAAAAATAGATTATAGTGCTGATTCCTTTGCTTATATTTAATATTGTGGATTTTTTTTTTAAATCATTTCAGAGCTGACAGATGTGTAACGCTACTGGGGTAAGGAGACATCACAATATTATCAAGCCACCTTGTTCTCAGCATCTTTCAGAATTTTTCATTTTCTAGTTGGTCTCGTTTTGAGATCCATGTTTTTCCTCCCAACACAACAAACATTGTCTTTCCACTGAAGTTATCCTATAGATCCCGCTCAAAATGTCTCAAATAAAACTACATCATCGCGCTAATCCAAAAGTGAAAGTGAAAGTTGCTCAGTCCTATCCGACTCTTTGTGAGCCCATGGACAATACAATCCACGGAATTCTCCCGGCCAGAATACTGGAGTGGGTAGCCTTTCCCTTCTCCAGGGGATCTTCCCAAGCCAGGGATCGAACCCGGGTCTCCCACATTGCAGGTAGATTCTTTACAAGCTGAGCGACAAGGGAAACCCGCCCTAACTCAACACAACCCAGCTCAGCTCTATAATTTTACCGTAGTTCATGTGACCCTCCATCCCTGGTGGCTCAGATGGTAAAGCGTATGTCTACAATGCGGGAGACCCGGGTTTGATCCCTGGGTCGGGAAGATCCCCTGGAGAAGGAAATGGCAACCCACTCCAGTGCTATTGTCTGGAAAACCCCATGGACGGAGGAGCCTGGTAGGCTACAGTCCATGGGGTCGCAAAGAGTCAGACACGACTGAGCGACTTCACTTTCTTTCGCTTTCACGTGACCCTCCATCCTCCCACAGGCAAATCAAACATTGCCATTTCTGTGGATCAGAACGTTTCTGCACAACAGGAGATACACATATCAGTGGGATATAACTGATCACCAAGGACATAACTGATTGCCCAAAATAATCCCTGGCACTTGTGGTCAATTAATCTATGGCAAAAGAGGCAAGCGTATGCAATGAAGACAAAAGCAGTCTCTTCAATAATTGGTGCTGGGAAAAACTGGAAAGCTTACGTGTAAAAGAATGAAATTAGAACACTTTCTCATATACAAAAATAAACTCATAATGGATTAAAGACTAACAATGAGACTTGAAACCATAAAAATATCAGAAAAAACATAGAACACTCTGACATAAATTGTAGTGATATTTTGGGGGGATCTGTTCTGGGGCTTCCCAGGTGGCACAGTGGTAAAGAATCTTCCTGCAATGCAGGAGACATGGGTTCAATCCCTGGGTGGGGAAGATCCCTTGAAGTAGGAAATGGCAACCCTCTCCAAGCTAAGGCGTTAATATCCAAAATGTATTACTATTAATATAAGCAGCTCATATAACTCAATATCAAAACAATCCAATTAAAAAGTAGGCAGAAACTATTTTCAGTGCAGCAAAGGAGATAGAACAGACTTGTGGACACTGGGGAGGGCGAGAGTGAGATGAATAGCAAGTGGCATTGAAACATATACATTACTATATGTAAAATAGAAGGCTACTGGGAATTTGCTATATGATGCAGGGAGCTCAAATCAGGTGCACTGTGATAACCTTGAGGGGTCTTCTGGAGTAAGAGGTGGGAGGGAGATTCAAGCGAGGGGGGGGGGGGAGGGGGGGACGTGTGTATACCTATGGCTGATACATGTTGATGTATGGCAGAAACCAACACAACATTGTAAAGCAATTATCCTCCAATTAAAAATAAATTACATGTAAAAAAAACTGAGCACAAAGCCTCAAGAGACATTTTTCCAAAGATACACAGATAGCCAACAGGCACATGAAAAGATTTTCAACATTGCTAGTCATCAAAGAAATGTAAATTAAAATTACAATGAGATATCACGTCACATTCATCAGAAAGGCTATCATCAAAAAGAAGAGGAAGGCAGAAGAGAAAAGTCAGAGTGAAATGTGAATATGGAACATTGCTGGCTTTGAAGATGGAGGGAAGGGACTAAATGCTAGAAAAAGCTAGTGAACAGATTACCTTCTAGAACTTTCAGAATAGAACACAGTCTTCTTAATCCCTTGATTTTGGCCCGATGACACATATGCAAGAATTTTGAATTACAAAACTATAAGATAATAAATTTGTGCTATTTTAAGCCATGAAGTCTGTGATAATTTATTTTAGCAGCTATAGGAAAAACGTATTCCACATCTAACAAAAAAAAGGGTATTTGTATTTTTTAAGAACTAATGGACATCTTAAGCCATTATTGAGGAAATCAAAAGACTACATTAATTCAGTCATGTATCATATTTATATTACTTATAATACAGATATACAGTATTATAAACATATGAAGTAGTTCCGTATGGATGTATAGATTCCATGCGTTCAAGATAAAAACTCTTAAGTGTGTGTGTATGTGTTCTTGTAAGTTTAGAAATTGCTTTTGAAGCTATCATGGTAATGCAAAGTGCAAGGAATGGTTAAAAACTTTTGGAAGAAAACGTTGGAGCACTTATATTCCAATATCAAGACTAGAAAATTTTAAGTGTAAAGAGAAGTGAAAGTGTTAGTCACTCAATCGTGTCTGACTCTTTGTGACCCCATGGGCTGCAGCCCACCAGGCTCTTCTGTCCATGGAATTTCCCAGACAAGAATACTGGAGTGGGTTGCCATTTCCTTCTCCAGGGGAATCTTCCCCACCCTGGGATCAAACCTGAGTCTCCACATTGCAGATAGACTCTTTACCAACTGAGCCATCAGGGAAGCTTTTAAGTGTAAACCTACAATATTTATGTAAGTTTATTCAAATATACGAATTAATGGAAGCCAAAAGTACAGGAACATTCTTAGGCCTATGAGAATTCTCTCAACTGACTGAATTTTCTAGACTGAATCTCTCAAGGATCCAATAATATCCACAGTGTACTGAAACCATCAAGCTTCATTCCATCTCAAGGGAGAGAAGTTAATATGTTTGATTTTATTCCTTGCCTGGGAATGAGAAATGGAGGGGGTATAACTTACTTTCTCTCTCCTGGGGATATAAGAAAATGCATAAATGTTTTCTTTCATCTCTTTCAGAATCTCTTCCAGCCTAAAATTTTGCTTTCTTCCTTTAAATTGAAACTTCCCACTACTTCTGTGAAGCAAGAGACAGAAGACAGAGTTTGGTGAGTTGAAAACTATAATCAACTAGAAAGAAGAAAAATGCTACACTGGCTCTGTGATTTTATCAAATAACATAGCCTTGAGTTTATTTAGTGTCCAAGTAGAGGCTGTGCCCTGGAGGACATGACTCTGGGAGGAAGATGTTCCCAAGTACTATGACCGGTAATGGCAGGGGATTCATAAGCAAAGAAGAGCTCTCTGGGTAAAAGGCTGAGATCAGTCAAATGATTTTGACTAAAGCAGCAGACTGTGGTTTGGACGTTTCTCTTTCGACTCCTCTTTGTAGTTTTAATGATTAGGGGTTTATTTTCTCCTTTTATTATTATTTTTTTTTCCTGTGACCCCGAGGAAATGTGCTTCTTTTCAGGAAGCAGTGAGTCTATCCTCCAAAGGACTGAGTTGCAATCTAGCTTAAATTTACAGTTACATTTTTGAGCTTTCTTGGTCTATTTATTCTTCATGCTACAAGAGATGATGTCGCCATCTTTTCAAGGGAGGATTTTGCAAGGACTGTTGTTCTCTTTATTCTAAAAAGCTCAGTGCCTGTAGGAGTTCAGTCTGCCTCATGTCTGGAGGAGTAATTTAGAATATATATTCTTGGGCTTCCCTGGTGGCTCAGTGGTAAAGAATCCACCTGCAACGCAGGAGATCCGGGAAGATTCCACATGCCCATGTGCCACAGCTATTCAGTCTGTGCTCTAGAGCCCAGGAGCTGCCACTATGGAGCCCACTTGCTGCAACTGCTGAAGCCCACACAACCTAGAGCCCATCCTCCACAAAAAGAGAAGCCATAGCAATGAAAAACCCACAGGCTGAAACTAGAGAATAGCCTCTGCTCTCCATAACTAGAGAAAAGCCCATGCAGCAACAAACACCCAGCACAGTGAAAAATAAATAAATAAAATTACCTTTTTTTTTTTTAAAGTAAAGCAGCCTTAAAAAATAGAATATATTAAAGGGGCGGAGAGCTGTCTTTGGACAGTGGGGACTAGTTACATTCCTCCTAAGTAGATGTTTTGTTCATTTAGGCTAATCCAGGGCTCTTGCAACAACCAAAACCATCCCTTGTGAGAAGCTCATTATATAAAGCTTTGAGTGGGAGTAGGAAAGAAATATCTCAAAATTCTACATGGCTCAATCCACTTCTTCCTCTTTGTGCACAGAACTCCATAAAACTGACAAATACAATGATATAGAGCCATTATAGCTTGTCCACAGAATCCACTTTCTTCTTTAAAAACTTTTTGAATGACTTTGTAAATATGTGATGGAGTGTAAGAACTAACCTCCAAAACCGGCGTAAAGATGGCTCAAGTTGTGCTGGGCCTTTCTGATGCTGTGCTCCCTGGTAACAATGTTACTGATTCTGTTTTCAAAAGTACTTTATAAAATAGATTACAGAATAAAGTTAAAACTCAGAGGATATTTTCAATGCAAAAGTCATCTTAAAGGCCGGCTCTATATGGGTAAAACTGAAGATTCCCAAAGATGGATTTGCAGTTCAAGTACTGGCAGATTAGAAAATGAAAACACTGGCCAAAACTTTATTAGTCTTTATTTCATCTCTTGGAGGTGAGAATCTACTCCACTTGACTTTGCCTATGTTAAATCACTCACTCTGGCTGATATCTAGTATGGAGGCATTCCCAGACCACTGGTGAGTAGAGGTGTCTCCCCAGTTTATGTTAGGAAGCAGATCCTCCAAAGCTTAGGGCATTGCCCCTGAAGTCGTAAATTATCCTCTGAGCTCACTGCTCTCTGAGTTGCAGAAATGTTGCTCACTTGTGTTGTGCATTTCCTGACAGATGCCTTCTCTTACGGACTTCCCAGGTGGCACAGTGGTAAAGAATCTGCCTGCCACTGCAGGAGATATAGGAGACTCAAGTTTGATTCCGGGTTGGGAAGATCCTTTGGAGTAGGAAATGGCAACCCACTCCAGTATTCTTGCTGGGATAATCTCATGGACAGTGGAGCCTGGTGGGCTACAGTTCATGGGGTAGCAAAGAGTCGGACATGACTGAGTACCCATCCCTTTTCTTAATGTTCACATCCCAGTAAGCATACTTTAATCTGAACAGTATTTCAATCTCTGTGTAACAAAGCTCCCATAGTACACACAACACTGGAATATGGCCTTTCTTTCTCTCCACCCCTGTCATTATTTTTCTGCTGCTTTATTGAAATACCTCAGCTTATTTTATTAAACCCAGTGTCTAAGACATAATCTGTACTCCTTACAGGTCAATTACTCCCTTTTTGTCTTATCTCATCCCATTTAATAATTTTAATATTTTTCTATTTCCCTTTCTCTCTTCCTCTCTGTCTCCCCTCATACATGTCTCCTTCCTTCTTTCTCCTCATACATCATTTATTTCTTCATTTGGACCTACACCTATCCTAAATATTCTCCATTGGTTAAAGGGACACGGTTATTTAGGTTTAATCATATGAAATTGCTGACCTACAAAAATAACTGCTTCACATGATTTATTAGCAAATGCATAAAGAAATGAAGTGGGGCCAATGGCAAAGCAAAGGGGGCAATAACAAGTCAATTCTATAGATGCCAGTTCGTCCAGGAGAGAAGGTACTTATAGAGGAACGCTGAATGTGACAGCTGCTGTCCTCAACCGTGCTCACCACCAGAGTGGAATTCTTATCTTTCATGATGTATTTTGACAGCTGACCTGTTCTCAGGGCTCAAAACCCAGTGGATCCCAGGCTGAAAAGACCATGTATAACTTGAGCTGTTACAATCCCGGTCCCTTCATCCTTGCTGGAATACCTGGCCTGGAGAAGTTTCACGTCTGGATTGGGACTCCCTTTTGTGCCATCTATATTCTGGCTATTGTGGGCAATGGCACCCTCCTCTACCTCACTGTCATGGAGGACAGCCTCCACGAGCCCATGTTTTTCTTTCTCTCGATGCTGGCCACCACGGACCTCATCTTGTCTACTGCCACGGTGCCCAAACTGCTCAGTAACCTCTGGCTTGGCTCCCAGGAAATAACTTTCACTGGCTGTCTCACCCAAATGTTCTTCCTCCACTTCAGCTTTGTAGTGGACTCAGCCATCCTGCTGGCCATGGCACTGGATCGCTATGTGGCCATCTGCTTCCCCTTGAGATACACCACCGTCCTGGCTCCTCAGGTGATTATCAAGCTTGTGATGGGCATTGTTGTGAGGAGTTTCTCGGTCATCTTGCCAGATGTCTTTCTGCTGAAGCGGTTACCCTTCTGTGGAACACGAATCATCCCCCATACATACTGTGAGCATATAGGTGTCGCTCAGCTTTCCTCTGCCGACATCTCCATCAACATCTGGTATGGGTTTTCAGTGCCTCTCATGACTGTTGTCTCAGATGTGATCTTTATTGCTGTCTCCTATATCTTCATCCTCCGTGCTGTCTTTCATCTCTCATCCCAGGGTGCCCGCCAAAAGGCACTCGGCACCTGTGGTTCCCATGTCTGTGTCATCCTCATGTTTTACACACCTGCCTTCTTCTCCATCCTCGCCCATCGCTTTGGGCACAGTGTGCCTCGAAATATGCTCATCTTATTTGCCAACCTCTACGTGGCCATCCCTCCTGCTCTAAATCCTATAGTGTATGGAGTGAAGACCAAGAAGATCCAGGACAAATTTGTTCTCCTCTTTACTTTGAAGAAGACACAACGAGTGGGGAGCATCACTGAAGGAGAAATTTAGGTAATACTGATAAGATAAAACTTTACATAACATGGGAAGACATAAAATAAAGTTGTAACTACTATTTACTTGAAATTTTAGAGTTCTGCTCATGTAATAAGCATATAAGCAGGAGGGAGAGGGGAGAAATGAAGTCTTTGGGACATCTAGAAAATCAAAGATTTTCTTGATTTAGCTTTTCTCACCACTTGTATGGAGAAACTGATGACGGGTACAGAACAGCAGTAAGAGTAAGGTTTATACATTTCCTAGTCCCAATTTTGAGACTTGATGGCTAGATATTTCCAAACATGCAACCTACCCCTGTGTTTCCCAGTTTTTTAAAAAGCCTTCTGCCTTTTTAACTAGCTATTAATTCTTTCTGCTACAACTAACAAACCTAGAGCTTCACACTTCAGTCTTGATTCTATACATTATTAATCCCTCCTCCTCTGTCCTTTATTGCTCTGCTTTGCTATTTTCCCTACCAATATCAGATTACAAAAAGTGGATTATCTTTTATATCTATTTTTTTCAATTGAGTGCTCCAAAAAAGTTTTCACTGCCCTTGGCCCATAGTTTACAACTTTAATTTAATTTATACTAATTATATTTAACTTAAAAATTTATATTTGAATATTTAACTTCAAATTATTTTGAAAATATATTTAATTTAAAAATAATTTGAGAGAATATTAATTCACAGATGAGGAAATAGAAATATAATTACCAAAAGACAAATAGAGATTTAAGATCCAAACCCAAGTCTGTCTGATTCTGTGTTCTTTATCCCATTGCTTCCTGGATAGCTACTCACTGGACTGGTTCACAGTCTTCTGAAACTTAATTTTCCAAAACTGACCTGGAAACTCAGTAACTTTCTCTATGAAAAGTGTTCTTCCTTTCCTGTCTTTCTGTACTGGAAATAGCACCACTTCAAACCTGAATTCCAAAGCTAGGTACTTGTGGTTTGTCTTTTATTTTTCCTATGTCACCATCCAACAAAATGAACTCAATATTTGAGTTGAATATTTGAGTTTGAAGAGCGTAAAAGCCATTACAGTGGGTATATACGTCACATTCTCACCTTTATCATGGCCAGCTGCTCTGGACCCTTATCTATTATTTGGTCTTTCTTGAGAGCCTTTCAAAATCATCCTTTTAAATGAGTTCCAACCCTGTTCCATCCAAACCACTTTCTCTATAAAAGCCAAAGTGTTCATTTTACAAACCAAATATGGTTGTGTCACTTTGTGCATTGAAACTCTTCAATAGTTGCATCCTTTAGCTCATGAATAAATATTGTCCTTAGGATCACTTCAGGGAATGGAAGACTAATAACAAGAGCAATCTTCCATGGAAATCAGAACCTTGCACTTAATTTACATTTATTCACACTTTATGTTTATTTTCATTTCATTTACGCTTCCCTGACTCTTTGAGCAAGTAATTTCAAAAGTGATGGTTTTTTCTTTTGGATTGTCATACTCAATATTCTGTTATTTTGCAAAAAAGAAAAACAAAACAAAACAAACTCATTGTGGGTAGAATGCGTGTGGGGTGGGTTTGGGTAGGAGTCAACCATTCTCTTAAGAAACTGTCCCAGGATAAAACCGACTGTTCCAAAATCTCAACTTAAAAAGAAGCCATGCTTTTAATCAAGATGAACAAATTAAATACCTTAGGAGTAAATAAGAAGTAAAGAGTAAAACTGGGATTCTAAAATAAGATCCTTTGTATATGTGTGTGTTGACTTTTTTTTTCTTTTTGTCTGCAACACCCTTTAGAGAGTTTAGAAGACACACACGCAAGGACTGTTTTATCCATAGCAGTCTCATAAACCCTCAGACTTGTTTGCTTATTATTTATCAATCTACTCCTATATTATGAATTACTTGAAGGTAGAAAGTTAGACCTAGGCCTTTTCTTACACCCTGTCTTGTAAAAATACCTGACACACCATGTGTTCTCAATAAAGTTTTCGTGCATACACAAAATTCATCAGGAGCCCCTTCCTCCATGCCATGGCCTCTTGTTTCTCATTTCTCCTCTGTCCAGTTTAGACTCTACAGTGCATCATTTTACTTATTGTTTGTTTATCCTAAATGCAGTTTGTCCTAAACTCAACTGTCTCTCTTACACACTCAGTTGACAAAAGATATTCCAGAAAAACAAAGTTAGCCCTACATTTTGAAGAAGTTGGAAAAAATGATCCCATAGGGCACATTGATACTACCGTTAATAAAGTAAGACAATATACCACCATGCTTGCTGAGTTTAGCCTTCTCAGATGTATCAGATTTCTTCCTGTCTTCTACCTGTGTTTTCTCTTTATTCTTTGCTTGGAAATTCCTTTTCAGGATTCAGTTGAAAATCCTTCCTCAGATATTCCTCTTTTAACTCTGTATTAGATTAGTATCTATTGTATACATTCTCATTGCACAATGTCCTTTTTATTTCAGAACTTATCACAAGTTTAATAAGATGATTGCTAGTATACATAACTATGTCGTTGAGTACCAGGTTAGTTTCTGCCTTTTTTCCATCACATTCCTAACACTTGCAAAGCTCCTAGTTCATTATAGGTATGCAATAAGTATTTGCTGAAGAAAAGAGTTGAAGCATGATTTTTGCTTAATGAATGAAATCCCTATTTTGCGTGATAGGAGTCTACCTGGAATATGGAGTCACAGAAAAAGACATTTTGTCCACAGTAAGGTACTAGCTGTTTTTCCACTTATTCCTCAAAGCTCTTCTTTAATCTTTTCCAAGTTATTACCTTTCCATAGTTGTGGAAACTGAACATTTCCAGAACAGTTTAAGTATTGTATGAGAGCACAAAGGAAGAGATGAATGGAACAAGGGATAAATTACAGATTTTGACCACTAGACAGTGAAAGTAGACTACTTCATTGAGCTGATGGGCGGTCATATTGAAGGTCTTCCTATTGGAAGTCTATACCAATAGACTATACCTAGACTGGCTATCTATGATCTTCAGACCTGCACTTTGTGTTAGAGATTTGTACCACATGAACAAAGAATTACTAGCTTGCAATCTAAATAATGAGTTGAACACAAAGTGATGATTCTCAACTGATGGAAGATTGAGAGAACTGCCAAGCAAGACTGAACACTGAAGTAAATGTCTAAAAAGATATTTCTTTCTAGAAATACCTTCCCATCTGGGAAAATGGCAGCCACAGTGAGAATTGTTTACAGCATTTTATTGTCTAAGGCTAGAAGTAGATACATTTCAATTCAACAGACATTTCTTGATTACCCACTATGAAACAAGGGATTCAAAATAAAATGAAACATTCTCTGCACCAGAAGTTTTAGGAGTTCTGGACTGGACCTGGAGGCATGGCAGAGTTTCTTTGTCAAATTACTGATCAAGTCAGGTCAAGACCCCACTAAAACGCAGGTATGCTACCATCCTTGATTCCAGAATTACCAAGCCACCACTCATAAAAGCAGAGGCGTCAGCTCCTAAGCTGGGAAAGTGTTAATTTGGTTGGATCCTGCCTCATGCCCTAGACTGGCCTGGGGCCTTGGGACCTGAGACCCATACTTCCCTCTGGTTTAGAGGTCCTCTTCTAACTTGTCTCTAATCCCTGGAGATGACAAGGGAAGTACATTTGTACTCCACTCCTCCAGACTTTATGTTGTCCTTCTCTACTGTAAGCATGATCCTGTGTCTTTCTCCCTTGTTGTGGTGCCTATTCTCACTAACCCTGGGACTGCTTTTTTTTTTCCCTCTGGTCCGTTTTGTGCTTGCTGTGTTTCTGCAGTCTCCGGTTCTTACCCTCACATTGCAAAACAGTTCCAGGACCAGGACTTCCAAGGTATCAGCCAGTGGTGAACTTTATTGAGTTTTACTGAGCAGGGAATAAAGCTGGTGAGAAATGGAGGTGGTGGGAAGGAGAGAGGGAGGTGGGGAAAGAGTGGGCTTTAGGAAATAGGAAAGGCCAAGATTAGAACTTTGAATAAGATTCTATTAATAGATATGACATTTATGGTAAGAGTATGACATGACAAAGAATCATCTATTAGAAGCTTAATTCTGAGTCCCTCTCTCATTGCTTTCCCCAAAATGTTTCTAGATTTTTCTGAAAAGTAAAAGTGTTAAGTGCTAAGGATATTAAAAACATTTAAAGAGAATAAATGGCCATAATAGACTTAGGAATGGTTACAGCCAACTGGGGTCCACCATTTGGAAATTAAAATTTGATATGCCGCCTCAGGGACTTCCCTGGTAGCTCAGCTGGTAAAGAATCTGCTTGCAATGCAGGAGACCCCAGTTCAATTCCTGAGTCAGGAAGTTCCCCTGGAGAAGGGATAGGCTACCCACTTCAGTATTCTTGGGCTTCCTTCATGGCTCAGATGGTAAAGAATCTGCCTGCAATGCAGAAGACCTGGGTTCAATCCCTGGGTTAGGAAGATCACCTGGAGGAGGGCATGGCAACCCACTATAGTATTCTTGCATGGAGAATCCCTATGGACAGAGGAGCCTGACAGGCAATAGTCCATGGGGTCACAAAGAGTTGGACGTGACTGAGAGACTAAACACAGCACAGCCCACCACTTGAGAGACTTAGGTTATTTTGTGTAAATGTGGGTTTGTGTTTGTGAAGGCATTTTTGAATGTGTCCTATTTTGGGGGGTGATGGAGCAAACACTAAGATATCCACCTGCCCTACACACCATGGAGGGGCACAAATAAATACATAATGGAGGTGAACGGTTACTTTCTGAAATGAGTCTTAAACAGTCTTTCTGGACCATGGACCAATCATGAATATCCCCTTTCTCAAAAGGGGCAGAAGGGAGATCTTCACAAAGGCACACAGCATAAAAAGAAAAATAATCATAAGGCATAGGTTATAATATTTCATGATCAAGATGTTATGGAAGGACCTATCCCATATTTAACTTAGTGCTGGAGGAAACAGCATATGGAGATATAGGACATGCCACTGTAGTATACCTAACCTTAGGAGAGAGGAAGAAAATGCTCAGCAATCAATCACAGACCAGTAAATAAGGTGGGACTAGAATGCGTGCTGAAGACAAAATTCTATTTAGGATTCTGTCATGAAAAGGACTATAATCAAAGACAGAGACTGTACTGATTATTAAAAAGAATGCATCATAGTGACTACAGGACAGTTTCAACAAAGTATGAAAATGTAAAGGCAGGGACCTTTCCATTGTTATCTACTTTGAAGGTAAGTGAGGAAGGTTGTACTAATTTTTCTCATCTAGCTCTCTACTACCTTCCAGACCATCTCAGTGGTTTGTAGTGTCTGGTTTTCCTAGGTCTGTCGGTGGGAGTCTTTACCTGGTTTAGAAGTATTTAATATGAGAAGCAAATTTTCATGCTTTTCTAGATCTTCCATTTTCAGAGTTGAAGTGTAGGAGCCTGTTGTGTTTTGGTATGCTGTGAGGGTACAAGATTGAGGGAGAAGAGGGTGAATTATAGGGTAGGTACTTGAGTAAACTGTGTTAACAATCAAGTCAAGGAGAGTGAAGACCAACAGCACCCACCGTCACTCATTTATTCAACAAATATGTATTGAATGCTCTGCAGCAGACACTGAGCAGGGGTAGAACAATTAAACTAGCAGACATGATATCCGTCCTCTTAAAGTTTACCTTTTATTAAGGGAGAAAACTAAATAAAATGTGATAAATGTTCTGTTTGGATAATGTGGAGTGCCAGGAATATACCTGGGAATATGATCTGATTTGAGTATTGTTCAGGAAAGCTTGCTGTGTATTGTAGATGAGCAGAGGTTATCTAGAGGAGAGTCTATAAGCTGAAGAAATGTCCAAGATCAAACTTAGGTGCAAAATAATTCAGACAAAAATAGTCCCAGAAACTGAAAGTCATATTGAGGGTGACATATTTGGTAGACCAAAGTTATCTCCCTTTTGACATGGGAGACACTTTATGGCCTTTGCCACTTGGAATCTGGTGTTAGTTAATGTAATATTTGTTTTCAGACTGAACAAAAGAAATCACTGAGGGTCTTTTAAAGTGGCATCGAGGAACTACATGATGACAGTGGTGTCAGTAAAGCTATGGGGCCTGATTAGGTAGGAAATCAAGACCTGTATATAGATTCTTCAGTTATGAAGTATGCCAGCAAGAGATGTATAGATGTGGATACTAGTCACACAACCAGTAAATGCGTGTCTTCAAATTAATATTCATTTGCTTACAAATGGGCATATTTTAAATAATCTTTCCAATCACTCTGTAATGCCAGGAGACAAAGTAGAAGACAAGAAAACACAACAAGACAAACTTTGCTTAAAGGTCAAAGAAATGAGAGAACGATGATGTTTCTTTTACTACTCCTCTTTCCATCAGTCGTCTATCAAATGACACATTTTACCAGTTCTGTCTCTGAAACAAGTTTATTAATCTCCTCTGTGATGTTTGTTCAGGTCTCCATTGTCCACCTCACTGCAGCAATTATCACACTCTAGTGCTTTTTACACAATATGTTCTCTTTCCATCTGGGCACACATTAGGACTTGAAAAAAATTTTACTGTTTCAAAGTTTATAAAACAGTTATAATGGTTTTCAAAAAAACCTAGGAGATTTTCTGGCTTCCTATATGCTCAGAAATCAATTGTACCCTACATAAAATATCTAGCCTTTAAAAGTGATATCAATGATACTGTTGATTAAATTTAGTCTGAGCACTATTTGGAGGGAGACGGATCTCTGCCAACCTTTCCTTTTTATTTCATGTAAATCGTTTATTTAGGTTTTTTTTATTATCCATGAATCATATTTGTTAATTTGTATTTTCCTGAGTATCATCAATTTTACTTTACTTGTCAAACATTAGAATTATTTTTTAAGTATCACTATTGTTACAAAATATATATTTTTATCATTAGAGAGTATTTTTGTCTTGATTTTAATCATCATGCTTACCTCTTTTGTGCTTTTAGAGACTTAATTCAATTGATTACATTTACCGTATTTGTCTCTTTTTAAAATAATTTGTTTCCAATTTTTGGCATAATATCAAGTTATAGAACAAAAGATAATATTTATACTATTCTTATTATAGTATTTCTCATTCAGTTGAAAGTGAGTTTAAGACTAAAAGTTTGAATATTAAAGCAGCATCTAATACTTTTTGAAGTTTTGCTGTTTAGTGAGATTGTTAGTGCTATATCTACATTTTGTCTTCCTTCTTTATTTAATGTTTGTTGCTTACTTATTTACTTAAATGTATTTCTTAAAAGCATTCTTATATGGATTTTAGATACATACCTTTTAAAAAAAATTTAGAGGTTTTATTGTGACTTGATTTACATGTATTTTTTTGATTCAGAAGGAATTTTGTTATAGTTAGTGTGAGTTGTGAATCTAGCTACATTTTTTCTATAATAGACAACAAATAATTGTCAAACTATCTGTGGAATAATTCCATATTTTCTCACTGATTTTTGATTCCTCCAACTGCATATAGTATTCAAGTTATGACTCATTTGGCAGTTATATATTTTGCTCTTTGGGCATATTTATTCTTGAGCCATCATTACATTATGTAATTTATTTATGTTTAATTTATTTTTTATATTTATATATTTAATAAGTATATTGAAGTTAATCATGCCATTTTAACTCAAATAATATAGCATTCATTTATTATCATTTAAAATATGTTCTTAACATGTATTTTATTAATTTTAAATATATTCTGAAATTATATTACCCTTTAAATATAAATCTTAAGTAGATTTTGTTATAATAAAATAATTTGCAGTAATTATTTCTTAATATTTTATTTTGATAAAAGCTCATTTTATAAAACAAATTACATACATATGAAGTTAAAAGTTCAAATTTCTTTCCTCACCTTACCCTGAATTTGAGAAATCTTGCTTAGAATAGTTGATGTCTATTCCTCTAGCCTTTTGAATGCAAATACCATGAATACCAAATCAACATTAACATAATAACATTATATTGCAATCTTTTTCCACATAAATATATTTTGGCATCTTTTAATTCCCATAAACATGGTTTTACCTTATTCTTTTCCTCAACTTTATATTCTTCCATTATACGAAGAGATTGTAAATGTTAAAGTCATTTTCATATTAAAAGTTAAACTGGTGTCACCTTTTCAATTTTCATATTTTTTATATTATAATTTCACTCAAATTTCAGATTATGTGTTACTACTATGAATATCTTCATGCCATTTTTTAAATTTGTTTAATTGACTCTTCGGAAATATTCCTTAGTTGGAACTACTCTGGGGCAATGAAAGTGTGCATTTTATGTTTTGGTACATATTGCCAAATTAGTTTCTAAGAATGTTACACAGTAAACCCTTGTAAAATAGTTATAATAGTTTTTCTTTCCTCAGATCCTTAACAGAGTTGGACATCAATGATATAATCAGTATTTATGACTTTTCTACTCCTACAATATACCACATCCTTGTTTTATATTGAGTTTAATTATTTATGAGACTGAGAATATTCTACGTATGTGTTACAGATTAGAATTTATTTTTACATGACTTTGTTTATATTATTGTCAATTTCCCCACTGAGTCAAAGGACTTTACTGTAGTGATTTCTAAAAATACCTTAAATAAATATTTTTTTTTTATGATAGTGTTTTGTATTTTGTAACTCTCTTTGATATCTGGCTTTGCAGAAGACAAATGGATTCTCATATCAGCATCTGCATTCCATCTCTCATAATATATTATTGTTATACGTATATCTACTACTTTTTTAGAAGATTCTTTTCCCATACAGGCCATTACAGAGTATTAAGTGGAGGTATCTGTGCTACATAAATATGTATATTAACAGAATTTTGTATTTTTCATTTGGATTAGTCTTTAATTATGCTATTTTTGTTATCTGATTTGCTGCCTCCTGTGTAATTTCGCTTCTCTATGCATTGGTCTCTCCTGTAACTGAATCTTTTTTTCTTTTTTTAACTGAATCTATTTTTATGAAATGGATCCTACCTAGATTTGAGCACAGATGATACTGACACTGCTCCTGACTGCCAGCCTTACCATTTCTATCTGGAATTACAATCTTTCCATTTCCTTTTTCTCACTGGTTAGGATAGACCCTGCATCACATCTGCCTTTAATTTTTCAAGGAATGGTAATACGTTTGAGTTGGCCTATGCAGAAATCTTGATGGGAAATAATGGTATGTAAGACAGAGTAGTCAATGCATGAGTAGTAAAAAGTGGATGTAATATAGAGATACTTGGGGAATCAATGCCTACAATGTGATAATTGTTTGAAAGATGAATAGGGTGACTGATATGAGGGAGATATGACTAAGATAATTTCAAGGCTTTTGGATATAGAAATTGATGGTGTTACGCTATCAGTTGCTGAGTTGAAAAACATTATAGGAGAAACAGATCTGGGGCAACGAGAAGAGAAATGTGGTAGTTTTAAACATACTGAGTTGTGTGCACTTGTGAGGTTTCTAAGTGAAGATGGCAGGCAAAGGGCAACTAGTTGCAAAAAGTACAAGCTAACTCGTTCCAAGACTGGGGAGAGGAATATTTTCAAAATTATAAACTTAACAGTCTTCAGCATAGAGTCACAGTTAAAGTTATGGTGTTTGGAGATATTACCCATGTGGAGTTTGTCAACCTAAAAGCAACAGACATGGACAGCACTGAAAATTACCAACACTCAAGAACAGCTAGAAAAGGGTGGCTCATTCCCTGGTGGCTCAATGGTAAAGAATCCACTTGCCAGTGCAGGAGATTTGGGAATATTTAACATGATGCAGAGCAGCTAAGCCCGTGTACCACAACTACTAAAGCCAGTGCACCCTAGAGCCCATGCTCCGTGGGAAGAGAAGTCATTGCAATGAGAAGCTGATGCACATCACTCGCCACACAACAAGTCCATGCAGAAATGAAGACCCAGCACAGCCATCAATAAATATTAGTAAATAAATAAAATAATATATTAAAAAAGAACAAGTAGAAAAATGCATGAATACTGAAGTTGGAGTAAAAAATTACTGTGTCATGTCACAAAATAAGAGAGTTTGGAAGAAAGGCTCAACTGTTTTGATGAAGTTTCATAAGACTGAGTAATTTTACAGATTAGATAGGGTCAAGAAGGTGATTGCATAGTGCTGCCAGGAGACTGGGCTCCCTCTGCTGGGGCAGTTTCCCAGGATTACGAAGAGGGTTCTATTCTTTCACCAAGACAAATCTGACATAGTAAGTTACTGGAGAATGTCTGATCTTGAAAACTTTTCCAACCTGGGCATATCTAAAGTGGCAGAGTAAACGACCTCAATCTTAGATTTTATAGAAGAATTTTCTTTGTCTTCTCTTTAAATTTGTAGGGTGTAGAGAAGGATTAAGAAGAGACTGCGTGGTCTGCTTTGGTTTCATACATTAAGCCTATCTTTTCAGTCCCTTGTGACCCTTCAGCTTTACACTGAACTTTTTTCCAAATCCCTGACCAATGATGTTTCTTTGCCTAATATTATTTTTTGCACATATTTTCTTATAAAATTTCCTGAGTTGCCAGTAGCCAGGCAGGACTTGCAGGACATACAAGTTACATGACTTGTATCTCTGGGAAAAATTATTTCGATACCACTTCTATTATGACTTAAAATTGTGACTAAAAACTTTGCAAATATTTATGAGTAAAGAGAAGAGAAGGATAGTTTATCACTTTCTAGAGCTGAAAGTGAGCAGATGATACTGGAGAAGGCTCAGAGACGCATGTCTGTAAATAATGTTAACAATCAGTCATGAACTTTTTATTTCCAGTCTGTGAGACACAACCTATCCAAGATCATGATGGCCACGTTCAACTTGACCAGCTTCATGAATCCAGGTTCATTTATCCTGCTGGGAATCCCAGGACTGGAGCACTTCCACATCTGGATCGGGATTCCCTTCTTTATCTTTTACCTTGTGGCTCTTGCAGGCAATAGTGTCCTTCTCTATCTTATTTCCATGGAGCGCAGCCTTCATGAGCCCATGTTCTTTTTCCTCTCCATGCTGGCGGCTACAGATCTCATCCTGTCTAACACATGTGTACCCAAAACATTCAGCATCTTCTGGCTGGGTCCTCAGGAAATCACCTTTCCTGGATGTCTTACTCAGATGTTTTTTCTCCACTATAGCTTTGCCATGGATTCTGCCACCCTGCTGGCCATGGCATTTGATCGCTATATTGCTATTTGCTTCCCCCTAAGATATACCACTATTCTCACCCGTCAGGTTATTACTAAGATTGTAATGGGTATTGTCAGCAGGAGCTTCTGTATCATCTTCCCATGTGTGTTCCTATTAAAGCGACTGCCCTTCTGCCAAACACTCATCATTCCGCACACATACTGCGAGCACATAGGCATTGCCCATCTCGCCTGTGCAGACATTTCCATCAACATCTGGTATGGTTTTGCTGTGCCTGTAATGACTGTTACATCAGACCTGATCCTCATTGGCATCTCCTATAATCTCATCCTTCGTGCTGTCTTTGACCTCCCATCTCAGGATGCCCGCCAGAAAGCCCTCAACACATGTGGCTCCCATGTTTGTGTCATTCTTATATTCTACATACCAGCCATATTCTCTGTCCTCACTCACCGTTTTGGTCACAATATTCCTCACTCCTTCCACATATTGATTGCCAACCTCTATGTAGCCATTCCTCCTGCACTCAATCCAATCATCTATGGGGTGAAAACCAAGCAGATTCGGGAAAAGATAATCCTACTCTTCTTCCTTAAAGGGACCCAGTGACATGAGACTGAGGGTTTGGGAAAGAAAACGGGTAACCATTTCAATTTTGGAACACATGTCATTTTTTTCAGAGCTAGAATACAATGACAAATTAAATTTTTATGAAATCCTAGAATTCCACTGTGAGTTGGAAGTGGAACTCCAACTTCACTTCATTGTAGGAAGCAATGAGACAGGATAAGGAAGTAGATGTCAAGAAGGGAGACAAAATTTGAAGAAGACGTGTACCTGAAAAAATAGATCAACCAAAAGTTTCTCTACCATTATGAAGCAGATTTCTGAGTCTTATGGCATAAGATGAGGATCATGTATAATTTGGATAGACTATTAGTATTATAAATAGGTTATAAGAGATAAGGAAAGGTCTACCAATTTGAACCATCTTTGTAGGACACTTTCCAGTTGAGAGTTATAAAAGCTAACAAGTGATTACCCTCTTTTAAGAATCATTCAGGAAAATTATTAATCTAAACGTGGTTCTCAAACATTGGTTGGTGCCACAATCACCTAGGGAACTTGGCAAAAATGTAGAGACCCAGGCTAGATTGCAATTCACTGGGCTTTTGGGTTCTTTAACATTTCTGTGTACGATTCTGATACCCAAGAAATCTTGGATCCTTCCAGATCAAAAGTCCTGGTCCTTTAAAAACCTGTAGCCTTGGTTCTTGTAGTAACTTCCTGGGCCTGGAAGTAGCATAGTTCTTTATGTTCAGCATAGCTTCTTCTTTACTTCTTTCCTAGTATTATTTATCCACCTTAAAACTCCACAACTTGAAATTTCACGTCTTAAAAATATACTATCAATTATCTATACTTATTGCAGTTTTTTAAATAATTTTGACTTTAAGCACAAAAACTTCTTATCAATATTGTTGATTATGTTAATGTCCATAGAGATGACCCTTTAATAACTTGGTGTGGTAGATTGTATTTTCCAAAGATAGCCACAATAATAATGACATATTTCATCTTCTATGCTTTTCTGTAGTGCAAACTCGCCATTCCCATGTGAACAAATGGAATAGAATTCTACTTCTTTTGAATCTGCGCTAGACTTAGGGATTCTTTTACAAACAGAATTCAGTGTTAGTAATATTTGAAGCTTCTGAAATTAGACCATAAATTTTTGTTGCCATTTCTAACCGAGTCTCCTGAAATACTTGACCTTGGTGTGCTCCCTCTTAGAATCCAACTACTGTGCAATGAGCATCCCCAGCAACATGGAGAAGCCATGTCTAAATATTCTGGAGGGTGGCCCCAATTGAGACTCCAGTTAATAGTCAGCAAAACTGCCAGTTATGTTGGTAAGCCATCTAGAACTTCCAGTCCAACTGAGACTTCAATTATCTACAGGATCTCAACTGGCATCTCTCTGTAATGCATGAAAGACTAAAAGACAGAACTCTTCATCTAGTCAAAGCCAAGCCATAGAACCATGAGATGTAATAATTTGCTATTTTAGGCCAATAAATATGTGAATGGTTAGTCATGAAACAATAGATAAATAATGTAGAAATTGGTAATAGGAAATATGGTGTTGGTATACAAAAAAGCCCAAAACATGCAGCATTCGCTGTGGAATAAGGCAACAGGCAGAAGCTGAAAGGGCCTTGAGGAGGCTGTTAATGAAGTCCTGAAAAACAATGAGAAAATTATTACTAGAGGCTGGAGACAAACAAGGACTATGTAGTTGTAGAAAGCTTGGTAATATCATATTTGCAATACTGTGAAAAACAGAAAATATAACTAAGTAACTGATGCATTTGGCTGAGGAGATTTTGAAGAAAAACACCAAAAATATCAACATTACTTTTATGTCACTTATGATAACGTACAAATAAAGAGATATAAACTAACATGAAAACATTCAGTGTTTAATCATTGTTAGAGTAAATGCAAAGGAGTCATGACTGTCTGGGGTCAAAGTTTTTTTTAAAAAGATTATCCACACAACAGTCTTTCCAAATGACAAAGGACTCGAAAAAGAAAAAATGCCCTCAGGGTATAATGTCGTCTTTAGGATGAGTCTGTAAGATCCTTTGTTAAGAATACAGAAATATTTAAGGATATTCCTAATAAATCTTTTTAATTAGATGAAGAAGCTTCTAAGAATCTTAATCTTCCCAGAGAAGCATAACTCATGCAAAATCAGACAGGTGGCAATCTGGAAGATATTTGTGGGTATGACTTTTGTCTAATGGGGTAAACACTAAAAGAGTCATAAAAAATCACAATTTTTAAGGCAAAATAGACATAAGCACCATCATTTTGGACTAAAAGGGACAGAGTGCAAAATTAGAAGGGGATTTTGGGTTTTCAACTTTATCAGTCTGGAAATAGACTGAAAAAAGTATTCAGATGTAAACACACTTTGTTTCTCATTGAAAAGCAAAGGTGATATGGAAATAGAGCTAATTGCCTAAAGGGCTTCCCTGGTGGCTCAGACAGTAAAGAATCTGCCTGTAATGTGGGAGACCCAGGTTCGATTCCTGGGTCAGGAAGATCCTCTGGAGAAGGGAATGGCAACCCACTCCAGTATTCTTGCTTGGAGAATTCCAAGGACAGAGGAGCCTGGAGGGCTACAGTCCATGGGGTCACAAAGAGTCAGACACAACTGAGTGACTAACACTTAACTTAGCCAAGAGCCATGGAGAATCATTCCCAGGGAGTAGCACTGGGTTCTTATTATGAAACTGATGATACTTACCTTTGAATGGATTTAAAAAAACTACAATGGACTAGTGACTGTAAGATAATTCTCCCAATATTTTACACATGAATATTGCAGTTATCCTATCTGTATATCACCATGGTATGTTGCCTGTGTGAGCATTTCTTTCCCATTTCTTTACATCAAATACAGTCTACTTCAGGGCCTTGATAATTCACTTGCTGTAAATGTCCAGGTTTCATGTTGTATCAATTAAATCAGCATGGTTAAGGGTAGGATTAACGCATCAGCAGTTTTTATAATAAAAAGCCCCAGGAGTTTCCAGTCTACAGTAAAGTATTGGAACCATCAACTTAATTAACAGCTTTGTTTTACAGATGAGGAATCTGAGGATTTGAAAAATTGAAAATGTATTTGAAATTTCCCAGTAAGTAAATATCAGAGCTGGGACTCAAATCTGTATATCTCTCATTCCCATCTGCTACATTTCCTGTATAAAATAGATTCTTCTGTATTTGAGCACTGGAATAAGGGAAATCATCTTTCAAGTTTCTTTATGCATGTGTGCTAAGGCCCTTTAGTAGTGTCCAACTCTAATAGTGCTGCAACCCTATGGACTGTAGCCCGCCAGACCCCTCTGTCCATGGGATTCTCCAAGCAGGAATACTGGAGTGGGTTGCCATGCCCTCCTCCAGGGGATCTTCCAGAGATTGTACCATTATCTTTTACATCTCCTTCACTAGCAGGCAGATAGATTCTTTACCACTAGAGCCACCTGGGAAACCCCAAGTTTCTTCATACTTACTCTCAAATCACTTTCCAAAAATCTTGCACAAATTTAAACATCAACTTGCATGAAATTCACAGACAAATTGGGAATAGCATTTTGCACTGAATACGTATGTATAGTTCAATACCAATGAGTCAGATACTAGGTCTGGGGTGTGAGAGGGAGAAAAGAGGTGACAGGATAACTAAGATGTTTACAATTATGTGAGATCTGCCCAGTGAGTACACTTGAAATAAATTGGAGTCCACCGTGCCTCTTCTTCCTTGGAAAGCTATATTCCTATAGCTCAGAATCACTCTAGTCCTAGATAATCTTAGATGATGGCCCTATTCTGGGAGGAAATGCCATTGTTTCCTGTCACATATTTCCCAGGTACACACTTTCCATGTTGCCTTAATTTATAGGAATTTTTCTTGACCCAATCAACCTAACATTTAATTTTACATTTCCACTCCAGGATACCTAGCTTAGCCAAGTGAGAGTTTGATGGAAAACACCGAAGAATATTTCAGAAGACAAATATGCAACTTCCTTAGAGCATTGTTGGAAAAGTATGTATATAACACTGGACTGTAACTAACAGTACTTTTGAGTATATAGCTTATCATCTGGTACAATAGATGAAGGAAAAAAGAACAAAAGTTACCCAAATGGAGTCACAAAATGTTAAGAGAATAAAGACTCAAGCTCAAGCTAGAGAAATTCATATCAAACTTAGTGATTATTTGCTTGAGAACAGGAGAACCAAAGGAAGTTGTGCAAAATCTAACTCCAGGTAGATCTCTTCCCAGTCTATTTTTATTCCATATCGCCTCCTTTCTCTTTGAATTTCCCTTCTCAATAGTTTGACACAATTTGGCAAAAATACATCTTTTTCTCAAGGACTGAGCAGGTATTAACTTACTGTGAGACAGTGATGATTCCTCCTGACTTAAAAAAAATGCCCAATATTTAAGAGAAGACTCTGACATGACTGTGTTTCCCCAGAGATCTTCTTTGCAAATTCGCTTTTACTTTTAGCAGCTGGGAGCACTGGTGCTCTGAGCCATACCACAGCCCCTTTGGGTCTAAAAAGCCTTCAGAGGGTAGAGATAAATGAGACCAAATCTCAGATCCTGGAAATATACTATTTGTGCTGGATCAAGATTTCTCTAGTGCAGCTGACCACCAATATTGGGAGTAAGTGTTTAATGGACAAGAAGGATAGAAAAAAGTTGAAGACTGTTCTGTAAAGCCAAGAGCAGAGGCATGGAGGAGATACAGAGGGATAACATTCCTACAAATATACTGATGTCCTTGTCTACTCCAGAAGTCATCTCAGATTGGCACCTGACTCCAGTACAGGAGGTACAGTTTCTTGAATCTTTCAAGTATTAGGATAGCCTTATTGCATACCCAAATTAGCCATCAGTAAGTCTTCTTTTATTTGTATCTCAATTGTTTTGTTGCAGTTAGAGATTTTAATCCCTTACTATTTTACTTATGGGTTCAAGATAAGTCAATCAAAGCTCTAAGAGTAGCTTTTCTTAAAGCAATAATGAGGTAAGAATGTCTCATTCTGCATCTTGTTCTCACTCATATCAGACCAGCCAAGCAGGAGTAAAGATACATACATTTGTTAGAAAGCAACCTTGTACTTGAGTACCTAGGAGCCTATAGCGCTCTCAGAAAACCTAGGGAATCAGCAAACTTATTAGATTTCCAATCTCCTCCATGACTGAGAATTCCTTCCTCCAAATCTAATTCTCTTAATTCTGTTCTACAATTTCTCACACAGAAAGTTTCAAAGCCCACAAAGCTAGGAATACCTGTTGTATTACCCCAGGTTCTGTTTGTCCTGTCCGTGGCAAAATCAGATTTCTGTCTTATTGAATAGTCTAAGAGAAGTTCTTCCTTTAACAGAAATGATATGCATTTCTTCATCTTTACTCTTCCTTGGTAGCAGCACAAAACACATTCCCTTTATTTTAAAAGACTCATATATCAGAATGGTCTCTTGGTCCCAAGGGAGATTAATGAGGGGACTTCAATGACATTGCCATGTTGATGGGCTCACTGAGGAGCCATCTATCTTGTATCTTGAGAGAGTCCACCTATTGGCTACCTCTGAAAACAGTTCTTGATTTAAAAGAGGGTGAAACCACAGTCTTCAACTATGGCTTATAAGCTCAAAAAAGACCAATATGTCTTTCAATTTGAGGGACTAAATAAAGTTTCCTCTTCTGAAAGGCAAATATGTAGTTAGACTAACTGACTCAGACATTTGCAAAAGCATGAGAAATATCAGTGAGTATTGTAGCAAATGTTTCTTAAAATATAAGACTGCATTATGTGCTTTCAATTAATTATTTGAAAAAGCCTTAAAACATTATTATCTGAAATTTATATTGGAAAACTGAAGACTGAGGAGAATGAAATATTTGCTGAGGATAATCCAGTTAGCAAGAAACAGCAATCGGATAAGATTTTGAACATGGCAGTCTAAATCTAGTCTCTTATCTTTTATTTTCCAGACTGGACCACATAAAGAGGGTGACAATCCTGGAAACTGAGTTGTGAGAGAGATGCTTGAAGCATTTGAGGAAAACTCAGATTTGGAGACTAAATTTAATTTCCTCAGAGGAGCTTTCTCTAAATAGGAACTGGCTTATGTATCTTTTCTTCATAGCATACATAACATGGAAACCACTTTCAAAGGTGTGGGTGTAAGTATAAGAAAACTACAAGTGCTTATGAAGTTATTGGATTAGTGATAGCAGGCACTGTCACAGCCCTTGGACCAAAGGAACAAGAGGAGAAATATGGCTAAAAGAGAAAACCATAGCCAAAAAGGCTGCTGGCAGAGAGACTGTTCAGCTTGCAGCAACCTTGCTGGGGGAGAGCTGAAGGAATAAATCCCTGACCTCCCTCCAGTCTCCAGATGGTGTTTCCCATTGTCACATCAAACCAGAAATGAGAGGGCAAGGGACTCTGTCATTGTAGCCCAGTGTCCCGGGGACCAGAACAAGATAGAAAGTGGCAGAGAATCGACCAAAGGAGAAAAATACAAGATATTCCTCACCACATGCACTAAGAAAGGTTATATTTGCATGATATTAATGGTTGCTGATTTTCACATGTTAGAATATTAGGCAGAAATGGAGAGGTTTCACTGGAAGATAAAAATCTTAGAAGTGGGCATATTAGTTACAAAGCTATTTTAATTACTCAAGAAAGAAATGAGGAAGGCATGACTTGGAGTAGAACTGGTAGAAATGGAAGAAAGGTATGAAATTAAAGATTTGTAGGAGAAATAGGTTGTTTCTAGGATGAATTTATTTCACCTTATAATAGCTTTCAGGAAGATAAAGCCTGATTCTCTGCATCATTATGGTTTCTGCATCTGTCCCCAATGATACTACCTTCCATCCGTCCACATTTATTCTACTTGGAATCCCTGGGATGAGAGACCAGCACATTTGGGCTGCCATCCCCTTCTGCTCCATGTATATCCTCGCTCTGGTTGGCAATGGAACTCTCCTCTACATCATTATGAAAGAGAGAACTCTGCATGCGCCAATGTACCTCTTCCTGTGCCTGCTCTCTATCACTGACCTGGTACTCTGTTCGACCACGTTGCCCAAAATGTTAACAATCTTCTGGCTTAAGTCCCACATAATATCCTACCAAGGCTGCCTCACCCAGATGTTTTTTGTGCATACAATCTTTGCCACAGAATCAGCTGTTCTGCTGGCCATGGCTTTTGACCGCTACGTGGCTATCTGCCATCCACTTCATTATGCATCCATCCTCAACGCCATGGCGATTGGGAAGATTGGTCTGGCATGTGTGGTCCGTGGCCTTCTCTTTGTTTTCCCCTTTGTCATCCTCATAGAAAGGTTACCTTTCTGTGGACATCACATCATCCCTCACACCTACTGTGAACATATGGGTATTGCTAAACTGGCCTGTGCCAGCGTCAGGCCCAACACCATTTATGGTCTCTCTGTGGCCCTTTCAGTCACTGGGATGGACGTGGTCCTCATCGCCACTTCCTATGGCCTGATCCTGCGGGCTGTGCTGTGCCTGCCCTCGAAGGATGCCCAGTTTCGAGCATTTAGCACTTGCGGAGCTCATATATGTGTGATTCTTGTATTCTATGTACCAGCCTTTTTTTCCTTTTTCACCCACCGCTTTGGCCAGCAAGTGCCTCCTCATGTGCATATTGTACTTGCAAATCTCTATCTCCTTGTGCCCCCTGTTCTCAACCCCTTGGTCTATGGCATTAACACCAAACAGATCCGCCTGAGAATATTTGCCTTTTTTATGGGGAGACTATAGTTAACTCTCTCCGTAACCTAAGGAAGAACTGGTAAAGCTATAATTAATTTTCTACCTTCTCAAACATCTCTTCTCTTTGTACTAGAAGTTGCATTTCTACCAATCCTAGCAAGCCAGTTGTTGTTCAGTCACTAGGTTGTGTCTGACTCTTTGTGATTACATGGACTGTAGCACACCAGGCTTCCCTGTCCTTCGCTATCTCCTGGAGTTTGCACAAACTCATGTCCATTGAATCGATGATGCCGTACAACCATCTCATTCTTTTTTGCTCCCTTCTCCTTCTGCCCTCAATCTTTCCCAGCATTAGGGTCTTTTCCAATGAATTGGCTGTTTGCACCAGGTGGCAAAAGTATTGGAGCTTCAGCTTCAGCAACAGTCCTTCCAGTGAAAATTCAGGGTTGATTTCCTTTAGGACTGACTGGTTAGATCTTGTTGCAGTCCAAGGGACTCGAGTTTTCTCCAGCACCACAATGAGAAAGGATCAGTTCTTCAGAGGTCAGCCTGCTTTATGGTCCAGCTCTTATATCCGTTCATGACTACTGGAAAAACCATAGCTTTGACTATAAGGACCTTTGTCAGCAAAGTGATATCTCTGATTTTTAATAGTGTCTAAATTTGTTATAGATTTTCTTCCAAGGAACAAGCATCTTTTAATTTTGTGGCTGTAGTCACCTTCTGCAGTGATTTTAGAGCCCAGGAAAATAAAATCTGCCACTGTTTCCACTTTTTGCCAACCTATTTGTCAATGAAGTGATGGGAATGGATGCTATGATCTTAGTATTTTGACTGTTGAGTTTTAAGCCAATTTTTCCACTCTCCTCTTTCACCTTCATCAGGAGGCTCTTTAGTTCCTGTGCTCTTTCTCCCATTAGGGTAGTGTCATCTGCATATCTGAGGTTATTGATATTTCTCCCAGCAATCTTGATTCTAGCTTGTGATTCATCCAGCCAGGCATTCACATGATGCACTCTGTACGTAAGTTAAATAAGCAGGTTGACAATACACAGCCTTGACATACTCCTTTCCCAATTTTGAACCAACCCATAGTTCCGTGCCCAGTTCCAACCGTTGCTTCTTGCCCTGCCTGCAGTTTTCTCAGGAGCCAGGCAAGGAGGTCTGTTACTCCCATCTCTTAAAGAATTTTCCACAGTTTGTTGTGATCCACACAGTCACAGGAAATCAGTACCATGTATTATCTGAGAGGTTTTGAAAAACAACTCATTTATACCTGCTAAATATATAGAAAATTATTTTCCTAGAATGCTATCATATGGCCTGTTCATGGGCCCATAGGTCTTGAATCTTCCTAGGAAAAGATCAGGAAGCAATATAGCAACTTTGAATTGGTAGTAAGAACAATAGAAAGTTATTCTTTCTACATAAGAAATCCCATGTGCTGAAAGTAGAGAAAAAGTGGTCAAAAAAGAACTATTGACTAATAGCCAGCCCCAAGGAACTGAGAATAACACACACACACACACACTGATTAATTGATTGTTTACACTTCCTTTGATCAAGAGTGTTTGCAAGAGTGTTTGTCAGTCCTAGGTAAGAGATGGCTGTCAGAGGGCTGGATCCTTTGGATCTGGAATTAGATTTGAAAAAGATGAAGATGACTGCTGGGTGCTTTATTGTGAGAAGTCTGGAAACACATATGTCAATGGGAAAGCCACAGCACAGGTTTTTCAACAAATTACTTCAAAGTTACACTTTCTCGCTAATATATTTACTTTATGACCAATGACCTTTGCATTTTCCCGATATTGTCAGAGCAATTAAGTTTTACGTGCAAATTATTTTGTGGGTCACTGTGGACACATGCTGATATTTTCTTTATCTCATATAGTCAACAACACATTGTGTATCTCAGAAACCCCAGGACACAGAGTTTTCTGCTAATGTTATCCAAATTGACATAATAGAACAATGAGAAGAAATAGAGGCTCACGATCACAAAGGAAGAAAGACAAATATCATTACTAACGAATGACAGGATTTTTCTACAGAGAAAACCCATAAGCCTCTAGAGATAGATTTTTAAAATTAATGATATTTCAAGAAATTTGCTGAGTTCAAAGTAAATAAATAAAATCACAAACTAACACATTTTTATGTAAAGCCACCATTAGGAATGCATATTTTAAAATTTATAGCAATAGCAACAAAATCTATGGTACTTTAACAGAAATATGCGTGGTCTCTATGTTAAACAATTAAGAGAGTAATTGAAATATATTTGAAAAAATAAAAAAGAATATACAGGATCACCCTGCGGAAAGCCAGGTCCTGTAACTGATTCTCCTGACTCCAAGACTTGAGCTTCAAAGGTTTGTCCCAGACACATTCCAGAGAATTTTGTACCAGAACTCGGAGGCATCGTCCAGCTTACTGCTGATAAATGCCTGAACACCGTTTCAGGAGAGGCCATTCCCCTATCAGCTACTCTGTCTCTCATCAGTTAGAAGAGTTGGATGTGGGGGAAGGCAGGAGCCCAGGGCCGTGTTTGGTTTCTACTGACCCCTTCTTGCCACATGGGACTCGCAGTGTGCCCCTCTGCCCCACCCAGCCTGTCCCCTTCTCATGCAGCTTTAATACCTTACTACTTTTATTTAAAGAGGAACCGGATTGGAGCAGGTGGCTTCCCCTGCCCTGAACACCTTGCATTCCCTGTGAGGGTCACAGGAGGCGTGGGGGGTGGGGGAGTGGTGCATGAGCACCTTCTCCCAGAGCTTGGGGATGTCTTCCTGGTGACATGGCCACAGGCTGCTGGACATGTTTGTTTGGAAACCAAGCCAAATGCCTGCCAGGCAGCCAGAGGTCTGGGTGAAGGTTGTCTCCCCTGCTGAGCCCAGGGGCGCCTGTCCTAGGTCAGCCTGCCATCCCTGGAGCAGGGGGGCCACCTCCCAGGGCCCATTGCTGGGTCAGGGTGCCTGGGCGTGTGGCGGGAGGTTCACTTTGGAGAGTCCTTGTCCCAAGCGCTGAGGCCCCTGGCAGCTGGAGGGTAGCTGAGCAGCCGTGCATTGTTGGAGGCAGGGCCGCTATGGGTCCCACTGGCCAGGAATCGGCCTGGGAATCTCTGTACGCTGGGTGCACTCGGGGTCTCAGCCTCCCTGGTCTTGTCAGATGGCCCTCCTCCTCCCAAAGCTATTGATGGAGCTTCTCTGGGATTGTTTGCCAAAACCGACACTAAACTCCAAGGATACAAGACCATTTCCATCTGAACACATGTTTTCCTTTTCTGTAGGAGCTTGTGGTTTTGGTTTTTTTTCCAATCAGCACCACGCCGTGCTTCTGAAGGCCACATTTCGCCTTTCCCCATCACTACACTGAAGTAGTCAGTTGTACAGTTCTCAATCTTGCCCTGGCTTGCTTGGATAAAACTGTTGTGTATTTTGTAAGACATAGATTCTATATTGTAATGATACCCTATGCAAAAAGAAAAAAAAAGATAACAAAACTGTAAATGTTATTGTTTTAACGTGTATGCATGTTTAGTGAAGTTTACATTTTGAAATAAAATTTATGATTGATTATTTTAAAAAATTAAATGAAAAAGAATACATATTATGAAATTCATGGATATTAAAAATGATAAAAATAGGAAAAAAATAGAAATAATGAAAGATAAAGGCATGTACTCATCAGAAGAAATATAGACAAAGAATTTTTAGAAAATCAACCTCAACCATCTCAGTACTAAGAAAAAGGCAATAAAAACCACTTTAATACTCCTTAAATTGGCATATACTTAGAACAAAAATCAGAAAATACCAAAAATTAGTGAGGATATAGAGAAATAGTAATACTTATGCATTGCTAATGGGATATTAAATATGCATCCACTGGTTTCAAGATCAATTTAAAATATTTAGCAAGTTAGAGATGTGCATATCTTACAAACCAGAAATTTCACTCCTTAATATTATCCTTTGAGGCACACCGCACAAGTGAACAGATATCTTTAAATAAGAATATTAAATACCATTTCTTTTGTCATTATTATCTTCAAACGTTTGTTTTACAGTTGAATTTCAGAATCATTTTGGCAAGAGTTCAAATAAAATAAATCATTAAAATGTGTTTGGATTTGCCATTAATTTATAAATTCATTTAAGAAGTTACAGCTTTTAAATAGTTGTGCTGCATTCCCTCATGGTACAGTGGATAAGAATCTGCCCGTCAATGCAGGGGAAATGGGTTCATTCCCTGATCCAGGAGGATTCAGCATGGCTTGGAACAGCTGAGCCCGTGTGCCACAACTACTGAGTCCATGCTCTAGAACACTTGAGCTGCAACTATTGAGACCAAGTGCCACAAACTACTGAAGCCCAAATGCCCTAGAGCCTGTGCTCCACAAGAGAAGTCACCACAGTGAGGAACCCTTGCACCACAACAAAGAGTAGCCCCTGATTGTGGCAACTAGCTAAAGCCCGTGTGCAGTAATGAAGACCTAGTGCAACCAATAAATAAATGAATAAATAAATTATTTTTAAAAGTTTTGCTTTTGGTGTCTATATACATGGGAAAACAAAAGCAAGTAAAATCTCACGAACTAGGATACATATTTAGCTAATATTTAAATGACATTATTTGCTCAATCATTCATTCTTTCATTTGGCAATTATATATGCCCACTGTGTACCATGAAACTAGAGAATTTCTAGTTTCTAGAATTTCTCTTCAAGAAAATTAGAGATACCAAGGGAAATTTTCATGCAAAGGTGGGCACAATAAATGACAAAAATGATATGGACCTAACAGAAGCAGAAGATATTAAGAACCAGGGGCAAGAATACACAGAAGAGCTATACAAAAAAGATCTTCATGACTCAGAGAATCATGATAGTGTGATCACTCACCTAGAGCCAGACATCCTGGAATCCGAAGTCAGGTGGGCCTCAGGAGATGTCACTACGAACAAAACTAGTGGAGATGATGGAATTCCAGTTGAGCTATTTCAAATTCTAAAAGATGATGCTGTGAGAGTGCTGCACTCAATATGTCAGCAAATTTGGAAAACAGCAGTGGCAACAGGACTGGAAAAGGTCAGTTTTCATTTCAATTACAAAAGAAAGGCAATGCCAAAGATTGCTCATATTACCGCACAATTGCACTCATCTCACACGCTAGCAAAGTAATGCTTAAAATTCTCCAAGCCAGGCTTCAACAACACATGAACCGTGAACTTCCAGATGTTCAAGCAGGATTTAGAAAAGGCAGAGAAACCAGATATCAAATTGCCAATATCCATTGGATCATCGAAAAAGCAAGAGATTTTCAGGAAAACATCTACTTAAACTTTATTGACTATGCCAGAGCCTTTGACTGTGTGGATCACAATAAACTATGGAAAATTCTTCAAGAGATGGGAATACCAGACCACCTGACCTGCCTCTTGAGAAATCTGTATGCAGATCAAGAAGCAACAGTTAGAACTGGACACGGAACTGGTTAGATTGGTTCCAAATAGGGAAAGGAGTATGTCAAGGCTGTGTATTGTCACCCTGCTTATTTAACTTACATGCAGAATACATCATGAGAAACGCTGGGCTGGTGAAGCACAAGGTGGAATCAAGATTGCTGGGAGAAATATCAATAACCTCAGATATGCAGATGACACCACCCTTATGGCAGAAAGTGAAGAACTAAAGAGCCTGTTGATGACAGTGAAAGAGGAGAGTTAAAAAGTTGGCTTATAACTCAACATTCAGAAAACTAAGATCATGGCATCTGGTCCCATCACTTCATGGCAAATAGATGGGGAAAAAATGGAAACAGCGACAGATTTTATTTGGGGGGGCTCCAAAATCACTGCAGATGGTGACTGCATCCATGGTATTAAAAGACGGTTGCTCCTTGGAAGAAAAGCTGTGACCAACCCAGACAGCATATTAAAAAGCAGAGACATTGCTTTGACAACAAAGGTCCGTCTAGTCAAAGCTATGGTTTTTCCAGTAGTCATGTATGGATGTGAGAGTTGGACTACAAAGAAAGCTGAGCGCCGAAGAGTTGATGCTTTTGAACTGTGGTGTTGGAGAAGACTCTTGAGAGTCCCTTGGACTGCAAGGAGATCCAACCAGTCCATCCTAAAGGAGATCAGTCCTGAATATTCATTGAAAGGACTGATGCTAAAGCTGAAACTCCAATACTTTGGCTTCCTGATGTGAAGAACTGACTCATTGGAAAAGACCCTGCTGGGAAAGATTAAAGATGGGAGGAGAAGGGGACGACAGAGGATGAGATGGTTGGATGGCATCACCTACTCAATGGACATGAGTTTGAGTAAACTCCGGGAGTTAGTGATGGACAGGGAGGCCTGCTGTGCTGCAGTCCATGGGGTCACAGAGAGTTGGATACGACTGAGCAACTGAACTCACTGATGTGCCATGTGCTGTGCTGTGCTTATCTCAGTCATGTCTGACTCTTTGCAATCCCATGGACTGTAGCCCACCAGGCTCTTCTGTCCATGGAGATTCTCCAGGCAAGAGTACTGTAGTGGACTGCCATGCCCTCCTCAAGGGGATCTTCCCAACCCAGGGATCGAACCCAGGACTCCAGTACTGCAGGTGGATTCTTTACCTTCTGAGCCACCAGGGAAACCCAAGAATACTGGAGTGGGTAGCCTATCCCTTCTCCAGGGTATCTTCCCAACCCAGGAATTGAACTGGGATCTCCTACTTGCAGGCAGATTCTTTACTAGCTGAGCTACCAGGGAAGCCTACTACATGGCATATATGATGTTAATGAGAGGGACACACTATTTGCAGAGAAATCAGATGGGGCTATTATCCCAGAGTGGTGTGATTATCCAGAAAGTTAGGGTGAAAAGTTTTGACTAAAGTGAGAATCCTCTGGTTGATAGTAGAAGGTGTTTGATGGAATTGGGGGCATACTATGAAGAAAGGTTTCTTTAGTAATTGTGTTCAGGTATTTGACAGGCCAGAGGATAAAGTAATGGGGAGCAGGACTAGGAAGAAATGGTTATTTTTGATTGCTACCTGTCATTCAGGACCACCTTGGCACATAGAGAAAAACAAATGACTGAGCTCAAGATTTCTGCATGTTATTAGAGTTACAGCTTTCTGTAGGGGAAGCTGTGTGGATGTGTCTGCGAGCAGGTGCATCTATGTTTGCCCTTATGGTGATTCAATGGTAAAGAATCTGCCTGCCAATGCAGGTGATACAAGAGATGTGGGTTAGATCCCTGGGTCGGGAAGATTTCCTGAAGTAGGAAATGGCAACCCACTCCAGTATTCTTGCTTGGAAAATTCCATGGACAGAGGAGCCTAGTGAACAACGGTCCATGGGGTCGCACAAAGTTGGACATAACTGAGCAACTAAGCATGTAAGTACATTGATGTACTCTTTATATTGATGTACTGACTGACCCAACACATTTAGTTTGTCACTCACATTCCTCTGCCATTGTTTCACTCTTTTCGACACCTGACTGTGAACAAAGTCTCCCTACAGAGCCTGTCTGCAGGCAGAACTTGCACTACATCAGGATTTAGAATTGGGCTCCCTGAGTCCCATTTCTGATACATCTTTGAAAGATTTTATGATGGTTTTGTTCTGTCTTGTGCATTTTGCAATGGACTTGGAGAGATACTTTTGAAGACTTTAATAATTTGCTTTCTTTGGAATTGTGAGAAAGGAAACGTGATCACATCTGGACTCACAGATTGAAAGGATACTGAGATAGGAGAGGCTGTGGGTGCTGAGTGAAGGAGGTGGTATCGAAGAAAATGCCCTGGAGAGTGTTTGGATCAAAACTGTTAACCTGGGAAAAAAGTTAAAGTGAAGTCAGAAAGCACTGAGGGATAGACAGAACTTAGACTACTAACACCATTTTACCAGGGTATCAACAACAGGGTTTGTGCCTCTGACTATTTCATGAGCTTGAATACTTCAGCCAGGAAGCAAAGTCTCCCTGGTTCTCAAATGCTCACACATGTGGGAATTGGATCTTTGGGGTGTCCAAACTGCAAAACCCTAATCTAGTTCCAGACTCAGATTTAACTTCACCCCCCTTCTCCAAGATCCCCTGGAGAAGGAAATAGCGACCCACTTCAGTATTCTTGCCTGGGAAATCCCATGGAGTTCCAAGAGTCAGACACAACTGAGTGACTTCACTTTCACTTTCCCTTCTCTCAGGCTCCTCTAGGACTGCCAAAGACAGGGTTATTCTCAACATCCCTAAGGTCTACCAGCGTTATCTTTTGGGAGCTCAGGGCAACCTTCAACATCAATCTTACAATTAACAGCAGTAGTGTGTATGTTTAGGGGATGAAGGAGTAATGAAGAGCTAATTTTGGACACCCTGGGGGCCTTTACTTAAGTTATTTAATGAGACACACCATGGATTCTGGGTGCCTAAAAGAGAGGAGTAGAGAGATGCAGGGCCATGAGTGTGCTCTTCAAGAGGCAAATGAATGTTTGCTAAGACATGCCTACATACATGAGTATGTACTCACTCACAGACATTTGAAGATGGTGTGTGGGACTAGCTTTCCACTCTCTTATTGCCTCACATTCAGGTAAGTGATTCTAGGTAAGTATGGACTTTATATTCACATTCTGATGGCCTCATCTCAGAGATTCAGATGATCAGAATCTTACTGCCTGCTTTATTCTTAGTCAGCATTAGATGGTTCCCATGATTCCTAAGCCTGCAATAAATGTGTATTATTTAGCTCGTGGATAAGAATTCTGCTGTAAGTTTTCAAGTTCTCTTATTTTATAAACAGTTTTTTGTTGACCTATTTATTTGGCTTTTGGTTTGTTGAGAAAGGAATGTGATACTTCATCAATTTTTCTCTCTATTTCTATCTATGTTTGTTTCCTATACTTTGAGTTATAGTCTTTAAGTGAAAATACATTAAAAATATATGCAATGTATTCTTATAAATTTAATGACATGTTTTGGTAATTATGAATCCATCTGTCCTTAATAAAATAGTTACTATAAAATATATTCTCTCAGATATTAATTTTATGCCACATTATTACTATTCTACTACCATAGCATATAATTCTTTTCTATTTTAATAAAAAATCAGAATTATTTTTGTGTATCTTAATATTCCAACGTTTATTTCTACTTTGAAAATCTTGATTCTTTTCAAAATCCAGGCTCAGTTTTTTCTGAATAGCTCTTTTCAGGTGCTCCACCAGGGGGCCAGCATGACTGGCTGCAATGCCTCCCGGGGCCACCCCTCCTTCTTCCTTCTCCAAGGCATTCCTGGGATGGAGGACAAACACAAGTGGATCTCTATTCCTTTCTCTTCCATGTACTTTGTCACCATCCTGGGGAACTGCACCATCCTCTTCACCATCTCCACAGAGCGCTCCCTGCATAAGCCCATGTTCCTGCTCCTTGGCATGCTGGCCCTCACGGACCTGGGCATGTCCACAACCACCATCCCCAAGGTGCTGTGCATCTTCTGGTTTGACCAGAGTGACATCAGCTTTGAGGGCTGCCTGGTCCAGCTGTTCTTCCTCCACTCCATCTCTGCCTTGCAGTCTGCCATCCTCATGTCCATGGCCTTTGACCGCTACGTGGCCATCTGTGAGCCCCTGCGCTATGCCACCATGCTTTCCAACAGCCGCATTGGGCTCATCGGCCTCGTGAGTTTACTGAGAGCCGTGCTGCTCATTCTCCCCATGCCCGTCCTCCTCCAGCAGATGCCCTTTCATGCCAAGCATGTCATCCCCACCACCTACTGTGAGCACATGGCTGTGGTGAAGATGGTGTGTGTGGACACCACAGTCAACAGGGTGTATGGTCTGGTGGTGGCCTTGTTGGTTGCTGGGGTAGACATCTCAGCTATTGCCTCATCTTATGTGCTGATCATCCGGGCTGTAATGCGGCTCTCTTCTAAGGAAGCCCACCAAAAAGCAGTAAATACCTGCACCACACACATCTGCGTCATGCTTATCTCTTATACTCCCTCACTGTTTTCTTTTCTCACTCACCGTTTTGGCCATGGCATTCCACCTCATGTGCACACCATTCTTGGCAGCCTCTACTTCCTTGTACCTCCAATGCTCAACCCTATTATTTATGCCGTGAAAACCAAAGAGTTTCGGGACAAATTGACAAAATATGGGTGCTGGAAGAAGGAGGTTATAAACCTTATCCATGATCAGAAAACTCTCTGATTATTAGTGCTGGTAGATATGAGAGACAAAAAAATAAGTAGATGCTATTCCTGGAGGAATTGGCTCATGGGAAAAATATGTCATACTTGTAGATTAGCAGCCAAAATCCTTGGACAGATGGGCTAAGACATAGGAGACGCCCCCTTGCTCACAGTAATTTCAAAGAAAAGCAGTTATTCTCTCTTAAATAAAAATAATGACACACTCTTCCATAACACACATACATGTGGGGCAAATTATACGTGGTCATACATGTAACAAGCACTTGGAACAATAACATACTGTGCACATAAAGTAGGGTGGTATGCTTCCATAAGAACATAAGAGCAAACAATAACTTGCTCACCACTTTGTCATATCAAGGCTAAGGTGTTATGTACCTGAGTGTTTAGGGAGAAGGTGGTGAAAACTTGAGGTGAGTGAGAAGAAACAGGGAAAGTTCTAAATTGCATTTAAGGTTATTATTTTATTATCCCCGCTGTGGAAGGCTTACATTTGGGCATCAAGAATTGTTGCTTCCTTGAGGAACTAGGCAATTTGGGCAGTGAGTATTATCTCCAATTATCAGAGAAATTTGAACAGATAATGTAAAATGGGAAAATTCTAATTTTAAAAGGTTCATATGTATTTTAATTAATTTTATATCTTAATTCCTCAAGTCAACTCTCCTACCCTTTTCAACTAATCTCAGTGTCTGTCAGAATCTCTTAAAAAGAAAGAACTCTGAGAAATTCTGTTGATGGTTATAGTTATAAAATGTGGTTTTATACTGAACATCTTTGGCTACAGACATCTACAAGGCAATTTCTCTGGGGACATAGGAGGAAGTCACGAACAAGAACTTGAAGCAGCTTCTGGAGCTCTGATCCTCTGCTTAGATATAGGAATTCATTCAGTTTAGAAATAATTGTTTAAGACTTCTAGACAATGATTATGGATATTCTGCAAATAATTAAAGATTCATGAAGGCTGAAACCAAAATGATTCTAGGATTTGTTATATTGTAGAACCAATCTATGAAGGAAGAATTTGGTGAAAAAGAATACCCACCATAGGGTCAACATGGCCACTATTTAAAGGAGAGTCATGATACTTAAACTTGAGGGGAATGAAAAACTTCTCCAGTGTAGTACCAGCTACAATAAATAATACTAAAGGCTTCCAATATACTAAATAATTCAACATCAAAGTCTGAGATAGGAGGCATATTTCAAAGCTTGAAATAATGGGTGCAACCACAAGCAGAAAAAATAAAATTATGGATTGCGTAGGAAGTGTGTCTTCTATAAATGGAGAAAACTTGCAGAAGCAAGAATGGTTGAGCACTGCCTATATCTAGCACATACCAAGAGTAGGTATTTAACTCACCACAAACATATAGATAAAAAAGACCCACAAATTACACAGCACAATGTTTTATGATTAATCATAATATTTATATTGTGTGTTGGAAATGACTAACGTGAACTTTTGAATCTACCTTATAGAAGGAAATGCAGACTTGTTCTCTCCTCTCTGCCTGAGCGATTAATCATAATATTTATATTGTGTGTTGGAAATGACTAATGTGAACTTTTGAATCTACCTTATAGAAGGAAATGCAGACTTGTTCTCTCCTCTCTGCCTGAGCTTTGTCTTCCTTCCCTTATCCTTTTCATCTCTTCCTCCTCCATCTCCTTCTCCTTCTTCTCTCTCTCACTTAGGTGCAAGCAATTCCAGCTTCCTTGAAGTTGCCATGATATCATGTATAGATGGAGAGAGATTAATGAGGATTCCTAGCTGTTCAAGCCCTTACCTATTTTTCAGCCCAGACATCAGACTTTGGAGTAAGTCAGTATTTAGATGATTTAAGCATTCTATCTATGCAAAATTGAACTAGCCTTCAAATGCCCCAGCCAGTACTACAGGAACAGAAACAAAGTCTCCCTCTGAGCACTGACTAAAAAGTCAGATTTGTTAGCAAAATAAAATTGTTGGTTTCTGCTACTAGTTTTTACTAAAATTTAGTTATTGTTATTATGATTATGATTATGATTTTTTTGGTTGCACTGGGTCTTCATTAGCGCATGCAGGCTTTCTCTAGGGGTTCAGTAGGGGGTACTCTCCGCTGCAGTGCGTGGGCCTCTCACTGCAGTGGTTCTTCTTGTTGCAGAGCATAAGCTTTATTGTGCATGGGCTTCAGTAGTTGTGGCATTTGGGCTTAGTTGTTCCGTAGAATGTGGAATCTTCCTGGACCAGAGATCGAAACCATGTCCCCTGTGCTGGCAGGTGGACTCCCATCCACTGTACCACCATGGAAGTCCTCTACAACTGGGTTTGAAGTGGTTTGTTATCAACAATAAATAACTGATACCATGACTTATATTAAAAAATTTCCTTATGGTTAGTTTAGCCCAATATGACTAAGAAAATATTTCTCTACCCAGTGTTTACAGTTATCTAGAGTTGGCCAAACTGTAAGTTCTGAGAGAGTAATTCGTGCAAGATCACTCTTGCTTCAGATGTCACCAGCTAGTTCAGTTTCCCCCAGCTGATTAAAGACTGGGGGGTCACAATGATCACCCTCATGTTCAATACTTTTCTAGAGAAATCATGAAAACTTATAAAAATATACTTATGATTAAAAATTTTTATAACAAGAAGATACAGAGTAAAACAATAGAAGTAGAAGATATATAGAACAGAGCCCAGGAAGGGTCCAAATGGGGAGTTTTAGTCATCTTTTCCCTATGAAATCATTGTTGTTCAGTTGCTAAGTCATGTCCAACTCTGCAACCCCATAGACTGAAGCACACCAGGCTTCTCTGTCCTTCACTATGTCCTAGAGTTTGCTCAAACTCTTGTCCATTAAGCTGGCGATGCCATCCAACTATATCATTCCCTGTTTGCCCTCTTCTCCTCCTGCCTTCGATGTTTCCCAGCATCAGGGTCTTTTCAAATGAGTCAGATTTTCGCATCAGGTGGCCAAAGTATTGGAACTTCAGCTTCAGCATCAATTCTTCCAATGAATATTCAGGGTTGATTTCCTTTAAGATTGACTGGTTTGATCTCCTTGCAGTCCAAGGAACTCTTAAGAGTACTACTTCCTCTTGGTCACCATTTGTGACAATACACAAGGTAACCAGGGATACCCACATGAGCCTTTGAGCATAAAGAGTTATAAATATATTAAATATAAATCTATTAAACTTTCCTCAACCATCTGAGTAATAGAATAATTTAATAAGAACCACTTTCACACTTCTCAGATTAGTAAAATTAAAACAAAATAATCAAATAATACTAACAATTAGTGACAATGTTGAGAGGTAGAAACACTATCACCTCTATAGCCTCACTAACTGTTAATATAGAGAAACAGGAATCACTGCTGATGGGATGCTAAATATGGATCAACTGCTTTCAAGATCAATTTATTAATCTTTAGAAAAGTTAGAGATATTCTGCACCCAAGAAATTTCACTCCAAATATAAGCACTTGAGGCACACTTCAGAAGTAAGCAAGATAGACTCATATTAGAACATTAATAACAATATTATTTTTACAAATAATTATAAACTGCCTAAATGATCATCAAAGAAAAATGAATTAAATATAATATTTTCATTCAAATAAAGGAATGAATTAAATGTTGTATCTTCGCTAAATAAAACATAGGAGGAGCATGTAGATGCATATAGCCAAAATTTCAAGCAAAGTAGATAAAATTTTATGTGAATTTTGCCTTGAATTTACAAATTCATTTAAGGAGAAGTTATAGTTTTCAAATATAGGCATGCTTTTGGTGTTTATAGACACAAGAAAACAAAAACATGTGAAATCTTATGAAATAGGAAACATTTTAAGTTCATATTAAAATGAGCTGATTCATCTGCTTATTCATTCATTTGACATTTATATATGCCTGCTATTTGGGCTTACCTGGTGGCTCAGTAGGTAAAGAAGTTGCCTGCAATGCAGGAGACTGCCAGCAATGTAGGAAACCTGGGTTCGATCCCTGGGTCAGGAAGATCCCTAAAGAAGGAAATGGCAACCCACTTCAGTATTTTGTTTGGGGAATCCCATGGACAGAGGAGCCTGGCAGGCTTCAGTCCTTGGGATCACAAGAGTAGGACATAACTTAGCAACTAAACTACCTACTATTTACCATATATGATGTTAGTGAGAGGCATACAGGATCTGGAGAGAAATCAGATGGGAGTGATTGTCCAGAAAGTTAAGGTTAAAAGTTTTGATTAAAGTGAGAATCCTCTGGTCAATAACAGAAGGTGCTTGATAGAATTGGGGGCATAATATGCAAGAAAAGTTTCTTTAGTAGCATTCACGTATTCTACAGGACAAAAGATAAAATAATGGGAAGCCGTACTAGGAAGAAATGATTATTTTTAGCTTGCTACCTGTCATTATAGCCCCTCAGGGCCAACTTGGGGCAGTGAGAAAAGACTGAGCCCAGAATTTTTGCATGTCATTAGAGCCACAGCAGCTGCCCGGTGCTCGAGCAGTGGCTGTGCGGCACTGGAGTGACTGTGAGGCAATACCCCATATCCAAGGGCAAAGGAGAAGCCACAGTAAAATGGTAGGAGGGGTGAAATCACATTTAGAATCAAACCCCACACCCGCCAGAGACACTCAGAACACTCAAACATATCTTGTACGCGTCTGGACCCAGAGACCTCACAGAGACTGAGACAGAACTGCGTGTGAGTGTGTCCTTTGGAGGTATGGGTCAGCAGTGGACTGCTGCAGGGGCAGGGGCTCTGGGTGCAGTAAACCTGGGTATGGCATAAGCCCTCTTGGAGGAGGTCACCATTAACTCCACCAGAGAGCCGCTAGGACTTACACAGAACTGGGGAAACAGACACTTGGAGGGCACAAACAGAACCTGTGTGCACCAGGACCCAGGAGAAAGGAGCAGTGACCCCACAAGAGACTGACCCAGACTTGCCCATGAGTGTCCAGGAGTCTCTGGTGGAGGCTTAGGTCAGCGGTGGCCTGATGTAGGTTTGGGGCCACAGAGTGTAGCAGAGCGTGAATAGGCCATTTTGAAGGAGGTCGCCATTATCTTCATTACCCCCACTATGGTTTAGCCTCAGGTCAAATAACAGGGAGGGAACACAGCCCCCACCCCCAACAAAAAACTGGATTAAAGATTTACTGAGCATGGCCCCGACCATCAGAACAAGACCTAGTTTCACCTTCAGGCAGTCTTTCCCATCAGGTAGCTTACATAAGCCTCTTATCCTTCTTCATCAGAGGGCAGACAGAATGAAAACCACAATCACAGAAAACTAACCAATCTAATCACATGGACCACAGCCTTGTGTAACTCAATGAAACTATGAGCCATGCCGTGTAGGGCCGCAAAGACAGATGGATCATGGTGGAGAGTTCTGATAAAACGTGGTCCACTGGAGCAGGAAATGGCAAACCACTTCAGCATTCTTGCCTTGAGAACCCCATGAACAGTAGGAAAAGGCAAAAAGATAGGACACTGAAAGATGAACTCCCCAGGTTGGTAGGCACCCAATATGCTACTGGAGATCAGTGGAGAAATAACCCCAGAAAAAATGAAAAGACAGAGCCAAAGCAAAAACAACACCCAGTTGTGGATGTGACAGGTGACGGAAGCAAGGTCTGATGCTCTAAGAGCAATATTGTATAGGGACCTGGACTGTTAGGTCCATGAATGAAGGCAAATTAAAAGTGGTCAAACAGGAGATGGCAAGAGTGAACATCAACATTTTAGGAATCAGCAAACTAAAATGGATTGGAATGGGTGAATTTAACTCAGATGACTATTATATCTACCACTGTGGGCAAGAATCCCTTAGAAGAAATGGAGTAGCCATCATGGTCAACAAAAGAGCTGAAATGCAGTACTTGGATGCAATCTCAAAAACGACAGAATGATCTCTGTTCCTTTCCAAGGCAAACCAGTCAATATCACAGTAATGTAAATCTATGACCAATAATGCTGAAGAAGCTGAAGTTGAATGGTTCTATGAAGACCTATAAGACCTTCTAGAACTAACAACCAAAAAAGTTGTCCTTTTCATTACAGGGGACTGGAATGCAAAAGTAGGAGGTCAAGAGATATCTGGAGAAACAGGCAAACTTGGCCTTGGAGTACAGAATGAAGCAGGGCAAAGGCTAATAGAGTTTTTCAAAGAGAATGCACTGGTCATAGCAAACACCCTCTTCCAACAACACAAGAGAAGACTCTACCCATGGACATCACCAGGTGGTCAATACCGAAATGAGATTGATTATATTCTTTGCAGCCAAAGATGGAGAAGCTCTATACAGTCAGCAAAAACAAAAACCGGGAGCTGACTGTGGATCAGATCATGAACTCCTTATTGCCAAATTCAGACTTAGAAGGAAGCAAGGAAATCCACTAGACCATTCAGGTATGACTTATATCAAATCCCTTTTGATTATACAGTGGAAGTGAGAAGTAGATTCAAGGGATTAGATTTGATTGACAGAGTGCCTGAAGAACTATGAACAGAGGTTCATGACGTTGTGGAGGCAGTGATCAAGACCATCCCCCAAAAAAACAAATGAAAAAAGGCAAAATGGTTGTTTGAGGAGGCCTTACAAATAGCTATGAAAAGAAGAGAAGTGAAAGCCAAAGGAGAAAAGGAAAGATATACCCACTTGAATGCAGAGTTCCAAAGAATAGCAAGGAGAGATAAGAAAGCCTTCCTCAGGGATCAATGCAAAGAAATAGAGGAAAACAATAGAATGAGAAAGACCAGAAATCTCTTCAAGAAAATTAGAGATACCAAGGGAACATTTCATGCAAAGGTGGGCACAATAAAGGATAGAAATGGTATGGACCTAACAGAAGCAGAAGATATTAAGGAGATATGGCAAGAATACACAGAAGAACTATACGAAAAAGATCTTCACTACCCAGAGAATCACAATTGTGTGATCACTCACTTAGAGCCAGACATCCTGGAATGTGAAGTCAAGTGGGCCTTAGAAAGCATCACTACAAACAAAACTAGTGGAGCTGATGGAATTCCAGTTGAGCTATTTCAAATTCTAAAAGATGATGCTGTGAAATTGCTGCACTCAATATGCCAGCAAATTTGGAAAACACAGCAGTGGCCACAGGACTGGAAAAGGTCAGTTTTCATTCCAATCCCAAAGAAAGACAATGTCAAAGAATGCTCAAACTACCACACAATTGCACTCATCCTACACGCTAGTAAAGTAATGCTCCAAATTCTCCAAGCCAGGCTTCAACATTATGTGAACTATGAAATTCCAGATGTTCAAGCAGGATTTAGAAAAGGCAGAGGAACCAGAGATCGAATTGCCAATATGTTGGATCATGGCAATGAACTCTTGAAAAAGGAAGAGAGTTCCAGAAAAACATCTATTTCTGCTTTATTGACTATACCAAAGCCTTTGACTGTGTGGATCACAACAATCTGTGGAAAATTCTGAAAGAGATAGGAATACCAGACCACCTGACCTGCCTCCTGAGAAATCTGTATGCAGGTCGGAAGCAACAGTTAGAACTGGACATGGAACAACAGACTGGTTGCAAATAGGAAAAGAAGTACGTCAAGGCTGTATATTGTCACCCTGCTTATTTAACTTAGATGCAGAGTACATCATGAGAAATGCTGGACTGGGTGAAACACAAGCTGGCATCAAGATTGCTGGGGAAAATATCAATAACCTCAGATATGCAGATGAAACCATCCTCATGGCAGAAAGCAAAGAAGAACTAAAGAGCCTCTTGATGAAAGTGAAAGAGGAGAGTGAAAAAGTTGGCTTAAAACTCAACATTCAGAAAACTAAGATCATGGCATCTTGTCCCATCACTTCATGGCAAATAGATGGGGAAACAGTGGCAACAGTGGCAGACTATTTTGGGGGCTCTAAAATCACTGCAGATGGTGACTGCACCCATGATATTAAAAGATGCTTGCTCCTTGGAAGAAAAGTTATGACCAACCTAGACAGCATATTAAAAAGCAGAAACATTACTTTGCCAACAAAGGTCTGTCTAGTCAAAGCTATGGTTTTTCCAGTAGTCATGTATGGATATGAGAGTTGGACTATAAAGAAAGCTGAGCGCCAAAGAATTGATGCTTTTGAACTGTGGTGTTGGAGAAGACTCTTGAGAGTCCTTTGGACTGCAAGGAGATCCAACCAGTCCATCCTAAAGGAGATCAGTCCTGAATATTCACTGGAAAGACTGATGCTAAAGCTGAAACTCCAATACTTTGGAAAAGATCCTGATGCTGGGAAAGATTGAAGGTGGGAGGAGAAGGTGACGACAGGTGATGACGTGGTTGGATGGCATCACCGACTCAATGGACATGAGTTTGAGTAAACTCCAGGAGTTGGTGATGGACAGGGAGGCCTGGCATGCATTAGTCCATGGGGTTGGAAAGAGTCAGACGTGACTGAGTGACTGAACTGAAGTGTACTGAAGAGCCACAGCTTCTGCAGGGGAATCTGTGTGGATGTGTCTCTGAGCAGGTGCATCTGTGTTTATACTGAACTGTTTCTGTTAATACATGGATTGACCTTTATTTCGGCACTCACATTCCTCTGCTACTGTTTCACTCTTATTGACACTGACTCTGAACAAAGTCCCCCTTCAGAGCCTGTCTGCAGGCAGAACTTGCACTACATCAGGATTTAGAATCTAGCTCGCCTATTTCTGTTTAGTCTTTGCAAGATTTTGTGATGGTTTTGTTCTGCCTTGTGCATTTTGCGATGGACTTGGCAGCATACTTTTTGATGAACTTTAATACTTTGCTTCCTCTGGGCTCGTGAGAAAAGAAACGTTGGCCAAATCCGGATCCAGTGCTTGAGAGCATATAAACAGGCTAGCAAAGATGTATCTGCTTAGAGACGCAACCACACAGCTTCCACTGCAGAAAGTTGGGACTCGAATAACATGAGAGACTATAGGGGCTGGGGAAATGTGAGTTGTAGAAAATGTGGGGAGTGTCCATGGAAAAGCCATTGACCTGCAAAAAGGTTAGAGCGAACGTCAGAATATCAACAATAGGGGTTTACCTCTTTTGCATTTATGAGCATGACTACTCCAGCCGTGGAGTAAAGCTCTCCTGGCTCTCCTACCTACACATGTATGGGAATGAGGGCCCTTGGGATAACGAAACTGCAAAGCCCTATTCTAGTTCTAGATTAAGTTTTAACTTCACTTCCTGTCTCTCAGGCTCCTCCAGGTCTGCAAAACACTGGAAGTTTCCCAGAATCCCTAAAGTCAATCAGCTTTATCTACTGGGAGCACAGGGCAACCTCCAGAGTCAATGTTACACATAATAGTAGTGATGCCTAGTGTGTATGTTTGGGAATCAGGGAGTAAAAAAAGAGCTAATTCTGGGCATTATGGGGGCCTTTACTTAGGTTACTTAAAGAGCCACGTCATAAAGAAAGCCTGAAGGTGAGGAGTGGAGAAATGCAGGACTATGAATGTGCTCTCCAAGAGGCAAATGAATGTTTGCTAAGATATGCTTACATACATGTGTACACACTCACATGTACGTATTTGAAGACAGTGTGTGGGACTAGTTTTCCACTCTCTTATTGCCTTACATTCAGGTAAGTGATTCTAGGAGAATAAGGGCTTTACATTCACATTCTGGTGGCCTCATCTCTGAGCTTCAGGTGATCAGAATCTCATCCCCTGTTTCATTCTTATTTATTATTGTACATATCTAGTCACTAAGGTCCCCTTGAGTCTCAAATCGACAGTAAATCTGTATTTTTTAAACAATTGTGGATTGCTTTACTGTGTGAAAGTGATACATGTTCTTTAAAAATTTTTCTCATTGATAAATGTACATATTCTTTATCTGCAGCATAAGTTTTCTTTTTCTTCCCTTTTTTCCTTTTTTACAATACATTTTTTTTATTAAAGTGTAATTGACTTACAATATTGTATTAGCATCGGGTTTATAGTATAGTTATCCAATTTTTTTGTAGATTACAAACAAAAAGTTTATTATAATATTATTGATTATATTCCCTGTTCTAGGCATTACATTCTTGTGACTTATTTATTTTATAACAGGTAATTTGTACCTTTTAGTTCCTTTCACCTTTTTCACCCATTCTTTCACCCTCCCCTCTGGCAACAGTTTGTTCTTTGTATCTCTGAGTCTATTTCTTGCTTTTTTTTTTAGATTCCACATATGAGTGAAAATATACAAATAGATTCCCAATAAAAGTGAAAAAGAAAATATAGTTTTCTTTCCCTGTCTGACTTATTTCACTTAGCAAAAAACCCTCTAAATCCATCCACATTGTCCCAATTGCAAGATTTTTTTTTATGGTTGAATAATATTACACTGTATATATATGTAACATCATAAATGTATGTATTTAAATTTTTGAATGGAAAATTATATTATAAGCCTAAGTTTTATTATTTTTTAAAAACTTTTGTTGACCTAGTTGATCTTGTTTGCTGAGAGGGCTATGTAATATTTTATTAAATTCTCATTGAATTTATTTTTGTTTCACATATTTTAAGTTATAGTCTTTAAGTGAAAATACATTAAAAATAGATGCAATATATTCTTAAAATTTAACATGTTCTGATAATAAACAATGAATCAATCTGTCCTTAATAAAATAGTTAAGATAAAACATATTCTCTTAGATATTAATTTTATGCCTCATTATTACCACTCTAATACTACAGTGTGCTACTATATTATATTGATTATATACATCATGATATCAGAATGATTTTTTATGCTACTTTAAATCTACCTTTTTTCTCATTTATTATTACTTTTTAATTGGAGTCCCAGGTTGTTTTTTAGATTGCAACTGTGTTGTTTCACTGTTTTAGACTTCAGGAGCATGAAGTCAATAGCAGTATTAGCATACCAAGGTGTTATTACAAAGTATAGCTTATCTGAATATAGTCTAGAGAACAGGGGACTCAGTGCTTCATAGGATATCTCAACCATGACAGCCTAAATTTCTTGCCAGATGGACACATGCGGGCTTGCAGGAAAACCTAAACTGTGCTGAATCTTCAGTTTCTAACTTTGGAAAACATTGTGGAAGCCTACAATTCTGATCAAATGGAAGTCAAATAGTCTGTGGTGGTTTTGAAGATATTCTCTTTTTTTCAGTTTCATTGAGATATAGTTGATATACAACACCTGTATAAGTTTAAAGAGTACAGCATAATTTAACTTATATACCTCATAAAATGATTATCACGCTAAGGTTTGTGAACATCCATCATCTCATGTATACATAAAATTTAAAAGAAATAGAAGAAATATTTTTCCTTTTGATAAGAACTCTGAGGATTTACTCTTAACTGTCATACATATTTATCATGTTGCACATTACATCCCTAGTACTAATTATAACAGAAAGTTTGTACCTTTTGATTGCCTTCATCCAACCTCCCCCAGAATTATTTTTGTGTATCTTAATATTCCAACGTTTATTTCTACTTTGAAAATCTTGATTCTTTTTAAAATCCAGGCTCAGTTGTTTCTGAATCGCTCTTTTCAGGTGCTCCACCAGGGGGTCAGCATGACTGGCTGCAATGCCTCCCAGGGCCACCCCTCCTTCTTCCTTCTCCAAGGCATTCCTGGGATGGAGGACAAACACAAGTGGATCTCTATTCCTTTCTCTTCCATGTACTTTGTCACCATCCTGGGGAACTGCACCATCCTCTTCACCATCTCCACAGAGCACTCCCTGCATAAGCCCATGTTCCTGCTCCTTGGCATGCTGGCCCTCACGGACCTGGGCATGTCCACAACCACCATCCCCAAGGTGCTGTGCATCTTCTGGTTTGACCAGAGTGACATCAGCTTTGAGGGCTGCCTGGTCCAGCTGTTCTTCCTCCACTCCATCTCTGCCTTGCAGTCTGCCATCCTCATGTCCATGGCCTTTGACCGCTACGTGGCCATCTGTGAGCCCCTGCGCTATGCCACCATGCTTTCCAACAGCCGCATTGGGCTCATCGGCCTCGTGAGTTTACTGAGAGCCGTGCTGCTCATTCTCCCCATGCCCGTCCTCCTCCAGCAGATGCCCTTTCATGCCAAGCATGTCATCCCCACCACCTACTGTGAGCACATGGCTGTGGTGAAGATGGTGTGTGTGGACACCACAGTCAACAGGGTGTATGGTCTGGTGGTGGCCTTGTTGGTTGCTGGGGTAGACATCTCAGCTATTGCCTCATCTTATGTGCTGATCATCCGGGCTGTAATGCGGCTCTCTTCTAAGGAAGCCCACCAAAAAGCAGTAAATACCTGCACCACACACATCTGCGTCATGCTTCTCTATTACACTCCCCCACTTTTCTCTTTTCTTGCTCACCGTTTTGGCCATGGCATTCCACCTCATGTGCACACCATTCTTGGCAGCCTCTACTTCCTTGTACCTCCAATGCTCAATCCTATTATTTATGCCGTGAAAACCAAAGAGTTTCGGGACAAATTGACAAAATATGTGTGCTGAAGGAAGGAGCCCATAAATATTACCTATGGTCAGAAACCTGTCTGATTATCTGGCACTGCTGGTTATAAGAAAATAAAATATATCAACACAAAAGAAGTTCCTTGAGGAATTAGCTTATGGAAGAAATACGTCATATTGCAAATTATCTGCCCAAATTTTTAAACAGAGTCTAAGACACAGGAGAACTTACTCTCACCATTTCCAAAGCAAGGCTACGATCCCACATTAAATGAAAATAATAGCATATTCTCTCCACCCTGACATGGTAATTGGGACAACTGTATGTGACGATGTACATAAAAGAACTTTGAACAACACACACTGAATGCAAGTAAAACGAGGTGGAATGTTTCCACATGAAGAGAATATAACTTGTCTACCACTTTGCCAGGAGAAGGAAATGGCAACCCATTCCAGTTTTCTTGCTTGGGAAATCCCATGGACAGAGGAGCCTGGCATGCTGTAGTCCGTAAGTTCGCAGAGTCAGACATGACTTAGTGACTGAAACAGAAACAACCGCTTTGCCAAGGCAGGTCAAGTTGGGTGGGAAGAGGTTAAGATTATTTGAGGGGGAGTGAGTAGGTCAGGGAAAGTACGCTAATTTATTATACCTGCTGCAAGAGTCTTATGTTTGGTTTACAAGACTTGCTTCTTTGTAGAACTAGGGGGAATAAGGACAAGAAACATAATCTCCAATTCCTAGAGAAATTCCAGCGGAAAAGGAAAAATGGGAAGCTACCAAGCTTAAAAGGTGGATATGCCTTTAAACTAATTTCACATTTTTAAAAATTCTTGTCAGCTCTCCTGCTTGTCTCTACTAATTCCAGTGTTTCTTAAGAATCTCTTACTGAGAAAATTCTGAGACTGTTTTGTTACTGCTTGTAGTTATGAGTCAGTTTTATACTGGAAGTCATTGGCTATAGACCTCTGAAAGGCAATTTCTCTGGGAACATGGACGTGTCATGGGCAAGTATTTGGACAGTTTGTGGAGCTCAGATCTTATGCCCAAACTTAGGGATTCATAAAGTTCAGGGGATATTATTTATCACTTTCTGACAATGATTTAGGATATAGTCAAATCTTTCAAGATGCATGAAAGGTAAAGTCCCAAAATTCTGGGGTTGGTCATTATATTGTAGAACTATTATATAAAGACAGAACTCAGTGAAAAGACACTGTTGAAGCCACATAGCTACCATTTAAAGGAGACTTTTATTGGCCATGCCTCACAGCATGTGGGATCTTAGTTTTCTGACCAAAGATTGAACCCATGCACTCTGCAGTGGATGCACAGAGCCCTAACCACTGGATCACCAGGGAATTTCCTAAAGGAGACTCTTAAAACACTAATCTAGAGGGAAATAAACGATACTCCTCCAGAGAGTGATACCAGCTATAATAAATAGTAATAAATTATTTATTGAACAATTATATATATTATTCATTGAACAATTCATTATATTGTTCAATCCAGTATATTGAACAATTCATTAACAAGGGCTGTAAAAGATGGAATATTTCAAAGCTTGAAATAATGGGCACAACCTTCAGGAGGGAAAAAAATGAGGCTTACTAGGAAATATCTCTTCTACAAATGGAGAACTAGAGACGAAGGAAAGCTTACAGGAGAAAAAATGGTTGAGGTACAGAGTACTGCCTATCTCACACCACAAACATGAAGATTAAACACACACATGCACAAATTACTCAGCATAATATTTTATGATCAAACATTTAATTGACAAATAAGTAGCAGTTTGTGAAAGAACCTGAAGCACTCATTAGCCGGAGGGGCTATGGTAGCACAAAACTTAATTCTGCTGAGATCTCTGTCTGATTTAATGAGTTACAGAAGCAGAGATCTGCATAATAAAATATTATCTATCTCTCAGATTTATTTTTTTCCTTTCGCTTTATGACTGGCTATTTTATAAAAGTAAGAAGTCTATTTTTACTGAAATTATGAGCAAAACATTTATTAACTTGAGAATAAAATGCATATTGGGAAAATTGTGGCAGGAAAGCTGTCAGCAGCAGATGATTCTGAGAAAACAGAGAGAGCTGAGAAACTCAGAAAAAGAAGCAATTCTGACTCCATCTGTGTTTTTCTTCTTGGCCTGTTTTCTTCTTATTTAAATGTGCTTTATTGTTTCTACTGTAAGATCAGCTTGATTTGTCTCCTGTAGACTTGCTAACAAGATAGTATATGACACAGATATAAACTATTATTTTTCTCATGTCTATAGAATTGTTTCTAACCATGAAAAGCTAGAAAAATGTTCAAATCATGGTCACGTTTAAATCACTTTCTGTCTGCTAGGTATTCGGATTTGAGTTAATACAGAGTTGACTACCCTTCTATCATCTCCATTTTATGGAGAACTTATCGTAAAGAATCCGCCTGCAATGCAAGAGACACAGCTTCAATCCCTGGTATGGGAAGATCTGCTGGAGGAGGAAATGGCAACCCACTCCAGTATTCTTGCCTGGAAAATCCCATGGACAGAGGATTCTGGTGGGCTACAGGCCACGGAGTCACAAAGTCAGAGACAACTGAGCAACTAAACAGCAAATATGCCTAGTAATAGTCTCAAGCTCCCAAAATATAAACAATTAGAAAATAATTATATAATAGCAAATATATAAATAAGAATCTTCTAAAAAATTTTCAAGGAGGCAACACCTGACTAGAGTCTCAGGTATTGGGACAAAAGATTTTGTAGCAATGGGGCATATAAATCTAGATTCCCCAGAAAACAGGCCTGAGACAAAAGCTTCATATTGGCAGCTCATTTAGATATGTAGTCACAACATATGGGCCTTTGTAAAACAGAGTGAAACAGGAAAGAGGAAAAGCCAATATAAGGATTTTTTGGACCAGTTGCACACTGTTAGTGGTGACTATTGTCCAGCCCTGCCAGAACCATCTAAAGAGACTTATGAAATACATCTCAGAGTATTTCATCCCCGTGGATGAAAGGAATTCTCCCAATGGCTCAAGCAGGGTTCCTGGCCTGCCCAACAGGTGTTAGCTCCAGGTACTTATGCATGACAGCAGAGCTGTGTGCTAGGGGAATCCATGGACTTAGGGAAGCCCCATGGCAAGATGTTCCACATTACTAGGCATGAACTGAGCTTGACTGTCTGATTATACCTGCTAGGAACTGGTCACAGCAGCACTGCTTGAATGAATACAAGAGGATTATGAATAGTGTGCAAGAATTGTCTAATGTAAAAATCTACACGACCAAGGCCTCACAGGCTTCCCAGGTGGCACAGTGGTAAAGAATCTGCTTGCTAATGCAGGAGGCCCAGGAGATGCAATTTCAATGCCTGGGTCAGAAAGATCCCCTGGAATAGGAAATGGCAACCCACCCCAGCATTCTTGCCTGGAAAATTTCATGACAGAGTAATCTGGCGGGCTACAGTCTATGGGGTCACAAAGAGTCGGACACATCTGAGCAACTGAGAGTGCAGGCGACCTCACCGTGAGCTGTGAACTTTCTTTGAGATTAAGAAGGGCTCACACCTTGAGTTCATCCAATAGATTCATTATTTTAATTTTTCAACTTCAAATAAAAAGTTATCTCATTAACATAGTTCAACTTCCATAACTATAGCTAACTAAAAAGTATTCTTCTTAAAATATTTAAAAGTGTTCCTAGAAAGAAAAGAGGTTCTATAGATGAGTATAGTTCTTCTCAATTATTATTTCTTTTTGTCTTCTTTTTTAATACAGAATGAAATAAAGAGTGCTACTTACTATTGTTGTTCTTTCTGTTTTTGTTGTTAAAATAATACATGTACTTTGTAAAGCAAACAAATGTGATAAGATACACAATAAAGTGTAAAATTCTTCCTTCTTTTACATGAAACTGGTCCCTGGAAGTAAGCCCTTTAAATAGGTTTTATGCATAATTAACTAACTCTAATTACTTTGCTATTTAAAGTAAGCGTATGGATATAAGCATCTAGATATGATTCCTTTTTTCATAAATATGACTTACATATTTATTTAACTTTGAACTTTTATGTGCAGCAGGATTTTTAAAATTTCTCTCTTTGTTGCCAATTGTGAATTCCCTTTTGCTACCTCTTGACATGACCAACGAACATTTTTCTTTGTTTTCATTTGATTCATCGAGTGCTGGACTTTTCTATTTTGGTTCTTTGGCAAGCAACACTTCCCTATGTATAATTCATTCTCCTTCATCACACATGAGACAAAAACAGACCTACTTCAAACGAAAATTAAAGACAAATAAGTTTATCGTTCCCCTTCCCTTTGTATTATCAGGTTGCCAGTCACAGACTTCCTGTATTGAGAAGAACAAAGTTTCCTCCACTGCTGCAGGGTTCTTTTACCTGAAGTGCTTCTTGTATTTTTCTTCCATTGAGAAATCTTTCTCAATTGGAGCTCATGCTCTGTTTTGATAAAATAAAAGTACCACTCCACATACCTCTCCTGAGAATCTCCCATGTATATGAAGGAGAGCTGATTTCTTTGTTGGAGGCTAGGTGGTATTCTCTTCTTCCTATCCAATAGTGTCAAATTAACCTTTCTAAGTTTACTGGTTTTAGTTTCTATTTTAAAATAATAGTTTATTTCTGCTTATGAAGTATCAAATTTCATATCATGTGACTGAATGTGCTTTTTCCAAACAAACTTATCATCAGTTTAACATAGATTTTTAGATAGGTTTTCTGTGCCTTTACTTAAAATAATACTACTCAGAAGTTCTTTTCTTAAAATGTTAGTCCCTGTGACTGTTTTAATAAACCAACACATCTGAGAATAAACTAGCATATTCATAACTTCTCAGCTTTACTTTATTGAACTTTAGAGAAAAATATGTATTTATCTAGCCATGTATCTCATTGTATTCTTTATTAACAACTCTATCAAAACATTTTAACATTCAATTCTGTGGCAATAATGTCTGCAGGTAGGTCTGTATATTTAGATCTAAATTTTGGAGTCTGATACTTTACATATGTGCAACTGATTGAGGGCCTATATTCAGGCGGTGAATATTTCAGCTGCAGACATTGTTTTATTTTTCTTTGTTTCTTCATTTGTTCACATTTATAAAGCTTTCAGTGATCAATGCAAAGAAATAGAGGAAAACAATAGAATGTGAAAGACTAGAGATCTCTAAGAAAATTAGAGACATCAAGGGAACATTTCATGCAAATACAGGCACAATAAAGGACAGAAATGGTATGGACCTAACAGAAGCAGAAGATATTAAGAAGAGGTGGCAAGAATACACAGAAGAACTATACAAAAAAGATCTTCATGACCCAGATAATCACAATGGTGTGATCACTCACCTAGACCCAGGCATCCTGGAATGCAAAGTCAAGTGGGCCTTAGGAAGCATTACTACAAATGAAGCTAGAGGAGGTGATGGAATTCCAGTTGAGCTCTTTCAAATCCTAAAAGATGATGCTGTGAAAGTACTGCACTCAATATGTCAGCAAATTTGGAAAACTCAGCAGTGGCCAAAGGATTGGAAAAGGTCAGTTTTCATTCCAATCCCAAAGAAAGGCAATGCCAAAGAATGTTCAAACTACTGCACAATTGCACTCATCTCACACACTAGTAAAGTAACGCTTAAAATTCTCCAAGCAAGTCTTCAACAATATGTGAACCGACAACCTAAAAGCAAGAGAGCTCCAGAAAAACTTCTGCTTCTGCTTTATTAATTATGTCAAAGCCTTTGACTGTGTGGATCACAACAAACTGTGGAAAATTCTTCAAGAGATGGGAATACCAGACCTCCTTACCTGCCTCCTGAGAAATCTGTATGCAGATTTCAAGAAGCAACAGCTAGAACTGGGCATGGAACAACAGACTGGTTCCACATTAGGCAAAGAGTACATGAAGGCTGTCTATTGTCACCCTGCTTATTTAATTTCTATGCAGAGTACATCATGCAGAATGCTGGACTGAATGAAGCACAAGCTGGAATCAAGATTGCTGGGAGAAATATCAATAGCCTCAGATATGCAGATGATACCACCCTTATGGCAGAAACTGAAGAGGAACTAAAGAGACTCTTCTTGGAAGTGAAAGAGGAGAGTGAAAAAGCTGGTTTAAAACTCAACATTCATAAAACGAAGATCATGACATTTGATCCCATCACTTCATGGCGAATAGATGCGGAAACAATGGAAACAGTCACAGACTATTTTTTGGTTCCAAAATCACTGCAGATGGTGACTGCAGCCGTGAAATTAAAAGACGCTTGCTCCTTGGAAGAAAAGCTATGATCAACCTAGACAGCATGTTGAAAAGTAGAGACATTACTTTGCTGACAAAGGCCAGTCTAGTCAAAGCTATGGCTTTTCCAGTAGTCATGTATGAAAGTGACAGCTGGACTATAAAGAAAGCTGAGCACTGAAGAATTGATACTTTTGTACTGTGGTGTTGGAGAAGACTCTTGAGAGTCCCTTGGACTGCAAGGATATCCAACCAGTCCATCCTAAAGGAAATCAGTTCTGAATATTCATTGGAGGGACTGATGCTGAAACTGAAACTCCAATACTTTGGCCACCTGATGCCAACAACTGACTCAATGGAAAAGACCCTGATGCTGGGAAAGATTGAAGGCAGGAGGAGAAGGGGACGACAGGATAAGATGGTTGGATGGCATCACCGACTCAATGGACATGAGTTTGAGCAAGCTCTGAGAGTTGGTGATAGACAGGGAAGCCTGGCGTGCTGCAGTCCATGGGGTCACATACAGTTGGACACAACTGAGCAACTGAGCTTAACTGAACTGATAAAGATCTATCCAAATAAATGTTCTATTATAATTCTGGGAATTATTAGCAAGTTTTCGGAGTTTATATATTATAGTTCTATGGAAGAAGCTACAAATTTCATTCTTTGTCAAGAATGGCCGAGGACCGAAACTGAATAAGTAAATATTAATTCAAATAGTTAATATCAGAAGAATAAGAGAAATAGTCACATAGGTCATGCAAAACACTACTGACCATAATGGAAGAAAACTGCATCAGAGTTTGGTAGACTTTGTGGTCTGTCAATATCAGTTGAACTGTTGCTGAGCTATCTCAGAAGTGGTCTGATTTCAGGGAAGTTCCACTATGGATTTCTGAGCTATATACCTGAAATTTCATCAGAAAAAGTTTCAGTAATGGCTGATAGGTGAAAAATAAAAATGAATCCAATTTGAATCGTCTCCTTACCCCACTATATTTGAAGAGTCTGCTTTTTGCTTAAATATATTAATGGTAAAACCAATTAATTTTGTATTTAAATAGCCCAAAGATATTATTTTTATTTTTAATACCACAAAGCATCATAACACTCTTGTCCACTATAATGTAACCAGATTGCGTTGTTTAGATAAACTGGAATCTTGAAAACTGGGATCAGGGCATGAAAATCTGAATGGATATTATAGCTCAGGAACCACTATAAATCTGTTGGTAGAATATTCTAATTTTAGCTAATTACTAAATGAACTTAAGAAAAATGCATTTTAAGATAAGATAGGTGTCACTATATGTAACTTTGTTCTGTATTTTCCAAGTCTTCTGTAAATGTGTTATCATACTTTCATAACTTAAAAAATAAAAAAGAAAGACAAAAGATAAGACAGGTATCTTTACATGTCTTCTATGGAAAAAATATATGCATATGGAAAATCAAACAAGAGATAGCTTGTTGACAACATTATAGATGAAAAACATAAAAACGATAACACTTTACTATGTTTTTAAAATTTGTTTATTCAATAAAGCTCTTAGCAATCATTCCACATTAGCATAGGCAGACCTATTTTATTCCATTTCATGACTCTATAGCATTCCTGTAGATATTTGTCAACATTTATTTCAGCAGTCATCTATTGATAAACATATGTTTGTTTCCAGGATCTTGTTATGTATTGTGTTCTTAGAATTTTAAAGTGGCAAATTTTGTTGCCATTAGCTGTTTGGTGGCTCAGTCGTGTCTGACTCTTTGTGACCCCATGGACTGTAGCCTGCCAGGCTCCTCTGTCCGTGGGATTTCCTAGGCAGGAATACCGAAGTGGTTGCCATTTCCTTCTCCACCCAGGGATGGAAACTTCAGCTCCTGCTGAGGTAGGAGATAGACAGGCTCCAGGTTGAAAATTCACAATCAGACAGCCTCTTCTTTGCATTTCCTGAGATAAGAGATATGTGTGCTCCAGAGGAGGAATTTACAACCAGCTCCACATTTGGAAATGAAAGGAACAACAGAAACAGGGTAAATAGCTAGTCTTTGTCTCTTGTTTACACCTCAAGGGCATAATCATGGCAAGGACAAAGAGAGGCCCAGCCTCTTCTGAGTAAAAGGTAAGGGAGACACTATACATGTAAAGAAAGGCTCCTTGGGGTCAAAAGCCAAGGCATAATGTCAGGCCATAATGAGTCTTGTTCCTCCCAGAAGCCTTCACTTCGAGATCCATCTTGGCTGAGGGGTGCATGTGCACTCCAGGGGAGAGTCCCAGGGCAAGGCAAGTGCGGAAAAAGAAACCAGATAACTGGCCTGAAGGAAGACAAAGTCAGAAGGACTGCCTTATATTGTTGTAGCCTCACGTTATGGGAAAGAAACTCACTCAGAAGGACAATGCGGATAGTGGAGTACAGTTTATTACACTGACGGGACCAAGTCAGAGTCTCCTCTTAGCCAAGGACCCTGACTAGTTTTTGTGAAAACCTTATATACCCTAAGTGTACATGCCCAAACCCACCTCCCCAGATTCCCTGAAACTAGTCTGAACAAAGGAAAAACAAATAGCAGTAGCAATGAATGCTGTAGGAGTCAACCCAGGCCTATGACAGTGAATGGTGGAGTGCTAAGTCATGTCTGACTCTTTGTGACCCCATGGACTGTAGTCTGCCAAGCTCCTCTGTTCATGGGAATCTCCGGGCAAGAATATTGGAGTGGTTTGCCATGCCCTCCTCAGGGGATCTTCCTAACCCAGGGATTGAACCCACGGCTCTTACATCTCCTGCATTGGCAGGTGGGTTCTTTTACCACTAGCGCCACCTGGGAAGCCCCATAGAAAAGAAAGCTACAATCAAAGTTAACCCGTGATTCATATGCCTTAAGCCTAGGTAATTAACAGTGGACAATTATCAATAGGCCTTTGGTCATACCCCAATAAGCATAATAGAATTTATGATTATATTCGGTTACGAAGATTAGGGTATTCTTTTAGGTTATGGAGAGTCTAGGTACAAGCCCTGGGGCTCTTCCATTCTGGGGGGCTGGTTTTCCAGTTGGTATGTTGTTTCCATAGATACTGGGCATATAGCTCAAAGTCCACAGCCCAGCCCAAGATGGAGTCCTGCTTTCAAGATGGAGCCTGTTCTGTCTGTTTCCTCCTTCAATGTAAATGACTTAATAGCCTCTTTACTACGTTCTTACTCACTGGAGGGGACAGCCACACCCTTTCCCTCCAGGTGTGCATCTTTGCCTTGCTTCTCTCTCACCTAAACAAACTACTTCTCTCTGTGCTCTCCTACTTGCTGTTGTGCTGTGTCTCTCATAATAAACTTTGTACCAGCATTTACAGTTTCTGTCTTCAAGATAAATGCATTTTCCTCTGGGGGCAAAGATCCAGGGAAAATTAGCCTCTAGCTTCTAGCCCTTGCTGGTTTGGTGGCTAGGATTTCTGGTTTTCAACCAGGTGGACCCAGGTTCAATAATTGGGCAAGTTGGGGGCTAATTACTTAACACTATTGTAGTAGTTTTTGCCATACATTGACATGAATCAGCCATGGGTAATTAGCCCCCAACTAAAATAAATAAATTTATTAAAAAAAAAAAACAAAAAAACCCACAAAAATTTACAATTAAGAATGAATTTCACTTTAAAACATATTTTTTCAAATTCAGCAGTATATTTTATGTTCAAATATAAGATTTTGTACTTTTCAAGCTAAGAAAATTTGTACCTGCAGTGAATACTTTATTTCACTGATTTGGACATAAATAAAAGCATTTTGTGTGCCTTAAAAAAAAAAAATAATTGGGCAAGGATTTAAGATCTTGCTTCATGCCACCACTCACTGCTGCCTCACAGAGATCACTGCCACGTTTCCTACATTGCAGATGGATTCTTTTACCGCTGAGCCACCACAGCATTGTTGAGTACAAGATCTATGTGATTAGACTATCATCATCTGAAGCATGGCCTTATTCAAAAATCTATTGGGAGAGTAGCGCTGAAACATATACATCATCGTATGTAAAATAGAAAGCCAATGGGAATTTACTGTATGAAGCAGGGAGCTCATCCTGGTGCTTTGTGACAACCCAGAGAGGTGGGGTGGAGGGGGAGGTGTGGGGTAAGTTCAAAAGGGAGGGAACATATGTATGCATACCTGTTGCAAGGAAAAGTCAATTCGGACTCCAAGTTGGAACTGTTTCTTTGACTTGCTTTTGTTATTATAATCACATATAATGACTTGCCTCAGAGAATCCTGCCCCTCTGCCTTGGTGTTAAGCTAAAGAGCCTTGGTTCAGGACCTTGTCCACCTGTGGATGTCAGGAAGGAAGAAATGAACACATCTGCCTAAAGCTTGCCATTCTAGGGGATATTTGCAAGATTCATGGCCTTTTTACTTTGTTTCCTCACCTCCCTCCAATCTCTGATCATAAAGAAAGAGCATTTCTAGACCTCAATAAGATGGTTTTTTTGAGACATTAATCAGGTGGCTCAGGGTAAAGTAGTATTCCTTGCCTCAATATTTCATCTCTGATTCGATTCATTGGCCTCTTATGTGGTGAGCAGAGTGAGCTTGGTCTTGTTGATACCTATGACTGATTCTTTTAATGTATTGCAGAACCCAGTACAACACTGTAAAGCAATTATCTTCCAATTAAAAATAAATATTTTTTAAAAGAAATAGCAAAAAATGTCTGTATTAAAGAGTTAAAGCTCTATCTATAGGCATCCACCAAATGGAGGTTAAGTCATACAAACCCAACATTACGTAAAAACTGGAAATGGTCAAAATTATCCCTTTTCCCCTGAGAGTTGCTTTTCAGGTTATGTTGTTCTTTGAATGAATCCAGCCCAGCGGGATACTCTAATGAGCTAGTTTTTTGTTTTTTTGTTTTTTTTTTTTAACCCTCCCTCTTTCTTTGATCTCTATAGAATCAGGCTGTGCCCTAAATTCTTGGATGATGAAATCATAGAGTTCAAAATTTCCTTATATAGTGTCAGAGCCTTAGTCCATGTAGAAGGGACATTATATGTTGTGCCCCAAGAAAAAGAAACAGGAGACCCAGGTTGGCAGAGATCCCTTTCCCAGGGGCTAAGATCAACTCAGCAGAAAAGAAAAATAGTGTTCTATGAAACATGAAATAGGCAGATTCAAGTTGTGACTTTGGAATGACAAGCTCTGGTTATCAGAAGAAAAGAGGCTGGTAGGAAGAATATAGTAAAACATTTCCAGGTAAGTTCTGATGTAAACCATTAGAACTACTCCTAAATCCCTTTCTTTTAATCAGATTGTCTTCTGTAAGTGCCTTCCATCTGTAGCACCCACTAATTTGAACTGGCCATTCATCTGCTAGTCACTTAGCAACCTCTACCCCAGATATCTGAAAGTAGTGCCTCACTCAGAAAAGTAAACAGGTTTACAGGGTATGTAAGAGGTAACAGAATAAAAGTTTCAAGAATCAGATAGTTTTCAAATAATACAGAAATGTAGTTAGATATGAGCATGTAGGGCTGATTTACAAGTCCCGGCTCATTGTTATTGTACAGTCAGTAAGTTGTGTCTGACTCTTTGTGACTCCATGAACTGCAGCATACCAGGCTTCCCTGTCCTTCATTAGCTCTCAGAGTTTGCTCAAACTCATGTCCATTGAGTCGGTGATGACATCCAACCATCTTATTCTCTGTTGCCCCTTCTCCTCTTGCCATTAATCTTTCCCAGCATCAGGCTCTTCTCCAATGAGTCAGCTGTTCATATCAGGTGGCCAAAGTATTGGAGCTTCAGCTTCAGCATCAATGCTACCAATGAATATTCAGGGGTGATTTCCTTTAGGATTGACTGGTTTGATCTCCTTGCAGACCTAGGGACCTTCAAGAGTCTTCTCCAACATCACAATTTGAAAGCATCAGTTTTTCAGTGCTCAGCCTTCTTTATAGTCCAACTCTCACATCCATACACAACTACTGGAAAAACCATAGTTTTGGCTCATAGTGAGTACTTAACAAGTATTACTTCCGTAGAGAAATTGCTTAAGGAAAGGAAACTTAGCTTAAGTACTATGCAATAGGGCAGAGATATGGGCAGAAGCATGATGTGGTTTCCCTGGTAGCTCAGCTGGTAAAGAATCTGCCTGCAATGCAGGAGACCAGAGTTTGATGCCTGGGTCGGGAAGATCCCCTGAAGAAAGAAATGGCAACCTACTCCAGTATTCTTGCCTGGAAAATATTATGGACAGAAAAGCCTGGCAGATTAGAGTCCATGGGGTTGCAAGGACCCGACTTAGCGACTAAACCCACCCCATGATGAGCAACAGCAGGAAAGGGAAGGTAACAATGAGGTGAGGATAATTCTTGAGTTTTCAAGAAAAAAAGAAAGAAATTTTAGGAAAGCATTTTAGGTAATAGGAACAGTCAGTCACAGATCCACTTCTAACCTTATCTCCAGAACTCCACTCACTTGACAGCAAGGTCACACTGGATTTCTCACTATTCCTTAATATACCTAAGTTTTCTAGGAATCAGAAGTCTACAAACTTTTCAAATTCTTCTAATATGCAACCAAGACTGGGAACCACTCTTTTGACTTTATGAAGTATGAAAATAAGCCAGGAGAGAGAAAAGAGAAAAATGGCTGCTTCAGAAGATGATATACAGTTATTATGATAAAAATAGAAGTTTAATAAACCAGTATATATATATATATATATATATATATATATATATATATATATATATATATATATATATACTTTTTTTTTTGCAGACCCACATAAGGGTAGGGAGTGAGTCATGTGAAAATACACAGAGAAGTTGAACAGTAAGGACAAATACCCAGAAGCAGGAACAAACTTATCATGTTTCAAGTACTTCATGATATGGCTGAAGAATAAATTAGTAGCCCAGTGGACTAATTTGAAGTAAACTACTCATGATTAAAGGCAATTTAGTCTACACATGAGGGCCAATTGTAATTAAAGAAAGATGCACAAATCAGGAGAAAAACCACAGAAGACTGTACATCAAGTGCATAAATACATAGCTTGAGAGAGAGAGTAGGAGGTTGTTTTGTACTTGACACTACCTATGGATAACCAATGTGGTAGTTGGAGCCGTCCTTGTAGCTCTTGGCATAAATGGAAGATGCCCTCAGCAATAACCATCAGGAAATTTTCAGCGAGTAAAGTAGGGAAGGAGAAGAATGTTTATTACTAACAAATCCTAGAAATTACATAGCAAACTTGGGACCACACAGTGAGGTCATGGGTAGCACCTAGGTCTTGGGTTCTTCTTTTATTGGAGTCAAGTGTGTGGGCTTAGGATTTTGTAGGCTCACTGTTTGTTGATGAATTTAAAACATAGGAGCAGAAGTCTAAAGTGTGGGGAAAGGGAAAACAAAGGACCTAAATAGCAAGATATCAAAAACAACCAAGAACTCTAAAACAAAGGAACCTGGCCTCCCCGTTCGTCTAGTCCTCTGGCTGCCAAAGTGTTTATGTGAGATAGCCATCTCTGAAGTGTATGCTTAGGCAATCAAAGCTCAAGGCAAGAACTTACATTACAAAAAATGAGAAAATCCAATTGTCAGGGCTTAGCCTACAAAAGGAGCAAGCTGATGCTGTCTTCATTTAGACACTATATCTATGATATTTTGTCCCAAAAAACAGAGGAATCCAGTGGGGAGAAACAGCATCATATCCAGAGACTAGATTTCTGAAAGAAGGATAACACATAAGGAAACTCAGCAGAGACTCCCAACAGCTCCACACTCTTGCAATAAAGGGTAAGCATATTTCCTCTCTGTATAGGAAGCTTCCCGATGAGAATATTACAGTTCTTCTATCATGTTCTTCCATCTTTTAATCAAGGTTGAAAATCTTTTCTCCTGTTTTTACTCAGAATTTCAGACAAAATTTTTGATGTAGAGAGTTGCTGAACTGGAAGAGGTGAGAGTTAAGGTCCATTACAACATTCCTTATACAGAAAAGCTTGAGGCTCATAAAGAAGTGAGTGTGAAAATGATGTTTTGATAGAACTGAAGCCATGTTGAAAACTCCATGTTTCCAAAGAGGTATTCTTCCATCTTTCTCTGAACCCCAACTCGAGTGAGTCATTGAAAGCCAAACTGATATAAAAAAAACAGCACACTGCCATGTCTCATTGGGAAGTGTCAAAACTTCCTTTATCAACCACCACCAATTTCTACTATGCTATCTTCAACCACTCCAAATTTATGACCTTCACTTTGATGGGCATACCTGGCTTAGAGTCACAGCACTTGTGGTTATCTCTTCCTTTTTTCTCCATGTTTTTGGCTATCCTCATCAGCAACGGTGCCATCCTCTTCATGCTGGCCAGGGAGCCCACACTTCACACACCAATGTACCTGCTCCTTGCTCTGCTGATGGTGGCTGACCTTATATCCACTCTGGCTCTCTTGCCTAAGCTCCTCTGCCTCTTCTGGTTCAATGATCGGGACATAGCTGTCAATGCCTGTTTCACTCAGATGTTTTTCATCCATGGAACATCCGTGGTACGATCAGCCCTACTTGTTGCAATGGCCTTTGACAGATTTGTGGCTGTGTGTGAGCCATTACGCTACAACACAGTTCTGAGCCACTCCTTAGTTGGACGCCTGGGACTGATGGCTTTAGCCAAGGGGGTGATTCTTATCCTGCCCATGCCTCTTCTACTGCAAAGGTTGACCTTCTGCCACATGGTCATTCCTCATACCTACTGTGACCACATGGCTGTGGTGAAACTGGCCTGTGATGACACTAAGCCTAACCAGATCTATGGGCTCTTTGTGATTCTGCTTGTGGTAGGACTTGATTTAGTTCTCATTGGCTTCTCTTATGGTCTCATCCTACAGGCCGTGATACGTCTCAATTCTCGAGATGCCATCTGCAAAGCCCTTAACACCTGCTCAGCCCACCTCTTTGTCATCCTTATCACTTATGTGCCTGCACTCTTCTCTTCTCTCACCCACCGCCTTGGTCAAAATATCCCACCTCATGCCCACATTCTTCTTGCCAATCTCTACCTTCTTCTACCCTCAATGTTCAATCCCATCATCTATGGCATGAAGACAAAGGATATACAGGTCAAGGTGGCCAAATGCCTGTGCAGAAGACATTCATAGGTTATAAGTCCTGATCATGTACCTTTGAGTAAGTGAACAATGAGGACAATTGTATATACCTTTGCCCAACCATCCAAGATCCAGTTGTATCTCCAGATGAACTGTGGAGACCATGAAGAAGTGTGTGTTGCAAGTGTTAGCTTATATGAAGAACAAATAAGATTGCACTTTCATTGATTTGTAAACTAGAAAGGGGAAAGCCAGGATAGCTCTTTCTATGTCTATTTAACAGCACCACTCTTATGACATGGGTCTCTTTATAATTTTCACATATATATTCATGTTTGCTAACTGCAGACAAAATTTTTCTGTGAGTTATCAAGATAAACTTTTCCTATCTTGGTGGAAAGTTTGTATTTGTTTCAATTTTCTATTTCTCTAATTCTATGTCTGTTTCTAAATAGTATTGTATTGTTGCAAGGAACCTGACATACTCATTATCTTAAATATCACCTTAACGTGTAATGTTTCCGAATTTTTTAGTGCAATGGACCTGGAGGGTACTGTGCTTAGCAAAATAAATCAGAGAAAGGAAAATACAGTGTTATCACTTATCATGAATGAATATCATGAATGACTATAGCAAAACAGAAAGATACTCCCAAGTATAGAGAACAATCTAGTGGTTACCAATGAAGAGAGGAAATGAAGGAGGGGTAAAATAGTGACAGGGGATTAAGATGTACAAACTATTTTGTATAAAATAATAATTATAAAATTACATAGTGTAGCACAGGGAATATATCCAATATTTTATAATAACTTTAAATTGATTTAATCTATGAAGACATTGAATTACTACATTGCACATCAGAATCTAACATAATATTGTAAATCAGATATATTTCAATAAAACAAGTTACTTAAGAAACAGCAGTGAAAGAGATACACTTTGATAGTTTATGGTGAACGATGTCAGATTCATGATTTCCAAAGAAGATTTAGCTTCAGGACCAGAGACCAGACTTGATCACTCAAGAGCTTTTATGTAGCAGTTTTATTAAAGTGAAAAAGGACAGAAAGTTTCTGACATAGACATCAGAAGGGGGACAGAGAATGCCGCCCTCGCTAGTCTTCAGAAAGGGAATTACATACTTTTTCAACTGGTTATTACAATAAATCAAAAGAATGTCTCAAGGTTGTAAAGATCTTACTAGACCTCCCATAAATTACATTTTAAGATGGCAGGATTAGAACTAATAACAGAAAGATCTTACCAGACCCAATCCCATAATATACATTTTAAGATAACAGAATTAGTCAGAAGGTTCTCAAGAAGGAGAAGTGTGTCCTCAAGCAGGATACATTGTTGTTATATAATTCTTACTAAGACTAAAGAATGTAGAAAAAAAAACTTTGTCCTTTCCTCCTCCTTGAGAATTCAAGACCCCTGTCGCCTTAAGAGCCCCAAACCCCTTTCTCTTCCTCAAGTACCCCGGACTTCTTATCAACCTGCCTCGGAATTGACTCTCTCAACTTTAATGACCCACCTCTCAGAGTAATGGAAATAAAAGCAAAAATAAACAAACGAGACATTAAGCTTAAAAACTTTTGTACAATGAAGGAAACTATAAATAAGGCAGCCTTCAGAGTGGGAGAAAATAATAGCAAATGAAACAACTAATAAAGAATTAATCTCCAAAATATACAAGCAGGTTATGCAGCTCAACTTCAGAAAAATAAACAATGAAATAAAAAAAAAAATGGGTCAAAGAACTGAACAGACATTTCTCCAAAGAAAACATACAGATGGCTAACACACACATGAAAAGATGCTCAACATCATCATCAGAGAAATGCAAATCAAAACCACAATCAGGCACCATCTCATGACAGTCAGAATGACTGCCATCAAAAAGCCTACAAATAACAAATGCTGGAGAGGATTTCGAGAAAAGGGAACCCTCTTACACAGTTGGTGGGAATGCAACTAGTACAGCTACTTTGCAAACAAATACAGTGTGGAGATTCTCTAAAAAACTGGAAATAGAACTGCCATATGACCCAACAATCCTCCTGCTGGGCACACACTGAGGAAACGAGAATTGAAAGAGACGCATGTAACCCAGTGTTCACTGAATCACTGTTTACAATAGCTAGGACGTGGAAGCAACCTCTATGTCCATCGGCAGACGAATGGATAAGGAAGTTGTGGTAACATATACACAATGGAATATTACTCAGCTGTAAAAAAGAACGTATTTGAGTCAGTTCTAATTACGTGGATGAAGCTGGAGCCTATTATACAGAGTGAAATAAGTCAGAGAGAAACACCAGTACAGTATATTAACGAATGTAAATGGATTTAGAAAGACGGTAACAACGAACCTATATGCAAGACGGCAAGAGACACAATGTAAGAACAGGCTTCTGGACCATGTGGGAGAAGGCAAGGGTGGGATGATATGAGAGAATAACACTGAAACATGTATATTACCATATGTAAAATAGATGACCAGTGCAAGTTTGATGCATGAAGCAGGGCACTCAAATCTGGTGCTCTGGAACAACCCAGAGGGATGGGGTGGGGAGAAAGTTGGGAGAGGGGTTCAGGATAGGAGAACACATATACATACATGGCTGATTCGTGTCAATGTATGGCAAAAACCACCACAATATTGTAAAGCAATTAGCTTTCAATTAAAATAAATAAATTAAAAATAATAAAGATGGATCTCAAAAAAAAAAAAAAAAAGGAAAGAGATACACTTTAATCCTCCTCTCTCCCTCCATGAAAGCAAACAATAAGTTTCTCATGTCAAAATGACAATCTCCTCATCAGAGACAGGATATTGGGACCAAGAAGCCTGTATAAAGAAATGTTGTTCCTTTTCTAATTTACTACCTCAAGCCCACACTCTGTTTAGATTCCTCATTAATTATTTTAAGGTTTTTTTGTCTTATCAATTCCTCACAAATTTGTAGTTTCTTTCTCTAAATGTATAAAAACTGCCTGCTTTGCCATTTGTTAAATTCTGCTTCTACAAAACCTCAATGCACATGGATTAAATTTGTTTACTTTTCTCCTGCTGATCTTTATGTGCCAGTTTTATTATGCATCTGGCCATAAGAACTCAAGAGGAATAGAAGGGGCAATTTCCCCCTCTCAAACTGTAGTTTAGACTATCCAAGTTGACACATCATAACACTACTGTAAGCTCCATAGAATGCACCACCCTGAACTTTTCCTGTATCTTACTGAGAGCTAGACTTGGTTAGGGGGGAACAAAGGCATTGCAAACCTGTATTTCTCCCTTGTTTTATTTTTATTTTTCATTTAACTAAAAGGAGTGAAATAGATTGAAAGTTTCTCTAAAGCACTTTTAGCTGTAGACAGATGAGAACATTCAAGGCAGGTTTCAGGAAAGGAAAGTTGCTACAAGCCTGTTCTGCTATGGGTTTTTAAGGTAACATGTTAAAGGTGTTTATGATGGCTACATTGTCCAATAGAACTCACCAGAGGTGCAGACCATAGACCAATTTGATAAGGAAAATCCAGTCAAAAGATTTTTTCTAAAAAATGTTCATTTTCTTAAAACAGTATTTCTTAAAGTGTGATTCCTTTACCAGTGACATTTGCATTAATTGGGAAGTCATAAGAAAGGCACATGTTAGGAAGCTCCTCCAAATTTAGTGAATCAGAAATTCTGGGGTATGGACTGGCAACCTGTGTCTTAACAAGAGCTACAGGTAATTTTGAAGAACACTAAGTTTGAAAACTGTTGACTTTGAAGAGACTCTCCAGAACTAGGATCAAGAGCATGCATGCAGTTGATCGAACATAGATCTAGTCTAGTTGTGGGAAGTGTCCATAAATGAAAATTGATCTGTTTGAATATGGTGGGACTAGAGGAGAAGCATTTAGAATGGTGATAAGGAGACCAAATCTTGCAGTAAATTATGGATAGAGACCATAATTCTACAGAGAATTCTTGGAATATCCCTACATAATATAAGGCCCTAGATGATGGCTGGAGCTGGTTTACTGGGAATAGAAGTTTAAGACATTTTTTCAAGAGTCTTGGGATGCATGGTAAGTAAACTCTATGAGTAGTAAAGTTATATCAAACAAGTAAGCTATTTACATATGAGAGTATTCTTACCAAGAGTGAATTAGAACCAGAGAAGACAGGATTGTGGTTTTAACTCACAGGAGCTCTCTAACAGCACAGTTTACTGAGATTTGTTGTTCAGTCACTAAATCAGGTTTAACTCTTTTGTGACCCCATGGACTTCAGCCTGCCAGGCTCTTCAGTCCATTGGATTTTCCAGGCAAGAATACTAGAGTGGGTTGCCATTTCCTCCACCAGTGGATATCCCTGGCTCAGGGACTGAACCAGCATCTCCTGCATTGGCGATGGATTCTTTACCACTGAGCCACCTGGGAAGCCCTCGTTGAGATTAGCACAGTTGATAAATTCTCAGCAAAGAATAACAGGAGATAGAGCTTTAGTAATGTTTAATGTATATGACTTTTTAATATAATTACTTCATATGGTGAAAAACTGCCTTTAGTATTCACATCTCCTAGATACCAGTATAATTTCTTATTGAATTCCATTACCAGCTTGCTATATCGTGCACAGGTTAAAAAAAAAGACGAAGTGTCTAACAAAGCCAATCACTGTGGAACTATGTAACAGTGACCAGTCTGGGGACATGTGCAGTAAATCCTCTATAACAGTGTAGTCTCAGGAAAAAGTAAACAAGGAAGAATGACTCTGGGATAAACAGGGACATGAAAGAGAAAGCATATCCATCCTGGGATCCTTGGAAAATGGAGCTGCATTGGAAACAGGGACCCAGGTCAGATGACCACAGCACTTATATCTGCAAGTTAAAAATGTTAGGTGCCCTTAGATAAATAGTCCCTTCTCTGAGAGGTGGAGAATTAGAAAGAAAACAAAGCAAAAATAGAGAAAGAATTCCAAGGATACAGACTATAAATACTCCTTCCCTGACTCTAACAAAAGCCTCTAGCTTCATCTCTATAATCTGATCTGATCATCTGGAAAAGAAAGGCTTGGATGTTCCGTTTCCTAGGAAACACAGATGCTCCCTAGATGGCTCTGGCCATAAACGCAATGAAATCCACCTAACTCCCAAGTGGGACTGTGAGACAGATTTCATCAGCATAACAACCTCCGGGCCCAGTATTCAGAAAGTAGATGGTGGGAGACTAGTAATGTTCTTTCCATCTTCGGAGAATATTTCTTCAATGCCGTGCCTTTTCTTCTCTGCTGTCCTGCAGTTATGTGAGTTTGGGCTAGGGAAAGATTCTACAAAAGATGTGTCTTAGCCCTCAAGAAAAATCTTTCTGTGTAGATGGTGATGGAAAATTTACTTCAAAGAAGGGAAAGTGAGATTTAGAGGTATGGAAAGAGGATTTTGCTAAATAACAACTCTATGTAATCTAACTTGGAGTTTGTTTAGCAGATTTCCTAAAATGGGAGTTTTAATTTGTCATTAAGCCCTCCAGTTGGAAAGGAGAGCTGAGTGGGGAGCCTTCAACAAAGCAAGTAGCAAGTGATTAATAATCAAACCAGAGAAAAGGGAGGCATTATGAAGTAAATTCAAGACATTCACTAAGAACTAATTTCTCACTAAGCACTTGAGAAGAATGTGTGTGTAGTGACACTTTGCAGAGATCAATAACAGTATATTGGGCAGGGGGATCAGCAGAACCTTATTGATTCCATTGACTTTTTTTCATGTTTCAATGGTCTTACAATTGCCAGAGGTATCCCAGTTTATCTGTGCTCTTACACAGAATGACAGGCTTTGATTCGTGCTGCAGTTTCAGGCATGGAAAGTTTTCTCCAACCTATCTTTCACCAAATGGTGATGTTGGAACTTTTATCTTACTGAGGGCATTGGCTTTAATGCCACAATAAGAACTGGATTAGAAATTTAGTCAGAAGACCAGGTTCAAACTGAGGTGTGAGTAAGAATGGTCCCAAATATTTATAAATATCATAAAATATTTTATGTAAGAGACGATGCGAGACAGGGGCTTATTCCTGTGAACTGGATGAGATGATAGTGGGAGACAGTGACATGATAAGAAGACATGGCCTTATGAAGGTGGTGGTATGCATAAAGTTTGGGATTCCTTAGATGAAACTACAGGAACTACAGGTCATGTTCACTTGCATCAATCAAATTAAGAGACATTCTAGTCAGGTGATATGAGTAATATGTGATAAGTCCAACTCTACAAGAAGAAAAGTCATAAGACATAAAGTCAGTGACTTATGAAGTAGGAAGAAAAATCAGAGAACCGTCCTCAAATTAAGCATCCGGGCTAAGGGTGAGTGAATCTGTGAGAGCCTGAAAACCATAGGGATGTCTGGCGTAAACTAAGTGGTCGGGGTGGTGCTGTGAGCAGAGGTTTTCTGCTTTCACAATCTGACTCCTGCTCCACTATCCATGTTGAGCACTTCACATTAGCTCAGTGAGAAAATCTGTGTCATAAAAGTAAGAGCTGAGGACATATAGTGTAGCTGAGATCAGACTGGGAAGCTGTTTTCCAGTCTCCGAATGATCGTCATTTAACTGTAGAGGTCATACAGAAAACAGTTATAAAGAATATGTATTTTGTCAGTAGGTTTACCCTCTAATTCTTATTGTATAAATATTCAAGATAAGATTAGATTCTAATAAATAGCAGGTTAAGGAAATTATTTTAAGATAGGATATGAGGTCACTGACCTATTAATATGAAAGCAATGGTAATAGCAAATGACATTGTTTACTGAACACCTTCTATGAGCCACACACTGTACAAGGTGGTGTTTACATTTCAACATCCTTACAAAGTATTATTACCATATTCCAAACCAGAAATGGAAAATTAGAGGAAAATTAGCTGTCCAAAGCAATACTATCAGTAAGAGATTTGTTCCCAGTTATATGGGTCCTAAGCACTTTTTTTTTTTTTGTGAGCACACCTTCCAGCTTTAAAAATTCTAAGATTCTGTATCTCTAAAATATTCCTGCCTCTTTTAAAAAACAAGAGAAGGCAAAAAAAAAAAATCATCTAGAATATACTGTCACTTGAATATTAGGTGGAGATCTAGAGAGCTCAAAGCACATAAATAATGTTCACATTTTTGAAACAGTAAAAACTTTTACCTCAATGAGTTTTAATTTAGGAATGAAAAAATCCTAAGTTAAATAGATCAGAACATTAGATCTTTGCTGTCTCTGCCACCTCAGATATAAGTTCATGGGACAGTGTGTCCAACAATACTCTACATAAATACCTAATGGAATAAGCCACATTTATCCACCTTCTGTGGAGTTCATGTAGTTAATTGGTCTTGACCTGTTGATAGAATAGTGCTTGTCACCAAACTTCTCTCCTCTTAATACCTATGTTTAGGAGAACGAACAACAACTGTTGATCTTGTCCTACATATTTGGGCTATCTGGTGCAATATCTCTTAAATTCATCCACATTGTAAGGAAGGATATTCTGTGAAGTCCAAAGTAAAAAAGTTTCTTCCCAGATTTTTCTTATCCTGTGACTATGCGCATGTAGTATCTGGTCTACTAAGGAAGAGGAGAGTTTACTTCTCTTGTATTCTGTTAAATACAAATGTGGAGTAAGAAAGAGAAATGTGACTCTAGCTTATTCATATCCCTGTTCTGTGTTGTTTCCTTAGGTGGTGTCATACTGTATGAGGGTTTCTGACCCACAAGTTGCCTAGTACTCTTGGCCAGACCATGGAGTCTCCTAATCATACTTCCCTGGACTCTTCTGTTTTCATACTCATGGGCATCCCAGGTCTGGAACGGTGCCACCTGTGGCTTTCACTCCCTGTGTGCCTCCTGGGCACAGCCACAATTGTGGGTAACATAACCATCCTGGTGGTCATTGCCACTGAACCAGCCCTGCACAAGCCTATGTACTTGTTCCTGTGTATGCTTTCAACCATTGACCTGGCTGCCTCTTTCTCCACAGTTCCCAAGCTGCTGGCCATCCTTTGGTGTGGAGCTGGACACATGTCTGCCTCTGCATGCCTGGCACAGATGTTCTTCATTCATGCTTTCTGCATGATGGAATCCACTGTGTTGCTGGCCATGGCCTTTGATCGCTATGTGGCCATTTGCCACCCACTCCGCTATACCGCTATCCTCACTGACACCATCATTGCCCGCATTGGGGTGGTAGCTGTGGCGCGAGGTTCCATTCTCATGCTTCCATGCCCCTTCCTCATTCAACGCTTGAGCTTCTGCCAAAGCCATGTGATCCCGCACACCTACTGCGAGCACATGGCTGTAGTGAAGCTAGCCTGTGGAGACACCAGGCCTAATCGTGTTTATGGGCTGACGGCAGCACTTCTGGTCATTGGGGTGGACTTGTTCTGCATTGGTCTTTCCTATTTCCTCATTGCACGAGCTGTCCTTCACCTCTCATCTCATGAAGCTCAGTCTAAGGCCCTAGGGACCTGTGGTTCTCATGTCTGTGTCATCCTAATCTCTTACACACCTGCCCTCTTCTCTTTTTTTACCCATCGCTTTGGTCACCATGTTCCACTCCACGTTCACATTCTTTTGGCCAATGTGTATCTGCTCTTTCCACCTGCTCTTAACCCTATAGTATATGGCGTTAAGACCAAAGAAATTCGGGAAAGAGTTGTCAGGGTGTTTCAAAAGGGGCAGGGAACTGGGCTCAAGGCATCGGAGTGACCTAAGAGTATAAAAAGGGCTTAGTCCATATGGCAATAAGCTTTTCAAGATTAAACTGTCCTTAGTGTTTGATACTTGGAAAGAAGTTTAAATAAGGTTATGTTGGGTTATAGTATTTTCTAGACCATTCTAAAGCATAAGAAATCACAGTGAAGGTCAAGTTGGTTCATCATTATTAATTTTCATCCAAGGAAGTATAACATGGGGAGAGTCTTCCAAACTTGGTTACAGGAGCTTTGGCATAGTCATCGGAACTTTCTTTGCTACCTGGCCCTCTCCTAGTTCTGCGGGCATGGATTTCTAGCCTCATATTTTAGTCGGATGTACTACCAGACTTCCCTGGTGGCTCAGATGGTAAAGCATCTGCCTACAATGCGGGAGACCTGGGTTCAATCCCTGGGTTGGGAAGATCTCCTGGAGAAAGAAATGGCAACCCACTCCAGTATTCTTGCCTGGAAATCCCATGGACGGAGGAGCCTGGTAGGTTACAGTGCATGGGGTCACAAAGAGTCAGACACGACTGAGAGACTTCACTTTCACTTTCATTACCATCAGAAAGATCAAATAATAGGACCATACACAGTTAAAGAAATTAGAACTACAAGGGACTTATGCACTTTTGCATTAGTGCTATATTTCTCCATTAGAACTTGAAGGCAGGAAGAGAAAAAGGACTAAATAATACTCTCAGACTTAGCAAGTGGCAGATCAAGGGCTTGAAACCTAGACTCCTAAAACAGTAAGACCTTCATGGATGAGGGCACAGCATAGGTAAGGAAGAGCCATTTTTAAACTTGGAATATTCATCTCACAGATAAATTTCTGGCTCCAGTCTCTAGGGATCCAACCTAAGTCCAAGTGACCTTGAAATCATTCTGGGACAAAGGTTTCTAAATATTATGCATTCATGTAATCAAAAGGTCCTTCCAGAAACCATTGACTCGTAGCTCTGAACCTAGGAGTCAGGCTAGTCACTTGCTCAAACTAGTCGGGATAGGAAGTCTTAGCCATTCATTGATACATTTACGTAGAAGGAATAAAGTCCCAAGTTGATCTTAATCTTTCAGTCTTAGCTAACACAATGTAGTGGAAAGGTCTTAATCGCATCTTTGAAACTGGGCTTGGAAATTGTTACTGTACAACCTAAGTCTTCTGCTTTCCAAAAAGAATATCTTCAGACAATCAGCCTGACACATTTAACTGACAAATTAATTTTTAATTGTGAATTTATCGATGGTACTCATTGTCTGCTTGTTATCCTCTCAGTTTGCCATCTCACACTGTTAGGTGGAAGAGACACAAAATTCCCTGTTGTAATTAACAGATTTTCACACACCAGTCTCAGGGGCAAAAAACTAAGATGGGCTTTTAAAGAATAATTCTGATATTTCACATAGATGGGAATAAACAGTTTGCAAATATTAGAAGTCAATAAAAAATGTCAAACACTATTTTTCAAAGGAAAGGTAATCATTACACTGTTCTATAGGAAGATTGCCATTGCATGGAGAGGCACTGATTTTTTTTTTTTTTTTTTTTTTTAAATTATAGTCCTCAAATGGAAATGCTCTTAACAGATTTTTAAGAATTGTGTACAATTCTTAACACCATGGTTTCTCAACTAAATTTCTATTTTATCCTTCAAAATGACCATCATACTAGCACACAAGCCCTACAACACCAACTCTGGAACAATTCTGTGCTCTGTGTCATGTGTTACTATACTCTCAGTATGGAGCACTTCTTTTTTTTTTTTAATTAAATTAGTTTATTTTCTATTCTTCAATTTTACAATATTGTATCTGTTTTGCCATCCATTGACATGAATCCACCATATGGAGCACTTTTGAAGAAAGTATAAGGATGGGCAGATTTCAAGCACCATTTGCTCATAATTTCAGATTTTAACTGGTATCTCATTACATAACTATGCTTTACCTATTACATGTTTTATAGCAATAAATTTTTTATCATACTAAATCTGTTATGTACCTCCTGCTCCTCATGGCTTCCATATTCCATTAATTTCTATTCCATAAAGAAAAATGAAAGTATTAGAAATAAACTGGACTTCCCTGGTGGCTCAGATGCTAAAGAATCTGCCTGCCATGTAGGAGACCCGGGTTTGATCTCTGAATAGGGAAGATCCCCTGGAGGAGGGCATAGCAACCCACTCCAGTATTCTTGCCTGAAGAATTCCATGAACAGAGGAGCCTAGCAGGCTACTGTCCTTGGGGGTGCAAAGAACTGGACACGACTGAACGACTAACACTATTTCACTATCACTATAGAAGCAAACTATCTCAAATTCCAATCTTTTGACATCTACAGTCATTATTTTCTCATATTATTGTATTTGTTTATTACTAATTTATTTTTCTGATCAAGCAAAGTTCTCAAAATATGCTCTTGGGAGCTTAGACCATCACTCACTTTCTATATTTCTTGTGTTCACAATGTGTTTGAACTTACTGACTTTTATATCTAATAGCAGAGACCTTGTGATTTTTCTTTTTTATGCAAGTTTTTGATAAATATTTTTTGAACTAATCATTTCTGCTTTTTTGCTTCCTATCTCTTCCCCCCATTATAATCTGGCTTCAACTGCAGGTTGAAGTTTCCAGTGAAGTGTGGGTCATCAAAGTCAGCAGTATCTTGTCTAATTGGAATAATTTTCAACAAGTTGTATTATTGACCAATGTACTTCTCCACCATCTGTCTGCTATTAATTTCCTTGATATTGCACTATCCTATCTTTTCTTCTAAGTCTACAATGTTTTCCTTCATGTTCTGAAAAAAATGATATTAGATCAAAAAGAAAACCTCAATGAGGTCCACAGGAAAAATTATAAAAAATATTTCAAAACTGAGTACAATAAGACTAGAGATTTTTTGAAATGTCAATACTATTGACCTGAAGCAAATAGACTGACAGATATTTTTCCAGTACAGATAGGTCTATTTGCAATCACCAGGGAATGGCAATGTGGGCTCTGAAACCCTGCTGAGACATATGCATATCTGGCATATCAAGGAAAGAACTTTTTTGAAGCAGGAGAAAGAAAGTTGGGAGGGCCATAGTGAACCAAGGCTTCATGGTTTTTTACTGGCTGAATCCTTGCCTGAAAGAATAAAGGTCTTTCTTCCTGTTGGGCTCTAGTCTCACCTTAAGGTGTGAAAGCTTCTCTTTCTGAACTCCCAACTCTATTCCATTGAAATGTCTGTTAATTTTTTAACAAAATCTTTGGTTATTAAGCAACTCTAAATTTGAATGTCCATCTCCATGATATTTTTTTGCAGAATACCAAGTAAATTTCATGTGACCTCACCCTCCACATGAGTTCTCCCTGTAATTCAAGTCTCAATAACATCAGGTTCCAGGAAAGAAAAATATGAATTGGGAAACTGAACAGTGATCTTGAAACATAAATCTACAGAAACCAATGGTCTGGGGCCAGATGACTGAAATTGCTGTTTTCATTTGTGAAAGAAATTTCAATTTAATAACTGTGATTTAACTCTGAACAAAATGTACTGTACATTCTTATTTTTCACCAAAGTTCTCTGTTTTCTCAATGATATCTTAAAGATGAAATAGAGAGTTTACCATAAGGTCAATAATATAATGAATTGTAAAACTCTGCTTGTCTTACGAGAAACGTAGTGACTTGATACCTGACCATGTTTCTCCTTGCATGAGTCCTACTTATATTTGCTTCATTCCCACCTAATGAGTTGTCTCCTTTCCTTAAGAGGGCTTTCAAAGGATGCACATTTTGGAAGGAGAAGTACAATAATGAAATTTATAAAATATTATAATAAATGTATTTCTATGAGTAGAGGATTATGGAGAGCAGTGGTTGCTTTTCTTCCACTGAGCTGAAAATGAGACTAATAGATTGACTTAAACATTTTCTGTGTAGTATTCTGGATCTTTTAAAATTAATATGAAGGTGAGAGACAATGAATAATTTTATTTTTATAGACTTGTCACAGGTATCATAGCAAAGATTTAAGCATTAATTCTTCCTGCCCAGTTTCAAGATATCACAATACTTTCCCCAATGTTATTAGTTTACATTAATTTCTATTTTTTGATATATCTTTTTGTGTTTTTCATTTCTTAAAGGTACAAAGCAAGCTTTCATCACAAAATCACCCTATTTTAATAGTTTATCTCTGCTTATCTTGGAAGCAAATTTTAATGAAAGATTGCCAATGTTCATTCTCTCTACCTACTCATCCGAAAATAATTCTTAGCCACCTCTGGCTTTCTCTAGAATACCTTACATCTGAACATTTCATTGAAATAGCATTTGTCAGTTTCACATATTACTCTCATGTCATTAAATCTAGTACTTTCACCTCTATGTCAATTATACTCTACTTCTCAACAATCCTAAATATAACTGATTTATCCTTTTGTCTAGAAACATTTTCCTTGCTTGACTTCTGGAGCACACCACACATTCGAACTTACTCTTCACTCTCATGGGACACTTCTGATCATCCCCAGGCCCTTTATTTTTTTCTGGATTTCTTTATACTAGGACACCCCTGGACCTAGGTTTCTTTTTCACTCTTTCCCTAGGTCTTCCAATATAAACATCATTGTAGGCAATGGCACCCCACTGCAGTACTGTTGCCTGGAAAACCCATTGACAGAGGAGCCTGGTAGGCTGCGGTCCATGGGGTTGCTGAGTCGGACACTACTGAGCGACTTCACTTTCACTTTTCACTTTCATGCACTGGCAGATAAGAGACTGTGCTTTAGGAATCCTTTCAGGTTCTAAGAATACCAAATCCCAAAACATATGAGTGGACATCCCCAAGAAAGAAAAGACAAAGATGACTTTTAGTTACCTGTTTAGATGGGATTTGGCAAAATCCTTCTGCAAGTTCTATTTTGGCCACTAAAATGGGATCCAACCAGTCCATCCTAAAGGAGATCAGTCCTGGGTGTTCATTGGAAGGACTGATGTTGAAGCTGAAACTCCAATACTTTGGCCACCTCATGCGAAGAGTTGACTCATTGGAAAAGACCCTGATGCTGGGAAGGATTGGGGGCAGGAGGAGAAGGGGACGACAGAGGATGAGATGGTTGGATGGCATCACCGACTCGATGGACATGGGATTGGGTAAACTCCGGGAGCTGGTGATGGACAGGGAGGCCCGGCATCCTGCAATTCATGGGGTCGCAAAGAGTCAGACACGACTGAGCGACTGAACTGAACTGAACTGAAGTGCATCTCCAAATGCATGTCCTGCCGTGAGAATCTCCGTATCACCTGCACACCCATCATGAAGCATTCTGTATTGAAGAGCTTTCGACTTGTGTCTTAGAATGACTTCCATAGAAAGAAACAATACTCTGCAATAAATACTGAAATCATTCACTTTTACTAAAACTGATTTATGTTCATGTAAGTCCTCTCCATTGAATACATTCTCATATATAAACACATGCATAAATACAAATCTATGAATAAATCCTTTATTTATTATCATGTAGCTATAAGAGTGGAAAACTTTTACTCTTTTTCTTCCTCCCATTAGGTTAGCTTGATTGCTATACAAGCATCTGTGCCGTCAATGTTCTGAAATATCCCCTTGAGACATATAACACATATTTTTCTTAAACGCTCAGTTCAATAATATAGATATCAAGGGATTTAGAAGTTGAAGACTATGCATGTACATATATTGTACAGTCTTGATATTTTTTAACCAGGGTTCTGAACACCTGGACTAGTTCATATTCAGTTCACTGTTCTGCTATCCAGAGCTAAGGTATTTAAGGAAATAAATAGTGGGAGTAGTGATAGGATATTATTAGGGTAGTAAAATAAATTCATGGGGTCGCAAAGAGTTGGACACGACTGAGCGACTGAACTGAACTGAAAATAAATTGGAGAGAGTTTTGAATGCATATAAATGGTTTATGATACTTTTAGAAATGCAGATTTGTGTCCACTAGTAATATTTGAAGGCAGAATTATACTGAAGGTTGGGAGGTTGGAAAATGTTTATTTCTTGAATTCTCAGATTGCACTTCAATGTAAATTTCCGTCATGTTTATGGACAGCTAATCTATAGGAATTATTTGTTCAGTTGCACTAGAAATCGGGTATAAATCACCCTCACGACAAGAAGAAATAGGGAAATAGGTTGAGAATATTCCTCAGTCATGGGCAGAACACTTTAGCTTTTTACCTTCCCTCCCCTCATTCTCAAATGAAAATCTAATTTTTCTTGGTTCATTTTTAGAAAGACCTAGTTATGACTATATTTCAACCATTTTAGATAAACAACATTTGCCTGGAGGAGTCCACTGTCATATGGAGAGAAAACAAGGGTTTTAAAGATTGAGGACTAACTAGTGAGAAAGCAATCTGATTGTCTATAGGGTTTGGGATACAGAAGAAATAACAGGTATTCATATGATAATGTTATCAATATATCTGTCTACATTCACAGCATAATATTAGTTAATTTTCCTTGCGAGGAAAAATAAATTATTATGCATTGAAATCATTTAATATTTGTTTTCGAAAATGTCTTATTTAGTTTGTGACTAATACTATATTACTTTGATATAAGTATGAATCTGACAGTGCTGCAAATGTATCGAAGATAGGACTCAATTTTTAATTGTAACAAGAAAGTTTTGGTAATTAAAAACACATATCTTTATAAAGAACACACAAAAGTTAAAACGGGATATTTACCTGATATTTAGGAAAAATATTCTTCAGAATACAGCAAGTCAGTAATATACTATTTATTTTTCAGTTATGAATATTTATACTTTTCCTGATTTCTCTGCTGTTCAAATGTATTAAGAAACAGAAATGAGTGTTGATACCATTTTTCCAACAATTTATGACAATTTAGTATACACTAGCTAAATATTTATCAAAAACAAATTTCAGTGTCTATTTTATTTCAATGGTTATTATATATATACATAAACATATGGACATATATACATGCCTGTGATTTTTATAGCATTTTTATTTCTTTTAGTAACATCTGTGAAAGTAATCTGAAAAATATAGTGTCGTATTCAAACATAAAATGTACCTTTACAAGCCTGAAAGAAAGAAAGTTGATCGCAATTTTCGTATTCATGGAAACACAACTCTTATATTGTAAATCCATAGTATTCTTTATTTCCAAAGTGTGACATGTAAAGCTTTTGCTAGTCTTGGTCTTAATAATTTCAAGCAACATCAATGGCACTAAAATAAGAAATGGAGGATCAGCTAATAAGCTGTGACGTGATTTAAATGATGCCCAATTTTTAAACATCAACTGTGGCTCAACAAACTGAGCAGGAGAATTTATTTTAGTGCCTAAAGAGGGAAGAGTTTGATATATTGACTTTAACTGCTCTGTATCAAGCCTTTGTCTATTTTTCTCAAAAGTGATCTTAATCCAACATTTTCTTGCTTTTATTTCGACATTGCCTGAAATCAGTACTTCCTCCCAAATTTCTTGATGTGTTTATATTATTTTGGTGTTTTCTGTTTCCCATAAAACTTTGGTACATACTTTCAGCATGGTTTTCTTTCTGACATGTGTCTTTTTAATATTTGTATCTTAAAAATTAATGCTTTAGACAATTGATCCTGTTTGCAAACAAATATGGTTATTTTGTCTATCACATTATTTTTCTTGCTTTCTCGAGATTTCTTTTGTTTTCTCCACTTTATTATGGATTTGGGGGCATGTACAATTTCTGGTGATTTATTAGATACATATTATATTTTGTTTCTTCTGGTGGTTACTTTATACCTTCCAAGTAATAATGTTTAGACTACAGCATTTAGCTTAACAATGTTTAAAGTCAAGTACAAAAGTATAATTCATAATCTGTTAATTCATTAAAAATATTTATTGACATCTAATGTGTACTAAGTGTCTTGCTATACAATGCAAGTATGAAGTAAAATTTTAGTATTAAGGATTTTATTATATTGTGTATGACTCAAGAATATAATAAGATTTTATAATATCATGATATTAAGCTAGTGGAAAAAATGATTTCATCTACAAATTTATTCTGTGACTATAAGCCAAGTATTTTTCTAACTGTATCATATTAAGAAGCTTTAGAGATTGGCACTCTAACCTGTCCAAGAGAGTTGAATCTTCATGAAAAATGTAATATAGAGGTTATTTTGGAAAGGATGGGGGAGTGCAAGAAAGGAGAGGAGACTGTAAATTCACAAAGCTAAAAATGTCAGTATGATTTGAATAGGAAAAAGCAAAAGCAAAAAAGAGAAAATATTGCTCTGCCTGTTTGGTCTGCCAGAAATATAAGTTTGCTTCAGGTCTAAGTGAAATTGTCCATTTCCCCTAGAAAGTTTTCTTGATGTAACTCTAAGTTTACTTAGTTTTCGTTTCTATCTGCTCTTATATTACTGTAAGGTTTTCATGTTTGAGTAAACTCCAGGAGTAGGTGATGGACAGGGAGGCCTGGCATGCTGTAGTCCATAGGGTTGCAAAGAGTCAGACACAACTGAGAGACTGAACTGAACTGAAGGTTTTCACAATAGCGTAGGAAGAGTAATTCAAAGAGTGCTTTAAGAAGCATGATTATCCTATATTGCTTTACTATTTCCAAAAACTTTCCTTTTGCAGTGGTTTAACCTGTCATCCTTGGTATAAATACATGAAGATAAAACCAAAATATAGGTAGAAAAACTGACTAAGGAACAATCTGATGGCTCTAATACATCTACCATTTTAAACGTTGGTACTTTTATTTTATGGTGACTGGAAGTTTATTCTGGGAAGAAAGTTTAACAGGTAATATAAATGCATATGTTTCAGGTGTGACAAAGGTTAAGAATGAAGCATCATTAAATATGGGAAGGTTGAATTTCATATTCACACTGAAGTGTGAGATCCTCAGTCTTTCCACTATGTCACTCCAAGATCACTGGCAGCCTGTTATGTAACCCTCCAGGATGTAGATTACTGGATTTCTTTTGGCAAAACATGAAAGTTCCTCAGGAAAAAAGCTATGAACCTGATAACCTGTCTCCAATGAAGCAGAGGTTCCAACCTGAGGACTCAAAATAAATGCTACCAGTTGATAAGACTCACCAATCACTGGTATTTAGAATCAGAAATTTTGACAACCTCTTTCTTAAGCATAAATTAATAGTCAATGGTTATCATACATTTCAGAAACACTTTCAAATAAAAGGTAAAAAATCTTTAAAAATAAAAATTGAGACAGGCATTATTAAAATAATATATTTGAAGCATACATATATATAATGTACACATGTATAACATATGTGTATTAAGTATATGTAAAAATATTGTTCTCAGAGTCACAAAATTCAGAGAAAGTAAGATCTTGTAAAATTCATCAACAACAGCACTACACAGGGGTGTAGTGTTAGTGTGATTTTGGAAAATATAATTGAATTTTCTAGAAAATGAATCCAAAAAATGAATTGATTCAGGATGAGAAAAAATTTTAAACACAAAGAAGAGAAAAAGCCCAGGAATTCAATATCTGGCAAAAAGTAATTGTAGTAAAATAATAAGGACCATGGATGGGAAGAAATGATCAAAAGTTAATAGAAGAAAATTTCCAAAATGAAAGTTCATGGCCATAGATTTCCAGATTCACAATGCCCAGTAAGTGCCTTCACAATAAAAGATATCAGTCAGTTCAGTTCAGTAGTTCAGTTGTGTCTGACTCTATAGGACCCCATGGATTATAGCATTCCAGGATTCCCTGTCCATCACCAACACCTGGAACCTACTCAAACTCATGTCCATTCAGTCAATGATGCCATCCAGCCATCTCATCCTCTGTCGTCCCCTTCTTCTCCTGCCTTCAATCTTTCCCAGCATCAGGGTCTTTTCCAATGAGTCAGTTCTTTGCATCAGTGGCCAAAATATTAAGAGTTTCAGCTTCAACATCAGTCCCTCCGATGAATATTCAGGATCCATCCTTTAGGATGGACCGGTTGGATCTCTTTGCAGTCTAAGGGACTTTCAAGAGTCTTCTCCAACACCACAGTTCAAAAACATCAACCCTTCGGCGTTCAGCTTTCTTTATGGTCCAACTCTCACATCCATACATGACTACTGGAAAAACCATAGCTCTGACTTGATGGACCTTTGTCAGTAAAGTAATGTCTCTGGTTTTTAATATGCTGTCTAGGTTGGTCATAGTTTTCTTCCAAGGAGCAAGCATCTTTTAATTTCATGGCTGCGGTCACCATCTGAAGTGATTTTGGAGCCCAAAAAAATAGTCTGCCACTGTTTCCACTGTTTCCCCATCTATTTGCCATAAAGTGATGGGACTGGATGCCATGATCTTAATTTTTTGAATGTTGGGCTTTAAGCCAACTTTTTCACTCTCCCCTTTCACTTTCATTAACAAGCCCTTTAGTTCTTCCTCGTTTTCTGTCATAAGAGTGGTGTCATCTGCATATCTGAGGTTATTGCTATTTCTCCCGACAATCTTGATTCCAGCTTGTGCTTCATCCAGCTCGGCATTTTTTATGATGCACTCTGCAAATAAGTTAAATAAGCAGGGTGACAATACACAGCCTTGACGTACTCTTTTCCCAATTTGGAACCAGTTTGTCGTTCCATGTCGACTTCTGACTGTTGCTTCTTGACCTGCATACAGATTTCTCAGGAGGTGTGTCAGGTAGTCTAGTATTCCCATCTCATGAAGAATTTTCCACAGTTTTCTGTGATTCACACTGTCAAAGGCTTTGGCATAGTCAATAAAGCAGAAGTAGATGTTTCTCTGGAACTCTCTTGCTTTTTCAATGATCCAACAGATGTTGGCAATTTTATCTCTGGTTCCTCTGCCTTTTCTAAATCCAGCTTGTACATCTGGAATTTCATGGTTCATGTATTGCTGAAGCCTGGCTTGGAGAATTTTCAGCATCATTTTGCTAGTGTGTGAGATGAGTGAAATTGTGTGGTAGTTTGAGCATTCTTTGGCATTGCCTTTCTTTGGGATTGGAATGAAAACTGACCTTTTCCAGTCCTGTGGCCACTGCTGCAATTTCCAAATTTGCTGGCATATTGATTGCAACACTTTGACAGCATCATCTTTTAGAATTTGAAATAGCTCAACTGGAATTCCATCACCTCCACTAGCTTTGTTCATAGTGATGCTTTCTAAGGCCCACTTGACTTTGCCTTCCAGGATATCTGGCTCTAGGTAAGAGATCACACCATTGTGGTTATCTAGGTCATGAAGATCTCTTTTGTATAGTTCTTCTGTGTATTCTTGCCAACTGTTCTTAATATCTTCTGCTTCTGTTAGGTCTATACCACTTCTGTCCTTTATTGTGCTCATCTTTGCATGAAATATCCAATTTATTCATCTATCATCACCATTCTCAGCATTAAACTTGAAAGCCAGACACTATAAAATTTTCTGACCTATTTCAGAGCCAAAAAGTAAATAAATGAAGAAAAACAAAGGAAGGAGAGGTAGTGTCAAAAGGATTAAAATCTTCTTAATACCTATACTTGAGGCTAGAATTTGCAAAAACCTATGACATTTATGTATGAAGAAATTTTCTACCAAAGGTTTCTATTTACTCATTTATAAAGTACAGACCACAAAAAAAGACTAAGAGCCAAAGAATTGATGCTTTTGAATTCTGGTGCTGGAGAAGACTCTTAAATGTCCCTTGGAGAGCAAGGAGATCAAACCAGTCAATTTTAAACGAAATCAACCCTGAATATTCGTTGGAAGGACTGATGCTGAAGTTGAAGCTCCAAAACTTTGACCACCTGATGCAAAGGGCTGACTCATTGGAAAAGACCCTGATGCTAAGAAAGGTTAAGGGCAGGAGGAGAAGGGGTTGACAGAGAATGAGATGGTTGGATGGTATCATCAACTCAATGGACATGAGTTTGATCAAATTCGAGAGATAGTGAAAGACAAGGAAGCCTGGTGTGCTGCGGTTCATGAGGTCACAAAGAGTCAGTAGGACTTAGAGACTGAACAACAACCGCAGCAAAGTACAGATTAATAAAAGATTACTTTCTGAGCTTGTAGTGAGGACTAAATGAGTTAATCTTTGTAAAATCCTAGAACTGTGCCTGGTTTACAGTAAGCATAAATATGAACTCTGTTAGAAATAACAGCAATATTAAATGCATCCTAATCATGTCTATTGTGTCACTGATGAGTAATTAATGAGATTTTCCTTTAGAAAGCACCCAAAAGGAGATGTATACAGTAATCAATATTTAAATAGGGTTAAACAAAAATTAATTAGAAAGACTGCAACCAATTAACTAAATTAAAATTTTATGAATATGTATCTATTTTGAGATTCTTATTAATCAATTATAGGAATTTTTTCTTTTGTTTAAAATAATGTTGCAATAGATGTGATAGTGCCTGGCATATAATAGGTGATACATATATATTTGTTGAATGAATTGATCAATTAAATAATTAACAGAGACTACATACCTGGCTTAATCTATGTGTAAATAAACATTTTCTGGCATTAAAATGTTTGATTCTTTGATTTAAAATGCAAATTTAACAGAGAGAAGAGATAGATAGAGGAACCACAACTGAGATTTCTTTTTCTGTTTTCCACATCTAGGAGGATCAAAAAGCAAAGCAAAACAAAAAATAAAAGTGAAACCATGTAAGCTTCTTAGTGACTATACCAGCCTGATCATGATAATGCTGAACCAAACAGATGTGACACCAGCCTGTTTTATTCTTAATGGGATCCCAGGACTGGAAGACATGCATGTGTGGATTTCCTTCCCATTCTGCTCCATGTATGTTGTAGCTATGGTAGGGAACTGTGGACTCCTCTACCTCATTCGCTATGAGGACTCACTGCACAGACCCATGTATTACTTCTTGGCCATGCTTTCCCTAACTGACCTTGTCATGTGCTCTAGTACCACCCCTAAGGCTCTTTGCATCTTCTGGTTTCAACTCAAGGAAATCGGCTTTGAAGAATGTTTGGTCCAGATGTTCTTTATTCACACTTTCACAGGGATGGAATCTGGGGTTCTCATGCTTATGGCCTTGGACCGCTATGTGGCCATCTGCTACCCTCTGCGCTATTCAACTATCCTCACCAATCCTGTCATTGCAAAAGTTGGGGTTGCCACTTTCCTGAGAGCAGTATTTCTCATCATTCCCTTGGTTTTTTTCACCAAGCGACTGCCCTACTGCAGAGGCAACATAATACACCATACATACTGTGACCAGCTATCTGTAGCCAAGCTATCTTGTGGAAATATCAAGATCAATGTTATCTATGGTCTGATGGCTGCCTTCCTAATTGGGGGCTTTGACATCCTGTGCATCGCCATCTCCTACACCATGATCCTCCAGGCGGTGGTCAGTCTATCATCAGCAGAAGCTCGGCGGAAGGCCTTCAGCACCTGCACTGCCCACATCTGTGCTATAGTTTTCTCCTACAGCCCAGCCTTCTTCTGTTTCTTTTTTAACCGCTTTGGGAGCCATACAATTCCTTCATCTTGTCACATCATTGTGGCCAATATTTACCTGCTCCTACCTCCCACTATGAACCCTATTGTCTATGGAGTGAAAACCAAGCAGATACGAGATTGTGTCCTAAGGATCCTTTCAGGTTCTAAGAATACAAAATCCTATATCACATATCTTTCAGGGAAGAGATGAAAGGCAAAGGGAAAGAAACAAAGTGATACTTCTGTTGGATGTTTGGTCAGGATATAAAAATATCTTTTGAAGTGTAACATTTGGGTCATAACAAGTGAAGGTGCTGATTGAGGCAAAGTCTTCAGAATGCCCAAAGCCTTGACACACCCCTGCCCTAGGCACACACACTGTCTTACGAATTTTTTATCTCCTCACTTCTGTGGAAGACTAGTCTTCTCATTAGCCCAAGTTACAATGAAAAAAAACATAGTGGATATCAGAATAATTATTAAAAAATGAATAGTTAAGGAACAGATATCTGCTGTAGATACCAGTCTTCTTTTCAAATAGTGATGGAAAATTCAGTTGGAAACCTCAACATACCTCTCTCAACAATGGACAGAACAACTATACAGAAAACCAACAAGAATATAAAACCCAACAGAAGTTCAATCAACAGTATCTAATAGATCTTTATCAAACAATCTCCCCAACAATATTAGAATATACATTCTTTTTTTCATGTGCACCTGAAATATATACCTATAACAAGATCTATCCTGAGCCATAAAAGAAACCTAAATATTTCAAAAAGATTGAAAGCATACACAGTGTATTTTCCAGCTACAACAGAATCTGACAATAAATAAAAAATTTAAAAGGACAGGAAAACCTAAAAACATTTGGAAAATAAGCAAGACACTTGTAAATAATCCATGAGTCAACAAGGAAGTCTCAAGGAAAATTTAAAAAATACATTGACTAAAAATAGAATTCAATGTATCATAATTTCTGGAACACACTAAAGTATTGTTGAAAGAGTAATTTAGAGCACTCATACATACATTAGAATAGAGGAAAAATATCCAAGCAATATTCCAATCTCTCACCTGAGAAATCTAGAAAAAGAATGACAGTAATCTCTGGGAACTGGTGATGGACAGGGAAGCCGGGTGTACTGCAGTCCATGGTCGCAAAGAGTTGGACACGACTGAACGACTGAACTGAACTGAACTGATAACTCCTACAATGACTACTATTTCATTAGTAAAAGAAAGGGAATGATAAAGAGGAGAAGATAATGAAATTAAAATCAGAAAAATAAAGCTAAAATCAATGAAGCATATAGTTTGTTACTTGAAAATATCATTAAAATTGACTGACCTCCATCAATATTGATAAGGAAAAAAAGAGAAGAAACAAATTCACAATGTCAGGAATGAAACAGAATATCATGTTGAACTCTGAAAAAATGAAAGGGTAATATGGAAACATTAAACAAATTCTTGACAATTGCTCAGAAAACACACCAAAATGTACTCAATATGAAAAATGCTATTTTAATAGCTCTGTTACCATTAATGACATTGAATTTTTATTAAAAAAGTTATCTCCAGAGCCTAGTATTTTCAATGGAGAATTCTACCAAACTTTTAAAGTATTAACACCAAAAAAAAATAATAATAAAGTATTAACACCAGTTCTATGCAGTATCTGCTAGAAAATAGGAAAGAAGGGAGTACTTCACTATTCTTCCTATTAAATTAGTGTTATTCCGATACCCAAACTGGAGAAAGACAGAACAGCAACAAAATCTACAAAACAATATCTCTCATGATTCCAGATGGAAAAATTCCTAAAAAATACCCAACAAATAAAATTCAAAAATCATAAAAAATTATATATCACTATTAAATAATTAGTCCAGTGGATTTTATTCTCAGCATTCAAGATTATTTCAATATTCAACAATTAACCACATTAACAGGTTAAATAATAATCACTATGTTATCATACAGTTGTTAAGGAAAAAGGATTTGACAAAATTTAAACCCATTCTTTTATATTATTTTGGTAAAAAAAAAAAAAAAGATAACATAAAAATGATCATTTAAAGGATTTTTAAATTTACAAACCCAGGAGATGCAGTTTCTAACCCTAAGTCAGGAAAATTCCCTGTAGGAAGAAATGGCAACCCACTCCAGTATTCTCGCCTGAAAAATTCCATGGACAAAGGAGACTGGCAGGCTACAGTCCATGAGGTTGCAAAGAGTTGGACACAACTGATCACATACACACATAGTAGTATAAACTATATGCACATGTTGTATACAGATCCCTAGAACTTTCTTGTATCTTGCAACATCAACACCATATACCTACTGAACTATTCCCTGTTTTTCCTTCTCCATATCTCTGGTAACCACCATTCTATTTCCCCTTTCTAAGAGTTTGATTGCTAAAAAAATTATTTTAAGTGTAGTAAATACACACAATATAAGATTTACCATATAAACCATTTTTAAGGGTACATTTAAGAAGAGTTGAATGTATTTACAATGCTGTACAGCAGAACTCTAGAACTTGTTCATCTTACAAAGATGAAACTCTCTACAGAGTGAACAGCAGTTTTTCCATTTCTTCCTCTTCTCATAACTGTACTAACATCTACTTTTTGTTTCTACGAGTCTCACTATTTTAGATGTCTCATATATGTGTAATTTTTGTGTGTCTTTTTATGACTATCTTTTTTCACACAGCATAATGTCCTCATGGTTCATTCATGTTGTGACATATGATAGAATTTCTTCCTTTTTTTAAGATTGAATAACATTCTATTGTATGTATATACCATATTTTCTTTATTCTTTCAATGGTCTACTGACATTTAGCTTGCTTCCACTTTTTGGCTAATATGAATAGTGATGAAATGAACATTGCTGTGCAAATATTTCTTCAAGATCTTGTTTTTACTTCTTTTGGATATGCATCCAGAACTGTGATTACTGAATCATACATTAATCCTATTGTTAACTTTTGGAGGAAATCTCTTCTTTTTGCATGGATGCCACACCCTTTTACATTCTCAACAGGAATACATGAGGGTATCAATTTCTCCACATCTTCACCAGCACGTTATTTTATGTCTGTTTGTTTGTTTTTGATATTGGCCACTATACCACGTGTGAAGTGATATCACATTGTGGTTTGGATTTGTATTTTCCTAATCAAGAACTGATGCTTTCAAACTCTGGTGCTGGGGAAGACTCTTGAGAATCCCTTGGACAGAAAGGAGTCAAATCAGTCAATTCTACAGGAAATCAACCTTGAATATTTATTGGAAGGATTGATATTGAAGCTGAAGTTTCAATATTTTGGCCACCTGATGCAAAGAGCCAATTCACTCAAAAAGACTCTGTTGCTGGGAAAAATTGAGGGCACGAGGAGAAGGAGGGGACAGAGGATGACATGGTTGGATGGTACCACTGACTCTATGGACATGAGTTTGAGCAAACTCAGGGAGATAGTGAAGGACAGGGAAGCCTGGCATGCTGTGGTTCATGGGGTTGCAGAGAGTTGGACATGACTTGGCGACTGAACAATAACAATCAGTGATGTTGAGCATATTTTTGTGTGCTTGCTGTTTACTTGTATATCTTCTTTGGAGAAATATCTTTCAAGTTTTCTTTAACAATTTAAAAATTAGATTGTCTTTTTGTTGTTGACATGAAGGTGTTCTTTATATATTGTGATACTAATCCCCTATCAATATATGCTTTGCAAATAACATAACCTATCACATTCCATGGATTTCCTTTTTACTCTATTAATTGTTTCCTTTGTTGCACACAAGTTTTTAGATTTGATGTAGTTCATTTTTCTAGGTTTTGCTTTTGTTGTCTGTGTTTTTGTTGTAATATTTAAGAAACCATTTTCAAACACAATTGTCATGAAGAGTTTTCCCTATGTCTTCTAAGATTTTTGTTTTTCAGTTCTTATGTTTAAGTATTTAACTAATTTTGAATTAATTTTTGTATATTGCATAAGGTAATGGTCCAATTTTTTTTTTTTTTGTAAATGGGAATATCCAGTTTTCCCAGTGTCACTTGTTGGGGTCCTATGCTGAGGAGACAAACCCTCTGGGCTGGATAAGAGAATGACTGAAACAGATAGAAAGGCTGGAGAAGCCTGGACTCTGCTCCTGAAAAGCATATGCCTACTGGTTTGTCCCCAGGAAGGGCAGAAAAAGTCTGTCCTAGCAGCTGTTGGGTTTCCTGCAACTTCCTTGTCACATTCTCCAGTCCCAGGCCAGGTGAACTCTCTGGCCTGACTCATTTCGTGCTGCAACATGGTGCTGACTCTGAGGTGGCCAGAACCAGAGAAAAGATTTGACCAGGCTGCAGACGCAACCCATTCCTGAGGCAGAATCTGGGTAAGGTGGTATTGGCCACTGCTGACACTTACCCAACTGGGACCCCAGAAGCAGCCAAGACTTCCTACAGTAGCCATTCTACCACAGCTCACACCTGTGCCCCATATAGGCAGAAAAACCACAAGGGTCCAGCCTGCCCTGAAGAATAATCCCACAGGGCAGAAGCAGATACAGAAGCTGGGAACAGTGATCAGATGTGAGAGACAAACAGGGTCTCTTTGAGAAGTTATGCCATAAAAATTTACGTATCTTTTTTTGGGAACATCTGTTTTCAAGCAGGAGGAGAAGGGGACAACGTAAGATGAAATGGTTGGATGGTATCACTGATTCAATGGACATGAGTTTGAGCAAGCTCCAGGAGATGGTGAAGGACAGGGAAGCCTGGCATGATGAAATCCATGGGGTTGCAAAGAGTCGGACATGACTAAGCAATTGAACAACAAAACAATATCTCACAGAGGAATTGTTGAGTCATATGGTAATTCTGTTTAAATTTTTTTAATTAATTTATTTTAATTGGAGGCTAATTACTTTACAATATTGTAGTGGTTTTTGCCATACATTGACATGAATCAGCCATGGGTGTACATGTGTGCCCCATCCTAAAATCCCCTCTCACCTCCCTCCCCATCCCATCCCTCAGGGTCATCCCAGTGCACCAGCCCTGAGCGCCTTGTCTCATGCATTGAACCTGGGCTGGTGATCTATTACACATATGGTAATATACATGTTTCAATACAGTTCTCTCAAATCATCCCACACTTGCCTTCTCCCACAGGGTCCAAAAGTCTGTTCTTTACATCTGTGTCACTTTTGCTGTCTCACATGTAGGGTCATCGTTATCATCTTTCTAAATTCCATATATATGCATTAATATACTGTATTGGTGTTTTTCTTTCTGACTTACTTCACTCGGTATAATAGACTCCAGTTTCATCCACCTCATTAAAACTGACTCAAATGCATTCTTTTTTATAGCTGAGTAATATTCCATTGTGTATATGTACCACAACTTCCTTATCCATTCGTCTGCCAATGGACATCTAGGTGGTTTACACGTCCTGGCTATTATACACAGTGCTGCAACGAACATCGGGGTACACGTGTCTCTTTCAATTCTGATTTCCTCAGTGTGTATGCCCAGCAGTGGGATGGCTGGGTCATATGGCAGTTCTATTTCCAGTTTTTTAAGGAATTTCCACACTGTTCTCCATAGTGGTGTACTAGTTTGCATTCCCACCAACAGTGTAAGAGGGTTCCCTTTTCTCCACACCCTCTTCAGGATTTATTGTTTGTAGACTTTTGGATAGCAGCCATTCTGGCTGGCGTGAGATGATACCTCATTGTGGTTTTAATTTGCATTTCTCTGCTAATGAATGATGTTGAGCATCTTTTCATGTGTTTGTTAGCCATCTGTATGTCTTCTTTGGAGAAATGTCTTTTTAGTTCTTTGGCCCAATTTTTGATTGGGTCATTCATTTTTCTGGAATTGAGCTGCATGAACTGTTTGTATATTTTTGAGATTAATTATTTGTCAGTTACTTCCCTGGTAGCTCAGATGGTAAAGCGTCTGCCTACAATGCTGGAGACCTGGGTTCAATCCCTGGGTTGGGAAGATCCTCTGGAGAAGGAAATGGCAACCCACTCCAGTACTCTTGCCTGGAAAACCCCATGGAGGGAGGAGCGTGGTAGGCTACAGTCCATGGGGTCACAAAGAGTCGGACATGACTGAGCAACTTCACTAGTACTTTGTCAGTTGCTCTTATTTTCTCCCATTCTGAAGGCTGTCTTTTCACCTTGCTTGTAGTTTCCTTAGTTGTGCAAAAGCTTTTAAGTTTAATTAGGTCCCATTTGTTTATTTTTGCTTTTGTTTCATTACTTTGGGAGGTGGGTCAGAGCGGTATCCTGCTGTGATTTATGTCAGAGAGTGTTTTCCCTATGTTTTCCTCTAGGAGTTTTATAGTTTCTAGTCTTACATTTAGATCTTTAATCCATTTTGAGTTTATTTTTGTGTATGGTGTTATAAAGTGTTCTAGTTTCATTCTTTTACAAGTGGTTGACCAGTTTTCCCAGCACCACTTTTTAAAGAGATTGTCTTTTCTCCATTGTATATTCTTGCCTCCTTTGTCAAAGATAAGGTGTCCATAGGTGCATGGATTTATCTCTGGGTTTTCTATTTTGTTCCATTGATCTATATTTCTGTCTTTGTGCCAATACCATACTGTATTGATGACTGTAGCTTTGTAGTATAGCGTGAAGTCAGGCAGGTTGATTCCTCCAGTTCCACTCTTCTTTCTCAAGATTGCTTTGACTCTTCAAGATTTTTTGTATTTCCATACGAATTGTGAAACTATTTGTTCTAGTTCTGTGAAAAATACTGTTGGTAGCTTGATAGGGATTGCATTGAATCTATAGATTGCTTTGAGTAGTATACTCATTTTCACTATATTGATTCTTCCGATCCATGAACATGGTATATTTTTCCATCTATTTGTGTCATCTTTGCCTTCTTTCATCAGTGTTTTATAGTTTTCTATATGTAGGTCTTTTGTTTCTTTAGGTAGAGTTATTCCTAAGTATTTTATTCTTTTTGTCACAATGGTGAATAAAATTGTTTACTTAATTTCTCTTTCTGTTTTCTCATTGTTCGTGTATAGGAATGCAAGGGATTTATGTGTGTTAATTTTACATCCTGCAACTTTACTATATTCATTGATCAGTTCTAGTAATTTTCTGGTGGAGTCTTTAGTGTTTTCTATGTAGAGGATCATGTCATCTGCAAACAATGAGAGTTTTACTTCTTTTCCAATCTGGATTCTTTTTATTTCTTTTTCTTCCCTGATTGCTGTGGCTAAAAATCCCAAAACTATGAAGAATATTAGTGGTGAGAGTGGGCACCATTGTCTTGTTCCTGACTTTAGGGGAAATGCTTTCAATTTTTCACCATTGAGGATAATGCTTGCTGTGGGTTTATCATATATGGCTTTTATTATGTTGAGGTATGTAACTTCTATGCCTGCTTTCTGGAGGATTTTTTTTTATCATAAATGGATGTTGAATTTTGTCAAAGGCTTTGCTCTACATCTATTGAGATAAACATATGTTTTTTACCTTTCAATTTGTTAATGTGGTGTATCACATTGATTGATTTGCAAATATTTAAGAATCCTTGCATCCCTGGGATAAAGCCCACTCGGTCATGATGTATGATCTACCAAATATGTTGTTGGATTCTGTTTGCTATAATTTTGTTGAGGAATTTTGCATCTATGTTCATCAATGATATTTGCCTGTAGTTTGCTTTTTTTCTGGCATCTTTGTTTGGTTTTTGTATTAGGGTGATGGTGGCCTCGTAGAATGAGTTTGGCAATTTGCCCCTTCCTCTGCAATTTTCTGGAAGAGTTTGAGTAGGATAGGTGTTAGCTTTTCTATAAATTTTTGGTAGAATTCACCTGTGAAGCCATCTGGTCCTGGGCTTTTGTTTGTTGGAAGATTTGCTTCCTGATCTGCATACAGGTTTCTCAAGAGGCAGGTCAAGTGGTCTGGTATTCCCATCTCTTTCAGGATTTTCCACAGTTTATTGTGATCCACACAGTCAAAGGCTTTGGCATAGTCAATAAAGCAGAAATAGATGTTTTTCTGGAACTCTCTTGCATTTTGATGATCCAGCAGATGTTGGCAATTTGATCTCTGGTTCCTCTGCCTTTTCTAAATCCAGCTTGAACATCTGGAAGTTCATGGTTCACGTATTGCTGAAGCCTGGCTTGGAGAATTTTAAGAATTACTTTGCTAGCGTGTGAGATGAGTGCAATTGTGGGGTAGTTTGAGCCTTCTCTGGCATTGCCTTTCTTTGGGATTGGAATGAAAACTGACTTTTTCAGTCCTGTGCCCACTGCTGAGTTTTCCAAATTTGCTGGCATATTGATTGCAGTACTTTCACAGCATCATCTTTCAGAATTTGAAATATCTCAACTGAAATTCAGTTGTGTCCAATTCTTAAAGATCCTGTGGACTGTAGCCTGCCAGGCTCCTCTGTCCATGTATTTGATGTGAATACATAAAGGTAAAATGGGACGTAGCTAGAAAATACAATAAGGAACATTTGAAATCTTAGATTTATTCACTATTTTAACCAATATTAAATGTTAATATAATCTTATGATGACTAGCAGTTTACTGTGGAAGAATATTTAACAAAAGAGTGTAAATATGATGCCAAATATGAGGCATAATAAAAATGAGAGGGCTTAACCCAGCATTCACATATATGGTATGATTTCCACTGTCCTTCTACTATTCACTGTGAAGAATGCTGACAACCAGTCACATATTCCTACAGGAATAAATTGGTGGGTTATATTCAGGAAAAACTGAAAGTCCCTGAGAGAAGATCATTTCTAACTAAGTATTTCTATAATGAAGAAAAGAGCACTCCAAGTAAATACTACCAGTAGATGAATCTCAGTAATTACATAGTTTCAAATCAGCTTTCTAAAGGCTTTTGATTAGTGTCAGGTAACAGTAAACTATTGCAAGACATTTAAGAAAGAGTTCCAAAATTAAAAAACAAAGCGTGCTACTAAAATAAATGATTGAAACTTAGAAGTTATAACAATATATGATGCAACATACATATGTATATAAATACATAACTTTTATTTACCTTTCTTGGTTATGTTAAGAGTAAATGAAATATTATTACATGGTTTAAGATTAAGTCCACCAAGCCCATATTAATATTTTTTTCCTGTAGATCATATAATTTTGAACCACTTAGTACTGAAATATCATGCCTTTATATTATGTATTTAATATTTTAAAAATTCAAAGAAAAGATAACAAACAGAAAAAGTTCATAAAATATTCTTTGTTCAGTTTTTAAATTAAAATATTAATAAAAGATGAAATCAAGTATGCCTTAGATATGGTGTCAGTGATTTTAGCAGGTCATCTGTCATAACATTTATCTCAGCTTCATTGTTTTATATTTTGATGTCTGCTTTATTGAGTATAATGTGACTATCTGGACTCCTCCAAGAAGAAAAACTGTCCAAATAAGGGAAATTTTCTTAAAACCAGAATCAACTGGTCAAAAATAGAAATTTCCCAACCATATTTGTATCTTTCATAGTTGCTGCTACTGCTGTTAAGTCACTTGGCATTAAATAGCTTATCAGTATTTGCAAAAGTCAGCTTTCTCACACAAAAAAATTATATACTAATCTACCTCATATATTTTTACAAAAATTATATTCATGAGTATTTCACAACTGTTCAAGTATTTGACAAAAAAGTTTTTTTTTTAATATATAGTTGTGTATTACTTAAAATGTTACTCCAGGCCTTTGTGTGTTTACTGATGTGTTTTGCTGCTAAGTCGCTTCAGTCTTATCTGACTCTGTGCGACCCCATAGACAAGAGCCCACCAGGCTCCCCCGTCCCTGGTATTCCCCAGGCAAGAATACTGGAGTGGGTTGCCATTTCCTTCTCCAGTGCATGAAAGGGAAAAGTGAAAGTGAAGTCCCTCAGTTGTGTCCCGACTCTTAACACCCCCATGGACTGCAGCCTACCAGGCTCCTCCGTCCATGGGATTTCCCAGGCAAGAGTACTGGAGTGGGGTGCCATTGCCTTCTCTGAATGTGTTTTATATCTTTATAAATATACAAAGAACTCGAACAGAGATTTCTCTAAAGAAGATGTGGGATGGCTAACAAATACATGAAAAGATTTCAACATAACTAAATTCAAATCAAAACCACAAAGATAATAATGTATAACCTAAAAAGCTCTTTTCATAAATAGTGCAGATATTGGCAATTTTGTGGAAACATTAGAGTTATTGTACATTGCTGCAGGGTATGTAAACACAGGAGCTGTGGAAAACAGTATAGCAATTACTTGTTTTGAACACAGTTACTATATGACTCAGAAAATCAACCCTTAAGCTTATAACCAGATAATTGGACACAAATGTAAAAACAACTTATGTACAAACATTTATCCTATCACTGTTAAATTTAAAAAGTAGAAAGAATCCAAATATCACTGAATTTCAGTCGAATGGATAAACAGAACTAAGCATATCTGTATCAGGCATTTTTTCATTCATAAAATGATGAAATGCTGGTACATGCTCTTACACATATGAAATTTGAAAACACTATGCTAAATTTAAAAAGAAAGACAAAAATGGCTACATGTTGTCTGATTTCAATTACATGAAATCTCCAAAATAGATAATCATTAAACCAAAAGGCAAATTTGTTTTGGCAAGAACTAGGTGGACAGTCCAAGAAGAAGTGACTACGGATAGTTCCTTTGTAACAATGGAAATGTTCTGAAATTATATAGTGCTGATGTTTGCACAACATTTTGAATGTACTAAAAGGCAATCAATTGCATATTTTTAAGTGATTTAAGTAGTAATTTTATAGTATGTGAATTTCACTTCAATCAAAATTTTTATATTTTAGTATAAAAACATTACTCTATCTCTGTCTCTCTTTTTCTCTCTATATATATATATGTATCTATATATCTCTCTCTCTGTATGTATATAGTTAAAATCATTTTAATTATTTATCACATAGCAGCAATTAAAAATTGTAGAATTTATGTTTCAGTATGGTATTATTCAAACTTTTTATCAAATATATATATAGAGAAAATGTATATTAGACAATCTATCAACAGTTACCTCTAGATTATAGAAATTAAAGGGTTTGATTTACCTGCTTCTAAAATCATTTTTTTTCAATTAATAAGAAATACAGTAATCAATTTTAATAACTAATTAATGTAAACAACTAGAATTAGTTGTGTATCATTATTATTTTTTATATCATCACCATCATCATTACTATCCCAAAACCTGGGCATCAAAATATTACTAGCATAATTAGTCTGAACTATTGACTGAAATTCTTCAATATTCATCATCTTCCTCACTTGAAAGAAAACTGAAAGGATAAAAGGACATAGGAATGTGTGTGTGATTAAAACCTTCTGAACATCCACACAAGGAAACAAGCTGAACTCTTTAATAGATATTAAATCTCTAATATTTATTAAAATTAAGTTGCATGCATTCTCATTCTCCTGTATACATTCCTCACATTCAAGCACACAGATTAGATATGTTCAGATAAATTTGTTCTTCATGTGTTATCACAGAGTGTGGATGGAAACTCCAACTCTTCCTCCTCCAATAGAATTCCCATACCAGCACCTGTATTTCAAGTGCTTTGCAATACCCTCTTGGGATATATAGCACATTTCTAAAAATATTCAGTTCAACAGCACAAATATCAAGGGATTTAGAATTTGAGGACTGTGAATGTACATATATTGTAGATCCATGATTTTTTTGTTTGGCCAGAATCCTGAACACTTGGACCGGATTGCATTCAGCTCATCGTTTTGCTCCAGAAACTAAGGTAATAAAGGACATGGAAAAGTGAGAGTGGAGGCAGATTTTTTTTTTTTTTTTTACTCTGTAGACAGTGAAAGTGGCTTCCCAGGTGGTGCAAGTGGTAAAGAATCTGCCACTAATGCAGGAGACTCAAGAGTTGTGGATTGGATTCCTGGGTAGGGAAGATCCCCTGGAGAAGGAAACGGCAGCCCACTCCAGTATTTCTTGCTTGGGCAATTCCATGGACAGAGGAGCCCTGGAGGGCTACAGTCCATCAGATTGCCACTAGTCAGACATGATTGAGCACACACACACACACACACACAGGCAGTGAAAAATGTGGAGAGAGCTTTTGAATATATACAAATTGATTATTATATCTACATAACTTCAGGTGTGATTCCATCTACCCATTTGAAGAGAGGAATATTATGAAATGCTGTCTTTTCATGGCAAAATATTTATTTCTCCAATTCTCAGGTTGCAATACAGTGTAACTTTCCATGATTATTATGAATAATTATTCTAAGCAAACAGGATCCTTTGATTCTATTGTGGTGGATGTCAGATATGAATCATCCACATGACTAAAAGAGATAGGGAAATAGCAAGAGAATAGTTCTTGATCGTGGTCACAACGTATCTGCTCTTCACCTATTCCCCCACTGCTCTCAGAATAAGAATCTGATTTATTTTCTTTATTTCTAGACACACTTATTTGTGACTGCATTTTGTCCAAATTGGGCTTCCCCCAAAGCTCAGTAGGTAAAGAGTCTGACTACAATACAAGAGATACAGGAGACGTGGGTTTGATCCCTGGGTCAGAAAGATCCCCCGGAGAAGGAAATTGCAACCCACTTCCATGGTAGCTCAGACAGTAAAGCAAGCGTCTGCCCTCAATGAGAGAGACCCAGGTTCCATCCCTAGGTTGGGAAGATCCCCTGGAGAAAGAAATGGCAACCCACTCCAGTACTCTTGCCTGGAAAACTCCATGGACTGAGGAGCTTGGTAGGCTACAGTCCATGGGGTCACAAAGAGTTGGACATGACTGAGCAACTTCACTTTCACTTTGCTAGTATTCTTGCCTGAAAAATCCCATGGACAGAGGAGTCTGGTGGGCTATAGTCTAAAGGGTCGCAAAGAGTCGGACATGATTGAGTGACTAAACACGCACATACACACAACCTTGGGTAATGGTTTCTTCAGCTTTCTGCCTCACAATAATGCCTTGTGCTATGCATTTCGCCCATATTAGACAGGAAAACATACTTTGAGGAACAAACTTTATGTTAGGAAAAGAACATGGGATGTAAAATTTAGGATTGACTAGTGAGGAAACAAACATTTTCTATGGAGTTTAGAAATGGGAATTCTCAACATGTGCTATGATAATTGAGCTTCCTGGGTGGCTCAGTGGTGAAGAATCCATCCTCAATTCAGGAGCCACAGAAGACGTGATGTCGATCCCTGGGTGGAGAAGATTCCCTGGAGGAGGGCCTGGCAACCCACTTCAGCATTCTTGTCTGGAGAATCCCATAGACAGAGGAGCCTGGCAGGCTATAATGGGGTCGCAAAGAGTTGGACACGACTGAAGTGACTTAGCATGCACGCAGACTATGATAATTGTACATATAAATAAGTAATCATAGTCTTGTGTTAATGTAACAACTTTGATACACTAGTCTCCCGTAGAATAATATGAGCCCATTTTACTTGCAGAAAATTAAGCTATAATGTATGGAAATAGTTCAAATTTTGTTTGGAAAAGATCTAATGTAAGTATGGTTGATACTACAATATTTGATGTACAATATTTGATGTGAGCTTGGATCATTAACTAAGGAGTTTTACAAATGTATTGCAAATGGTACCTAAACTTTAATGTAAAATAAAACCAGTTTTAGTAATCAAACTTAGACCTAACAAAAAACCATGAAGGATAAAAATAGGATACTATTTCATATTTAGAACCTATATCCTTAAGAATAGAGCACAAGCAACCTCAGAGATATAGTTGCTATTCTCAATTTATCAGTTTCTATGCTAATTTCTCAACCTGCTTTTGTTACACATACACATAGAGTTAACAGTTAATTGTTTAAATGTTTTGAGAGGAAGAAATGCATAATGATCCTATTTTTTCAGCAATTTTGAAAATCTGTATACATAAGTGAAATATTTATAAGACTACATTTCAAAATTTATCTTGTTCTACAGTAATCACTTAGATATATGTAATTATACATATATGAGTTATTACAGTTTTGTTTCTTATTGAAAAATTTTAAAAGAAATGTGAAAAGTATAATGGCATAAAAACATTAGGAACAAATTTACAAGCCTCATGAGAAAGAAACCTGATGACAATTTCGGTATGTATGGAAACACATTCTCATCTGGTAAACTCATGTTATTCTTTGTCAATAATGAAAATTGCAAGACTTTTGTTAGCCTTGCAACTGTTAGCTAAGTCCAGACCAGTGCTGTTAAACAGAATATTGAGGATCAGTTAATAATTTGTGATTGCTTTAAATTCCCAACTTTTACGTTTTCTACCATGTATTAATCAAGTGAACCTGATAATTTCAGTTCAGTTCAGTCGCTCAGTCGTGTCCGACTCTTTGCGACCCCATGAATTGCAGCGCGCCAGGCCTCTCTGTCCATCACCAACTCCCGGAGTCTACCCAAACCCATGTCCATCGAGTCGGTGATGCCATCCAACAATCTCATCAGTATATTCTATTATTTTGCTTGTGGCCAATCATAAGAAACATGGGAATGAAACAATTTGGTGCACTAAGATTTAATTACTGTGTGTAAAATGTGTCATCTATTATTTTATGAAAGTTAAAGTGTTGGTCACTCAGTCGTGTCCCACTCTTTTGAGATTCCATGGACTGTAGCCTGCCAGGATCCTCTGTCCATGGAATTCTCCAGGCAAGAATATTGCAGTGGGTTGCCATTTCCTTTTAGGAAGGTGATCTTAATCCATATACTTGTTTGAGTTTCTAATTTGCCTTTTATAATATATCTTCCTTATTTGGGAGTATGTGTTTGGAGTATTAGTATAACTTTTCCTTTCAAATATCTTGTGCATTTTTAGTTTACTATTTTCTTTGCAGTCTCTTTTGGTGATTCATATTTAAACATATGTATTTTATTGCATAAGTCATATCCAACTTCTTGGTGACCCCATGGACCTAGCCTTCCAGGCTCCTCTGTCCATAGGATCTCCCAGGCAAGAATACTGAAGTGGTTGCCATTTCCTTCTCCAGGTTTTCTCCCTACCCAGGGATGGAACCCACATCTCCTGCATTAGCAGGCGGGCCTGCTAATCATGGAGGTTCATACATATACATATATATTTTATTGCATAAACACTTGCATATAATCAATGTAAAATATGGTCAACATGTAGCATTGTCTAACTGACTGAACTTAATTTCCAAATCCAACATACTTGTTTTGACTGTTGACTTATTTTGCTCCATGCTCCTTTGATTTTTTTTTTTTAATCTATTTTGCAGTGGGGAATATATATATATATATATATGTATATATATATATTAGGAATTTAAGTTTTCTGTTGAATTATGAAATAGAAAGTATAGTTCTTTCTTCTGGTGTTTCCTCTTATACCTTTCAAAAATAATGTTTAAAATACAGTGTAATAATTCTTAGAGTCTTACAAAATCTGAATCATTTATTCATTAACCTCTTCATTCACTCAAAAATATTAATTGATATCAAATATGTGCACATTGTCTTGGCAGACAATGCAAATATTAACATAAATGCATATGTATAAGCACTCAGATTTTGGCTAAAATCTGGTGAATTCATGTTATTGATACTTTTTATAATATTATGATGTTAAACAAGAAATATATTTCAATCTACTGCCAGGTATACATCATACCTACAACGCCTGCATCTTTTGCAGTTATATTAAGAAAATTCAAAGGATGGCTCCCTGTCTTCTCTGACAGAGAGCTGAATATTCTTTTTTTTAATTTTTATTTATTTTTGGGTCTGCTGGATCTTCATTGCTGCAAGGGTTTTTCTCCAGTTGCAATGAGCAGGGCCACTCTCTAGATGCAGTGCTCAGATTTCTCATTGCTGTGGCTCCTCTTGTTTTCCTAGAGCATGGGCTCTAGAGCACAGGCTCAACAGTTGTGGCACAGAGGCTTAGGGGCTCTGCAGTGTGTGGGATCTTCCCTGATCGGGGATTGAACCTGTGTCTCCTGCATTGGCAAGTGGTTTCCCTACCACTGAGCCACCAGGAAAGTCCACAGCTGAGTATTCTTAAAGAATGTGATGTTTGAAGTTGGATTTGGTTGTGGTTGGGCACAAAATAGAATAGAATATTGCAAAATTACAAAGCTAAAAATATTGGTGAAAGTGAGTAGGAAAGCAAACAACTACAGAAGAAAGAAAGGAAGACACTGATCTAGCAGAATTCTAACCATACATTAGATATAACATCATTTGTCTTTTCCTCTTTGAGAGTTCTCTGGATCTCTTCCAAACTTTTCCTTAGTTTCATTTCTACTTATATCTGTATCGCTCTTTTCTCAAAAATATGAAAGTCCCTGGGTGGGGAAGGGGGACCTAGGAACTAGGAAGGTCAACAGTGAAGCAAAGAGGACCCTACAGGAGGACACAAAGTAGATCCCACCAAGTAATGATGTCCACTCCTCATCTGCAGTTTCAAATCAGTTTTCCAAAGACTCTTTATTAAGTGTGAATTAATAGTCAAAGAATGTATGAAAATTGATAAGCAGTTCCAATATTAATAATAAAAGCAATGAAAACTATAAAATAAAATATTTAAATTTAGAGGTTATTAAAATAACATATATGAAGCAGAATAAGTATATTTGCATAAATATATATCTTCTTTAGTCTACCATTTTTTATTTTGTTATAAGTATAATTGAATATCATCACTTCCTTTGAGATGAATATATTCACCAGGTGTGTGTATCCATACTGTTTTTCTGCAGACACTACAATTACCAACCACAGAGTTTTTCAAAATTGTATATCCTGATAATACATGCTAAATATTTAAACTGTTGAAAGGAAACAAATAAGTAGCAAACATTTAGGAGAAACAGATTATGCAAATCTCAGTTTTTAGATTAAAATGAACAAATGGTTAAATTAAAAAAAATTTTGATACACAGCAATTTAATGGAGTAATTCATTTCAAACAATTTTTCTGAAGCTAAGTTTTAATTATCTGTTTTACTCTTATAGTATGACTATCTGGAGTGCTCCAAAAATTGAAACTATGTCAAGTAGAGGAAAATTACTGAAAGCCAGAAACAGTTGCTTTAACATTATGCTGAGACACCTCAGTTATTTTTCTCTCCTTTTGTTACATGATTTCATATAGGTCATTAGCAATTTTGATATCAGTTTACCCACTAAAACAACTGTATAATAAATTACTTCATATATTTTAAAGTGAATAATACTCATGATTATTTCACAAAATCTCATGACCTAGAAAAAAGTTATTATCAATATCATATACCTTAATGTTACCTAAATATCTCCATACTCAAAAATCTTTACACTCATACTATATATGAATATTAAGTCTCTAATAATCCAGCACTTTAGTAAAACCAACTTTAAGATGCCAGGCTGTGAAATTAGAAGGCTTTAATTTTGTCCAAATTCCATATCTCCAGGCTGAAGATAGTGGCCAAGTTTCCAATTTTCACTAATTTTTTCCTCAGTCTTGAGAAGGACAAAACAATATGAACTGCCTATGGTTTGACGTTTGTGTTTTGATTAACTAAGCTAACATGTAATGTTACAAAAGTTCCTGTTTAACTAGAAATATCCAGTACATGTTAGTGCTGGGATGAGAATAAAAAAGACAATGACTCTGTACCATCACTACTACCAAAAATATCATGAACCTGAGTAACTCCTTTTCAAACACTGACAGAGAAATTATTAAGAATAGTAACCTTGCATATTTTCCTACTTAGTGAAGATGTTCCAGGTTCTCAGAGATTCCAACAGCTCAAAGTTCCAGGTCTCTGAGTTCATTCTGTTGGGATTCCCAGGCATTCACAGCTGGCAGCACTGGCTCTCCCTGCCCCTGGCTCTGCTCTACCTCTTAGCTCTCAGCACCAACATCCTTATCTTGATCATCATCAATCAGAAGGCAACACTGCACCAGCCTATGTACCATTTCCTGGGCATCCTGGCTGTGGTTGACATGGGCCTCGCTACCACCATCATGCCCAAGATTTTGGCTATCTTGTGGTTCAATGCTAAGTCTATCAGTCTCCCTGAGTGCTTTCTGCAAATGTATGTCATACATACATTTATGCTTATGGAATCAGGCATCTTTGTCTGCATGGCTATAGATAGATATGTAGCCATTCGTCAACCACTACGCTATCCATCAATAATCAATGAATCTTTTGTGGTCAAAGCCACTGTGTTCACGACACTCAGAAACAGTCTGTCTTCTATCCCTGTGCCTGTGTTGGCTGCTCAGAGACGCTACTGCTCAAAAAACCAAATCAAGCACTGTCTGTGTTCTACTCTTGGAGTCACTAGCCTATCCTGTGATGACAAGAGAATCAACAGTGTCTATCAGTTACTTCTGGCCTGGACACTCATGGGAAGTGACTTGGGTTTGATTATTATATCCTATGTTCTAATTCTTCACTCTGCTGAAACTGAACTCAGCAGAAGCTGCATCCAAGGCCTTAAGTACTTGCACTTCCCACCTCATCCTAATCCTTTTTTTCTATACAATTCTTATTGTCCTTTCTGTCACCCACGGTGCAACAAAGACAGTTCCCCTCATCCCAGTTCTACTCAATGTACTTGAAAATGTCATTCCTCCTGCCCTCAACCCCATGGTCTATGCACTCAAGAACAAGGACCTGAGACATGGCTTATGTAAGTTCCTTAAGCTGGACTGCCAAGGCAGCTAACTTGGAGAGGATGCTCACCTTTGTAATATTCCCACATATATATCCATTATATCCTCCTAGGATTGTAGATGGAAGAAGAACTAAGAAACATTGACAGTTTTTGGTTGATTTAAGTAGTCTATTGCAACTAATGATACTTCTAAAAAAAGCAGTAAAACTAATATTTAGAACCACGTTTTTCAAGAAATTTCTTTGTTATCTAAAATGATGATTCTCTCAAAAATCCAAAGGAAAGAGAAGCAGAATAAATATTTTGTTTTCTTACCTAGTTGCCCTGGCTAAAACTTCCAGACAATGTGGTTAAATCAGATATCTGCCATTCTATTCTTTTTAATTAGAGCCTTTAAGCCATGTACATTTGATATAATTACTGATAGGGTAGCACTTCCTCCTACCATTTGTCTATTGGATTTATGATGTGTCACTATCTTTTTTTAAAAAATCTGGCTTACAGAGTGAAGTAAGCCAGAAAGAAAATCACCAATACAGTATACTAATCCATATATATGGAATTTGAAAGATGGTAACGATAGCCCTATATGCGAGACAGAGTAAGGGACACAGATGCATAGAACAGTCTTATGGACTCTGAGGGAGAAGGTGAGGGTGGGACGTTCTGGGAGAGTAGCATTGAAACATGTACATTATCATATGTGAAACAGAACACCATTCCAGGTTCGATGCATGAGACAAATGCTCAGGGCTGGGGCAATGGGATGACCCAGAGGGATGGGATGGGGAAGGAGGTGGGAGGGGGGTTCAGGATGGGGAACCCATGTAAACCCATGGCTGATTCATGTCAATGTATAGCAAAAACCACTACAATATTGTAAAGTAATTAGCCCCCAACTAAAATAAATAAATTTATTAAAAAAAAATAAACATGATATCAACTTAGAAAAAAAAAAATCAAGGACTTGAACGGACATTTTTCTCAAGAAGATGTACAACTGCCAACAAGCACGTGAAAAGTGCTCAATACGTGTACTCAAGAACAAGGAGGTCAGTCAGGGCTTACATAAGTTGCTTAAGCTAGACAACAAGAGCAATTAATATGGAGAAGGTGCTCATTTTTCCAAATATATATCCATCGTATTCTCTGAGATTTTGAAATGGCAAAAGAGATAATGATGCTGACACGGGCAGTTTTTCAGTTAGCATAAGGAATTTGTGGTGAAAAATGAAACTTCAAAAAAAGTAGTGAAGCTAATATTTGTCATCTTAGTTGTCAAGAAAAATCTTCATTTAAAGAAAAATAACACATTGATTCTCATTACCTCAAGAAATTCAAGAGATGTGCAAGGTGAAATATGCATTATTTTTCCAGACAAAGATAAATAGGCAAAATTAAACCAAATATCTAATAGTCCTTTCTTTTTAATTAGAGAATTGAATCCAGGTACATTTTATATAGCTTTTGATAGCACAGGATTTACTTCAGCCATTTGTGCATTTGTATCCTGATGCATTTTATATCTTTTTAAATGGACAAATAACTTGAATAGGTATTTCTCTAAAGAAGATGTACAAGGACTACAAGCATATGAAAAGATGCTCAACATTATTTTTCATTAAACAAATTCAAATCAAAACTGCAAAAGAGACCACTATTTCCCCTAAAAGTGTTTTTTAGTTTTTTGTGGTTTTTTTTTTTTTGTAAAATGAAATTAGCAAGTGTTGGTAATTTTAACATATCGGGGTCCTAGTACATTGCTTTAGAAATATAAAATAATGCAGGAGTTGTGGAAAACAGTTCTGGCAGTTAGAAAGACACATTTGCCGTGTAACTCAAGAATTCAACACTTAAGTGTCTGCCCAAAATATTGGAAAACTTGTATGAAAAAAGAACTTGTACATTCATATTCATTGCAGCACTACTAGAAAAAAGCTAGAAAGAACCCTTCACCTATTGAGTGTTAAAACAAACTATATATATAATATATATATATATATATATATATGTATACAAGGAGTTATTAATCATTCATATAAAATGAAGTACTAATATATATTGTTATGTAAATGCTGAAGAGAATGTGGAAAAAGAGAACCCGCCTGCGTTGTTGGTGAGAATATAAACTGGTACAGCCACCATGAGAAACAGGATGGATGCTCCTCAGAAAACTAAAAATAAAATTGCCATATTATCCAGCAATCCAATGCCTGGTAATATAGCCACACAAAACTTGCATCCAAGAAGATACAGGCACCAATATGTTCTTAGCAGCACTATTCACAATAGCCAAGACTATTTTACATACTTCTTGGGAAACACCCGAAATAGAGCCAATCTAAATGTCCATCAACAGATGTACGGATAAAGAAGATGTGGTAAATATATATAATGGAGTACTATTCAGCCATAAAAAAATATATATATATATCACTTACAGCAACACAGGTAGACCCAGAGATTGTCATACTGAATGAAGTAAGTCAGACAGAGAAAGACAAATCATACAATATCACTTACATGTGGAATCTAAAAAAGTGGTTAAAATGAACTTATTTACAAAAGAGAAATAGATTCATAGATATAGAATACAAATGTATGGTTTACTGGAGAGAGCAAATGGGGGGAAAGATGGAGTGGAGATTAGTTTAGCTGGGTTTAGTAGATGTAAACTATTATATATGGAATGAATAAGCAACAAGGTCCTACTGTACAGCACAGAGAATTATATGCAGTATCCTATGATAAATAATAATAGGAATGAATATTTTGAAATGTATATATATGTATAACTGAATTCCTTTTCTGTATAGCATAAATCAATGCAACTTTATCAATCAACTATACTTCAATAAAAATAAATTAAAAATATATGCTGTTATGGAGATGAAATTTGAAAGCATCATCCTAAGTGAAACAGCCCAACATAAATGGTTAAGAATTCTATGATTTCTTTTATATGAGATATTCAGAATAGGTAAGCTCATTGAATCAGAAGGCAAATTATTTATTGACAGGAGCTAGGGCAATGAGTGACTGATTAACTTTTATGGAGTTTCCTTTTGAAGTAACAAAAATGTTTTGGAACTGTATAGTGCTGATATTTGCACAGCCCTCAATTCACTTTTCAAAGAGTAAAATAGTTAATTTAATAGTGTGTGAATTTCACCTCAATAAAAAATAATTAAGTAAAAAAACACTGTGCTAAAAGTTTTCTTCTACATATAAATTTGTATCATTTTTATGCAAAATAACTTATAAATCTAAGAATGGGAAATCATTAAATAAATTGTTTAAGTATTTATGATGTACTTTCATTTAGTCGTAATTTTACTGAATAGCCCTGCTGTGAATGTCCATTTAAAATTGAAGAATTTTTGTTTAAATATTACATTGTCAAAACTTTTTTTCAAAAACACATAACAAATATTTATTAAAAATTTTGACACATATACCTTATCATGTGCAAAATAGATAACTAGCTGGAAACTGCTATATAACACAAGGAGCCCAGCATGGCCCTGTCGGGAGCCTTGTTAGGCATTACTGACAAAATGGAGGCACGGCCCCAACCCCCTCTCCTCATCCCACAGGCACAGTTCTGGGATGAAGGAGTTAGGTCTTGTGATTCTGACTTGTCCTTTCCTTCCTCTGGTTGAGTTGGCTGGAAAGAATGTTATAATCCATAAAGTTAACTATTGACATTTGTTCAAGGATCTTCACGAAGAATGTTCCAGGATGAGCACATAGGCCGCAGCTTGAGGCCGTGGGAAACATTGTTATCTGAAACCCGCTTGTAAGGGAAATGTTTATGGCAAAAGTAGTTTGCTGAGTTTAGGGGTTAGGAATAATTAAGAATAGTTAGAAGCTAAAAGTTTAAGGTATGTTGTAGTGTTGGCATATTTTACTATAGCTTATAGAAACGAGGAATTTTAGAGATACTAATAGCTAAAAAAGCCTTTTTAGTAGATAATGAGCTTAAGTTACTAAGGGATAGCAGGATTTAGAAAGATAAATAAACTGAGGAATGTGGTATGCAGCCCAGAGACAAACTTGAGTTACAATGTAATCACAAGGACACTTAAGAGGGAACTCTGAAGGACAACAATGATTTATGGAGACAGTAAATCTGGGTGAGGGGAAACTGAAGATGTCATACCTCTGACCTAATGCTTTTGTAAAAGTATAAAAGAAAACCTGATGCTTCAAATAAACATGCAGTTCAGTACTTTGAGTGAGAGGCTGTATCATTCGCCAACCCCGTTCATCCCTTCAGGGGTTTCCCTGGCTGCTGGAACTGGACTTTGCCATGGCCCTCTGTGACAACCAACAGGTGTGAAATGGATAGAGGGGAGGGAAGCTTGAGAGGAAGTGTGTGTGTGTGTGTGTGTGTGTGTGTGTGTGTGTGTGTGTGTATGTAATATAATATATTATACTATATAATAATATATAGTATAATAATATATTAAAATATAACATATAATATATATATAAAATAATGATTAATTCACATTGGTGTATGCCAGAGACAACCACAACATTGTAAAGCAATTATCCTTGAATAAAAAAAAGAAAACAAATGTATCTGGTCACTGCAATTTCTGAAATTTAAGTGTTGAAATTGTCTCTTTCCAAACTTGTTTTATTTTTTCAATTAATAAAAATATGCAGGCATTGATTTTATCATCCAACTAAAGGGTATAAAACTAGAAGCAGTTATTTTGTTTCATTATTAGTTATTACCATTATATCAGCATCATTGTTAAACTCAAACTTTGGGCATCTAAATATTCCTCACTTAATATATATGATTAATAAGTCTGATCCTCTGGTGAAGTTCCTCAAGGTCATAAACTCATCTTCAACGTCACCTGAAAGAAAAATAAGCAAATAAAGGGACATGAGAATGAATGTGTTTGAGAGTAAATTAAAACCTTTTAAAACATTGTAAATATCTTCAGCTTGTGTCCTTAAGGGCCTGACACAGAAAGTAGATAATTCTGTGAATGTTAAAATTAGTAGTATTCATTAAACACTACAGTGTTCATGCTATAGCCCCTATATATACTTCTTCACACAAAGCAAACAGTTGCATATAGATGCATGTATATGAAATTATTCTCTTGTTTATGTTTTATCTTATAGATGATAAGAATGTAAACCTTCCATTTTCCTCCTCAGATAGGAGTTAGTTTAATTCCCATGAACAGCCAGTGTATCTTTAATGTTGTGCATATGCTCTTGGGATAAATTACATACATTTTTCTTTAAGTTCCACATTCAATATAAATAACAAAAGATTAAGAAATTGAGGATTGTGCATGCACATATATTGGAGAATCGTGATATCTTTTGACTGATATCCTAAACACCTGAACCAGATCGCATTCAGCTCTCTGCTTTGCTATCCAGAAACTAAGGTACTAAAGACATACAAAAGAGGGAGTAGAAGCAAAATTCTTTATCCATTCTTTAAGCAATAAAAAAGGTAGAGAGGGTTTTTGGATGCATATTAATTGATTATTATGTTTGCACAATTTCAGTTTTGATTCCATACACACATTTTGGAGAAGAGATAATAAATAGCGTACTTTGGGTAGAAACAGATCATAAAAAGTATGCTTTAAGTTTTCAAATTAGAATACTGATAAATGATTAAATGAAGTGTATCTTAGATATAGTATAAATAAATTTAATAGGCCTGTGCCAAAACATTACTATTACACTCATTGCTTTGTGTTTTGATTGATTTTCAATTGACATGCAATTAACCCATTCTAACAAGGATTATTCAGCATTACTATGATTGAAAAAGTTCATAGTATATATTTAACAATTTGTTCACAATTTTCCTCTTCTTATACATGCAGGTTCTGGGAATACGAAATCCTCAGTGATGTTATTTAGAGAGATGAAAAAATAAACAAATAAAAAGAAAATAGACGGATGTGTGAATGTTTGAAACATTCTGTAACTCAAGTGCTTTCAATTTGTCTCCCATAATGTCTTCCATAGAAAGAAACAATACTCTGCAATAAATATTAAAGTCATTATTTTTCATTTAAAATTTTGCATTTATTTTTTTTATTTTCATTCCTTGCTATTTATACATTCTCTCACACAACGCACAAATACACACATAAGGAACTATTCACTTATTTACATACCACTGTATACATAGTAAGAATCAAAAACTTACGTTACTTTTTATCTTCCCATAGGAGCAAGCTTGATTCCCACAAGAGTGCCTGTGCCTCCAACATTTTGAAATCTCCCCTTGGGATTTGCAACACATATTTTTCCTTAAATGCTCATTTCCGTAGTACAGATAACAAAGGATTAAAAAGTTGAGAACTGTGTGGGTACATGTGTATGTATATTTGTAGAATTGTGATGTTTTTTGACCAAACTCCTGACCATCTGAAACAGATTGCATTCAGCTTATTGTTTCCTCACCAGAAACCAAGGTATTAAAGGGCATATAAAAGTGAGAGTGAAGACAGGATTCTTTTACTTAGTAAGCAGTATAAAGAAGTGGAGAATTTTGAGATGTATATGAATTGACTGTTAGATTCTTACAACTTGGGGTTTGATTCCATCTACCCAGTTGAAGGCAGAAGTGTTGCAAAAGATTGAGCTTTCCTGAAAATATTTATTTCCTCACAGATTGCAATCCAGTGTAACTTTCTATCATGACTATGAATATCTAGTTATTTTCCTAAACAAATAGGTATCTTTGGTTCTACTGTAGTGGAAGTCAAGTCTAAATCACTTCCGTGACAAGAAGAATGGAGAATAGCTACAGAAAGGTCACATTCTTCATCATGGTCACAAAACTCTTGTTTTTTACCTGCCCTCCTATTCTTCTCAAATGAGAATCTAATTTACATTCTAGAGACACTATTTGTTGCTGTCTTTTTTTTAAACTATTTTAGATGGCAAATTTAGTTGGAGGAATCCACTGTCATATTGAGAGAACAGTCATAAAATTGAGGACAGTCTAGTAAGGAAATAAACTGATTATCTATGGAAATTGGGAGTAAGAATAAATGACAGACTATAGAATATTGTACTTGATAAGTTCTGGTAGTCATGTATTGATGCTACTATTTATCAGTTCTTGCATATTGATATACTTGCCCACTGACAGCACAGTGTGAATTCATTTTCCTTGGAAAACAATTTAACTTAATGTGTCAAAATCAGTTTGAATGTAATTTGGAAAAGGTCTAATTTGTGGTTAATATTTTGTTACTTGGTATAAGTGTATATCTTTAAGAGTTTGGTAAAATTTATAGAAAATAAGATATTCTTATATAACAATAAGGTTAGTTTCATTAATGGACACTAGAACCAGGAAAAGGAAGACACAAGGGACATAAATAGGGTATTCCATCTCATATTTAGAATTATATTCTTAAGAATAGAGCACAAGTAATTTCGGAATATTATATATTCTCAATTTCTGTGTATCTATGTTTTCCCCAGCTTTTCTACTTCTATCAATATTTTATGAGTTCCTAGAGTTGAGCTGGTTGAGCAAATATTTTGAAAGGGACAAATGAGCAACAATCTTGTTTTTCATCACTTATGACAATTTCATTTACACTGGCCAAATATTTTTCAAAAATGTATTTCAAAGTCTAAATTTTTTCCACTCACACACATGTATATATTTATGGTGTTTGTGTGCATGTGTTTTATGCATATGTATGTGTATGCACATGTATATGTGAATTGTTAGTTTTGTTACTTTTAATAATGCCTATAAAAGTTATCTGAAAAATATAATGTACATGAAGTACAATTTTACACACCTGACAGAAAAAAAAACTTGATGACAATATTGGTAATCATGGAAACATATTCTTTTATTACCAACATATACTGTTCTTTTGTCTATAATGCATATTACAAGGTGTCTGTTAGCTTTGCAGTTATTAGCGTATGTCAACACCAATGATGATAACTAGGGAATGAAGAATCAACTAATAAACTGAGATATGGTAAACACTGATAACTAAGGATGCAATGAAGAGGTCCCTAGAAGAATATTCAGTAAGTGCTATTGACTGATGAGATTCACTCATAACCTGGAGTTTAAATCACTTTCTAAAGATTCTTTATGAAGTGTGAATTGGTAGTCAAAAATTGACAATTACAAAACATTTCTAAAATAGATAGAAAACAAAGCAAGCTATAAAAATAAATCATTAAAACTTTGAAGTTAAAGAAATAACATTCAGGGAGCAATATAGGACCTTCCCAATCCAAGGATTGAACCCAGGTCTCTCACATTGTGGGCACATTCTTTTACCAGCTGAGCCAAAAGGGAAGCCCAACAGTAGTAAAGTAGGTAGTCTATCCCTTCCCCAGTAGATTTTCCCATCCCAGGAATTGAACTGGGGTCTGCTCCATTGCAGGAAGATTCTTTACCAACTGAGTTATCAGGGAAGCCCCACATGTAGAAAGTGAAGTCGCTCAGTCCTGTCCGACTCTTTGCAACCCCGTGGACTGTAGCCCACCAGGCTCTTCCATCCATGGAATTTTCTAGGCAAGAGTACTGGAATGGGTTGCCATTTTCTTCTCCAGGGGATCTTCCCAACCCAGGGATTTATGTGTGTGTGTGTGTGTGTGTGTATATATATATATATATGTCGGACATGACTGAAGTGACTTAGCATGCAGGCATATAAATACAATTCATAAATGTGGCTTCCCAGATAGTGCTTATGGTAAAGAATCTGCCTGCCAGTTGTGGCAACCCAAAGGACACAAGGGCCATAAGTTTGATCTCTGGGTTGGGAAGATCCCCTGGAGGAGAAAACGGCAACCCACTCCAGTATTCTTGACTGGGAAATCCCCAAACAGAGAAGTCTGGCAGGCTACAGTCTATGGGGCCACAAAGAGTCGTACGTGATTGAACGACTGAGCACACACACACACATAAATATAAATATATATGTATAGTATATTCACAATAAGGAGATAAAAGTAACATCATGGAAATTCATAATATTAGACAACAAATTATGTGAAGATATTTGGGAGATATAATGGAGGTACTTTTCTAGAAACTGTAGCAAATACATAGAACCTAAAAAAATTTAAATAGCAAAAAATGAGAATAAATTCAGAAGAACCAATATCTGACTAACAGAAATTGTAAAAAGATACAAAGAAAAAATAAGAAGTAATTAACAAAATTCAGTGGAAAAAAAAATCTCCAAAAGAATAGATCATAGAGTTCTAGTCTCAAAAGCTCATTAAGTGCCTTTGCAGTAAGACATACACAGGCACATTTACACCTTTATTATCACCATTAAACTACAAAGCTCAAAAAATGTAAAATGTTTTCAATTAGTGTAGGGCCAAAAAACATATAAATGAAGAAATACAAAGGAAAAATAATTAACACACAAAGGATCAAGAATCAGAATGTTTCTTTAAAATCAACATTGGAAGCTAGGAGACAATAGAGAAATGTCTTCAAAATTCTAAAGGAAAATAAAGTTAAAGCTAGAATTTTTAATCCAGCAAAATTATAAATATAACAAACCATATTCAGCCATGGATGTTCTCAAAAACATGTTTTCCATGCAGTCAGAAATATAGAAATAAGAATAATCAGGTCCACAAATAGTGATATGACACAAACAGTAGATGAAGGGGAATTTCTGAATGAGAATCATGTGTCAAAAATAGCAAAGGCTGTGTTTCAGAGAAGCATAAGTACAGAGACTTTCTAGAAGTAGACAAATTATATAGAAAGGACTATCACTGATAGATTGTGTTTACTTGTCAACAATAACAGTAAAAATGTTCTACAGTTCTAAAAATGAGTTAAAATGTTTGAGATATCTATACCAAATACTAAGCCCAATAAAGAAAATTGTCATCAAAAGGAAAAATATTGAACAGAGGAAGAAAATATAATTATCATATGATGAGACTCAATTAACAATAATACTATAAAAATTAACAATTTCAACAGCAACAATCATAAAGGAAAAAGGAAGAAAAATCAAGCTAAACAAACTATTTAGAAATGCAAAGGTCAATTCTGTGGAGATCTGAAATATAGGAAAGTGAACTTCAACAATCAAAATGATGGAGCTGAATATTTTTATTTTCATTATTATTATATGGCAGTATTTTTTCTAACACACATTTCTCTGTCAAAATTTAGAAGAAATAAATCATAAAGAAGAGGTCAGAGAGGGCTCAGTTGTGGAACTGAATGCACAGCAACTCAGACATGAAGAAGTCTCATCTATATCAGTTCTGTTCAGTTCAGTCGCTCAGTCATGTCTAACTCTTTGCGACCCCATGAACTGCATGCAGCACGCCAGGCCTCCCTGTCCATCACCAACTCCCGGAGCCTACCCAAACTCATGTCCATTGAGTCGGTGATGCCATCCAACCATCCCATCCTCTGTCATCCCCTTTTCCTCCTGCTTCAATCTTTCCCAGCATCAGGGTCTTTTCAAATGAGTCAGCTCTTTGCATCAGGTGGCCAAAGTATTGGAGTTTCCGCTTCAACATCAGTCCTTCCATTTAATCAAATATAAAGTGCAGTTTAAAAATACTTCCTGGACTTGTGAGGATTAATGAGTAAATATTTGTAAAGTTTAGTACAGCAGAAATATAACCCTTTACAATCAATAACAACAATAAAAACAACCTTATTTTGTGTTAGGTCACGGAAGAAGTGATCAACAAAGTTTGCCTTAACACTCATCAGGATATGTGTATTGCAATTAACATATAAATAAGATATTCTAACAACCTCATTAGAAAGATCTCAATACAATTGCCTTTAGTTATAAATATATGAGGATTTAATCTATGCCATTTTTTGTTTCAAAATAATGTGGAAACAATATATGTGACAGAACTTGGGACATAGTGACTGCTAAATAACTGTTTGTTGAATGAATTGACAAATTGAACTAACATAGAACACATACTTGGTTTTAACTTATTTAAGTATTCTACTGCCTTTAAAAATTTGATCTTTGATATTAAATGCACATTTGGCTGAAAGAAGTCGAGAGTGAAAGAGAGAGAGAGTGAAACTAAGATTTTTCTCCTTTTCCACCTCTAATCCTGCAGGATCCAAAAATAGAAAACAAAGAAACCCACAAAAATCCTATTAGCTGCTTAATGATTATACCAACCTGATCATGATAATTCTGAACCAAACAGATCTGACACCAGCTTCGTTCATTCTTACTGGAATCCCAGGACTGGAGGACAGACACTTCTGGATTTCTTTGCCATTCTGCACAATGTATGTTTTGGCTGTGGTTGGTAACTGTGGACTCCTCTACCTCATTCGATATGAGGAGTCCTTGCACAGGTCCATGTATTACTTTTTGGCCATGCTTTCTCTAACTGACCTTGTCATGTGCACTATTACAATTCCTAAAGCCCTCTGCATCTTCTGGTTCCACCTTAAGGAAATCAGCTTTGATGAATGCCTGGTCCAGATGTTCTTCATCTATGCCTTCACGGTGATGGAGTCTGGGGTGCTTATGCTTATGGCCTTAGACCGCTATGTGGCCATCTGCTACCCTCTGCGTTACTCAACCATCCTCACCAATCCTATCATTGCAAAGGCTGGGCTTGCCACTTTCCTGAGAGGTGTATTGCTTGTCGTTCCCTTGACTTTCATCATCAAAAGACTACCCTACTGCAGAGGCAACATAATACACCATACCTACTGTGACCACATGGCAGTAGCCAAGTTATCTTGTGGAAATATCAAGATCAACATCATCTATGGTCTAATGGTTGCCCTCCTGATTGGGGGTTTTGACATCTTGTGCATCTCAGTCTCCTACACTATGATCCTCTGGGCGGTGGTCAGCCTCTCCTCAGCAGAAGCTCGGCAGAAGGCCTTCAGCACCTGCACTGCCCACATCTGTGCTATAGTTTTCTCCTACAGCCCAGCCTTCTTTTGTTTCTTTTCCCACCGCTTTGGGGGTCACAGGATTCCTCCATCATGCCTCATCATTGTGGCCAATATTTATTTGCTCTTGCCTCCCACTATGAACCCTATCGTCTATGGAGTGAAAACCAAGCAGATACGAGACTGTGTCATAAGGATCCTTTTAGGTTCTAAGGATACTAAATCCCACAACATATGAAAGGGATATATATTAGCTAAGGGAAGAGAAATGAAGGGGAAGAGGAGCAAGAGAAAGAGAAAGAGAAAGGCGGAGGAGAGGGAAGAGAATCCAGGGGAGAAAATAGAAGGAAAGGGATACTTTTGTTGGCGATATAGTCAGGGTCTAATAATGCCTTCCTGAGAGCACCGTTTTGGCCATGACATAGAAGAATGTTGACTATTGCATTCCCAGTAAGTGTCTCCAGAATCTCAACATCACTGGCATGGCCACCGTACTTTCTAAGTGTTTTCACCTCCTCACCCTGGGAAGGACTGGTCTCATCATTAACCAATATCTCTGTGAGTAAAAACATCAAAGAATGCTGAGACAATTGAGGGAAACAAAATCAGTTTCAGTGACTGTCTGATGGAAAGAGATCATCTGCAGCCAAATGCCACTTTATCCTATATCCAAATAGGGACTGGAATTTCCAGTTTGAAGGCTATTGTTATTTTCCTCTGGAAAATAAATTCTGTATTTTGCTCATCATTATCAAAATTCCTCTATTTTCAATGTTGTCTTTCTGATGGAAAAACTAGAAAGTATACATGAAGTCATTAATTTAATGAGGTCAAAGTCTTTGGATTTCTAATTCAGAAATACATTATTCACCTGACAGCATTCTTCTTTTGTGGATCTCAAATAAAACTGCTTCCCCACAGACTGGTGGAGTCTGCAGGGTTATTTAAGATTGCCTTTAAACTACATAGTCTGGAAAGACAGCACAATCTGTTAAGCAAATTAATAAACATAATGATAAATGTTATTTTATAAGCACAGGATAAGAGAGTAAAAAAGTACTTATTTTGTGTCTTCTTTCCATCTGAGAATGAAATCTACATTCTCTTTAAATTTTTCACAAATTAATAATTAAAGGAGAAACAAAATAAAATAGTAATTTTGTATTAATATTACAGAAGTAATGTAAATTAAATAGAATAAAGAGAAACTCATTTCTTACTCTGATCCCTCTCTAACCAACTAACAAGAGAACACATTTCTTCCTTTGATTCAATTTATGTGGACTCATTATATTTTATTTAATTTTGCCCAGTTTTCCCCTACTACTTCCATTTTGAAATCATACCAAAAAACCACCCCACCTCTTAAAATAGAATCTTTTCTCACTTTTAAGAATAAGCCTTCTGTAACGAATTGTCAACATTCACTTTTTCCTCTTTCTCAAAACAAAACCAGCTTAGGTATCTTGTTTCCTACCCATCACCTGGAATTACTTGAGTGACTTCACCATTGCCTTCCAGTTTTAATTGAATAGATTATTCTCCATTCTCATCCAATATTACGTCTCAGAAATACTGAACATAATTCATTTATTCCTGATGCCTACAAATACATTTGTCTACAAATACTCTTGTCTAAGTTATTTTCTTGTTTTGAATTTACTCACTTACTCTTTGTTTGGACTTTTGTATCAAATATTTACTTTATTATTGCTAATCTGTCTTCTCTTTTGATACAAGTTATAAAGCTAAAAATAGAGAAAACTTCTTTGGATATATGCTTTAGACATATCATGATATTTTATCATGAAGTTATTTAAATATTATTTATTTTTATAAATGTTTTTCCTCAGAAGTTAGTTAGTCGCATATATTTTAGGCTCTCCTCTAATTCTTCCTTTGTTACTAAGTTTCAGCTTTATTATAGTTAGATAATATATTTTACTGGGAAGGTTTTTTGAGGGGTTCACACATTCTTTGGAACCCGATATACATTTATTTGTAAATTACACATTTATTGAACACCTTCTGGTCTTGTTAATAGATGTATGTTTTCTCTTTGCTTACTGTGGGATTTCATATCTGTTCACTGTTTATACTTGTTAATCATGTTCAGTTCAGGTCAGTTCTGTTCAGTCGCTCAGTCGTGTCTGACTCTTTGCAACCCCATGAATTGCAGCACGCCAGGCCTCCCTGTCCATCACCAACTCCCGGAGTTCACCCAAACCCATTTCCATCGAGTCGATGATGCCATCCAACCACCTCATCTTCTGTCGTCCCCTTCTCCTCCTGCCCCCAATCCTTCCCAGCATCAGGGTCTTTTCCAATGAGTCAACTCTTTACTTGAGGTGGCCGAAGTATTGGAGTTTCAGCTTCAACATCAATCCTTCCGATGAACACCCAGGGCTGATATCATTTAAGATGGACTGGTTGGATCTCCTTGCAGTCCAAGGGACTCTCAAGAGTCTTCTCCAGCACCACAGTTCAAAAGCATCAATTCTTCGGCGCTCAGCTTTCTTCACCGTCCAACTCTCACATCCATACATGACTACTGGAAAAACCATAGCCTTGACTAGATGGACCTTTGTTGGCAAAGTAATGTCTCTGCTTTTTAATATGCTATCTAGGTTGGTCATAACCTTCCTTCCAAGGAGTAAGCATCTTTTAATTTCATGGCTACAATCACCATCTGCAGTGATTTTGGAGCCCAAAAAAATAAAGTCTGACACTGTTTCCACTGTTTCCCCATCTATTTCCCATGAAGTGATGGGACCAGATGCCATGATCTTAGTTTTCTGAACGTTGAGCTTTAAGCCAACTTTTTCACTCTCTTCTCTCACTTTCATCAAGAGGCTCTTTAGCTCTTCTTCACTTTCTGCCATAAGTGTGATGTCGTCTGCATATCTGAGGTTATTGATATTTCTCCCGGCAATCTTGATTCCAGCTTGTGTTTCTTCCAGCCCAGCGTTTCTCATGATGTACTCTACATATAAGTTAACTAAGCAGGGTGACAATATACAGCCTTGACCTACTCCTTTTCCTATTTGGAACCATTCTGTTGTTCCATGACCAGTTCTAACTGTTGCTTCCTGACCTGCATACAGGTTTCTCAAGAGGCAAGTCAGGTGTTCTGGCATTCCCATCTCCTTCAGAATTTTCCATGTTATTCATGTTTGTTTTTTTTTATTTGCATCTTTCAAGTCTAAGGTCTAAATTCTGTAAAAAGTTTCTCCAATTACTATATCATTAAAATCATTATTTCTTTAAGCATTTTTAATTGTATGTTTTTCTCTCCAACGAAAATGTAGGGCTTCCCTGGTGACTCAGTTGGTAAACAATCTGCCTGTTGTGCAGGAGGCCCCTTGCAATGTAGGAGACCCAGATTTAATCCCTGGATCAGGAAGATCCCCTGAAGAAGAAAATGGCGATCCATTCCAGAATTCTTGCTTGGGAATTACCATGGATAGAGGAGCCTGGTGGGCTACAGTCCATGGGGTAGCAAGAGTCAGACATGTCTGACTCTTTGCTCGGAAAGAGTCTGAGCGAAATATAATGAATGTCCCTAAGGGCAGAAATATTTTCCTTCTTGTTGAGCATAACTACTGGGTCAGTTTATGTATGAATTTGGAATAGGCCTCAAAATAGGATTATGTTTGATTAATAGTGATTCTAATCTAGTCTTGGAATTGTCCTTTGTAGAGATAAGGTGAATGGAAAATGATAAGCACATGAATTCCAAGTTCAGTTCTACCACATACTGTGTGATGTCAGGCTTTGCCGGTTTGTGTATGTTTGTGTAAGGCTGGTTGGAGTAGGACTGAGGTGAATGATTGAACTCTTCTTGAAGACTATTCCCAGGGTTACCCAGAGAGAAACAAGCTATTCTGCAGCCTATCAGAGAGTTAAGGGTACAGTCTTTCTTCTTGTTACCCAATGGAGATCAGACAACCTAAGTTAAGTGCAACATGGTGCAAGAACTTCAAGTCTGTTTTCAGGTAGTTTATCATTTACTTATACTGAGAGATCACCAAGCCAATTACTTTTGGATGCTCTTCTTTTATTTAAAATTGGACCAGTCCTAGAGAGACAAATTGAGAGAGAATCCCTCTGCAATTTCTGTATATATAAAACTTAAAGTATGTACACGAGGAGGAAGAGATGTCACGTTCCACTTTTCCTTCAAAATTTTTTTCCAAAAGGCTTTGTATAAAAAGAAAGCTATTCTAAAACTTAGCTATTTCAACACATTTATGCTTGTTTTAATAAAAGTCCCTCAAACTCAAATTAGGAAGTTAGCAAAATGACAAGACTTTAATACTTCTCCTTAATTACAACATTCTCTTGGGTTTGACAATCTCAGTCTGACTTGGCTTTTAAAACTCTAGGGAATTGGCTTCCTTTCCATCACAGTAGGCGCCTTGAGTTTATCTCCATCAGTCTTAAAATCTAAAATCCATCTGCATTAGTTGTAAGCCAGTTGCTAGTATACTGAAATTCGACTATACCCGATACAAGTGGAGTACAAAACCCCCTACTTAAGATGAGTCAAGTACAGTACCCCCACTGTAAGTACATTGTTGGGGCCAGAGCCAGTCTTTTCATCTTTTCAGTAATTTGGGGTTGTCTTATAGAAGGGTTCATTTGTGAAGGGAGTATCTGCATAGTAATCCTCCAATGTCTCTATAAAAATTATGAAGTGCACTCTGTGTGAAATTAACCTAAATATTGAAATATGTTATTGACCTTGACTTTCAAAAATATTAAAATTTTCCATAATCACTATGTCCTGATATATAAAAAAATTATGGTAAAGTGTATTAATACCAATATTCTTTAGAGTCATATCCACTGTTTTCTTAATTTTATTACTTTTTATCTGTAAAATTTTTTATGAAATTTTCCAAATCTGCATTTTAGCTGGCTATATCTGAAATCATCATGCTCCAGTTCCACTGAGTTTCTGTGGATAATCATGCACTTGTTTTTCTTGCCTTTTTGACTTCTAAGCACTATCATGGTATCAGACCTTGATGAGTACTGTCTTGACTGAGGAAACAGATATTTAGGATCCCATTAAAATTGACTATATAAATATTTAATTGTCTTTCTGCCTTACAAGTATTTTAACTAAGGATTTTAATATAATTTAATTCTTCTCCCAACCCCTGTAGCTAGAAATGAATGTTATTTTATAGATTAGAACAGAAGATCCTAGAGGCTTAATCAATTTTTCAAGTTCATAGGACCACATAGAGCTACATTTTCATCCAAAATATTTGAATTTTTGCTGAACTGAAAGAACAGTGTACAATTTTCAATGGGCAATCCTGTAATTGAAAGGACACAATTTCTTCTACCCTGCTGGGCAAGATGTAATATTAATATTTAGCACATATCGGTGGATAAATAAACATAATCCACTTTAAGAATACACTACACAGTTGTTCCAAACCATTTTTCATGTTTAAAAAGCTTTGTCCTAAAATTTTTTGGTATTTTCATCTAGGTCATTACATTTTCTAAGCTGCAAGCTGGATGTGTGTGCATATGTTTCTTACAAATCCATTACTTTGGAATCTCAACTATATTGAATAGGAATTGAGATGATGGGCACCCCATGGAATTCTCCCGTCCAGAATACTGGAGTGGGTAGCCTTCTCCAGGGGACCTTCCCAACCCAAGGATCAAACCAAGGTCTCCTGCATTGCAGGTGGATTTCTTACCAGCTGAGCCACAAAGGAAGCCCAAGAATACTGGAGTGGGTAGCCTATCCCATCTCCAGCAGATCTTCCTGACCCAGGAATTGAGCCAGAATCTCCTGCATTGCAGGCAGATTCTTTACCAACTGAGTTATCAGGGAAGCCCTATTCCTTAAGTAGGTAACTTTAAAATTTTGCTGTATAATGCATTTACACAAGTTCTCTTTTTGCCTGATTTAAATTTAATTTGTAAAAATAAATAGATAAAATGAAACATATGACTGATTTATCTTGCCCACATTGATTTTTCCTTTAAAATTTAGAAAGTTTTTTTTAATATACTTTATATTTTAGAGCAATTTAGTTCACAGAAAAATTTAGCAGAAATCAGTTTCTCAAAAAATTAAAAATAAGTTTACCATATAATCCAGCAATTCCACCTTTGAATATATACCCAAAATAATTGAAAACAAGGTCTTGAATACATATTTTTACACCCATGTTTATAGCAGCATTATTCACAATAGCTAAAGCATGGAAGCATCCCCTGTCCACCAATCAATAAATGGATAAGAGAAATGTGTTATACACACAAAATACACAAACAGACACACACACACACACACACACATACACATGATGGAATGTTATTTGTCCTTAAAAAGGGAGGGAATTCTGTAATGTGTTACAAAAAGGATAAAATTTGAGGACATATGCCAGTAAGAAAAAGTCAAATGCTCTGTGATTCCACTCATATGAGATATTTCGAAGGGTCAAAATCATAAAGATAAAAAGTGTAATAATGGTAGTTTCTAGGGAATTTGGGGAGGAGAGAATGTAGAGTTATTTTTTGATAGGTACAGAATTTCAATTTTACAAGATGAAAAAAGAGGAGATGAATGATGGTAACAGTTATAGAAGGGAAATGTATTTAATGTCACTGAACTGTACCCTTAAAAAGCTAATAAATCTTGTTTTATGCCTATTTTGGGGCTTCTCTGGTGGCTCAGATGGTAAAGATTCTGCCTGCAATGCAGCAGACCCAGGGTCAATCCCTAGGTCTGGACGATCCCCTGGAGAATGGAATGTCTACTCCAGTTTTCTTGCCTGGGAAACCCATGGACAGAGGAGCTGCAGTCCCAGGGGTTGCAAAGGGTCAGACACAAGAGTAGGACATGACTGATCAACTAACACTTTCACTTCTATGTCTATTTTATCCCTCATCAAAATAGGTGGAAGGCATAAAAATATCCCATATACCTTTTACACTCTACATAAGTTTTCCCTTAATTTTTTTAACGTAGTGAATTACAACTAATAAAATATTTTTGTTAGTAATAAAATAATTTTTTTTAAATATTACAACTTTAAAATATTTTACAAACCTAAATGTTCAATCTTGAGTAATAAAACGATTCATTTCATTGTACAGCATTTTAAAATAATTTTTTACATGCCATGTCCCAATTTTTTATCTTTGTTTTCGATTGAATACTTTCTTAGTATTTTATGACTCTCTTTAAATAAAATCTTTCATTCTTTCAGATTTCTTGTTAATTTTTTTTTAGAATTCCAGTAGTTTACCGTTTTATTTTTATTCTGTTTTCTCTCTTTATATTGAAGTTTGTAGCTGTTGTTTAGTCACCAAGTCGTATCTGACTCTTTTGTGACCCCATGGACTGTACCCCACCAGGCTCCTGTGTCTATGGGATTTCCCAGGCAAGAATTCTGGAGTGGGTTGCGATATCCTTGTCAAGGGAATCTTCCCGATCCAGGGATGAAACCCGCGTCTCCTGTATTGGCAGGCGATTCTTTACCACGGAGCCACCAAGGAAGCCCATACTGAAGTTAGTTATTTTAATTCCTGTATTAACTAATTATTCTAAAGCATAAACATTTTTGTTTGTAATATACTCATTTAGGTTATAGATGTATTAGACATCAGTTTAACTATATCTCTCAAGTTTTGTTTCTCATCGTTTTACTATTCATTACCTTTTGTGATTTTCATTATTATTTACATTTGATCCATTTATTGTTTCATATTGTTACTAAATCTTTTCATATGCATTTATAATATTTTGTCTCTTTTATGGTATCAATGCTTTTTTTTTTAAGTTTTGATTCGTGATCTTTATTATGTTTATTCTTTTTTTTTTTCAGATCAGATTGCTTTTTCAAATTTTTATTGGAGTATAGTTGACTTACAATATTCTGTTAGCTTCAGGTGTACAGCAAACTGAATCAGTTATACATATATAAAAAATTGTTAGCGCTCAGTGGCATCCGACTCTTTGCGACCCCATGGATTGGGGCCTACCAGACTCCTCTGTCCATGGAATTTTCCAGGCAAGAATACTGGAGAAGTTTGCCATTTCCTCCTCCAGGGGATCTTCCCAATCCAAGTATGAAACTACATCTCTTTCCTGAGTCTCCTGCATTGGCAGGTGGGTTCTTTACCATTAGCCCTACATGGGACAATACTAGATATATATATCCATTCTTTTTCAGATTTTTTCCCCATATAGGTTATTAGAGATTATTGAGTAGAGAGTTCTGTGTGTTATAAGTAGGTACTTGTTAGTTGTCTGTTTTATATATAGTACTGTACTGTGCTTAGTCGTTCAGTCATGTCTGACTCTGCAATGCTATGGACTGTAGCCGCCCAGGCTCCTAAGTCCGTGCGGATTCTTCAGGCAAGAATACTTGGGTGGATTACCATATCTTCTTCCAGGGGAACTTCCCAACCCAGGGATCGAACCCAGGTCTCCCACATTGCATGAGGATTCTTTACCATCTGACCTACCAGGGAAGCCCAAGAATACTGGAGTGGGTAACCTATCCTTTCTCCAGGGGATCTTCCCGACCCAGGAATTGAACCAGAGTCTCCTGCATTGCAGGCAGATTCTTTACCAGCTGAGCCACCAGGGAAACCCTTATATATAACAGTGTGTGTATTTTAACTCCAATCTTCCCATTTATCCCTTATTCCCACATTCCCCCTTTACCTATAAAGCTTGATTTCAAGATCTTTGAGTCTGTCTCTGTCTTGTAAATATATATTCACTCTTTTTTACTTTCCACTTGTAATTAGAACATGGCTTACTTTTATGCTTAAAATGCTCTGTAATCTCATATTTTTGCATGTAGGTTTATACATAAATTTTTTGGTACAAATTTGCTGTCAAATCTATATAATTGCCAATTTAGGATTACCCATTCATTTTAAAAAATAGTAACATTTTAAAATTTCTTACCATAATTTTGACTTTTTAATTCTCTACTTGTATTTCTTTCAGGTTAAAGTTATGTGTTTAGATTCAGGCAAGGCACAAATACTATATTGCTTTGTTGAATCATTCCTCTCATCATTATGTAATTATCATTTTAACTGAATTATTTTCTCTAAATCACTAAATAGTTTTACTCAAGTAAGAATATTTTTTCATTCTATATGTTTTCAAACTTTGTATTTTAAGTGATTTTTAAAATAAATACTACATAGCTTTTTAAAATTTAATCTCAGAAAGCCTATTTTAATCAACAAGCATACTCCATAGCAATTATTGTGATTAGAGATATGTGTGAGTTGTCTTTTTCATGTTTTTTTCTAGTACTCATAGTTTTATTTTTGACTTCATTTGGCTTTGGTAAAATATTCATAATTTCTTCTAACCCTTTGTTGTTTGACATGATTATTTCTGCCCCCCCACCCTACCATTGTCCTTTTACATATTTAACATATTCATCTGTCAATGGCTCTAACCTCCTCATGAATAGTACAAAAAATCATGGACATATAAACTGTATAACCCTCCTCCAATATTTATTAACATAACTAATATATACTGAGTGCCTGTTCAGTGCCAGTCTCTCAGAATAAGTCAGTAATATAAATGGCAACTACATCATGCCTTGGTTTCTTCAGGAGATATGTATACTAACAATGATCTAGGCTTTAATACACATCTTTTTTTTCCTTCTTTAGACAATAAAAACAGGCTTTCTAATTGCTCATTTTAGTAAAGTGGAAGCTATTTCATTGATCTAAATTGATGAAGCAAGCTGACTATTAAGAACTCATATTATCATGCCCAAGACCATTTTCTTGTTCAGATTTGGATGTTAAAATGCCAGATCGAGGTTACTGTAACATTTGCCTATAGAGTATCTCTCTAGATTACTATGGGATCTTGACAGTTTTAGAATGATGTATTAAATTTATCCCTTCATTTCAAACTCAAATATTTTTAATTTGATATTTACAATATTTAGAAAAATACTCTTTGCTGTATTTCATTAAGAATTAAAAATATATAGCAGTTCCATCATCTTCATTAATTTCCAGTCTGTCATGTTTTGAAAAGAACCGACTGCCATTATCTGGGTTAAGCTAAATATACCCACAAAGTTTACATCAACACTGCTCCTCTGTTTAAACTATAACTTTTGACAAAATTTAAAAAATATCCTGTATTTCTATTATATGTTTCATATATGAAATTCTTAAAAGAAAGTAAATAATAATTAACACATCTGGTATAAACACATAGTAACAATATTGTTTTCAATTTTAAAATAAAACACTAATTAAATACCATATGTAGGAAGGGTATTAGATATAGAGTTACTTGATTTTAGCAGAACTTCTGAAAAAATATTTACCTCAAACTCACTAGTTTGGTTAGTTTATTTGTTTTTATGTCTGCTTTAATAGTTATAATGTGAATGTCTGCAGTACTCTAAGAAGCTGGAATAGGGAAAAATTACTCAGAAGAAGAGACAACTGGGTTTAAACATACCGAGATTTCCAAGCCCTTTTTCTCTCCTTCATAGCTGCTTGGCTTTACACAGGTTGTTAACATTGTAGACACCACTTTCCTTGCTGTAAAACAGATATGCTACATGAACTCATATATTTTAATTCAAAGTAATGACATTTCTGAGTACCTTATAAATTCTCAAATCCTTGAAAAGTAGTTTTTTTTTAATTTATTATATAGTCTAATATTTTACCTAAAATGACTACATGCATAAAATCCACTACTCTGAGGCTATATATTTGGCCTCTAAAGAAGACAACCCATTAGCAAAGTCAGTCAAGAAACAGACTGATTTCAGAGGACTTTCATCTTGTCCAACTTCCCTCACTCACAAGACTGAAGATCATGACAAGGTCCTGATTTCCTTTAATGTTCTATTCCTCTGCTATGTGAAGGTGGAAAAATATGACTTGCCTTTATATCGTTTTTGTGATCATTAGCCAAGCTGACAGTAGAGAACGTGTTACCACAGTTCCTGTTTCATTACAAATGTCCAAGAAATGTTAGTGCTACAACAATAATAATAAAGATAATGAATTCTCCTTTGATATTCTTTGATATTATGATATCTTTGATATTATGAACCTGGATAACTCCTTTTCAAATACTGTCAGAGAAATTATTAAGAAAAGTAACTCTCTACCTTTTCACTTAGTGAAGTTCCAGGATCTCAGCAACTCCAACAGCTCAAAGTTCCAGGTCTCTGAGTTCATTCTGTTGGGATTCCCCGGCAGTCACAGCTGGCAGCACTGGCTCTCCCTGCCCCTGGCTCTGCTCTGCCTCTTAGCTCTCAGCGCCAACATCTTTATCCTAATCATCATCAATAAGGAGGCAACACTGCACCAGCCTATGTATTATTTCCTGGGCATCCTGGCTATGGTAGACATGGGTCTGGCTACCACCATCATGCCCAAGATTTTGGCGCTCTTGTGGTTTAATGCAAAAGCCATCAGTTTCTCTCAGTGCTTTATACAGATGTATGCTATACACTGTTTTGTGGCCATGGAATCAGGCATCTTTGTCTGCATGGCTATAGATAGATATGTAGCCATTTGTCGACCACTACGTTATCCATCGATAATTACTGGCTCCTTTGTGGTCAAAGCAACTGTGTTCATGGCACTCAGAAATAGCCTGACTACTATCCCAGTTCCTGTGTTTGCAGCTCAGAGACAGTACTGCTCAAAGAATCAAATTGAGCACTGTCTTTGCTCAAATCTTGGAGTCACTAGCCTATCTTGTGATTATGACAAGACAGTCAAGAGTATCTACCAGCTACTTCTGGCCTGGACACTCATGGGAAGTGATTTGGGTTTGATTATTTTATCATATGCCTTGATACTTCAATCTGTATTGAAGTTGAACTCAGCAGAAGCTGCATCCAAGGCCCTGAGTACCTGCACTTCCCACCTCATCCTAATCCTGTTTTTCTACATGGTCATTATTGTCATTTCTATCACCCACGGTGCAGCAATGACGTTTCCCCTCATCCCAGTTCTACTCAATGTACTCCACAATGTCGTTCCTCCTGCCCTCAATCCCATGGTCTATGCACTCAAGAACAAGGAGCTCAGACAGGGCTTATATAAAGTTCTTAAACTGGACTTCAAAGGCAACTAACTTGGAGAGGATGCTCACCTTTGAAATTTTCCTACATCTGTGTTCACTGCATTCTCAAGGACTGCAGATGACAGAAGAGCTAAGGAGTACTAACCTTTTTTGATAATATAAGAAATCACAGGCAATTAATGAAATTTCAAAAAAGGGGGTGAAACTAATACTTTATCATGTTTGTCAAGAACGACTTTCATCCAAAAGAAAAAAAAATGAACACTAGCACAATTACGCAGATTGAATCAAGGAAGCCAGAGTGAGACAACTGGAATACACACTTCATTTTTGTGTCTCGCTGCCCTGGCTAGAAATTCTGGACAATGTGGTATAGGGGTGGTTAGAGTAGATATCTGACAATCTTTTCTTTCTAATGAGAGTGTCTAGCCCATGTTCATTTCATGCAATTACTAATAGAGTACAACTTACTCTAGATATTTACATCTTTGCTTTCTAATGCGTCTTCTATTCTTTAAATGGAAAACAGACTCCAATAGACATTTCTATAAAGATGTGCAATGTCCAACAAACATGTGAAAAGATGCTGAGCATCACTGAATTCCAATCAAAACCACAAGATACCACTATATACAATAAAATGGTTGTATTTTTTTAATTTAGCAGAGGTTGGCAATTTTCTGGAAACATTAGACTTCTTATATATACTGGAAAGTATGTAAAAATTACATTGAGCTGTGAGAAACTGTTAGACAATCACACAAAGTTTGAAACACAATTACCGTATGACAGAAGTTCAACTCCTAAGTATATAAGCAGAATAACTTAATACAAGAGTAGCAACAAAATTTATACACAAATGTTCATAACATCATTATTAGTGGAAAATTGGAAAGAATTTAAATATTCATCATTTGTTTAATGGATAAACAAAGTGAAGCATACTCATAGCAAGAATTATTATTCATTCATGAAAGGATGAAGTACAGATGTATGCCCTTTCACAGATGAACTTTGAAAACACTATGCTAATTTTAAAAAAGCAGACACTAAAGGCTACTGCAATATGATTTAAATTACATCAAATTAGTTACTGGAATAGATAATCCACTGAATCAAAATCATACTAAATGTTGGAAGGGATCAGAGGAATAGATCAATAGGTAGTGACTGATTAATGGTTATGGGCTTTACTTTTTATGCAGTTGAAATGTCCTGAAATCAGATATTGTTGATGGTTGCACAACATTTTAAAAGTACTAAAAGGCACTTAATATTACATTTCAGAGGTTTAAATGGTTATTTTATGGCTTGTGTATTCTGGCTCAATAAAAAAAGATAAAGTGTAACAAACTCTGTGTTAAAATTTTTCTCCTGTTTCTCTCTATATATATCCCCAATTAAATTGTTAATTAAATTGTATAAATACATATTATGTACTTTTATTTAATCATAAAATTCCTGAATAATCATTATTTAAATTAATTATCATATTCTGTCAATTAACATAGAAGACTTTATGTTTCAGTATTGTTTTATCCAAATATTATCTAAACATATATAGAAAATGCCTACTAAGAAATAAGGGGAGAATGAATATATGTATATATGTATAACTGAGTTCCTTCACTGTCCACCTAAAACTACCACAACATTGTTAATCAGCTATACCCCAATATGAAATGTTTTTGATGTTAAAAAAAAATTAAAAATAAATATATCAGAAGTTGCCTGTATATAATTTAATTTGAATGTGAATGAGTGTCAATAAAACCTTCTGAAACATCATTAGTGCTTTTAACTTCTGTCCTACACATCCTTACAAGGAAAGAAAAACACACTTCAATAAATATTAAAGTATCTAATATTCATTAAAGCTAAATTGTGTTCATTCTCATGCCCCCATATATAAGGCTCGTATGCCAGCACATAGATATGAATACATACAGATAAATTTATTCTCTAATTTGTGTGTCACTTTATAAACAGTAAGAATGGAAAGCTTTCACTTCTTTTCCTTCTCCGGTAGGTGTTAGCTTAAATCCAATGCCAGCACCTGTATCACAAGTGCTTTACAATATTCCGTTGGGATACATAATACATTTTAAAATAGATTTAGTTCGAAGGTACAAATATCAAGAGATTTAGTAGCTGAGGACTGTGAAAGTACATATAGTGTAGAATCATGACTTTTTTTTAACTAATATCCTGAACACCTGGACCAGATTGCATTTAGCTCATTGTTTTGCTTCAGAAACTAAGGTATTAAAGCATATGCAAAAGCAGGAATAGAAACAGAGTTTGTGTTTAATATGTAGGCAGAAAACGTATGGAGATAATTTTTGGATGTATATTAATTGATTATTAAGTTCATGTGACTGAAGGTTTGATTCCATCTACCTATTAGAAGGCAGAAGTAAAGATTGGGTTTAAATGGAAAAATGTTTATTTCTCCAATTCACAGATTGAAATATAGTGTAATTTTCCATGATTATTATGAATATGTAGTTATTTTTCCAAAGTAAATAGGAATCCAAATCTGTAGTGGTAAATATCAAGCCAGAATCACCCTCATGACCAGAGCAACGGGACTACAGCAGGAGAGTAGTTCTTGAGCACGATCACAGCACTTGCCATTCACCTACCTCCCATTGTTCCCCAGAAAAGAATCCCGTTCACTTACTTTATTTCTAGAGATACATATTTGTGGCTACATTTAATCCATTTTAGATAGGGAAACCTACTTGGAGGAATAAACTTCATGTTCAAAGAAGAACATGGGATATAAAATTGAGGCCTGACTATTGAGGAAGCAAACATTTTCTATGGAGTTTAGAAATGGGAATAGTCAACAGGTGACAATAATTGTTCTTATAAATAAGCAGCCATGTTCTTGTGTTGATGTAAAAACTTCAATACACTTGTCTCCTACAGAATAGTATGAGCCCATTTTCCTTATAGAAAAATTAAGCTATAATGTATTGAAATCATTTTAAATTTGTTTTGGAAAAAACCTAACATAATTATGGTTAGTACTACAATATTTGGTGTAAGTTGAGATCTTTAACTGATTGTTTTTACAAATGGGACCTATACTTCTCATGTAACAATAAATCCACTTTCAATAATCAACACTAGAACTATCAAAAGGAAATATGAATGACAAAATAGATATGTAGCTCATATTAGGAGCTATATCCTTAGGAGCAAAGCAGAAGTGAACTCAGTTATGTTTACTATTCTCGATTTGTGGGTATCTATGATTTCCCTACTTACTTCTTTTGCTTGGACATATATAGTTAAGAGTTGACTATTTACAATATTGTAAAGCAATTCTCCTCCAATTAAAGGAAAAGAGTTGACTATTCAAATACATTGAGAGGAAGAAACGAGTAACAATACTATTTTTTCAACAACTCAAACAGGTATCAATAATACATTTCACAGTCTATTCTATTCTATAATAATCAGTTCTAATGTGTGAAAATATATGTGTAACTGCTTATATATATATATATATATATATATATATATATATATATATATAGGAATTGTTACAGTTTTGTTCGTTAATGACAATTAATTTTCAAAGAAATGTGGAAAGTATAATTGCATACAAATGTTAGGAGCAAATTTACAAACCTGACAAAAATAAATCTCATAACAATTTTGGTATGTAAAGAAACATATTCTAATAAACTCATATAATTCTTTGTCAAAAATGCTAATTGCAAGGCCTTTGTTAAGCTTCATGATTATTATTTTCAGTCAAAATCAGTGTTCCTAAATAGGAATGCTGCTGCTGCTGCTAAGTCACTTCAGTCGTGTCCGACTCTGTGACCCTATGGACAGCAGCCCACCGGGCTTCTCTGTCCACAGGATTCTCCAGGCAAGAACCTTGGAGTGGGCTGCCATTTTCTTTTCCAAATAGAAATGAGGTTCAATTAATTTATGATTGCATTAAATGAGTTCCCCACCATTAAGATTTGCATTGTATGGGGACTTCCCTGGTGGCTCAGACAGTAAAGAAACTTCTTGCAATGCAGGAGACCCAGATTCGATTTCTGGGTCGGGAAGATCCCCTGGAGAAGGGCATAGCAACCCACTCCAGTATTCTTGCCTGGAGAATCTCATGGACAGAGGACCCTGTCCGGCTACAGTTCGTGGGGTCACAAAGAGTCAGACACGACTAAGCGACTAACTCACTAATTCACTTGCCACCTTTAAATTTTCTATCATGTGCTAATAAAGTGAACAAGATAATTTCAATTTATTCTTTTATTTTGCTTGTGGGCAGCAACATGAAACAGAGAAATTAAGCAACTTGATACAATGAGGTTAAACTGCTGCATGTAAAGTATCTCATCTATTGTTTCACAAAGGTGATCTTGGTCCACTATTTATTGAGTTGGCCAAAAAATTGGTTCAGGTAGTGAACATATTATTCAATACAGTTCTGGATGAAAATGAAAAATGTGTCTTTTATTTTTACTTAAAACCAAATGAATTCTTTGGCCAACTCAATACTAGTTTGGATTTCTATTTTGCATATTGTAATATTTCTTACATAATTTGTGGGTATGTATTTAGTGTATTAGTGTAATTTTTGCTTAATTAGTATAAATTTTGTTTCCAAAAATTTTGTGCATTTTCAGTTTATTTTCTTTGCACTCTCCTTATGATTCATATGCATAAATTTTATTGCATAAATATTTGCATATAACCAAGGACTTCCCAGGTGGCACTAGTGGTAAAGAACCTGCCTGCCACTGCAGGAGACCTGAGATGTAGTTTTGATCCCTGAGTCAGAAAGATCTCCTGGAGAAAGGGCACAGCAACCCGCTCCAGTATTCCTACATGGAGAATCCCATGGACAGAGGAAGCTGTCAGGCTATATACAGTTCACAGGGTCGCAGAGTTGACAAGACTGAAGTGACTTGGTTTGTATGCATGCAATGTAAAATACCACCAATTTGTAGTACTGTTTTACCAACTAAACTTTATTTCTAAACCCAAATATCTGTTTTGACTGATGCCTTATTTGTTGCCTTCTTTTTGAAATTCTTTTGTTTTATCTATTTTGTGATGAGGAATTTTTTTAGATTTAAGTTTTCTCTTGTTTTATGAAGTAGAATTTATACCTCTGTTTCTTCCTTTTATACTTTGAAAAAATATTATTTAAATACATGTTTAAGTACTTAGAGTGGAGTGCAATAGTTCTTAAAGTTTTAGGAAATTTAAATCATTAGTTGAGGAATTTATTCATTCACTCAAAAAATTTATTGATATCTAAAGCGTGATGTGTTGCTATACAATGCAAGTGAGTTAGTTGCTCAGTCATGTCCGACTCTTTGTGACCCTATGCACTGTAGCCCAACAGGATCTTCTGTCCATGGGTTTCTCCAGGCAAAAATACTGGAGTGGGTTGCAATACCCTTCTCCAGGATATCTTCCCCACCCAGGAATCAAACCCGGGTCTCTTGCATTGCAGGCAGATTCTTTACTGTCTGAGCCACGAGGGAAGTCCCCACACAATGCAAATATAAATATAAATACAATAAGTCCAAATATTAAGATTTTGTTTAAATTCTGGTGGATCCAAGTTGTCAATTTTTTTTATAATACTATGATGCTAAAATAGAAAGAAATATTGATCCACTGACAAATATATTCCTTACCTACGATGCCTGCCTCTTTTTTGTTTACGTCATATTAAATAGTTTAAAGGATGACTCCCTGTCCTCTCTGAGATAAAGCTGATATTCCAAAACAAAGTGGTGCTTGAAGTTGCAGTGGTTGTAGGAGGGCACAAAATAAGATAGAAAATTGCAGTAACAAATCAAAAAATAGCAGTGACATTGAGAAGAAAGCAGAGTACAGTAACAGAAGAAAGAGAGAAACTGGTCTAGCATGCTCTAAGACCATTTTCCTTTCCTCTTTAAATTCTCCAGATCTCCTCCAAAATTGTACTTAATTTCATTCCTACCTACTCCTATATGCCTCCAAGAATTTATTATAGCACAAGAAAGGTCTTTGAAGGACACTCTTATTAAGCAGTTCATACCATGTTACTTTACTACTTCCAAAAAAGTTGCTTTTTGCGGTATCTAAACTGTCCTCTTTTGTTGTGAATACATAAAGATGAAAGAGGGTTGTAGGTAGAAAATTAACAAGTAACAAATTTATATCCCTGATCCATCCACAATTTTAAACAGTGCTAACTATACTCTTAGTGTATAGCTGGACTGTACCAAAAGTATATATAGTAACATGATGGACGAAGTTTAATTTAATGTAGTATATGTTAAATTAATTTAACATAGGGAAAAAATTTAACATATACTATGGATGCAAATATATCAGATGCGATAAAGCCCAAGGATGAGGCATCATTAAAATTGACCAGGTGAATCAAATTTTTATATTTAACTGTGAGATTGTGTCCCTCTACTACTTAGTATCAAGAACACTGGAAGCCAGTCAAATATTTCTCTAGGATGCATATTGGTAGATTATTTTCTGGGAAAAATGTAAATCCCTCAGGGAAAGAATCCACTGGTAAATAAGAATGTCAGTAGTGCTACAAAAGAAACCTTACAGGAGTACGGAAAGTAAATCCTACCAATTAACGAGACTCACTCATCACCTGGAGTTTCAAATCAGCTTCCTAAGGACTCTGTGAATTAATATCAAAGAACATGAGACATTTGAAAAATAGTTCTATTGGAACTATTAAGATTAATAACAATGCAAGCTATAAAAATAAACTATTAAAATTGAGAGGTTATTAAAATAATATATATATAAAAGAATTGTTATATTTGTCTAAATATATATCTTTTTTATTCTACCTTCTTCATTATGTTGTTATAAGTATAATGGAATGGTATCACTTGGATTAGGATGAATGTATTTTCCAGGACTATATTTACACTATTGTTCTGTACATACTATTATTTTGAACCACATTTTTCAACGTTTTATGTCCTGATAATACATTCTTAATATTTAATTTATTGAAAGCATATAAATGAATAAATAATAGACATTTAGGAGAAACAGATCATGAAATCTGTTTCCCCCTTTGCAGTAAAATGAAAAAATACACCAAAATTAATAAATTTTGGTAGATAAGCACTAACTTGATTCAAGTAATTTGATTTTCAAAATCTTCCCCTCAAACTAATATTTTAATGCCTGCTTTATTCTTTATAGTTTGGCTATCTGGAGTGCTCCAAGAATCAAAACTACATCAAGCAGGAGAAAGTTACTGAAAACCAGAATTAATTGGTTTTGAATAACAATGATATTCCTAAATCACATTTCTCTTCTATTATTACAGTTTTGAACAAGTCATTAGCAATTTTTGATAAAAGCTTCCTCACTTAAAATGTGCATACTAAATTATTTCATACATTTCAATTAAAATTAAATGAGACACAGGATTATTTAACAAAATCTCAAATCCTTCAAATAGGAGTTATTGTCAGTATCATATATTCTAGTCTATTACTTAAATGTCTCCATGCACAGAAATTTCTATACTCATTACATATATTAAGCTTCTAATAATCCAACAAAACAAATTCAAGAGTGCAGGCTGTGATATCAGAAGGCTACATCTTCTCCAGCTTTCATGACCTATAGGCTGAAGATAATGCCCAAAGTCATGATTTTCTCTAAAGTTCTGTTCCTCAGTTATGAGAAGATGAAAACAATATGAACTGATATGGTATGAAGTTTGTGTTTTGATAAATAATTTAACACATAATGTGTTAAAACAGTTCCTGTTAATTAGAAATACCCAAGAAATGTTGGATACTTCTAATCTGCCTGCAAAGCAAGAGACCCAGGTTTAATCTGGAGAAGTGAATGGCTACCCACTCCAGTATTCTTGCTGGAGAATTCTATGGACAGAGGAGCCTAGTGGGCTACAGTCCATGGGGTCGCAAACAGCTGGACACAACTGAGTGACTAACACTCTCAAAAAGCTTTCACTTTCAAGGAATGTTAGTGCTGGAATTAGAGTTTAAAAAGATGATTCCCCTACAACACCTACAAAACCATGAATGTAACTTCTTCAAACACTGTCAGAGAGATTGTTAAGGAATAGTAACCTTGAATTTTTTTCCTCTTAGTGAATTATGTTCCAGGATCTTGGAGATTCCAACAGCTCAAAGTTTCAGGTCTCTGAGTTCATTCTGATGGGATTCCCAGGCATTCACAGCTGGCAGCACTGGCTCTCCCTGCCCCTGGCTCTGCTCTACCTCTTAGCTCTCAGTGCAAACATCCTTATCTTGATCATCATCAACCAGGAGGCAACACTGCACCAGCCTATGTATTATTTCCTGGGCGTCCTGGCTGTGGTTGACATGGGCCTTGCTACCACCATCATGCCCAAGATTTTGACCATCTTGTGGTTCAGTGCAAAGACCATCGGTCTCCCTGAGTGCTTTGTACAGATGTATGCCATACATAGTTTTGTAGGAATGGAATCAGGCATTTTTGTCTGCATGGCTATAGATAGGTATGTGGCAATTTGTCAACCACTATGTTATTCATCAATAATCACTAAATCTTTTGTGGTCAAAGCTACTGTGTTCATGGCACTCAGAAACAGCCTGACTACCATCCCAATTCCTATGTTGGCGGCTCAGAGACACTATTGCTCAAAAAACCAAATTGAGCACTGTCTGTGCTCTAATCTTGGAGTAACTAGTCTATCCTGTGATGACAGGACAATCAACAGTGTTTACCAGCTACTTTTGGCGTGGATACTCATGGGGAGTGACTTGGGTTTGATTCTTGTATCCTATGCTTTGATACTTCAATCTGTACTGAAACTGAACTCAACGGAAGCTACATCCAAGGCCCTGAGTACCTGCACTTCCCACCTCATCCTAATCCTGTTTTTCTACACAGTCATTATTGTCATTTCTATCACCCACAGTGCAACAATAACGTTTCCCCTCATCCCAGTTCTACTCAATGTACTCCACAACGTCGTTCCTCCTGCCCTCAATCCTATGGTCTATGCACTCAAGAACAAGGAGCTCAGACAGGGCTTATGTAAGCTCCTTAAGCTGGACTTCAAAGGCAATTAACTTGGAGAGGATGCTCAACTTTGTAATTTCCCTATGTATATATGCATTATATTCTTTGAAGATTATAGACAAAGAAGAACTAAGAAACACTAACATTTTTCAGTTAATTTAAGGAACCAGTGGCAATTAATGAAACCCTCAAAATGAGGATGAAATAATCTTGCTTTTCAATAAATTTCTTCATCAAATGAGTAACATAATGATGTTGATTGTCTCAAGGAATCCACAGAAAGACAATAGAATACATATTCCATTTTTGTCTCCAGTTTCTCTAAATAGAACTTCCAAACAATGTTTAATAGAGATGGTTAAAAGAGATATCTGCAGTTTTCTTCCTTTTTAATGAGAATATTTAATCCATATATATTTTATTTAATTACTGCTGCTGCTGCTGCTGCTGCTAAGTCGCTCAGTCATGTCCCACTCTGTGCAACCCCATAGATGGCAGCCCACCAGGTTCCTCTGTCCCTGGGATTCTCCAGGCAAGAATACTGGAGCGGGTTACCATTTCCTTCTCCAACACATGCATGCATGCTAAGTCGCTTCAGTCATGTCCGACTCTATGCGACCCTATGGACAGCAGCCCACCAGGCTCCTCTGTCTACAGGATTCTCTAGGCAAGAATACTGGAGCGGGTTACCATTTCCTTCTCCATATTTAATTACTGATAGCATATAACTGCTCCATGACAAAACTAGACAGCATATTAAAAAGCAAAGACATCATTTTGATGACAAAGGCCCTTACAGTCAAAGTTATGGTTTCTCTGGTAGTCACTTATGGACAGGAGAGTTGGACCATAAAGAAAGCTGGTCCTAAAGCTGAAGCTCCAATCCTTTGGCCACCTGCTGCCTAGAGCTGACTAATTCGAAAAGACGCTGATGCTGGGAAAGCATAAGCGCAGGAGGAGAAGGGTGTGACAGAGGAAGAATGATTAAATGGCATCCCTGACTCAATAGACATGGGTCTAGGCAAACTCTGAGATACAGTGAAGTACAGGGAAGCCTGGTATCTGCAGTTCAAGGGTCTCAAAGAGTCAGACATGATTTAGCAACTGAGCAGCAACAACTGCTCCAGATACTTGTGCTTCTTTCTGAGGTGTTTTACCATTTTTAAATGGTCAAAGAACTTGAGTAGACACTTCTCTAAAGAAGATATGAGATGCCAGCAAATATATGAAAATATTTCAATATCATTAAATTAAAATCAAAACAACAATTATCACAATAAGTTTAGGATAATTAATGTAAACCCTAAATGATAACTGTTTTGTTTTAAATTTAGCAGATGTTGGCAATATTTCGAAACATGGCATTATTATATGTTGATGGAGAGTATGTAAAAATCACACAGGAGCTGTGGAAAAAAGTTTAGTAATTACTCAATTTAAAAGTAGTTACCATATGACTCAAAATTTAACTCTTAAGCACATAATCAGACAACTTAACACAGCTGCAGCAAAAATTTTATGTAGAAATGTTCATAGTATCATTGTTAATCAACAAGTGGAAAGAAGTCAAATGCTGTTGAATGTCAGTTGTTTAATAGCTAAACAATATTAAGCATATCCATTTCAGGAATTATTACTCATCCATAAAAAGGATGAAATTCTGATACATGTTCTTGCATAAATAAAATTTGAAAAAAGCATGCTAAATAAGAAAGACAGACACTAAAGGCTACAAGTTGCATGCTTTCAATTACATCAAATCTCCAGAAGAGAGAATCCATTAAACCAAAAAAAAAAAAAAGTAGCCCTTGGTAAGAAGAGAAGTGACAAATTAATAAGCAGTTACTGATTAATGCTACAAATATTTCTTTTGAGGTAATGGAAATGTTTTGAAATAGTATTGTGCTGAAAGTTGCGCAGCACTTTGAATGTACCAAAAGGTACTCAGTTTTGCATTTTTGAGTGCTATTTTACGGCATGTGAATTTCACTTCAATTAAAAAAAAATGATAAAATGCAAAAAAAAAAAAGATTGTTCTCCCTATCTGTGTCTCTCTGTCTCTATGTATGTATATACGTCTCTCTATATATATGGAAAATGGTTAAAATAATTTACTTACAATATAACATCAATTTAAAATGGTACAATTTATTTTTCAGTAGGTATTATCAGAACTTTTGTCAGTATAGAAGCCCATGAACATACATCTCTCTCTCTCTCTTTAGTCGCTAAGTCGTGTCCGACTCTTGCAACCTCACGGATGGTATACTGCCAGACTCCTCTGTCTATGGGATTCTCTGGGCAAGAATATTGGAGTGGGTTGCCATTTCCTTTTCCATTATATACATATACATATAGCAAATATATGGGCTTCCCTCGTAGCTCAGACGTTACAGAATCTGCCTGCAATGTAAGAGATCCGAGTTCAATCGCTGGATCAGGAAGATCCCCTGGAGGAAGCCACGGCTACCCACTCCAGTATTCTTGCCTGGAGAATTCCATGGACAGAGGACCCTGGCAGGCTACAGTCTATAGGGTCACAAAGAGTCAGACATGACTGACTAACACACACATAGAAAATATATATTTAAAAATGTGTCAACAGTTAATTCTACATTATAAAATTTAAAGTATCTGATTTATCTACTTCTAAAATGATTTTCCAAATAGTAAAAAATACAAGCATTGCTTTCAATATCTAATTAATGGATATGTAACTAGAATCATTTGTGTTTTATTATTTTTTATATTATCATCAACATCATTATTATCTCAAAACTTAGGCATCAAAATACTACTAACATAATAAGCCTGAACTAATAATGGAGATATACATTTCCATAATATTCATGATCATCCTCACATGAAAGAAAAAAATGTGAATGAATAAAAAGAAATAGGAATGTGTGTGTGATTAAAACCTCTGAACATCCTTACAAGGGAAGGAAGAGAATTCTTTAATAAATATTAAAATCTCTAATAATCATCAAAATTAGATTGTGTTGATTCTCACTCCTCCATATATATTCCTCTTGTGCAAGCACACAGATTAGATACATACAGATTAATTTATTCTCCATGTGTTATCTTCTAGGCGGTGAGAATAAAAACTTTCACTGCTCCTTCTCCAATAGGGGTTAGCTTAATTCCCAAATCAGTACCTGTATCTCAAGTGTTTTGCAATATTCCCTAGGATACATAACACATCTTAAAAATATTCAGTCCTATAGTTCAAATGTCAAGAGATTTAGTAGTTGAGGACTTTGAATGTACATGTATTGTACATTCTTGATTTTTTTAAACCAATATCCTGAACATCTGGACCAGATTGCATTCAACTCACTGTTTGGCTCTCCAGAAACTAAGGTATTAAAGGACATACAAAGGTGGGAGTAGAGGCAGAATATTTTTTAATTTTCTAGGCAGTAAAAAATGTCAAGAGTTTTTGGATTTATAATAACTGATTATTATATCCACACAACTTCAGGTATGATTCCATCTACCAATTTGAAGGCTGAAATGTTAAGACTGGACTTTCATGGGAAAATATTTACTTCTCCTGTTCTCAGATTACAATACAGTGCATTTTTCCATGTTTATTATGAATAACTCGTTATTTTTCTAAGCAAATGATAATCTTTTTTGGCTCTGTTGAGCTAATATCAAGAAAGAAGCACAGCCATTTAATGAAGAATGGGGAAACAGCAAGAGACTAGCTCTTGATCATAGTCACAGGGCTCTTGTAATTTACCTACTCTCCCATTGATATCAGATTAAGAATCTAATTTACATACTTTATTTCTAGAGATACTTATTTGTGGCTGAATTTTATTAACTTTATGTAGGAAAATCTACTGGGAGGAGGAATAAACAACCATATTAGAAACAGAACATGGAATGTTAAATTGAGGACTGATTAGTGAGGAAACAAACATTTCTATGGAATTTAGAAACAAGAAGAGGCAACAGGTGGTATAATTGTACTTATAAATAAGTGACCATATTCTTGTGTTAATGTCACAACTTCAACACACTTGTCTCCCACAGAACAACATGAGCCCATTTTCCTTACAGAAAACTTAAGTTATAATGTATTGAAATCATTTTAAATTTGTTTTGGAAAGTCTAATGTAATTATGGTCAGTACTACAATATTTGGTTTAATCTTGGCTTGTTAACTGAGAGTATTGCAAATGTATTGCAAATGGACGTAGATTTCTCATGTAACAAGAAAACCAGCTTTAATAATCAACACTAGAACTTTCAAAAGGAAACAAGAAGGACATAAAGAGGATATTTATTTCATGTTTAGGAACTATATCCTTAGAAATAGAGCACAAATGACCTCAGAGATATATTTGCTATTCTTAGTGAATTTTTTTTTTAATCAATGCTTTTTCTGGGCTTCCCTGGTGGCTCAGACAGTAAAGAATCCACCTGCAATGCAGGAGACCAGGGTTCAATCCCTGGGTTGGGAAGATTCCCCTGGAGAAGGGAATGGCTACCCACTCCAGTATTCTTGTCTGGAGAATTCCACGGACAGAGAAGGCTGGCTTTCTCTACCTGTATTTCACGGACACAAAGAGATAAAAGTTGACAGTTCAAATATATTGAGAGGAAGAAGCAAGTAAGATCCTAGTTTTTCAACAACTTTGAATATCTGTCTACACTAGTCAGTAATACACTTCAAATTCTTTCTTATTCAACAGTAATCATTATATGTGTGTGCAAATATACCTACACACATATATGAATTGTTACAGTTTTGTTTCTTATTGAAAAATGTAAAAGAAACATGAAAAATATAATGGTATACAAACATTAGAAAAATATTTACAAGCTTGACAAGAAAGAAACCCGATGACAGTTTTGATTTGTAAGAAACACATTCTCTAGTATATTATAAACTCATATTATTTGTCAATAACACAAATTCCCCAATTTTGAAATTTCTTCCACATATTAATAAACTAGATAATTTCAATATATTTTATAATTTTGCTTGTGGACAACCATATGAACATGGAAATGAAACAATGTGATATGCTGAGGATTAACTGCTATGTGTAAACACGTCATCTATTGCTTTACCAAGGTGATCTTCACCCATCATTGACTTGTTTGGGTGTCTATTTCCTCCCTTTTTGGGAGGGAGTATGTGTTTGGTGTGTTAGTGTAATTTTTGTTTCCAAAGAACTTTGTGCATTTTCAGTTTACTTCACACTCTTTTTGTCATTTATATATATACTTACTTCCAGATATGTATTTTATTGCTTAAGCATTTGCATGTAATCAATGTGAAATAAGGCCAACTAGCAGTACTGTTTTACTGATCAAAATTTATTTCCAAACCTAAACAGTTTGTTTTGATTGCTGCCTCATATTTTCCTTGCATTTTTGAAACTGCTTTTATTATATATACTTTATATTAAGGAATTGCTTCGAGAATTTGAATTTTTCTGTTGATTTGAAGGAAATATTATAGTTCTATTTTTCCTGAAGTTTCCTTTATACTTTTGAAAAGGCAATTACCGGAGTAGCTTGTCATTCCCTTCTCTAGGGGATCTTCCTGACCTCTCACATTGCTGGCAAATTTTTTACTATCTGAGCCACCAGGGAAGCCCAGAGGTGGCCAGAAGTAAGCCATTTAAGTCACTCAGTTGTGTCCAGCTCTTTGCGACCCCATGGACTGTGTAGCCTGCCAGGCTTCTCTGTCTATGATTTGGTTCAAGACATAATCCACCCACTCCCACTATGCAACAACAACCATAGTTCCTCATAACAATTTGGGTCAACTTTCTCTACCACTAAAGTTACTCCTTTCTCTTCTTCCTAGTCTAAGGGCGTGGTGAGCCACAAATGATCAAGAAGCAGCCACAGTTTTAGGACTGCATCTCGAGTAGAAGAGGCCCCCTCCCCTTCTACAAGGACCTATTACCAGTACAGATTAAATTAAGGGGTGGGGGAATGGGTTACAGAGAATGATAATAATAAAGGCTACTCCTCTTTTTACTCATTGGCTTCTGAATGCTGAGGCCTCTAACTCTGACCATTGCATTGAATAAGAGAGATAGAGACAGAGAGCAAGAAAGAGAGAATTTGCAATGACTACATTTAACAAGTGGTGTATAAACTGCAAAAAAATAGAAAATTCAACAGAAAAATTGACAGAAGTCTTACACACTTCACAAAAGAGATAAATAGGAAATGTTCACATGAAATATTGTGTGGTATCAGTCAATAAGGAAAAGCAAATTGAAACCACAATGTGATATCTTTAGTAAACAAAATATTTAAAATGAGAAAAACTGACAATATTAATTCTTAGCACATTATGAAGCAACTAAAACTTTTAAGATAAGCATATACTTATTCATCCTAAAGGAAATCAGTCTTGAATATTCATTGGAAGGACTGATGCTGAAGCTGAAACTCCAAAACTTTGGCCACCTGATATGAAGAACTGACTCATTTGAAAAGACCCTGATGCTGGAAAAGACTGAAGGTGAGAGGAGAAGGGGATGACAGAGGATGAGATGGTTGGATGGCATCACTGACTCAACGGACATGAGTTTGAGTAGGCTCCGGGAGTTGGTGATGGACAGGGAAGCCCGGCATGCTGCAGTCCATGGAGTCACAAAGAGTCGACATGACAGAGCGACTGAAATGAACTGAACACGTGTTCCATGATCCACAAGTTGCAATCTGGATATATTCCCAAAAGATGTGGTACTTATGTCTACCAAACTATATGTACATTAATGTTTAAGATATTGTCAATAATGTTCCCACATTGAAAACAATGTCCATAAAATGACAGAATGAAAATATGTATCTGTGTGCAGATAGATAGATAATACAAAGATATAACTTATATTTGTATCTGATATATATAAACTTTTACATGAATCTAATGTATAAGATTTATATATTTATTATTTCATATTACATTTAGGCTTCCCAGGTGGTACTAGTGGTAAAGAACTCTCCCTGCCAATGCAAGAGACATAAGAGATATGGTTTGATCCCTAGCCCCTGAGAGAAATGACAATTCTCTCCAGTATTCTTCCCTGGAAAATTCAATGGACAGAGGAGCCTGGTGGGCTACAGTCCATAGGGTCTCAAAGGGTTGGACATAACTGAGCAAGTGAGCACACACATGCAGTTATAAGGTTTATATGCTTATTATTTTATATTATATTTGTTAAACATATATTAATACAGAGCATCATAATACTACACAGGAATAAAAACATAAAGTGCTGCTTTACAAAGCAATATGAATGAATCTTACAAAGTTATTTGTGAGTGAAAGAAGCTAGATATCAAAGCACACCCTGCGTTATTTCTATTAAATAGTTTACAAATACACAAGGAAATCTGTGATGCTGAGGTCGAAATTGTGGTTATCTTTGGGGACCAAGTGAAATACACTAGGTTAGTGAAAATATTCTATACATGGGTCTGGGTGTTGATAACATAGGTATAACTAAGATTTTTGCACTCTACTCCATAAGATATACCCCAATTTCAAGAAGAACAAAAAAGGAAGACCTTATGGAAATGGTTGCTATTAGAGCTGAATTTATTTTCAATATATTACATAAATGATTCTCAAAATACATATTTTGTAAAAATTAGTATATTTTTCAAAAACTATTAAGAAATCATATTATTTTATATCTCACAAGTTTTCCTGATTTAAGAGACAACAGCTAGATTCTATCTGCCTCTGCATGCAGTCTGTTGAAACATGGTATTTTGTTTAATATTTACAAAGAAAATATGACCTCATGCAGAATATATAGTTGAGAGAGGAGTTGAGCCCTTAATAACTTTTCAATTAATTGTGGGTATTTTTCTTTGATACTACATCCAAAATCAACAATAGATATTCTCCTGAAGATTAGTTGTAAAATCTGAAATCATGTCAATAAGCTGTTGGTACTCTGTTGCATTAAAACCCACCGGTCCATCTTTCACTGAAATTAATTTGCTACAAAATGCATCATTTTGTAACATCAAAATTTGTAATTTGGAAATATTGGCTCACTGTGCTATGCAGATCTTCCAAATGTAGACATACTTAATTTTTACAGCAATAATCTCACATCATACGGACTCTAGAAAATCCCTTTGTACATTAGTAAGAGAATGAAACTGAAAAAAGGCAAAAAAATGCCTTAATATTTCTATGAAAATTGTTGTGACTTCACACATTTTCCCAAATGGTCTTGAGATTCCCAGGGCTCCATGGACAATAAATATCTCAATGCATGTTGCATTAGAAACTCCTGAGTTAGAAGGTGAGAAGCAAGGTAGATGACTGATTATTGGTGAACCAAGAAAAATACATTATTGAATTGGGAATTACAGTGGAGAGGTTATATCCAAGATGTTTTTACAGAATTGGTAGTTGTGAGCATTACTTACGTAGTTTCCATTGGCATTATAGACAAGTAATTTTATTTAATAGAGAAAAAGCCTCAATATCAGTAAAAGAAAAAGAAGTCCGTATTCTGAAACAACATAGCTGTTTTGAGATGTATATTGCATGCGTTGTTTTTAAAACCTAAGCTATAGATTACACATTTATTTCTTCAGTAAATTGGTCTGCATGCTTTTTACAATATGATGTTTAATAAGTGTCATTTTTTAAAAAATCAGAGACTGCCATTTTGCCTGTATATTATCAGCATAATTCATAAACTGAATTTTAACTTCAATGACTGCCTAGCCTGGAAAATGTCCTGAAAAGCCATTTAATTTCTTATCCATAAGGATGACTATATGGAGAAGGAAATGGCAACCCACTCCATTATGCTTGCCTAGGAAATCCCATGGACAGAAGAGCTTGGCAGGCTACAGTCCATGGGGTTGCAAGAGAGTTGGACATGACTTAACAACTGAACAACAAAGGAAGACTATAATCACAGACAAGACACTTCAGTCTCAAAAGGTTAAGAAAATATCCTACATGAATACATTAAGAGACAAGTTGTGATGAACCAATATCAATGACTTGGTCCAAACTAGTGATAGAGGAAAAAAATATGGGGAGTCACTGGAATATAAATCCAGAGTTATCTGTAACTGTTCCCACTATAGTTACAAAACATAGATCATAGAAAAGACATGATATCACATGAGAGTTTCTTCTTTGTTGTTTTTCATTCATCTTTATTCTATCTCATTTCAATTGTCCTGGGCACTTGTACCTTTCTCACCCTGGAAGAGCTTTATGACATTGTCTCGAATCTGTTTTGTCTTCACCCCATAAACAATGGGGTTGAGAGTTGGGGGAAGAAGAAGATAAAGATTAGCCACAATGATGTGTAGAGAAGAGGGAATAGTGTGTCCTCCAAAACGGTGGGTAAAGAAAGTGAAGAATGCTGGAACATAAGTGACAATAATGGCAGATACATGGGCAGTGCAGGTGCTGAAGGCTTTCTGCCGAGCATCTGCTGAGGAGAGACTGACCACTGCCCGAAGGATCATAGTGTATGATACAGATATACAGCAGATATCAAAGACTCCAATCAGGAGGGCAACAATCAGACCATAGATGACATTGACCTTGATACTGGCACAGGATAATTTCACTACTGACATGTGGTCACAATATGTATGGGAGATAATATTGCTTTGGCAGAAGGGCAAACGCTTAACCAAGAAAGGAAAAGGAATCATCAGCAATGCACCCCTCAGGAAGGTGACAAGTCCAGCTTTGGCAATGATAGGGTTAGTGAGGATGGTAGCATAGCGCAGTGGGTAGCAAATTGCCACATAGCGGTCCAGAGCCATGAGCATGAGCACACCAGACTCCACACCTGTGAACCCATGGACAAAGAACATCTGGACTAAACAAGCATTGAAGTTAATTTCCTTGAGATTGAACCAGAAGATGCAGAGTGCATTGGGTAGCGTAGTGGTACAGGTAAAGAGATCAACGAGGGAGAGCATTTCCAGAAAAAAATACATTGGATGATGTAAGGACTCCTCATGATGAATGAGATACACAAGGCCAAGGTTTCCCAGGAGAGAGATGATATACATTGTGCAGAATGGGAGGGAGATCCATACATGTACTCTTTCCAGACCAGGAATTCCATTAAGAACAAAATATTTGGGGGGCACACATGAATTGTTGGAAACCAGCATAACTAATTCAATAAAGAGACTCTATTTTTTTCCATCCATAAGTTTGTACCCTAGGAGAAGAAACCAAAAAAAAAAAAATAGAAATTTAGTTTAGATCATTCTTGAGAATGTAGACTTCTGTTTGGCATAAAATTACATTTATAACAGTACCAACAATTTTGAATAATAGTGATTATGAAAATACAGTTTATTGAATAAATAAATACTAAAAAATTTTTTTGAAGTTTTGTAAACAATATAAATGTAATTTTAGAGCCACAATTGCACATTGCAAATTTGTTCTGTCAGCAAATAAAAGAAGATACTGAGGTAGAGAAAGATTGAATAACGATGCTGCTGCTGCTAAGTTGCTTCAGCCTTGTCCGACTCTGTGCGACCCCATAGACGGCAGCCCACCAGGCTTCCCCGTCCCTGGGATTCTCCAGGCAAGAACACTGGAGTGAGTTGCCATTTCCTTCTCCAACGCATGAAAGGGAAAAGTGAAAGTGAAGTCGTTCAGTCACGTCCAACTCTCAGTGACCCCATGGACTGCAGCCTACCAGGCTCCTCCATCCATGGGATTGTCCAGGCAAGAGTACTGGAGTGGGTTGCCATTGCCTTCTCCAGAATAATGTTGAATATCAAGCAAAACTAGATTCATAACCTCAGGTGTAACCAACATAAAGATAATTTTCAGACAAGTAATGTATAAGCAATCTATGTCACGATTCATGAGTATCCCTTCTAAATGCATACTAGATATTTCCATCTTAAATTTCCACAAGATGGTTAAGTTCTTCATGTCCAAGACTAACTCATTTCAGCCTCTATCCAATGGCAAAATAAGCTCCATTACTGAGTTCTGATTTTTAGATAATGATGTCATCATCTAACACATGATCTACCAACATCTTTGTGACCTCCTCAAATGTGCCTCTTGGATATATATTTTCCTTATAACTCAAAGTATCTTAGTTCTTACTCTGTCCAGGTCATCTCAGCACATACATTATCTGTATTCTATCCTTAGACAGGGGAAAAGCTGTATTTTTAATCCAGAAATAATTTTAATATCAGTCCTTCCTTCCTATTACCACTCTTTGCTGTCTTTTAAAGACCACCAGCTACATCCACTCATTTATTTGCTTAGCCTTTTGTATTTTTCAAACCAAATATGTTCTGTAACATACTTTTGAAGACATTTTAATCTTACTTGGTAATCTTCAACGTCTCCTTATCAATTTGAATATAGAGCTCAAATTTCTTGGCATATCATTAAATAAAGTAAACTTTAGTTTTTATCTTCTCTTTCCCGTGTTATTTCTTTCCATTCCTTAAGCACCCAAGAGTATCCTCGTTTGGATGATGTATTATATGATCACTGTATCCCTTAACTTAGCATTTCACGCTGAAACTTTGTTGACCACTCACAAATTTCAACTACAGCAGATACCTGTAGCCTATGTTGACTTTGTTCAGTTTATTTCCCTTATTTGAAAACCTATCCACCATAGGTAATTTGGTTACAAATACTATTCAGACTTACCCTGAACCTCTCCCACTTCCTTATTTTTGCCTGCGATTCTGGGAAAGTATTAAGGAGACAGAATAGAGAAAAGTATTAGAAGTACAATGACTAAATCACAGGAAGAGAGATCCACCTCAAAGTGTATTTTTGTTCTTGCCCTGAGCTTTTTTCCAATGAAAGAGGCAATGCAGCACACAGTACTACAGAAAGCATATCACATTGTGCTGTGCTATACAATACCACCTCACCTTCCCTCCTTGCTGATAATACATTCCATTACCTGATCCAGAAATCTAAGCTTGCAGGACCTGATGGAAAGTACAGGGACTAATGTTATTGCTGCTTCTGTTCCCTCATCCCACACTAGGCAGCCATTTGTTGAAAATAGTACGCAGCACCCATTGCTGCCTCTGGCTATTTAAAATGGAAAACAGGCATATTTAGATTATTATTTGACCTCAGTGCCCACCCCCTCAAAATCAGGATGAATCAGGTACTGCTTAGGACCTAAGAAGGCATGTTTTTTTTCAGTTTTTAAAAAACCTTTATGCTGTTTCTCTAGAGATGGCCCAGGACAACAATTTTTAGGAATTTAGATTCTGAGACACAGACTAAAATTCTGTCAGGCATATGAAGAATCCTTTCCATGATCCTTTGGAGAGGAATGTCAGGAAAAAGCTGGATCCAGAGAAGAGAGTTCTAGGTTCTCTGAGATAGTTTCACTTTTTGTTATTGCTATTCTAAACGTTTTTCTTGAAATATCAAACTTACTTTTTAGTGATACACAATGCTATCACTGACACTGAATATTTCAAGTGTATGGAATCTAAATTAAATTAAACACTTCCATTTGTTAATTTTTTTTTACAAATTCCATTAAGCATCCACCAAGTGCTAGGCAGTGCACCCTTCAGCATTTAGCATAAGGGTCTTCTGTGCCTCCTCTAGCTATTTTAGGCTTGTGCACAAATAGCCAATTTGCATACCAACTCAAGTATTTATCCATGTCTACAGAAACAAGAAACAGCAGTACTATTTACCTATTTAAATATATTTACTTATTTATTATTTAAATTCTTCTTTGAATTTAGTTAGGTTCCTTTAGTGAGTGCAATGATAGGCACTCTATCTAACCAAGATACAATATCTTTAAAATTTGCCAGAAGATACAGAATTTTGTGCTCTCTATACTAAATACTGACGAAACACAGCCCCTTCTTTCTTTATTCAAAACAGATTCTTTACTTGAAAGTCACCCTTCTTTCTCTCTGCTACCCTCACCTTTTCCTCCTTTTTTCGAGATGATGATAACCTGCAGACCTGTACCAGAAGTTCTTTTATGTTTATCATATCCCTTTACTGACCTGTGTGCTGTTTTAATACATGGGCCAAATCTACTACCTATTTTACCCATGACTGAGGATAGTACCTGGATTTAAACAAAGAAGCAAATTGGAATCAGATTGGATGACTGCAAGTTGTGTGACTGAACTGAAGAAAGGAAAGGTGATGGGGAAGCTCGAGCTAGTGACTTCAAGGGAAAGGTGTGCACCTATTTATCTTTCCTGGTGTAAGTCATCTTAAAATTATTAGTGCCTGATTCTCTGTCTCTGCCATTATGCCATAGTTTATAAATGTGAATAATAATAATAAAGAATTCTCTCTAAAGGTTTTGAAAGAGTCTAGTCTTTCTCCTGCCCACAAAAGAGCACACATTCCTTGTTAATACTATCTCTCCTTTGAAGGTGGATTAGGTTCTTCCTAAATTTTCCCTGACCAAGAAATAACCAAATAACCTACTCTGTAGGGCAAAGCCCTCTATGCCTGTGATGACACAGTAGAATGAAATAAGACAATGTTTTATCATAAGCCTAGAATCCAAATATCTAAAAGGCATTACCTTACCCACACGGTAGATCCAGACTAAAAGGAATGTGAAAGGTGCTCATGCCAGGTAGACAGGTAGAGGGCTCCATGATGGTAGCACCCTGGTTTCACCTTATAGATCACAGATCTGAAGTGCTTAGTCTAGCAGACTTCCCACGGGGAACAGGCTTAATCTCACATCCTTAGGACTCCCAAGTCTCAATGTGAAACTGGGCTTAAATCCCCAAAGACCATAGAACCCTAAAGGAAGGCATGATACAAAGCTTCAAATATTTGGAAAAAATAAACCCCATTGAGCTGGTTCCAGAATGAGACAAGTCCAGAAAGTAATTCCTATGGTACAAATATTCAGTGTTTAGCATTACAAGTTGGAAATTCTTACCTAAGGCAATTAAAAATAAATCAAAATACATATGTGTGATTTTATAATGTGCTTAGTTGTTTTTATTCTGAATTCTAAAATATTATACTCAATTAAAAAAGAGAAAAATGCAGCAATAGAAACATTTTTAAATAGCACATACTACCAACAGTAAGAAAATGCATGCTATTAGGATTTTGTGTCTCTTTATCTTCATGTACATGTAATTTAAAAAAAAATATCAGGATCACAGGTATTTTTCATTGATTGCTTCAATTTAGATATACTCACAACAGAATATTTTTATGCCATGAGAAAGAAAGAAATCTTGTGACAAGATGCATGAATCTTGAAGGCATTATGCTAGGTGAGATTAGTTAGATACGGAAAGATAATTACTATTTGGTATTACTTACATGTGACATCGGAAAAAGCCAGATTCATGAAAACTGATAGTAGAAAGGTGGTTACCAGAGTTTTGGGCACAGGGGATTTGGGTTAATGTTGTTCAAGAGTATGAACTTGGAACCAACAGATAAATAAATCCTGGAGTTTTAATAATACATGTCACATATTTTCAACTTATACAATGCCTTATGCCACTTATATCTCAGAAAAATAATTTTTTAAAGAACAAGTAAATTCTCAGTAACTTACACACTAATTTAAGTAAGTTAACTCAAGTCACTTCCTTTAATTATTTATATGAGATTATCCCAGTCAGTTCAGTTCAGTCTCTCAGTCATGTCCAACTCTTTGCGCCCCCATGGACTGCATCATGCCAGGCTTCCCTGTCCATCACCAACTCCCCAAGCTTGTTCAAATTCATGTCCATTGAGTCGGTAACGCCATCCAACCATCTTAACCTCTATTGTCCCCTTCTCCTCCTTCTTCTATCCCAGTCAAGACAATGGAAATGAAGATGTGGTTATGAGTTAAAATAAACGATGTTCAAGATAAAAGTTTTGATTTTTGTTTCTTATGATTATCTTAATTATGTTGTTTGATATAATTTGTATAAGAATGCATATATTTGCACTAAATTTAGCATACTTCTGAGAGAAAAAAGAAATATATATGTATACACACACACACACATATATACATATATATATATATATACACACTTTGTAAGCCATCGACAGCATAGGAGGCAAGGAAGAAAATGTTTCACAGTTTAGGGAGATGGGTGAATACAATCAAGACATATTGTTTTAAATAAGTATTTTATTAAAACATAATAAGCGTGCAAAAAAGAGCATACACCATAAGTGTACAGCTTCATGAAAATTCACCAAGTCCTTGTAAATACCATTCAGGTCAAGAGCTAAAGCCTTGACAGCACCTCAGAATCACCCCCTCATATCCTATCCAATCATTACCTGTATGCTTGTTCTTTAAGTTAAATATCATCTTGATTTCTAACACCACAAATGAGTTTTGCCTGCTGGTGAACTTTATATCAATAAAATCATAAATGTGTATGGTTCTGTTTCTTTCACTTGACATTTTATTTGAACAGACTACAATTATTGATTTATTCAGCTGGATGTTAATGGACATAGCTTCTAGGTATTGAATACACTGCATCTTACACTTTTCACAAGTTTTCTGGTGAACATAGGTATGCGTTACTGCAAACACAGCTGACAAACTTATTAAAGAAAACATCAGATAAGGACTTGGAAAATAAGAATAAACTCCAAATGGTGTTGGAAGGAGAATGCTGAGGGAAATAAAAGCACAGGCATTGATGAATACACCTTATGTTTGCCAGGAACTTAAATTTTTTAAATGTTCAGTTCCAATTCTTATGATCCAACACTGTAATTCAAAGGAGTGTGGATTGTCATCCAGGAGCAAAATGTCAGTCTATGAAAATTAAATGAATTGAACTTTGAAGTCTCCTGTGAATAAAATACGCTTTGGAGAACATGAAATTTTAGAAGAAAGGGTCTTTGCTTACATGCATATAGTGATACCCTTTTAAGAAGTTTAAAGATAAAAATCACAACAAATATTTCCTATGACCAGATATTTGCTTTCATTTGGAGGATTCCCCATTGACTGAAAAATTTAGTCCCCATTGACTTCAGGCTGACTAAGAGAACTTCTCAGACAACTCTAATTAAATGTTATGAGAAGGATTGTCCTTTCCTTTAAGCAAGAATTTAGTGATACATGTTCGTATCTGCTTGGTTTTTATCCCATACACAATAGGATTCATTGTGGGAGGCATGAGTAGATAGAGATTAGCCATAATAATATGTACGTGTGGAGGAATGGAGCGTCCCCCAAAACGGTGTGTAAAGAAGGTGAAGAAGGCTGGGACATAGGTAATGACGATGGCAAAGATGTGTGCAGTGCAGGTGCTGAAGGCCTTCTGCCGAGCCTCTGCTGAGGACAGGCTGACCACTGCCCGGAGGATCATGGTGTAGGAGACTGTGATGCACAGGATGTCAAAGCCCCCAATCAAGAGGGCAACCATCAAACCATAGATGGCATTGACCTTAACGTTGCCACAGGATATCTTGGCCACAGACATGTGGTCACAGTAGGTATGTGGTATGACATTGCCCCTGCAGTATGGCAGGCGTTTGGTGAGGAAAGTGAAAGGGATAACAAGCATTACACCTCTAAGAAAAGTGAGGAGCCCAGCCTTTACAATGACTGAATTAGTGAGAATAGTAGCATAGCGCAAGGGGTAGCAGATGGCCACAAAGCGGTCCAGGGCCATGAGCATGAGCACCCCAGACTCCATCCCTGTGAAGGTGTGCACAAAGAACATCTGGGCCAGGCAGGCCTTAAAATCAATCTCCTTGAGATTGAACCACAATATGCAGAGAGTGTTGGGAAGAGTGCTGGTGCACATGAGAACATCTGTGAAGGAAAGAAGGGTTAGGAAGATGTACATTGGTCTGTGTAAGTCTTCTTCAGAGTAGATGAGACACATAAGGCCAAAGTTCCCTGTGATTGCAATGCTATACATGGTACACAGAGGGAAGGAGACCCACAAATGCACTTCTTCCAATCCAGGGATGCCATTTAGGATGAATGAGACTGGAGTAAGGCTAGTGCCATTCAGAAATGACATACTGGCTGTTGGAAGCTCATGATACACCAGTTATAGAATTGCTCTGTAGGCAGAAAAAGTAAGATCAGAGATGAGCTGACAAGTAAGATTTTCTTTATCATAGTTGACAATTTGTCGTTCTTGTAGATCAATCACATGTACATTCTCTTATGCTGAATATGTGATATTACACTCTCATTATGTGATGTTACACTCTGATTCTTCCTCAGTGATCAATGCAAAGAATTAGAGGAAAACAATAGAATGGAAAAGACTAGAGATCTCTTTAAGAAAATTAGAGACACAAGAGATTATTTCATGCAACAATGGGCACAATAAAGGACAGAAATAGTATGGACCTAACAGAAGCAGAAGATATTAAGAACAGATGGCAAGAATACACAGAAGAACTACATAAAAAATATCTTCATGACACATATAACCATGATGGTGTGATCACTCACCTAGTGATCACTCACCTAGAGCCAGACATCCTGGAATGTGAAGTCAGGCGGGCCTTAGAAAGCATCACTACGAAGAAAGCTAGTGGAGGTGATGGAATTCCAGCTGAGCTATTTCAAATCCTAAAAGATGATGCTGTGAAAGTGCTGCAATCAATACGCCAGGAAATTTGGAATACTCAGCAATGGCCACAGGACTGGAAAAGGTCAGTTTTCATTCCAATCCCAAAGAAAGACAATGCCAAAGAATCCTCAAACTGCCGCACAATTGCACTCATCTCACACGCTAGTAAAGTAATGCTCAAAATTCTCCAAGCCAGGTTTCAACAGTACGTGAACCGTGAACTTCCAGATGTTCAAGCTGGATTTAAAAAAGGCAGAGGAACCAGAGATCAAATTACCAACATCCACTGGATCATCGAAAAAGCAAGAGAGTTCCAGAAAAACATCTGCTTTATTGACTATGCCAAAGCCTTTGACTGTGTGGATCACAACACCTGTGGAAAATTCTGAAAGAGATAAGAATACCAGACCACCTGACCTGCCTCCTGAGAAATCTGTATGCAGGTCAAGAAGCAACAGTTAGAACTGGATATGGAACAACAGACTGGTTCTAAATCGGGAAAGGATTGCATATTGTCACCCTGCTTATTTAACTTATATGCAGAGTACATAATGTAAAATGCCAGGCTGGATGAAGTACATGCTGGAATCAAGATTGCCAGGACAAAAACCACTACAATATTGTAAAGTAATTAGCCTCCAACTAAAACATAAATAAGTAAATAAATAAAAAAGAAAGAAAAAAAAAGATTGCCTGGAGAAATATCAATACCTAAGATATGTAGATGACACCACCCTTATGGCAGAAGACGAAGAAGAACTAAAGAGTCTCTCGATGAAAGTGAAAGAGGAGAGTGAAAAAGTTGGCTTAAAGCTCAACATTCAGAAAACTGAGATCATGGCATCCAGATTGACGCTGAAGCTGAAACTCCAATACTTCGCCACCTGATGCGAAGAACTGACTCATTGGAAAAGACCCTGATGCTGGGAAAGATTGAAGGTGGGAGGAGAAGGGGATGACAGAAGATGAAATGGTTGGATGGCATCATTGACTCGATGGACATGAGTTTGAGTAAGCTATGGGAGTTGGTGATGGACAGGAAAGCCTGGCATGCTGCAGTCCATGGGGTTGGAAAGAGATGGACACAACTTAGTGACTGAACTGAGCTGAACTGAACACTCTCATTGGATCATGCCTTAAGCATTAGACATTGACCAGATGAACAGATGGAATCTAGTTGATGTGCTGGATCTGGATGTGCCTATTTAAAAAGATTATATAGTTCATTCTCTAGGCTGAAATTGATCTCCAACTAAACAATAGGATGATCAAGGATTAATTAAATATTTTCTGTGTTGCAACTGGTCATCATCTTAATCAAAGATGCCTATTCCATTCTGAAATCTCATCACTCTTCAATGGCACTTGTGGGCTCCATTTTAAAAGTCAACCAGTCTAATCTAGTGGGGCATACTGACAATGCTATTAACTAGTTTTATCTCAAATCCCCTGCTTTGGGTTCTTAGGAAATCTAAATGCAGAAAACTGTAAATCATCCCCTGTGCCAAAAGCGTTCTTTAAGCAAAATTATAGAATGATCTTACAGGTAAAAAATAATAATAATGCTCTTTCTAAACATCAAAGGGCCACCCATTAATTTCTTGAGTCAATACCAAAACAAATAGAGAGTGAAGAATCACTGGAAGCACAATAACTATGGGAAATTAATATTATTTTTCTAGGATTATAATCTCTTCTAATGGACTGCATAGCCTAATTCAATAAGAACTGAGGATCCATCACTTTAAACTAACACAATTGGCATTTCCTTTAGAACATATTTGGAGAAGGGAATGGCTACCCACTCCAGTACTCTTGCATGGAGAATCCCCATGGACAGAGGAGCCTGGTGGACTGCAGTCCACAGGAATGCGAAGAGTCAGGCATGACTGAGTGACTTTCACTTTTGCTTTACAACATAGTACTGTATTTCCTATCCTGATCACCACCTCAGAGAATTATGAATCAATATCTCTCAGTCTATGCTATCTCCAAAACTAAATTTTTGTAGTATAAAGGAGATTCTCAATACATTTTTCAAATCCATAGGGGAAAAAAGCTGTGGGAAAAATAAGGACTGACAAATGTTTCCGAGTAGTAAGAAGGAAAATATTTGTTGTGATAGTGTATTGTGAAAAAATAAGAACACATTCATGACCATAAAATGTACGCAAATTGGGTGCACAAGTCTGAAGAAGCAGATTATGTTGGGCTGGAGTGTGTTGACTTAGGGGGGAAAATGTACAAGTAGTTTGATAAGGGAGGAAGTCCAAAAGAGAGGACTTTTGGAGAAAAAAATAATAATCTCTTTGAATAACAATTATCAATATTCAGATTTATAGTATTTCCTATGTATATAAGAGGTAACTCACCTGCCACTTCAGCGGCATACCTGTTGAAAATTTAAGGTTGGGAAAAATTGGTTCTCCTTTCCTCATATGTGTCTTTTACAAAAATTTTATATCCTTAGTTTTTAAAAGACAAAGTCTGAGTAGATGAAATCTAGGGCCCCTTCAAATTGAGAAACAATTCAAATATCATAAGTGTGATGTGAAATTGAGGCAATTCTCTAAAATGAAAAATAGATGAGAAACAGAGAACATATGAAATAAGGCCATCATTTCTCTTTTCCTTTTTCCCCCAATTGTGTAAATTATTTTTTTCACAGAAATGCTGTTTTTAGTTTTCACAGCCAGTGGGATGTATCACTTCTCTAGAATACTCCTCACAAGAATTATTCAGTGTGAACCACAAGATTTAAATATAAAAACATATTTTATCCAACATGAAAATGGAGCATACAAACCAGTATGCAGAAGCAGACTTACAATACAGTCCATCATGCCCTTTCAAAACTTAGGAGAATAATCCTATTTGACAACTCGCTTCTTTCTCCTAAACTCTCATTATCATAATCAGTACCCACACCTTTAAAAAGCAAAATGCACCCTCAATTCAGAAATCTTCTTACCCTGAAAGCTGCTGGAATTCTTCAAGAAATTGAAGACATATCTACAAATGAAGTCATCTTCATGCCTACATGATGGACTGGGCTTGCAGGAGAAATGTAAGACCTGTATCGAGACCATGAGGAGGTAGATGGAGAAGGGAATATTTCTATTTTCTGTTTGGTGAATGTGGTATGTGTATATGATATCTGAAGTTGAAGAGCTTGAAAAACTTGTTACTATCTTGTTCTACTATAGTCTCAGACAAAAAGTTATTTTCCATGTACATGTATTTAATTTATCTATTAAAAAAAAGCTTAGGAATCAGATATACCTGGGTCCTAAGGTCCTTGGCTCAGCAACTGGGAATTGCTTTAGGAATTATTTTGTCTCAAATTGTAGTCTAGGACTCCTGGTATAATTTTTTATAAGTACAACAGAGAATATGTAGCTCTGAGACCTTTTAAACTTTCAGAATTAAATCCTTTGGGGAGACTGATCTGTTCACATTTTTCAAATCTTAGCACAAAATCATACTGAAAAAATATTTTTGAAGGATAATTAAATAATGTTGGTATATAAGCAACTGAGTTTTATATGTGATCTTGTATATGTTAGTGTCCCTAATAAAGGTATTTATTAAATAATTTTGTGTAGCTTATTTTGGATTATCTAGATATATACCATCTCACTGTAAATGAAGAATATTTTGCTTCTCCCTTTGTTTTATTTTTGTGTTTTGTTTTCCTTTTTGGCCTTTCTTCACTGGCTAGGATATCCCTCTTGCACAATGTCGATTGATATGAATATTTTTGTTTCTTTATCGTGACTAAGTATAGTAAAACCCACTACAGGTAGAGAAACCTCATTCTACAGTCACATGAAAGACATGGACTTACATTCCAGTGCAGAAGCACATCTGTGCAGTAATAAAAGTTGATCATATGCTGTTGAGTTTGCTAGCATTTTGTTGAGACTTTTTTTTTATATTCTTCAAGAATATTTGACCGCAGTTTACCTTATTGCAGTCTTTATCTGGCTTTGGTATCTGTATGATAATGGCCTCATGAAATGAGTTTGGGAGTGTTCAAGTGATGATGTAGTAAGTTTAATTTTTTTTTTCTGTTGCAGGATTGCTCAGGTATTTTTTCTTATAATAAATATTCAAAGTTATAGTATTATGAACTTACATCTATTGGGGTGATCATATGACTAGTCTCCATCTTATTGAACACATTAATGTATAATGATTAGCTTTTTCTTTTTGCATTAAAATATGGTTGATATATAGTATATTAGTTTCATAGAAAAAATAGAAGCATGCTCAGTTGTATCTGACTCAGTGACCTGATGGACTGTAGCATGCCAGGCTCCTCTGTCCATGGCATTTCCCAGGCAAGAATACTGGAGTTGGTTGCCATTTCCTTCTCTAGGAAATTGTCCCAACCCAGAGATTGAACCCACATCTCCTGTGTCTCCTGCATTAGCAGGCTGATTCTTTACCATTGAGCCAACTGGGAAGCCCATATTAGCTTCAGGTGTACAGTATATTGATTAAATAGTTTTTTAGAATATACTCAAGGTTATTAAAATTTGGACTCTATTTCCTGGGCTACAAAATACATCTTTGTGCATTATTTTTTTTATACATTAGTTTGGACTTCTTAATCCCTACCCCTATCTTGCCCTTCCCTCCCACCCCACCTCTTTTGTCATGAGAGCCAATAGTTTCTTCTCTATATCTGTGAGTCTGTTTCTGTTATGCTGTATTTATTCTTTTTTTTTTATTTCTTAGATTCCACATAAAAGTGATAACATACAGTGGTTCATCTTTCTTTGTCTGAGTTATTAAGTACAGTACCCTCCAGATCCACCCATGTTATGGCAAAAAGCAAAAAAGCAAAATCTCATTTTTGATGGCTGAGTAATAGTCTATACACCTCACACTTTATTTATGCATTTATCTGTTGATGGACATTTGGATATTCCACATATTTAATACATTTAATTATACACACACACACACACACACACACATATACAAAATAAACTCTTTCAGAGAAACAATTTGCAACACTTCCAAACTTGTTTAATGAACGCACAGAGCTTCAATATTAAAACCTTAACAACTTATTATAAGGAAGAGAATTAGAGACCAATGTACCTTATGAACGCAGATGTAAAAATCTCAAATGAAATGCTAATATTAAAAACTGAACCTTGCAATACATGAAAATGAAAGTTACACATAGCACATTGGAGTTTATCCCAGAAATAAGAGACGTAATTAACGTTTGAACATTAATCAATGTTGTTCTTGATATTACAGAGTGAAAGTAAAAACCCATTATCTTTAGATTAATTATATCATTTAAAATTTGAAACATTACTTTGAGATATATACTATTATTATAATGATATAGAGATTAAAATGGTTTGATACCAATAGGAGTTTATAGGTGATAATGAACAACATAATTCATATAAATGAAATAGAAGGATTTAAGTTCAGGAGGGCTTCCCCGTGGCTCAGAGGTAAAGAATCCACCTGTGATGCAGAAGACGCAGGAGACCCATGTTTGATCCCTGGGTTGGAAAGATCCCCTGGAGGAGGACATGGCAACCCACTTCAGTATTCTTGCCTGGAGAATCCCTTGGACAGAAGATCCTGGCAGGCTACAGTCCAAGGGTCTCAAGGAGTCAGACACAGCTGAAACAACAAAGCACGCACATCAATCACCAAAGACTTATTCACAACTGCATTGCACTGAATTTTACACATCAGCTTTCTGCCTGCTATTGTGTCATAACTAATATGATCCTTACTATCATTCCTACAAAAATCACCTTATATGTACTTTATATCAGGGAACTTTTTCCTAACAGGATCTTAGGAGAACCTTTTGAAAGTTTTTGATGTTTGTCAAGTAGTAGTTTGGACTAAGCTTAACTCAGAGAGGCTTTCTCAAAGGAAGGAATAGAATATTAATATAAATTTTTGACCTTTTCATATTCATTTAATCTCATTTACCTAATATTAAATATTTTCAGTTATATGACAAGAAAAACCAAAGAACTTTCTAATTTCCTCTTATCAGTTAGACCTCTTGTCTGTTTCTTCACTTCTATGTGCCCAGCCATGTCGTGCTATGACTATGTCGCTTCAGTCATGTCTGACTCTGTACGACCCCATGGACTGTAGACTGTAGCCTGCCAGCCTCCTCTGACCATGGGACTCTCAAGGCAAGAACACTGTAGTGTGTTGCCATGCCCTCTTTCAGGGGATCTTCCCAACCCAGGAATCAAAATTCCATCACTTAAGTCTCCTGCATTGGCAGGTGGGTTCTTTACCACTAGCACCACCTGGGAAGCCCCCTTCACTTCCGTATTCACTTATAAACATAGAAGAATTACCTTTACTAGACATCTTGGCACACACTATCATACCCAGCCAACTGTTGTACAAACTATAAATCACATGTGGATAAACAGGCTTCATTTAACATTTCATGCATAAGCATTATTTATGTAATAAGCATATAATATGATAAAATACATGCATAATATTTATAAGCACGTATACTTGCTTAATATAGTTTTAACCAGAAAAAGCAAAAAAGACTTTAAGCAGATATGTTTTCATTCAAGATCTTCTTCCTTGAGGAATTACTTTGCAGAGCTTAGGAACTGGAGTATATGTGCCATCTGCTAGATTATTATTTATTTTATTTAAATACTGCTTTACCTAATGCAATCAATATTGTAACTCAGCATATGTCAAAGGAAGGTTTGCTTCTAGAGTTTTCATGTATCATAGTTATCTGTTCTGGAATGAAGCCATGCTTCACGAGATCTCTAATAACTGAAAACTTTCACTCTGGCCAGAAGATCTGTGGTGAGAGGTTTTTGTTTTTTAACGTGTTTTAGAAAGTGAACTTTTTCACTGCCAACCAAAAGTCTCAATTTATGTGTGTCTGCCCCCCATCACTTCCTGTTCTAGAAGAAAGGTATACTGTTGTGCCAGATTACTTCCTGTTTTCACCCTCCATTAGCTTGCACTTACTTCTACAAACCCCAGGGATGATATTAAATTGTGGTCATGATGTACTCTGCTACATGTACCTAGAAATTCCTTCACTGTTGGGAGAATTTCAGTCTTCTGTGATTCCTTAGATTTGATTAAGATCTACTAAATGAAATTGAAACTTTAAAGAATGTTGTAGTGAGGTAGAGAGAAGCAGGAATGAAACGAAAGCATTTAAAGAGGGCAAGAGGAGAAGGGAGTGATAGAGGATAAGATGGTTGGATGGCATGACTGACTCATTGGACATCAGTTTGAGCAAGCTCTAGGAGATGGTGAAGGACAGGGAAGCCTGGAGTGGTGCATGCAGACCATGGGGTCTCAAAGAGTTGGACACAACTTGAGAACTGAACAAGACTGTAGTGTTTCAAATGAACATACAACCTTAGTATATAAAATAAATTTTAACAAGTCTTTACCACATAAAATTCTGAAATTATTCACTCAATATTTTTGAGAAAGCTTTGAACCCCCTAAGTGCCATGTAGATAAAGCTATAACCAAAGTTATGAAGCTGGAATTGAATCACTCTAGGAAGTCAGATATATTAATAAATCCAGGTTTATAATTCAATGAATATCAGGTACAGTCCATATGTCTCACCAGAGAAAAGTTGTTAAAATTTAAAGGTAGTTATTGAGATTTTCCCCTCTACTCAAATATTTTCTAAATGTAGATCTAGTTTCAACAAAGCTAAATTTACCTCCTTTCTCATTAGAGACCTGTGGGAACAGTTCTCTGGGAACTGACAAACAAATTTTCTCCTTTTGCTTGGAAAATCCCTAGGGAAGTGTTTTATAGAGGCTTTCTAAACTAATGAAGCACAATATTACTGAGCAAATTTTAAATAGAGATTTAGAAACATCTGGCAAGCATCACCCAAACTCAGGGTGAGTTTGGGTGACTCAAGGAAAAATACATAAGAAGCATAGATATTGCTAAGTAGGGGGGATTTGAATCAGAGGGTAGGCAAATAAGGAAGACTAAATTATCTCTTTATATTTGAAGCTAAAGGGATTTGCAAATAATCATGAAGAGAAAGCAAAATGTGGGGAGAAATAAAAATAATTTAGGTACTGGCGTAAGAAGACTGCATGATGCTAATATAACAAGGACCAAAGAGATAATTTTACAGGTAAGCACATTTCTGTACAATAATAGGAAAACTCCTCTGTTCTCCATAAATGTAAGAATGTTACTGAGAAAGTTGGAAGTCTTTGCCAAAAAAATTAATTAGTGCAAGAGTTGGAAGGAATTCCAGCGACCATCTATCCCAATTTCCTGACAATGACATTCATGAACCGTCTAATTTTCCTTTTGATTGAATACATCTGATGACAGTTATCCTGTTATCTAACTAAAATGTATGAACTAAAATGCATGAATGAACAATATTACCAAACTCAAGTCTACTTTCTTATAACTTTTCCTATTCAACATATATATGTCTTTTTTCCGTGTGCTCAGTCGCTCAGTTGTGTCCGACTCTTTGTGATCTCATGGACTATAGCCCAGCAGGCTCCTCTGTCCGTGGAATTTTCCAGGCAAGAAAACTGGAGTGAATTGCCATTTCCTACTCCAGAGGATCTTCCAACCCAGGGATCAAACCCGGGTCTCTTGCATCTTCTGCAGGCGGATTCTTTACCACTGCGCTTCCTGGAAAGTCCATGTATGCCCTTAGGGTGTGTAAGCATACTACACAAGGCATTTATTAGCAAGGGTCTGGGGGTTGCAACTTTAAACTGTGAAGTAAGGAAAAGCTTTAGATTGGCATTGACAGTAACCAAAGATCTGGAACCATGAAGGGTATATGCTGATATTGCCTGAGGAATAACTTAGCAAGCAATGAAAATGAAAACTGGAAATGCCCCGGATTGTGCACATTTGTTGAACTTGAGAAACATCCAGTAAGTAAGTATGGCTGGATTGAAGGAATACAAGTAATGAGAGACATACTCAGAGATTTAAAGGGATCCTCATTGTGTAGGATTTTGTAAATAAAATAAGGATGTTGGCTTTTGATCTGAGATGTAGAGATGGACTTCCCTGGTGGCTGAGACGGGTCTTGCTGAAGGATCCTCTTTAAGGGATCCCTTGGACAGGTTCACTTTCACTTACATTTGCTTTTATCTTTTTTTATGTATTGATATAATTTATGCAATATTATTTAAAATTTCTTCCACTGATTATAAAGATAAAGATTTAAAAAAGACACATACTTACATAGAAACCCCTAGACAAAATCTCAAAGAGAGAGCCAGAGAAAAAGAGAAAATGATAGCGATCAAAATTAGAACTTTTAATATCTATTATATGGGGGAGATTAAAATATAATAGAACATATACATAACAATTCTTAATGAAAGAAAACATATAATAGATAGCTTATTTAATGAGTGAATCAATTTTATTATCTAATACAAACTTAAGCAAGAGCTTTTAAAAACAAAGCAAAAATTTTTTTGCAAAAAAGTTTTAAATGATTATGAAGTCTTATGATTTTAATCAAAAGCTTTCAGGCTGTATCCATGTCTCAGGGCACAGAAGACTAAGAAGAAGAAGTGGAAAGCTAACTAAATTGATTAATAAATATTTTACCCTATTAAACATTATTCTTCATATTTATTAAAGGCTAAAAATAATAAATACAAAAATTTAAGTATGATTATTTATACATATATATTTCTTCTTTATCTACTCAGAGATTTAAGAGAATCAATAGGATCCACAAGAACTATTAATAATTATAGCTTAAAATGTCACTGATTAAATGTCAAAAGAAAATCTTTCATGTTTATCAAGAGGAAACAATTAGATGTTTAAGGGAAAATGCATATGGCTATGCATTGTACATTGCAATTTATTATACAATTTTAAGCCTGCCAAATTTTTGTCCCTGATTATTCCAACTTGGAATATCCAGGCTTGTAGAGAGATTATGCTCACCTCATAATATATGTGTGCAATAAGTAAATTCTCACACTATTTAAATGACTAGAATCCAGTGGACATACCTGGAAGGAGTTTTTGGAAGAAGGGAAATTATATGAGAAGTTTGTAGAATTGGTGTTATTAAAATAGGGTCTGTTATCAGGAAACTGATCAATGGGACAGAATCAAGTACTAGTAAACGATCTGGAAATATGACTGGGAACATACAGAAAGAGGTTACAGTATGAAAGTAAGAAAGACCAGGTCTTCGCTATGCTTGCACTATGCATTCTTTTGATTCGGTAACAGACTCAAGACCCCTCAGCAAGATCAAACACCACAGTCTGGGTGTAAAAAGCTAATTTTCACTGAAATGTATTATGTTGTGAAAAGTATTCATTCGTCTTTTGTCTCTGACTGAAAACAATCTACTACTGTCTCTTGTACAGGACATATTCATTAGAACCAAAAGTAACATGCTTTGCCATTGACCATCATGCATAGAGTCAACAGCTCCAGCCTGACACCTAAATACTTCATCCTCAATGGGATTCCTGGGCTAGAAGCTGCACACATTTGGATCTCCTTGCCATTCTGCTTCACGTACATCATCGCTGTCGTGGGGAATTGTGGGCTCATGTACATCATCAGCCATGAGGAAGCCCTGCATCTGCCCATGTAATACTTCCTAGCCTTACTGTCCCTTATAGATATTAGTGGGTTCACTTCATTTGTTCCCAATATGTTGTGTATCTTTCAGCTCAGCCTCAAAGAGATTGACATTAATGCCTGCTTTGTGCAGATGTTTTTCATCCATATGCTGACAGGCATGGAGTCTGGTGTGCTCATGTTTATGGCTCTGGATCGCCATGTGGCCATTTGCTACTCTCTATGCTATTCTACCATCCTCACCAACACCACAATTACCAAGGTTGGCCTTGTTATCTTGACTCAAAGTGTGCTGATGGTGATACCGTTCACTTTCCTGATCAAGCATCTTCCTTATTGCAGGGCAAACCTTGTTCAACACACCTATTGTGACCATATGTCTCTGGCCAAATTATCCTGTGGCAATATGAAGATTAATGCCATCTATGATCTCATAACTGCCATATTGAATGGAGGGTCTGATATCATCTGTATTTCCCTGTCTTACACCATGATTGTCCATGTTGTAGTAAATCTGTCCTCTGCAGATACTCATCACAAAGCCTTCAGTACCTGTACATTACACATATGCGCTATTGTCATCACCTATGTCCCAGCCTTCTTCAATTTCTTTACTCACTGCTTTGGGGAATGCAACATACCTCACCATGTCCACATTTTAATAGCCAGTCTCTACCTATTGCTGCCTCCCACCTTGAATCCAGTTGTCTATGGAGTGAAGACCAAGCAGATATGTGAGGAGTGATCAAACTGTTTTCTAGAGAAAAAAGATATTTTGAGTGTGAGATAAATCTATGATATAGAATTCTAGACTTAGCATAACAATAAAGAAAAATATAGAAAGGCAGAGAATAAGTGTAAAATCCATCAGCCATGAGGTCAGAAAAATTACCTGTCAGTATTCTGCTCTAAGATTTATGATAAAAAATCACAAAATTTTTACTCTGAGACCTAAATTTTATAGAAAAAATTGACAGGAAATAATTATATTCCCACAGGCTCTAACTTTATTTAGACTTTCTGGAATGGGCACAGAATGAAGCATATAAAGAAACAGAGAAATTAGTGATATTGATTAAGAGTATATTCTTCTATGTGTGTGTTTGTGTGTGTTCAGTCATGTCCAACTCTGTGATCCCATGGACTGCAGCCTGCCAGTTTCCTTTATCCATGGAATTTTCCAGGCAAGAGTACTTGAGTGGGTTGCCATTTCCTCCTCCAAGGGATCTTCCTGAATCAAGAATTGAACCCAAGACGCTTGAGTCTTTTACATTGGCAGAAGGACTCTTGCATTGGTTGGCAGATTCTTTACCACTGGGCCACCTGGGGAGCCCCATATTCTTCTATAGCCTGCTAATATGAAGAACATATTTTAATATCATATTGGTGGTTTAGTCCCTAAGTTGTGTCCAACTCTTGTGATCCCATGAAGTGTAGCCTTTCAGGCTCCTCTGTCCATGGGATTCTCTAGGCAAGAATACTGGAGTGGGTTGCCATTTCCTTCTACAAGGGATCTTCCTGACCCAGGAATTGAACCCAGGTCTCCTGCATTCCAGGCAGATTCTTTACTGACTGAGCTACAAGGGAAGCCCCATGTATATTAACATAGTCAAATGATTATAAAATATGTTTACCACTTGACATATTTTTGCAAGATAATTTTCCTGCTTTGAAGCAAAACCTGAATTTTAAAAATATATTATCAATACAAAAGTGCTTCTCTGTAATGCTACTTGTAAGCTTATAATCAGTAAAGTTGTTCTCTCTTGAAATTGTGTTTTTGGATTTGGAAATTTTTACTCATAAAGTATTCTCTTTTAAACCATACCAAAACATAGCGCTTTTCCCTACTGTCAGTTTTAAACATATATATTTTATCATGTATTATAATGATGCTTTATATAAAATATGAAAACATTTATTTCAAAACTATAGCATAATTTTCCAGGCAAGAATACTGGAATGAGGTGCCATTTTGTACTCACGGGGATCTTTCTGACCCAGGGGTCAGACCCACATCTCCTGTGTCTCCTGCATTGACAGCTGGATTCTTTACCGCTAGCACCATTTGGGAAGTCCTTCTCATTTGACAGATGAGGAATATGAGAAATACAAACAGCCAGCTGATGAATCTCGGAATACTTAAATTTAAATACCGTAATGTGACTAGGCGTATGCTGTGGGAAAAGTGTGTGGGAGGCAACAGCCACAATAAAGGCAGAGCAGAACACAAAAACCTGGAAAAATAAAACGTAATGCATAAAAACTTTGATTCACTCAAGTAACAATCTCCAATTAATTTCATATCATCTTCCCCATTACAAAATCAAAGATGAGTTTCACAGAAAGAAATGAGCAACAACAACATAATTGGGAAAACTAAGACTCACCACTGAATTAGAGCCAGAAGGCCAAAATCATTGACAAATTCTTAGACAATTATGAAGCAGATAGTGACAGGAGAAAATTCTACTCAGTGTTCATGGGAGGGGGTAGTTAGAGATGGAGGGGGAAGAAGGAGAGATGAGGACAAGGTAAAAAGGTGGATGGAATTTCAAATTCCATCTCCTGTCTGGAGACCAAGTTGTGAGGCAGACCTCAGTGGCTTTGGTGCAAATGGTCCAATCTTTTCACATCAACCTCACACAATTTGATTAGATCTAGAATCAAGGTATTGGGTACAAGCAACTCCCAGTCATATTTCAATTTAGTTAAGTCACATTTCCTGTTCATCTATGGAATATTATTACCAAGGGAAAGTTAGGGGAATGAAATTGCAAGATGATACCAAATGTAGTGAAAGTTATCTTGCTCCTACAGGATCTTGAGAACACTTTAACCAATCACGTGTAACTTGTCACACGTGTAGATGTACAGAGATAAAGAAAATAGAACACTTTCCAGTGGATTCTACATTATATTGAACAAAACAATTCAGAATGTGGTACAAAAATGCATGATCGATGCAAAAAAGCAACTTCAACATGTGTATATCATCATATGTGAAATAGATGACCAGTCCAAGTTCAATGCATGAAACAGGGCACTCAAAGCTGGTGCATGGGACAACCCAGAGGGATGTGATGGGGAGGGAGGTGGAAGAGGGGTTCGGGATGGGGGACACATGTATACCTGTGGCTGATTCATATCAATGTATGGCAAAAACCACCACAATACTGTAATTAGCCTCCAATTAAATTAATTAATGAAAAAAAAGAAAGCAATTTCAAGGCTTGGTTGCCTCACCTTGCGTGAGGATCCAAGCTAGAGGAGAATGACCAGGAGAGGACTGGCAAGTAGATTCTACAGTTCTGCCTAAAGACAAGGGAGATTTCCATTTCTGCTATTTACTGGTGATGATGGATACTTTCAAAGCCTGGATAGAGGCATTTCCCTGTGGGAGTGAAATAGTAAAGGCTCTGCTCAAAGAAACAATACTCAGATTTGGGTAAACTTCCCTGGTTCAGTCCAGAATGATAACAGGAGTAAGCCTGTGTTGCCAATGTGATATCAGAGTTATCTAAATAACTGGAAATAAAGTGTACTTTACATGAATTAAAAGTGTACTTTACATGAATCATAGAAGCCTCAATCAGCTGGAAAGACAGAGATGATGAACCATACTTTAAAGAAGACCATAGCAAAAATCTGTCCAGAGACTAATTTAGCTTAGTATAAAGTGCTGCTAGTTGCACTGCTTAGAATTAGAGTGGCTCCTAGAAACAAGTTCCAACTGAGTTCTTATGAAATTTCCTATATGAAACCCTTTTCCTATTCTGAGCATTTAAGAGTTCAAGCATCTGGTCAGAGGGTAGGGAACTAGACACTGTGAGGTACACACAAACCTGGCAGTGGTTCTGAATGCACTTCATACATTTGCTAATAAGGAAAGCTCCCTGAATGTCCCTCTTCACTGCATTATCCTAGGGACTGGATACCTCTAAAACTTGAAAAGAGGCTCATGTGGAGAATCTTTTCCAGACCTGATGGGTGGAACCTTATCAGATTGTGCTAAAAACTCATTTTTCTGTCATATTAGCAGGAATTAAGCTGTGGGTCCACCACACTTAAGTAAAGTCAACTTCTGAACTGACTGCAGCTCCACAGCCTTCAACAAGTCCTGGAGAAATGGCCATCACACAGGCTCAAAATTTAAAGTCTTGTGAGCCTGGACTAGGACTCAGATTGAAAAATTTTAAAGTATCTTAAATAAGTAGTGTATGGATTATGGCTTTTCAGAGTAAAATCTATTATTGCCTGGAGCATTTTTCTGACCTATGGGTGTTCCCTTGCTTGACTATGGGCCTATCTAATTTTCTTAGAAATATTTGGTACCTGGCTATATCTGTTAGTAATAGATAACTTTGAAAGTTGCTTTTAAAATGACGATGTCTTTTTCTCCCCTTTTTCTGTCTTAACCCACTTGGTCTGCCACTTCCTAGAAGGAAAATATTGATATTTTAAATCAAACTGTCACAAAGTGCAGCCAGAGGGGAAAGCTGAAGTGATTGCTGGATTTGCCGTAGATTCCCCAGACCTTCCATAGGCAGTATCTACCTTCAGGGGGTCCCAATAGTCAGTTTTGATGCAGTGTTAGAGCTCAAGACTTCTTATAACCTTCTTCCTTGAAAATTCTCTTTCCAGGTTTAATTAACCTGGAACTTCAGAATGTCTGGTCCCCTGTCTCAAATTATCTGAAATAATCTCCATTGAAGAAAAGGTGATTACCGGTCCCTTGCAATCCCTTACATTTCACATGAGAAGATGGGCCACCTACCCCTAATGCACAATTGATCCATGTACCAAAAGTAGAAATGACGACAGGTTACACCCGAAAGTCACACCGATTGGATATCACGTAAATGGAACATGGAAGATTTGGCTTCATAAGGCAATCTCTGTACTTTCTAAAAATGAAGACATTAATAACTCCATGATGGTAAGGATAACTTGAGGCCCCTGGCCACTTATATTTTTGTCTGTGATATAGGAAGTGACCCATTGACACAAAGGTAGTTATATTACTGCCTGGAGAGCTGGCAACGTGAAGGGTCCTGCTTATACTGAATATTTTCTAACTCTTTTTTGTGCACAGCTCAGAAAGCCTTACATCTCTACCTAGAAATAGCATACACCTTAAGAAGATGTTGGTAGGATAGTAGGACAAAGTATTCTTGGTATCCTCATCACAACTGATAGAGTGCATGTCAATATATCAATAGATATGATAAACAACCTGTCTACCACAATTGGACAGATTGCCCAAAAAGCATCATGCCCCAACATGTATTTCTAGATTCTTTGGCTCTGGTGGTCCTTGATAACAGAATTTCCTTGGATTTCATTTTGACCAAACACAGAGGGGTATGTGTACTTGCCACAGGCTGTACATACACAAATACCTCAGGAGAAGTTGAAAGCCTAGTGAATAGATTATTTCAAAAGGCCACTTGGTTACAAGATGAATGAAAAGAGGACCCACTCCAAGATTTATTTTCCTGGTTGCTGTCTGGGATGGAAGGGTTTTCTCAGGAATTCTACAAAGATTCATCTTGATCATCATCTTCATTGTAACACTTCTACTAATTTTCAAATGATTGTCTAGGTGCCTTGACAAAGCAGTCAAAAAGGAGTAATGTCTTCCTAATCCAAAATGTTGATGCCAAGCCTAGGACTTGAGAATTCTTTGAAATGAAAGTCTATGATTATCACTTCTCTAATCCTGAAAAATTGACTTTGCCCCCATCCATCAGAAAGTAGCCAGAGCCATCATCACCCCTGTTCCCCTCAGGATGGAGGAGCATCAAAGAAAAGAGGGAATCGAAACTGGGCAGGACCCCAAGGGACCTTCTTGGTGACAAGACCACTCTGTGTTCCCCTGCTTCTTCTTTATAGAAAAAGCTTTAGTCTCCTAGTCCTTCTCCAAATTCCAAAGAGAAAGCACAAGGAATTAACATTAGAGAAGTAAGGGGATGTAGAGGCAAAGTACAAAGTAAAGGCAGTCAGACAAGAAAAGTCAAGAAAAGTAATAAAACTTAAACAATGTTAGCCATAAAGTGTTAGAACTCCCAGTTCCCTTTGGAAGATATAGGTAAAGGTCTCATGTTGTTTTGCAAAAACCAGAGCCCCACCAATGGAGACTGCTCACCACAATCACACAGACACCAGACTGGTTGTAGTCAGAAGACTGTTGATGTTGATTGCTGAAACTTCACCTTGATATATCCTCACTGACCAATCAGAGATTTGTGCAAAACTGATCACACATCTTATGATTCTATTCTTCTGTCTTCGAAAACCCTTCCTTAAAAGACAATGAGGGGTCTGGATCTTTTGAGCATGCCTTCGTGTGTGTGCTAAGTTGTTACAGTAGTATCTGACTCTTTGTGATCCTATGCACTACAACCCGCCAGGCTCTTATGTCCATGAGACTCTCCAGGCAAAAATACTAGAGTGGATTGTCGTGCCCTCCTCCAGGGGATCTTCCAGACCTAGGGATTGAATCTGTGTCTCTTACATCTCCAACACTGACAGGCAAGTTCTTTACTATCTTCCTCTTTTCCTTGCTTGGTTCCCTGCAACAAACGCTATACTTCCCCTCACCACAAGTTGGTGTCAGTAGATTGATTTGCTATGCATCTGGCAAGTGGACTCCAGTTCAGTTTAGTGACAATACTACCTTTGAAAATGGTTGTAAACTATGACAGAAAATGTGTTCATATTTTAGTACTGAAAGTGCCCAGCAAGCAATAAAATCAAAGCTAACACCTCTACTGAGATAAGGAGAAGCATGAATAATCCAAATATCAGAAAAACAACTGACCAAAAGACACTTGAAAAGAATGTTCATAGTCACTACTAATAAAGTTAATTTTAAGTCAAGCTAAAATATTAGAGTATTCTCACAGATTCAGTTGGGGAAAAGAGAGCAAACATATAATAGTACTTTAGAGGGATAGCATACTAATTGTGTAAGGGAGTGAAAGTCCCATATGAAGATGATTTTTTTATGAAGATGATTTTTTCCAACTTTTATCAACATAATTGAACTGTCTATGCCTTTTTATTCTAACAAATTTCAAATCTACTTCTAATAAGTCTAAGAGGGAAAAATAAACAGTACAAACAGATTAGGATATCCATAAAATAATTCTCTTTGATAGCAAAAATTAGAAGCAATTTAAATAGTCAAGAGTAATAAAATGTTTAATTTTGCTTCAACTGTTAGGTGGAAAGTTTAGCTCTAAAATTTCAATTGCAAGGGATATAGAATGACATGAGAAATGTACATTACATTAAATAGGGGGAAAAGTGCAAAACTTCATACAATATGAAGTTTATGCAAAAGAGAATATGATACATAGTAATTCCAAAATTATTGGACAGACAGAAAAAGCAGTTTAAAATGGTTATTGCTCCATTAGAATGACAAGTGATTTTCCAAGTTTTTATTATACTTTTCTACAGTTTCTTTTCAGATTTTTCTACATTAAAAATGTATTTATTTTGCAATAAGAGAAGAAAATTTTAAATGATATTTGTCTCCATCAGTCTTGGTGGTCATATTTCTCACTTGGGAATAAAGCATTAAACTTTAACATGTTTTTGCTTTTGTTGTTTCTTTTTCTATTCAAGTTTCTAAATGCCTATCTAATACCATAAGCCCAAAGTTAATTCTCTTTTCTGAGACATCTAATTGTGGAGAGTCAATCACCTGGGATACCTTGCTGAAGATTCTCCAGGGAAACTAAAATTCCTATGTAAGAAGATGCCAGCCCAGATTTTGAAAAACTCCTAAGGATTCTCAGCCATGAATAAGAATTTGTTTGTGCCTAACACTGAGGTAAGTTTGTGTAATTTTTAAAAATAGCCATTTGAAAAAGATAGAGATACTACTGGATAATAATACAATGGCTAAGAATATGGGCACAATTACCAAAAGACAATATTAGCAAGAAGCAATGTATTTCTCTTTCCCTTTCACTTCTTAAGAGACAATGGTTTTTTGCCTTTATGGGTGGCTAGACTTAACCTCATTTCCACTTTATTCATTTCCTCATAGTGTTTCTAATCCAGGTCCATGAAATGATAGTTTCTCCATGTGGTGACATTTCAGGAGAGGTTTGGGAGAGCCTTTTTTATAAGAAGAGATGGTTCACACAAGATGAAGTCAGCTTAGGAAGCAGAGACCATGAGCCTCTGAAACTTGTATTCCTTTGTATCTCTTCCTTCCGTGGTGGTTTCTATGTAGTCTGGTCAGTAGAAGCAGACACAGTGGTAATTTCTTGAATATTTAGGTGAAAAGGATCTGTACCTTGTGGCTTCACTGCCATGTAATACATGCCATCACACTACAAGTATCTACTTAAGTCTGCTGAATGATGGGTGTGTTTAACACTGACTTTGCTACATGAGAGCTCAGGTTTATGCCACAGCTTAAGCATCATTTTATTTTTTCAAATAAAAGAACAATTTTAACCATTTGAAATCTTCAATTTTACTCAAATATCCCTGAATCTATAAATTTCTTCAAGTATCTTTCAGTCATTTCTACTGCCATACAAGAAATAGCAATCCAAATATATGGTATTGTCTGTTGTACTGATTACCTGTACAGTTATAATGAAATATTGTTTAAATTACAGAAGTATAGGCAATCAATAATCTTCAGAAATTCAAGGGTTTCTTGAGTGTTAGTTTGTATTAAAAATAAAGAATTTATTTTAAGTACAAAGACAGAGAAGCCAAAAGGAAAGAATTCTGTATCTGAATGAATTAAAAAAAATTTTTTTTAAATTTTACCAAAATGTCATAAAACTTATTAATGATTTAGAAATGTAAATACTTTTTTTTTCCTTCTCAAGAACACCTGAATTTTCACAACATGGAAAAGCATGATATTGACATCAGTTTGAATGCCAATCATATTGAATCCTTACTAATTCAAAAATATTATTGAGTTTCTACAGTATGTTATCATTAGCAAGATATCCAGAACAATTTTGCATAGATAACTTGCTTTCCTCATAATCTTCAAGGCAAGAGCCGTAAGAGATAGAGACAATAAAGATAGTAGAAAGTATTCTTCTAACTTTCTAAGCAGAAAGTTTACTGCTGGACATTAAACAAAGTAAGACTCTATTGTTTATTTTTAGATAACATAGTTCAAAGATTCCTTTGCTAGAGCTGGGGAAATAAAAAACCATCCTGATTATCCTAACAAGATGAATGTTTGTGGCTTTCATTGGTATCACTGTACAAACCATTCTCATATTTGGTCTCTAACCCCACCTCTCTCTCCTGTACAGAAAGCAATTGCTGACAAAGAATATAAAATGCCCCCAACATGTCAGGCATTATGTCTGGAGCCAATATCTCCAGCCTGACACCAGGATTCTTTATCTTGAATGGTGTTCCTGGGCTGGAAACCGCACACATCTGGATCTCCCTGCCATTCTGCTTCATGTACGTCATTGCTGTTGTGGGCAACTGTGGACTCCTCTATCTCATTGGCCATGAGGAGACCCTGCATCGCCCCATGTACTACTTTCTGGCCCTGCTCTCCTTCACAGATGTCACGCTGTGCACCACCACGGTACCCAACATGCTGTGCATATTCTGGTTCAACCTTAAGGAGATTGACTTCAGTGGCTGCCTGGCTCAAATGTTTTTTGTCCACATGTTGACTGGGATGGAGTCTGGGGTCCTCATGCTCATGGCGCTGGACCGCTATGTGGCCATCTGCCACCCCTTACGCTATGCCACCATCCTCACCAGTGCGGTCATCGCCAAGGCTGGTCTTGCCACTTTCCTGAGGGGTGTGATGCTCATCTTTCCATTCACTTTCCTTACCAAGCGCCTGCCCTATTGTCGAGGCAACTTCATCCCCCACACGTACTGTGACCACATGTCTGTGGCCAAGGTGTCCTGTGGCAAAGTCAAGGTCAACGCCATCTATGGCCTCTTGGCAGCCCTCCTGATTGGCGGCTTTGATATTGTCTGTATTTCCATGTCTTACACTATGATCTTGCGAGCAGTGGTGAGTCTGTCTTCTGCAGATGCTCGTCACAAAGCCTTCAGTACCTGTACATCTCACATATGTGCTATTGTCATTACATATGTTCCAGCCTTATTCACCATTTTTACTCACCGCTTTGGGGAAAAAAGCATTCCTCCTCATATCCATATCATAATTGCTAATCTCTACTTGATGTTACCTCCTACCCTGAACCCAATTGTATATGGAGTCAAGACCAAGCAGATCCGGGAAGGAGTCATCAAGTTACTTTTTAAGGAGAAAGATATCTTAGCTATGAAATAGATTAAAGCATTAATATTTAAAAGCAAGGAAAGACAAATGATATTTTAGGTGAGATTCTTGAGTGTAAATTTTAAGCCAACTGTTCTCAGTGTTTCAGTGAATATCTGCTATAATATTAACTGACCTTTTTGTAGAACTCATCAGTGGTTAAAATTCAATAAATAAGAAATATGCCTCTGAATTTGAGGACTTTTTCCTAAAAGGACTTCCACAGTAATTTTAAAACTATTTTAAATAATGTGCTGCATAGAGTCCTAATGATTTGTATGTTGAACAAACCTCTAATGGGTTGAACACCATAAAAGAATAAAATATTTACTGATCCTGTGTTGGAGATTCATCTGTTCTTGGGGGAAATCCATAGAAAAAGAAATCTGAGTCTGTTTCATAAGACACTTCACTTGTTCTAATTACTTCATTTACTTCACTGTTCCTTTTATCACATCATTTTGTATTACTGGGTTTAGTTATTTAAACTATCCCATGTCTATGTAAGCTGTAATGAATTTCCCCTATTAAGGAGAATAATATTCATATATTTGAATCAATGTGATCTAGATGAAATCTATGAAGGTAAGCAAGGAAATAAAGTCAGAGAAACTTAGAACAAATAATTTCTTAAGGATAATTCTGGAAGATTTTTGAAGCAGACATGGAATAAGTCTTTGAAATAATTGTGAAGTGGTAGTAGGACATAGATGAAATTCACCAGCAAAATCTATAATCGTGTGGGTTTGGCTGACTTTACAGTTTTGTTTTCTTTAAGTTCAGCTACCACAAAGCTGAAAAATCTAGATTTTTAACTCCAAGGTGAGGTTGATTACTCAAAGCAAGTTTGCATAATAACTAAGTATTCACAAACACTGATTGCCCTTGTTTCTTGTAACAGGCCTTATTACCAAGTGCAAAATATTGAAAGCTAGGAAACTGAACTTGGGTCATTGCTGGGCACTTAAGCCTGAAGATACATTGTATGCTGATTTCCGTTACCTGTATCTGTTTGTACTCTGAGGAAATGCAGTTCTAGATGAAAGTTTTCTGAGTTTTATAAATTTTATTGTCAATACAAACCATGTATCGTGACAGGTAATTGTGAAATGCACATTTTAAATGTACATTTATTGGCTGATTCATGTCAATGTATGGCAAAAACCACTGCAATATTGTAAAGTAATTAGCCCCCAACTAAAATAAATAAATTTATTTTAAAAAATGTACATTTATTAATATTGAAGTGTAACATTGAAAGTAATTAGAAAAGTATTCTATATGTCTGCTAAAAATTTTGAACACTATGATACATAACATAGAGATTTCTGAAGATATATTACACCAAAAATGCTAGTATACTTGCTACTAGATCATCTTGAGTTGATATTTTGATGATATCCAGCAAGCATGGTAGTGTAAATGTAAACAGGAACACAATTTCCCCTGACACTCTAAATATGTATAAAAATACTAGATTGAATATATTTCTGAAATTATAGAGAGGAAAGACTAAAAGCAAAAAAAATATTTTAGAAATAAAAAGGGAAATCACAGAAGCAAAGGAGAGATGAAAATTCAGTACCTATACAAAACTTTTACTCCAATAACTTCAGTATTGATATTCTATTGCTCATGTGTAAAAGTTAGATGAGCATTAATCCTAGAGTCTTAAATCATCATACTGTTCTGGGGAACTAAAATAACTATGCCCATTAGCCCAAAGATAGAGAAAAAATGTTATAACTGTCATAATTTTTGGAAACACTAATGCAACACATATTATTATAGATGGATCAAAAAGACAAAGATTACTGCAGTAAAGACATTTTCTGGCAGTAATCTTTCTCTCTACATTCAATTATTTTCTCTATACAGTGGAGTAATCAGTGTATATCCTGACATTTTATGCAGCTCTCTTAATTCCCCATACCACACAGATAATTCACCGCACCACACTACCTTCAACAGACTGGGGAAAGCTGCAAGTATAGAAAACAATTAAACAACAAGTAAGTATTAAAATGTAGCAAGAAATATACACTAATAATTTAGTCCATAAGTCTTTACTAATAATTACTATAGGTGGGGGTATAGGTAAGATAAATCTTGATTTAAGAAACTTCTCGAATTTATACATTGTACAGTAATAACCATGGTAGAAGAAGAACAATTCCTCCAGAAGAGAGAAGCTGATCAAACTTTGCTAAAAACTAACAGTGGTATAAGAAACTACATATTGTTCTTCCATCCATGTCTAAGCACAACAAGAATAAGAGTGAAAGAAACACATATATGAATGTTCCATGTTTGCTAAAAAACACTCAGAATAGACAAATCTAACTCTGGTTAGAGATGAATAAAAAGGGAAAACAATGCCATCACAGACAATCATTATATTGAGCCTACAATAATGTCCTGATAAAGGAGAGACAAGATATAGCATGTAGGACAATGACAAAATTATTGTAGGTATATAAAATGTTTACTGTTAGATAAAAAAGACTATAGTTTTAAAAAATGGGAATGATTTTATATAATCTATGAAAAGGGAAGGAAAAACATCATAGGACAGAGATACAATGGACGGCCAGATAAGACAGAGAGATAATAAAGTAATGGGATAGTAACAACAATGATAAATGAGAATAAGAAAGTTTAATTAGGAAAGTAAAAAAATTGCAAACATTAAAATCTACGCTTTTAAATTAGTGATTATTAAAAATTAGTATTTAGAAAACACTATAAGCTGTAATAGAAGACAGTAGATAAATATAATGAGGTGATAATGCTGAGGAGAATAAAGGACAGGGAATGAAGGATAAGATAAATATTCCTGGGGATAATGAAGCAGTGATCAGAATTACTGAACACAGACAATATTCAAAGCCATAAAGAAAATAACGGATCTAAAGTTAATATTGGATGCACACATGAAAGTTCAAAGAGTGTGCCACATACAAAGAAAAAGCACTTCAAGAGATTGCAGTAGACAGTCCAAAAATATTAGCACTACAATAATGATTAAAAACAAAATTCAGTTCAGATTCAGGCAGGGAATAGGTTACATGTAAAGAAAACAAAAGAGAAAATAGGTATGGTAAAAGAGAAACAAGAGAAGAGGGAAGAAAGAGTGAGAGGAGGGAAGGGAAATAAATGGGAGGAGGCAGAATTAAAAGGAAATGTAGGTGTATTTTTGCTATTATTATGCAATTATTATTATTATTATTATGTAATTATGTACTATCTTGCAACTCCAAGTTTCAGAAGAGAGTGAGCTCAGTTCTGAGCTTTAAAAATTACAGTGATTGTATTTAAAATTATCCATGTTGTTTTGTGAAGCATTATTTGGATCACTTTATTTCCTAAGTAATTTTGTGATTTGTGAATATACAACAATTATTTATTGTACTCTTGAAGACTTTTTGGTAAACTCCTGTTAATAATACTCCTATGAACATTCTTGTATATTTCTTTTGTATATGTCTTTTGCAGCAAATATTTGTGCATTTCTTTGGTTTACAACCAAAGAGTGGGGTTTCTGGATCATATGGTACTTTTAGCTTAGTTTTTGGTATATACCATCAACTATATTCCAAGGCGGTTGCACTTGTTTAAACTCTTACCCACAGTATGAGAATTCTAGTCACTTTCTATTCTTCCCAGCACTTGATATTGTCAGAACTGTGGTATTTCATTAGCAGAGATATCATTTTACTGACAAAGTTTCATATAGTCAAAGCGATGGTTCTTCCAGAAGTCATGTAAAAAGATGAGAGTTGGACCATAAAGAAAGCTGAGTGATGAAGAATTGACCCTTTCTAACTGTGATGCTGGAGAAGACTCTTGAGAGTCCCTTGGACAGCAAGGAGATCAAACCAGTCCATCCTAAAGGAAATCAAACCTGAATAGTCATTGGAAGGACTGATTTTGAAGCTGAAGCTCCAATACTTTGGTCACCTGATGCAAAGAGCTGACTCACTGGAAAAGACCCTGATGCTGGGAAAGACTGAGGGCAGGAGGAGAAGTGGGTGACAGAGGATGAGATGGTTGGATGGCATCACTGACTCAATGGACATGAGTTTGAGCAAGCCCCAAGAGTTGGTGAAGGACAGGGAAGCCTGGCGTGTTATAGTCCATGGGGTTGCAAAGAGTGGGACATGACTGAGCAACTGAACTGAACTTTCCCAAAACACAATTTTATTAGTAAATATTATGCCCTATCCAACATAATGTTTCATAGCTATATATATGCATGCAGGAGACGTGGGTTCACCTGGTCAGGAAGACCCCCCAGAGTTGGCAATTTGACCTCTGGTTCTTCTGCCTTTTCTAAAACCAGCTTGAACATCTGGAAGTTCAAGGTTCACGTACTGCTGAAGCCTGGCTTGGAGAATTTTGAGAATTACTTTACTAGCGTATGAGATGAGTGCAATTGTGCAGTAGTTTGAGCATTCTTTGGTATTGCCTTTCTCAGGGATTGAAATGAAAACTGACATTTTCCAGTCCTGGGGCCACTGCTGAGTTTTCCAAATTTGCTGACATATTGAGTGCAGCACTTTCACAGCATCATCTTTTAGGATTTGAAATAGCTCAACTGGAATTCCATCACCTCCACTATCTTTGATCACAGTGATGCTTTCTAAGGCCCACTTGGCTTCGCATTCCAGGATGTCTTGCCCTAGGTGAGTGATCACACCATTATGATTATCTAGGTCGTGAAGATCATTTTTGTACAGTTCTTCTGTGTATTCTTGCCACCTCTTCTTAATATCTTCTGCTTCTGTTAGGTCCATACCATTTCTGTCCTTTATTGAGCCCATCTTTGCTTGAAATATTCCCTTGGTATCTCTAATTTTCTTGAAGAGATCTCTAGCCTTTCCATTCTATTATTTTCCTCTATTTCTTTGCACTGATCACTGAGGAAGGCTTTCTTATCTCTCCTTGCTATTCTTTAGAACTCTGCATTATATGGGTATATCTTTCCCTTTCTCCTTTGGTTTTCACTTCTCTTCTTTTCACAGCTATTTGTAAGACCTCCTCAGACAGCCATTTTGCTTTTTTGCATTTCTTTTTCTTGGGGATGGTCTTGATCCCTGTCCTCTGTACAATATCACGAACCTCCGTCCATAGTTCATCAGGTACTCTGTCTATCAGATCTAGTCCCTTAAATCTATTTCTCACTTCCACTATATAATCATAAGGGATTTGATTTAGGTCATACTTGAATGGTCTAGTGGGTTTCTCTACTTTCTTCAATTTCAGTCTGAACTTGGCAATAAGGAGTTCATGATCTGAGCCACAGTCTGCTCCCAGTCTTGTTTTTGCTGACTGTATAGAGCTTCTCCATCTTTGGCTGCAAAGAATATTATCAATCTGATTTTGCTGTTGCCATCTGGTGATGTCCATGTGTAGAGTCTTCTCTTGTGTTGTTGGAAGAGGGTGTTTGCTATGATCAGTGGCGTTCTCTTGGCAAAACTCTATTATCCTTTGCCCTGTTTCATTCTGTACTCCAAGGCCAAATTTGCCTGTTACTCCAGGTGTTTCCTGATTTCCTGCTCTTGCATTCCAGTCCCCTATAATGAAAAGGACATCTCTTTTAGGTGTTAGTTCTAGAAGGTCTTGTAGGTCTTCAAAGAAACGTTGAACTTCAGCTTCTTCAGCGTTACTGGTCGAGGCATAGACTTGGATTATCATGGTATTGAATGGTTTTCTTTGGAAACGAAGAGAGCTCATTCTGTTATTTTTGAGATTGCATCCAAGTACTGCATTTTGGACTCTTTTGTTGACTATGACGGCTACTCCATTTCTTCTAAGGGATTCCTGCCCACAGTAGTAGACATAATGGTCATCCGAGTTAAATTCACCCATTTCAGTCCATTTTAGTTCGCTGATTCCTAGAATGTCGACGTTCACTCTTGCCATCTCCTGTTTGACCACTTCCAATTTGCCTTGATTCATGGACTTAACATTCTAGGTTCCTATGCAATATTGCTCTTTACAGCATCGGACCTTGCTTCTATCACCAGTCACATCCACCACTGGGTGTTGTTTTTGCTTCAGTTCCACCCCTTCATTCTTTTCTCCACTGATCTCCAGTAGCATGTTGGGCACCAACCCACCTGGGTAGTTCATCTTTCAGTGCAATAATTAGGTGCTCACGAAATTTGACTATAATCCAGTGGACACAACAGAAAGGACTTCTTGGATGAAGGGAAATTATATGAATTAAGAAAATCAGTTTTATTAAAACTGAGTCCATCATTTGGAAATTTGTAGATGAGACAAAAGCAAGGGCTAGTGAATGGCCTAGGAGTAGGAACAGATACTTACAGAAAGAGTTAACAGTATAAAGCCAAGCAAGACCATGTCTTTGTTACTATACTTCCACTGTTTGAATTCTTTTGATTTGGTAGCAGACTCAAGACTGTTCAGTAGGATCAAATAGCACAGTCAGGGTACAAAAAGTTGATTTTTCCTCTAAACATACTTTATATTGTGCAAATACTTGTCCATCTTTTGACTCTGACTGAAAAACTACTACCTTCTTTTATAGGACATATTTATTGGTACCAAAAGAGAAATATTTTGCAATTGACCATCATGCATGGAGTCAAAAGCTCCAGCCTGACACCAAGATACTTCATCTTCAATGGGATTCCTGGATTGGAACCTCCACACATCTGGATCTCAATGCCATTCTGACTCATGTACATCACTGCTGTCACGGGGAACTGTGGGCTTATTTATCTTATCTTCCATAAGGAGGCCCTTTGTTGGCCCATGTATTAATTCCTAGCCTTACTGTCCTTTACAAATGCTAGTGGGTGTATTTCATTTGTTCCCAATATGTTGTGTATCTTTTGGCTCAGTCTCAGAGAGATTGACTTTAATGCCTGCTTTGTGCAGATGTTTTTCATCCACATGCTAACAGGCACGGAGTCTGGTATGCTCATGCTTATGACTCTGGATTGCTATATGACCATTTGCTACCCTCTATGCTCTTCTTAGAGAAGGAAATGGCAACCCACTCCAGTATTCTTCCCTGGAAAATCCCATGGACAGAGGAGCCTACAGTCCATGTGGTCACAAAGAGTTGGACACAACTGAGCAACTAACACACACCATGATATTCTTCCATCCTCACCAACACCATAATTACCAAAGTTGGCCTTGTCACCTTGACTCAAAGTGTGTTGCTTATGATACCATTCACTTTCCTGATCAAGTGTCTTCCCTACTGCAAAGGCAACCTCATTCAACACACTTATTGTGAATATATGTCTCTGGCCAAACTATCCTGTGGCAACATCAAGAATAATGCCATCTATGGTCTCATAGCTGCCACGTTGTTTGGAGGGTTTGATATTTTCTGCATTTTTATGTCTCACACCATACTTATCCTTGCTGTAGGAAATCTATCCTCTGTAGATGCTTGTCACAAAGACTTCAGCACCTGTATATCACATACATGTGCTATTGTCATCACCTATGTCCCAGCCTTCTTCATTCATCACTTTGGGGAACACAGCATACTTCACCATATCAATATTTTAATAGCAAACCTCTATCTACTTCTGCCCCCCATCTTGAATCCAATTGTCTATGGTGTGAAGACCAAGCAGATCTGTGAAGGAGTGATCAAACTGTTTTTTAGAGAGATAGACACTTTGAATGTAAGATAAATCTAATACATAGAATCTGGATTTAGCATAATTATAAAGAAATATATAGAAAGGAAGATAACAAGCATAAAACTCAATAACCATGAGGTCAAAAGAAAATACCTGTCAATATTCTCTTATGAGATTTATGAAACAGTCACAAAATTTGTAATCTGAAGACTCTAATTTGATAGAAAAAATAAAATTAAAAAGAAACTGTTGTATTCCCTTGCAGTTTAACTTTAGTTAGACCTTGTGGAATGGATGCACAGAATGAAATAATAGAATATACAACTTGAAGTAAATGCTTGATGATGAATGCACTTTGATCCAAACACCGTGATGGAGTATATAGTAAAGAATAAAGGAGATCTGGCAACCTGGAGAAACTCAAGAGGTTTGAGGAAGGCACCTAAGTGAACTGTCATGTGTGTTACAGGGAAGCAAGAAACACTTTCCTGAATGTGCTGATGTCCAAGGGTCTTTGTCAACCTTTTTCTTCAATATTTATATGACACTTGCATAACTTTAGAGGAATAAAAAACCTTGACTGTTAATTTATTTCTGACATTTTTGTTCCTAGGAAATTATTTGGATGCCTTTGACTGTGTCAGTGTAAATACAAATGAAGTGGGAGTAGATATGATTACTAGAGTTGCTCATAATCTGGAATGTACTCCTTTGAGTTTATTTCAAACAGAATCTTGAAAGGTACACAGGATAATATTTGATGGCTATGTGAGGAAAAGGATTTATAAGTAGAGGAAAGCAGACTTGAAGAAAATCTATGTACTCAGCCAATTAAAGATGCCTGAGCTAACTACTTTCCTTAATTTTAACATTGAAAGAGCAACAATTAATCATCAGGGACAATGAAGAGAAGAGCACCTTATTTAGACATCTGGAAATATGAATAATAAAAGAAATGAAAGAGGAATCATAAATGTGGTATTCAGAAACAGTGATAGTGAATGAGAAGTGAAGAAAATAAGGGCATAATTCAAGGGAAAACTGAAGAAATAGAATGGGATCAGGAAATGGTTACAAACAGAGGAAGAGTTAGCAATATTAGATTAAGATTATGCTCATCATTTGCTAATATGGATAATATATTTTAACATAATGTTATAAGGACAGGGAAGGCTGGTATGCTACAGTCTATGAATGAGGTCATGAAGAGTCAGACATAACTTGGCAACTGAACAACAGCAAATATATGATAAAATAATTGTGAACTATAATGAAAATTCCATGTATTTTTGCAAGAATAATTTTGATGCTTGGAAGAAAAACCTGAATTTTTAAAAAATTTAAAATGAATTTTTAAAAAAATAATTTAAGTGTTTGCATGAAATAAAAATTGTAAACTGATAATCAGAAAATTTTCTCTCTTCTGCACTTCTGTTTTTGGATTTGGTAAATTTTGCCCATAATGTAGTCTCACTTAAATCATATCCACACACTAGGAAACAGATCAAGAAATTTACCTAAACTGACATTTTAAAACATATATATATATACGTATATATATATTATTGAATTTTTACTTCAAAATTATGACATAGCTATTATTATCCTCATTTTATATATGAGGAATACATATATTCCTAGACTATTTAAATCTCAGAATATTAAAATTAAAGTTTAAATACAATAATGTCCATAAGCTTGCATTGTGGGGAGAGTGTATGGGAGGCAACAACAACAACAAAGAGTAAAGCGAGAACATAAATTCCAAAATCTGACAAAATAAACTGCAATACATGAGGTATATGTGAGGCACCGAGCAGGAACTCCCAATTAACTTTATGTTATCTTCCCCATTATTAACACGAAACGGGTTTCACAGAAAATAAATACAACAACAACAATACAATTCTGAATTATGACTTACAACTACATTAGAGCCAGCAGGCTGGAATCTTTGAGGGATCTTTAAATAATTATAAAATAAATGGTGACGAAAGAATATTCTACTCAGTATTTATGAGGAGGAAGAGAGAGAGGAAAGCATAGAAAGAGGAAAAGGAGAGAAAAGGAGAGAAGAAGTAAAGACACGGAAAAACAGGTGGGTGGAATTTCAAATTCCATCTCGTGCCCGAGTAACAAAGTTGTGAGGCTAGGCTCAGCGGGCTTCGTGAAAAAGGCCAAGTCTTCCCACAGTCAACCTCACATAGCTTGATTAGACCTAGAGCCGGTGTATTAGGTACAAAGAACTCCCATGCATATTTCAGTTTAATTAAATCATAATTCCTTTAAAATATGATATATTAATATTTCCAAAGGAAAGGACTTATAAAGAAATTACAAGGGGATGCCAAGGTAGCGAAAGTTATCTTCCTTCTGCAGAATCTCCAGAATCATCTGGCCACTTCTATATGGACACATGTGTAGATGTACAGACATAAAGAAAATAGAACAACAGAACAGTACAACTAGGAGAATACAAAGTTCAGAGAGCATTCCACATGACCTTTTCACAAGACTCTGCCAACAGTATGGTTTTGTGTTTTAATGAGCTGGAAAAGTTAAGCCAAAATTATAACTAGAATCTTTTCTCACTCTTTCCCTGAGTTCTGTCTCTCAGAATCCATGAATAACAAATATACTTCTCTTTGAAATGAAAAACACCCTACACTTACCTTGTCCTTCAAAGTAACTTTAAGCTATTTCCAAAGCAATTTTATAAAATGTTAAAAACTGAACAAGATTGCATAGAGATGGCTTAATTATTTTGCAGGATAATTAAAGATATTGACTTTACCATTTCTATATTTGAGCTCAGAAGTCAAAGGCATCTCAGTCAACAAAAAAGAAGTTTAATATTAGTCTGGTATCTTCCCCCAGTTCCTTTGGAACAATAACTATCTATAGAAATACTAGACAATTGTGCTTATCTATTTACCTTTGGATATTTTATGTTAAATGATCAAAGGCACAGATATTTTTATACAATCAATACTGTCTTCATGCACCCAAACACACGCTAAGCCCCCAGATAGAAATAACACACAAAGAGTTTGTAGGCTACTGTGTATGGGGCTGTGTGCAAGTGGTGCTGAATGTTCTGTGGAGAAAGAGTTGTGTGTATCAGGTGGAGCATTTTGCTAAGCACAGTTCTTGAGAGTAAAATATTGCACCCTAGAGTAGTGATAAGCACTTTGGTTGCACTTAAATCTGGAATTTTGAGACCATAAAAGAGGAAAATCAAGTAAAAGGGAAGAAAGAGAAATAAAAGCATTACAGAAGAAAAGGAAAAGGTGGACAGAGAAAAGGAAATTTTAAGGGAAGTTATCACAACCTGAATATTGTACAAGACATGGTACAATGGGAAAGAACAAATAGTAATGTTTGTAAGCAAAGGGGAGAAAAGGAGACTTGGGGTGGGGGACAATTATTCTTCTCAATCATTACTTAAAGTGTAGGGGCCTCATTTAGACTAAAATTCTTAACTTTTTGTTCTAACTCATTCATCTGAATAAGAAGCTTCAGTTGGGCATCTGATATTAGTGAGTTATAAGTTAAGCCCTGTTCCCTCACACTAGTCAACCTCTCTCTGAATAGACCATACATTCTGATCTATCCACATTGGTGTGGTTAGTGGCCAGCCCCTCCCATTGAAATTTTCATTTGTCTATGCTGCCTGAGGGAGCAAACTCACCTAAATTGAGGGTAAAATATAAACAAGCCCTTTTGACTGAAGATCTAAAGCTTTATTTTCCCCGATGTATGTCATAAAATTGTTATTTTGATGCTAACTTCCTTGCCTGTGACAGAACTTGCTGAACTGGGGTGGAAAAGGCAGAGGTGTTATTGAGTTTACTGTTGTATAATAGTGTTAGAGAATGTTCTAAATTTTGTTCTCTTACATGTAGCTGTCCGGTTATTTTATTCTCTTATTTGTAAACTGTCCATTTAATACTGTCTTTTCTCCATTGTAAGTTTTTGCCTCCTCTGTTGTAGATTAATTGACCATAACTGCATGGATTTATTTCCGGGCTCTCTATTCTGTTTTGATGACAATAGTTTAGCCTGAAGTTCCAGTGTGTGCTCTCTCCAGCTCTGTTCTTTCTCAAGATTGCGGTGGCTATTCAAAGTCTTTTGTGTTCCCACACACATTTTAAAATGATTTGTTCTAGTTCTCTGAAAAAACACTATTGGTAATTTGAGAGGGATTGTATTGAATTTGTAGGTTGCCTTGGATAGTTTTGTCATTTAACAATATTGGTTTTTCCAACTCAAGAGCAAGGTATATCTTTCCATTTCCCTGAATCATCTACAGTTTTCTGTATCAGTATTTTATAGTTCTCAGTATATAAGTATTTCAGCTTTTCTGCAAAATAGCCATACAATTTTAAATTTTCCCCAATATTGTGCTAGAGTTACAGTATCAGGGGAGTTTTGTGATACATGTTCAATGGTTAATTGAGAGAATTTCAACATTTGCTCTGTTTAACAGGAATCTTTACATATTCACCATTGAGAATGACAAAAACCATTTCAATTTGCTTTTCAATCATTCCAGAATTAGTCTTCTTCATAATAAAATAGTACAGGGGAAACTCAGGTAATAAAAAATGTAAGATAAATGCAAAACTATTTTGTCACAATATATACACATATATATAATATGCTCACATGTGTGGGTTTGTGTATTTATTAGCTTATCTAATAAACTCAGGACAAATCATGAAGTAGGAACAAAATATTTCTATTATTCTTATATGATATATTTTATTATCTGCATCTGTCACTTTCAATTTTTGCCTCTCTCTAAACATAAAATATAAAATAAATATTATATATATATATATTTCCATGGAAATATATTATGAACATATATGCAACATAGGTTATATGCATGAATATGTTTCAGTATATTTTTGAAATTTTATGATTACATAGTTAGATCATTATTTTATAAAGCAAGATAAGTGAAAAGCAAATAATTCTTATGATTATCAGAACTCTTTGTTAGAAACCACACCTGGGGAAGACATTTAACTTCAATACTCTTACCAACATCTCTCCTGCTGATAATTATGAATATAAAAGCTGATAAATATAGAAATAATTTTGAAAGTCCCAAAGGAATTTTATTCTAACCAGAGCCCTCTGACATAGCAATGTGGAGCTCCAATCAGCTGTAAACACCCAAGTATGTGGAATCCTCAAAAGACACAGAAATTCTATGTAGAGGTGGAAACTGGTTGTTGAACTCTGACACTCAGAAGTCTCAGTCATGCCCATGAGTCTGGTTTTTGCCCACACTGAGGTGAGTTTCATAGATTCCCAAAGACTTGCACTTTCCCCAAATGTAAAGTTTTGCATACAAGAAATGCAATTTCTTTGAGATGTTGTTGATTAGAAACTCAGCATTTCTTTTTAACTCTAACCAGATAAATGAATGTTTCTCTGGGGACTAAGGAAAGAAACAATAACTGTGAAATATGTTTAAAACTACCTCATGGTTCACTGATGATGGAGACTACAGACAACAGTGGACTTGAAAGGGAGGAAAATAAAAGTTTTTTGCCTTCATTAATAGATATCTATACTCGAAACTGCTTCCAGGAGAATGAATTTTGTGGAAAGTAATTGATGAGTAGACTTGAATCTTAGAAGGTAGTTAGAGGAATTCCTGAGTGGCTTTCCTGTAGATGTTTTCTCATTGTCGTTGTTCAGTCGCTGAGTGGTGCCTGACTCTTTTTGGAATCCCACAGAAGTAGCCTGCCAGGTATTCCACTGTCCATGGTATTCTCCAGGCAAGAATACTGGCGTGGGTTGCCATTTCCATCTCCAGAGGATCTTCCCAACCCAGGGATCGAACCCTTGTCTCCTGCAATGGCAGGTGGATTCTTTACCACTGAGCCACCAGGGAAGCAGAAATCTCATGCAACCCCCGTACCAGGTTTTATAACTGTTATGTGAACAAGTCCAGAAATAGGAATCTGGCTATTTTACAGATAAGTTCTCTCTCTGTAGATAGGTCCTTTACATGAAAACTGATTTTCTATATAACTTTACACATTTATTCTATCTCTTCTCTAAGATAGTAATAAAAGCAAGCTTTTTCTTTCTTCCTCTGTCATCATAAATTAAGCTAGTTATGTCTAGTTAATTCAGTTCTTCGATTTAGGCAACAGATATAGAATGATTAAACATACAGCTTCAAGGTTAAACAAACCTGGATTTGAATCCTGGCTTTACCAGTTTCTAAAGTTTTGTTGACACACTTCTCATCAAGTTACCTTGAACTCACATTTCCTCATATATAAAATGAGGATGGTAACATATACCCTAGGCATTGATACAAATTTGAAGGTAGAAGTTAACCTCCATTGGAATATTAGCTCCATGAATGGAGAGAGTTTTTTCTATTTCAGTCATGAATATATCTCTAGAAATTAGAATGATATCAATAAGCCTCTGTTAAATATATATATTTTAGCATATAGCCAGAGATTTATTTTTATTATTATAATATGTAGTGCACATTAATGACTTATTAGACACCACTTGGAGGATTAACTTCCATTTAACCATTCTAACACCTCTAATTATGAACTTTTATCACCTCCCTCCTTCTTTAAAAGTCATGAAAATTTTAAAAAGTAAGATGTGAGATTTGTTCAAGTCCATCATGGAGTCTGAATGTCTATGTCTCTATAAATAAGCATACAATAAAACTTTGTTTTCATATTTTCAGAGATCCATCTACTTTTCCTTTTACAAATATATTTTAAGTTTAAAAATAGCTCATGTTATAGCAGAATCATCTGGCAGGGAGGGTATAAAGAGAAATCTTACTGAAGGTAGGGGGAAAAGAACTGGCACTGAGTTGATCTGTTCATCCGTTTATGATTGAATAAGTGTGGATAGATTGTTTAGTTGATACTTGGAAGAGCCTGAGAATTTGCCGTAATCAGTTTTAGTTTACAAGCCAGATGAACAGAGCCAAAAGTTTTTCCTCCTCTGATACCTTAATATCTTGGTCTTTTCTTTTCAGTCTTGTGGCTTTAGTGCCCTCGAGCTATCTTAGAAGGAGGCAGACATCAGAGGTGGAATCTCATGTATGCCAATTCTCTTTGCAGAAGTTCTAATTGCTACATGCTTACCTGCTACCTGTAATTAGCAAGAACTTGCAGGGATTTAGCTGGATGAGATGTCCCTAGATCTCTTTTCAGAGTTGAGACATTTATAATTATTTTTCTAAGATATGAGAATACATCTTAACCTTAGAGTTCCTAGTTACTAGCACTTGCTATCTAAAATTCACCTCTCAATCATCTCAATATAATTGAGGTTTTTCAAAACCTCACATTACCTCTCCTATTCTAAAGTGCACAATGGCACTTGAATTACAGCAGAGCTGAGCAGCTCTATTTGAATTTACTATATTAATCAGGGCAAGTGCTATCACACGGGATGCTTATCCTGCGGTAAGCGGCACTCTTACCTCACCTTAACTCACCTGAGGTGTAGAAGACATAAGAGATGCAGGTTTGATCCCTGGGTCAGAAAGATCCCCTGGAGGAGGGCATGGCAACCCACTCTAGTACTCTTGTCTGGAGAATCCCAGGGACAGAGGAGCCTAGTGGGCTGCAGTCCACTGGGTCACACAGAGTCAGACATGACTGAAGCAACTTAGCACACATGCAAGAAATTATAACAATAGTAATAACAACAGCAATACTACTGCTAATATTCTTTGAGTATTCACTATGTGTTATACACAGTTTTAACACAACATATAGATTATCTTATTGACCAATATTGACAAATTTCTGAGCCAGGCACAGTTATTATTTTCATTTTATATTGAGAAAACAGACATAACATGGCTAAATAACTCATCAATATCATATCCTAGATAAGAACCAGAGACGGAATATGAGTTTAGATAAGGTGGCCCCAAGGAACGTAATCAATACTTCTCATTTGAAAAGCCATTTTGGTTATTGTTGTTTTGCATTCTGTTTTCAAGCCCTCTGCTCACCTCTGAGTTATTTTCTTGTCCAGGAAAGGACCACTTTTAAAGAATGTAATATGCCCTCCTCCTGTCAGCCATCATGTTTAGAGCCAACAGCTCCAGTCTAACCCCGAAATTCTTTATCTTGAATGGTGTTCCTGGGCTGGAAACCGCACACATCTGGATCTCCCTGCCATTCTGCTTCATGTACATCATTGCTGCTGTGGGCAACTGTGGACTCATCTACCTCATTGGCCATGAGGAGGCCCTGCATCGCCCCATGTACTACTTTCTGGCCCTGCTCTCCTTCACAGATGTCACCCTGTGCACCACCACAGTACCCAACATGCTGTGCATATTCTGGTTCAACTTTAAGGAGATTGACTTCAGTGGCTGCCTGGCTCAGATGTTTTTTGTCCACATGTTGACTGGGATGGAGTCTGGGGTCCTCATGCTCATGGCACTGGACCGCTATGTGGCCATCTGCCACCCCTTACGCTATGCCACCATCCTCACCAGTGCGGTCATCGCCAAGGCTGGTCTTGCCACTTTCCTGAGGGGTGTGATGCTCATCTTTCCATTCACTTTCCTTACCAAGCGCCTGCCCTATTGTCGAGGCAACTTCATCCCCCACACGTACTGTGACCACATGTCTGTGGCCAAGGTGTCCTGTGGCAATTTCAAGGTTAATGCTATTTATGGTCTGATGGTTGCTCTCCTCATTGGTGTGTTTGACATGTGCTGTATCGCGGTGTCTTACACTATGATCTTGCAAGCCGTGGTGAGCCTGTCATCCACAGACGCTCGTCACAAAGCCTTCAGCACCTGTACATCACACATCTGTGCTATTGTGATCACCTATGTCCCAGCTTTTTTCACTTTTTTCACCCACCGTTTTGGAGGACACAGTATCCCTCACCACATACACATCATTGTGGCCAACCTTTATCTGCTACTGCCTCCTACAATGAACCCAATTGTTTATGGTATCAAGACCAAACAGATTCGTGAGGGTGTGATCAAATTTTTACTTGGAGAGAAGGTTGTTTTTACCCAAGACACATAAATCTTAAGATAGATAAATTGTTTGGTGTGGGTGATGGGGGGGTAAAATAGAATGAAGAAGAAATTTGTAAAACATGTGAGTAAATTTGTAAAAGAAGCAAGAAATTTGTAAAAGCTGTGAAACATTTGTTAAAAAATAGTATTAAAAACTAAGCCCTCCAGTAGATAGATTCTTTGAAACATTTTCAAGTGTACATTATGAACTTTTTTTCCTGTGAAGAGTTCTACCAAAAAAGAAAATGCAGAATAAAGAAGTAACTTACTCATTTCTTAGAGATTTTATATTTTACATAAGGGTTAATAGACTCATGATGTGTGAACAGATAGGTAAGAAAATGAAACACAGAGACCTAAAGTCAATGCAAGCGTTGTGTGTAAGAACAAGAAGCTGTGGTGATGTGTAGCAAGCACATCCTCTCCATAAAGGACGGATTCTACTCAAATCAAGCACATTATTGCTATGGGGTTATGTGGGCCAAGTATTAAATACTTTCCAGTATTTTTTTAAGCAGCTAAATTCAGATGTTTTGTGAAATCTCCCAATTTTAACTATCAAGTAAATATTTTTCATTTTATACATGTCTAAGTATTCTATTTTTTCCATTTCATCAGTCTGGGACCCTCCGTCTAAAATACACCTGAAAATATAATTGAGATATTATCAGTCAAGCAAGCAAAGGCACTTGTTTAATTTCTAGTATATGTTATAATTCATTCACTCATTCATTTTTTTCCTAGATACTTATTAAGGTCATATTATGGGTCAAACTTTGGGTTTAATGAAAGAAAGGCAGAATTGAATCTGATGTAACCCCTGGCCTCCAGGTGCTCAGAAGCTAGATTTTAGCCAGAGATCGTGAGAGGAAACAAATGTGAAAGAGAAGACATGATAAAAAGTGAATTTGATATGGAGAGAGTAAAAAATCAGTGCAGAAGAGTTGGGGAAGACATTAATTTTGGGTTTGAAGAGTTCCAAAGTATAAATTTTATTTCTTAATTTCTAATTACAAGACTTTGACAGACTTTAGTCTCTCTAAATCTCAGCTTCCATACTTTTTATCAAATGATGGTAGTGGCTTAAACGGCAGAGAAAAATTTATGTAGAATTTTTCTTTTCCTGCCATAAAAATAATTTTATTTCATTAATTCAAGAATGAGGTGATCAATTATTTCATCCATTGATGCCAGCATGGTTGCTTTCCTGTCCTGAATCCATCATGTCCCTCAATGCCAGGTCTTAATCATCTAGTTATTTCTTACTCTTATATAGGCTGTATTGACAGGATGTCTAGAAGCACTGACAGTCAATTCCAAGTTGTTCAGTAGGACATATGGCAATTTTACCTTGCAAGTACATTATTCATGCTCATTAATTTATAAACAACTACAGATGTGAACAGTAGTTCAACTTTTTTAGATATTATCTTACACAAGTAATCCAAATTGCCAATAAGAGTAACAATGTCATTAGTAAAGATTTAAGCCAGATTCTCCTTAACCAAACTATTTTCCTAGTATTTTGCCTAACCTGAGAAAAGGATCATTCAGAGTAGAAATTTGACTCTTCTTATGTATTGTAAGATTGGTTATATTAGAAGACTCATCAGCTTTAGAGACACAACATTCAGTACATATTATAGCATAAGTCCCACCCTTGGGAAGCTGAGGGACATGTGATTCTGTAGGACCACTTTTGTCATCATGGAGACTTCAAAATTACCAAGGTAACAGTTTGATTACTCTCATTCAAAGCTTGCTAAGTAAATTTTGTTAAAGCCTCTATGTGATTAATGACATCCTTCATTCCAAGTGAAGAAGCAAACATTGCAGCCCATTGACCTTACCACTAGAAAACTGATTGGACCCAGTGTGCTACATTAAAAGTAGATTGGCAAGGTCACTTTCAACGCTACCCCTAGGCAAACATGAGTGAGTGAAAATGGCTCAGTCATGTCCGACTCCTTGTGACCCCATGGACTAGTCCTTGCAATTCTCCAGGCCAGAATCCTGGAGTGGGTAGCCTTTCCCTTCTCCAGGGAATCTTCCCAACCCAAGGATTGAACCCAGGTCTCCTGCATTGCAGACAGGTTCTTTACCACCTGAGCCACAAGAGAAGCCCAAGAATATTGGAGTGGGTAGCCTATCCCTTCTTCAGTGGAGACAGGAATCAAACCAGGGTCTCCTGCATTGCAGGCAGATTCTTTACCAACTGAGCCATCAGGGAAGCCCTATCAGGCAAACCTGAGCCCAAGGGAAACCAATTGTGCATCTTCCTACCAACCTGGGGTGAGCCAAGACCATAAGTTTGGGCCATAAATACACTGGGTCCTGTTAAAAGCTACCCATTATTTTCCTGGTCATCTCAATCAGTTCCAAAACAATTACTGATTCTCAAAGGTAATGATATATCCATTGTTCATAAGGCACACAGCTCAATTTCCTAGTTTTATTAGGCTGATTATCCTTAAAATGATTTAACTATTCCCAACATGAGGACCTTTAAACTTAAATGACCATAGCTTGTTGTTAGCCATGTAAATTCATTCCATAATTGAAGAAGTGGCCCTTCTAATAACAGGGAAGTTATATTCTTTGACTGTAATTTAGCTCTTTACTCTAATGGAGTCTGTGTAACTTTAAAGAAAGCTCAGATTTATGTCCATGGTCAGAGCAAGTATGATTGATCAACAACACAAAAGGGTCTTATCTAGTAATATCAATAGTGATTAGAACAGAACTATAACTTCCTTCTGTTAAAATAAACTTCCTAAAGGACCATCCAACTAGAACAATGATGAGGAAAAATCAACGTAGGTAACCTAGGAGTACTAGAAATCAGCCACTAAACTAAAGTTGAACTGGTTTTTGACTCTTGAATATGATTGATCCCAAGAGAGAAGTACATTTATTTATAAGCAAAAGTGTGAACAATCATCAAGGTAATCATATACAGACCTGCTGTTGCTAAGTTGCTTCAGTCGTGTCCGACTCTGTGCGACCCCATAGACGGCAGCCCACCAGGCTCCCCCGTCCCTGGGATTCTCCAGGCAAGAATACTGGAGTGGGTTGCATTTCCTTCTCCAGTGCATGAAAGCAAAAAGTGAAAGTGAAGTTGCTTAGTCGTGTCCGACTCTTAGCGACCCCATGGATTGCAGCCCACCAGTCTCCTCCGTCCATGGGATTCTCCAGGCAAGAGTACTGGAGCGGGGTGCTTTCTCCTACACAGACCTGGTCCAGCATTTTGGATCAACTGTCTACTTCAGATGTTCTCTTCTTCTCGTCCATGAATTGCAATCCATTCAGGAGAGGAGTCCTGATATGATTCCTTTCAATGTGGCTGTAGAAAGTCTTTTATCTGATATCTTTTCCAATGTGCATAATCTCTGGGTTTCAGATCATGGGGCATCTAATCTTCATCTAAAGGTAGATTACTGTGGTAAACTGGTAACGTTGCTGGGAAACCCTGTAAGCAAGATATCAGGTGGTTTTTCCAAGAGTTTTCACAGGTCCATAAGTTTACTTTAGTTTTTTAAAGCAGTTTGATCATATCTGATTTTATGGGTATTCAGAAATATAATATTCCAATCAACATCATGGTAATATAACCAATGTGTCCAGTTATATCTGTTATAAGGAGAGACTCTCAGTGAACTTATGCAAGCAATTATATTACTAAAAATAAAAATGCTCACTAAGAGTTTCCAAATTCTGGCTGAATTAGGTAGATAGAAAAAGTAAATATTTCAGTTCTACTTATAAAAGTACAATTTACTAAATTTCTGTAAGTCGTAATTAGTTTAAGGAGAATATACAGAAAGCAAAAATTAAGTCAGTAATACTTTAGGCAAAAGACATAAAACTTATGACCTTCTTCATTAGTTCACACAGTCCTATGTAATTAATCCTTGATCTTAATCTTTTGTCAACAGTTTTTTTATGAAGTCATCATAGTTTCCATTAGAATTCTTTAATTTCTTACCCAATTCAGTGTTATGATCTGAAATTTATCAGAAATGTGTCATTGTCTAAAAGTCCTTTGTATGACTCTTCTTGAAAATGAAGCATTTTTGCAAAAACATTGAAGACAACAATAATTGTCAATAAATGACAAAAGACTTCACAAGTCATGATTAAATATCTGATTATAATGCAAGCCAAAAAGAAATTTTGTTATTTTTGTGACATATAATACTTTATGATAATAACTAGAATTATGAAAGATAATTGCTAGGACATACCCAAATTTTAGAAATTTAATATTATATAATTTCTAGAACATTACTCTTTCCATACATCTCACCCTCTTCTCCCCTTTCTCCATGTCCATAAGTCTATTCTCTATGTCTGTTTCTCCATTGCTGCCCTATAAATTCTTCAGTACCATTTTTCTAGAGTTGGTCTATATGCATTAGAATATGATATTTATCTTTCTCTTTCTGACTTACTTCACTCTGTATAATAGGTTCTAGGTTCATTCACCTCATCAGAACTGACTCAAATGTGTTCTTTTTATGGCTGAGTAATATTCCATTGTGCATATGTACCACTATCTCTTTATCCATTCATCTGTTGATGGACACCTAGGTTGCTTCCATGTTCTAGCTATTGTAAATAGTGCTGCAATGAACAATGGGAAACATGTGTCTTTTTCAATTTTGGTTTCCTCAGGGTATATGCCTAGGAGTGGGATTGCTGAGTCATATGATGGTTTTATTCCTAGTTTTTTAAGAAATCTCCATACCGTCTTCCATAGTGGCTGTATAAATTTACATTCCCACCAATAGTGCAAGAGTGTTCCCTTTTCTCCACACCCTCTCCAGCATTTATTGTTTGTAGACTTTTCATTGATGGCCATTCTGACAAGTGTGAAGTGATATCTCACTGTAGTTTTGCATTTCTCATGAGCGATGTTGAGCATCTTTTCATGTGTTTGTTAGCTATCTGTATGTCTTCTTTGGAGAAATGTCTGTTTAGGTCTTTTCCCCAATTTTGATTGGGTTGTTTGTTTTTCTGGTATTGAGGTGTATGAGCCGCTTGTATATTTTGAAAATTAATCCTTTGTCAGTTGTTTCATTTGCTATTATTTTCTCCCATTTTGAGGTTTGTCTTTTCACCTTGTTTATAGTTTCCTTTGCTGGGCAAAAGCTTTTAAGTTTATTCAGGTCCCATTTGTTTACCTTTTTTAAAAAATTCTGTTGCTATTGGAGGTGGGTCATAGAGGATCTTGCTTTGATTTATGTCGTCGAGTGTCCTGCCTATGTTTCCCTTTAAGAGTTTTATAGTTTCTGGTCTTACATTTAGGTCTATAATCCGTTTTGAGTTTATCTTTGTGTATGGTGTTAGGAAGTGTTCTAATTTCATTCTTTTACATGTAGCTGTCCAGTTTTCCCACCACCATTTACTGAAGAGGCTGTCTGTGCCCCATTGTATATTCTTGCCTTTTTTGTCAAAAATAAGGTACCCATAGGTGCATGGGTTTATTTCTGGGCTTTATATCTTGTTCCATTGGTCGATATTTCTGTTTTTGTACCAGTACCATACTCTCTTGATGACTGTAGCTTTATAGTGTAATCTGAATCAGGAAGGTTGATTTCTCCAGCTCCATTCTTCTTTCTCAAGACTGCTTTGGCTAGTCAGGGTCTTTTGTGTTTTCAGATGAATTGTGAATTTTTTTGTTCTAGTTCTGTGAAAAATGCCATTGGTTATTTGATAGGGATCTCATTGAATCTGTAGATAGCATTTGGTAGTACAGTCATTTTCACAGTATTGATTCTTCCCTACCAGGAACGTGGAATATCTCTCCATCTGTCTATGTCATCTTTGATTTCTTTCACTAGTGGCTTATAATTTTCTGGTGCAGTTCTTTTGTCCCTTAGGTAAGTTTATTCCTAGATATTTAATTCTTTTTGTTGCAATGGTGAATGGGATTGATTCCTCAATTTCTCTTTCTGATTTTTCATTATTAGTATATAGAAATGCAAGTGATTTCTGTGTACTGATTTCGTATCCTGCATCTTTGCCAAATTCACTGATTAGCCCTAGTAATTTTATGATACTACTTTTAGGGTTTTCTATGTACAGTATCATATCCTCTGCAAACAGTGAGAGCTTTACTTCTTCTTTTCCAATCTGGATTCTTTTCATTTCTTTTTCTTCTCTGATTGCTATAGCTAGACTTGCAGAACTATGATGAAAAATAGTGGTGAAAGCAGACATCCTTATCTTGTTCCTGATCTTAGGGGGAATGCTGTCAGTTTTTCATCACTGAGAATAATGTTTGCTGTAGGCTTATGTGAAGAACTGACTCATTTGAAAAGATCCTGCTGCTGGGAAAGATTGAAAGCAGGAGGAGAAGGGGAAGACCGAAGATGAGATGGTTGGATAGCATCACTGACTCGATGGACATGAGTTTGAATAAGCTCCAGGAGTTGGTGATAGACAGGGAAGCCTGGTGTGCTGCAGTCCATGGTGTCACAGAGAGTCAGACACGGCTGAGTCACAGAACTGAACTGGAGGCTTATCATATATGGCCTTTATTATGTTGAGGTAGGTTCCTCTATGCCCATTTTTTGAAGAGTTTTAATCATAAATGGGTGCTGAATTTTGTCAAAGGCTTTTTCTGCATCTATTGAGATTATCATATGTTTATCTTTCAATTTGTTAATATAGTGCATCTCATTGATTGATTTGTATATATTGAAGAATCCTTGTATTCCTGAAATAAACCCAACTTGATCATGGTGTATGAGCTTTTTGATGTGTTGCTGAATTCTGTTTGCTAAAATTCTGTTCAGGATTTTTGCATCTGTGTTCATCAGTGATACTGGCCTGTAGTTTTCTTTTTTTGTGTTGTCTTCTTCTGGTTTTGGTATCAGGGTATGATGGCCTCATAGAATGAGTTTGAAACTGTTCCTTCCTCTGCAATTTTTTGAGAGTTTTAGATGGATAGGCATTAGCTTTTGTCTAAATGTTTGATAGAATTCTCCTGTGAAGCCATCTGGTCCTGGGCTTTTGTTTCTTGGGAGATTTTTGATCACAGCTTCAATTTCAGTGATTGTAATTGTGTTGTTCATAATTTCTATTTCTTCCTGGTTCAGCCTTGGAAGATTGAGCTTTTCTAAGAATCTGTTCCTTTCTTCCAGGTTATCCATTTTATTGCCATATAGTTGTTCATAATGGTCTCTTAAAATCCTTGTTATCTCTGCATTGTCTGCTGTGACCTGTTGTTTTTCAACTCTAATTTTGCTGACTTGATTCTTCTCTCTTTTTTTCTTGATGAGTTTGGCTAAGGTTTGTCAATTTTGTTTATCTTCTCAAAGAACCAGCTTTTAATTTTGTTAATCTTTACTGTTGCTTCTTTCACTCCTTTCATTTATATCTGCTCAGATCTTTATGATTCCTTTCCTTCTACTAATTTGGGGGGGGTTCTTTTTGCAGCTGTTTTAGGTGTTAAGTTATGTTGTCTATTCAATGTTTTTCTTGTTTCTTGAGGCAGGATTGTATTGGTATAAACTTTGCTTTTAGAACTGCTTTTGCTGCTTTCAATTTTGAGTTGTCGTGTTTTCATTGTCATTTGTTTTTAGAAATTTTTTGATTTCCCTTTTCATTTCTTCAGTAACCTGTTGGTTATTTAGAAATGTATTGTCAATCTCCATGTGTTTCTGTTTCTTACAGTGTTTTTCTTGTAGTTGAAATCAGGTCTCATGGTGTTGTGATCAGAGAAGATGCTTGATACAATTTCAATTTTCTTAAATTTACTGATGCTTGATTTGTGACCCAAGAAGTTGTCTACCCTGAAGAATGTCCCATGTGCCCTTGAGAAGAAGGTGTATTCTTCTGCATTTGGATGGAATGTCCTGAAGATATCAATGAGAGCCATCTCATCTAATGTATCATTTAAGACTTGTGTTTCCTTATTAATTTTCTGTTTGATGATCTGCCCATTGGTGTGAGCGGGGTGTTAAGATCTCCTACTATTATGGTGTTACTGTCAATTTCTCCTTTTATGTCTGTTAGTGTTTGTCTTATGTATTGATGTGCTCCTATGTTGGGTGCATAAATATTTACAATTGTTATGTCTTCCTCTTTGATTGATCCCTTGATCATTATGCAGTGTCCTTCCTCTTATAATCTTCTTTATTTTATGGTTTATTTTGTCTGATATGAGGATTGCTGCTCTAGCTTTCTTTGCTTCCCATTTGCATGGAATATATATGTTTCCATCCTCTCACTTTCAGTCTATATTTGTCTTGAAGTCTGAAGTGGGTTTCTTGTAGACAGCATATATATGGATCTTGTCTTTGTATCCATTCAGCCAGTCTGTGTCTTTTGGTTGGAGCATTTAATCCTTTTAAATTAAAAGTAATTATTGATATATATGTTCTATTGCCATTTTCTTAATTGTTTGAAGTTGATTTTGCAGATCTTTTTCTTCTCTTGTATTTCTTGACTATAGAAGTCCCTTTAACATTTGTTGTAAAGCTGGTTTGGTGGTACTGAATTCTCTTAACATTTGTTTGTCTGAAAAGCTTTTTATTTCTCCATCATTTTGAATGAGATCCTTGCCAGGTACAGTAATCTCGGTTGTAGATTTTTCCCTTTCAGTGCTTATATATATAAATATATCCTGCCATTCCTTTCTGGCCTGGGGAGTTTCTGCTGAAAGATCAACTGTTAAACATATGGGGTTTCCCTTGTATGTTACTTGTTGCTTCTCCTTTGCTGCTTTTAATATTCTTTCTTTGTGTTTAGTCTTTGTTAGCTTGATTAGTATGTGTCTTGGTGTGTTTCTCCTTGGGTTTATCCTGTATGGGATTCTTTGTGCCTCTTGGACTTCATTGACTATTTCCATTTCCATGTTGGGGAAATTTTCAACTATAATCTCTTCAAAAATTTTCTCATACCCTTTCTTTTTCTCTTCTTCTTCTGGGACCCCTATAATTCGAATATTGGTGCATTTGATATTGTCCCAGAGATCTCTGAGACTATCCTCAGTTCTTTTCATTCTTTTTACTTTATTCTGATCTTCAAAAGTTATTTCCACCATTTTATCTTTCAGCTCACTGATTTGTTCTTCTGCTTCAGATATTCTGCTATTGATTCCTTCTAGAGTATTTTTAATTTTAGTAATTGTTGTTTGTCTCTGTATGAATTTATTCTTCAATTCTTCTAGGTCTTTGTTAATTGATTCTTGCATTTTATCCCTTTTTGCTTTCCAGATTTTTGATCATCTTTACTATCATGATTCCGAATTCTTTTTCAGGTAGTTTGCCTATTTCCTCTTCATTTATTTGGACTTCTGTGGTTCTAGTTTGTTACTTCATTTGTGTAATATTTATTTGCTATTTCATTATTTTTTTTTTAACTTATTGTGTTTGAGGTCTTCTTTTCCCAGGCTTCAGGGTTGAATTCTTTCTTCCTTTTGGTTTCTGCCCTCCTAGGAATAGTCCAGTGTTTTGTGTAAGCTTACTATCGGGTGAGATTTGTGCTGAGTCTTTGTTTTTGTTTGTTTTTCCTCTGATGGGCAAGGCTGAGTGAGGTGGTAATCCTGCCTGCTGATGACTGGGTTTGTATTTTTGCTTTGTTTGTTGTTTAGTTGAGGCGTCCTGCACAGGGTGCTACTGGTGGTTGGGTGATGCCAGGTCTTATAATCAAGTGGTTTCCTTTGTGTGAGTTCTCACTACTTTATACTCCCCAGGGTTAGTTCTTTGGTGGTCTAGGGTCTTGGAATCGGTGATCCCAGTCCAAAGGTTCAGGGCTTGATCTCTGGTCAGGAATGAAGGTTCCACCATTTATTTGTTATGGCATTAAGTGAGATTAAAACAAATAACTAAAAATGAGAAACCAAAGATGAACCCCAGACAAATGGCAGTTACAAAATCAGGTAAACAATAGTTAGAATAATGGAATACACACGTATACATATACACCCATAAGCAAAATCAAAACAGTCCAACAAAAATAAAATACAGTAGATTGACCTGGCGAACAAAGAAAATGAAAAATTACATTTGCCAGTTAAGAACAAAACTAACTAAAGTGCAAACTGAAAAACAAAACTAAGCCAAGGTGCCAAGTGGGAAATAAAGGTATGAAAACAAAACTAACAAATATGTTGAGAGGAAAGGAAACAAAGAAAAGAAAGAAAGATTAAATATGCAAAGTTAAATAGAGGCAAATAAAGAAGATGTATATACATTAAAGATTAACGGCAAAGGAAAAAGGACAGTAAGAAAAGCAAACAAGGAAATAAATGTAGAAAAAATAATAATAGGTTTAAAAAATTAAAATTAAAAAAAAAAAGGAAGAGGAAAGAAAAAAGAAAACAAAAAAGAAAGGAAAACTCCACAGAACTACAAAAGCACAAGGTAGAGGCAGAGGTTTATAATGACAATAAAAAAATGTGACTGGGGGGGAAAAAAAAGCTCAAAAGCTTAATTAGATTTCATAGTGCCAATAAAATTGACAACTAAAACAGGGTTGGGGGAGGGTAAAAAAAGAAAAAAATCCAAAAGAATCTACAGAACAAGTCAAAACATAAGAATAATACAAATTTTTCTTGAGTTACTGCTGTCAGAGTCTTTTCCCTCGCTGGCAGTCACAGTCCACCTCACCTCCCTAGGATGCCCTCCAACACTCTGCTGGCCTCTGGACCTGCTGTGGGGGCAGCTCAGATTCTATTCTGGTCCTACTCCTCTGTGTTATTGCCTCCAATGTCCACAGCTACCAGAACTAGTGCATTTTCTTTTGTGGGAGCTCTCAGTGTCCTTTAATATATTCCATAGACACAGAGTCTGCCTAGTTGATCTTATGGATTTAATCTGCAGCTTGTACAGCTGGTCAGAAGGTTTTGGGTCTTCTTCCTTAGCCACACTGTCCCTGGCTTTCAATTGTGGTTTTATTTCCACCTCTGCATGTGGGTTGTCTACTGGGTTTGCTCCTGAGGCTGCCCTGGAGGACTTGGGTTTGCCCAAGTGAAGGCCATGTGTGGAGGTGGTGCAGTTGCTTGGGTGGCAGGGGTTCTGGCAACACCAGGTACTCAGGGGAGTTGATATCTAGGGCAGCAGGAAATACAGTGCTCTAGAAGGGTATGGCAACCAGTATTGGCCAATACACTCCAGCATTCTTGCCTGGAGAAACCCCTGGACAGAGAAGCCTGGCAGGTCACAGTCCACAGGGTCATAAAGAGCCGGACACGACTGAAGTGACTCTGCATACATAGACAGAAGACTTTTTTGCCAGTGGCAACTCTGCCCCAGTGAGGGCTGAGCGTGAAGGTGGCTAGCTGCTTGGCTTGCAGGGACCCTGGTGGTGCCAAGCGTGCAGGGGACATGGACTGCCTCCACCACAGGAGTTGTGGCCCTATCAGAGCCTTTTTTCGAGCCTCTTGTAGCTGATGATTAGAAGGCCTCTTTGGCCAGTCTTTCTCCATAGCTCTGCTCGTTCAGGCATTTAAAAGGCTCCCTTGCCTGGGGTCCTTCTCTGTTGTTCGGTAGGTCAGGCACATAGAGGGGGCCCCCTGGCTGGAGTCCTACTCTGTAGATCAGTGTGTCAGTCACTTAAAGGGGCACCACGGGTGGGGTTATACTCTGTAGTTCGTGCGTCAGGTGTTTGATGGGCCAGCCTCTCTATTGTTCAGCTACCAATGCTGGCGTGTGGGGAGAGAGAGGCTATGGTGATGACTCCACCCGCTACGAGTGACTCAGCAGTATTGCCTTGCTTCCATGGCTGCCTGGCTTTTCTCCACGGGCATTTCCTACCACAATCTCCTCCCTCACACCCCCTCGATCTGTCTCTCCGCAGTCAACAGCAGCCCTCACCGTGGAATTGCTCCACAATACCTAAACACCAGCTACCAGCCGCTGCGCCTTCTAGGGAACCTGTATCCCTCTCTGGAGTATGTATGGCTGTGGCAAGGACTGTCTGATTCTCACTCCATTCAGGCTGCCATAGATCAGCGGTTTCACTCTCAGCCTTAAATGTTCCTCTTCTGACTCAGAGAATTGCCCCAATGTGAGGATTGGACTTCTGTTTCAGTTCCCCCACCGGCTGAGGGCAGGTCCAGTCCTACTAACACTCCCGTTTCCCCCCCTAGTTCCTTCATCCTACTTTGATTCTATATAGTATTTTCCATTGGTCAGGTACTCCTGTCTGCTCTCAGCTGTTGTTCTGCATGTACTTCTGTGTATGAAGTTGTATTCCTGATGTATGATGGAGAGAGATGTCCTCTGCCATCTTCGACAGTAAATTATTTTGTTCTCTGCTATTCCTTCCTCCTAAACTATTTTTCCATGTTCACTGACTTCTCAAATTTCCATTTTGCATTTATTTACCTGTATCCACTCACATGTGGGAAGATTTCTAGCCTCTTTACGCCAACCACTCTTTTGTCTTGGTTGGGTAAATCTACTCATCTGTGGTGTAATCTAGACTCTGGGAATGTAATATATGTTGGTCATCTCAACAAAAAGGGACAAGGAGCTTAGACATCATGAGAAGGCATGTCTGAAATCTGAATACCGACATGGCAGACTAAGGCTGCTACTTTCAGTCACAATGATGTTAGATCCCAGGGGAAGGGAATGCTGGATCTCTATGAGTCCAGAGTGTGTATAGTAAAAAAACCTATTACTGCTCCAATCTCCATGAAATTCCACAAATTAGCACAATTCTAGAAGATTTGGCATGTGTACTCCAGAAGGCCTGGACTCCTGCTCACAGAAATTCAGTACCATGTTTACAAGCCATGGCATGAGCATTTTTATATTCAATTATTATTCTCGGCTATATCATACATTCTAGTTATATCATCTTTCTTCTATTTTTTTAAATCAAAGCCAACAGCTTTTAAGAGTTTAATACTGCTAGACCAAATTTAGGGATAGAGTCTGTGGAACTGGGTAGAGTGGACACTAATAATGAAGGTGATAACCATAGACCTCATGGTACAAAAATACAGTCACAGGAGGATTAACTATTTTCTTTGAGAAGAGAGACCTTCTAGACCCTAGGGATTAATGGTTCTGTGTGAGATGGGCTGCGGGTTGGGAGCTAATCGCAGCACAAGTATAAATTTTCTCTATAGTTATGACAATTATATAAAGTCAGATGGGGAGATGTTGCTGTAATCTGATCCTGAAAGGATCATGCATATGAATCACGGACATGGCTAAGGCAGGTGGTGCTACTCAAGTCTGGGCTCTAGGAATAAGGAATTGCCAGACATGAGGGACATGAGTTCTGACAAATAGTGAGAAACAATGATCCTTTGAACAGGACTGGAGCTGTAAGGAAAAGAGAAGCATAAGGTAGGTGTTGCTGGAATGTTTTTGGTAGTGGTAAGGTAAAGTCTTCCACTTTGTTTTTTGTTAATCTCAGTTTTTCTTAAAAGCATAGACCAAAAAAGGGTATTTTAAAATAAGACACATTCTTTTTCCTCCTATCCAGAATTTTTAGTCAGTTTCTACAGATGTTTCAATAGAAAGCTTGACTTAAAAAAATAAAACGTTGAATGTAGTGACTTTCTTGGTCCGTCCATCTTACGTGAGTCTCTCTTAGCTGAGGTGTTCAGGGAACCTCCCAGGCAGAGATACCCCTAGCTCTAATTTGCCACAGCAGCCACTTATAACAGAAGAGGAAAATAAAATGAGGGAGAATTTGATTTCTTCTTTACTCCTCCTCACAAGCCTGCTTCTTCAGCCCCCAGACTTTCCTAAAGCCATTATTTCATAGCCTTGTTAGAGAACAATCATTACTGCTTTCAGCTTACACTCTGCAGCTCTAAAAATTTCTCTCTCTCTCTAGAATTCAAACTAAAGTGTCATCCCATGTCAAATGTCTTTAATGTTCATTACTAACATTAAGCTGAATCATCCTCATACTGCATTCATGTAACCTCTTATATGTCACTTTGTTAGAGAGGACTTTCTTCATGATAAATTTAAAATGACACCAGCTTCATCTACTTGCCATGTTTTGTTTTACTTCAAAGCTTATTTTTCTACCATCTACCTGCTGTACATGTATATATATAAAATATATACGTGCATTATATATATACATATATATGTATACACATGTATACATGTACATATCTGTTGTTTATTTGGCTACTGCCACATTCCTGAACTAGTAATATTATGAAATCAAAGACTTTGCTTTCTACACTTGGCAAAAGTATTGTTTTTGAAGATCTGAATGAATCCATACTTTAAAAGATAGCATATAATCTCCTTCACAATTTCCTTCTGATTAGTGCTCACAATTTATTATAGTCTTTTCTTTGAGATGGTTTGACTTTTTAAATTACGTGATCATTTGTTTGTCTTCTCTGGGATTCCAAGAGAACAGGGAGAAGATGATCCCTTCAAATGCCACTGACTTCCACCCCTCCTCTTTCCTCCTGCTGGGAGTACCAGGCCTTGAAGAGATGCACGTTTGGATTGGATTTCCTTTTTGTTTTGTATATTTGATTGCCCTTGTGGGGAACAACACTATCCTGTTTGTAATCAAGAATGAGCAAAGTCTTCATCAGCCCTTGTTTTACTTCTTAGCTATGTTAGCCTGCATTGACCTGAGTCTGTCTACATCCACCATCCCTAAGATGTTGGGCATATTCTGGTTTAATTTAAGGGAAATTAGCTTTGGGGGTTGTGTCACCCAGATGTTCTTCATTCATATATTCACTGCTATGGAGACTGTCGTGTTGGTTGCCATGGCCTTTGACCGCTATGTTGCCATCTGCAATCCTTTGAGATATAGTCTTATTCTCACTAACAGAACTATTGGTTTCATCCTCATTGTGGTGTTTGGTGTTAATTTCATTTTGGTTATCCCTCTGGTGTTTCTCATCTTGAGGCTTCCCTTCTGTGGACACCATATAATCCCCCACACTTACTGCGAGCACATGGGAATCGCTCGACTGGCCTGTGCCAACATAAAGGTGAACATAATATTTGGATTGATTCTCATATCCATGGTGCTTGTTGATGTGGTTCTGATTGTCATCTCCTATGTGAGCATACTCCGAGCTGTCTTCTGCCTTCCTTCTCGGGAGGCCAGACGAAAAGCCCTTAATACCTGTGGCTCCCATATCTGTGTTATTCTAGTCTTCTTCACTCCAGCATTTTTCTCCTTCATGACCCACCGGTTTGGCAGGAATGTCCCCATATACATTCACATTCTCCTGGCTAATCTATATGTTGTTGTTCCACCTGCCCTTAATCCTGTTATCTATGGAGTGAGGACTAAGCAGATTCGGAATAGGGTTTCAAGCATCTTTTTGAGAAAAGGCTGATACAAGGTGTCTCAGGGATATTTGTTTTAATCTAGAGAAAGGAGATTGTGCTTCTCAATTACAGAATCTTGGAACAGAAAAACAGACTTTGACCTTAGTATTATTTCATTCATAATAAAATGCAATTAAGGCCCATAGAGCTCCAGGAATACTGCCTATAGGGATGCCAAGGGTCTTTTAAGTGGCCCCAATTCTAGGGTAGTGGCCTAGAAAACAGACAGTTCCATTGGGTGGTGCAGTATTCATATCATGAGACTGCTAAAGTTTGGTCTATCAAAATAGTTCTGGCATGCTGATTTGGAAGTGATTCAAACTGTTCACGTAGCCAGTGGCCCCAGAAAAAGCATTTGTTTGAGTACCTGTGCTTCTTAAGGGCAGCGCATAACCTTTGTAACCAACTACTTATATCAAAATATGTGGCACTGCCAACAACTCATAAGAAGCCTTCATGCCACTGCCAGCTGGTAACCTTCAGAGTTCATCATTTGTTCACATCTGGTACTATAAATTAGTTTCCAGTTTTAATACTAATTAAGTCATGTAATATGCATCCTTTGTGGTGGCTTGTTTTATTCAAAATTATATCTATAAGATGAATTCATGTGATTGCATATAGTGAAACTTGTTACTTTCTATTGTATAGTATTCCATTTTATGAATGTACAAAATTTAATTATCCATTCTGAATGGACGTTTAGGCTTTATCCTGTTTTTGGTTATTTTCAGTAAAGTTGTTATAAATATTCCTCTACAGGTTGTTTGGGAGACACTTGCAGGCAATTATAACTTCTAAGGGTATGATTGCTGAGTGATTATTTTTGTATTAATAGAAAGTTCCAGTTTTCCAGAACTATACATCATTTTACATTTTTAGCAGTTATGTATCAGCCAATTGCTGTGCATCCTCACCAGCACTATTTCTTTTTTATGTGTGCCTGTGTATGGATGTGGATGTGTCTTTGTTTTTGTTACCATTATGCGGGATATGTGATGCATTAGTATACATTTTCTTGGTCATTAATGGTGTTTTAAGAACAATGCCTATTTGCCATTTGGATGTTTTATTTAGAACACTTTGTAAAATCTGTGCTCATTTTTGTAGCATTTTTTTCCAGTGAAGGTATGAAAGTTCTCTTTATGCCCTGTATTTGAGTTCTTTCTCAGATGTGTATATCCTGCAGGTATCTTCTCCCACTATATGATCTAGCTTTTAATGCTTTACGTGGTGTTTTTTGAGAAATTCAACTTGTCATGTTCAGTGTAGTTCAATTTATAAATATTTTTCAATAAAGCTATTGTCCTTTAGTCCTGTTGAAGAAATTTCTGCTGAACTCAATAACATGAAGATATTCTCTTATGTTACCTTCAATATGGGCTTCCCTGGTGGCTCAGTGGTAAAGAATCTGCCTGCCAATGCAGGAGACACAAGCTCAATCCCAGGGTTGGAAAGATCTCCTGGAGAAGGAAATGGCAACCCACTCCAGTATTTTTGCCTGGAAAATCCCATGGACAGAGGAGCCTGTTGGGCTACCGTCCATAGCGTCTCAGAAGGTTGGCCATCACTTAGTGACTGAAAAACAACAACACCTTCAATATGCTTTATTATTTTACTTTCACATTTAGCTCTATGATCCATCTAGAATTGATTTTTGTGTCTGATGTGAAATTAGGACCAAGTGTCCTATATGATATCCCAATTAATCCTGAACCATTTATTGAAAAGTTCATCTTTTCTGCACTGTATTTCAGGACACTTTTGGAGAAAATCAGATACTAGTATAGACATAGGTCTATTTCTTGATTCACTCATCCACTTTTTGATCCATGTGCCAATACTATACTATATATATATTAATTTTACAATAGTAAATATAGGTTTCTGGTAAAGCCTATATGGCTTTCCCAGGTGGCACTAGCAGTAAAGAAACTGCCTGCCAATGCAGGAGACACGAGAAGAGGGCTCGATCCCTGGTCGGGAAGATCCCCTGCAGGAGGGCATGGCAAACCACTTCAGTATTCTTGCCTAGAGAATCCCATGGACAGAGGAGCCTAGCATGCTACAGTTTATAGGGTTGCAAGGAGTCAGAAACAACTGAAGTGACTTAACATATATACACACACAGCACAAGGCCTATATCTCATATCTAGAAGTTCAGATAAAAACAGATTAATATTCCAGATATCAAGCCACATTACAGATAAGTAGGCCTATCAAAGCATCAAAAAAAAGTGATCAGTGAAAAAGCTTGAAATCGTTCCAGATTTTTAGTGTCGAGGGTTATGAAAACTACTGAAGTTAACTGAAAGGGAAATAAGAAAGAGACTAGGAAAAGAAAAAGAGCATTGCTCAGTTCAGTTCAGTTCAGTCGCTCAGTCGTGTCCAGCTCTTTGCAACCCCATGGACTGCAGCATGCCAGGCTTAGCTGTCCATTACCAACTCCCAGAGCTTGCTCAAATTCATGCCCATCAAATCGGTGATGCCATCCAACCATCTCAAACTCTGTCATCCCCTTCTCCTTCCTCCTTCAATCTTGTCCAGCATCAGGGTCTTTTCTAATGAGTCATTTCTTAGCATCAGATGGCCAAAGTATTGGAGTCTCAGCTTCAACATCAGTCCTTCCAATGAATATTCAGGAATGATTTCCTTTAGGTTGGACTAGTTTGATCTACTTGCTGTCCAAGGGACTCTCAAGAGTCTTCTCCAACACCACAGTTCAAAAGCATCAATTCTTTAGCACTCAGCTTTCTTTATAGTCCAACTCTCACATCTATACATGACTACTGGAAAAACTACAGCTCTGACTACACGGACCTTTGTTGGCAAAGTAATGTCTCTCCTTGTTAATATGCTGTCTAGGTTGGCCATAGCTTTTCTTCCAAGGAGTAAGTGTCTTAATCTCATGGCTGCAGTCAACATCTGCAGTGATTTTGGGGCCCTCCAAAATAAAGTCTCTCACTGTTTCCACTGTATCCCTGTCTATTTGCCATGAAGTTATGGGACCAGATGCCATGATCTTAGTTTTCTGAATGTTGAGTTTTAAGCCAAATTTTTCATTCTCCTCTTTCACTTTCAACAAGAGGCTCTTTAGTTCCTCTTTACTTTCTGCCATAAGGGTTGTGTCACCTGCATATCTGAGGTTATTGATATTTCTCCCAGCAATCTTGATTCCAGCTTGTGCTTCATCCAGCCTGGCATTTTGCATGATGTACTCTGCATATAAGTTATATAAACAGAGTGACAGTATACAGCTTTGATGTACTCCTTTCCCTATTTGGAACCAGTCTGTTGTTCCATGTTCAGTTCTAACTGTTGCTTCTTGACCTGCATACAGATGTCTCAGGAGGCAGGTCAGGTGGTCTGGTATTCCCATCTCTTTCAGAATTTTCCACAGTTTGTTGTGATCCACACAGTCAAAGGCTTTGACGTAATCAATAAAGCAGAAATAGATGATTTTCTGGAATTCTCTTGCTTGCTCGATGATCCAACAGAGGTTGGCAATTTGATCTCTAGTTCCTTTGCCTTGTCTGCGTTGCTGGTGGAAATGAAATGGTACAGCCACTTTGGAAGACATTTGGTAGTCTTACAAAATTAAATGCAATATAACCATGTAATCCAGAAATCAGTCAAGCTTGCTGATATTTACCCAAAGGAGTAGAAAACTATATCCATATAAAAACCTGCATTCAGATGTTTACAGCAAGTTTATTCATAATTGCCAAATTTGGGGAACAACAAAGGCATCCTTCAATGGATGAAAGATGATGTGTTACACATCTAAATAACAGATTATTGGCTCGCATTGAAGGAAATTAGCTGATAGACCATGAAAAGACATGGAGGAAATTTAAATGCATATTACCAAGAGAAAGAAGCCAATACAAAATGGCTTCATACTGAATGGTTCCAACTATATGAAATCCCGGAAAACGTATGGCAACAGTAAATAAATCAGTGGTTTCCAGAAGTTGAGGGCTAGGAAATGGATGAATAGCACAGGAGCACAGAGGATTTTTAGCGCAGGGAAAGACCGTGTATGATATTGCATTGGTGAATATATGTCATTATACATCTGTCCAAACTCATGAAGAATACCAGTACCAAGAGTGAATCCTAATGTAAACTTCACTCACTCTGGGTAATAATGATGTGTCAATATAGATTCATCAGTGGTAGTGTACGGTACTAGTTTGGTGAGTGATGTTTAATGGAGGAGACTATCCATGTGGGGACAGAGGATATAAGAGAAATATCTGTATCTTCCAGTCAATTTTTTCATGAATCTAAAACTTCTCCAAAAAATATACTCTACAAGGAACTAATGTATAACTCAGGGAACTATACTCTCAATATTTTGTAGTAACTTATAAGGGAAAAGAATGTGAAAAAATTAGATATATTGATACACGTCTATATAACTGAATCACCTTCCTGTATACCTGAAACTAACACAACATTGTAGATCAACTATACCTTCATTAAAATAAATAAATAATAGACTATTAAAAATACAGTTCTTGTGTTATTATTTTAACTTGTTAAAATATAGTAAGCAATTCTTTAGAATATTGATACAAGTTGCTTTTGTTTTCTAAAATTGGATAGGAAAAGTTTTATTTTTATTTCTTCTGGATTATTTATTTTTGTTTTAGATAATACTATAAAAGGCAACAACAAATTTGCATAGCAAAGTCTAGTCTCCAGGCTTTAAGGATTTAAAGATCAAATTAATGATCTAGAATAGGATGTTGTACCAAAACTTTCCAAATACCTACAAAGATATATATTAACACATTAAATATTAACCCTCTAAATATGTTCAGTGATTAAATTTATTTATTTATAATTATTTATTTTCATTTAAATATTTTGGGATCATAATATTAAATATGTATATACATTTTAGGAAATATATACAATGTCTAGTAATATATATGATGACTGTATTTATGTAAATGGAATTATTCATTTTGCTTTAGTTAGTGCTCATTAATTTTGCACCATCTTGTGTTCTTATTTTTAGTTCATTTCTTGATTAACCAAAGTATGCTGAATAAGTGTTGTAAAACACATGAAGTATTCTATATTAAAAGGTTGTTTTCCCTTTTGCCATTATGTTAGCAAATTAAAATCTTGTAGGTTCAACAGCTTGTTTTCAGTTCAAAGCTATTACAGATAAAGCTTCTATGCATATCCGTGTGCAGCCATTTTTTCTCTTTTTTTTGGTAAAAAAAAAATTGTTTTTTTTTTTCTTTCTTTTGGATAAACACCTAGGAGTATATTGCTTAGGTCATATGACAAGCGTATGTTAAACAATATCTTTAAAACTACAAAACTGTTTTCTTAATCTTCCATTTTACATCAAGCTAGCAGCGGCTTCCCAAGTGGCACTAGCAGTAAAGAACCCACCTGCCAATGCAAGAGACATAAGAGACTTTGGTTTGATCCCTGAGTCTGGAAGATCCCCTGCAGGAAGATGTGGCCATCCACTCCAGGACTCTTGCCTGGAGAATCACCATGGACAGAGGAGCTTGGGGGGCTGCAGTTTACGGGGTCACAAAAAGTCAGAAACGACTGAGCGACTTAGCACACATGCACAGTAATATATGAGAGTTCTGGTTGCTTCGCATCCTTGCTAATATTTGGTATGGCTAGTCTTTTTAATTTTAACAATTTTAATTATAATTGTATCTTGTGTGGCTTCAATTTGCTTTTCCCTAATGACCAGTGATAGTGAGCATGTTTTCATTTGCTTATTGAGCATTGGTAATCTTTTTGTGAAATAGTTATTGAAACTTGATCTTCATTTTTAAAATTGAGCTGTCTTTTCATTATTGGCCTGAAAAAGTTCTTCATACAGCCTGCACGCAAATCCATTGTCTGATAAATATGTTGCAAGTATTTTCTCTCAGTCTGGGACTTGATTTTTTTATTTTCTTAGTAGTATATCGTAAATATATATATCCATACAGTCAGAGAAGGGACTTTAGGAAGTCAGATGAGCAATGAAATTTTAACATAGGCCCATCTCACATTGGCCTACTTAGTCTCTGAAACTTTTTTGTGTTTTTTTCCAGAATGCATAATTGGAATAGATATACTTAGCAGCTGGCAGAACTTCTTCAAAGAAGGTCAGTCTTTTGTTCTATCTAGGCCTTCAATTGATTGCATGATGCCCATCTATACTTTGGAAATCCCAGATTTCTCTATACAAACACTAAGGTTTAAAAGATTCTCAGTAGATATGTGCCTTGGCTTGGGTAAAACTATGGGCTTCCCAGTTGGCAAGGTGGTAAAGAATCTGCCTGCCAATGCAGGAGATGCAGGAGACACAGGCTCAGTCCCTGGGTTGGAAAGATCCTCTGGAGAAGAAAATGGCAACCCTCTTCAGTATTCTTGCCTGGAAAATTCTGTGGACAGAGGAGCCTCGTGGGCTACCGTCCATGGGGTTGCAGAGTCGGACACAACTGAGCACTCATACACAAGTTGTCTGAACATTTGCTGGTGATTCACAACAAAGATGAAGTTCAGTATGTACAATTGATAAATCATCCCAGGAGTTGTGCCTAAATATTTTCAATCTCTTTCTATGTTTACCTGCTATATCTGTTTCTTTCTCCTGCTGTACTTTATTTACCTTGATCTTAATTAGAGCCTAAGATGAGTGTACCCTGTGAAGTCTTACAAGCCCTTTGAGTTGTTTCACTTCTGTGTAATTGCTTCAGTTGCTATTACGAGGCACAAAAGTATGCCTATGTTGTTTGTTGATTTTTTTTCTACTTTATGATTATGTTTTCATCAAAAAGGTCTGTGTTCAGATTCTTTGATTAATGTTTCTGGAACTCATATCTTACAGCATTGTCTAGTTAGACCTATTACAGCTAAGACAGCACAGCACTCCTCTATCATAATCAATGAATTCTGTATAGAGAGGCTATTTAATACTACTTGGGTTGCTTTAAGACTTAATTCTCAAATGCTGATTGTAATATTTGTTACAGAAATAAATTATACCTATTTAACAATAAAGTTTAAATTTTGTCTAGGGACTAGTAAATGCTCTGTAAATTTATCTCCAATTTGATACTGCATATAAATAAGGAAATATTGATAGCTTACAGTGAACGATGTCGGATTCGTGATCTCCGAAGATTTAGCTTTGGGACCAGGGACCAGGTTTGACCACTCAAGAGCTTTTGTGTATCAGAGTTTTATTAAAGTAAGAAAAGGGACAGAGAAAACTTCTGACACAGACATCAGAAGGGGGACGGAGAGTGCCCCCCTTGCTAGTGTTAGCAAGGGAATTATACACTTTTTAATTAGTTATTACAATAAACCAAAAGAATATCTGGAGGTTGTAAAGATCTTACAAGACCCACTCCCATAATTTACACTTTAAGACAACAGGATTAGCCAGAAGGTTTCCGGGAAGGAGAAACTGTCCTCAAGCAGGATACATTGTTGTTATATAATCCTTAGTACAGAGTTTAAACTGAGTTTTTTGTGTAATCATCAGTTCTGGGCTTAAAGAAAAAACGCTTTATGTGGCTAAGACTAAGGAATGTAGAGGAAAAAAAAAAATGTTTGTTCCTTCCTCCTCCTTGAGCATTCCAGAACCCTATTTCCTCCTGGAGAGCCCCAGACCCCTTTCTCCTCCTCAGGAACCCTGGACTTCTTATCAACCTGCCTAGAAATTGACTCTCTCAATATGATGTTTAATCTCATATTCTGTAAAGCGTATTCTACACAAAATCTTAAGGATACTTTAATTTTAAAGGATGGAAAGGAAAATTATTTTAAGGCTCTTTTCAAATCAAGTGTTCAGAGTCAAGCTTTTTTAAAATGAAATATTGTCACCACCTGATTTCGGATCTGCTTGGTTCTCACCCCATAAATAATGGGGTTAAGAGCAGGGGGGATGACCACATATAAATTAGCCAGGAGGATGTGGATATAACGTGGAATATTGTGTCCAAATCGATGAGTCATAAAGGAGAAAAAGGCTGGAGTGAAGAAAGCTAAGATGACACACACATGAGAACCACAGGTATTAAGAGCTTTGAGTCTTGCCTCCCGGGATGGGAGTCTGAAGACAGCATGTAGAATCTTCACATAGGATATAGCAATCAAAATAACATCCAAAAGTATCATAGAAATAAGGATTAATCCAAACAGTATATTGACCTTTATGCTGACACAGGCCAAACGGGCAATGCCCATGTGCTCACAGTAGGTGTGGGGTATAGTATTATGTCCACAGAATGAAAGCCTTAGAAGGAGGGATATAAGTGGAAAAACAAAAACCAAATTTTTCAACATTCCTATTTCCACAATAATACAGGTATTTCTGTTGGTGAGGATTGTGTTATATCGAAGAGGTTGGCAAATGGCAACATAGCGATCAAAAGCCATGGCTACAAGCATGAATGTTTCAAAGCCTGTAAACAAATGTATGAAGAACATTTGAGTTAAGCACCCCGCAAAGGAAATCACACCGAGGTTAAACCAGAAGATACCTAGCATTTTGGGAATAGTGGCCGTGGACAGGCCCAGGTCTGTGAGAGCCAAGATGGCCAAAAAGTAGAACATGGGCTGGTGAAGACTGTGTTCAGTCTGGATGACCAAGAGGATGGTAACATTCCAAAGGAGGGCAATCAGATACATTATACCAAATGGAAAGCCAAGCCAGACTTGCATATTTTCCAGTCCTGGAATTCCCAACAACAGGAAAGATGAGGGGTGAATCCATGAGTTATTGGCTGGAGACATATTGGCAAAGGCTTTCGATGGTCACACTCCACTCATTTGAAGGAATCTTTAGTTCTACATAAGGCTCCCCAATGCCTCATCAATATTGCTAATACTGCAGAAGAACGATAAGATATAAGTATGCACACTTTCTCTAGAAATACAGAAGAAAGAGCACATTACTCCACAGACTTCTCTTTCTCTCATTTACTTTTGTTGCTATATATGGCACATGAAGGAGAATATTCCTTAAGAAATGAATGGATATTGAGACACTGGACAAGATAATCTAAATTAGTGTTAGTGAGAAATTATACCAAGTCAGTCAATATGAGATTCTATACTAGGCTCTAACTTTTTGAAATGTTAATTATAAATTGAGAGAAGATACACACATTCATATCCCACTGATAAATGATTACAATTTGTAAGCATTGGCATCATTATAGATTTCAGAAGCAGCCTTTAAAACCATTTGCTTAACCAGAAATATTACTCTAACATATACCCTTGGGGGTTTCCAGTTGAAATCAATGAGCTTTCCCCCCCAGGACTTAACATGACATATATTTCTTCCTCAACATGCTATGAAAGTAGCACTGGCATAGGTACACCACCGTGTGTAAAATAGATAGCTGGTGGGAAGCTGCTGTGTAGCACAGGGAGCTCAGCTTGGTCCTCTGTGATGACCTAGAGGAGTGGGAGGCTCAAAAGGGAGGGGATATATGTATACATAGAGTTGATTCATTTTATACAGCAGAAACTAACACAACAATGCAAAGCAATTATATTACAATTAAAAAGTTATTACAAAAAATCTAAGTATATATATTTTTGCTTCTAAATTTGTGTTATTTCTTACTTTTATCATCAATGTATAAAGACATGTGCTTTATTCTTTGAAATAGGACCTTACCTTCTAAGGTCACTGACTTCACAAAATTCAATGCTACAAAATTAATTTTAGATATAAAAGCATCTCTCTTTTAGCGAGATTGACTCAGGTTTAAAGCTCTGACTGAATGCTTCAGGATCTCCATTTTTTCTCTATTTTCTTGCACCAACAACCTGGGCTCACTTCATTTCTAAAACACCTATATCATTTCCAACTTTGTTTCTAAATGGTATTGAGAAACACGAGCAATGTTATTATTATTATATTGTCATTGTTATAAGAAGGAAGAAAATAATTCTAAAATAATAACACTATACAAGTATTTAAAATTGTTTATCTCAGTCTCACAGGGAAATTTCAAACAAATTATATTACTTGCTATTCAGACATGAGGAAACAAGACTGATTCTGGTTCCTGAGTAAGTGGATGTCTTTTTTTTTTAATTTATTTATTTATTTTAATTGGAGGATAATTACTTTACAATATTGTAGTGGTTTTGCCATACATTGACATGAATCAGCCATGGGTGTACATGTGTTCTCCATCCTGAACCCCCCTCCCACCTCCCTCCCCATCCCATCCCTCAGGGTCATCACAGTGCACCAGCCCTGAGTGCCCTGTCTCATGCATCAAACCTGGACTGGCGATCTATTTCACATATGGTAATATACATGATTCAATGCTATTCTCTCAAATCATCCCACCCTCGCCTTCTCCCACAGAATCTAAAAATCTGTTCTTTACATCTGTGTCTCTTTTGCTTCCTCACATATTGGGTCATCATTACCATCCTTCTAAATTCCATATATATGCATTAATATACTGTATCAGTGTTTTTCTTTCTGACTTACTTCACTCTATATAATAGAATCCAGTTTCATCCACCTTATTAGAACTGATTCAAATGCATTCTTTTTAATAGCTGAGTAATATTCCATTGTGTATATGTACCACAGCCTTCTTATCCATTCATCTGCCTATGGACATCCACACTGCTTCCATGCCCTAGCTATTGTAAACAGTGCTCCGATGAACATTGGGGTACACATGTCTCTTTCAATTCTGGTTTCCTCGGAATTGCTGGGTCATATGGCAGTTCTATTTCCAGTTTTTTAAGGAATCTCCACACTGTTCTCCATAGTGGCTGTACTAGTTTGCATTCCCACCAACAGTGTAAGAGGGTTCCCTTTTCTCCGCACCCTCTCCAGCATTTGTTGTTTGCAGAGTTTTTGATAGCAGCCATTCTGATCGGTGTGAGATGGTACCTCATTGTGATTTCTTTTAGTCTGAATCACAGGTGCAGGTCTTCATCCTCAGAACAAAACTGCTTTGTTACAGTTACCGAGCTCTCTGACCTTCTGGTATTCCCAGCGTTCTGCTCAAATGTGTTTATTTTAGAATTAAGTAGTCAGTTCTTCATTCTTTTTCTTGTGCTACATTAACCTTGTAGTTAGCTATCTCCAGTTTCTTCCAATTACTCTTCCTTGTCCTATACTACCTCTTGCAAATTTTAATATAATTGGCCTAAATACACATTTCTAAAGAAGAGGGAACAAATATGAGTGTGTTCTTAATTGTAATCTATGAAGGACAGATTCTCTTCTCTCTTTGAAGAGAATGAAATAGTATTAATACTAAGAGACTTGACCTCTTCTTTGTAGCTAAGGAAGTTAGAGGACATCACAGTACACTGTTCCCTTAAGATTTTAGGAAATCTATGTGGAAGATTCTAAGAATAAAAGTAGCATGATCCTTCAAGAGAAAAGATAGGAAGCTAAAATATCTAAATATCTAGATATACCTGTTGTAAGGTATATACATCAAGACTGATACGAGGAAGAGAAAGAAGAACCAGCATCATCCTCCCATTAATCTCCCAGGTCTCTTAGTTACTCAGCTCAGAAAGGCTTCATGGAACTCAGCGATGACTTGTAATATTTCTCTCCCAGGACCCTGTAATTCTACTCCATAGCTCTCTGTATGGCTATTTAATCAATGTCCGAGTTCCCATGTAATTGTAAGCTTCATGCAGAGTTGCATCAGGGGCCAGGAAGTGGTTTTGTTCATCATTATTTCTCTAGCACAGGATTTGGTGGATAGCTGTGACTCAAAACATTTATCTTACAAAAAGACTGAAGGAGTATGTAATTATTCATTTTGAATCCTGGTCAAAAGTCCTCATGTTAGAAGAATGGTAACCGATATCACACAGTATATCTGGCAGTTAAGGATGGAGAAATGAAAAAGAAAACCATAATCCTCAAAAAAGTGTACTCTGAGCACATAAGGAAGAGAACTCTGATCAGAGGCTTTCCTGACAAGGAAGCTCTCAATGGGCCTGTGATGTAATAAAAAGCAAATACAAGGAGGACATTCTAGGGAGAATTTTATAAAAGCAGGTAATCATGACAATCAAAAATAGGAAGGAAAATGTGACTGGTAGATTTGTTCATGCATAACTTGTTTTCCCATGGGACCTCCTGACTAGTTGGCTACTCTAATACATCAATAAAACATCAATAATATAGTTTCACAGTGGTACATTTTCAAATAACAGAGTTATTCAGTCTTTTGCAATGTCAACTTGTTTTCAGCATAAAATCATTATTTATTCTATATTAGAGTGCCTAAACAGAATTGTACAAGGGGCAAAAGGGTGATGTCAAAGACTTGTGAGATCTTAAATAAAAGCCTCCCGAATAAGGCAATTCAGGAGTCCCCTATGTAGGACAGAAATAAATTAAAAGTAAAAATAGGGGGAAAATTACTGCAAAACAGCCTCATCCAGCATGTCACCTATCTAAAAGATTCTTATTCACTCTTAAAGATCTTTATTCCTATATAAAATGAACAACAAAATCTCAATAACAGTGCTAAAACCAGAAAGATGTTCAATCAGGTATTCTGCAGTCCTGGATAAAGGAGTACCTGTCTGTAAGATTAAAATTGTTCTTTTGCACAACACTGAGCCAGCCTAGTTCAGAAGCAACTGTTATATTTCAGATATATTTCAACTTAAATGAGATTCATCTTCCCATTCTATACCAAATAGAACAGGTGTATAGCTAAATAAATAAATAAATACATGTTCATAATTTGGGAGAGAGAATATCATCTTACTCTTTCCAAATTTGACTCTAATACATTTTTTAATTTTAATTGGAGGATAATTACTTTACAATATTGTGATGGTTTTGCCATATATTAACATGAATTGGCCATAGGCACACCTGTATCCCGTTCCTCCCAAAGCCCCCTCCCAAGTCCCTCCCCACTCCATCTCTCCAGGTTGTCATGGAGCACCAGCATTGGGTGCCCTGTGTGATAGGTTAAACTCCCACCAGCTATCTATTTTAAATAAGATAATGCATATGTTTCAATGCTCTCTCAAATCATCCCAGCCTCTCCTCTCACTAAGTTCAAAAATGTGTTCTTTATGTCTGTGTGTATGTACAGGGCAGCAAAGGAGATTCTAATATTTTTTTTTAAAAAAGTAATAAATAGACTGAAAGAGCAAGTAATGATTGAGTTCTACAAATAGCTACTTTTACAGGAAAGAAGAGATATGATTTTAAAAACTGATTATCTTTCAACTGTTATGTGTCTTTGTGTGCTCAGTTGCTCAGTCGTGTCCAACTCTTTGTGATCCAATGGACTGTAGCCCGCCAGGCTCATGGGATTTTCCAGGCAAGAATACTGGAGTGGTTTGCCATGCCCTCCTCCAGGGGATCTTCCCAGCCCAGGGATCGAACCCACGTCTCTTGCATCTACTGCATTGGCAAGCAGATTCTTTACCACTAGCACCACCTGCTAGTGTTGTGTGTTTTAAGTACAGCATATACAGTTAATGCTAAAGTAAAAAGTGAAAGTCGTTCAGTCATGTCTGCCTCTTTGAAACCCCATGGACTATACACTCCATGGAATTCTACAGGCCAGAATAATGGAGTGGGTAGCCATTCCCTTCTCCCGGGGATCGTCCCAACCCAGGGATTGAACCCATGTCTCTGGCACTGCAAGTGGATTCTTTACCAGTTGAGCCACCAGGTAAGTCCATTTAACGCTAAACTTGCTTGATAATATGGAAGACTAAATCAAGAATGAATATATTTGTAAACAAGTAGTCTTATATGTATAAATCAGCATGGAAATTTCATTGTATGCTTTTAAGAAACTACAAACCATTTGAAATCTGAAAGGAATTAAACATATTGAGGCTTTTAATCATGTGTTGGTTTGATTTGAAAAAAATTTTAGAATGCCTTTTTTGGATACTAAATACAAAATAATATTTCAAAATAACCTGTAGCATGACAAAGTTCAGTAGAATTAAACTAAAAGAGAGAATTAGAAATGGGAGAGGGGGGAAAGAGATACAGAAAGAAACAAAGAAGCCAGAATATGTAAGGGAAAGGGATAGAAAAGATCCAACAGGAGGAGAGAGAATTTAGCAATATCATAACAAGATGCTTAGTTGACTGTCTAGCTTTTTCTTTTTATTCCTCTTTTCATTAAAATTAGAAATACTTGTACAAAAAAGTAATAAAACACTAAAATACACAGAATTACCTACAATTCTATCAATTATAAATAAGAATGTAAAATATTTTGGTTTATCTCCTCCAAATTAATTTCATATGTAAAGTTAGTGAGGGGGTTAAATCAATAGATTCAAGTCCCAACTTTCCTAATCTATATGTTCAAATACATATAGCCACAGCTAAGCCTGCACCAACTCACCAGCTTCAGGAATAGCCAACGTTAGGAAAAAAAAATTGTACAATCCAGACTGATAAATGCTCTAGGCATGTCTCAGCACTGTAACTGTGGTCCAAAGAGTAAACTTACTGGGATGGAAAATTTTCTCCCGGACTGGGAGTAGCTACTCTTCTGGGGCCCCACAGTATGAAAGTACCAAAGAAAATGAATTCACAAGTTCTTACCACAGGTTCAAAGGCATAAAAAAGGACATGGGCAAAGGAAGCCTTTGGGACTTTCAAGTTTCTCCCTGTAGGTTCCCAACTTCCAAGTATTTCTAATTCTCTAACAACCCAATAGTTCTAATTATTCCCTTGCCATCAGTCCTATAAGAATAATATCTGAAGCAACCTATGATTTTTCTACCTGGTTCCCCAAGGCTGTTATATTCTCTAATTATAGTGCCACTTTTTTCTTTCCCAGCAAATATCTTTCCCTTGATCTAGAAGTCAAGTAGCCATTGAACACTTATTTAAAATTAAGAATGTGTAGACTTCTCGGTGGTCTGGCGGTTGACTCCACGCTTCCATTGTAAGGGGTATGGGTTCTATGCCTGGTTAGGGAACTAAGATCCCTCATGCCACATGGCCAAAAAAGATTAAGTATGTGGTCAGATATGTTTTAATCTGTAAATCATTTCCCCATGAGGCCTATATTCTGGTTGCATAGACAATACTAACCACGGGATGTTGTTGTTTAGTTGCTAAGTTGTGCCTGACTCTTTTGTAACCTGTCTGGCTCCTCTGTCCATGAGATTTTCCAGGCAAAAATACTGGAGTGTGTTGCTTTTTCCTTCTCCAGGGGATCTTCCCCGCAGTGCAGGCAGATTCTTTATCCCTGAACTACCAGGGAAGCCCCACTAACTACTCGTAAATGTGCAAATAATTAAGTTTAAGTTTTACAGTGTTAACACTAGAGCTACAGAAATTCAGAGAATCTGTATGTTTTCTATGCTCTCTAACCTAATTTCCTTTAGAAAGGGCTTGGAAGGTGGCACAATAAAAACTCCAAAGGAAAATATAAACTTACATTACTTGTGGACATCACAGAAGGATTGTGCACTGTGTCTAGCCTGGATAAGTATAGAATTGTGAAGCTGACTTTTTGCAGAGAAAGAAAAAAGCAGTTCTAACAGTTGTCATTGGCTCAATGGTCTGGCACCAATATCTTGACCATGACAATACCCACTTAACATAAACAAATTTTTAAGATATGAACATCATACAAAGTCACTCTGCATTTGTGATGATGGAGTGAATTGGGGTGCAAAGGATAGCTTCCTGAGATACTGCCAAATAGTTTTCTAAAACGATTTTACCAATTTACCATCTCACCAGCAATGTTTGAGGATTCTAGTTGCACACATTTGGTACTTTGGTGGTTTAGTCGCTAAGCCGTGTCCAACTCATGCAATCCTTTCACTTTATCCATTATGGTCAGTATATAGTGGAATTGCTTAGTGATTTTATATGTATTTCCCTTGTGACTAAGAAAACAGTGCATCTTTTCACGCTCACTAGAAATTTGGACATCTTCCTTTGCAAAAGCCCCATGCAAACCCTTTGCTAAGTTTTCTAGGTGGTAATGTTCCATTTTCTTATCAATTCATAAGCATCATGTGTATATTCTTAAATATGAGGCATTTGGTTTGTCTATTCTCCCTATTATTTATTTGATAAGATACATATATTTGATATACTTTGTTTGATAAAAGATGATTTTTAATGTTAATATACACTGACTAATCAATATATTTCCCATATTGTTAGCACATATATGTGTATGTATTGTGTCTTTATAATCCATTCTTACTGGAAAGTTATGAAGATACTCCCTTTTTGTCCAGAAGTTGTATGGTTTTCCCTTTCAAGTTTACATATACAATTCATTTGGGAAGGATTCTTTGTGTAATGTGAGATAAACATCAAAATTCACTGTTCCTTCCTGTGACTCTCCAATTTATCCAATACCTTTTATTGAAAATATTATCTTTTGTTACTGTACTATAATGTTATCTCTCCTATAATTCATGCAAACATGTATCTGTGGGTCTGTTTCTGGACTCTTTATTCAGTTTCATTGGACTGGTTTTCTATACTTGCACCAAAACAATAATCTCCAAATTACTATGGTTTATTATAGGTCTTCAATACTATCGCTTTAGAACAAGTCTTGTCTGTCTTCATGTCTTCCAATATAATTCTTCAGAAAGAAATGGCTATTTTTGGACACTTTTCATGAATATGATACTATTCAACATAGTATAGATTATTCTGAGCTAATATCCACTCCCTCCCAAATTTCAGTGTATTAAGAAATAAAAGGTTTAATTCTTATTCCTACTACATGACTAATACAGGCTTTGGGAGTGGGGAGGGACTCTATTGTATAGTCACTCAAGGAGTTATTCTGACAAAGGTCAGAATTTTATGACATGATATCTGAACAAAAGCCTTCAGTGAACACAAGAGGTGGGAGAGAGAAAATGAAAAAGTACATAATTAGTCTTAAATATTTCACTAAGAATTGACAAAGATCAGTTCTACAAATATTTTGCCATAGCAAATCCTATGGCCAAGTCTAACTGCAAGAAGTTTTACACACATAAACCCCCCATGTTCCTGGAAGAAAAAGAAAACTTTAAAATACTGGTAAACACCAGGAATGCCTAACTTAAATGTGTCAAAAATTTTTTTTTAATTTTCATCCTCTGACTACTGATAAACAAATTGGCTAGCTATATGTTCTTCCTCAAAAGTCTTCAAGAGTTTTTTTTCTTACTGTGATTATTTTATCCAAAGGCCCAATTTGCTATAGATAATGTTCTAAATTTTTTTTATGTTTACTTATATCTGAATATGATAATATTATTTTTGCTTGTTAATGTAAGCTCCTCTGATGTCTATTTGGATGACTAAAACTTTCTTGCCTGTCTAGACTCAGAAGGTTCTGAATATATAGGCTAGCTTGACTCAGTTTATCTGATATCTGTTTATTAATTTGCCTGAGTATGTTCTTCTGGTTTGTTAAATTTTCTAAATACAAAAGATTTAGCAGTTGCTATGGAGTTTTTTTTAAAGCAGGTATGATATATCCATGCCTATGCTGTCCTGTTTACAACATTTTTGCTAAAATTAGCTATAAGATTTAGAAGAAAATACCTAGTTTTTTAAATTTCTCTATGACAGTTTCTGGTCATACAGTAAAATGTCCATGCTCATAGCTGATGAAGAATCAAGTAAAAATTTCTGAAGTAACTGAAGTAAAAGAAATAATTGTGGAAGACCCTCTTGAATGCAATTTCAAATGACACCTCCTTTATGGACTAAGTCAATAACTTTTTGTATGATTATTCTAGAAAGTGGAAAAAAAGCCAAATATATTTCTAGTTTTGCTTGGTATTCTTCAATATACTGATGCAATATTTGTAATATTTATTGGATATTATTGCAAATTTTCTAAAAGGTTCCTCCCAAAATAAAGTAATATACAAACCTATAACAGAATGTTCTTAGCCTTAATAGCCTAACTTTCCTACCATGGGATTCTCAGGACATAAGACTCTCCCTTTCCATCTGTGTATCACCAAATAGCCACATACAACTTAGCATGTGTTGAAGTTCATAACATATTTATTTACTGAATGTATTTTTCATAATTATGCACTGTTATTCTTTATGCAACCATTCTTCTTATTATTATTATTATTGTATGTTGCCCCAAGACTTGAAGAATCTTAGTTTCCCCAACCAGGGATCAAACCCATGCCCTTGGCAGTGAAAGCACAGACTTCTAACCACTGGACCACCAGGGAATTCCCTATTTCATTTTTCTAACGCATAGTTTCTCCTGTGTCCCTAGGGTGAAAATCATGATCATAATTTGTTATGGAGAATTTTATGACCCATCATTTACTCATACAAAAATGCAAATTTTAAAAATAAACACATCACAGAACTCACATAAGAAATACGTGTGTTAATATAAGTAAATTTTCTAGAACAGTAAATACTAATGATTCTAAATAATATCATTCTTATTATTTCTAAAATCCTGCTACTGATTTTATTCTATTGCTTTCACATTTCCTCTGGTGATCCAGAAACTATTACAATTTTAAAGCTATGTGACTTAGCAATCTACCTTCCACTAACAACTGAATTTTCAGATGAATCTTCAACTATTCATTTGAAGCTTTGCAAATAGAGTAACTATTACATAGGGCTATCTTGATCAAGCAATCTAACTATAGACAGTTTTCAAAAGATATAATCCTTACAGATGATTATATTATCATCAATAAACTCCTTATTATTCTTAAACTAAAAGAATTATGGACAAAGGAATGTCATTACTGTTAATAATCACTGTTAAAGCTCCCTGCCCTCTATCTTTTTAGACAATAACTCCCTTCTAATAAGCATATGGAGAAGATATGAACTGTTAAACATTCTAAGGCTACTGATGGTTAACCATTTAAAAAAAAAATTCCTCAAAACTCGTTCCCTAATTTGCTTAGTCCTGATTCCATAGATTATAGGATTGAGGGCTGGTGGAACAATCACATATAGATTGGCTAAGAGGATATGGATAAACTGAGGAACGTTGTGGCCAAAACGGTGTGTTAAGAAAGAAAAAAATGCTGGTGTGAAAAAGGTTAAGATAACACCAATGTGGGAGCCACAGGTATTGAGAGCTTTGAAACGGGCTTCCCAGGAAGGCAAGTGGAAGACAGTATAGAGGATCCTGATATAGGAAAGAATGATAAGAAGTACATCCAATAATAAGATAGCCATATCCCCAAGACCAAATAATATGTTGACTTTGATGCTAGCACAGGCCAGACGGGCAATGCCCATGTGCTCACAATAGGTATGAGGGATGATATGGTGCCCACAGAAGGGTAGTCTCAGGAGGAGAAATATCAGTGGAGCCACCATGTACAGACTCCGCAGAATAGCAATGCCTGCAATAACGCCAATGATTTTGCTGGTGAGAATCATGGTGTACTGAAGTGGTTTACAAATGGCGATGTACCGGTCAAAGGCCATGGCCACCAACACAATGCTCTCCATGGCAGTGAAGAAGTGGATAAAGAACATCTGGGAAAGGCAGCTTCCAAAGGATATATCTTTGAGGCTGAACCAGAAGATGCCCAGCATTTTGGGGATGGTGGCCGTGGACAAACCCAGGTCAATGGAGTCCAATATGGCCAGGAAGTAGTACATGGGCTGGTGGAGACTACGCTCGGTCTGGATCACAAATAGAACAGCAGTGTTCCCCAGGAGTGCAACAAGATACACAAAGAAAAAGGGAAATCCAATCCAGATGTACACATCTTCTAGCCCGGGGATGCCCAGCAAAAGGAATGAAGAAGGATGCAACTGGGTGTCGTTAGGCACAGACATTTTTTCTGCCACAATTATTCTGCCACATCATTTCTGCCACAATTTTTCTGCTGTCCATATCAGAAACAATTGCTGGCTTCCAATCAGTGATCCCTCCTCCATGTCTCCATTTTTTTCAGACTCCTGTTAAGATGCAAAAGAACATTTTAATTTTCCTTTGTTTCTATTAAAAAAAAAGATATATAATTTTTGTCAGCAATACTGATTACATAGTTCAAAATTGCTAACCGACTGAATGTTCTCGTCACACACACAAAATGTCTATGTGATGTGAGGGGAGTGATAGCTAAAGCTATGGCAGTAGTCATATTGTGATATACAAATGTATCAAATCAACACTTTGAATACCTTGAACATAATGCAACACTATGTATCAATTATATCAAATTTTTTTAAAAAGGGAATAAGGTTAAATACACTCCCACTTCTTATTTTTCGCTAGCCTCACCTGAGCATCATATGGCACCAGGAATAGAAATTGCCTTACTTTTTTGCTGCTTCCCCTAATAAAAAACTGATATAAACAAGAGAGGGCAGAGTAATATCTTCTGCACGATGAAAATTGAAAATCTGGAGTATGGCCAGAAATAAGTGGAAAGAATAAAATTCCAGAGTCTATGCATGTGATAATGTTCCATATATTTTTTGCTTAAGGTGTATGGTGATTTCTTTGGTGTTTGTAATCTCAACTATTACCCTATTAGGGAATCTAAAAACCCCTCAAAATATAATGTGTTGTGTGTATGTTTATGCATTTTTGTGGTGTTTGTGAATAATAGATGGTCTGGTTTTTTAGGACAGAAGAAACAATTTATTTTTACTTACACATATGAATGAAAAATTCTACCACATAAAAATTAATTTAAAAACTTCATAAATAGATGAATTGCTGAAGAAGAAACAGGACAAGAAATTTCTATGTCCTATTTTAGAAAATAAACAACTCATTTCTCATCATATTTTTTTAAAGTACCCATCAAATTTGGAAAATGGATAATATCAAAGAGAGGGAAATACTTGACAGAGTATTTTTTTAGTTATGATGAAACATGAACTGAGAGATCATTCTGGTCTGAATAAGCCTATCGTTTAGAGAGTTCATTCTTTACGTTCAGTAAAAACATTGTCCAGAAACAGCCCAGCAGAGGGAGCAGAGATTAAATATTCTGGACTAGGCAACTTTCAAATATATTTCTTCCTTGTAACCATGGGGAGAGGGCAGAGCATTTTAGATACCCTAAATCTTACTTCCTAATAGGATTCTATCCTGGTGGTCATGTCTATATGGATACCTTCCTTATAGTGACATTGAACAGAATTATCAAGTGATTTTGTTTCATAGCACTCATCCAGAATACATGGGAATTCTGAACTTAGTTATAATAAATAAATATTTGAAGCAAAAAGAGAAGATTTTGTGGGAAAAACTAGCTGTATAGAAAATGTGGAAGTTTGACATGTGCAATTGTATGGAAAGTTTTGATTCAAATTTAGGAATGTTCGAATATTGAGGGAAGTCAAAGTTGAGAAGGATCCATCAGAGATAAATGCACAAGAAGGTATATACATCTTTGACTTTGACCCATGTCAAGATTTTCTGTGTCCTTTAAAGCCAATGAAGACTAGCAAAAATGAGAGAGAATTTGATACTTTAGGGAATCCTCTCAGGAAATATATATATATTTATATGCTATGTTAAATAATATGCCTGTGGGGTAAAATTGGACTGCTAGGGCTGAGGAGAAACAGTTGAAGTTCTCAGTTTTGTAATGTTAAGCTTTCAGAGATAGCTTTCTGTCTTTCATTAGTGAGAATATATAAGGTAAGTGGAGAGGTGCGTCCATGCTATCGTGTCCAACTCTTTATGACTCCATGGACTGTAGCCTGCCAGCCTCCTCTGTCCATGGGATTTTCCAGCCAAGAACACTGGAGTGGGTTGCCATTTCCTTCTCCCGGAGATATTCCTGACCCAGGGGTCAAACCCACGTCTCCTGAATCTCCTGACTTGGCAGGTGGATTCTTTACCACTGGGCCACCTGGGAAGCCCAAGTGGAGACGTACTCTTCTCAGTTTAGCCCATCAAGTACTTGAGAGGTCCTCTGTGTGTACCAACCTAGATTAGGGAATTTGAATACAAGTTTGAATAAAATTGTCCACATACCCTCAATGAGACCACAGAGTAGTAAGGGAGATAAAACTCCAAAGATGAAATTTGAAAATTGTATTGTAAGTTCAATTTAGAACTATGCATAGAATGCTTTGGTGTAGAAATGGGTCAGAAAAATTCCATGGAGGCAGTTAGGCTTATGCTAAGAATCACAGAACTGTTCTTCAGACAGAGAACAAAATGTGTTTTATTTCAAATGGAGTGAAGAGTAAGAATAAAGTGAAAATGAAAGCACAGTGGACAGAAAGGACATAAAAAAGGACTAACAGATTCTCTCAATGACCTTATCCAGAAATCCAGTACATTAGTGGCCAAATCCTTAATCATCTGATGTCTTAGTCTCTCTTAAGGGCACCGCACAGCAAAAATTTAGAAAATAAATACAGTTACATCCCAAGAAAACCAATTACTCCACTTATTTCTGTGAATTTTCTAAGCGGACTTGAAAATGGATGCTTACCTCCTCTCAAAGTCAACATTATTTCCAGTCTGTAGACACTTAACAAACCAACAAATCATTTAATCATTTTATAATGTATTTCAATATATATTTATATATCTTTCAATTTCTCTGGGTTCAGAATTAAGACTGGTCCCAATCCCTCATTTACCTTCTAACTTTAAAGTTCTACATGAGAGTATATTTAGCTCTCCAGCAACCATCTCTTTGACATGGTATCTACTTACTCTGCCCTATTCCACCCACCACCAGCAGACCCCAACTATCCACATTCCCATTTCCCAGAACTGTTGAGCATAAGGAGCATGTACACCTTTTCTTGTCCTGGCCTAATTTTGTAGTCTCATGGTAATCCTGCTATTTCCTGTCTCAGATGTTTCATCAGCCTAGCCCTTTTCATCAAGTCTGTTCTCCAGAGCTATGCTTCAAGATTCATTTATTAACAAATTCATGAATTCAAAAGCAGTTCTAGAAAATAGAGAAAACTAGTCCTTGTCCTCTTGCTATTCACATACATACAACTGCAAACTAGGTCAGAAACAATAGCTAAATCAATGCAGGCTATATAGGTGCATCTCCTTCCACATTTTCCATATGAGATTTTGCACAATCATAGGTATAAGAACATAGAGGTAAAAGTGTAGCCTCAGGAGGTTGTGACTGTGCTTCTCATGTCATCTTTTTTTTTTTTTTACCTTCACTTTTCCTCCAACTCCTCATATTATCTTGGCATACACTCTTTTCCCATTCGTCTTGATATTTTCACAGCCTAACCATTATATAACTTCCCTTGGTTTCTAAGAAACATCCTTTGGCATACCATTTATTATGCTGAGTGGGAGGTATTTATACTTTCCTTAAAACCCATATCCCCTGGGATGGGTCCCAATAGTATCTTACGGGCTTTGATGCAGTTAATAGGCTCCAAAGAATTCTTTATTATTACTATTATTGAAATACACTTGACATACAATATTATCTTAGTGTCAGGTATCCTACACTACATAGTGATTTAAAATTTGAAACATTATGATATAATCACTGCAATAAGTCTAGTAAACATCTGTCCACATACAAAGTTCCTACAATATTATTGACCATATTCTTTATGTTGTATATTGCATAAGGCTTATTTTATAACAGGAATTTGTCTTTAATCCCCTCCACCTGTTTCAACCCCTGCAACATTTTTCCCCTGTAACTAATCTAATAGTTTAATCTAAACTAAACTAATACAAATAATTGTTATTTGTATCTATGAGTGTGCTTTCATTTAGTTTGGTTTTGTTTTTAGATTCCACACACAAGTGAGATGATATTGTGTTTGTCTTTCTTTATCTGACTTATTTCACTTAATATAACAAACTCTAGATACATCCATGTTGTCACAAATGAAAAGACGTCAATTTTTTGTGGCTCAGTAGCATTCCATTGGATATATATATACCATATCTTCTTTACCATTCATCTATCCATAGACATTTAGAAGGCTTCAAAATCTTGGCTATCATAAATAATGTTGGAATGAAAGTCCAGTTTAGTTCAGTTCGGTCGCTCAGTCGTGTCTGACTCTTCACAACCCATGCACTGCAGGACACCAGGCTTCCCTGTCCATCACCAACTCCAATTATAAATACCAATTATAAAGGAACTGCAATCTTTGAAGTCTCACCCACAGAGCTGATGCACTGCTTGGGACCCTTTCCTAACTGGGACTCCAGATGTACTGTGACATGGGACTTCCCAGCGCTGATTAAGTCTGGATGTTGGTCAAAACCCAATTTGGTGATGTATCCTCTGTTCTTTCTATTTCTCTTTTCTCTTAATGTTAGTATATTGAAAGTAAGCTAGATAATTCTCTAATAAATATTTGTACTATTTATTTGCATATAACGAGTGGGTTATTTTGTTGACAAATCATTTGAACATGAGACCAAAGTGAAAACTTTCAGCAAAACACAACTGTGAGGTGATACCTCATTCCGGTTTTGCTTTGCAATTCTATAATAATTAATGATGCTAAGTGATGATGAAAAGAATATTTATTTTCATGTTCCTTTTGGCCATTTGTATATCTTCTTTAGAAAAATATCTATGAGGTCTTCTACCAGTTTTTTAATCCAGTTGTTTATTTTTTATATTAAGTTGTATGAACTGTTTATGTAATTTGGATATTAACTCCTTATATCAGTCATATCATTTGAAAATATTTTCTCCCATTCTATAGGTTGTGTTTTTGTTTTGTCAACAGTTTCCCTTGCTGTGCAAAAGCCTTTAAGCTTAATTAGGTCCCATTTGTTTATTTTTGCTTTTGTTTCCTTTGCCTTAGGAGACAGAATCAAAAAAAATTTGCTACAATTTATGTCAAAGACTGTTTGGGAGTGTTCTTGGGGGTTTTATGTTGAGTGAAATAAGTCAGAAAAAGACAAATACTGTTGCTATCACATATGTGGAATCTAAAAAAAAAATAGTGAATATTTTAAAAAAAGAAAGAGACTCACAGATATGGAAAATAAATTAGTATTTATCCGTGGGAAGAGAGAAGGAGACGGACAAGATAAGGTTGAGGATTAAGAGCTACAAACTGCTATGGATGAAATAAACAAGCTTTATAAGGATATATTGTACAACAGAAGAAATTCAGCCAATATTTTAAATAACTATAAATGGAGTATAATCTATAAGATTTTTGAATCACTATGTTGTACACCTGCAACTCATATCATATTGTAAATCAACTATATTCCAAATTTAAAAAGTTAAGGGTAGAATTGGACTTTCCAGGTGGTACAGTGATAAACAATCCACCTGCCAATGCAGCAGTTGCAGGAGATGTGGCTTCTATCCCTGAGCTGGTAAGATCCCCTGGAGAAGGAAATGGCAACCCACTCCAGTATTCTTGCCTGGAAAATCCCCTGGACAAAGGAGTCTGGAGGGTTACAGTGCATGGAGTTGCAGAGTTGGACATGACATAGCAACTAAATGACAACATAGAATTATCATCAGTTCAGTTCAGTTCAGTCGCTCAATCGTGTCTGACTCTTTGTGACCCCATGAATTGCAGCACTCCAGACCTCTCTGTCCATCACCAACTCCCGGAATCTACCCAAACCCATGTCCATCAAGTCGGTGATGCCATCCAACCATCTCATCCTCTGTTGTCCCCTTCTCCTCCTGTCCCCAATCCTTCCCAGCACTAGGGTCTTTTCCAATGAGTCAACTCTTCGCATAAAGTGGCCAAAGTATTGGAGATTCAGCTTCAACATCAGTCCTTCCAATGAACATCCAGGACTGATCTCCTTTAGGATGGACTAGTTGGATCTCCTTGCAGTTCAAGGGACTCTCAAGAGTCTTCTCCAACACCACAGTTCAAAAGCATCAATTCTGCGGCGCTCAGGTTTCTTCACTGTCCAACTCTCACATCCATACATGACCACTGGAAAAACCATAGCCTTGACTAGACGGACCTTTGTTGGCAAAGTAATGTCTCTGCTTTTAAATATGCTAGCTAGGTTGGCCATAACCTTCCTTCCAAGGAGTAAGCGTCTTTTAATTTCATGGCTGCAATCACCATCAGCAGTGATTTTGGAGCCCCAAAAAATAAAGTCTGATAGCTCACAAGAAATCTTTTGTTATTTGCTCAAGAAGTAGTTGATTATACCCTTGCATATATATAAAGCTAAAATTACAAACAAAGTTTTATAGATTTATTTTATATTTATTGAACACCTAAATAATGCGTTGTCTAATAGGAGCTTAGTAAATAATAGGTTGAATCAAGAATGCTTGCTTGTCATATGAGGCATTACTGACACCTACTGGTCAAGCTAAATGCATTTCTTATTAAATGAGTCCTTTATAAAAGCAAGAGTGAACTAAAAAGTAACTGCAGTTGTTTTATTCAAATTCCATCAAAAACATGTATCTTAAATAAGTAAAAAGACAATATCTATTTTAGTAATCAGTTCAGTTCAGTTGCTCAATCGTGTCCGACTCTGCGACCCCATGAACCACAGCACACAAGGCCTCCCTGTCCATCACTAACTCCCTAAGTCCACCCAAACCGATGTCCATTGAGTCGGTGATGCCATCCAGCCATCTCATCCTCTGTCGTCCCCTTCTCCTCCTGCCCTCAATCTTTCCCAGCATCAGGGTCTTTTCCAATGAGTCAGCTCTTCGCATCAGGTGGCCAAAGTATTAGAGTTTCAGCTTCAACATCAGTCCTTCCAATGAACACCCAGGGCTGATCTCCTTTAGGATGGACTGGGTGGATCTCTGTGTAGTCCAAGGTACTCTCAAGAGTCTTCTCCAACACCACAGTTCAAAAGCATCAATTCTTCGGTGCTCAGCTTTCTTTATAGTGCAATTCTCACATTCATACATGACTACTGGAAAAACCATATCCTTGACTAGATGGACCTTTGTTGGCAAAGTAATTGGCTGCAGTCACCATCTGCAGTGATTTTAGAGCCCAGAAAAATAAAGTCAGCCACTGTTTCCACTGTTTCCCCATCTATTTCCCATGAAGTGATAGAACCAGATGCCATGATCTTAGTTTTCTGAATGTTGAGCTTTAAGCCAAATTTTTCACTCTCCACTTTCACTTTCATCAAGAGACTCGTTAGTTCTTCTTCACTTTCTGCCATAAGGGTGGTGTCATCTGCGTATCTGCTGCTACTGCTAAGTCGCTTCAGTCGTGTCTGACTCTGTACGACCCCAGAGACGGCAGCCCACAAGGTTCCGCCGTCCCTAGGATTCTCCAGGCAAGAATACTGGAGTGGGTTGCCATTTCCTTCTCCATATCTGAGGTTATTGCTATTTCTCCTGGCAATCTTGATTCCTGCTTGTGCTTCCTCCAGCCCAGCGTTTCTCATGATGTACTCTGCATATAAGTTAAATAAGCATTGTGATAATATACAGCCTTGATGTACTCCTTTTCCTGTTTGGAATCAGTCTGTTGTTCCATGTTCAGTTCTAACTGTTGCTTCCTGACCTGCATACAGGTTTCTCAAGAGGCAGGTCAGGTGGTCTGGTATTCCCATCTCTTTCAGAATTTTCACAGTTTATTGTGATCCACACAGTCAAAGGCTTTGGCATAGTCAATGAAGCAGAAATAGATGTTTTTCTGGAACTCTCTTGCTTTTTCAATGATCCAGCAGATGTTGGCAATTTGATCTCTGGTTCCTCTGCCTTTTCTAAAACCAGCTTGAACATCTGGAAGTTCACGGTTCACGTATTGCTGAAGCCTGGCTTGGAGAATTTTGAGCATTACTTTACTAGCATGTGAGATGAGTGCGATTGTGCGGTAGTTTGAGCATTCTTTGGCATTGCCTTTTTGTGAGATTGGAATGACAACTGACATTTTCCAGTCCTGGGCCCACTGCTGAGTTTTCCAAATTTGCTGGCATATTGAGTGCAGCACTTTCACAGCATCATCTTTTAGGATTTGAAAAAGCTCAACTGGAACTCCATCACCTCCACTAGCTTTGTTCGTAGTGATGCTTCCTAAGGCCCACTTGACTTCACATTCCAGGAAGTCTGGCTGTAAGTGAGAGATCACAACATCCTGATCGTCTGGGTTGTGAAGAACTTTTTTGTACAATTCTTCTGTGTATTCTTGCCACCTCTTTTTAATATGTTCTGCTTCTGTTAGGTCCTTACCATTTCTGTCCTTTATCGAGCCCATCTTTGCATGAAATGTTCCCTTGGTATCTCTAATTTTCTTGAAAAGATCTCGTCTTTCCCATTCTGTTGTTTTCCTCTATTTCTTTGCATTGATCCCTGAGGAAAGCTTTCTTATCGCTCCTTGCTATTCTTTGGAACTCTGCATTCAAATGGGTATATCTTTCCTTTTCTCCTTTGCTTTTTGCTTCCCGTCTTTTCACAGCTATTTGTACGGCCTCCTCAGACAGCCATTTTGCTTTTTTGCATTTCTTTTTCTTGGGGATGGTCTTGATTCCTGTCTCCTGTACAATGTCACGAACTTCCATCCATAGTTCATCAGGTATTCTGTCTATCAGATCTAGTCCTTTAAATCTATTTCTCACTTCTACTGTATAGTCATAAGGGATTTGATTTATGTCATACCTGAATGATGTAGTGGTTTTCTCCACTTTCTTCAATTTCAGTCTGAATTTGGCAATAAGGAGTTCATGATCTGATCCATAGTCAGCTCCTGGTCTTGTTTTTGCTGACTGTATAGAGCTGTTTCCATCTTTGGCTGCAAAGAATATAGTCAATCTGATTTCAATGTTGACTATCTGGTGATGTCCATGTGTAGAGTCTTCTCTTATGTTGTTGGAAGAGGGTGTTTGCTATGACCAGTGCGTCCTCTTGGCAAAACTCTATTAACCTTTGCCCTGCTTCATTCTGTACTCCAAGCCCAAATTTGCCTGTTATTCCAGGTGTTTCTTGACTTCCTACTTTTGCATTCCAGTCCCCTATAATGAAAAGGACATCTTTTTGGGGTGTTAGTTCTAGAAGATCTAGTAGGTCTCCATAGAACTGTTCAACTTCAGCTTCTTCGGCGTTACTGGTCGGGGCATAGACTTGAATTACCGTGATACTGAATGGTTTGCCTTGAAACAGGAATAGAGATCGTTCTGTCGTTTTTGAGATTGCATCCGAATACTGCATTTTGGACTCTTTTGTTGACTATGATGGCTACTCCATTTCTTCTAAGGGATTCCTGCCCACAGTAGTAGATATAATGGTCATCTGAGTTAAATTCACCCATTCCAGTCCATCTTAGTTCACTGATTGCTAGAATGTCATTGTTCGCTCTTGTCATCTCCTGTTTGACAGCTTCCAATTTGCCCTGATTCATGGACCTAACATTCCAGGTTCCTATGCAATATTGCTCTTTACAGCATTGAATCTTGCTTCTATCACCAGTCCCATTTGCAACTGGGTGTTGTTTTTGCTTTGGCTCCATCCCTTCATTCTTTCTGGAGTTATTTCTCCACTGATCTCCAGTAGCATATTGGGCACCTACTGACCTGGAGAGTTCATCTTTCAGTGTCCTATCTTTTTGCCTTTTCATACTGTTCATAGGGTTCTCAAGGCAAGAATACTGAAGTGGTTTGCCATTCCTTTCTCCAGTGGACCACATTCTGTCAGACCTCTCCACCATGACCTGTCCATCTTGGGTGGCCCCACACGGCACGGCTTAGTTTCATTGAGTTAGACAAGGCTGTGGTCCACGTGATCAGATTGGCGAGTTGTCCGTGACTGTAGTTTCAGCCTGTCTGCCCCCTCATCCCCTCTCTCAGTGCCCACCGTCTTACCTGGGTTTCTCGTACCTTGGACATGGGGTCTCTCTTCACGGTATTGTCAAACACTTCTTTCTCATTGCATTATCTTAATTCAGAAAAAAACATGTGATGTGAACTGTCATTTTCACCCCTTTTTAAGATTTTTTATTTATTTATAAGGTGGAATGTGAGGCTTATAGAGGTAAAAAAGTATGCTCAAAGTCTCTCTCTTTATTGTATTGTATAAAAAAGATTTAAACTTAAGTTTTCTGACTCTAAAATGTTGACTCCAGAGATAATGCCATAAATTAATTAAATAGTCAGTGTTTAATATCAATTAATTTCTAATAAACAGTGATAGAGTCCTTTCTAGGCATTATCTTATTGTTTCATTATGACAATCATGTTAAGTTGATTTTCTTTCCTCATTTCCCTGTGAGAAAACCAAAGCTCAAAAGGTAAATTGAATGGACTAAAGTCATAGAACAAAGGGATGGGCAAAGGGACCATGTTCCTAATATACATGATACATAATTATTATTATATCTAGTGTTAGAGGTGCTATACTCTCACAAAAATCACTTAGTGTAGTTCTTAAAACAAATATAGCTCAAAGTTTGTAAACTTACTCATGAATTCTGGCTCTGGCCTTTATTAAATGTACATATATTTCTGCACTGAGTTTGAGAAATGCTGGGTTTTTTCCTACAGTGCTCTTTCACTGTCTTTCCTGTCTTCCAAAAGTAACTTCACCTGATCCACAGTGAGATTTAAGAGTTTGGTGAAAAAAAGTTGAAACTGAAAGTCGCTGAATTGTGTCTGACTCTTTATGACCCATGGTCTGCAGCCCGCCAGTTTGGTGGGAGGCCATTATTCCTCCGACTGACTAGATTCCTGAGGGTACTCACTGGAGGATGCAGACTATAGATCTGTAACCAGAGGGAATTTCTGACCAGAAAATTTTAAGCTTGTCCACAGGGATATGGAAATTTTCCATGACATATTACAGGTCTAGGGACACAACCCACAGTGGGAAGGCCCTTCCAGGGGGCTAGAGTTCTCATATAACTCCTTGGCCTTGGCTACTGAGAACTCAGACATGTTTAGGCTGCAGTCTGTGGCATCCAGTTCTTCACAAACGATTTTTCTGATGCCAGCTAGAGGTAGGTGAGTCAGTTTCTGGTTATGCTGGAAGAGGGATCACAATGACAGTAATTAAAGTGATTCATGGAATGATGGAATGCCAGTGGCTCCATCAGAGTCTCTGTAGAGAAGGCCATCTCTAAGCAGAGCAGCAAGAAATTGTGTTGAGAAAAACCTGAATTTATAGATGCACATCAGTCACTAACACAAAATCACATAGCAGGACACAGGACTAAATATGCAAACTGATATCAACAAACTCAGCAGATAGGTAGACGGATATTGAACAGATAGATTCAAACCTATGAACAAAGAATGTGATATGCAAACAGGAGGGAAAAATACTAATGGTAACTCATTGGCTGGAACAAATGAACTCCTTCCTTCTCTACAGCCTTCTATTTTGTCATCTCAGAAGAGAACCTCTTAGACTGGGCACAGTCATCCTAGTGGGAGGTTACAGCATCTCTGAAAATGAGGCACGGAAGGGTTGAGAGATGGGAAACCTGGGCAAAGAGATTATTCAATTCTGCTGCAAAGATGGAAACCAGTCCCTGGGAGAAGCTCACCACAGTTTACCTGGGGAACTGTGTGTCTGAAAGGAAAGAGAGGTTCAGAAAGGAAAAGAAAGAGCATCAGAGAGTTATAGCGACATAAACTTTAAAAATATACATGGAAGTGTTTATTAAACAGAAAATAATATTAAGCACACAAAAGGTGAAGATGACTGCATCAGTAGTGGTCACAGTAATGGCAATGCATGTGTACATGCTCAGTCATATCTGACTCTTTGTGACCCTATGGTCTGCAGCCCACCAGGCTCCTCTGTCCTTGGGATTCTCCAGGCAAGAATACTAGAGTGGGTTGCCAAGCCCTCCTCCAGGGGATCTTCCCAACTCAGGAACTGAACCTGCATCTCTCAAATCTCCTGCATTGGCAGGTGGGTTCTTTACCACTAGAGCCACCAGGGAAGCCCAGTAAAGACAATGGTTTCAACATATTGATCTAAACAGACAGTATTTTTGCCAATGACAATATGTTTCTATTGATATTAGCCCCAAGAAAATCCTCCATGATCATTCAGTGGGATGATAATAAGATCAAAACAGTAGTAAACATTGGAAACACTGGACAATCTCACTGAACAGGAAATGAATCTTTGAACCCCCTACTCCCTTTGAACAGGATATGAGTCACCGCATCTCAATCACATTTTATTGATAGTATTATGTTGATCAGTCATATGTTTTTCAAAAGGAAAATTACTGACAGTCACTGGTGAAGGGGGATGAATTGTTGAAAAATTAAGATAAAAGATTATATAAGTCTTAATTAACTCAGTAGTTGTGAGGGGGAAGAAAAATAGATTTGATAGCTATTTCTGAAGACTAACACTATTAAAGTACTTGGTGGCTCAGATGATAAAGAATCTGCCTGCAATGCAGGAGACCCAGGTTTAGTCCCTGGGTCGGAAAAATCCTCTGGAGAAGGGCATGGCAATCCACTCCAGTATTCTTGTCTGAAGAATTCCATGAACAGAGGAGCCTGGCGGGCTGTAGTCCATAAGGTCACAAAGAGTCATACACAACTGAGGCAACTTAGCGTGCACACAAATGTGAATTTTAGTCCAAGCCATGTCCAGGAGCAAATTAAAGTTTTGCCCCTGACACAAGAAATGCAGAGAATATTGGCAGGTAGAGAAAGAAGAAAAAGTAAGATGTGAAGTTCAAATGCAGACAACTAAGTAAGGAAAGAGTAAGTTTCCTGAGACTGAAGGAGAAATACAGCCAGGAATGAACAGAAACACAATGCCATCTGTGGTATGCCCTGTGACACACCTTCCAGGCCTGCTTTTTAGGAAATATGCATCTACCTCCCAGATACTAGGAATATCAGATACTGGGATCTCACACCTGCACCCCTTTCTGGAACTGTCATCCAACCCAAGAAACGATCTCAACCAAAGTTTTGCTCCATCACTCAGGGTAACACACGACCAATGGCAGGACACCGTGGAATGCAAATAACTGACTTCCTTGCATCATTGTGGGACAACATAGAAGGGCCATTCCAGCTCCAGAGCTTCCCATAATATCACTGGAGGTCCCAGATGCAATCTCATGGTGAGTCAGCTTCTCCTTAGACCCTGTCCTATTTTACTAGCTCTTTTACAAGTATAATTTCTGAGAGATCTCCAAAATCCCTCTGCATGCCACTCTATAACCCAGTTTGTGTTTATCTAGGATCTCATATTTATGTAATAATTGGAAAGATTATTTCCACTAAACCTTTAACTTTATTTGCTAATTATTGCTGATCTCTGCCTATCACTACGTAAAGTATAAAGATACTTTATACCATGAACATAAATCTGACACAGATTTTGACCTCAAAGACATTATACCTTAGTGGTAAAAAGCTAGCAGTGTTTCTTTAAGCTAGAATGAGCATTAGAATGGCCTGGAGGGTTTAATTAGCATTATTAATAGGTCTCAATCCCAGAGATTCTGATTTAGAGAGTCTGGGGTAGTGTCCAGTAATTAGCATTTACAACAAATTACTAGATGATGCTAATACCCATGGCCCAGGGACTGCACTTTAAGAACCACTAATAATCAATAATAACTAGCACAACAGCAAGATAAATAGACTTCTGGAAAATAACAAAAATAATAAATAATCATGAAATAAGCCAGCTGGGGAAGGCTCTGTGGATAGTGTTTCATTAAATCTAGACTAAGAATTATTTTGGTGATTGGACTTAGAAGAATTTATAGTTCTGAGAAGGTTTATTATTTTGCTGGAAGTATACATTAGTCTCCTGATATGTCAAAATTTCTTAATTCCATTCCTTAGCTCAGATCTAAACACCAGCTGTCCACCCCTCCAACTAACTAAGTTCCCTCCCACATACCATCTTCTCTTTTCATTTAGCAATTCCTTGTTCTTTTTAAAAAAATTTTTTTATAAAAGTATAGTTGATTTATAATGTTGTAAGTCTTTTTCATATTCTTTTTTCATTATTGTTTATTATAGGATACTAAATGTAGCTATCTGTGATATACAGTAGGACCTTGTTGCTTATGTATCCACATACCATCTTCTTTTCAGGCCTCTCTTGAAAGAATGTATCATTCCCCTAAACCATCTATATCAATACAAGTCCTATGATTTTATACACACACGCACAGATCATATTGTTTAGGCTTTACATGATGATAAATAGATATAATTAACAATCAATATTTGTTATTTTATAGCCATATACAGTTTCTTCCTTAAAGAGTGAAGGGAAAACGATACAAGTGCAGAGTGGCTTTTTTTTGAAATTTTCCACGTGGTTTTCTGTGTTAGTGAGGTAAATACTTTGAAGTGAGAATGTCTTTTTAACTCTGCCTCATATTCTGTCTCTAGGTCTCCTCAGCTGTATTATGAAATTAAAGAGTGGATTTTTTATTCTTCCAGAAAACAGGTGACATGCTCTGAAAGCGGTTATGGTCTCTCCCTGGAAGCAAGAAAACTGCAAAAAATGTATCTATAACTACTCCAAACAGATATGCTGCACCCCAACAAGACACAGTTCCATCCATCTTCCTTTATTCTGATGGGGATTCCAGGGCTGGAAGACGTGCACATCTGGATTGGCTTCCCCTTCTTTGCAGTTTATCTAATAGCTCTCCTGGGAAATATTACCATCTTGTTTGTGATCCAGAGTGAACGCAGCCTCCACCAACCTATGTTTTACTTCCTGGCCATGTTGGCCTTCACTGACCTCGGCCTGTCCACAGCCACCATCCCCAAGATGCTAGGCATCTTCTGGTTCAATCTCAGGGAGATTGTGTTTGGTGCTTGCATCACACAGATGTACACAATTCACATATGCACTGGCCTGGAGTCTGTGGTGCTGACAGTCATGGCCATAGACCGATACATTGCCATCTGCACCCCCCTGAGATATAGCATGATCCTCACCAGTAAGGTGATAGCTGTCCTTGGCATGGTCATCATATTTAGGACTTTGGTATTTGTGACTCCATTTATTTTCCTTATCCTAAGACTGCCTTTCTGTGAAGTCCGGATCATCCCCCACACCTATTGTGAACACATGGGTTTGGCAAAGTTGTCTTGTGCCAGTATTAGAGTCAATGTTATCTATGGCTTGATTGCTTTCTCTGTGGGATACATTGATCTTTCTGTAATTGGATTTTCATATATCCAAATCCTCAGAGCAGTCTTCCACCTCCCATCCTGGGATGCACGGCTCAAGGCACTCAGCACCTGTGGATCCCATGTCTGCGTCATGTTGGCCTTCTACCTGCCAGCACTCTTCTCCTTCATGACCCACCGCTTTGGCCACAATGTCCCTCACTGCATCCACATACTTCTGGCCAATCTATATGTCGTTGTACCTCCTGCCCTTAACCCTATCATCTATGGGGTCAGGACAAAGCAGATAAGAGAGCGAGTACTTAGGATGCTCAACCCAAAAAGCTATTGATGTTTATCCCCAAGAAAACCTTCCATGATCATCAGTGGGATAATAATAAGATCAAATCAGTAGTAAACACTGAAAATATTTTCATTAAAATCCCCTGGCATTCCCACACAAGCCAATCACACTACTTTTTTGCCCATCAGTCATAATCTGTATATCCCCATTGGAAGGCATAGCTCAAAGATTCCAAAATAATCATGCTACTTCTTGCCACAGGAAAAGTACATCAAAAATTCTCACATTGAAATCCCTCTGATGCTACGAAATTCCTAAGGGGAGAAAAAGGTTTGAAAAAGTCATGCCCCTGGTACCTTAAATAATTTTCTTTCTCATGGTCTTGTCATTCACGGGTCAGAAGCTGAAGTTCATGACTATAAAATGATGAATTTCATGAAAGTCAAGCAGGACACAGTGGTAAGGGACATGCACGAGTCATGAGATCCAGGTTTAAACCCAGGCTCTGTCCTTGACTGGAAGGTTTACCTGAGTTTGTCACTTAGAGCCCGTTGAGTGCCAGTATACTTGCTAATAAACTAACTGAAAAAAAAAAAAAAACTATTGTGAACATCTTTGCAGCTTCTAAGAACAAAGAAACATTGAAAATAAACACATGTGTTTCTGGTGTGGTTGTTACTTCTGGTGCATGTAGATTAATTTACTAATTTCAATCCTACTCTACAGTCACTGGTCCCAGCTGCAGATGACCCCAGTGCTTGGGGGTCTGCAGGGACTCAACCCTGACCTTGGTCAAAGCCTTTAAGTCAGAAGGCTATAATGCCTAAACAGTTAAGAGTGCTTTCTCTGGGCTTGAGGACTCAGTGAAACCACATGCCCTACAGGTTAGAGCATGAGGCAGAATGGTTAGCTTTAGGGCCGAATGCACGAAAGTGGCTACAGACATAAAGTCATTCTCATCTGAGTATGGAAGCTAGATAGTATAACTAATTTCTTTGGGTATTCTAGGAATTGAAGAAACATTCAGTTGGCTTCTAATTGGAAATGGGACCCTGGTTAAAATTCAAGAGAGAGTGAGCAAGGAATAAACAGAGAATGGGACTATGGTAACATAAACAAAGAGAGGTGGCGAACTGGAAAAAAAAATGATACTTTGTATAAATTTATAAAGAAAAATGACCAAATGATCAGTTTCTACATAGAAATTACAATATTGACACAAACAAGATTTTAAAAAACTAAACAGAGCAAAACGAAGGGAGATGACAAAATAGGTCGTTGAAGATTTTCATCCAAGTAGAATGGTATGTGTGCTCAGTTGCATCCAACTCTTTGCTATCCCTTGGCTCCTATGTCCATTGGATTTTCTAGGCAAGAATACTGAAGTGAGTTGCCGTTTCCTCCTCCAGGGGGTCTTCCCTACCCAGGGATCGAACCCACATCTCCTGCATTGCAGGTGGATTCTTTACCACTGAGCCATCAGGGAAGCCCCGGTAAGATGGTAAGAAGCCATAATAACTTGTCATATGTTTTTTATATTAATACTATATTAACTGTTTTGCAATATTAACAAATTTGCAAATCTTTCAAAATCATTGGGAAAATTAATGCTATCCTGATGACAAAATCAGAAAATAGAGAAGAATATACAGAGTCTTTAAATCAATGCAAATAGCAACACAATTATGAGAAATTTGACTCAAAGTCAGTGTTCACAGGGCTAGATACTATCAATTTGTTGTAAGAATTTGTAAGGGATGTAGGATTCCACACACCAGTTGTCATTCCTCATGATAACTAGCACGATTTTGGCACATGAAGGGGCTCAGAAAACATCCCTTTACTCACGATACTGAAGTGTATAAATACTGAGTTGACAAATAGTGTCTACAATGGATCTCTAGTTCTACAGAAGTCAGTCCCTAAATATAAGAGTGCTTCTCTGCTCTGGTTCTAAGGAGAGATGTTAAAGAGGACCACAGGTTCTCACAAAATTGTCAAAACTAGGGAAGGTGGTTCAAGGAACTGGACACAATGGTCCTAAGCCAAGGTTTCAGGTGACTCTACATACAGATAAAGGAGTTGGGAATAGGGGGCCAGGATTACTCAAAGAACCAGATCTTAAAGGGCAGATCCAACACTGCCAAGAAGTTTCGACAATATTAAGAAAAAAAGAAGTCCTCTTAGCACAGTCTTAGTTGGCCAGATTTAGTATTAACTAAATGCACTTTAAATTAGTAGATTGTAGTTGTTTTTGTCAATTTAACTGAGAGAATCTATGAAGAGTCACTTTGCTATTATAGTCTGACTATGGTTCAGCTGTTCTGAAAGAAGTTGTATTAAGAACCAGAGAAGGGTAAGGTGGGACCTAGCAAAGCCACTCACCTCACTCCCTGGTTTGCAGGTTTGTCATATTTGCATGAGAAATTTACATGAGCAACACAAATCCTTTTGAGAAATAAAGATCTGAAACCATTGAACAGTATTGAGAAACAGAAAATTTTAATCAAGGGAGCAACAGGTTACCTGGGAATTAAATATCTAGAGGAAAAAGGAATCTATCTTAGTGACCAAGACTCAAAACAAAGAGCTAAATATTGTTGAGGAAGTAAAACTATGCATTCAACATATCATAAATGGAGTTTGCAAGCCTCTTAGTACATCTGATGCTATATTTTGCTTAGGGTATATTCCAAGCATGTGGGTGCTAATGATGACAACTGTGACCTCAGAGACCCAGAGTGGGACATCAAGACAGGGAATCTTGGAGACTAAACAACATTTGTTGTTGTTGTTCAGTTGCTCAGTCATGTCTGACTCTTTCCAACCCCATGGACTGCAACATGCCAGGATTCCCTGTCCTTCACCGGCTCCTGGATCTTGCTCAAACTCATGTCCATTGAATTGGTGATGCCATCTAACCATCTCATCCTCTATCATCCCCGTTTCCTCCTACCAATCTTTTCCAGCATCAGGTCTTTTCTGATGAGTCAGCTCTTCACACCAGGTGGCTAAAGTATTGGAGCTTCAGCTTTAGTCCTTTCAATGAATATTCAGGATTGATTTCCTTTAAGATTGACTAATTTGATCTCCTTGCTGTCTAAGGGACTCTCAAGAGTCTTCTCCAATACTACAATTCAAAAGCATCAATTCTTCGGTGCTCAGCCTTCTTTATCGTCCAACTCTCATATCCATACATGACTACTGGAAAAACCACAGCTTTGACTAGACAGACCTTTGCTGGCAAAGTAATGTCTCTGCTTTTTAATATGCTGCCTAGGTTTTTCAAAGTTGTTTCTTTTTTTCCCAAGAAGCAAGCATCTCTTAATTTCATGGCTGCAGTCACCATCTGCAGTGATTTTGGAGACAAGAAAATAAAGTCTGTCACAGTTTCCATTGTCTCCCCATCTATTTGCCATGAAGTGATGGGACCAGATGCCATGATCTTAGTTTTCTTGAATGTTGAGCTTTAAGCCAGCCTTTTCACTCTCCTCTTTGACTTTCGTCAAGAGGCTCTTTAGTGCCTCTTCACTTTCTGCTATAAAGGCAGTGTCATCAACATATCTGAGGTTATGGATATTTTCCCCAACAATCGTTATTCCAGCTTGTGCTTCATCCAGCCCGGCATTTCACATGATGTACATTGCATATAAGTTAAATAAATAAGCACGGTGACAATACACAGCCTTAACGTACTCCTTTCCTAGTTTGAAACCAGTCCATCGTTCCATGTTCAGTTCTAACTGTTGCTTCTTGACCTCATACAGATTTCTCAGGAGGCAAGTGGTCTGGTATTCCCATCTCTTTTAGAATTTGCCACAGTTCATTGTGATCTACACAGTCAAAGGCTTTAGTGTAGGCAAAGAAGCAGAAGTAGTAGTTTTTCTGGAATCCTCTTGCTTTTTCTATGATCTAACACATGTTGGCAATTTGATCTCTGGTTCCTCTGCCTTTTCTAAATCCAGCTGAACATCTGGAAGTTCTTGGTTCATGTACTGCTGAAGCCTGGCTTGGAGAATTTTGAGCGTTACTTTGCTAGCATGTGAGATGAGTACAAGTGTGTGGTAGTTTGAACATTAGTTGGCATTGCCTTTCTTTGGGATTGGAATGACAACTGACCTTTTCCAGTCCTGGGGCCACGGCTGAGTTTTCCATATTTGCTGGCATATGGAGTGCAGCACTTTAATAGCATCATCTTTTAAGATTTGAAATAGCTCAGCTGGAATTCCATCACCTCCTCCTTTGTTCGTAGTGACGCTTCCTAAAGCCCACTTGATTTCACATTCCAGGATGTCTGGCTCTAGGTGAGTAATCACACCATTGTGGTTGTCTGGGTCATTAATATCTCTTTTGTAAAGTTCCTCTGTGTATTCTTGCCACCTTTTCTTAATATCTTCTCCTTCTGTTAGGTCCATACCATTTCTGTCCTTTATTGTGCCCATCTTTGCATGAAATATTCCCTTTGGTATCTCTAATTTTCTTGAAGAGATCTCTCTAGTCTTTCCCATTCTATTGTTTTCCTCTTTTTCTTTTCACTGATCTCTTAAGAAGGTTTTCTTTTTTTTTTTTAATTTTTAATAAATTTATTTATTTTAGTTGGAGGCTAATTACTTTACAATATTGTAGTGGTTTTTGCCATACATTGACATGAATCAGCCATGGGTCCACATGTGTTTCCCATCCTGAACCCCCTTCCCACCCCCCTCCCCATCCCATCCCTCTGGGCCATCCCATCGCCCCAGCCCCGAGCATCCATCCCATGCCTTGAACCTGGAATGGTGTTCTGTCCCACATATGAAAATATACATGTTTCAATGCTATTGTCCCAGAACGTCCCACCCTCACCTTTAAGAAGGTTTTTTATCTCTCCTTGCTATTCTTTGAAACTCTGCATTCTGATGAGTGTATCTTTCCTTTTCTCCTTTGCCTTTTGCTTCTTTTCTTTTCTCAGCTATTTGTAAGGCCTCCTCAGGCAACCATTTTGCTTTTTTGCATTTCTTCTTATTGGAGACAGTTTTGATCACTGCCTCCTGTACAATGTTATAAACCTCTGTCCATCATTCTTCAGCCATTCTGTCTATCAGATCAAAACCTTTGAAGCTATTTGTCACTTTCACTGCATAATTGTAAGGGATTTGATTTAGGTCATATCTGACTGGCCTAGTGGTTTTCCCTACTTTCTTCAATTCAAGTCTGAATTTTGCAATAAGGAGTTTATAATCTGAGCCACAGTCAGCTCCGGGTTTTGTTTTTGCTGACTATATATTTCTTCTCCATCTTTGGCTGTAAAAAATATAATTATCTGATTTCAGTATTGACCATCTGGTGATGTCCATGTGTAGAGTCAGTCATCTCTCGTGTTGTTGGGAGGTGTTTGCTATCCATTGCGTTCTCTTGGCAAAATTCTATTAGCCTTTGCCCTGCTTCATTTTGTACTCTAAGGCCAAACTTGCCTGTTACTCCAAGTATCTCTTGACTTCCTGCTTTTGCATTCCAATCCCCTATGATGAAAAGAACATCAGTTTTTGGTGTTAGTTCTAGAAGATCTTGTAGGTCTTCATAGAACCGTTCAAATTCAGCTTCTTTGGCACTAGTGGTTGGGACATAGACTTGGATTACTGTGATATAGAGTGCTTTGTCTTGGAAAAGAACAGAGATCATTCTGTCATTTTTGAGATTGCACCCAAGTATTGTATTTTGGACTCCTTTGTTGACTATGATGGCTACTCCATTTCTTCTAAGGGATTCTTACCCACAGTTGTGGATATAATGGTCGTCTGAATTAAATTTGCCCATTCCGGTCCATTTTAGTTCACTGATTACTAAAATGTCGATGTTCACTCTTGCCATCTCCTGTTTGACCACTTCCAATTTACCTTGATTCATGGACCTAACATTCCAGGTTCCTAAGCAATATTCTTCTTTATAGCACCAGACTTTACTTTTACCACCAGACACACTCACACTTTGGCTCAGCCTCTTCATTCCTTCTGGAGCTATTTCTCCGTTCTTCTCCAATAGCATATTGGGCACCTACCAACCAGAGGAGTTCATCTTTCAGTGTCATATCTTTTTGTCTTTTCACACTGTGCATGGGGTTTTCAAGGCAAGAATGCTGAAGTGTTTTGCCATTCCGTTCTCCAGTGGACCACGTTTTGTCAGAACTCTCCAAAAGGACCCACCAAAGGTTTCATTGCTGGCAACTCAACAGTGTCTCCTTGTGGCTATTGACCAGAATAGCAACACTGGAGTGATTTCTCTTAATGTCTGCTTGGTGTTTGCAAGGAGATTGACAACTTTGAAATCAAAATTTCTGGGATCTCCAACAGTAGGGGAGGGATAGTGGATAGCTTAAAGAAGAAAATACTGTACTTCATGATCATAAGGCACATGTGAATTTTAATGTTTAACTTAAAAAATAAAAGATATATATGACAATTTATACTCTGATTTCCTTTTCTCCATTGACATTGAAAAGTCAATATCAAATCAATGACATGAGTCAAGTATTCATAAAGATAGAATATATCTCAGTATTTTATAAGATGTTACATTAGCAATATTTGACTAGAGACTATACATAATTGTAACATTTATTCATTTTTCAACTAAAAAATTAGTTATCAAGTGCCATATGTGTGATTCACAAAATAGTGGTTAGTACAGACAGTTACCAAGAAATAAGCTACTTTAAGAAAGATTATGTTCAAAACAGCCCATGAATTATCATTATTTCCAACCTTGCCAATTAGGCAATTAAGCAAAATGATAAATTCCTAATGATCATTTAATTAACAGTGGCCAGAATCAAGACTGATTTAGGCACATCTGCTACATAAATCTGCTTTTCCTATTACATTTTTGAAGAGTGAGTTGCATTGTTAGACTTCAACTGGATAGTTTTGTAGTTTTCTGGACTTTTTCATGGTCCATATTATAAATAGCAAAGGTAGACCACTGTACAACCCAACATATAGTGAATTGCTCAGTGTAAGTAAAGTTGATTTCTCCATCAAAGATATCATAGTAACTTAACATACTTAACAATAAAAGTTTACTTCTCATCCACATACCATTCCAATACATGTGGGCTTTGTCTCACGTCAGCATTTAGAGACCCTTGCTTCTTTGATTAGTTGCCCCCTTCATGTTCTAATCCCTTACAGACTGCCACTGGTGCTTCTGAATCTATCAGGCAAATAAAGGGGGAGAATGAGCAGTATTTTGCAAGGTATTTTAGGGATTCAATTTAAGAGAGATTTACACCATTTTTTCTGTCATTCCCTTGTCCAGAATCTTTACATAAATCTAGCTGGAGAGGCTGGTGACTAAATATTTATTTCTTAAGAGAAATGAGGTCAAACCAGTCAATCCTAAAGGAAACCAACCCTGAATATTCATTGGAAGGACCGATGCTGAAGTTCCAACACTTTGGCCACCTGTTTCGAAGAACAGACTCATCGGAAAAGAGTGGGGGGCTGGGAAAGCTTGAGGGTGAGAGAAGGGGCCAGCAGAGCATGAGATGGTTGAATGGCATTACTGGTTCAATGGACAGGGATTTGACTGGACTCTGGGAGATGGTGGAGGACAAGAAAGCCTGGTGTGCTGCAGTCCATGGGGTCTCAAAGAGTTAGATGTGACTTAGTGACTGAATAACAATAAGAAAAATGATATGAGAGACCCTCACATGTAAAGCATATATAACCTCTTCCCAAATGAGACTACCAGAACCCTCACCTAAGCACTGTATTCTCAGAGAGTCCAGGGTCTCCAGGGGTGTGTGGTCATCTCCATCAAGTCCTGATGTAGTTCCTCTTGGATGAATCCTCTGCCTCCTCCTACCATACATCTAATGGTGGAGCATGAACCAAAAAGATTCCCAGTTGAACTGAAGCATGGAATACATTTAGCAGGAACTTGTCAGTGGTAATTCTGAAATACTTTGGGGGCAGGCACTGCAATACTTTTATCTCCTAACAGTTGGGTAAGTTCCCTTGACTAGACACTTTATATGATTCTGGGAGAATCTCTCCTGGCTGTTGCTTTCCATGTTCTTTTTCTGCATCTGTGGGGTTGTGTCTTCTTCAATGTTCCCCACTGCCTTATATGAAACAGGCACTGGAAAATGTGACTTCTTTTGCAGATATTGCACTTGGAGATTGTTTTGTGTCTGTCAAATATTAAAATCAATGATTGTTTTAATTTTTAATCAAAAACTTTTTAAAAGCCTAGATCAGGTTCCTTTAGCAATGAATCCCCTTAAAAACTTAACAAGATTTTTCTTAGGTAAACTTTCTTTCCTTTTTTATGTATTTTTGCTTTCCAAAGACAACTGCTTTTCTACATAATGGTGTCTATCTAAGGCTATCAGACTTTAGAGGACAGCAATTCACATAATCTAGTCTTTTCTCAGGGTCATTTTCTATAAGTCTTTGCTACTCAAAGACATTCTAAATCTTTTTCTTAATTTTTGACTAGGAAAATTCTTCAAGACTTTATATTTACAAACTTTATCTATTGTGATTAATTTCTTCTTGGAAACCAGCTAAATTTCTGTTAAGCTCACTTATTACTCATAACAACTTATCAAATTAAATCAACAATTACAAACACACAGCACTAATTTGAATTCTTTCAACCTTTCCCCTAGAATTACCAACTTGCGTGTGTGTGTGTGTGTGTGGTGTGTTCAGTCAGGCATGTCCCTCAGGCATGTTCAACTCTTTGGACCCCATGGATTGTGGCCCAACAGGCTTCTCTGTCTGTGGGATTTTCCAGGCAAGAATACTGGAGTGGGTTGACAGTTCCTTCTCCAGGAGATCTTCCCAACCCAGGGATCGAATCCACGTCTTTTGCATCTCCTGTATCGACAAGCAGATTCTTTACCACTGCACCATAACTTGCCAGCTATCAAAACAAACAATTCCAATTTACCAGTGAATTAGCACAATACAATTTCATACTTTTTAATGACAGCGAAATCAGTGTATGTGAAAGATGAAAGCTCTCTTCATTCCAGTCATTCAGGGTCCTAGCCTTGTTCACTGTGTGGTTCCACTATTTTCTATGGGTTCGTGTCTTCCAGTGAATTATCTGCAATGAGTCAGTGGAGGAGGAAGAGAGAGAATGCAGAGGACATTAAGGAGGTTGTAAAAGCCATTCCTGGAAGAAGTGCATGCCATTCCCTTGGCCAGACTTAGTCATAAAGCCTCACACAACTGCAAGTATGAGCTTCCCAGTTTGCTCAGTGGGTAAAGAATCTGCCTATAATGCAGGAGACACAGGACCCAAGGGTTCGATCCCTGGGTCGGGGAGATCCCCTGGTGGAGGGCATGGCAACCCACTCCAGTATTCTTGCCTGGAGTATCCCATGGACAAAGGAGCCTGGTGGGTTGCAAAGAGGATTGCAAAGAGTCAGATGCAACTGAGCACATGTGCAACTGCAAGTATGCCTGGAAAATGTAAATTTGCTTGTATTTAGGAGGAAAAAGAACTCTGCTTGGAAAAATTAGCCTTGTCTCCATCATTTATATACACTGATTGCCAAGCTAAAATACAACCACGGCGTGAGAATGGTGAGAAGTGGTAGGAGAACCTCCAAATATGTCTATGGCTCTTCTGGTCTCTCTCAGGCACTATCTGTCCTACAGCCTGATCTACTTCTTGTTTACTTTTTCCAGATGCTTCATTAAATAATTCCCCACATTTATTTTAGACAAAAGAGAGAGAAGCATAGGGACACATTTAGATCCCTTCCATGTTTTTGCATCATCCCCCTCACCTGTGGTAGGAAGGAAGAGAAGGTACTGAGTAGGGTATGTGTAAACTGCATGTCAGAGACAGAAGTTCAACAGATGTGGGACAGGGATTTGAATTCCTCCCCAGACCCAGCCCCCAGCCCAGAACCATCTAAATATTCTCCGGAGACCAGCTTTGCCATTTTGCCCGGGTGACATCAGCAGTTCAACATTTAATTCAAACAAATGAGGATTCTCTTTGAGTTTACGTAGTTTGTTGCCTGTCAGAAGACACTGTTGTTGGGATATAATTGGGAAGGGAACTAGAGAAGTTAATATCTAAGGAAGACAGACCTTGATGGATTTCCTCAACAAAATCACCGAATTTGCATTTACTTGGATGTTTATAATAGAATTAAGAACTGTGTCCTATTTGAGAAATAGGCTGAGTTTCCCAAGACCTGTGCTCACTCCTATAAAAGTAAATATTGATTTGTCTGTAGATTGAGCCAAAAGATGGGGGAACGTGGTCCTTGTGGGTCTGAGTATCTTGCTTCCTCATGGCTGAGGTGAGAGCAGGCTGCCTGACTTTAGGTACTCTGCTGACTTAAGAGATGTCTGAGGAGTTCTGTACATTTATCCAGGCAACTAATATCAGTGAGAAGATATTTCTGAGATGTTTTTTCCTGTTGTGGGATAATACTGCCTTGCTTAGTGTCATCACTTCATATTCCTTTTGCACCAATTTTCTTTTCTTAGAGAAAGGGATTGCTTAGTTCACCAGATAATACACATGTTATAATGATCACCATGGCTGATTCTTCCCACATTGCACTGAGTGACAGATTGGTCAATATGCCATATACTCTTGAGAAAGATCTTCCTGACATTCACTTTCAGTGTAAAAAAAACTGGATTTTAAGTGTGGAAGCCAAGTTTAATATTTTAGCTAGGCTATTGCCAACCACACAAAATAAGCAATTAATTTAAACTCCCCATATTTCTGTCTCATTGTCTAAAACACTGAAAACAGTAATTATTTTACTTTTTTCACTCAATTATATATGCATGCAAAAACATTAATTCACCATCTTTGTGCTTTTTTCTTTCTTATAGCTTGTTTTCCTTCCCCTCCCTCCTTGTTTCTTTCTTCTCTTCTTTCGTTATCTTCCATAGCTCCCTTCCTCTCCATTTCACCCACTTTCTCCTTTATTCTCTCCTTCTTTGTTTCATAAGAATCTCAGGTAAATTATTCTGCTCTTGACTGTGACCCCAAGACTACCTTGGTTTTTTCATACTCTCTTCCTCCAAAGTGGGTCACCATTAAAATATACTTTCAAGATCAATCAATTACTTTGGATGATCTAGTAAGTGTTTTGAACTCAGGTAGATAAAGCACAGGTAACCAGCTTAATTATCTGTCTAGCTAAATCCAGAAGGAAAGAGAATAATTGCATGAATAAAGGTAACAAAAGTTTAGAGTGCAAACACTTGCTACTTAGAGTCATTTTCTCATGTTGCACACTGAAGGTTATTTCACACCATTATATGAGGAAATGAGTCCTTCCTCCCTGTAAAGAACATTTCTGACTTCCTGGCCCCCACAGTTGCCTGCAATCCAAGCTCCTTGGAGGCCCCTGCTCCTTTGATCACTAGGGATGTCACTCTGTCATCTCCCTCTGAGAGTAATTTATTCAGTTCCTTCCCCACTGGCGCAACCATAGAAATTTTTCCCAAGAAGATTCTCATCACTCAGTTCTTAACGCTTCTTTTCTTGGGGCATTTTTTCTTTATTCAGATTCCCCAAGAGCTTTTGATCTCTCTCACTCTGTTCACAGTGCTGAATTAAGTCTTTTACAATGTACTCTCCTGGGAAATAGACCATAGGGCCTCGGGGTCCAGGCACCAACCGTTGAAAGTAATGGGGATGGAAGGGGCACAGAGGAGCCAGAGGCCATAAAATCAGCCTCGAGAGCCTTTGAAGAGGCCAGGTCAGGTGGTTTTTCCAACAGCCAGAAATAGAAGCAGTGCAAACTTTAGAAGCTGGTAAGTCCTAAGTTGAGGCCAGGAACATTGTGAGGAAGGAGACAATGAAGAAAGGTGAGTCCAGGAGCCTGCAGTGAAAAGGAGATGGAGTATTTCAATAGGGCCTGATATAGATGTCAACTCTGCCAACACGCTTAGATCCTGTGACCATACAAAGTTTACTGACTCCAAACAACTGTAGACTCAAAGCCCCCATCCACATCACGACCAGAAGACCAAGGTGGTGTGACTGGCTGGGTCAGGGCCTTCCTTTCTTCTTGCCTGAACCCGTCTGTGAGCCCAGATGATCACTTTGCTTCTAGGCAATCATAGCTGTCATCATTGGGGTTATTTAAGACTTGTCCGTCCCTTACAGACTCTCAATATTTCATGGTCAGGGATCATGTCTTGTTCTTTAGCACTTGGACTAAGAAACCCCTATGACCACTCCTTTGTAAATATCAGTCTGTGAGCATAACTAATGGAATTAATGGAGTAATTAATGAAATTGGAGTATTGAAGATCAAAGCAATGCCCCAGATGGCCAACAAGTCCTCATTTCTCATATTAAGAGGCTTGAGTTTCATTGAGGAGAATATGTATATAGAGAAAAAATGGTCCCAGCTATTGAGGAATTTAAAAGGATTCTAAGATTGGATTAAAAGCTAAACTATATCAGCGTTATATGAGATCTGAAAAGGACATTTCTTCCCTGTGTCTGTTAAAGACTTTTGATGATGTTCTTGACATCTCCAGTTTCTCTGTCTTCAGTCTTCCTTACACTAAATCTAAGTGTCCTTCTCACCCCTCAAATATTAATATATCCTTCCTTCTCCAGCTACCTGCCTGTGTTCAGATATTGATCACTTTTCCTTTGGACTCTTCAGGATTCTCTAAAAGTCTGGTTTGTGATTTTCCTTTGTCCCATCTGTAGCACAGAACTCCCCTGTGTTAAATTCTCTGTTGATTCCTTAGGATGTACCTGACAATGCCTACTGCCAGATGGGATGTGAATGGCTGCATATGCTCCTGCACACATTTAAACCTTGTCTCCTGATACTCTGTTCTCTTACCTCCTATCCCCAAAGACCTTAGAATCTACCGGCCCCTAATACTTCATCATTAATCATTACTGAAGATCCACCTAGGCAGACCTTTCTTCTCTTGCCATTGCCTACAAGAGTAACCCTCCTGTCTCCCCAGATGAATAAAACCACTTTATGTGTCCTTCTCAGATGCTCTAAGCTTGTTATGTCCCTGGGCTAATAGGATCTCAGGAAGTGATCCTTTCTGTCCCCACAACAACAGCAAAACTAAGTATCATTTATCTGTTTCACATATGAGAAAATTAGATACCAAAGAGTTTAAATAGTCTTCAGGGTCATATAATGAGTATAAGAGCCAGAGTTGGAACTCAAATTTTCAACAACAGAACATTGCTCATTCACCTGTACTTTTGTCTTTCCCACTGCTTGTAAGATCATTTTTACTATAACCACAATTATAACATGTGTTATTCATGTTTATAAGGCAAGTTTTCTCTATTAGTTAATCTCCTTGAAAATAATCATTTTTACTTAATCCATGTTATAGTTATACATCTGTAATGCCAAACAGGATCAGGTCTGAAAAGTCACTGATTATCTTCTTGACTTTGCAAATAGTTTGAGTCACTCTGAGGATCTAGAACTTGATCATTGAGAAGGAGAAGGCTTTTTAGAAGAGATAGGTAAGTTTTCTATCCTCCTTATTTCTCTGATTCATACTGAGAATAATTTCTCTAATCGCAAATGGAAATATAGAATTGAGCTAATACATAGCTGTCCCTACCCCAAATTTGACCCCTGAGCCCCTGAATCTTTGGTTTCCTAAAGCCCTACACTGAGTAGAAAGTTGTGTGTGTTTATTGCATAATCTGTATTTGGAAAGTCTAGGATATTCAAAGTGAAAGTCTTTGGATCAAGAAAAACCCTTCATTTCCTTCTCTGGCAACCAGCATCTGACACCTTATCACACACACTTCACTCTCCTGGAGGAGGCTGGTCAGATGGAATACATGAGCAGAACCGGTAACCCCAAATCTACTGATTATACGTCTCCTGGGCTCCTTCTCTCACCCTTCCATGGCTCCCTGGCTCTTCCCTGGTCTTCGGCTGCTGTAGTCATTGTTATCACTTTTCTTAGTGTCCGTCAGTCTGCTCTTTGTTTAGCAGTGAGCGAGTTAAGACAGAACCCAACCCCCCAAAAAAATCCCAGCTAGAATCACAGCAGGTAAATTTTCAGAACACAGGTTCCATATGCTGAAATAATTGGATCCTGGTCACAAGGATTCATGGATAATTTTGCTTACCAGTTAAGTAAGCCCTATTTGAATTTATGCTGCAAACTCACTCACTAACTATTGAAAACTTCTATTTCACCTTTGGTAACCTCCTGGTGTACCTTGTGACTGACTGTCTCTGTCACTAGAATAGGAAATTCACAGTTTTTTCTAAAGGACTCAAATCTAATAAAGCACTCTTGAAATTTCACAAAGAGAAGCAATAGCAGAGAGTATAGAGTAAGAGAATGATAAACATCATACTTCAAAGTGAAATCCTCTTTGGAGCTGGAAGAAATTGTTGTCCTTGGATGGTGCAAAGGGCTGCTCCACCTCTAAGCCAATATTTCCTGAATACTGAAAATAAAGAATCCTGAAGTCAGTCCCCGTCCAATTGTATGGAGAAGAGGGCTCTGCTTCTCTAGAATCAGCTGAACAGAGCTCTCTTCCTTGTAAACTCTGAGGGAAGGAAAAGCTGAGTTAAGTCATTGGGCTTAATGAGGATAAATCTTGTACAGGGGCTGAAAGCACAGGCTCTAGAATCAGATTCCCTGGTTTTCAGTTTAGCTTTGCCACGTGTGTGTGTGTGTGTGTTAGTCACTCAGTCATGTCCGACTCTATGACACCATGAACTGCAGCCCACCAGGCTCCTCTGTTCATGGAGTTCTCCAGGCAAGAATGCTGGAGTGGGTTGCCATCCTTTTCTCCAGGGATTGTACACAGGTCTCTTGCATTGCAGGCAGATTCTTTACCATCTGAGCCACCAGGGAATGTGGCTCATGTTCCAGCTTTCCAATTTTGATCAAAGTACTCAGCCTCCCTTTCCTTGTTCCCCTCATTATCTATGAAAATTACAGTATTAGTTAGTTTTACATGTTTTTAAAAGAGGAAGTGATATAATGACTGTAAAGCATTTAGCATGATACCACATGCATGGCAAGTTTTTAGTTAAATGTCAGCGATGATTAGCAATGATGATGATGACTTGAAAATATCTCTGAGGCAGTTTCAGAGCTCTAGTGAAAACCCAAGTTTTACTACAATTATAACATACACTTCCCATGGTGATATTTTCTGTTCTACATTTTAAGGACTCTGGATTTTCAATGTGATCAGGATATGCTGCATGGCATCACACAGCAACCACACCACTGCTCCAGTCTCTGAATTCCTCTTCATCTGCTTCCTTAACTACCAGAGCTGGCAGTACTTGCTGTCCCTGCCCCTCAGTCTCCTTCTGCTCCTGGCCGTGGGGGCCAACACCACCCTTCTCATCACCATCTGGCTGGAGGCCTCTCTACATGAGCCCATGTACTACCTGCTCAGCCTCCTCTCCCTGCTGGACATGGTGCTCTGCCTCACTGTCATCCCCAAGGTTCTAGCCATCTTCTGGTCTAACCTTAGGTCTATCAGTTTTTTTTCCTGCTTCCTCCAGATGTTCATCATGAACAGTTTCTTGACCATGGAGTCTTGCACATTCATGGTCATGGCCTATGACCGCTATGTGGCCATCTGCAAGCCTCTGCACTACCCATCTATCATCACTAACCAATTTGTGGCCAGAGCCACCATCTTTGTAGTGGCCCGGAATGTCCTTGCTTCACTCCCAGTTCCAATTCTTTCTTCCAGACTCAGATACTGTGCAGAGAACATCATCAAGAACTGCATCTGCACTAACCTCTCTGTGTCCAAACTCTCCTGTGATGACATTGCCTTCAGTCAGCTCTACCAGTTTGTGGCAGGCTGGACCCTACTGGGCTCTGACCTCATCCTTATCATTCTCTCCTACTCTTTTATCCTGAAAGCTGTGCTAAGGATTAAGGCTGAGGGAGCTGCCGCCAAGGCCCTGAGCACCTGTGGTTCCCACTTCATCCTCATCCTCTTCTTCAGCACAATCCTGCTGGTCCTGGTCATCACTAACCTGGCCAGGGAGAGGATTCCCCCAGATGTCCCCATCCTGCTCAACATCCTGCACCACCTCATCCCCCCAGCTCTGAACCCCATTGTTTATGGTGTGAGAACCAAGGAGATCAAGCAGGGAATCCAGAAACTGCTCAGGAGGTTATAAGAGGTAAAATGCGAGAGGCCTAACCTTGGGAACAGAAATTGCTAACAGGCAATAATTTCATTGGAATGACTGATGTTGAAGCTGAAACTCCAATACTTTGGCCACCTCATGCAAAGAGCTGACTCATTTGAAAAGATCCTGATGCTGGGAAAGATTGAAGGCAGGAGGAGAAGGGGATGACAGAGGATGATATGGTTGGATGGCATCACCAACTCAACGGACATGAGTTTGAGCAAGCTCCAGGAATTGGTGATGGAAAGGGAAGCCTGGCGTGCTGCAGTCCATGGGGTTGCAAAGAGTTGGACACAACTGAGTGACTGAACTGAGGTCTCGATTAAACAACTTTGGTCGTGTTGTTAAATTTCTATCAGATCATTTTGGAATTTGAAATCTCAAAGAGTTAATCAGTTCACCAAGAAAGCTAAAAAGATAAATGGAAACTTTGATGCCAGAAGACTTTTCATAAGTTACATACTATTTATACTAAAAACAAAAAATTCCATTGAGGCAACATAAGGGGTTCTGTGCAACTTTCTAAAAGAAAATAACTGTAAAGATAACCTCATATCCTAAGCAAGTAGTGTCTTAAATAATATTGTCTTACATCTGGCCTCTGACTTTCCTTGAGTTCTCTCTAGTTATCCAAATACCACAATCACCGTAGAGGTAAATTTTGGACCCAGTGAGACCCCAGTAACATCAGGTATGTCCAGCACGCAAGCAGGGATCTTACATAACGCAGTTTGCTTCTGGCACAGAAATTAAAATGAAAGCCACCAGAATAAATCAGGATATGCCCATGGTGGTGACCCGACCCAAGTGATAATCAAAAGAACTGGAAAGATCTGTCAAAATTCTGTCCACCACAACTTGAAAAACGTTTCACAAGGCTTTAATCCCCCTGACGCCTCACTTCAGCCTTTGGGACTCATGGTGCCCCAACCATGAGTCTATCACACTTTCACGGTTAGAGGGTACTCCTAGGCAGAGTCCAAGGAGTTTGCAATAGAACTGCACGGATGTTTGTTTTAGTTGGGGTAAAAATGCTTTACAGTGTTGTTAGTTTCTGATGTAGAGCAAAGTGAGTCAGCTATATGTATACATATGCTGCTACTGCTGCTAAGTCGCTTCAGTCATGTCCAACTCTGTGCGACCCCATAGACAGCAGCCCACCAGGCTCCCCTGTCCCTGGGGTTCTCCAGGCAAGAACAATGAAGTGGGGTTGTCATTTCCTTCTCCAATGCATGAAAGTGAAAAGTGAAAGTGAAGATGCTCAGTCGTGTCCAACTCTTAGCGACCCCATGGACCGCAGCCTACCAGGATCCTCCGTCCATGGGATTGTCCAGGCAAGAGTACTGGAGTGGGTTGCCATTGCCTTCTCTGATGTATACACATATTCCCTCCCTTTTAAGCCTCCGTCCCAGCCCTCATCCAGCCCTTCTAGGCCATCAGAGAGCAGGGAGCTGAGCTCCCTGTACTATACAACAGTTTCCCACTAGCTATATATCATGAGAAGAGTACCCTTGTGTGGGTGTTAAAGTGCAGGAGCAGCAAGGACCGGGCACTGAGAGCTTCTGCTACAGCCACTCCTGTACTGTCAGATGGTCTCATTCTCTGTGTTCATTAGTGCTGACCTTCACTAGTTCTTCAAGACAGTGGCCTCTCACAGTTTTTCTAAGGAAGGATTCAAGACAGGGAGATATATTACTGCCGCTGCAGCCGGTCCCTTCATTCTTCACCTCCTCCTTTACCATTCATTCTAGATTCTGCTCACACTCAATCAGTGTTTTTAGAAATCACTACCTGTAGCTGCCCCACTGTTCCTCACCTCCTTTTCCCTGATACAAGCTCCTTGGTGGCCATTAATATAAACCATTAGATTCACATGTTTTTTGCCAAATCCCATGGGAGTATTCACATGCTTCTTCCCCAAAACCTCTTTGCCTCTGATTGTCAAGTCGTGCTAATTCTCTCTGTACATCAAGTTGATGACTACATACACTGCTTAGAGCTCTGCCTCCATCTTTGTAGTTCATTCATGACTTAAGGCTGTAATGTGACAACATTTTAGCTTGCACGACATAGTAATATCACTCATTCACTACTAGGCCTGAGCTCTGACCTCCCTCTTTTATTTGGTCATAGGGAATCTCCTTGAGGCCACTGACGTGAAGAGAAGGAAAGACAGTCATTTAAATAAAGTAGGCAAAATGAGGTCTAGGACAACCGACTATATAATCTATGCTCCCGTGGTTGCTCTAACCAGTGGTCCCCAATCAGTTTTGTGGAAGATAATTTTTTCCACTGACTGAAGGTGAGGATGGTTCCAGGAAGATTCAAGTGCATTAAATTTATTGTGCATTTTATTTCTATTACTACATCAGCTCCACCTCATATCATCAGGTGTTAGATCCCGAAGTTTGGAGACTACTGACCTAGGCAATTCCCAAAATACAGTCCTGTTGGAATGGGCGACTGCTATACCTATACAACTTTGTTACTTCGTGCTTCATACAATCCAAGCTGTGTTTTGAATGGTAACTAGTTTTCTGCTGCATTCTTTCCTGCAGACTCTATGTGTTTCCTCTGAGACTCTAATATTATGTAAGAGACTCTATCCAGCTATTTTTTTACTTGCCGTTAACACCAGGAGCACTTTTGTATCCCCCAAATCATATGTTCTGAGAAGCAGGGCTGCTTGAACCTCAGATTAAACTTACTGAAGAGTTCTTTCCTGCTCTTCAGCCCAATCAAAACTATGAACCTTCAGTCTCACCTAGTAAATAGATCACAAATCAAATCATAATCCTTAAGGGTGTTATGAGCTGTCTCCAAAATCCAGAGAGATTGCTTTCTTAATGGTAGGAGGTCAAGGTGAAATAGTTTGTCCTTTGACACAGGAGTGATGTCTGAGTACTTCCTAACCATTGAAAATGCAAAAATGTCCTTAATGTGGCAAGCTCCTGAATCCTCCGGATCCTTATCTTTCACCATTGTCATGCGCGTATGTTGTATCAGAGAATTCAGGGAACTTGACACTTTCTGCTTAGCCACTCAGGTTAATATGATTGATCCATGTACTGGATCAGTGTGATATGAAGTGTCAAAATGGTCACGATTCTTTCAGGCTACATTGTGACAATAAACAAAAAACTCACCGTAGCCTTGCAAACATTCTTATATGTGCACTGCCTACCCTAGTTGAACAAAAACTGCTTTGGATACATTTCAGTGATAGAAATTAACTAAAAGAAAACATCAGCAAGAACAATATCTGCATAGCAAATGCTAGAGATATTTTATTAAAAATTCCTTTTTAGGGATTTCCCTGGAAGTCCAGAGGCTGACTTCACGCTCCCAATGCAAGGGGCCTGGGTTCAACCCCTGGTTGGAGATCTAGATCCCATATGCCGCAACTGAAAATTTGCACTTCACAACAAAAAGACCCCGCAGGCTACAATGAAGATGGAAGGTCCCACATGCCACAACTAACACCTGGCACAGACAAATAAATAATTAAATAAATACAAATTTTTAAAAGTCCTCTTTATTAAAGATGTCACATCTGGCACAACAGTTGTTACCAGGGCTACATCTTGGTGAGATTTACTTTGGGCCATCTTTATCTGCCAGAGGCCATGGTTTATTCAGGGACTGTGCTGGTGAACTAAATAGGGACAAGTCTGTGGGCTACTGCCTTGCATCCCTTGGTCTTTGTGCCCTTCCGCCAGGGATGCAGCACTTATTATGATTAATTACATTGATCATGATGACAAAAGCTGTAGTTTCAAGGGCAATACAGGATGCGCTAATTTATTGCTGTGGACAACTGGGACCCAGTCCCAACTGGGGGCTCATGAGAGATTGATTACCAACTCTTTCAGATTATTCAGTTGAGGGCAAGAAAGCTGGAGTATCCAACGTCCATCAATCATTGTTTGAGGATTTTTCTTGTAGAGATTGACCCCCTGCACTTCCTGTTTGCACTGGGCTCAGGCTAAGGTGCTCTTGAGACCAGAAAATGTAGTCCATCAAAGATTCACAGGTAATTTTGAGAGAAAGCTATTGGTCTATGAGAGAAGGGTGAACATCAAACAGCAGTGGCTTCCACTTCAACCAAGCAAAGCTAGTCCCTGCCATGCCTCTTTTCTGATGTGCAGCCTCACCTCAAGTTGAAAGTGAAAATGCTAGTCACTCAGTAGTGTCCACCTCTTTTGTGACCCCATGGACTAGCTCACCAGGCTTCTGTGTCCACGGAATTCTCCAGGCAAGAATACTAGAGTAGGGCAGCCATTCCCTTCTCCAGGGGATCTTCCTGGCCCAGGGGTTGAACACAGGTCTTCCACACTGCAGGCAGATTCTTTATCATCTGAGCCACCATGGAAGCCCCTAACTCAGGTTACTTACACAAAATTTTTAAATGCCTGGCACTGAATTGCTGGATCTCTGTGACAAAGTTTTCGCAAGTCTGGGTTACAAAGCTGAGAATGACAGAATACTAGTATGTGGGGTGCAAAGAGTATTTTTAATTCTAAGATTTCTAATCATCCATCTCCATTTTGGATGTTAAAATGTCCAGCTCTAAAAAAAATAATAGTGATAGTGTGTTATAATATTTTAATGTGTAACTTGCACATTGGCTTTCTTCATTTGTGTGCATTTTTAAATTTTTATTTTCAGTGCATTAACTTAACTCATAAAAATATGAATTTTTATCAAGTTTATTAAAGTATTATTTATATGTAATAAGGTACTTTCCATACAATGAGTTTTACAAAATGTGTATCATCTTAACAACCATAAAAATCAAGAAAGTCTATTTTCATCACTGAAAAATGTTGCCTCACGCCCATTTGCAGTTGATATCTTACTTAAGCAAGCACTGGTTGCTCTAAAGTATGCATTATCTTCTCACATTGTAGAATTTCATATGAAAGGAATTATGCAGTATGTATTTTGTGTTTAGAAGAAATAATACCAATTCTACACAGACTTTTCCAGAAAAAATGAAGGAGAGGAGATACTATTCAACATATACTGTGAGAACACATTTATCTTTATGCCAAAAGCAGACAAATACATCATATAAAAAATTAATAGATATCCTTCAAAGACATAGATCCAAAACATTAAACAAAATTTTAGAAAATTAAATTGAACAATATACAAAATTTAGATACATCCAACTAGATAAGATCCAGTTTGGTTAATTCCAGGAATACAGAGTTGATTTAACATTCAAACATCAATTAATGTATTTCACTATATTAACAAACAAAAGCCCCTATAATCACCTTAGTACATACAGAAAAACTTCTAACAAAATGCAGCCTACCTCTTACCCCAGACCCTTAGGATGCTAATGATGTCAGAGAAGTTTTTAAATCACAGAATGCAATACAAAACCTATGAACATTTTGGAGTCATCTTGATCCCTAGCATTTGGAACAGGAGAGGATCAGCCTTAGAGGAAACCAGATGAAAGAGCTAAACTTTATGGCGATCTTTACTTCGCCTATGCATTCACTTGAGATTGCGGTGCCATCTCTGAAGCTGTTGAGAGGAAGAAAGCTACAGAGTGTTTGTCATAGCTGTGCTATATGTAAGCACAGAGCAGGCCCTCTGTAGTTCCAACTGAGGTCTGTATAATCTTACTTAATAATAGACCCTGAAAACAGCAGTGCTGGGGCAGATATAATGGGTGATTAACTAAGAGGCCTGTTTGCCTCAGTTGTAGAAAACAAGAAATATTAATGCCCAGGAGGCAAGGAAGCATTTCTCTGACATCACAAAGCTCATCTGGAGGATTCACAGCCTGGAACTTGCTCTTTTATCTCTGACTCCCTCTACCCCAGGTGCACTTTACTAAGCAAAGTATTCATATCTTAAGGAAATATGAGAACAAGATTTTAAAAAATAAGAAAATAACTACACTATGAAATAAAGGCAATGAACTGAACAACACATATTGTAAGCATCAGAATTAATGACTAGTTAGAGAAAATAACTATTGCAGACAAGTTGGCTATATTTAGCATGTAAGTACAAAATAAGCATTTATTTGGTAAGTAAAAACATTGATGCCCTCAGAGACTTAATGGAAGACATTGGAAATATAAATTCAGGAAATTCAGTTATAATAAAGAATTAACTAAAAGACAAAATATTTGATATGAGGCATCCAGTAGATGAGTTGAAGAGCTGACAGCTGAATTAATGAACTGTCTGTAACAAAAAAAAATTCCCAGTCATGGTATATAATGGTTAGAAGATGCAGAAAGAAGGAAGAGGGAATGATTAAAAGACTGTGCAAAGGGGCCAAAATGTAAATTTGGTCTAATAAAAAATTACATAAGGAAATAAATGAATGGAAGGGAAGCACCTGAATAGAAATGAAGAATTGCTCATCTATTTTTAAAATGTAAGACTGAAAGGTGTTGAAGAGAGACAAATTAGATCCTAAAAAAGAAAGCTCCTAGATATACTATGGTGATTGTAAGGCAAGCTCAGAGAAAAAGAGAGCAAGGCAGACATTCAAGCAGAGAAAGATTTATTATAGGAAGAAAGAAAGCAAGTGACTGGCTTCAGAGTAAAACCAGTGCTCTTTTCACAGCCAACCCTTCTCATACCCTATCAATAGGAAATTATGTCCCGGAGGGAGGCGGCCTCAGTTTACCTTTGGTCCGCAGCTGGGGTCTTATGGTCACATAGTTGAAGGGGTCTCATGGGTCGGGTGGTCACATAGTCTTGAAAAACTGGCACCAGCAGGGAAAAACAGGATACCACCTTAAGGGAAGAACAGGATGTCCACCAGGGCAATGTAGCCACTGTGACTTCATCCCTTGTCCCTTCATCCTTTCATCCCATATTTTAACTATATGCTATGAGACCCTTATGAACCCTAACGGTGATATGGGAGGAAAAGAATAAACTCTTAAGGCTGCATGTGATTAGATTCCTAAACAAGCTAGGAGATTCTGATATTTGTTGGCATTTGGGAGAGTTGACATTAAAAATAAAAGGACAGAGAAACATAAGTAAATCAAAGTAGCAATTTTAGCAATAAAGAAAGAAGATCACAGAGCAGAAAAATTAACATTACCTGTGAAACTTTTAAAGATGACCACAAATTGTTTTATTCTTCTCCATGAAGTTGTTTACTGTCCCTCCTTGTGAATCTGGGTTGGCTTTAGTGATTCACTCGTAATCAATAGAGTGTGGCAGAAGTGATGCTGATTATAGAATATGTGTAGAGAGTAAAAAATCTAAAAATCCCTCAAATTTTTTGGATAGAATTCTAATAGGAACTCTTTGCTATATAATAGTAAGACTTACAAACCATTAGTAATGAAAATATTGTGTCACTGCTTTTGAGTAAAGTCAGATACACCAGTGATGGAACAGAAACAGAGACCTGTAAGTATTAGAACCTGGTATGTAATAAAGCTGACATCTTAAATCAGTGTAAACAGGATCAATTGTCCCTATGTGGAGAATAATAAAGGTAGAGTCATATTTAACACTATAAACAGGAGTGGTATTCAAAAGTACTTAGTAACTAGTAAAGCACTTTTACCAACAAAACAGAAGATATTCAGGCCTTGCTCTAAAGGTAGCCACTGGTAGACCCTGAAGTTCAGGCATTAACCCACTACCTAATGGATGATGAGGAGGTCTAGATACCACAAAAGGGGCCATGGTTGAGGTGAGGGTGCTCAGTGGCTCACAGTAGAGAACAGTTATAAAAATAACAAGCACTATTATTTGTATTTTCACACCTCATATGACTATAGAAGTGTATACTAAATAACACTTCTAACTCTTGACAATATAAACCACAAGTAGATGTCAATATATCAGTAAGAAACATAAGACACCATGTTTAAATTAAACATTAAGAAAAACCAAAAAATTAAACGAAACTTTGTGATTTTGTGGAATGTTCTGGAAATACAATCCCCAAAGAAAATCTATTCATAGAAAAATAGCTTGACTTGATCAAATTTAAAGATTTTCATTAAGCAATGGACAGCATGCACTAAAATTGACAGCTGTATGACAGACCAGAGAGGATATTAACAACATCTAGTCAACAGGGGCTTTAATATATAATTACACAAGAAAAATTTTTAAATATGCAAGGAAAACAGCAATTAATAGAAAAAGAAGGCAAAGGATGTTAATATGTAATTCACAATATAAAACCAACAAATGGATAAATAGTATATAAAGAAAGCTCAATTATCAGAAGAAAATAAATTTAAGATAATGAGATACAATTTTACATTCATTGAGTTTTCAAAAAAAATATCAAATGGTGTAAAGAATGTGAAAAAAAAAACTCAGGAATTTCTTCTGGGATTTTGTAAATATTTTGGAGAGAAATTTGGTAATTCCTAGTCAAATTAGCTCCTCTGTCCATGGAATTCTCCAGGCAAGAATACTGGAATGGGTAGCCATTCCTTTTTCCAGGGGAATCTTCATGACCCAGGGATCAAACCTGAGTCTCCTGCATTGCAGGAAGATTTTTTACCATCTGAGCCACCAGGGAAACCTGATATTTATACTTAAATATGTTTATATTTTTATAATGGAAAAAATCATATATATACAGTTACTAAGTCCATAAAGAGAGATGTACAATGATATTGACAGTAGCAGTAATTAATTTATGGTAACAATTAATTATAGGTCACATGAGTGTTGGCTACTTACATGAAAAGGGGCAAATGCACATAACAGAAATTGAACAGCAGTTTAAAATAATGAAATCACATATATGAGCATATAGGAGCATGTATATATTTTTAATATTTAGGGGATGGAAAATTAAGTAGAATCAGACTTACAACCCAATGACCTTTATATAAATTCAACATCCAAACTATCCTCCCATAAATGAGCAAACAACTAAATAAGCATACTAGTGATTAATTAGAAAGACACTTTAAGTGTACTTGAGTTTTTACTTTTCTGAAAGGGAGACAACAAGGAGGAATGTTGAAGCACGCAGAAGAGAAATAAAAATAAAGCAAAGGGCCTTAGAGAAACTGATAATGTCTGTCCCCATAACTTGAGATAGATGATTAATGCCTATAAAGTTCAAAATGAAAATAAAAAATAAACAACAAATTATGTTTTCTAAAATCAGTTGTAATCAAATCCCATTTAAAAATCTATGTAGCAAAAATTAATGTAGAATTTTCCTTCTGAAAAACACATTGCATTTTCTCAATAATATTTTGTTCAGTTTTCTCTTACATTTTTAATATTACAATGTCATGATAAATTCATGATAAGATGACATTGATCTATTCAATAGCATGATTCAGGATGTACCTAGGATGATTCAGGATGTATGTATCTAACAGCAGGTGCAGGAAATCCAAGAGAACTTCTGAGTGAAGTTACTGGATCTAGAAAGTACCAAGTGTGCATGTACAAATTAGTATGAACATGTAGGGATGTATGTAGGACACTCAAACCCAGGAAATGAACTAATTGCCTACAGAGCACCCAGTGTATGTATGACTACATCATTAGAAGTATTTTCTTTTGAAAAGAAAGATAATTTCTTCTCCCAACTGCCTGCCTTCCTATTCCAGAATGGCTTTTTGTTGCAAAGGGAGAAACAATGGAGAAGTTCCCAAGGGGCAGAGTCCCTTAGGCTCCAGAAGTATAACTACCCCAGGTACTTCAGGAACTATCCAAGGCTCCAGTATCTGTGGAGCCAGACCCCATCTTCACATCTTTGGCAAGCAAGTCTGGGTGAAGGGTGCCTGAGAGGCAGCTGTACCAAGATTAACCAGAAGACAGGAAAGACCTATATCTTCATTGGAGATATGTGTTCCCCACTATTCCTGAGTCAGTACTGCTGAAATAGTCAGCAATCCAGGTGGTAGATACTGCCTCCTGTCTCAGGTGAGTAAGCACAGGTGAGATCCTCTGCTCTGGGACCTCTTTCTCTCCTTTGTCCTTCTCTTCTTTGGTGGCATCTCTCGGTGCCAATAGAGATGCAGAGAAGCTGGAGTTTGCCCATAGGAGATTAATATATAGTGGAAGAGTTGGAAAGAGCCCATTTGTAAAGATTGTATATTTACAACTATAAATATGGACATTTAGGTGCCCTAAGGCAAACCTTCTACCCACAAATGCTCCAGTCATGGAGTAGGAATTTAACCTAGTCTATATAAGTTCACAGATTGAGGACAGAGACCACAACTAGGGGTCAGTGGGGATCTGAAAATAGTTCCTCAGTTTTCAAATCAGATTGATTTTCAGATTAAAGAATTTCAAAAATCTATGGCTGCCAAAACGAGAAAATGATGCTCAAAGATCAGTGAGGTATCTGGCACTGGATACCCTCAATACTGTCTATAATTTTGGAGAGATGCCTTACAGGTCTGAGTTTTGTGTAGTTTTGTTGTTTAGTCAGTAAGTCGTGTCTGACTTTTCATGACCTGATGAACTGTAGCCTGCCAGGCTCCTCTCTCCATAGGATTTCCCAGGCAAGGATATTGGAGTGAGTTGCCATTTCCTTCTCCAGGGGATTTTCCTGACCCAGGGATCCAACACATTTCTCCTGCACTGGCAGGTGGATTCTTTACCACTGAGCCACCAGGAAAGCCCTTTGTGGAGTTAGGTGATCCCTAACAACCTTTTCAGTTCATGAAACAGGGCTTCCATAGTGCTATGCCGTGGCTTAATCTGCAGCTTGGGAAAAAGCCTGGGTGTCTATGTCTCCACTTTAGTCTTGAATCTTCAACTTTCCTGGTTTTTTCCTACTCCTGGCTAGAACCAGTAACCATTAGCCCCAGGTCCACAGCCCTAGAGCTGTAATTGGCAAGTTTTGATTACAAGTAAAGATGGAAAAGGAGAGGGTGAGAAACTGATGCTTCTTTACTTCTAAAGTTGAACAGGCTGTTCAGTGCTTTTTGAATGACATGGGTTGAAGAACACGTAGGAACAAACCTTCCAGAAAAAAAGAGGAGAAAAGAATGGTCAATTAGTAGGAAAAGAGACAAAACAATCTTTTTGCCTTGTTCTCAGAAATGTCATCTTATTACTAGAAATAATTATCCCAAAGCTCTTCAGGAGAAGAAAATCATGCTTCTTTCTCTAGGTTTCCCCGTGGATATTCTTGTCTGAATTGCTAATTATTCCAGTACTCTCTGAAGGTCATTTCAAGATTTTCCCTGCTTTTATTCAGGGAATTATGAATTCTTTCAAGAATTATTTTAAAATCCTCAAATAAGAGTATCATGGAGATGGTGAGATTTGGGGTTATAATTTGTAAGATGGAAAAGGGAAGTAGAATGGAGATGAAAGGACTCTAGAGGTGGACTTCAACACCCTCACACTATTGTAATCAGAAGAATCAGCTTTTCATCTTTAATGACAGGCATTGATCCCATATAGCTATGAGATTTTTCTCACTCTCCTTTTAAAGTTGTTTCTTCCAAAGGTTAGGAATCCTACTAATATGAAAATCTGACAAAGAGAAAAAAAGCAATTCTTTTCAGGATCCGTACCTATCAAATGAAAATGAATTTTTAGGCAAAAGGCATATTAACTAACTTTATTTTCAGTGTATAGTTTTAAAATTACCTAATTAAAGAAAAACAAGTATAAGTGAATTGCCAGATTGGGGTAGCTGAAGAGTTAAAGCCGTTTTCTTTTGTCCTTAGTTTGTGCCAGGATCTGCTGCTTATTTGGTTGTACTGCTATAGTTCAATCATATGTATGGTAGTCTATGTAGTCCATAAAAGCAAAAAAGAGGAAGAAATTAGGAGTACAAATTTGGAGATTAACCTTTCACAAAGTAGTTTTCTAAGTTATTTTCTCCTTCTTTTAGCTTCTATAAAGATTTAAAAGTTCTAATAAATATTGAATAAATCCAGCGTATATAGACAAATCATATCACTCCAGTTCTATTTTTTTAACATAAAAGGAATATACCAGTAGTATGGCACAAAGGATATACAAATAAATTTCCTTGGCTCTGGAAAATCTGCTGGGATGCAACAGTTTCACTTAAGCAACTTATTCTACAATATCTTCATGCGCCTTGAATCAGTAGCTAAATTTTATCCTAATTTTACAGATCGCTAAAAGAAAGCTGTAGAAATATATGACAAAATATGACAGCACACCAAAATGGCAGCATCTCCACTGAGATTTCAGACTTCTTCCTGAGCTGTTTTGTCAGGTCCCCCAGCTGGCAGCACTGGCTGTCCCTGCCCCTCAGTCTCCTCTTCCTTCTGGCCATGGGGGCCAACACCACCCTCCTGATCACCATCCGGCTGGAGGCCTCTCTGCATGAGCCCATGTACTACCTGCTCAGCCTCCTCTCCCTGCTGGACATGGTGCTCTGCCTCACCGTCATCCCCAAGGTCCTGGCCATCTTTTGGTTTGATCTCAGATACATCAGCTTCTTTACCTGTTTCCTTCAGATGTACATCATGAATTGCTTCCTTGCCATGGAGTCCTGTACATTCATGGTTATGGCCTATGACCGCTATGTGGCCATCTGCCATCCATTGAGGTACCCATCCATCATCACTGACCAATTTGTTGCAAAGGCAACCATCTTTATTTTAGCCAGAAATGTCCTTTTCACAGTGCCCATCCCCATCCTCTCTGTACAACTCCATTATTGTGGGAGAAATGTCATTGAGAACTGCATCTGTGCCAATATGTCTGTGTCCAGGCTCTCCTGTGATGATGTCACCATCAATCGTGTCTACCAGTTTGCTGGAGGCTGGACTCTGCTGGGATCTGACCTCATCCTCATCTTCCTCTCCTATATCCTCATAGTAAGGGCTGTTCTGAGACTCAAGGCAGAAGGAGCTGTGGCCAAGGCCCTAAGCACATGTGGCTCCCACTTAATCCTGATCCTCTTCTTCAGCACCATCCTCCTGGTCTTTGTCCTCACTCATGTGGCAAAGAAGAAGGTGTCCCCTGATGTGCCAGTCTTGCTCAATGTCCTCCACCATGTAATCCCTGCAGCCCTCAACCCCATTGTCTATGGGGTGCGAACCCAGGAGATCAAGCAAGGAATCCAGAGGTTACTGAAGAAAGGTTGGTAATTAAGACAACTTGGATCTCTGGAGAAGGCAATGGCACCCCACTCCAGTACTCTTGCCTGGAAAATCCTATGGATGGAGGAGCCTGATAGGCTGCAGTCCATGGGGTTGCAAAGAGTCGGACACGACTGAGTGACTTCACTTTCACTTTTCTTTCATACAACTGTGGATATTTGGTGACTTGTGTTGTATAATGTGTAATGTCTTATTATTTCCACAGTAAGGAACATACTGGAGAATAAAAATAAGAGTTGACATTTCAGTCCTGAATGGTGGAGAGTTACTGCTGGTCTTTAATTGGGTCTTTTTCTCTCATCCTTCAACCACATGTTGTCTTTCTTTGTCACTGCTTCCGTTTCTGGTTCCTGCTCTGTTCTTGTCTGGGCCTTTGTCTCTATCTGCTCTTCTAGAAAACAAGGTGATTTCTGGCAATGTACATTTCAAAAAGACAGGGTGTCCTCCTGAACTGCTCATGTGTTATCAATGAGTTTTATTAGATTTAAGAGACTTCTAAATCTCATTACCACCTATCATTTGAATCCAGAGTGTCACCGTTTCTGGTATGCAAATAGAGCTCTGCTAATGAGTTAAAGAACTGCAAGCATTATAAATACGATCTAGTAATAATTCTGAAATATAAAACAGACTAGACGGACTTTGTTTTCTTTTCATCGGACAGTTTCTAAGCACACCTTGTATCTCTGGGAAATCTGTTAGCTATTAAAGTACAAAGATATTAAAACATTATTGCTGTTTTCATTGGCTCAAAGTTTCATTTGGAGGAATACAAATATTAATTCCAGGAATACACACTTCTCAAATGAAAGATCTCCCCAAAATTTCATTTTCCCAAAGATTTTAACATAACAAAAATCCTATCTAGTTTAACATGTGCATAACTGGATGCCAACGGGAAGGTCTTATGAATACAGATATAATATTCCTATAAATTATATTTAAGCCACTAAATCTTAGAAAATGTTAAAGTCTTTAAGTTTTAACAATATTATATTTATATGCTAACTTAAAACTTTGTGGACAGATCTGTATTAGGGTGACAGTGTTTGTATATCAAACCCAGCTCTCTCCAGTAGAAAAAACTTAAATGTAGAAAAATTTTTTCAATGAGCTACATTGTGAGATTTAGAGCACATACTTTCCCAGGACTAAGGAAATTTTACATAACTTTGTCTCCCAAAATAGACCAGTACGATGTGCACATTTTAAAAATATATGCCTAAAAGCTTTATGTTGTTTAGTTTATATACATTTATATGTTTGTGGCCCATATCAAAGCAGTATTGACAGACTCATCTGATAAACAACGTAAACAGATTTAGCAATGGCTTTATTTCCCTAAAATGGGTGATACAAAGGAAGATGTCTTCTAGAATATTTCTCTCCATTTGAACCACATATTTAATTTTGGGTTTTTGGTAACCAAATCAAAACTTAAAAAGTTAATTATAATAGTGCATTTTATTTACTCTAATATAATCTAAACATTATCATTACAGTACATAATGAATATAAAACAATTTAATAGTGAAATAGTGTACATTCTGTTTTATGTGCTATGTCTTTGAAATCCCTGGTGGCTCAACAGTAAAGAATCTGCCTGCAACACAAGAGACACAGGAAACCTAGGTTCAATCCCTGGGTCAGAAAGATCACCTGGAGGAGGAAATGGCAACCTGCTCCAATATTCTTGCCTGGGAAATCACCTGGACAGAGGAGTCTGGCATGCTATAGTCTATGGGGTCACAAAAGAGTTCAATACAACTTTGTGACTAAACAACAACAAGTTTTTGTGTATATGAAGATAAGATTACTTATGATGTATTATTTTAGTGGATGTTTTGTTGTTGTCAAAGTTGTACTTACTTTTATATTAGGACTCCATAACCTATATGTTGGCTACTGGAAATTAAAAAAAAAACAACTCATTAATTTTTGTTTTTCTTTCATATGTGTCAGGCCCTATACCGTAATTCCTAGAAAACAGATGAATTATACACTGTCCCTGGTCAAAAAAAGTTCACAGTACAGTAAGAGAGACAGGTAAAGACAGGTAAATGTGGGTTTGAAAGCTCATGTAGTTGAAACAGGGGCTTCCCAGGTGGCTCAGTGGTAAAAAAAATCTGACTGCTAATGCAAGAGATGTGTTCAATTCCTGGGTCGGGAAGATCCCCTGGAGGAAGAAATGGCAACTCACTCCATTATACTTGCCTGAAAAACCCCATGGACATAGGAGCCTGGCAGGCTACAGTCCATGAGATCACACAGAGTAGAACACGATTGAGTGACTAACACTTTTCATAGCCAGCCAGAGTGGAGAGACTATATCCAATATCTGGTATTCAGGAGGATCTCCAGGATAGCCATATACAATTAGTGATACTAAACTAGCCCTGGGGATAAGGTTACTTGATATCTACCTTAAAAAACTAAAAACAAATCTTGAGAGGAACAGCCTGATCAAAACATGCCTTACTGGTTTGCTAAAACAAACTCACATACTCCTCTCTTTGGTGTGAATTTTTGTGCCCCTCCTTCATTGATCTGTTGAAATCCCAACCCTCACTGATGATGCTATTAGGAAGTAGGAACTTTGGGAGGTGTTAAGGTCAAATGAGAGTGGAGCCCTCATGAATGGGATTACTGTTCTTATAAAAGAGACCCCACAAAAGACTCTCATCTTTCCATTATGTCAGGACAGAGCTAGAGGTCACCAGTAATGAACCAGGAGGAAGGGCCTCTGCAGAAAGCAACTCTGCTGGTGCATTGATCTTGGACTTTCAGTCTCCAGAATTATGAGAAAGAAATTTCCACTGTTTACAAGCTACTCAGCCTGTAATATTTTGTTTCAGCAGCCCAAATGAATTAAAACATTCTTTAAACCAAAACAACTATCAAAAAACCTAGATTTCCAACATTGTAAGATTCTCAACATCTAGCAAAAAACCAATACCCATACTAAGATGCTGGAAAATGTGACCCACGACCAGGAGAAAAGCTAGTTAGCACAAGCAGACTCAGAAATTTACAGAGATGATGCAATTATAAAGTTAAAAATATTATAACAATATTATAAATATGTTAAAGGAGAGAGAAAAAACAAAAAAAAAGGAAGGTGAAAAAAGAAATTAATGGAATTTCTAGAGTAAAAATAAATAATATCTGAACAAAAATTAAAAGTCATTGAATGGGTTTATAGAAGATTTGACATTGTAGGGAAAAAAAACTTACGTAGATAAAGATATAGAAATGCAGCTTATTTAAATTAAAGAATGAGAGAAAAAATGCAGAAGAGATATAGAGACAAAATTTACAAACAAAAAAATATGAGACAATATTAACCAGTCTGGTACTCATGTTCTAAACTTGGTAACTGAAGGTCTAGACAAAAAACATGGACAAAGGGTCCAGTGAAGAGAGGTGGATGCACTCTGTGAGCTGTTTCTTGTCTCTCTGGACTGACTTATCAGAACCACCTGCAAGTTCTGTGTCTGTCTGGGTGGTGTCCTCAGAGCTTTTGCCATAAAGGTGGGCTCCAGGGGCAGTTTTGTTTTTTTTTTTGTTTTTTTTTTACATGAAGTAATAGAAATACAAAATACAATTTTTTTTCAAAATTTAATATTTTCCATAAAATCTGATGGCAAAACTTCTTCTCCCTCCCCATTGAATTTTTTCATTTTTACTTTTTTGTGGGTTTTTTATAATTATTTTCCCTCTCATAAAAGTACTGGTGGGTCAGATGGTAAAGCATCTGCCCGCAATGTGGGAGACCCGGGTTCAATCCCTGGGTCAGGAAGATCCCCTGGAGAAGGAAATGCAACCCACTCGAGTACTCTTGCCTGGAAAATCCCATGGACTGAGGAGCCTGGTAGGCTTCTCAGTCCATGGGGTCACAAAGAGTCGGACATGACTGAGCGACTTCACTTTCATATCCAGAGGACTAAACAAGCAGCACAGACAAATCCTGATGTTGAGTAAAATAGCAAGTCACGATAGGTGGTAGTGTCCCTCATTTTTCTCTGTTAGTGAGTTTTAAAAGAGGGCTTTCCTGCTGGCTCAGTGCTAAAGAATCCATCTGACAATGCAGGAAACGTGGATTTTATCTCTGGATTGGGAAGATTCCTCGGAGAAGGAAATGACAGCCCACTCCAGTATTCTTGCCTGGGAAATCCCATGGACAGAGGAGCCTGGTGGGCTACAGTCCACGAAGTGGCAAAAGAGTCAGACGTGACTGAGCAACTAAATAACAACAACAAAGTTTTAAAGGGGTGTATGAAGATAGTCACGAATGTATCAAGTGCTCGACACCTGCTTCGGTCCACTTTGGCTATGTCTACATGACAACACATGCTTGACAGGGAACAAAGCTGCGTCCAGTGTCATGGATGTTATTGTGTCTCTCCCTCTTCAGTGTTGGCCCCGAAGCTTCCTTTCTTTTTTAAGTTTAAGGGTAGGAAGAACCACATCAATAGCAATCATCAAACAACCAATGGGATCTGAAAAAAGTGAAAGTTGTTAGCCGTGTCCAACTCTTTGTGACCCCATGGACTGGGGCCCACCAGGCTCTTCTGTCCTTGGAATTCTACAGGCAAGAATACTGAGTGGGAGGCATTCCCTTCTTCAGAGGATCTTCCCAACCGAGGGACTGGACCTGAGTTTCCTGCATTGCAGGCCAATTCTTTACCTGCTGAGCCACCAGGGAAGCCCCACCAATGGGATCTACTTAGTGCTAAATGGATTAGATGTTTAAATGCTGAGTCACTGTCCTGACCACACCACAACATGGCCACTCAGGTTCCTGCAGAAATGGCCTCAGTTTCCACCTTTGCACCTACATGGTTATTTCTTGCCTACTTGAAGAGGAGGGTCTCAAGACCCTGAATTGAAGATCATTGAGCTCTTATTCTGCCTCACTGAGTAGATCAGCTCATTTAAGTTCAGTTCAGTCATTCAGTCATATCTGACTCTTTGCAAACCCATGGACTGCAGCACTCCAGGTCTCCCTGTCCATCACCAACTCCTGGAACTTGCTCAAACTCACGTCCATTGAGTCAGTGATGCCATCCAACCATCTCATCCTCTGTTGTCCACTTCTCCTCCTGCCCCCAATCTTTCCCATCATCAGGGTCTTTTCCAATGAGTCAGTTCTTCACATCAGGTGGCCAAAATATTGGAGCTTCAGCTTCGGCATCAGATCTTCAGATCTCCTTGCAGTCCAAGGGACGCTCAAGAGTCTTCTCCAACACCACAGTTCAAAAGCATCAATTCTTTGGCGCTCAGCTTTCTTCACCATCCAACTCTCACATCCATCATGACTACTGGAAAAACCATAGCCTTGACTAGACGGACCTTTGTTGGCAAAGTAATGTCTCTGCTTTTAAATATGCTGTCAAGGTTGGCCATAAACTTCCTTCCAAGGAGTAAGCGTCTTTTAAAATCATGGCTGCAATCACCATCAGCAGTGATTTTGGAGCCCAAAAGAATAAAGTCTGTCACTGTTTCCATTGTTTCCCCATCTATTTGCCATGAAGTGATGGGACCAGATGCCATGATCTTAGTTTTCTTAATGTTGAGCTTTAAGCCAATTTTTTCCCTCTCCTCTTTCACTTTCATCATGAGGCTCTTTAGTTCTTCTTCACTTTCTGCCATAAGGGTGGTGTCATCTGCATATCTGAGATTATTGATATTTCTCCCGGAAATCTTGATTCCAGCTTGTGCTTCCTCCAGCCCAGCGTTTCTCATGATGTACCCTGCACATAAGTTAAATAAGCAGAGTGACAATACACAGCCTTGACGTACTCCTTTTCCTATTTGGAACCAGTCTGTTGTTCCATGTCCAGTTCTAACTGTTGCTTTCTGACCTGCATACAGGTTTCTCAAGAGGCATGTCAGATGGTCTGGTATTCCCATCTCTTTAAGAATTTTCCACAGTTTATTGTGATCCACACAGTCAAAGGCTTTGGCACAGTCAATAAAGCAGAAATAGATGTTTTTCTGGAACTCTCTTGCTTTTTCAATGATCCAGCAGATGTTGGCAATTTGATCTCTGGTTCCTCTGCCTTTTCTAAAACCAGCTTGAACATCTGGAAGTTCACGGTTCACTTATTGCTGAAGCCTGGCTTGGAGAATTTTGAGCATTATTTTACTAGCGTGTGAGATGAGTGCAATTGTGCGGTAGTTCGAGCATTCTTTGACATTGCCTTTCTTTGGGATTGGAATGAAAACTGACCTTTTCCAGTCCTGTGGCCACTGCTGAGTTTTCCAGGTTTGCTGGCATATCGAGTGCAGCACTTTCACAGCATCATCTTTCAGGATTTAGCTCACCTGAAATAAAAAAGATAGAATAAACTTTTTTTTGAATATTCAATTGGGAAGAAAGAGCAGAGAACAAATGTCAAAAATGATAGATTTAAGCCCAACCAAACAAAAAAGCCCAACCATAGCCATAATCACATTAATTATAAATGAGTAGACCAAACACCCAGTTAAAATTCAGAGTTTATCAGATTGGATTACAAAAAGGAAGATCCAATTAAATGCTGCTTACACAAAATACACTTCAAGAGTTATCACAAATAGGCTAAAAGTAAAGAAATTGAAATATATTCTACATCAACCCTAATCAAAAGAAAAATTGAATGGTTATATTAATACCCAGAAAATATAGTTTCGAAGCCAAACACAACAACAGAATACACATCATTTCAAGTGTACACTGAACATTTATGACAGTTAACCATATTCTAGGCCATAAAATGAGTCCCATATAATTAAAAGAATTCAGGCTGTATAAAGTATATTCTCTGATCACAATGAAATTAAATTAATATCAATAACAAAGCAATATCTGAAAAAATACCAAAATATATGAAAACTAAACAATACACTCTTAATTCATGAGGAGAAGAAATCAAACTGGAAAGAAGAAATTATTTTTAACCAAAAAACTTAAACTACAACATATCAAAATCTTTGAAATGCCACTAAAGCCATACTTGGAGAGCTATACATAGCACTATACATAGCACTAAATGTGTAGTTGAGAAATACAAAGTTTCTAAATGTAAGACTGGATACTATAGAATTCCCAGGGGAAAACACAGTCATAACACTAACATAAATCACAACAATAGTTTTTTGGATTTGTCTCCTAAAGTAAAAGAAATAAAAGCAAAGATAAACAAATATACTTTTGCACAACAAAAGAAACCATCAATAAAGTTAAAAGACAACTCCCTGAATGGGAGAAAATATTTGAAATTGTATGATAGAAAAGGAATTAATATCTAATATATGTAAACAACTCATACAGCTCAACATCAAAAAAAGCTGAATTTTAAAAGTGGACAGGAGAACTGAGTAAACAATTTTCCAAAGAGGAAATGAAAATGGTCAACAAGAACATGACAAGGTGCTTCATATGGCTATCATAGGGGAAATGCAAATCATAAACCACAGTGATGAAATATCACTTCACACTTCCCAAAATGACTATCATCAGAAAGAACACAAATTACAAATGTTGGCAAAGATGTGGAGAAAAGGAATCCTTGTACCCTGTTGGAAGGAATGTAAATGCGTGAAATCACAGTGGAAAACAGCATGGAGGTGTCTGAAACACTAAAAACACAGAACTACTATATGATCCAGCAATTCCAGCCCAAGGTATATGTCTGGAAAAAAAAAGGAAAACACTAATTCAAGAAGATACATGCACCGCAATGTTCACAGCAGCATTAATCACAATAGCTAAGACACGGAAGCAACCCAAGGGTCCATCGACAGAAAATGAATAAAGAAGATGATGGACACCCCTGTCCTTCAACAGATAAATGCATAAAGAGGATGTGTGTGTGTGTGTGTGTGTGTGTGTGTTCTGTGCTATGCTAAGTCACTTCAGTCATGTCCAACTCTTTGCGACCCCTGGACAGTAGCCCGCCAGGCTCCTCTGTCCATGGGATTCTCCAGGAAGAATACTGGAATACGCTGCCATGCCCTCCTCCAGGGGATCTGCCTGACACAGGGATCAAGCCAAGGTCTTTTGCAGCTCCTGCATTGCAGGCAGAATCTTTACTACTAGTGCAACCTGGAAAGATATACATATGTGTTTGTGTATGTGTGTGATATATATGTATTACTCTTGCCCAAGAATACTGCAGTGTCTGGAGTGGGTAACCTATGCCTTCTCTGAGGGATCTTCCCAACCCAGGGATCAAACAGCGGTCTCCTGAACTGCAGATACTTTACCAGCTGAGCTACCAAGGAAGCCCTATATCTATCTATCTATCTATCTATCTATATATGTATGTGTGTGTGTGTGTGTGTGTGTGTGTGTGTGTGTGTGTATATAGTTGTTGTTCATTCGCTAAGTCATGTCTGACTCTTTGCGACCCCATGGACTGCAGCACACCAGGCTTCCTTGTCCTTCGCTATATCACTATCTCTATGTACCTTGGCATACTACTCAGCTATAAAAAAGAATGAAAATTTCTAATTTGAAGCAACATGAGTGCATTTGGAGGATATTATGTTTAGTAAGATAAGTTAGAGAAAGAAAAATGCTATATGATATCGCTTCTATATAGAATGTAAAAATACAGCAAACTATTGAATATCACAAAGAAACAGATTCGCTGATACAGAGAATTAATTACTGGTTGCCAGTGGGGAGGAGCAAGAAAGGAGTAGGGAATTAAAAGGTACAATCTACTATATATATAATAAATAAGCTACAAGGATGTATTGTACAACACATAAAATATAGTCATTATTTTATAATAACTATAAAGTATAAAAATTAAAAATTCTGAGTCCCTATATTGTACACCCATGGGAAATGCACTGTACATCATTGATACCTTAATTAAATAAAAGATGTAGTGTATATACACAAATGTAATATTACTCACTATTAAAAAAGAATGAAATTTTATCATTTGCAACAACATACATGGACTTAGAGAGTATTATGCTTGGTGAAATAAGTCAAAGAAAGAAGAAAAACGCTATATAATATCACTTATATATGAAAAATAAAAAATAAAAGGAACTAGTGATTATAACAAAAAGGAAATAGACCAACCAACATAGAGAACAAACTAGTGGTTACCAGTGAGGAGAGGGAAAGGAGGAGGGGAAATATGGAAGAGAATTAAGAGATACAAACTTCTATGTACAAAATAAATAAGCTACATGGACATATTTTACAGCACAGGTAATATACCCAATATTTTATTTTAACTATAAGTGGACTATAACTTCAAAAATTTGTGAATCGTTAATTGTATAACTGAAACTTACACAGAATTATAAATCAACTATACTTGGAAAGAACAAAAATTTAAAAATAAATATGTCTATATGTCATAAGTGAAAAAACATTTCTACCTACACATTCTTTCTAGGTCCATAAAGAGACATCAAACTGATTGTTTCTCCCATTATCTTTAGACATTTAAGTACAATTCTGGCCAATCTCTAGTCTTCTGATTTGAATATTACCTTCCTCCCATAGACTCTCTGGGAATTCTCGAGGTCTTTTTTCATGGCTTTATCTCTCTACCTGGAGGCTCTTAGCCACCTCTCCTGGTGGCTCATTAAGATCATTAAGATCAGGGACAATTTATCTTTTTAAAATTAATTTATTTATTTTAACTGGAGGCTAATTACAATATTGTGGTGGTTTTTTCCATTTACTGAGATGAATCAGCCATGGGTGTACATGTGTGCCCCATCCTGAACTCCCCTCCCACCTCCCTCCACATCCCATCCCTCTGGGTTGTCCCAGTGCACCAGATTTGAGTACCCTGTTTCATGCATCGAACTTGGACTGGTGATATATTTCACATATGGCAATATACATGTTTCAATGCTATTCTCTCAAATCATCCCACCCTCGCCTTCTCCCGCAGAGTCCAAAAGTCTGTTCTTTGTGTCTCTTTTGCTGTCTTGCATATAGGATCATCGTTACCATCTTTCTAAATTCCATATATATGTGTTAATATACTCAACTGGTGTTTTTCTTTCTGATTTACTTCACTCTGTATAATAGGCTCCAGTTGCATCCACCTCATTAGAACGGATTCAAATGAGTTATAATAGCTGAATAATATTCTATTGTGTATATGTACCACACTTGCTTATCCATTCTTAATGACCCAAGCATTATCCATTTGCTTCCATTGCTTCCATGTCTTTATTGTAAACAGTGCTGCGATGAACATTGGGGTTCACGTGTCTCTTTCAATTCTGGTTTCCTCAGTGTGTATGCCCAACAGTGAGATTGCTAGGTCATATGGCAGTTCTGTTTCCAGTTTTTTTAAGAATCTCCACACTGTTCTCCATAGTGACTGTACTAGATAGCATTCACACCAACAGTGTAAGAGGGTTTCCTTTTCTCCACATCCTCTCCAGCATTTATTGTTTGTAAACTTTTTGATAGCAGCCATTCTGACTGGCGTGAGATGTTACCTCATTGTGGTTTTGATTTGCATTTCTCTGATAATGAGTGATGTTGAGCAACTTTTCACGTGTTAGTTAGCCATTTGTATATCTTCTTTGGAGAAATGTCTGTTTAGTTCTTTGGCCCATTTTTTGATTGGGTCCTTTATTTTTCTGGTATTGAGCTGCTTGTATATTTTTGAGATTAATTCTTTGTCAGTTGCTTCATTTGCTATTATTTTCTCCCATTCTGAAGGCTGTGTTTTCACCTTGCTTATAGTTTCCTTCGTTGTGCAAAAGTTTTTAAGTTTAATTAGGTCCCATTTGTTTGTTTTTGCTGTCTCTTGAGAAACCTGTATGCAGGTCAGGAAGCAACAGTTAGGACTGGACATGTAACAACAGACTGGTTCCAAACAGAAAAAGGAGCACATCAAGGCTGTATATTGTCACCCCGCTTATTTAACTTATATGCAGAGTACATCATGAAAAACACTGGGCTGGAAGAAACACAAGCTGGAATCAAGATTGCTGGGAGAAATTTCAATAACCTCAAATATGTAGATGACACCACTTTTATGGCAGAAAGCGAAGAAGAACTAAAGAGCCTCTTGATGAAAGTGAAAGAGGAGAGTGAAAAAGTTGGCTTAAAATGCAACATTCAGAAAACTAAGATCATGGCATCTGGTCCCATCACTTCATGGGAAATAGATGGGGAAACAGTGGAAACAGTGTCAGACTTTATTTTGGGGGGCTACAAAATCACTGCTGATGGTGATTGCGGCCATGAAATTAAAAGACACTTATTCTTTGGAAGGAAGGCTATGACCTACCTAGATAGCATATTGAAAAGCAGAGACATTACTTTGCCAACAAAGGTCCGTCTACTCAAGGCTATGGTTTTTCCAGTGGTCATGTATGGATGTGAGAGTTGGACGGTGAAGAAAGCTGAGCGCCTAAGAATTGATGCTTTTGAACTGTGGTATTGGAGAAAACTCTTGAGAGTCTCTTGGACTGCAAGGAGATCCAACCAGTCCATCCTTAAGGAGATCAGTCCTGGGTGTTCATTGGAAGGACTGATGTTGAAGCTGAAACTCCAATACTTTGGCCACCTCATGCCAAGAGTTGACTCATTGGAAAAGACCCTAATGCTGGGAAGGATTGGGAGCAGGAGAAGAAGGGGACGACAGAGGGTGAGATGGCTGGATGGCATCACCGACTCGATGGACATGGGTTTGGGTAGACTCCGGGGGTTGGTGATGGACAGGGAGGCCTGGCATGCTGCAATTCATGCGGTCGCAAAGAGTCAAACATGATTGAGCGACTGAACTGAACTGAGCTTCATCATGGGCTTCTCAGGTGGCTCAGTGGTAAAAGAACCCCCCTGCCAATTCAGGAGACACAGAAAATGTGGGTTTGATCCCTGGGTGGGAAGTATCCCCTGGAGTAGGAAATGGCATCCCACTCCAGTACTCTTGCCTATAAAATTCCATGGACAGAGAAGCCTTGCAGGCTATAGTCCACAGAGTTGCAATGAGTTGGACATGACTGAGCCACTGAGCACACAGCTTCATCACAGACCAACTACACTAGAGGATATCCTCAAATGATTCATAAAATAACATATACTGCTACTGCTAAGTCACTTCAGTCGTGTCCTACTCTGAATGACCCCATAGACAGCAGCCCACCAGGCTCCCCTGTTCCTGGGATTCTCCAGGCAAGAATACTGGAGTGGGTTGCCATTTCCTTCTCCAATGCATGCATGCATGCTAAGTCTCTTCAGTCGTGTCCGACTCTGTGCGACCCTATGGACAGCAGCCCACCAGGCTCCCCTGTCCACAGGATTCTCCAGGCAAGAATACTGGAGTGCCCCAAAAGAGGCATGGTCACAAAAAGGAGAAAATTAATCCTAGGAATACTGACCAAAATCTGAGTCTCCACTATTTTCAGGGTGATCATGGAAGGAATTGCAAAGAGTAAAATCCACTTATCTTTGTTCAATTAACCCACTAATTTGTAAGTCTGAATTCTATGGGAAGACAAGGTAGCACCAGGACAGGATATAAGAATTGACACAACAGGGCTGAAAGTAGAATGATAAAGTCAATTTAACTGTATATCTAAGATAAGCAGGAGAGAATGGAAATGCACATGGTACCTGAAATATGATAGAAAAGTCAGGTAGGACAAGATGAAGTCAGAAAGTACATCTGAAAAAAGGATACTCATTTTCACTTAAAATGTGCCCATACACATACACTAACACACACACACACACACACACACACACACACACACACACACACACACACACACAAGTCATTGTTAATTTTTTTTTAATTCATTAAAAAGAAGGAAAGAACTATGAGACATTCACACTCCAGAGAAGTGACATTAGATAAGTAACGAGATCTGACAGAGCTAAGGGAGACAGCCTTATTCACTCAACTATAAGAATCAAAGTTTTGGAGTCAACTTCTACATCACCATAAGAGATACATCCATGGCACAAAACCAGTTTGAACTGGTGGAACTAAGAGATCTAACATATAGCAAAGTATTAAGCAATTAAAGAAACTGAGAGCCATTGAAAATGATTACAGTAACATTTATCTCTCTTTTTTCTTATAACTGACATACAATATTATATTAGTTTCAGGTATACAACATAGTGATTTGTTATTTTTACACATTACAAAATGATCAGCAAGGTAAGTCTAGGTATCATCTGTCACCATGCAGAGTTATTACAATATTATTGGCTATATTTCCTACACTGTGCATTACATTTATTTTAAAAATGAAATTTTTTATTTCTTAATCCCCTTTATCTATCTCACCTGTTCCTACCCTCACACACATACACACACACACACACACACACACACATAATGATCATCGCCTCTGACAATAACCAAAAATCAGGTGTTGGCAAGGATGTGGAGAAAAGGGAACCCTTGCACACTATTGGTGGGAAAGTAAATTGCCGCAGCTACAATGTACAAAAGTTGACAAGTCCTGCTTAAAAAAACTAAAAATAAAACTACCATATGATCCAGAAATTCCACTTCTGGGTAATTATCCAAAGAAAAGGAAGACACTAATTCAAAAAGATACATGTGCCCTTATGTACATTGCAGCATTATTTACAATAGCCCAGATATGGAAGCAGCCTGAGTGTCCATCTATGCATAAATGGATAAAGTAAATATGGTTATGTATAAAAAACTACTATTATTCAGGCATTTTTTAAAAGAATAAAATTTTGCCATTTGCAACAAGAGTAAATCTAGAGGACATGCTAAGTGAAAGAAGTCAGACAGAGAAGGGACAAATACTATATAATTTCACTTATATGTGAAATCTAAAAAGCAAGACCAACAAACAAAATATAACAGAAGCAAACTCATAGAAACAGTTATTCTTTATTTGAAAAATAATATCACTCTAGTTGAGCTCTTGTAGTTATGGCTTGACAAGTCCCTCTTTTATAGATAAGGCCAGGGGAAACATCCAGGTAACTCCAGAATGCAAAAAACTAAGTATCCAGTAAGTGAAATAGAAAGTAGGAACCAAGTTACGGATATCTTCATAATCAACTCTAACACTGGAGAAAGCAAAATCCAAACTTATTCCTGCAGTTATGCCTCAGGAAAATTATTGCCTGTTAGCAATTGCTGTTCCCAAGGTTAGGCCTCTCGCATTTTACCTCTTATAACCTCCTGAGCAGTTTCTGGATTCCCTGCTTGATCTCCTTGGTTCTCACACCATAAACAATGGGGTTCAGAGCTGGGGGGATGAGGTGGTGCATGATGTTGAGCAGGATGGGGACATCTGGGGGAATCCTCTCCCTGGCCAGGTTAGTGATGACCAGGACCAGCAAGACTGTGCTGAAGAAGAGGATGAGGATGAAGTGGGAACCACAGGTGCTCAGGGCCTTAGCGGCAGCTCCCTCAGCCTTAATCCTTAGCACAGCTTTCAGGATAAAAGAGTAGGAGAGAATGATAAGGATGAGATCAGAGCCCAGTAGGGTCCAGCCTGCCACAAACTGGTAGAGCCGACTGAAGGCGATGTCATCACAGGAGAGTTTGGACACAGAGAGGTTAGTGCAGATGCAGTTCTTGATGATGTTCTCCGCACAGTATCTCAGTCGCGAGGAAAGTATGGGGATAGGCATAGTAAGAAGGCCATTCCGGGCCACAACGAAGATGGCAGTCCTAGCTACAAATTGGTCAGTGATAATGGATGGGTACCGTAGTGGGTGGCAGATGGCCACATAGCGGTCATAGGCCATGACCATGAATGTGCAGGACTCCATGGTCAGGAAACTGTTCATGATGAACATTTGGAAGAAGCAGCCTGAGAAACTGATGGCTTTATTGTCAAACCAGAAGATGGCCAGGACCTTGGGGATGACAGTGAGGCAAAGCACCATGTCCAGCAGGGAGAGGAGGCTGAGCAGGTAGTACATGGGCTCATGTAGAGAGGCCTCCAGCCAGATGGTGATCAGGAGGATGGTGTTGGCCCCCATGGCCAGGAGGAAGAGAAGACTGAGGGGCAGGGACAACCAGTGCTGCCAGCTCTGGTAGTTAGGGAAGCAGATGAAGAGGAATTCAGAGACTGGAGCAGTGGTGTAGTTGCTGGGTAATCCCATGTAATGTGTCCTGATCACAGCTGACCTTTTAGAAAACCTGAAAGACAAGAGTAAACTCATTCCGACCACATGACTATCTATGGGAAAGTAACTTATTTTCCAAAGAACCACTGAAAAATGATAATAGTGGAGTGAGTATTTGATAAGTATAAACATATCACTTTTTAAATATAAACCCATTTATTCTATTAAAATTCTACAAATAGAATGATAGTAAAATGACCATATTTCCACTTTAGCTTGAATAATTCCCACTTATACCCCTTCTCACTGTTAACAGTTTCCCAACTTCTGAATCTCAAATCTGAATTTACAGCTGAAGCTCTTAGCCTCTAAAATTCTGCTTCTATTTACAAAAATACTTACATAGGCCTTGATGCTGGATCAGCATAGGCCCCACATGAGTGCCTATTCTTGTCCTTCCAGCAAGAGAGGACAATACAGGCAAAGCAGAAACCAGGCCTATGTGCCTCACCAGAAAATACCAGACTTTAGAATTATGACTATCATTTTACAGAAAATAGCACCTTAAAGAGTTCTAAAAAGAAAAATTTTGCAATAAGAATGTATGGAAAAGTCTCCTAATGCAAGCGGTTGAGACAAGAAAAAGAAATTTTAGGGTCAACATATGTGCATGCTAAGTACTTTCAGTCATATCTGACTCTTTGCGACCCCATGGACTGTAGTACTCCAGTCTTCTCTGTCCAGGGGATTCTCCAGGCAAGATTACTGGAGTGGGTTGCCATGCCCACCTCCAGGGGATTGCCCAAGGATGGAACTCAGGTCTTCTGCGGCTCCTGCATTGCAGGTGGATTCTTCACTGGTGAGCCACCAGGGAAGCCCCTTAGAGTCAACAGTTTGGGTTTAAAGGCATTATTATAGGAGTGAGTGATAGCAGCACCTGCTGTATTTATCTGACCACACATGGATTCCCCATCATTCACAAACACAGATAAACAGATTCCCATGTGTTCCTGGCCTGGTACACTATAACCAGTTATGAATAAATCTAAGACACTTATGAGATCACCTTATAAATGGTTGTCATACTACAACTTAGAACATTGGTTGATGGGCCCCAGTGACATTTTGTTGTTGTGGTTTTGTTTGTTTGTTTGGCTGTACTACACAGCACGCAGGTGTCCAGGGATGTAACTTTGTAACTCTCTGTCCAGGGATGAAAGCTGCACCCTCTGCAGTAAGCACAAAGTCTTAACCATTGAGTGGCCAGGGAAGTCCCTGTTTTTAATACTCTGAGGAATCCCAAACTCAGCCAATTTTTATCAACAATGGCAGTGGTCCTAATGAGTTTTGGACCCTCCTAGACTCAACTTCCTTCTCTTTTATGAGAAAGTAGAAGCCTGTTCCTCCAAACTAAGAAGTAAGTGGGAATATCTGAAGGCAAATTTCAAAGGTGGAAGAAACAAATTTGCTCTTCCGTTTTGCCTCATATGTTATCACTTTCCAGACCACCTATAGCAGCACTTCTAATAGAAATATAATGTGGGCCACTTGCACAATTTTAAATGTCTAGTAGCCAGCTTGAAAATTTTAAAGGAAATATGTGAAGTTAATTTTAATAATATGTTCTTTTACTCAAAATATCCAAAATATTATTACTTTAACATGTAATCAATATAAAAAACTGTTAAAGAACTGTTTATTCTTTGTTTTTGTATGAAATCTTTAAAATTAAGTGTGTATTTTACACTCACAGCACATCTCAATTCTGACTGGGCACAGCTACTGGATTGGACATCAATGTCTAGAGTTTGGGGAAAACTGAATGTTTTTCTCCCTCTCTCCCTTTTTTTTTTTTTCCTGCTTGAACTATGTGTTTGCTCTTGGTGTTGGTCACATGGCATTTACAGTTCCTGGATTATATATGGGGACTCCTTTCATTTGGTTCTATTTCTGGGTCAGCTCAAAACTATAGTTTCTATTTTCTTTTTCAGTATACCCCATCAAGTTTCCTTTAGAGATTTCCTAGCGAAGTGATCCTTCAGCTTCATGATGGGAATGCCTCCTTTAGGACAGAGATAATCCACACCTCCAGAGCCCCCACCTTAGATAATACAGACATACCGGAGACTAGGGCTTCCCAGCAACCCTAACATCCCTGACTCAGACCAGATATCAACTTCCTCCCATCCTCCCTAAACCAGTGATGTTATTTATTTTTTTTTTAAATCAATGTCACTATTCAGTAAAGAATGCCAAAATGTCCAGATATCTCCAAATCTAGTCCTAGGAATACCATTCTTTCACATAAGATATATTTGGAAGCTGGAACTAGGTTTTGTTAACAAAGTGTGGCAAAAAAAAGCCAAGGTTCAAAAGGTCGAATTGGAACTTTAAAACAGCTATAACTTCAGACATAAATCCAGATAAAAACTATTTATTGTGTTCATCAGACCATATGAACTTACCTGTGGCCAGATTCCAATTACCTTAAGCAAATAAATAGATTTCTATAAACTCATCTGCTTTGTTTCCAGTTGGTTGTTGTGTTCTTTTCCCTGGATCAGTGAACTGAAAATATTGACTCTGCACACAGTGTCAAGCCCTCTGGAGAGCATGCAGGCTCGAGCAATAGAAAAGCTGTTCTGTCTTAGCTAGAGAAGTAGGCAAAAGCACTGGGGGGACGCACAGGATGAAACAGGAAGGCAAGGCAGGGGTAATCAAGGCAGCTGAGATTACTGGCACTTTATCTTCTGGTGCTTCTAGAGCAATCTTCAAGAACAGGGGCTGAATTACAGTTGAAAATATAAACTCTTGCTCTCCAGTTGCCACAGGAAATAATGAATGTATAAATTTAGTTCAAGAACACTTACTCAGATATCTCAGCTTTCCTAAATGGATACACAGCTTACACTAGAAACACTTTGCTCCCATTTGAAAGCTGTGATGCATCACATTTTGGGAAAGTGGTAGACTGATTATGCAGAACCAGACCTGCTTTAGTTCTACCAGAAGAATTTCTTCTCTCTGTTTATATTGAATACCTGAAGTTCTACATGCCTTGTCATTCCCATCGTAATGATTTTCCCGGCTACAAACCAGACCTACCAGCTCGAGGAGACTGAACTGTGAGCTGCTGTTATTTATGACTGTTTGCTGCACCGTCTGGTCCAGCCCTCCAGAGGATCCAGAGGCTATTTTTCTCTCCATGAACTCTACTCCGTCCCTTCTTTCCCACAGCCCACAGTGGGGCTAAGACCATTTTAGACATCTGAACCTAGAGCATAAGCCCATTTCTTGAGAAGGGAAGGAGAGGAGGAGAAAAAGGAAGTGGTGAAGGAGGAATGGCATGAAAGGAGGGGGAGAACATGGAGTGGAGAAAACACAAAAACCAAAATTCAATGGGGGAGTAGTGATGGATAGGTAGAGAGTTGAACCAGGAAGACTTGTGGGGCAACTGGGGCAGTCTACACAAGGAGTATAAATGTTTGAAAAATAAATATTCAAGACTGAGGACAGAGAGAAGTTTATTTCAGACATTAAGTGTACTCTTAGAAAAGTTACATTTAGGTGAGGATTTAACTTTGCTGTCATTATTCAGTCACTAAGTCATGTCCAACTTTTTGTGTCCCTATGGACTGCAGCACACCAGGCTTCCGTATCTTTCACTGTCTCCCAGAGTTTGCTCAAACTCATGTCCATTGAGTTATATCATCCATTAAAGAGGATCATTTCCTTATGGTGAGTGCATGCAAAATGGGCATGAAGTGTAATATGCTATAGATGTATTATTTTCCCTTATTATCTACTGTGCAGTGGCTTAAATGGAAGCATGAAAGGACAAATGAAGTATTTAATATTAATGATAGGACAATAAGGGCATTAAAATCTGACTCACTCACTGGGTGACTATAAGCTTCATCTGAATACAAGCAGAAACAAAAGGGAAATGCCTTAGAAAGCTTCTGGGTACCAGCAAGAGGAGTGAGGAAGCTGGAGAAGATACTGAGACACAATTTGTCTTTCCCACCTTACCTGAATTTCAGGACTATGTTTGCAATTGTGTCTTTCAGATAACGGGGTGTAGCTAGACAAGATACTACCTCTCATACTTTGAACCTACCTCTATGTCTTCTGAAGGGAACCTTGGGCTGGATATCAGCTTCATCCCATCTGACAAAGCTAGTACTGACCATAAGTAAAGCTTAGGGGTAGAGATGACCCTGCTATACTTTATTCTTCCAGCTTTGCCACCTCTTTCTGAACAGAAACAGGAATCCCAGGGGCTTCTGCTACTACTTGGTTAATGTATTGTCAGCGTACCAGAACCAAAAATCCTCACTCAGGAAGAGTCTAAACTAGGAAGGATAATAACTAGGCAGGATGGCGGTAGACAAAGATGATAACAACAATGAATGACATCCAGTTTTCTACTGAGAACATTTCAGAAGCAAAGAATAACATCTTAACAGCTTTTCTCAGAGGAAGTATCAAGTCATAGATGGTTCCAAGAGAAGTTGCAGGAGTTGTTCTTCCCTAAGAAGGAAAACTGGACTAAATTAAGGACTCCATGGGATCTGAAGAAAACATAATATATAGCATTGTGGGCTCTATTTATCTCTTTGGTTATTTTACATGTAAACTGATAGTTATATTCTTTTCTACTGCTCTGGGAAGGGATTGCAAAGCTGTCAAGTATCTACACACTATGTAGCCATAAGTCAGAAAGATAATTTAGTAAGATAGCTGCCTAGGTCTGGTGAAATCAGATTGCTGTTTCATGACTGGTGCATCAGAGCCTGTTTTGTTCCCTTGACTATACCAGACGGGAAAGTGGAGAGAACTGGGGGCACAAGTGACACTGGAAGCCAGAGAGTTTCAAAAGGTGTGAGTACTGGAGTGGTACCATAGCCAGTTATCACCAGAGACTATTGCTTGGAGTTCAAGAAGGCATGCTTGTAGGAAGCCTCATGGCGTCTTCAGACTGAAATGGATATGAATACAGTATGCTCAATTCATAGTTTTATGTGGCATTCGATATTTTGGGGTCCAGCGGTTTGAACCTTCATGTAAGTAAAATTTTCTCAAGAGAATAAACTAGTGGTAGAAATGACTGTAGGGACAGAGGAGCCCTAAAATGGCATGGATACCTTCTACCCCAAGGTAAATGGGATGTATGATAATGATTTTCCTCCTATTCAGAGTGCAGCAGGAAGCAATATTCTTAGGAAAACGGTAATAATTAACTACTCATTTAATGTCTATATAATTTCATGTGTGTACATGCAAAGTGGGCTTCCCTGATGGCTCAGTGGTAAAGAATCCACCTGCAATGCAGGAGACACAGGTTCTATCCTTGGGTTGGGAAGATCTCCTGCAGAAGGAAATGGCAACCCACTCCAGTATTCTTGCCCGGGAAATCCCACGGACAGAGGAGTCTGGCGGGTTACAGTTCAGAGGGTTGCAAAGTCAGATCTGACTTAGTGACTAAACCACAACAATGACATGCAGAGTACTGAACAAAATGCTCATACTTCCTCATTCTGCAAAATGATGGTAAAAAAAAAAAATAAGGGGAAGTTGCACAGATGGAAAATTTTATCAGGTCTGAAATGATCTGAGGAGCTGGAAGATGTCACCTCTGCCACAGGTGCCAGAGAAGAATGTCAGGGATGCTCAGGGCAAAGCACTTGACTCCAAGAGCCAGAATAATGTCTATAGTCCAACCCATTCAACCCTTCACAATGCAGAAGTCATGTAGGGCTCTATCAGGCTGAAACTGGAGACAGAGAAGACTTCTACATCCTTTGTAAATTAGGGGACAGGCAGATCTTTTTAAGGTTATCAACTTATTCTGTGTCGTTAGTGGTAAAACACTCCTAATCCAATCCTATGCCATTGACTAAGGCTTGCCACACCTCTCTCTCATTTAAGGATTCTGCCAAGAAAAATTCTCCAAAATATCTAACAAAGAAAGGATTCCTTTGAAGCAACAGGAAGCAAAGTTTCATAGAGGAATGTTTTCATTCTTATCTAAGATATTAAGGCAAAGAAAAAGCAGAACTCATTTCAGGATTAAAAAGTGAAATTCCTTTCCCAGTATACAAATAATCCCTGGCTTTCTTTAACAATTCCAGGAGTTGGATCTGATTCTTTTTACCTCTTATAACCTCATGAGCAGTTTCTGGATTCCCTGCTTGATCTCCTTGGTTCTCACACCATAAACAATGGGGTTCAGAGCTGGAGGGATGAGGTGGTGCAGGATGTTGAGCAGGATGGGGACATCTGGGGGAATCCTCTCCCTGGCCAGGTTAGTGATGACCAGGACCAGCAAGACTGTGCTGAAGAAGAGGATGAGGATCAAGTGGGAACCACAGGTGCTCAGGGCCTTGGCGGCAGCTCCCTCAGCCTTAATCCTTAGCACAGCTTTCAGGATAAAAGAGTAGGAGAGAATGATAAGGATGAGGTCAGAGCCCAGTAGGGTCCAGCCTGCCACAAACTGGTAGAGCCGATTGAAGGTGATGTCATCACAGGAGAGTTTGGACACAGAGAGGTTAGTGCAGATGCAGTTCTTGATGATTTTCTCTGCACAGTATCTGAGTCTGGCAGAAAGGGTTGGAACAGGGAGAAAAAAGAGGCCATTCCGGGCCACTACAAAAATGGCAGCCTTAGCTACGAATTGATCAGTGATGATGGAGGGGTATCGTAGTGGGTGGCAAATGGCCACATAGCGGTCATAGGCCATGACCATGAATGTGCAGGACTCCATGGCAAGGAAGCAATTCATGATGAACATCTGGAGGAAGCAGGCTGAGAAGCTGATGGACCTGAGATCAAACCAAAAGATGGTCAGGACCTTGGGGATGACGGTGAGACAGAGTACCATGTCCAGCAGAGAGAGGAGACTGAGCAAACAGTACATGGGCTCATGTAGAGAGGCCTCCAGCAGGATGGTGATCAGGAGGGTGGCGTTGGCCCCCATGGCCAGGACGAAGAGGAGACTGAGGGGCAGGGACAGCCAGTGCTGCCAGCTCTGGTAGTTAGGGAAGCAGATGAGGAGGAATTCGGAGACTGGGGGAGTGGAGTAGTTGCTGTGTGATATCATGTGATGTTTCCTGATCACACTGAAAATTCACAGTCCTTAAAATGTAGGACAGAATATGTTACCACAGGAAGTATGCATTCTAGATATGCTCTTAACCTGTCCCAGTGAAGTTTTCAAACCATCATCAATCACTGCCGACATTTAACTGAACAAACTGTATGCCATATTATGCTGAATGTTTATATTCATTAACTCATATCATCCTTTGAAAAGCACTTAAATGTAATTAATATTGTTATTCTAACTTCACAGATAATGAAAGTGTAAGGGGAGCAAGATAGTTTGATCAGAATTAAAGAGTTAGTATGTGAAGACAAGACTGAGAACCAAGGAATCTGGCTCTAGAGCTCTTTCACAATATTTAGCCTCATCAAGCACAGTTTAATTAAGGCTTTCCTTCCCTCCGAGTTTAGAAGGCACAGCCATATACAGCGGGCTCTGTTCAGCTGACCGCATGGAAGTCTTAGAAAAGCCCAGCCATTTCCATACAACTGGACAGTGACTGACTTCAGGATTGTTTATTTTCATAAAAGAGATTAGAGGTAAGTATTCCTTCACCCCACCCAAGGAGAATATGTTCTTCCAACCTCAAAGAGGATTTCACTTCAAGGCATCATGTTTATCATTCTCTTAGGAAAAGGACTTCCACTTTGAAAGTCTCAGACTTCCCAAATGCAGATTTTATCAATATAACACATACACACACACATTTTCTACCCATTGTAGGGCTTTTAAGACAAACCAAGGATTCTGGGATTAAAATAGCAATAGGAAAAATTATGTATCAACTCTGTCCTGTATTCCCATTTGCGATTAAGAAAATTACCCTATGTGAGTCAGAGAAATAAGAAGAATAGTAAACATATCCACCTTTCCTGAAAAGGCTTCTCCTTTCCAATAGCCTCAAGTTCTGAATCCTCAGAGTGGCTTGATCTATTTGAACAAATGAGAAAAGAGTCAGTACCTTCTCAATATTCGGTCTTATTGTAAAGCATACAAATGTATAACCTGGATTAAGCAAAAACCTGAGAGCTTAATTAATAGAGGAAAACCAACCTACCAATACTTACAATACAGTATAATTGTGGCTCTAGTAAAGATGATCTTACAAACAACTGGAAAGAGACAAAAGTACAGATGAATGAAACAATGTGTTATGCTTGAAAAGTGGACCTTAGGTGGAAAAGAATTCCAATCCTGGTTTTTATACTCATTGTACCACCCTGACAGCTATTTAAACTCTTTGGTACTTAGTTTTCTCATTTATAAAATAGATAAATGATATTTAGCTTTAGTATTGTTGTGGAGACAGAAAGGATCATTTCCTGGGATTCTGTTAGCCCAGGGATATGACAGGCTAAGAGCATCAGAATAGGAAACAAAATGGGATAACACTCACTTGGGGAGAGGAGAGGATCGCTCTTACAGGTAATGGCAAGAGAAGAAAGGTCTGCCTAGGTGGATGCTCAGTAATAAATAATGATGGAGTTTTATGGGCTGGTAGATCTTAATTTCTTTGGGGAGAGGAGATAAGAGAGAAGAGTGTCAGGAGACAAAGTTTACAGGCATGAAAGAGCATATGCAGCCGTTTACGGTCCACCTGGCAGTAGGCATTGTCAGGTACATCCTAAGGAATCAACAGAAAATTTGGCACAGGGAAGTGTCGTGCTGCAGATGGGACAAAGGGGACTTGCACACAAGCCTTTTAGAGAGTCCCGGAGAGTTCAGAGGAAAAGCAATCAAGATCTGAACACATGCAGGTAGGTGGAGAGGAAAGGATGTATAGAGGGATGAGGAGGACTCTTGAATTTGGTGTAAGAAAAGACGAGATGCGGGGAGACTGGAGTTAAGAACATCACCAAAAGTCTTTTAAATGGCACAGGAAAGAAATGTCCCTTTCAGACCTCTAATAACACTGATATATTATAGCAATATACTTTCAGCTCCATCTTATAGTCTCTTTTAAATTCCTTAATAGCTGGAACCATTTTTTTCTCTATATACGTATTCTCCTCACTGAAAGTAAGGCCTCCTATTCTGAGAACTGAGGACTTGTTAGCCATTTGGGGCATAGCTCTGATCACCAATACTCCATTTCCTTTAGTTTTTACTCGCAGGCTGATATTTATAAAGGAGTGGTTGTGGTGATTCTTTGTTTCAGGTGCTAACGAAGAAAATATGTTCTCTGACCATGATATACTGAATCTTGAAAAGTCAGAGAAGTCTTAAATAACCAAAATTATAACAGAATATCCAAGCCCAGAATATCCAAGCCTAGAAACAGAAGTGATCATCTTGGCTCACAGATGGATTTAGACTAGGTCGGAAAGAAAGATTCTGACCCAGCCAAGAACACAGCCTTGGTCTCCCAGCCATGATATGGGTGAGGGGCTTTGAGCCTACAGTTGTTTGGAGCCCATAAACCTTGTATGGCCACAGGATCTAAGTATCTTCACAGGATTGACATCTACACTAGGCCCTATTGAAAGCATTCCATCTCCTTTTTATTCCAGACTCCTGGAGTCACCTCCTTTCCTCATTGCCTCCTTCCTCACGAGTTTCCTGGCCCAAGCTTGGGACTTGCCACCTCCAGAAGTTTGCACTGCTGCTGCTTCTGGTTGTTGGGAAAAGTACCTGAACTGGCCCTTCCAAAGGCTCTAGAGGCTGATTTTATGGACTCTGGCTTCACTGTGCCCTTTCCATCCTCATTGCTCACAGGGGTCAGTGTCTTTGTTAGACCCCAAGGCCCTATGGTCTATTTCCCAATAGAGTATATTAATTCAACACTGTGAACAGAGTGAGAAAGAGTGAGAGAGATCAAAAGTTCTTGGGGAGTCTGAATAAAGAAAGAGAAACCCTAAGAAAAGAAGGGTAAGAAAACTGAGGGATGAGAACCTTCTCAGAAAAAATTTCTATAGTTGCACTTGTGGGGAAAGGACAGAATAAATTACCCACAGCAAGTGTAAGTCTGTGTAGGGACGTGACAGAGGAACACCCCCCAGTGATCAAAGGAGCAGGGACCTCAGAGGAGCATGGACCACAGGCAACTGTGGGCTCCAGGAAGCACGTTCAATGGGTCTCATCTCATGCGATGGGAGGATCAGTGGTTTGGATTCAAGCAAATATCTTTGAGTGGCCCTCTGTACAGGTGGTCTCATGTCCAAGATTTTACCTTCACAACTATTCTTTGTCTGAACTGCTACTACGGTTGTAGGAAATGCTACTGTTAACAATACACATCTTATACAGAGCAACACTTAGCATTGCTTTCTTGGGGAAACAAGAGGGATTGCCACCGGTACAGCCACCACTCCGAACTGCAAATCAGACCTAAAAATAGCCTCTCCTGTGAAGGTCTTCAGATGCTTCTTAGGATAGGGACACTCAGGCTAAGGGTAGGATCTTTGGGACTTTGTGCACAGGAATCACAGACAGAGGAGTGCGGGTGGCGTCTGGTTCTAGGTCTCACACTCTCCTACACACAACTGCTGGAGAGGAGATATCAGGGCAGAAAAAACAAAAAGGAGCAGAGAAAAAGGGGAGAGGAAGATAGAAAAAAAAAAGGGAAAAGAAAGAAGGAAAGAGGAAGACAGGAGATTAGTAAGGAAACATAAAAAGCTATTGAATGATTGTAGTTAATGTTTTTACATATACAGTTGAATTTACAAAATCACACAGTTAAAAAATTGATTTTGTCCATGCTTGCGAGAAAACGAAACTAAAATATGGCAGGTTTAAATTATCTGCCCAATTCATATAGATCACCATAGCCTAGGCAGGATAATAAAGGTGACTTTCAAATATTAAAATTTAAGTCATTTTAGCAAAAAGTGAGTGTCAGGAGGTTCTTTCTCAAGAGTATATGGCACATTGATCAATCCATCACTCAGTGAAGAGCAAGGAGAATGAGGCATGGTGGTCACTATATCATGTTTATTATTTGGTAAAATATGCAATCTATTTGGCTAAGGGAAAAAGACTGGTGCAAAAGCAAATCAAAGTTTATGATTCTAAGCAAGGCAGAACTTACCACACATCAGGAAAAAGAAATGTAAAGTTATAGTCTCAAGACTATCTTCTAGCTGATACTAGTCAGCTGGATAATGTAGTACAGAGCTCCTCAGACGTTTCTCAGTAATCAAACATACCTAGGAAGTCAGGGAGCCTGCGCCCACCTCACGCATGAGGAAACAAGACACATGGACCCCTAAATATCCCTCTTTTGGCTCAATCTACAGACGAATCAATACTTACTTTTACAGGAGTGATCATAGGTCTTCGGAAACTCTCAGCCTATTTTTCAAACAGGATATGGTTCTTAATTCTATTATAAACATCCAAGTAAATGCAACAAATTCAGTGACTTTGTTGAGGAAACCCATCAAGGTCTGTCTTCCCTAGATATTAACACCCCTAGTTCCCCTTCCCAATTAGGTCCCAACAACAGTGTCTCCTGACAGACAACAAACTACATGAACTCAAAGACTGAGCAGAAAGTAGTCATTTGTTGTAATTAAATGTTGAACTCCTGAGGTCACCATGGCAGAGTAAAAAGACAGGTCTCAGGAGAACATTTAGATGGCCCTGAGCTGGGGGCTGGGTCTGGGGAGGGATTCAGATCTCTGCACCACACCCATTGGACTTCTATCCCTGGCATGCAGGTTACCTATGCCCCACCCAGTGCCTTCTCTTCCTTCCTACTACAGGTGATGAGGATGAAGGAAAACCATGGAAGGGATCTAAATGTGTCCTTCTGCTTCTCTCTCTTAAGTCTAAAATAAAACATGGGGAATTAATTAATAAATCATCTGGAAGATGCAAAGAAAAGGTAGATCAGGCTGTAGTTAAGACAGTGTCTCAGAGAGACCAGAAGAGCCATAAAAATTTCCAGAGATTCTCCTACCACTTCTCACCTTTCTCATGCCACAGCTGGATTTTTGCTTGGCCGTCAGTGTATATAAATGACAGTTCAGTTCAATTCAGTTCAGTCACTCAGTCGTGTCCGACTCTCTGTGACCCTGTGGACTGCAGCACGCCAGGCTTCCCTGTCCATCACCAACTCCGGAGCTTGCTCAAACTCATGTCCGATTGAGTTGGTGATGCCATCTAACCATCTCATCCTCTGCCATTCCCTTCTCCTCCTGCCTTCAATCTTTCCCAGCCTCTGATCTTTTCCAATGAGTCGGTTCTTCGCATCAGGTGGCCAAATTATTGGAGTTTCAGCTTCAACATCAGTCCTTCCAATGAATATTCAGGACTGATTTCCTGTAGGATGGACTGATTGGATCTCTTTGCTGTCCAAGGGACTTTCAAGAGTCTTCTCCAACACCACAGTTCAAAAGCACCAATTCTTCAGCACTCAGTTTTCCTTATAGTCCAACTCTCACATCCATACATGACTACTGGAAACACCGTAGCTTTGACTAGACAGACCTTTATCAGCAAAGTAATATCTCTGCTTGTTAATATGCTGCCTAAGTTGGTCATAACTTTTCTTCCAAGGTGCAAGCATCTTTTAATTTCATGGCTGCAGTCACCATCTGCAGTGATTTTGGAGCCTAAAAAAATAGAGTCTGTCACTGTTTCCATTGTTTCCCCATCTGTTTGCCATGAAGTGATGGGACCGGATGCCATGATCTTAGTTTTCTGAATGTTGAGCTTTAAGCCAACTTTTTCACTCTCCTCTTTCACTTTCATCAAGAGGCTCTTTAGTTCTTCTTCGCTTTCTGCCATAAGGGCGGTGTCATCTGCATATCTGAGGTTATTGATATTTCTCCCAGCAATCTTGATTCCAGCTTGTGCTTCATCCAATCCAGCATATCTCATGATGTACTCTGCATATAAGTTAAATAAGCAGGGTGACAATATACAGCCTTGATGTACTCTTTTCCTTATTTGGAAATAATAGAGACAATAATAAATGATAGAAACAATGTTAATTTTTCCAAACAGAGTTCTTTTACCTCCTAAACACAAATAAATTAACATTTCCCAGCATACCTGCAATTGGGAGGGGCTGTAAGGCTAAGTCTGGCCAAGAGAATGGCATTTACCTCTTCCAAGAATGGCTTTTACAACCTCTTCAATGTCCTCTGGATTCTATCTCTTCTTCCTCCTCTGACTAGTTGCAGATAATGCACTGAAAGATACGAACCCATAGAGAATGGTGAAACCTCGCAGAGGAGGAAACTAGGACTCTGAATGAGTGCAAGGAAGAGAAATTTCCCCTTCCACATGCATTGGACTGGATGTCAGCAAAAAATAAAATAGTATTGTGTCAAACTATTGACAAGTTAGAATTTTTTGTTTTGGCAGCTGCCAAGTTATCCTGAATAAGGCTGAAGATAATGAGAAAATTGACATCCAATGCTAGAAAGATCACATAACAAGGAAAGCTGACGTGTCTGCTAAATAGTGTATTTGCAGTGGTTGATTTCATTTAAGTTATTATGAGAAATACATGAGCTTAGCAGAAAGTTAGCTGGCTTTCAAGCAGAAACTAACTATATTAGAGAAAGATCATAAATACAAAGTCTTACTTGGGATGTCAAAATTTAACAGAAAGATTTATAATGTCTTTGAGTAGCAAAGCTGAAATCAAGTTGGAATCTTATTGCCAGGATATTTCAATAACCTCAGATATGCTGATGACACCACCGGAAAGTGGCAGAATGTGAAGAAGAACTGAAGAGCCTCTTAATGAAAGTGAAAGAGGAGAGTGAAAAAGCTGGCTTAAAACTCAACATTCAAAAAACTAACATCATGGCCTCTGGTCCCATCACTCCATGGCAAATAGATGGGGAAACAATGGAAACAGTGACAGACTTTATTTCTTGGGCTCCAAAATCACTGCAGATGGTGACTGCAGCCATGAAATTAAAAGACGCTTGCTCCTTGGAAGAAAAGCTATGACCAATCTAGACGTATATTAACAAGCAGAGATATTACTTTGCCAGCAAACGTCCGTCTTGTCAAGGCTATGGTTTTTCCAGTAGTCATGTATGGATGTGAGAGTTGGACCGTAAAGAAAGCTGAAAAATTGATGCTTTTGAACTGTGGCGTTGGAGAAGACTCTTGAGAGTCCCTTGGACTGCAAGGAGCTCAAAGCAGTCCATCCTACAGGAAATCAGTCCTGAATATTCATTGGAAAGACTGATGCTGAAGCTGAAGCTCCAATAATTTGGCCACCTGATGCAAAGAACTGACTCATTGGAAAAGACTCTGATGCTGGGAAAGATTGAAGGTGGAGAAGGGAACGACAGAGGATGAGATGGTTGGACGACATCACCAACTCTATGGACATGAGTTTGAGTAAGCTCCGGGAGTTGGTGAAAGACAGAGAAGCGTGGCGTGCTGCAGTCCATGGGGTTGCAAATAGTCAGACATGACTGAGCAACTGAACTGAATGGCATAGCAAAGACTCATAGACACCACCACTGAGAAGAGACTAGATGATGTGGATAGCTGTCCTCTCAAGACTGATAGTCTGAGATAGACACAATTATGCAGAAAAGGAGTGGCATGGGGGAAAAGGAAGTAAAGAAAAGAAAGAAAAATGCTACATTATGCCAAAGAAAATTCTTGTGTGTTTTGTGATGCTATTGGCTAAAAATGTCTGGGGTGTGTGTGTGTGTGTGTGTGTGTGTGTGTGTGTGTGTGTGTGTGTGTGTGTGTGGTTTAATTGCTAAGTGGTGTCTGACTCTAATTTTTGGTTGTGTAGATGAAGAAATGGAATAAAACTTACTATTTCATACAGTCCTTAGCAAAATACACCTAATTTAGAAACTTATTAAATATTATGATACAGTATACCCTTATCAATGTTGTAGTGGAAAGGAAAAGAGAAGAATGATTTTTTTCTTTCCCTTTCCTAAGAACAGAAAAGATAAACAGAACAGTGAGTAGGCCTGGACATTCAAAGTTTTCTTGTTACTTTAACTCCTTCTAACTCTGCATGTCTGTGACTAAGTTTGCTTTTCTGCTCCCCTAACTCTGCAAGAGCTACGTTTTGCACCTAATATCTCTTCCTCTTATTGTTGTTGTTCAGTTGCTGTCATGTCCAACTCTCTGTGACCCTATGAACTGCAGCACTCCAGGCTTCCTTGTCCTATAGTATCTCCCAGAGCTTCTCTAACTCATGCCCATTGAGTCAGTGATGCCATCCAACCATCTCTTCCTCTGTTGCCCCTTCTCCTCCTGCCCTCAATCTTTCCCAGCATCAGAGTCTTTTCCAATGAGTTGGCTCATCACATCAGGTGGCCAAATTATTGGAGCTTCAGCTCCAGCATCAGTCCCTCTAGTAAATATTCATGGTTGATTTCCTTTAGGATTGACTGGCTTGATCTCCTTGCTGTCCAAGGGACTCTGAAGAGCCTTCTCCAGCACCACAATTTGAAAGCATCATTTCTTCAGTTCTCAGCTTTCTTTATAGTCCAGCTCTCACTTCCATACATGACTACTGGAAAAATCATAGCTTTGACTCTACGGACCTTTATCAGAAAAATGACGTCTCTGCTTTTTAGTACACTGTCTAGGTTTGTCATACTTTTTCTTCCAAGGAGAAAGCATTCTTTAATTTCCCCTTGTAGCTCTTCTGTTTTGCATATCAGAAAGAAGGCTGCTGAGCTACTGAACTGCCAGGCTCAATAACCGGGTTTCTGACACCAGCCTATGACTATTTTTGAAACAATGCAAGAAGGAGACACGATCCTAACACCTTTGTTCCTCATCACTGACTCTTGACTGCAAGCCCTCATCTTACATAAGCTCCTAGACTTCTCATGGAGAGAGGGCACATTTCTCAAGGCATGAGCCTACCATGTTCCCCTCTTGGCAGACTAAGAATTAAAGCCACCTTTCTATTTCCTCCAAACTCAGTCTCCATATTTTTTAATTTGGCTTCAGTGGGCAGAGACAGCCAAGATGTAAGCCAGCAACATGAATATCTGATTCATGTGATTGATTTGATATTGTTCTTAAATGTCACTGAAATAAAGGAAACCAGATTATAAATTATTACATCATTTTATTTTTTAATCTTTCAACACCCCCCCAACAGGCTTCTGAGCAGGAAGTACAGTATTTTTGTCTCAAATCTACCCTAGCCCTCCCGCTGAGTGTTGGAGATCCCAGGAATTTTTCAGAGTTGTCAGCTCCCTTTTAAGAATAAGAAGAGGTTGAGAATCAAAATCACTCCAATATTGCTATTCCTACATATAGCCACAGGGGGGCACCGTTGACATGTCAACAACGAAGCATTTCTTGACTCCTTGCAATCATGCTATCCTGTTTGAGACTCCCTGGCTGCACAGTCTTGATGTACCACAGACCGCCTTTGAGGTCATACCTTTCACGGTTAACATCCGCATGCTCAGAGTACACCCTGAAGCACACTACAGTATCAAATGGCTATGTGCTAAGAGGCTCCCAAACTCCACTTTATGATCTGTGGAAATGTAGTTTCGCTCCCTCAACCATGTTTAGGTCTTTGTTTTGAGCACTGATCACCAGCAGACTCTCTTTCCTCCAGATAATTTAATTCCAGGAAACTTGCTACTTTCTCTTGCTGCTGAATCTTGACTTAAATCTGCTCTGTTCCTAGAGAGCAGCGTTCAGTGGTTTCAGATCTTTCTCAAAAGACTCTGAGTTCCTCGTGTAAGTTTGACTAATCTGAGTGGCCTTGACAGATCAATTTTCTCCCCCTCCTCTTGTTCTTAGTACACCCCCTTCCAGTACAACTGGACCACAATTAGCAAAGTGACTCTTCACAGACCTTATCAGTTAAACTGAAAAAAAGATCTATATCCCTCCATTTTGTTTATTTTTCTCTCAGTTTCATTGAGATATAATTGACATATGGCACCGTATAAGTTGAAGGCACACAGTAATGACTTGACTTACATATACTGTGAAATGATTACTACAAAATTTTAGTTAACATCCAACATCTCACATAGATAGCCAAAAAAATGAAAAACAATTTTTCCTTGTGATGAGAACTTTTAGGATTTGTTTTCTAAGCAGCTTTCAAATACATCAGTTCAGTTCAGTCGCTCAGTCGTGTCCTACTCTTTGCGACTCCATGAATCACATCATGCCAGGCCTCCCTGTCCATCACCAGTTCCCAGAGTCTACCCAAACCCATGTCCGTCGAGTCAGTGATGCCATCCAGTCATCTCATCCTCTGCTGTCCCCTTCTCCTCCTGCCCTCAATCCTTCCCAGCATTAGGGTCTTTTCCAATGAGTCAACTCTTCGCATGAGGTGGCCAAAGTATTGGAGTTTCAGCTTCAACATCAGTCCTTCCAATGAACACCCAGGACTGATCTCCTTTAGGATGGACGGGTTGGATCTCCTTGCAGTCCAAGGGACTCTCAAGAGTCTTCTCCAACACCACAGTTCAAAAGCATCAATTCTTCAGTGCTCAGCTTTCTTCACCGTCCAACTCTCACATCCATACATGACTGCTGGAAAAACCATAGCCTTGAGTAGACGGACCTTTGTTGGCAAAGTAATGTCTCTGCTTTTTAATATGCTATCTAGGTTGGTCATAACTTTCCTTCCAAGGAGTAAGTGTCTTTTAATTTCATGGCTGCAATCACCATCTGCAGTGATTTTGGAGCCCCAAAAAATAAAGTCTGACACTGTTTCCACTGTTTCCCCATCTATTTCCCATGAAGTGATGGGACCAGATGCCATGATCTTAGTTTTCTGAATGTTGAACTTTAAGCCAACTTTTTCACTCTCCTCTTTCACTTTCATCAAGAGGCTCTTTAGTTCTTCTTCGCTTTCTGCCATAAGGGTGGTGTCATCTGCATATCTGAAGTTATTGATATTTCTCCTGGCAAGCTTGATTCCAGCTTGTGCTTCCTCCAACCCAGAGTTTCTCATGATGTACTCTGCATATAAGTTAAATAAGCAGGGTGACAATATAAAGCCTTGACACACTCCTTTTCTTATTTGGAACCAGTCTGTTGTTCCATGTCCAGTTCTAACTGTTGCTTCTTGACCTGCATACAGGTTTCTCAAGAGGCAGGTCAGATGGTCTGGTATTCCCATCTCTTTAAGAATTTTCCACAGTTTATTGTGTTCAGGGTGAAATTGTCACAGGAAATCCTGGACACAGACAGGTTGGCACAAATGTGGTTCTCAATGACACTTTCCCCACAATAACGAAGCCTGGCAGCAAGAACGGGAATGGGTAGAGTGAGAAGGGCATTTCGTACAACAATGCTTGGCCACAACGTGGTTAGTGAAGATGGATGGGTACTTCAGTGAGTGGCAGATGGCCACACAGCGGTCGTAGGCCATGACCAAGAATGCACAGGACTCCATGGGGAGGAAGCTGTTCATGATGAACATCTGGTGGAAGCAGGCAGAGAAGCTGATGGACCTGAGGTCAAACCAGAAGATGGCCAGGACTTTGGGGATGACGGTGAGGCAGAGCACCATGTCCAGCAGGGAGAGAAAGCTGAGCAGGTAGTACATGGGCTCATGCAGAGAGGCTTCCAGCCGGATGGTGATCAGGAGGATGGCATTGGCCCCCATAGACAGAAGAAAGAGGAAGCTGAAGGGTAGGGCCAGCCAGTGTTGCCAACTCTGGTAGTTAGGGAAGCAGATGAGGAGGAATTCAGAGACTGAAGGAGTGGAGTAGTTGCTGGGTGAGGTCATCCAGTGAGTCTTGAGCTGAGAAGTCTTGTCTTAACTATTTGCTTGGTCAGATACAAAAGGTAATTTTGTTTAATTGATTTCAAAAGTATAGCTCTCACTCTCTAGGTCGCTAATGATATACAGAAGAAGGAAAATTCCAGGCAATATCCTAAAGATAGAGTGGTGGGACTTGATAATTAATGCTACAGCCTATGAAAGGGAAAAAAAGAATCGGTGAAAACACTAAAATTTGAAAAGAGAACAATGATGGGTAGTAACCTCACAAGATTAAAAATGTGCAACAAATTAAGTCAGTGTGGTACCAGTTTAAGAGAAGCAAAATGATAATAGTATAAAGGAGAAGTTGCTTTCTCCATGAAAATTTTAAGGAGCATAGGATCAACTTGTCAGCTAAGCAAAAGTCTAATATTATGAGAATATGAATGGACATTAAATTTTATTAAAAGGGTTTCATTAGTGACCTGGACATGGGTAATTCATTGGACTGATGGCAGTAGAAACCAGAATGAAAGGAGCTGAAGATTCAGCAAGTGAAAAAGTGTAGCTAGAGAAGGCTGACTGCATAGCTAAAAGGCTCATTTCAAGCTTGCAGGTAAAGGAAAAAGCAAGACAAGAATGAAACATATTGTAGCATGCCTGTTTGGGGAAAGATTACAAATTCAGATGGAAAGTAAGATAACTGAAGTAGTTGTTTATTAAGAAAGCACCTTTTTTTTACTATTATCATTTCTTTGTAACTTTTTATACATAGATTTTGTACCTCTGTCTCCCTCCACCCTACTCTGAAATATCTGAGGACTGACAACATGCACTTTTCATTGACACACATCAACATTCTCTAACACCCCAAAGATTCTTAACAAAAGCCTATTGAAAAATACTGGACCTTAGTGTTTTACACAGATGGAAAATTTCAAGGAAGGAGAGTGAAACCAGGGTTTCAGTGCTGAAGGAACTCAGAAGAGGGGAAAGGAGAAGCTCTGATCAATACTACAAATGGTGGCTATATTTAAAATGGATAACCAACAAGGACCTACTCAACAGCACAGGGAACTTTGCTCATTATTATGCAGCAACCTAAATGGGAAAAGAATTTGAAAAAGGATGCATGTATATATATAATTTGAATTGGCTCAGTGTTAAAGAACCTGCCTGCAACACCAGAGACGCAGGTTCGATCCCTGGGTCAGGAAGATCCCCTGGAAAAGGAAATGGCAACCCATTCCAGTTCTCTTGCCTGGAAAATCCCATGGACAGAGGGGCCTGGTGGGCTACTGTCCACGAGGTCGCAAAAGAGTCAGACATGACTGAGCACAGCACACACACATAATTTGAATCACTTTGCCCCAAACTGTCACAGTGTTAGTCAACTATGCTCCAGTATAAAACAAAAAATAAATTAAAAATTTTTAAATAAAAAATGTTTTAAAAAAATACTACAAATGATGGGCACTGAGGGTTTGTATGGTGGACTTCAGGGGATGGACAGAGCATGCCATAAGATGCATGTTGAAACCTGGAGGTTTATTCATGCCATTGTCTGCAGGTGCTGCTCAAGATCCTGTCCCTTGGTGAACGGCAAAACCCTAGGCTAGGTCTCTGACTTAATAAATCTTTTGCCCTTGCCCTAAAACAAACTCAGAACCACTCTATTGTTCCTGCTATGTTAGTACAAATTTTCTTGAATTTCCTTCAGCTTAAATTATTACCAACTTATCCATACAAAATCTCATCTCTCTGCACCCAGCTTCCCTGTTCTTCTTGACCTTCATCCTCCTCATATCCTGTTTTCTCATCCCTGTTGAGTGCCCTTCTTAGCACTTTGCCCTTTTCTAGCATTGTTAGACATAATATTTATACCTGTTCATGCTCCTCCTCAAAGGCCACTTGCTGATCAATTCTCCTATTTATCTGCTTCCATTCATCACATGTTCACCATTTACTTGTGAAAGGGTTACATCAAGTCCAAGGTACTTGCCTTCAGCCACCCAGTGTTATCACTTGGACTCTAAGCTTATTAAAGTCCAATTCAATTTCTTCACTATTTAACATTGGATAGCAGGTAGGAGGAGAGAAAATCTGGAATGGGAAAGAAGGAAAAGGAAACAAATTTCTAGATGTTCTAATAAGTGTAAGTTGGTACATGGAGTAAAAACTAATGTAACGACTCTAAAGCTGGATTGACAATATTCACTGGTATATATCAGGCATCTCATATATACCAGGCATTCTTCTGAGAATATCATATCTATTCATTTATTTCATAGAAGCACAGTGTCAAAAGCAAAACTGAGAATCTTTCTCAACTCTGTTTTAGTTAGCCCTCTGGAGTATCTTATCCAATTCAGGGCACTACATATTGGGAAATTCCTTGTCAAACTGAGACAAAGTCATAAGAAGTTAAAACATGATAAAAGGTACTGACCTCTTTTGTGGGGTCAAGTAATTGTTACAAAATATAGATGTGTGATCTGCAAAGGACATCAGTGATAACATCAAAATATTTGAATTGTTATCTTCAGCAAAGGGGCAAAAAACTAGAACCATCAGAGAAAAATCACAGAGAAACTGAGTTTGGTTAAATGTGAAAGACAGAGTTCTGTCAGTCTAGAGAAAGCTGTCTATCCTCAATTTAAACTATGCTATGGGGACAGAGTTTGGGGAAAACTTCATCAGTTTTTTTCCTGAGTCCACGTGCCAGATGTCCAGTGACATACTAATTCAGCGTCTCTACACCTTTCATCCCACTGTAGGATTTATAAACCTCCTTTCTTGTCTGGTCAAGCAAGATGAAAGCCAATTCTCTTTCACTAAGTCTCCTAACCAAGAAATGAAATGGGGTCCTCCTCTAGGAAGGCAGAGAGAAGAAAGAAAACTAATTGGCTCCTTACGGATCTGCTTAGGGTTTCTAGATGCTAATGCATCCAGAGTTACCATACCTCTCACCTTGTCATTGCCTTTTTCTTCCTATGTATTGGAGGCTATTAGAAAAGGATCCTTGACTGCCTTGTCGTTCTTCTCATCTAGATCCAGTAGAGCCTGTGCTATCTGCCCTTAGCCCTGGAACTTACAGAAGATGTAGAGGGATGAGTCTTTATGATGTATCAGCTGTAGTAAAACCATGTCGGGATTTTGCTAAATAAATCTTGAGGGTTTTATGAGCTCCTATTCCTCTCCTACCCTTTTTCTTGGACCCAGATGGGAAAAGGTAACTTGGGAAGCAGAGACTTGATGGATAAAAAGCTGAGTCCTTTGGGAGCTGTGTCATATGATGCTCCTGCAGGTAGGGAGTTAGGATGTGAAAAATGGACTGGTTTGAAACTAAGGTAAGAACTTGCCCAGAAGCCAGGGATCTGGTGCATAAGCCCTGACACACAAACATGGTTGCAGATGAAGAAAAAGAGACTACAGAGTCTTGATTACAATAAGTCCAATGTTTTGAGTGCTTTCTGAGTGATCTAAACTACTTGAGTTCTTTATATAATTTTTCTCATTGAATCATCTCTCTTAGATGTGGATGAGCAACTTTTTGGAGTAGAAACTATTATCCCTTCTGTGAGTAGGGAATACATGCCCAAAGGTACACAGTTAGTCTACATTTATAGCTACATCCATCTGACTCCAATGTCTATGTTCTAAGTGACCCTTTCCCACTGTCACCACTAATCTGATGAATGTGGCTATAAGTATTGAAATCCTAAATAAAATCCTAGCACATAAAATTCAGAAAACGGTTAAGATTTATTTAACTGATAAACATATTTATTCCCTAAAGAATGCAGAGAAATAAAAGGAAATCAGACAATCTAATTTAAGACATCAAAGTTGTGAATAAGACAAAGGAATAAAATCATTCAAATCACAAGCAGATTTTAATCACAGCTCTGGCATTTGCTGTCTGCATGACCCACCCATTAAACAAACACTAACTACAGCCTATGACCCACAAACTGTATTAGACACTGTATATTGGATTGGCCAAACAGCTTGTTTGGGTTTTTCCATAACAGCATATGGAATCCCAAACGAACTTTTTGGCCAACCCAATACAATGGTAAATAAGCAAATGAGGCCCTTGCCTTCACCAAGAATACATTCTAATTATATGGTTGTTAACAGAAATGGCATCTCTAAATGTATTTATTTGAATAATTTCTAAGATACATTGTTTAGCAAAGGAGCAAGAGGCAAAAACAGTACATAGAATGCTACACAAAATAATTTTGCAATGCTATACCAAGAATATAATATAAATAAGTGCATATATATATATACACATACATATATGTATATATATATATATACACACTTTATTATGTGTTCTTAGATGGAATCAAATTACCTCTGGAAGATACACAACAGACCTGTAAGAGTAGTTCTTTCTGCGAAAGACAAATTTGTCAAACTTGGCAGATGGGTAAAATGGTATGTTAGAGATTACTGGTTATTTACCCAATACCTCCATTCTTCCTTAGTAACAAAAACCATTATTTTACTTGGTATCCACATATACTACCAAAATACTACACCTCTTAGATTTCAAATGTTAGTAGAAGTAATTTGGCGAAGTTTCCAAGAAAACTCTCTAAAGTGATAAAGTAAACTAATTTAGCTGAGGAATGACGGTCATTTGCTCTCTCTCCTTCCACATAGAACAGGCACAGGATTGATGCCTGAATTTCTAGTAAGCACCTTAAACTATCAGTAACATTGAGGATGAACATTAGATTCTAAGCATAGTAAAGCAGAAATAGAGAAACCAGTGAAGCTCTGGTTTAAGTCCTAGACGTCCTTTTCTGAGACTCTTCTACATGGAAGAAAAAGTATTTTCTATTTTGTTTAGGCCATAATAATTTAGGTTTTCTATTATATGCAGTCAGAAATAACACTGATATGGAAAATTAATTATTTTTACTGAATACCTTTAACTTTTAAAACTTTGAACTATATGTATATATTTTCTATTTTTAATTAAATATGCTTTTAATTTTATTCTTCTGATCATACCATTAAAATGCAGAAAGCTTTGGTAATTTTACAAAAGAAAATATACAGAATCCTGTCAAAAGCCATCAAAGAGCATTACTTTAGATAAATTGTTGAATCAAAATGGCCTTAAGGAAGAGAGGTATGAATGGGAAGAAAAACAAGAGTAGAAGCCGAGAAGCCAGTGGGAAGACTGTTACTTGCCCAGACAAGATGGTGGCCTGGACCAGACTGGTGGCAGAGGAAATGAATTTGAGTGGACAAATTTTGGAAGAATAATCAAGTAAATATACTGATGAATTAGAAAATGAGGCATTCAGTGTAGAAATCAAATATAATTCTTAGGATTCTCTTTGATAACCTAGTAGACATGGACCCATTTACTATAATGGTATCACATAGTGAGATTTCTGGGTATTGTTGAGCTTACATTTGAAGTTCATAATGATAAATTTAATGTGAAATCAACAAGTTTACTTAGGAGATTTTTTTCTAGAAAGCTTCAATCTTCCACAAAGGAGACAGATATTTAGATTTAGTCAGTGTTTGGGTTATTTCAAGCAACTGCAATGGAGGAAGAGAACAAAGGAGGTCAGGTTATTTCCAAGAGCATAATTGAATGATGGGCCATAGATGCTCAGCTTGAGAAGAAATAAAGTCAAGAAAAAAGAAAGATAAATAATAAAATGAAGGGGATTTTTTTCAGTGGCTTGGTAGTCTTGATGTTCAACAATTGTGACTGTATTAAGGATAGTTAAAAATTTGAGCCTGCAGTTAGAAGGTGATAGTCAGAAAGTAGGATGTTTCAAATCTATGTTTTAGAGATGAAACTTAGATTCATAAAAATGAGATAAGTCAAAAACTGGTAGTTTAAACAAGAAAGACTAAGTTTTGAGTACAGGTTGAACTAAGTATTCAAGCATTTCCAATTTTCCCAGCTAAGGGATGCCCACTGTATGAAAATCACATTCTGATGAAAAAAAAATGTATGTAAGTGAAGTAATCAATAATAAGAGGGATACATATAGTATACACACAGTATAATTTCTTAAACTAAGGATAAATCTGAGAAAAGTTTTAGAGAAGTCTAGACTTCAGATAAAGAATATATTCAACAGAGAAATAATCTGATATACAGTCTTTAGCCTGTAGCCTCTCACTGATTTTAGACAAATAATTTAGGCAATAAGTAATTCATTTCATTTCTTTGTTGTCTCATCTGATGCATCTGCAGACACCATCACCTGGGAGCTACCTTGCATTAGAAAATGAGCAGAAACTTATTCCAGTGCCCTTTATACATTTGTCTGGGATTGGTGTAATTGTAGTAGTCTGCTACCTGTATGGAGCTTCCTGATGCTTTATGTTGCACTGCAGGATTGAGTGCATGGATAATAGATAGTAATGAGGAGAGCAAAGAGATAACAACTCAGTGGACAAGCAGGGAAGGAGCTGTTTCTGCTGGGAACTTAGCACAGCTCTGCTCTTGTGCTGGGAGGTGTGCACCTGGAACACAATAGGGCTGTGCATAGAGAGCTCGGGAACCGACTGATGGCCAAACTAAAGTTTCAAAAGGAGTACTGTAGTCAAGCCCATAAAAAGTGAAAGAGCTGCTTTGTAGTTCCCAGTCTTCTCTTCATTTTTACTGGTTCCCATGAGTTCCTAACTGATGACCTTTAAATGGGTCCCTGAATTCACTGACTTCTCACATTTGTTTTCTACTTATAAACACCGATGTGTTTTTCCCACCAATCCAACATTAATCGTTCAAATTCTCATTCTGAACAGTATAGTCCAATCAATAATAATTTTTCATTTTTCCTATATTACAAAATAATACATTGACATTCTACCATTCAAATTATGATATTGTACATCATTTAAAGTCACCCCGTAAAATCTTAGAACCCATTAGAAACAACTGATATAAACAATCAGCTGTGTGTTTTTCACCTATTTTTATGGTATGTTTAAGATCTTATATATAAGATACCTTATATATAAAATATAAAATATCTTATACATAAAATATAAAATATCTTATATATAAAATAAGATCTTATATATAAATATAGATCATATATATATATATGTATATATATATATTCTTGCCACCTCTATAATGAGTACACAGAATAGAGCAAGAATACACAGAAGAACTGTACAAAAAAGATCTTCATGACCCAGGTAACCACAATGGTGTGATCACTCACCTAAAGCCAGACATCCTGGGATGTGAAGTTAAATGGCCCTTAGGAAGCATCACTAGTAACAAAGCTAGTGGAGGTGATGAAATTCCAGTTGAGCTATTTCAAATCCTAAAAGATGCTGCTGCTAAAGGACTGCACTCAATATGCCAGGAAATTTGGAATACTCAGCTGTGGCCACAGGACTAGAAAACATCAGTTTTCATTCCAATCCCAAAGAAAGGAGATGCCAAAGAATGTTCAAACTACTGCACAATTGCACTCATCTCACACACTAGCAAAGTAATGCTCAAAATTCTCCAAGCCAGGCTTCAACAGTACGTGAACTGAAACTTCCAGATATTCAAGTTGGATTTAGAAAAGACAGAGGAACCAGAGATCAACTTGCAGACACCCATTGGGTCACAGAAAAAGCAAGAGAATTCCAGAAAAATATCTACTTCTTTATTGACATGCCAAAGCCTTTGATTGTGTGGATAACAACAAACTGGAAAATTCTGAAAGAAATGGGAATATCAGACTACTTTAACTGCCTCCTGAGAAATCCGTATGCAGGTCAAGAAGCAACAGTTAGAACTGGACATGCAACAACAGACTGGTTCCAAATCGGGAAAGGAGTATGTCAAGGCTATATATTGTCACCCTGCTTATTTAACTTACATGCAGAGAACATCATGCGAAATGCTGGGCTGGAGGAAGCACAAGCTGGAATCAAGATTGCCAGGAGAAATACCAATAACCTCAGATACGCAGATGACACCACCCTTATGACAGAAATTGAAGAGGAACAGAGGAGCCTCTTAATAAAAGTGAAAGGAGAGTGAAAAAGCTGGCTTAAAGCTCAACATTCAGAAAGCAAACATCATGGCATCCGGTCCCATCACTTCATGGCAAATAGATATGGAAACACTCAGAAACTTTATTTTCTTGGACTCCAAAATCACTTCAGATGGTGACTGCAGCCATGAAATTTTTATAAAAGACAATTGCTCCTTGGAAGAAAATCTATGACCAACCTAGATAGCAAATTGAAAAGCAGAGATATTACTTTGCCTACAAAAGTCTGTCTAGTCAAAGCTATGATTTTCCCAGTAGTAGTGTATGGATGTGAGATTTGGAGTGTAAAGAAAGGTGAGCACCGAAGAACTGTTGTTTTTGAACTGTGGTGTTGAAGAAGACTCTTGCATGTCCCTTGAATAGCAAGGAGATCAAACCAGTCAATCCTAAAGGAAATCAATACTGAATATTCATTGGAAGGACTGATAGTAAAGTTGAAACTCCAATACTCTAGCCACCTAATTCGAAGAACTGACTTTTTGGTAAAGACCCTGATGCTAGGAAATATTGAAGGCACGAGGAGAAGGGGACGACAGAGGATGAGATGGTTGGATGGCATCACCGACTAAATGGAGATGAGTTTGAGCAAGCTCCAGGAGTTGTGATGGACAAGGAGGCCTGACGTGCTGCAGTCCATGGGGCCGCAAAGAGTCGGACACGACTGAGCTACTGAACTGAACTGAAGATCTTATATATGTATATATGATATTATCATATACATATCATTTATATCCCATGCTTTTACACTAGCTAAGCAAAACCATTTTATAAGTCATGAGTTTGTAGTATGCTTTGTTATCTAATCTAACGTGCAACTTGAATCTTTTTTAATTGGAAGATAATTGCTTTACAATGTTGTGTTAGTCTCTGTTGTACAGCAAAATGAATCAGCTATATGTATACATATTTCCCTTCCCTCTTGAGCCTCCCTAACACCCCCACCATCCCACCCCCTAAGTCATCACAGAGCCCTGAACTGAGCTCCCTGTTCTATACAGCGGCTTCCCATTAGCTATCTATTTTACACATGGTAGTATATTTATGTCTATGATACTCTCTCAATTCATCCCACCCTCTCCTTACCCTCCCGCTCTGTCCGCAGACCTATTCTTTATGTCTGCATCTCTATTTCTGCCCTGCAAAATAGGTTCCATTTTTCTAAATATATTTCACATATACGTGTTAACATGAGTGCTTTTAAAAACTCTCTTCCGTTTAGTGAGACTTTCACCTTCCATATACATTTAAGAAAAACTGTAACAAACATTCCTCTAAAAATCTTGCTGGAGTGTTTCTTGAAATTGCATTGAATTTATCAATTAATTTGGGAGGAACTGACATCTTTAAAATGTTCATATGTTCTTTTCCACATACATTGTTTTCTCTACTTTTAAGGTGTAAAAGTAAAGTGGAAATTTCACTTAAATAACTTAGCGTAATTTTTAAATTATGTCCTTAAAGGTCTTGTGTATTTTTTATGATGCCAATTTCTACATATTAATAAATTCCTCCTATGGTAAGTGGCATGTTTATTTCTAATATTTTTGGATAATCTTTGCTGGTATAAAGAAAACTATTGAAGGACTTCCCTGGTGGTCCAGTTGTAAAGAATCCTCCTTCCAATGTAAGGATGGGTTTGATCCCCTGTCACAGAACTAAGACCCCATATGCCTGGATCAACTAAGCCCATGCACCACAACTAGAGAGGCCCGTGCTCAGCAATGAAGACCCAGTGCAGCCAAAATTTTTTTTAAAAAAAGGAAAAAAGAAAACTACTAATTTTTTCAAGTTTATCTTATCTTTGGACATCTTACTGAATATACAACTAATTCTAAAAATTGTTCATTGTTTTAAATTATTATACCATCTAAAAATATAAAAATCATGTTAATTTAATCATTTTATTCTGATCCTTAAAATCCCTTTTTCTTCCCTGATATATTTTGTGGGTTAGGACTTCGTCTTTTACATTGAACTGTAACATGATAAGGGCATTCCGCTGTGTTCCTTTTGGTACATTGCCCTTGGTAAAAAGGGGCTGCCTCCTCCAATGTTATGCACCCTCCCTGGGGCAACCCCCATCCAATGACTAATTGATGAGAGAAGAAAAAGGCCTGGCACACAAACCTCAGTTTAGAAAACTCTGAAGGTGAAGGTGAAAGTTGCTCAGTCGTGCCCAACTTTTTGTGACTCCATGGACTATAGCCCACCAGGCTCCTCTGTCCATGGAATTCTTCAGGCAGAATACTAGAGTGGGTTGCCATTCCCTTCCCCAGGGGATCTTCCTGACCCAGGGATCGAACCTATGTCTCCTGTATTGCAGGTAGATTCTTTACCATCTGAGCCATCAGGAAAGACCCAGAAAACTCTGAAAGGCCATCCCAATCTTCCTTTAGAGTGGTTATGTGAGTTCTTGCTTTTGTTTTCTCGGATATTTATGAGTAGTTTCCACACAAGAATCCATTGATTAGTACTCTGTTGAATACTTTAAGGGAGCCCCTCTGTAGATTTTTGGAGTTCTCCTTCTAGGCAGTTCTCTTTTCTCCAGTACTCTGCCCTGTGAATTCTTAGCTGCCTTAGGCTTCCCTGACTCCCATGTCCTCAACACAGGAAGACTGTCAGGCTACACTTAAGTTCACCCTCCCTTTGACATGATCTGGAATTCCTCCTCAGAATGCTGCAACAATCTTTCTCCAGTAAAAGGGATTTAGCTCATTTACTTCCCATCTTCTATTGCCTAATGTCCAGTGCCTTCAGAAACATTGTTTCATATATTTTTGTCCAGTTTTGTTGTTGTTTCAAGCGAGAGGATAAACCTTGACTTTGCTTCATATTTACAAGCTAAAGTCCCTCTTAACTAGGTATAATCATACTGAACAAGCAGATGAAACACCATCCCACTTCTGACACCTCCCTGGGTCCAGGGTTGGATTTATGACTGCATAAGCCCTCTACCCTCCCCACAGCCAGAGGAGACACGTTTTACATCTGAAGACTTAGTATCTTAAGGAGACTATGCACCACAATAAAAGGGGATATACTTCTGGGGGAACCTAAAGTTATAGTGATTTGGGAGCTCCAAAATATAGCCAGGAAATTTGAAGCAAATAGATTTTAGGACTGGAGGAAGGGCAGTGACATTGTAAAAAAGTGAAATCAAGTGAAATGTGACTAAGTCAGGACCTTCAAGATTAAAGATGGCACTTAGATTTATTTTTAAGTGGAAAATCTATGAAAATTTTCTTCCTTGTGTATACGGACAATAGTATGTATACTCAGAATTAATATGAGTATCTCAGGAAAAAGCATGTAACGATAAATCTTTTATTCATGGAGTCAAAGGGCTAACTAAAGACAACTGCATGACCAGGCCTCCAGGTCAACTGTGTTTGAACTATTTAACCATATGCCATACTTATACTCTCCTCTTGAGTGCAGCTCCAGACCAGATGGCACATGGTTTTAAGTAAACAGAATGTCCCCATAAACCACCACACTTAGTTTATCCATTTCCCACATTACTGGTCTTCTCTTTCCCCAATTCTACCTCCACTTGAGTCCTCAGTATCTGCCCTTTCCATAAAGCTGTTGAGGATTCTGTTGGGCCTAAACAGCACCATTATGAATATTAACCTTTTGTAACAGAAGCTGGAACAGTCATGATGAGATAAAGATGGTGATCTCTCTGAGCTCTGTGCCTCTGCTTAGCTCTTCCTGATTCTCAAGGGAGAGGATCTAGAGAGAATATACTTATTAGCTGCAGGTTCACAAAATCATTCCAGAGATCATGGCCTGAAGAGCAGAACTAGAGCTTCAGTTGTATTTGAGGAAAGAGTGCTGTGTCATGGAAGGCTCTGGAGTCAGAGAGACCTGCACTTTTATTGATGCTTTACCACTCACCAGATGTGACCTTTGTCAATATTTTTCCATAAATTATTGTTTTCTAATACATAAGGTGGAATAGTAATCCCTGTCCTGCAGTATTGTTATGAAGGTGAGATTATTTAAATATATAATATTTAGATACAAAGTTAGGTACCTAAAAATATTATTTACCCACTCTATGCCAATGAATTTTGATACCAGAAGGACAGAAACTGGGTAGGAAATGTTCACTATCAAGCATTATTTTGCTTTCTGGAATCACAAATCCTGAAATAGAAACAGAAGAAATAGCAATAGGTGTTTCCACGGAAAGCCTTCTTCTGTGTGTTTAAAACCCCCTCTGCAACAACTTCTGAAACCCCTGCTTTAACTCTTTGGTTTGAAACCCATATACAATAGGGTTCAAGGCAGGGGGTATGAGGTGATGAAGGATATTGAGCAGGATCAGGATGTCCATGGGGACCTTCTTTCTGGCCACATGTGTCAACACCACAACCAGAAGGATGGTGCTGAAGAAGAGAATGAGGATGAAGTGGGAGCCACACGTGCTCAGAGCCTTGACAGCAGCCCCCTCGCTCCTGAACTTGAACACGGCTCTTAAGATGAAGATATAGGAGATGAAGATGAGGATGAAATCTGAGCCTAGTAAAGTCCAACCAGCCACAAACTGGTAGAATCTGTTCACAGTGATACTGTCACACGAGAGCCTGGACACAGATATGTTGGCACAGATGCAGTTCTCGATGACATTTTTCCCACAATAGCGGAGCCGGGCAGAGAGAATAGGAACAGGTGAAAGCAGCAAAGCATTCCGAGCTATGATGAAAGCACTAGCCTTGGCCACAAATTGGTCAGAGATGATGGATGAGTATCGTAATGGGTGGCAGATGGCCACATAACGGTCATAGGCCATGACCATGAATGTACAGGACTCCATGGGGAGGAAAGTATTCATGATGAACATCTGGAGGAAGCAGACAGAGAAGCTGATGGACCTGAGGTCAAACCAGAAGATGGCCAGGACTTTGGGGATGACGGTGAGGCAGAGCACCATGTCCAGCAGGGAGAGGAGGCTGAGCAGGTAGTACATGGGCTCGTGCAGAGAGGCCTCCAGCTGGATGGTGATCAGGAGGGTGGCGTTGGCCCCCATGGACAGAAGAAAGAGGAAGCTGAAGGGTAGGGCCAGCCAGTGTTGCCAACTCTGGTAGTTAGGGAAGCAGATGAGGAGGAATTCAGAGACTGGAACAGAGGAGTAGTTGCTGGGTGAGGTCATGAGGTAAATCCTAAACTGAGGAGATTTTACTTGGGTTTATGTATGGTAAGGTACAGGAATTAGGTCAATAAAAAACAAAACTCTCAAAATGTTCTCTAGCACTTACTCATCCAGAAAACTGATGAGATATAGAAGAACAATCCCAAATAAAGGCAAAGTTTTCTAAAGACACATATTAATGGTGGGAGAGCTTGGCAAATTACTGCCAAAGTTAAATGGAAAAGCAATAAGACAAAGAAGCCACAAGATTTAGAAGAAAATAAGAAGAATCACTGCATTAAAACATACTGTAAAGCTATTAAAATGTTTCCAAGTGACACTGACCAAAGCAAATTGGCTAATTACGGATCCCGTAAGCCAGAAATGCTCACTAGTTTACGGATTAATCTATAATTTTTTAAGATGTCAGAAAATCACATTTAACTATAGGTCTTTTCAGTGAGTATTGCTGACATAATTTATTAGACAGTAGTTTAAAAAATTAGTTTTTCCTCACTTTTTAGTCACACACCAAAGTAAATTAGAGATGGAAAAATTTATACTCTCATTTCTATCATCATGAGTACTCAGCCACTTCAGTAGTGTCTGACTCTTTGCAACCCTATGGACTGTAGCTCACCAGTCTCCTCGGTCCAAGGGGTTCTCCAGGCAAGAATACTGGAGTGGGTTGCCATTCCCTTCTCCAGGGGATCTTCCTGACCCAGGGATCAGACCGGTGTCTCATGTCTCCTGCATTGGCAGGAAGATTCTTTTTTTTTTTTAATAAATTTATTTATTTTAGTTGGGGGCTAATTACTTTACAATATTGTAGCGGTTTTTGCCATACATTGACATGAATCAGCCATGGGTTTACATGTGTTCCCCATCCTGAACCCCCCTCCCCCCCCCTCCCCATCCCATCCCTCTGGGTCATCCCATTGCCCCAGTCCTGAGCATTTGTCTCATGCATCGAACCTGGAATGGTGTTCTGTTTCACATATGATAATACACATGTTTCAATGCTATTGTTCTCCCTCAGAGTCCTTAAGACTGTTCTATGCATCTGTGTCTCTTATTCTGTCTCACATATAGGGTTATCGTTACCATCTTTACCATTAGCGCCATCTGGGAAGCATCCCGCAGTCTGTAACATACCCTTTACAAATCCTAGTCTCGGATCCATCCACTTCTCTGTCCTCATTCCTTCCTTACATCATAGAGAACTATTTTAATTAAGTTCATCCTTCTGCTACCTGGATTTCACTGAGAAGAGTGCACTTAGTGCAAAGGGTAATAAAGGAGGGGGTAAGAAGGAATAAGCACAGAGGGAAAAAGGGTCAGATGCCTGGACGTACTGTCAGGTAGAAGAATAGAAACAAATTTAAGTTGATGTTTTTATATATTCAGGTGATAAGAATGATTAAAAACAAACTCTCTACTTGAAGAAGTAACAGTAATCAGAGGGAAAATGATTATTATTCTATGCTTTGCTTTGGTTCAACCACGCTTAGAACACCGTGTGTGGTTCAGTGCACCTTGATTTAAGGGACGTTTTTTAAACATTACCACTTAGAAGATTTCCAGGATAAAAGGGACTTAAGAACTCATAATGAGGGACAATTTAGGAAAGTGAAGATATTTTGTGTGATGTAAACATACCATTGACTTTTAAGAGGAAGAGAAAAACTAAGACCACTAAGGAGAGAAATTACAGAGAAATCTGTTTCTGTTGAATGTGAATCCTGTATAATAATTAGAGGAGACTTTTTTGTTAACATTACTATGCTGGAACATGTTGGGTGAAGGCAATAATCAAATCTCCTCACCTGCTTCCTCACTGAACTCACGGGCTTGGTGCCCAATGTCACATTAAACTCCAAACAATATCCCATCCTTTCTTTTTCTAAAGTCCCTTAGACTGCTTTTCTGGGCAAGCCAAACAGATTTTAGTCACATACTTGAATGAAATTCCCAGCCATAGGATCCCTTGTATGTAATGATATAGGATTGCTGAGACTATAGAAGATCATTCTCTTCCAAAAGGAACATAGAATTTCTGAATTTCACCCATCCAGTACCACCAGCCTTTCTCTTCTGTTATCAAGGAAGCCATTATTAGAATGAGAATGTCTCCCATTCTGAGTCTTTTGACGACCCAGCTGCTGCAGGTCCAACACAGCCTTGCTTCCCTCCCTTAGCCCTGAAACTCACAGATGATGCAACAGATTGGCTCCCAATTAAAACGTCAATTGGCCTGCATCCAGTAACCAGATTGAAACTGCTTCCTTGGCTCTGCTGAAAAAGTGTAGAGGGTTTTATGACCTGCAGTCAGTTCTTCACACTGTTCTATCCCCTCCTCCAGGCCAGCTGGGAACAGTGGTAGTTTAGGATACTGGGACCCTGGGGTTGGTGATGAGCTGGATCTCCTGGGAACCTTCATCTTACCTTGTGTTAAGGTGCTACTAGATGGTAGTTAAAAGGTGGGAAACAGGACTTGAAACTAACTTGAAGTTCAAATCTATATCTATCTGTTTGACTCCACAGATCATCCTCTTAAATATTACTTTATGCCACTTTCAGCATTCTGAAATGTTATATTGAAATGTTCCAAAATTTCTTAATGACACTATACTGTTTCCTGCTCTTTTATATTATCCTGAATTCAATTCTGCTATTTGTTATCTGCCTGAATTGGGGCAGCTAATTTATCCTATGTAAACCTCAGTCATTCAATATGTGTTTATTTATTATTATCAACCAGTTTTCCAATAGTAGAATAGTCACAAGAATAAAAAGATGAATAAAGTAGTTAAGGTCTCTGCCCTCATCAAGATTCCATTACAGTATTTGCATTACATTAGGGTATCAGAACTCTCCCATTGTTCATAAAATAAAACCAATTTTCATAATATGTACTACTCAAGACTACACGTAAACTGGACAGTTACTTTAGATGAGCTTAGATCCACATTTATTTTGTTTCTCTTTAATGTGTTTCACACAGTATTTGGAATGTAATAGAATCAACATATTTTTTACCTAATTAATTAATTCAAGGTCATATATAATCTGACTCCTTCCTACCTAGTCAGTGTATTTTGAACCACTTCTCTGAGTGGGTAATTATTTCAGTGACAGACATCATTGAATATCTCTTGGGGGGGGTTGTGATAAAAATCAATCAGATTCATTGCCCGATTTTTATTTTTTCTTCACCAAACAGAAAAAGAAAGAGGGAAGGGAAGGGTAGAATTTCTTTGCAAAAGAAAAGACTATACCTTGAGAATTCCTAATCACAAGTCTGCACTTACGATGTTTGGGGGCTGGAATTCACATAATTTGTGTATCCTATAATCTCATAGGTAAATTATTAATTTTGTCAGCTTAAAATTATTTGTGTTGCTCCTTTATTATCCTTCTGCTCTTTAGTATGGCCTATGTAATAACTTTTTCAATCATTATATTGATCCTTTGTGCTTCTCTCTTTTTCTTTGATAAATCTTACCAAGGCTTTATTAACATTATTAATCTTTACAAAGGATCAACTCTGTTCTTTTGATTTGTTGATTTTTTTTCTATTGTGTCTGCTTTTACTATTATTGATTCAGGTCTTATCTACTGATTTCTTACTCCTGTTTACCTTGGGCTTAATTTATTCTTTTTTTTTCTAAATTCTTAAGTTGTCAACTTAGATAATTGATATTAAATCTTCATTCTTTCTTAGTATAAACATTTGAAACTATAATTGTCCCTCTAATTTCTCTATAACTGCACTCCATAACTTTTACTATGTGTCATTATCAATTAGTTTGAAATAATTTCTAACATTCTCTCTGATGTCTTATCTGAGCCATGGATTATTTAGATGTGTTTCAATTTGTAAGTCTTTGGGATTTATCATAACATCTTATTGTTTTCCAATTTAATTGTGTTCGTTTTTTTCTTTTGAAATTTATTGAGACATAATTTATGACTCAGCACAAAAATGTACCCTGTCCCTCACCACATTTTCCAACATTCCTGTAACATTATCAGCCTCTCCCAAAGAAAGGGAAAGACACCCACTGCTGCCTATCAGGGAAGAACTTTATTTCCTCAACTTCCACTTTCATGGAAGAAGGCTTTTTTACTCACTACAAGGAGAAATGATAAGACTGAATACTTTTGCTCTGTCTTCCCCTCTCTCCACTCCTTGTCTTGCTTTTCCATATGAGAAGGAAGATCACTAATACAACTGGACAGAGACTGTCACAAGCAGTGGATGGGGTTATCGTATCTCAAGAGTAGGAAATATGTTCCAAGTTCTGTTTCACCACCTGCCTGGGGGATCTGTAAGGACAGCAGTGGCCTCTCCTTGATCATACTCAAATATCATAAACTCACCAATAGGGGAGCCTGTGACCTGCTTCCCCAAGGGAAATCCGGGAGCCAGTTATATTTTTCTTTTGCTTTTTATTAATGCATTCTGCTAGGACTCCGTCCTTTAATGGGAATTCTGCAAATCTCCTTGCATATGATGAAGTATTTGTACTTGGAGCCAATTTTCACATTAAATGTCCCCGGGCACAGGAGGGGGCAGGTAATAAGAAAAGATCCTAATATCCAAAATTAAGGCAATGAGGTTGATAGCTTCCTCTTTGTCCTCTGCTCCCACATACATCTTCCAGTCATGACTTACCAGACAGATATGCATATGAAATGTATTACTTTCAATCATGTCTGACTCTTTGCGATGCTTTGAACTGTATCCCGCCAGGCTCCTTTGTCCATGGGATTTTTCAGCAAAAATACAAGGGTGAATTGCCATGTCCCCCTCCAGGGGATCTTCTTGACCCAGGGATCAAACACACATCTTCTTAGTCTCCTGCATTGCAGGTGGATTCCTTACCCCTGAGCCATTAACTATTGTTACTTTAATTCTTCTTTTATTCTTTGTGGGACTTCTCTAATGCTAGAAATGCATAGGGGTTAAGGAGTGATAAATTTGCACTTTTAACTTCCAATAGCACACTTGAGCTTCTTTCTCTCAAGAAGCACCCTGTCTCTGTCAGGTGAGAGCATCTGATTCTAGGATGGGAGATCTGTCTTCCCAGTCCTAAACAGAAAATCACAATAAAAGTTAGTAAAAGGAAAAACAAAGTATTCATTGCAAAGGTATCAAGTTTGTGCAGTAATTGAATCTAATATTACAAATAATTATTGAGGACATTTGTTGTGTTGAGGAGTAAGTCAGACACTTAGTATTGAGAAGTAAAGAAACATACAAGACTCTTGTCTTCTTGGAGTCAAGCATAGCATGGAAGATATATACAACAAAAGAATATCACGGACTTTAACTAAAATTACAATAATTCTGATTGAAGATCTTGAACTGATAACATTATTCACTTCCTCTCTTTCTCTCTCAAAGTTATCTTTTTTCTTTTTGCATCTCCAGACTTATTTGTCTTTATCCAAAAATTTCTACCTTTTGGCCAACTTTGCCCATTTCCCTCACCCCCATACTCCATGTCTATAAACCACCAACTCTTTCTCTGTGTCTATGAGTTGAGCTTTTAAGATTCTACATGTAAGAACATACAGTATTTGTCTTTTTCTGACTGATTTGTTTTCTTCAGCATAATGCTCTCAAGTTCCATTCATGTAGTTACAAAAGGTTGGGTTTTCTTCTTTTCACAGGTAAATATTAGATATATATATAGTATATATACCACATTTTCATTATCTATTCTTCTGTCAAGGAATGCTTAGGTTGCTTCATGGCTATTGTAAATTATGCTGCAATGAACATGGGTGTGCAGATATCTATTTAAGACAGAGGTTTCATTTCCTTTAGTTATAGCCAGAAGTGGGATTGCTGGATTATATGTAGTCCAATTTTAACATTTTGAGGAACCTCCATAATGCTTTCCATACTGGCTGCACCAATTTACATTACTAACAGTGCACAGGGTTTCCTCTTCTCCATGTCCGTCCCAGCACTTGTTATCTCTTGTCTTTTTGTTTTTTTAATAAATTTATTTATTTTAGTTGGGGGCTAATTACTTTACAATATTGTAGTGGTTTTTGCCATACATTGACATGAATCAGCCATGGGTTTACATGTGTTCCCCATCCTGAACCCCCCTCCCACCTCCCTCCCCATCCCATCCCTCTGGGTCATCCCATTGCCCCAGCCCTGAGCATTTGTCTCATGCATCGAACCTGGAATTGTGTTTTGTTTCACATATGATAATATACATGTTTCAATGCTATTCTCTCAGAATGTCCCACCCTCACCTTCTCCCTCAGAGTCCATAAGACTGTTCTATGCTTCTGTGTCTCTTATTCTGTCTCGCATATAGGGTTATCGTTACCATCTTTCAAATTCCATATATATGCATTAGTATACTGTACTGGTGTTTTTCTTTCTGGCTTACTTCACTCTGTATAATGGGCTCCAGTTTCATCCATCTCAATAGAACTGATTCAAATGTATTCTTTTTAATGGCTGAGTAATATTCCATTGTGTATATGTACCACACTTGCTTATCCATTCATCTGCTGATGGACATCTAGGTTGCTTCCATGTCCTGGCTATTGTAAACAGTGCTGCGATGAACACTGGGGTACACGCGTCTCTTTCAATTCTGGTTTCCCCAGTGTGTATGCCCAGCAGTGGGATTGCTGGGTCATATGGCCGTTCTATTCCCAGTTTTTTAAGGAATCTCTACACTGTTCTCCATAGTGGCTGTACTAGTTTGCATTCCCACCAACAGTGTAAGAGGGTTCCCTTTTCTCCACACCCTCTCCAGCATTTATTGCTTGTAGACTTTTGGATAGCAGCCATTCTGACTGGTGTGTAATAGTACCTCATTGTGGTTTTGATTTGCATTTCTCTAATAATGAGTGATGTTGAGCATCTTTTCATGTGTTTGTTAGCCATCTGTATGTCTTCTTTGGAGAAGTGTCTGTTTAGTTCTTTGGCCCATTTTTTGATTGGGTCGTTTATTTTTCTGGAATGCAGCTGCAGGAGTTGCTTATATATTTTTGAGATTAATTGTTTGTCTGTTCCTTCGTTTGCTATTATTTTCTCCCATTCTGAAGGCTGTCTTTTCACCTTGCTTGTAGTTTCCTTTGTTGTGCAAAAGCTTTTAATTTTAATTAGGTCCCATTTGTTTATTTTTGCTTTTATTTCCAAAATTCTGGGAGGTGGGTCATGGAGGATCCTGCTGTGATTTATGTCGGAGAGTGTTTTGCCTATGTTTTCCTCTAGGATTTTTATAGTTTCTGGTCTTACATTTAGATCTTTAATCCATTTTGAGTTTATTTTTGTATATGGTGTTAGAAAGTGTTCTAGTTTCATTCTTTTACAAGTGGTTGACCAGTTTTCCCAGCACCACTTGTTAAAGAGATTGTCTTTTCTCCATTGTATACTCTTGCCTCCTTTGTCGAAGATAAGGTGTCCATAGGTGCGTGGATTTATCTCTGGGCTTTCTATTTTGTTCCATTGATCTATATTTCTATCTTTGTGCCAGTACCATACTGTCTTGATGACTGTGGCTTTGTAGTAGAGCCTGAAGTCGGGCAGGTTGATTCCTCCAGTTCCATTCTTCTTTCTCAAGATTGCTTTGGCTATTTGAGGTTTCTTACATTTCCATACAAATGGTGAAATGATTTGTTCTAGTTCTGTGAAAAATACCATTGGTAGCTTGATAGGGATTGCATTGAATCTATAGATTGCTTTGGGTAGTATACTCATTTTCAGTATATTAATTCTTCCAACCCATGAACACGGTATATTTCTCCATCTGTTTGTGTCCTCTTTGATTTATTTCATCAGTGTTTTATAGTTTTCTATATGTAAGTCTTTTGTTTCTTTAGGTAGAAATATTCCTAAGTATTTTATTCTTTTTGTTGCAATGGTGAATGGTATTGTTTCCTTAATTTCTCTTTCTGTTTTCTCATTATTGGTGTGTAGGAATGCAAGGGATTTCTGTGTGTTGATTTTATATCCTGCAACTTTACTATATTCATTGATTAGCTCTAGTAATTTTCTGGTAGAATCTTTAGGGTTTTCTATGTAGAGGATCATGTCATCTGCAAACAGTGAGAGTTTTACTTCTTCTTTTCTTATCTGTATTCCTTTTATTTCTTTTTCCGCTCTGATTGCTGTGGCCAAAACTTCCAAAACCATGTTGAATAGTGGCGAAAGTGGGCACCCTTGCCTTGTTCCTGACTTTAGGGGAAATGCTTTCAATTTTTCACCATTGAGGATAATGTTTGCTGTGGGTTTGTCATATATAGCTTTTATTATGTTGAGGTATGTTCCTTCTATTCCTGCTTTCTGGAGGGTTTTTATTATAAATGGATGTTGAATTTTGTCAAAAGCTTTTTCTGCATCTATTGAGATAATCATATGGTTTTTATCTTTCAATTTGTTAATGTGGTGTATTACATTGATTGATTTGCAGATGTTAAAGAAAGCTTGCCTTCCTGGGATAAAGCCCACTTGGTCATGATGTATGATCTTTTTAATATGATGTTGGATTCTGTTTGCTAGAATTTTATTAAGGATTTTTGCATCTATGTTCATCAGTGATATTGACCTGTAGTTTTCTTTTTTCGTGGCATCTTTGTCTGGTTTTGGAATTAGGGTGATGGTGGCCTCATAGAATGAGTTTGGAAGTTTACCATCTTATGCAATTTTCTGGAAGAGTTTGAATAGGATAGGTGTTAGCTCTTCTCTAAATTTTTGGTAGAATTCAGCTGTGAAGCAGTCTGGTCCTGGGCTTTTGTTTGCTGGAAGATTTCTGATTACAGTTTCGATTTCCATGCTTGTGATGGGTTTGTTAAGATCTTCTATTCTCTTGTCTTTAGCAAGTATAAAGTGATACTTCATAGTGGTTGCAATTTGCATTTCCCTGATAATTAGTGATATTGAACACCTTCTCATGTAACTGTTAGCCATTTGGATGTCTTCTTTGGGAAAATATCTATTCAGTTCCTTGGCCTATTTTTAATCAGGTGGTTGGTTTTTGGTTTTTGTTTTGTTTTGCTATTGAGTTGTATGAAGTCTTTATGCAATTAGATATGAACCCATTATAAGATACACATTTTGAAAATATTTTCCTTGGTTCCATAGGTTGCCTTTTCATTTAGTTCCTGATTTCTTTTGTTTTGCAGAAGCTTTTTAGTTTGATGTAGTCCTATTTGTTTATTTTGGCCTTTGTTGACTTTGCTTTTGACGTCAAATCCAAAAATTATTGCCAATACTGATGTTGAGGAGTTTACCCCTTGTGTTTTCATTTGGATTTTTATGGTTTCAGGGCTGTAGACCATTTTGAGTTGATTTTTGTGTGTTGTGTAAAATAGGGATACAATTCCATTCTTCTGCATGTGGTTCTCCAGTTTTTCCAACACTATATGTTAAAAAGACTGTTCTCTTCCCATTGCTTATTCTCAGCTCCTTTGTTGTAAATTAACTGACCACTATGCATGAGTTTACTTCTGTTACTTCATGAGGTCTCCGTTCTGTTCTATTGATATATGGTCTGTTCTTATGACAATACCATGTTGTTTTGATAACTATAGATTTGTAATATAATATTAAATATGATGAGTAAAGAAACATAAAAATAATTCAGTAACAGTATCAGGATATGGGGAAGTGTTACTGTTTCACATACTTTCAGATATTTCTGGAATTCAAAAGTCAGAATGGATTGAATTTATAGTAAAGCCAGAATGAAAAACCCTGCAAACCAATGTATGTATGGAGGGTAGAATTATGAGTTAGAGAAAGAGGAATTGGAAAAGCTAAAGCTTGGTGTGAAGATGGGAAGTATTCTTATTAACAGATCCAGGGAATACTCTAGGCTTAGAATAAATAGAAATGATAATAGAAATGGAAGACAAGTCTTTAGTGGATTGATGAGGAAATTATTCTCATATTGAACTGCATAGAGCAGATGAATGTGTTTAGTATCCTGTGCACACAAAGTAACAAGGAAACCAGCTCCCTTTATAAATAAAGAGGATGCTGCTCTGTCTCAAAATTCTGTCATTTCTGTGGGGCTGGATGAAGAGGATCAGAGTCAACTGATTCTATCTCAGAGTCAATTCTGAGATAGTGTCAGTACTCAATGTTAGAAATAGAGAAAAAGTATGGAAAAGCAGTCCACTGATAAGCAAAATACACGATAGCATCACTGGTTTCAGATATAAAACTTCTCTACTTCAGCAAAAGAAGAAGAAACTCAGTGCACTTTTTCATTTTTCTCTTGACACAGCCTAAAGGGAATTCTGCCTGTGAGCAAATGACCTATAGAGTGCTACCATCAGGGCACAGGGGCTGTGACATTCACAGCCTCTGAGGAAACTCACACCACCTACCCAAACCAGTTAATTTTCATCAAAGAACAGACAGATAAGGGCAAGAATACAAAATTTTGTGGAAAACTAGCAAGAAAAGAAATGTCAATGCTAAATAAGCATAAAAACTAATCCACTAGAAAAAAAAAACTAATCCACTAGAGCCAAACAGTGAAAAAAATAGATATAAAATAAGTAATAATATTTTGGTATCCTTTTTAATGCATCTCTGAGATGGTAGAAAAGTAAAGGAATCTAAATCAGCAGAGAAGATAAGAAAGTTAAATGCAAAAAGAGAGGGTAGGATGATGAGCGAATAGCATTGAAACATATACATTACCACATGTAAAATAGATAGCCAGTGTAGCCAGTGGGAGTTTGATGTACCACGCGGGGAACCCAAAGCCAACGCTCTGTGATGGCCTGGAGGTGTTGGATGGGGAGGGCGGAAGAAGTTTCAAGAGAGAGGAGACATATGTATACCTAATGCTGATTCATGCTGACGTGTGACAAAAACCACCACAATATTGTAAAGTAATTATCCTCTAATTTTAAAAAGAAAACCAAATCTACCATTTGACTGAATGTCCATACAACTTAACTATTTTAATATTTTAATAATATTTATAAATATTTAACATTGATGACCAAGGTAAACAGAAAACACACAAATAAACACTGCTAGGAATTAAACAAGGGATATAGTACAGACACCGTGGAAAACAAAACACAAGAAGAAAATGACATAAACAGTTCTCTGATAGTAAATTTGAATAAGCACAAAATAAATGCGTTTTACCCAAACAAAACCTTGCAAACATTTTTAAAGAAAATTCTAGAAGACATACATATCCTACTGGAAAGATCTAAAACAAAAGCACCTTTTTAGGTTTTAGTTACTAGCTCCAGCAAAAATTCCCCAGAGTACAATGGCTTAAATCACCTACAAGTCCATTTCTGTCACAGGTTTAAGTCAGGTTTGGTGGCCCAGAGAGCTATAGGACACAAGCTCTTCAATACTGTTCCTCTGCCTTCTTCAACACGCATTTCCATCTTTTGATGCAAGGAAGCTCCTTCACATCCGCCTTCCAAGTATCAGAAAATGGTACAAATGAAAGAGAGAGGAAATTACTCCTTGTATCATCTACTCAAACTAAGTACCCCTCACTTTGTTTCCAAATGAGTGGGATACACATTATCAAAGCAGTTGCTTTCCAATAGGTGTGATACAGCATAGCTTGGACTTGCCCAGGACAACTTACCAGAGTTTTAAGTCCTAGACCTAGAACCAAGGTGATGAGAATGTGTCATTCCTCCTGCAATAAGAACCCATACCAGTCCTCCCTAACTCACCCACAGTGCCAACCAAATTAAGACTTCATACTCAGCTCTATAACAGAAAACTATTTATTTTGAGTAAAATTTGCCAAAAAAATTAAAAAAAAGAGAGAGAGAGAACAACTAGAAACACTAACCATTTATTCCACCTTTTCTACCCTGATAGGAACCTATCATCACTAAAGCATCTTACCTCTAAGTAGCAGTGACCTGATATTTTCCAGGACTGAAAAAATTGTGTTACTTTTTAGGAACACAAAATAATTAAGTCCGATCTCAGGGCACCATCCAACAAACAGAGTACAATACACCAACCGTGACAAACCTCTTGTAAGTTTTGACACAGTTCTTACTGGCAGAAGTGGATGGAGGGCTTACGAACATCACTCCATATCCACATTTCAGAAAGATCTGTTCTTTCAAGCAGCATAACTACTTATACATGTATTAGTAAGCCTATGTTTACTAACACCAGATACTAATACATTATATGCTTGTCAGATACTGATAATTACATATTTGCTTTGCTTTGTTAAATTAAGACATAAAACACATAAATGTATATCCAACACCTGGTTTTATTCCCTCTTTATCCTAGACAAAATTATGGATAAGTTAAAATACAAACAGATATTTTAAAAATAAACTCACTATACACACGCACACACATACACATAGGCACGTAAAGAGACAGATATTTCCTTGGAAATAGAGATTATATCTTATTACTCTATGGACCTACTATAGTGCCTTCCCATCTTAAGTTTATTTTAAATAAATAAATAACATTCATTTATTTAACATTATTTAACATTTATTTAACATTCTCCCACTGCTTTGAGAGAAACTCTGCTGCCAACCAGGAGCACAATGACCTAGAACTCACACCACTAAATTAGAGGATTGAAGACACTCTGAAACTAAAATCTGCCAAAGGTTAGGACTTTCCACCCTTATCCCAGATGATCTTGAATGGTTAGTTATTAGGTGAAGGCAGAAAAGATGACATATCCAAAGCTATTATCTTTTCTCTAATACTCGAGGTAGCAGTGACTTGATTTCCTCCAAGACTAAAAAAACATTGAAATCTTTATGGACTCAAAATAGGTAAGTTCAATATTAGAGCAACATCTGACAAACAGAAAACAAACAATTGTGACAATCCTCTTGTAAGCTTTTACCCAGTTCCTGTTAGCAGAGATGGTAGGAGGTCTAACTGATGACACTAGGTATCCACATTTCAGAAACAGTTTAAGTAGCATAACTGTGTCTACATTTACTGATAAAGCTATGTTTATCAACACCAGACTCTAGCAAATGTTACACTTATGAGACACTAATAAATACATAGCTACTTTTGCTTTGTTACATTAGTACTTATAAAACACAAATATGTTCACTATTTCTTCCCTTTTTATCTTCAGCAAAAATATAGGTAAATTAAAACACAATAAAGTTAAAATACAAATTGACCTTTTAAAAAAGAGAAATCACTACACGTGTTTTTTCATTTAAAATAGGGATCATATCACATTATTCCCAGAACCTATTATGTTACCTGTCCCACTTAAGTTTATTTTAAGTAAATAGCACCTATCTCGCAGTGAATGGTATTCTCTCACATTGTGGCTGTCTCAAATGCTTTGAGAAAGACTCTTACTACAGAGGAATCTGGTGACCTGAAGCTCACAGCACTTACAAGCTTTAATGACATTCAGAACTAAAATTAGGCAAACATAAGAACTTCCCATACCCACGCCAGATGTGTTGTACAGTCATTAGACAAAGATAGGAACAATGGCATATTCAGAGCTATCATCTATTTCCCCTATCCTCAAATTCCTCCATCACCAGGTATAGAGAACTGTCAGGATCATGAAAGAAAGAATGGGGAAAATATTTACAAGTTTAGCTCTCCAGGCACATCCCAATCAGCTGTGGAGCCAAGTGTTCATGTTCTTTGCCATGAGACGATTATGATCACAAACACTTCTCACAATAGCAGTGGACTCTATCCATATAGCCTCGGAGTTATCATCAATGGCTTGGAAAGGGAAGAGGCAAGAAAACCAAAATCATGATTTCTTCATTCTTTATGGATTATCACGTTGTCCAGATCTGGCTACCATCTTCATGAGATGAAGAAAGAAGTTAAACTGTAACACAAGGGAATAAAATCAGATTCTAGGAGGAGAATCTCTTTTTCTTCAGATAATTTAGTGAAGGCAAGATATCCACATATCTTAATTAAGGGAGACTAGTTTCATTTAGGGATAAGGGTAAAAATAGGCTGCTTTTAGAGATATGTTGAAACTGAAACATTTAATTACTTCTAGTCTGCAAGTATCTACACAGAAGAATTCTTTTTTTGCCCCTTGGCATTGATCAAAACTATAAATCAGTCTGCTATTTTTTAAATTAGTATTCCTCATATTCCATGACTTAGTACTATACCAGTGTTTCTCTTATATCCCCAGTCCACCACTTTCTCCGTCTATCTATTAGTTATATGTTGCTGATTTCAAAGGTTCACTCCTTCCTCTCTTCCATATTCTATACTTTATCTCTGGTTGAGCTCACATGAGTTTAAGTATTTATATACTTTAATTTATATACTTCCAAATGGCTTTTTTAAGTCAAATATCTTTCTGAAACACAAATCAATTTTCCACTTGCTTCCTAGATATCTATACCACATGCTCAACATATTCAAAACTGAATTAACTTACCTATTCTTCCTAAATCTGCTCCACTTCACTTTTGCCATGTTTTTGTGAATTACATCACTGTCATCCTATCCAACCCAATATACGAACTTGAAATTACCCTTGCTTATTATGTCTCTCCTGCCTGCAAAGTCCCATGGACAGAAGAGCCTGGTGGGCTACAGAAAGATTCTGACATTACTCAGTGAGAGCAACTGAGCATGCACAATTCTGTCTCTCACCCTTTTTACATATTCACAGTGTCTGTTGACTGGATTTTAACCCTTCTTATATCCACTTCTTTTTCTCAACCCCCAGTGTCAATGTCTAGGTCATACTCCCTACTCCTCCCAACTGGACTGTTTCCTTAAATCTCTCTGCTTTTGTCACTTATCCTTTCAATCCACTCTCCATTTTCAAGCCAAAAGTTTCTTAAATGCATCTAAAATGCAGATGTCATCATGTCACTCCTACAGTTAAGTTTTTTTAGTTCATTTAATCTGTGAAATAAAACTTACATTTATGACTGGTATACAAAGTTTTCAAATTCTATCTTTTTGTATCACTTTGACTTGTACTTAAAATATTCCCGCATGTATATTTTAACCATTTTTATATTTTTGGAATTATATGAGCAAGAGTCAGACATGACTGAGGACTGAACTGAACCGAGCCATCCTATTTTACATGGGCCCTCTTATGTATTCTTTCTCTTCCTCCTTATCTGAATTGCTGTTTCTTCAAACTTCAGAGTCCACTGTCTTCTGCCTCTTGAAAAGGATTCACTGACTATGTTTGAACCACTGATTGAGTTATGAGCATTTTATTTTATTATCCTGCTTTGTTCATCTACAATTTTCTGTTTTATCTATATCATAGAAATTCTTTCAGTGTCTTAATGGTTTATATCAAGTAAAGAACCATGTCTCATTGAAATTTATAATTATCAGCTAGCTGGCAGAGACTTCATGATGTAACAGGCTAACACAAGCTGTGCAGGAAGACAGATTAAAATTTTAATTCTGCACCATTCACATTCTATAAATGAAATCTTGGTATGATACTTAAACTCTCTGTCTATGATGCCTCATCTGATGGTAAAGCAAATATTATGTCTTACAATTGTTTATAAATATTAATTAAACAATGTATATCAGTTATAGTATAAACTATACACAAACTCATAGCTGGTTCTGTAATCTTACCCTCAAAGGCAAAGCCTTTTATGATACTTCTCCATAGCAGTCCTGGTGACTGTGAACAATGTACTGAGCAGAGAAGATGTTATTACCACTTAGCAGATCCCAGAGGCCACCCAAACCCATCTGAATAGAGCCAAAAATAATCTCCCGATTGGTTAGAGGCACACAGAGGTAAGTCTGCTGTCCCAGGGACAGCTGATTGGGTAAGCAAGGAGTGGTACCTACCCCTAACCAGATGGCTAATGTCGGTCCAGGGTTGGTCATCACTCCTAAGCCTGTACATCCTGATTACTATGATAAGAAATCTCATGTTCAGGAAGCTAAGAAACCCCACATTGCTGTGTAAGCTCAGACTTCTCATATTCACAGGTCAAACTCAGACCCAATAAATACTGTAGTGGATTTTGTACTTCAGTATGTTCCAAAGAATAGCAAGGAGAGCTAAGAAAGCCTTCCTCAGCGATCAGTGCAAAGAAATAAAGGAAAACAACAGAATGGGAAAGACTAGAGATCTCTTCAAGAAAATTAGAGATACTAAGGGAACATTTCATGCAAAGGTGGGCTCAATAAAGGACAGAAATGGTATGGACCTAACAGAAGCAGAAGATATTAAGAAGTTCAGTTCAGTTCAGTCACTCAGTCATGTCCAACTCTTTGTGACCCCATGAATCGTAGCACGCCAGGCCTCCCTCTCCATCACCAACTCCCGGAGTTTACCCAAACTCACGTCCATCGAGTCAGTGATGCCATCCAGCCATCTCATCCTCTGTCATCCCCTTCTCCAGCTGCCCCCAATCCTTCCTAGCATCAGGGTCTTTTCCAATGAGTCAATTCTTCGCATGAGGTGGCAAGAATACACAGAGGAACTGTACAAAAAAGATCTTCATGACCCAGATAATCACGATGGTGTGACCACTCACCTAGAGCCAGACATCCTGGAATGTGAAGTCAAGTGGGCCTTAGAAAGCATCACTATGAACAAAGCTAGTGGAGGTGATGGAATTCCAGTTAAGCTATTTCAAAACCTGAAAGATGATGCTGTGAAAGTGCTGCACTCAATATGCCAGCAAATTTGGAAAACTCAGCAGTGACCACAGGACTGGAAAAGGTCAGTTTTCATTCCAGTCCCAAAGAAAGGCAATGCCAAAGAATGCTCAAACTACTGAACAATTGCCCTCATCTCACACACTAACTGCCAAACTTTGACTGTGTGGAAAAATTCTGAAAGAGATAGGAATACCAGACCACCTGACCTGCCTCTTGAGAAACCTGTATGCAGGTCAGGAAGCAACAGTTAGAACTGGACATGGAACACCAGACTGACTCCAAATAGGAAAAGGAGTACGTCAAGGCTGTATATTGTCACCCTGCTTATTTAACTTATATGCAGAGTACATCATGAGAAACGCTGGGCTGGAAGAAGCACAAGCTGAAATCAAGATTGCCAGGAGAATATCAATAACCTCAGATATGCAGATGACACCATCCTTATGGCAGAAAGTGAAGTAGAACTAAAAAGTCTCTTGATGAAAATGAGAGAGGAGAGGGAAAAAGTTGGCTTAAAGCTCAACGTTCAGAAAACTAAGATCATGGCATCTGGTCCCATCATTTCATGGGAAATAGATGGGGAAACAGTGGAAACAGTGTCAGACTTTATTTTGGGGGGCTCCAAAATCACTGCTGATGGTAATTGCAGCCATGAAATTAAAAGACACTTACTCCTTGGAAGGAAAGTTATGACCAACCTAGATAGCATGTTAAAAAGCAGAGACATTACTTTGCCAACAAAGGTAACTCTATTCAAGGCTATGGTTTTTCCAGTAGTCATGTATGGATGTGAGAGTTGGACTGTGAAGAAAGCTGAGCACTGAAGAATGGACGCTTTTGAACTGTGGTGTTGAAGAAGACTCTTGAGAGTCCCTTGGACTGCAAGGAGATCCAACCAGTCCATCCTAAAAGAGATCAACCCTGAGTGTTCATTGGAAGGACTGATGCTGAAGCTGAAACTCCAATACTTTAGCCACCTCATGCGAAGAGTTGGCTCATTGGAAAAGACCCTGATGCTGGGAAGGGTTGGGGCAGGAGGAGAACGGGATGACAGAGGATGAGATGGCTGGATGGCATCACTGACTCGATGGGCATAAGTTTGGGTAAACTCTGGGAGCTGGTGATGGTCAGGGAGGCCTGGTGTGCTGCGATTCATGGGGTTGCAAAGAGTCAGACATGACTGAGTGACTGAACTGAACTGAACTGACTGATGCTCTATCTTCCATCTATTGTGAATGTTGTGTGCTAAAAGTTATCATAATTGAGCCACTCCTTTGGACAAAGAGCTGATTCACACATAATTTCTTCTCTTTCCTGAGTGTAGATCTTGCTCAATGACTGGTCTATGTACAAATACAACATCCTGACATATCTCCTCCTATATGAAACAACACTGAAGTACCATCCCAGCTCAAGAGCTCCCCAATGAAATCAACATCAGCATCTGGGATAAATGGATCACAGTTTAACTTCTTTCTCTGTTTCATCCTGCTTCCTTCACTCTTGACAGGTGTTATTTCCAAGTATACTTCAAAATAAGCCTCCTACATATAAATCTCTGCATTAGGTTTATTTTAGAGGACCTAACCTAAGATAAATGCCACCTGTCTCAGGTGAATTGAGCACTCTGCTTCTCTTTGGGGAATTGTGGCAAGCATACAAACATCAACTTCAATACTATAGCAAGTATAGGATAAATAGACATCTCAGACAATTCATTTCAGGAAATTTTCAATGAGGTAGGCTAAGATCTTATTTATCATATCTTTCCATCACCAGGTAAACTCTTCCTTTGGTCCCAGATAAAGCAGCTACCAGTCCACCTCAGGGACTATGGTCTCCTTTGGAATAATGTTTCAAGTGCAGTCTTTTCATTCTTCTAGTCTACAAACATTTCACTTATAGCTAGTGGGAAGCCTCAGTTATTCATTTATTCAACAGATATTAAATATCTACCAAATCTAAGTACTCTGATAGATGTTGGACAAAAAAACAGCCACCAACAGCTGACATGATAAAATGGTCCTTGTGATCACAGATCATGGAATGATACTTTTAAATACATGATCATAGAATAACTAATAGAAATTAAAAGTGTTATAAGTCAAAACTAAAGTGTTTTATGAGAACATTCTCAGCCTGGAGAGTTCAGGGAAGCCATCCTAAATTCAAGTTCATGACCAAAAGAATGGGTAAAAGTGAAGAGAGGGGTGAGGGTAAACTCAGGATACAAAATCCCTGAGGCAAGAGAGGAAGGAGCTTGGTATTGTCAAAGACCTGAAGAAATCATGACATTGGGGAATGTAATTCTCAGGAACTTAGCCTGGCCTGTAAGTAAGACTGTAACATGCACATTTTAGGTCATTTTAAAGGGCAACAGAAAGTCATGAAGACTTTAAGCAGAAGGCTGAAACACAATCAGAATCTCATTATTAAGTATCACACTAGGAGTATGGATAGGAAGGAATGAAGCATAGATGATGGGACATCTGTTGGAAACAAGCACAGCCATCTCTAACGAGGTTCAAGGATAAGTAAACATCACAGGAATCGGTAAATGAGGTAGGATCTTTGGGAATACAGAAATGAAGAATAAGAAAACCTGGAGTGTTCAATGGGTCATTCACCCTGAAGTCTCCCTCCAGGACTATGGGCAGCCAAATAATAAGGAAGATATTGATTAAGTCATCTTTTGATGGAAGAAGAGCTATTAGTAACAGGGAGAGGTAGAGGATGATATGCATGAATGACACAAACCTCGAAAGCACCAGTCTGTGCTTGTTTGCTAGTCTGTTTTTACAAAAAAAAAAGAAAGAACTGAACATTGCATTTGGGAACAAGAACAGTAAACTCACTTCCAAGTCAGAGGTAAAAGAGGTGTGAGAAAATGGATGTTCCCCACTTAGTAGGAAGTGTAACATTTTCATTAAAAAAAATATGAGAACTATAAGAGTACCAGCTTCATACACACTTAGTAGACATTAAATGACAGAGTTTATGTATAATGCAAAGTTTTATTCTCTAAGCTTCAGAGTACCTTGGAATAAGAGGGAAACAATAAGAGCTGCTCATATTATCAAGATTTTGCACTAATATCAATACAAAGAGGGGGCAGCCACAGGGCTGTAGAGGGAGATACCTTAGGTGGATGGAGGATTGAGTGATAATTACCATCAATAGAGAGCTTTGAGCTCTGATGGAGCTTTGATGGAGCAGTTTGGCTGCTCCCTCTCTTCTGCCGATCTTTCTTCCATTCCCATCAGTGGAGCAGGGATAAGAGAAAGGGGGTCCTCCTCTTTTTGCCCTTTCTTTGGAAAGCTTTCTTCTTACTAATAATATTGAAGATTAATATTTAACAGAGAAAAACATGGGATCATACAGTGTGGCATACAACAGAAGCCACTTCAGAGAAGGATTGAGGCAGACTACCCATAGGGACCATAAATTTAATCCTGGTCCACTTACCCACCCAACAATTCAGGCTCATAGTCTCTAAACTCTGGTCATTTATAGCATCAATTTAAACCCAGTCTAACCCATGTCCCATCTCTGCCCATGGCTTCCCATTGAGAATTAATCCTCTATAACTTAGAACCAATCTTTACCATAGCAGTATCACATTTTATCATAATTTCTATATTTTCAAGTTCATTTCATCATTACACTGACAGCCGGGTAAATACTCAGGGTGAGGAAGAAAATAATGAAGAAAAGGAGAGCAAATAAAGAAAAGAAGAAAGACAAATGCTAGTTTTCTCTTTGTTCTCTGCTTCTGCACAGCAGAAAGTCTGTGTTATAAACATGTCCTCGAATATGTTTGCATAGTATCCAAAATACCACCAGCTGAACTTATAACACCTGAAAAGACTAAGTTAACGTGCCCTTAGTCATGCCAATGGTAGTGAAGACAGTACTATAAATAGTGATTGCAATGGCAATGACACTTTTGTGACAATTTATTTAATTTCTCCAATAAAAAATGTACTGAGTACCTACTGTAACACTTATGAAGATTTATGTATTCGTTTATGGAAAAACACAATGTGACTGATGAGGAAATATGCTAGTGATGACACGGTCCATGAAAAGAATAAGATGTATTTTTTGAGCAAGCATTTATTGAGAGCCTATTATGTGCCAGGTACTATGATAAGAATACAATACACTTAACTCACAATTTACTAGAGATGGGGGACAGAGATCTTCATTCAATCAGTATATATATATATATATATATAAATTGTGATGGATAATGAAAGAAATACACACAAAGCTCTGGGTTCAAAAAACAGGTGACCTTATCTAGTTCAAAAAAATCTTCCTCAAGAAGGTGAGGTTTGAACTGAAATTCAAGATGAGTAGAAATGGCAAGGGAAAGGACAGGATGATGCATTTCCTTTAGGAAGAGCCCAGACAATACATGACTGGAGGGAGGTGGACTGTTGAAGAACTAAAGAAGGAAACATGTTATTACAAATACATAACACTCACTCAAAGCTACATATACTGCAAGAGTGTGTAAATACTTAAGAGTATACAATAAACATTACAGTGAGTACCAATGGTAGAAACTGGAAGACAATGGGCAAGAGAGTTAGAAATGAAGACAGAAAATAAACACACAGAGCAAGAATTAGAACAATAATTATTGTGTGCAATAAACTTTAACTCAGGTCTTTGTACCAGCGACTAAAAATGAGGAAATAAAGAATTATCATTAACCTGAGAACTTAAAAATACATAATCCTATAAGAACCATAGAGGGTCATCCATCTCAAACACAGGCTAGAAAAATACAAAGAATAAAGATTTCAAATGTTACTGGCAATTTTGGAGTCAGATGGAACATGAATATTTTACAGAGTTTCTCTCATAATCTTAAAGTATCTCCAGAATTTGCCACCCCAGTTTCTGTGATGCCAAAGTTTTTCTGATAGAGGGAGCCTTACTGCTTCCACGGACAGGCTATGTGTCAGCATCATGGTGGTGGAAGGTGGTTCATGTTTTCATATGAACTCCTGAGTCACTTGATCCAGATCTATTAAAGTCTAATTATTTCTTAATTACCTGATGCACTTATTTTGTCAAGACCAGTAAATAACAAACTTTATCCAAAAAATTACTTGCTGATTGATCAACTGATACACCCCAGTCCTTCTCGATTTTCATCCAAATATCTAAACACCATAGGTCTCAGAAGAGATTTCCCAATTTCTAAACACTTGGGATAACTTCATTTGCTTTCTCCTCATTGTCCCCACCAGGTAAGTGGCATGGTCTTATGGGGCTCTCATCCCACAGAGGAGGGTCACCTTGGCCCCCGAGGTCCAACTAATGAGAACTACACTCAGGTGGGATCAATATGGTTGAGACTTAGAATTTTACACAGGTGCTCCCGGATCTGCTTGGTCTTGACTCCATAGACAATGGGGTCCAATGCAGGGGGAAATAGCAAGTAGAGATTGGCAAGGATGACATTGGCAGCAGAGGCTGTGGGTTGGCCAAAGCGCTGCATGATTACAGAAAGAAAGCCTGGTCCATAGAAAAAGAGAATGACACAGACGTGAGCTGTACATGTTCTGCCTGCTTTAGCACGTGCCTCAGATGAAGGCAAACGAATCATGGTCCTCACAATCTGCCCATAAGAGTAGGCAATAAAGGTCATATCCCCAGCACCAAGAAAGATCGCCACAGCAAAGGCATAGAGGTTATCCACGGTGGTGGCCCTACAGGCCAGTTTCACCACTGCCATATGCTCACAGTAGGTGTAGGCAATTGTGTGGGAGCCACAGTAGGGCAGCCGACGGGCCAGGCTTGGAAAGGAGATGGTCAAACCCACACCTCGAAGCACCACCAGGCCTCCAATCTTGGCAACAACTACCGGGGTAAGAATGGTTACATAATGTAGTGGGTTACAGATGGCCACAAAGCGGTCCAGGGCCATGGCCACCAGCACTCCTGATTCCATGGCAGAGAATGCATGGATGAAGAACATCTGGAAAAGACAGGAGTAGGAGCTGATGGCTGTAGCACCAAACCAGAAAATGGCCAGCATCTTGGGCAGAGTGGAGAGAGAGAGAACCAGGTCAATAAAGGAGAGCATGGCAAGAAATAAAAACATGGGCTGGTGAAGACTGCGTTCTGTCCGGATGAGAAAAAGCAGGACACCATTCCCAGTCACTGCCAGGAAGAACATGAAGCAAAAGGGAAGTGAGATCCAAATGTGGACAGCAGTCAGTCCTGGGATGCCAGCCAAGAAGAAAGTATGTGGGAAGAGATGAGAATTATTGGAAAAAGTCATGGTGGTCATCTCACTTAGAAGTGTGAAGTGCCCTGCAAAGAAAGGCAAGCAGGTTAAATTCAGTGAGGAGGTTAGGAGCTCAGGATATGTGGTCTCTCTAACTCCACCATCACCATCAGTGTTCCCCCATTATTCTAAGAAAATAGTCAAAAGTAATTTTCAATTTAGTCGATATTTCTGCAAGATCTTTAAACACAGAAGAGGCAAGTCAGCTTGGTCCAGTGGGAAATGCATTGAACAAAAAAAACAGAAACCAGTTTCCAGAATTACACTTCCTACTATATCTGTGGCCTGGAGCAATTCACATGATTTAAGCAAATCACAGATTCAAGTAGATGCCCAGAAACTGTTGTAAGTGAAACTCCTTCCCATGATGCTCTTATTCCCAAATTCTGAATGCTGGTGGTTGATCTAATCAGCATAGACCTCACATAAGTCTTATACAACCAGCCTTCATCTGAAACTGCCCCAAATCCTAATATCTGGAAAATTCCTTAATTGGGAGACATTCCACTTCTCCAAATTCCACTGACTTCCAGGTTACAGAATAAATGGTCCTTGATGACTCCAACACTGATTAGGCTCTTCCTTGGGTTATTCGCCAGTCATTTCACAAATGCATACCTTGCTTCTTTCCCCAAACTCTCAATAGAGATCTCATTTTACCATCTCCTGTATCTCCCTCTCCTTCAATGTGGTATTGTACAGGGGTAGACACAAAGTTCAGAGTTTTGGTGACCTGGAATAAACAGAAACTTTTTTTAATAATAATCATATGAAAGTCAAAAACTCTATATCACAGCCATACTGCTGATAACAGGAAAGAAAATGATCAGATATTCCTTCTAGTTCCATTTTTCATATAATCACATAAAGTGTACAGAATTATACATATCCCCAACGTGTACTATGCTCAAATCATCATTTTGTAGGTTAGATAACTAAGGTCTAGAAACAAGTAAAAGGCCCAGAGTCCTAGAATTATTAGTGGCAAAATCAGACAAGATCTCATATCCACTGATCCATGAGCTAGGAGGTTATCATCTTGTAGCGATTGCCATGGGGCAGAGGAAGAACACCGAGGGCCCTGTGGCGAAGAGTGGGTAGTACAGGAATCAAATAGCATGGCAGATAAAGACCAGCTTAGGGGTTATGTGTCTCTCCAGCATCCCCCAGCATCTCCGGTACCACAATCCTCTCATGTCAAAGAAAAACACAAGGACACGCAGACACCTGGGCCCAGGGTCTGAGAGGGTTTTGGAGCATAAGAGTGATTCACATTCCAGGCAGAGACATTACAGCTGGGTTCATCTCACACTTTCAATGGCAGCAAAAAGGAGACTCTAAACATGAGGGAAAGGAGCAGAAGTTAGCCCAGGAGCATAGTTCAGAAAAGAAGGAACATATGTGCATTAACATACAATATTTGTTTTTCTCTTTCTGACTTACTCAACTCTGTGTAACAGACTCTAGGTCTATACACATCTCTACAATTGACCCAATTTAATTCCTTTTCATGCCTGAGTAATATTACATTGTATACATATAACTGACTCACTTCATCGTACAGCAGAAACTAACACTACCTTGTAAAACAATTATACTACAATTTTAAAAAAAAGAAATTAAAAAAAGAAGGAACAGTGCAGCTTTAAAATGACCAAGAACATTTTGCTTTTCTCTCCAAGAGAAATTACATGACTGTTGCCCATACCTTAAACCATAGCTGCTAAGGAGATTATGTGATAACAGCAGAAGGCATAAGGGCTTGGAAGATAAGGAGATTTGAGTGGACCTGTAGTTCTGGTGTCTTGGAATAAATTCTGGACCGGAAGTCAAGATCCTGGTTTGAGGTACTATTTCTGATGTATGTCTGCTGTGTGACTTTAAGCAAAGCATCTAACAGTTTTAAAGACTTAGTGTCCTCACATGTGAAATGAACATACTAAAACCTACCTCACAGGATCATTATGAGAATCCAATGACATACAATATGTGAAAATTCCTTATAAAATGTTAAAAACAGTAATTTTATTGTCACTGAATTATAAGAAGTAAGTGATGCATTAGGAGTTATCTGATGAAGAGCAACAGAAACTTTAGTGATTCAGAGGCAATGCATTTGATTTAACAAAAGATGATAGGTTCAAAAAAAAAAAAAAAAAAGGGTAGATTCATCCTGTGGGTGGAAGTTGTTTAGTAGTAACTCAGAGCCACCCAGTCAAAAACACTATAACCTCCCAGATAATGCTCTCTTTCTCCCTCCCAACACACATTGTTTCCCTCAGCATTCCCAGAATACGGTGCTGTGAGGGAAGGGGTGTTTGAAGGTGTCAAGAAATGTGGCTTTGATCACCTGAGCACCTGCTTCACATTATCCAAAAAGCCGCCCAACCTTAAGCCTCAGCCCACTTTGTGGAATGAAACAGTGTCTTCAGGACTGTGTAGGAAATAATCACATCCTATGGCCCAACTATCCCCTCAGAACCCAGCAAATGTCCCTCATTATAAACCTCATGCCTCAAGGGAAAGTCTAACCCAGTAAACTCAACTCCTTTATTTCCATCAGGGAAGTAGTAAAATGAGATTAAGAATCCTGGAGCCAGAGGATTCCTGGAGGCAGATTTAGGGGCCTCCATAAATGTTTCCCTAAGGCTCACCCTGCAGGCTTCAAGGAGGAGCCTTTAACTTATAAATAACTTACTGTTGAGCCAGGGCCAGCAGGAATGTTTGCCTGCTTTGGAGGAAGTAATTCTCACACCCCCAATTCCCCCCCACCCTTGTATATGACACAATGGGAAAGTGTTAGTCACTCAGTCCTGCCTGACGCTTTGCGATCCCCTGGACTATAACCTTCCAGGCTCCTCTGTCCATGAGATTTTCCAGGAAAGAATACTGGAGTGGGTAGCCATTCCCTTCTCCAAGGGATCTTCCTAACCCAGAGATCAAACCTGGGTCTCTCACATTGCAGGCAGATTCTTTACCACCTAAGCCACTAGAGAAGCCCATATACAACACAAAAGGTCTAGATAGATCTCTGATGATGTCCACATCATCAGTATTGGTGATATTTCCACTTTTCTCTACTGATATAAATACAATGCATTTTTACCTCCAGACAGCCTATCAGATTGTCCAGATCTAAGAAGGCTGGGGAAAAAATTAAATTGTAGATGTAGCCTATATGTATCTCTCTTCCTTGGGCCTACTCTTAACCATTACTCACCAAAAAGCTGCACTGACCTACTGAGGGATGAGAAGTTAAGCTACCAGTCAGGTCCCAAGAGCAGGGTATTTAATGGGTACCTTTTCAGCCACTGCCTGTAGGGATCCTAAGTGAAACTCCCACCACACAGATACCAATTACTACTCTGTTCCCTCTTCAAACAAAGGTCTAACAAGGTCTCTTCTTATTACTGGGTCCTCAGGGAACAGCCCCAATGGGGAATATTTTGAACATCATACTCCAGGTTGCCATGTCAAGAGAGGGCTAAGGGCCTGAAACCAGAAGCAAGAGATCCTCTGATGGGAAATGGGACCACCTAATTTGATGGCCAAGCAAACTGATTTCAGAAAGGTAAGAGGAGGGCAGGGAGATGGGGAGGGACAACACCAGGACCAGCTACAATATTATCTATATGACCCCATGACATAGGTGGAACCATGAGAGGAAGAATGGATTAATAGGTAACAGTGTTTATAAGAAGAGAGAATCTGGCCATGGAATAAGGCTGGAGAAAATGCCAAATGTCTCCTGTGCTAAATTTCAAAATGGTAGACACAAGGGCAGGCCAAGTCCTGTAGGTATTGCCATCCATATCTTATCTCACCTTAGTGAGATTACCTTCAGCTCTGTTGTTATAGCCACGAGTTCCGGGAAACAAGCTCACTCAGAAGGACGATGCAGATAGTGAAGTGCAGTTTATTACACCGGCGGGCCCAAGGCAGAGTATCCTCTTAGCCAAGGACCTCGACCAGCATTTATGAAAATCTTTTATACCCCACGTGTACGTGTCTGAACCCACCATCCAATTAACTTGTGACTTACATAAACAAAGGAAAGGTAAATACAATCACAATAACCCCATCATTCATGTGTTATGTGTTCAAACAGTCAATAATCAATAAGCCTGAGGTTACATTCCAAACAGTCAATAATCAATAAGCCTGAGGTTACATTCCAAACAGTTAATAATCAATAAGCCTGAGGTTACAGATAAAAATTTATGACCTGTCAGGAGGGGGTCTTGTCCTTCTATTGTCATTTCCACAGGCACTAAGCACAGAGTTCAGAGTCCATTAGAGGTGGCCGAACATGATCAGCACGAACAAGCCTAAGATGGAGTCCAGGCCCTATGAATTCCTTCTTCACTGTCTCTTCTTAACCAGTTTCTCTACATTTGACTTAACTCAGTCGCTAAAATCACTCCTTAAAGTGGTGCCAGATTAATCTATGAGAGAATATTCAACAGAATAGAGGATCTGGACATTGCATTGGATTGAGAAGAATTGGAAAAATTGAGTGTGTACATAACAGGACATGTGTGGTTGTATGCGTGACTCTTCATGGATTCTTCAAATCCAGTAAGAAAAAAAAAGTATTTGTTTTATGAAGCCAAAGGAAAAATAAGAACAAATACATGAAAACTTGTCGTTCAGGACTTGACCAGACTTGTATGTCTCCAGAAAGATAATCCCTAATTAGAAAGATGGAGGTTAACACAAGTTTTATTAAAAGAGAACAGCACATGTTTATTGGAAATGGTCATTACCCAGAACCAGTTCATCCATTTAGGAAAGCCGTGTTCTGAGGGTGCTAACCTAGTTCCAGAGGGAAGAAAACATGGTAGGTGTCATTTTAGGTAGAGCCACGATTATTAACACTAACGTGAAGCACTCAACTTTCTAACACTGAAGCCAAGCTTGGTAACAATGAGCTTAGGACAGATCATTCTATTGTTATAGCCACGCGTTTTGGGAAACAAACTCACTCAGAAGGACAATGCAAGTAATGGAGTGCAGTTTATTACACCGGCGGGCCCAAGGCAGAGTCTCCTCTTAGCCAAGGACCCCGACCAGCATTTGTGAAAATCTTTTATACCCCATGTGTATGTGTCCGAACTCACCACCCCAAATTCCTTGAGACTTACATAAACAAAGGAGCGGTAAATATAATCACAATAATCTCATCATTTAGGTGTTATGTGTTCAAACAGTTAAACAATTGGCCAATAATCAATAAGCCCAAGGTTACACTCTGATAGGTACAGAAAAATTTACGGCCTGTCCAGACACAGGGGTGATTAGTGTATGTTTTCTCTTAGGCGATGAGTAACCTGGGTACGATCTTCAAGGTTCCCCTGTCAGGAGGGGGTCTTATCCTTCTATTGTCGTTTCCACAGGCACTAAGCAGAGAGTTCAGAGTCCATTAGAGAGGTGGCCGAACAGGATCAGCACGAACAGGCCTAAGATGGAGTCCAGGCCCTATGAATTCCTTCTTCACTATCTTAGAGGATGCTAGGATATCTCTGAAACTTCAGGATATTGGTATTATAAGGTAGAAAACATCAGGTCAGAACCTCACTGGAGGAGGAATGAGTAGGCAGGAGCAATATAAAGGTCAATCCAAGTGGAACTGAAGGGGAGGATGAATAACTGAAACAAGAACTTAAGACTCAGAAAATAGAGAAGTTGGGGGTTCTCTGGCAGTCCAGAGATTAGGACTTCATGCTTTCACTGCTGAGGGCACAGGTTCAATCCCTGGTCAGGAAAATAAAAGCCTCCAAGCCATGTGTCCTTTGCCCCCACCTAAAAAAGAAAAGTATTAAAACTAAAACATTAGATTAATGTAAACATGTACCATCCAACTGAAATTCTCAAATCCTCACCTAAATTCAGAAATTGGGTAAAACATCAAGAGATCAGGACAAGACCAAAGCTCCAAGAACATTCAAGAGGATTTGGATCAATAATCTAGATCAATAAAAGCATTTCTTGAGTTCCTCTTAAGGTTTGGGAAAGAAAGAAAGAAATATGGATTCTAGAGTCAGGTGAAAGATACACATCAACCTAAAGCAAAGCATCACCAAAGGCAAGCAGAGGTATAAGCAAAGATGTCTGTGGCCACACCTTGGAGAAACGGAAACATCTTGGAGAGACAGAATCTAATTATCCCTGTGGGAATCAAGGAAGGCTGCACAAAGGAGACAATATTAAGAGGAAAGTTGAAAAGTGAGAATAGAATATTTCAGAATCAGACATTAGCATTAAAGACACCAAAACACCTAAAATATGGAATGCTTAATGAATAGCCAAGAACTGAAAATTGAAGGATTAGTGGAGAGGAATGAAATTTAAGAGGGAGGTTGGACCCAGGCTGCAACAGGTCTTAAGTGCTCTTCTAAATAACTCTACGTGTTAAATAAGAGGTCAAGGAAGACAACACAATGAACAGGGGGGTTGTTTAAACAGGGCAGTGATGATAATAGATTGGTGACTTAGTAGATTTCTTGCATATATTATGGGCATGAGAAGAAAGATGTGATATCAGAATGAGTAAGAACTAATGAAATCCTAGAAGAAATCTGTGGCAATGGAGTAAAAAGGAGGAAATTGGACCAAGTCTTTACTGATAAATACTGTCAGTTAGGAAACAGACAATAATCTTATGCAAACTTTTAGAAAATAGGGGAAGAGGGAAAATTTTCTGCACTCTATACAGTATTAATAGCTATGAAAAACTGGAAAATTAGATTCATAAAATTATTATGTATGATGACATCAAAATACATAATATACTCAAGAATAAATTTGATAGACTATATCTGAGTCTCTGAATATTAGAAAACATAGCTGGGAGAAATTATAGATATAAGTCAATGAAGAGAAATGCTATGTTCATTTTTGGAGAACTCCATATGACTAAGGCGTCTAGTCTCCCAAATTGATCTATAATTGTGATGCAGTTTCATTGAAAATCCCAGAAGGTTTTTTGTTTGTAAAAATTGGACAACTTATTCTCAAACTTATCTGAAATGCCAAGACCCAACAGAACAAAAATAATTTTGGAAACAATTCAGAAATTATCAAAGTTGGAGGACTGACTTCAAGACATTGTAAATTTACAATATCAAGACAGTGTAATATTAACATAAGGGATAGTTTAATAGCTCAGTGGAACAAAAAGGAGAGTTCAGAATACACCCACACATATATAAATAATCAGATGACTTTTTTTTTTACTAGCGTGTCAAGGTACTGTGATGGGAAAGGGATAAACTTTTCAATAAGGGGTATTGAAATAACTGGATATTCATATGCAAAACATAAACTTCCGCCATGGAGAGCAAGTGGAAACTGAAGATGCAGACCACCCCAGATAAGTGGCAGGTATAATAAGCAGGGGAATTTACTTAGGAGGCTTGTCTTGGGCACCCACAAGATGAGTAAATCTCCACACCACCAGCCAGAATCTTAGGAGTTTATAGGGAGATCTTAAGTGGGTTCGCTCAGATGGTCTCAACAACACTCTATCTAAGCTGTATCCTTGAAAATGGCTCTGGCTATGGTAATGGGGGTGGAGCACCCATTCCAAGGACAGGGAGGAAGTGAGGATCCTCTGATTGCCCAGGTCTAGCTCAGGAATCAATCAGCAGTCACATACTCTGGACGAGGTAATCCAAAAATCTGAATTCAATATAAAAGCTAAAATTATGAATTTTCTAGGAAAAAATAGGACAAAATCTTTGCAACCTTATGTTAGGCAAAAATTTCTTCAATAGGACACAAAGGATGTGTGTTTTATTTTAAACTATACTTTATTGGCTTTATTTTGTAATTTTATAGTTTTATTTTAAACCATGAAATAAAAATTGATATACTAGAATTCACCAAAATTTTAAAATCTGCTCATCAGAAGACACCATTAAGAAATGAAAGGCAGAAGAAGCAGGTGGCCAGCGTCGGCCCCTCGAAGGCGCGGCTTCAAGAAGCTGAACAGCCTAAGCGTCCTGTACAAAGGTGAGTCCAAGGCAATGCTGCTCAAAGCTGCATACGATGTGTCCTCCTTCAGTTTATTCCAGACGTCCAGCGTTTAGGAATTCACGGCCTTCACAAGCCAACTGATTGTGGAGTACTCTGCAAAAGAAAGCCAAGCTTCTGTCGAACAAGAATATCTGTGCCACGTCTTCCTGAGAAATGACAGTCTTGCGGAAGTGGCCATTGCTGACAGTGAGCATCCATCCTGAGGGTCTTTTACCTCGCTAGAGGAATTCTCCAAGCAGGTCCACGTGATAGACTAGCCATGAGTCGGTGATGCCATCCAACCATTTCATCTTCTGTTGTCCCCTTCTCCTCCCTCCTTCAATCTTTCCCAGCATCAGGGTCTTTTCCAATGAGTCAGTTCTTCGCATCAGGTGGCCAAAGTATTGGAGTTTCAGCCTCACCTTACAGTGAATATTCAGGACTGATTTCCTTGACGATTGACTAGTTTGATTTCCTTGCAGTCCAAACGACTCAAGAGTCTTCTCCAACACCACAGTTCAAAAGCATCAATTCTTCACCCTTCAGCATTCTTTATGGTCCAAATCTTACATTCATACATGACTACTGGAAAAACCATAGCTTTGACTAGATGGAACTTTGTTGGCAAAGTAATGTCTCTGCTTTTTAATATGCTATCTAGGTTGGTCATAACTTTTCTCCCAAGGAGCAAGCATCTTTTAATTTCATGACTGCAGTCACCATCTGCAGTGATTTTGGAACCCAAAAAAATAAAATCTGTCATTGTTTCTACTGTTTCCCCATCTATTTGCCATGAAGTGATGGGACCAGATGCCGTGATCTTAGTTTTCTGAATGTTGAGCTTTAAGCCAACTTTTTCACTCTCTTCTTTCACTTTCATCAAGAGGCTCTTTAGTTCTTCTTTGCTTTCTGCCATAAGGGTGGTGTCATCTGCATATCTGAGGTTATTGATATTTCTACTGGCAATCTGGATTCCAGCTTGTGCTTCATCCAGCCCAGCATTTAGTCATGATGTACCCTGCATGATGATGCAGATGGGTTGTTCATAAAGCCAGATACATAAAGGATGGGTTGTACATAAAGCCAAAATAGAAAATTACTTAAGTATGTAAATGGGGGAAAAAATATTTTAAAATGTCAAAGTTAAAAAATAGTCAAAGCTCACAAAACAATTATGAGAAAGGTAAATCAAAACTATAATATCAATTTTTACTTATTCTAATACTAAAGATTTTTAAGTTGAAAATTTTGATTATGGCATGAATGTGATGAAATAGACACTCATAAAAAAATTCTGATGTGTAAAGTACTACTGTGTGTCTATGAAGCAACATTTCAGTGTCTGTCAAAAATATAAAAGCCCATACTGTCACAAAGGGGTAGAAAAATCTTTTTGAAAGACAGTTTAACAATTATCAATTGAAAACATTTTTTGGTCCATTTCACCCAGTAATGTGGAAATTATGGATAAACTTACATATATGCTTAAATATATATGAACAGTACTTTTATTGGATCATGCTTTACCATAGAAAATACTGGAGAAAAATTGAATGTCTTTCAAAAGTTCTCATTAAAATATCGGACATTTACGTGGTACAAAATCATGCAACTTAGCAATGAGGCATATCTATAACATGATATGGAGCGGTCTTTGAGACAAGTTAAAAAAGAAAAAAAGAGGAAAGAATAAGAAAAGGATGATTAGTATGCTAACATTTGTTTTTGTCTTTTATGGGAAAATATATACAAAAACTATAGATGCGAAAACTATCTCTAGAAAGATTTCCCAAAAACTGGTATTACTGGCTGCCTCTGGTGAAAGAGAAGGGATTTGGGAGGCCCAAACACAGGAGTCTTACTTTCCATTGTTTTACTCTTTAGTGTTACTTGATTTTTTTTTTTACCATCTGCATGTGTAACATTAAGAATATCAAAATACTATTAAAAGTAAAATTTTAAGATGGCTATGCCCTTTCCCAGGTGGCTCAGTAGTAAAGAATCTGCCTGCCAAGGCAGGAGCCACAGAAGACTTGGGTTCAATCCCTGGGTTGGGAAGATCTCCTGGAGGAGGAAATGGCAACCCACTCCAGTATTCTTGCCTGAAGAAACCCATGGAGAGAGGAGCCTGGCAGGCTACAGTCCATGGGGTTGCAAAGAGTCGACATGACTGAGTGACTGAGCACACACACATGATATACCCTTTGCACATATCAGTTTTGTATCATTTTTGAAATTCTACTCAAAGGAAATAATATGAAAAGTAAAATACTGCTGAGAAATCCATGGATGGAGGAGCCTGGTAGGCTGCAGTCTATGGGGTAGCTAGGAGTCGGACACAACTGAGCGACTTCCCTTTCACTTTCACTTTCATGCATTGGAGAAGGAAATGGCAACCCACTCCAGTGTTCTTGCCTGGAGAATCCCAGGGACGGGGGAGCCTGGTGGGCTGTCGTCTATGGGGTCGCACAGACTCGGACACGACTGAAGCGACTTAGCAGCAGCAGCAGCAGCAATATATGAAAGAGCCAAATATAGAAATACAGAAATTGAGACTTCACATGGCTTTTAATGATACTTAAAAATCATGGTTCATTTATTCATCCATGCAATAAATTTTTACTGCCTATTTTATGTCTTAGAGCATACTACTAAGAGACAAAGGCAAGATACAAAATTATTTTATAGGATATAAATTGCTTAAATATAAAGCAAAAAAATGGAAATAAAACAAATATTAATATTTGTTATTTGTTAGATAACAGATAATTGTTGTTGATATATTCGGACTTGTAGACATACAAGTAGTGATGACAAATAGGTATTCTAACATTTCTGTTTAGAATTAACTTGGGCTTTCTTTATTGCTCCTCTGTGGAATATTTCCCAGAGCCAACAGAAAGTTGAGGGTCATTCATGAATAAAAGAAACTGTGTCATTGGTGGCAGTCTCTAATCAGGACCCTCAGCTGAACTTTCAAATGCAACCTCTTTCTTATTTCAGTTTTAAGGACAGCCACCAAGAATAGCATCACTGACCCAGTGGACCTGAGTCTGAGCAAGCTCCATGAGATGCTGAAGGACAGGGAAACTGGCATGCTGTAGTTCATGGGGTCACAGAGAGTCAGACACGACTGAGTGACTGAACAACCACCAAGAATAGGGCACCTATCCCACGGATACTTCTACCTGTGTTACCAACAGTTCCAGCCTCCAGATTTCCCAGTTCATCTTGATGGGACTCCCAGACATTTGTGATTGGCAGCACTGGCTCTCCCTGCCCCTGGGTATGCTCTACTTTTTAGTCTTTTGTGCCAATCTCCTCATCACGATCACCATCCAACATGAGCTCTCACTGCATGAGCCCATGTACCTTTTTCTGGGCATATTGACAGCTGTGGACATTAGCCTGGCTACCAGCATCATACCTAAGATTCTGGCCATCTTCTGGTTTGATGTCAAGGCCATTCGCCTCCCTAAGTGTTTTGCTCAGATCTGTGCCATCCACTGCTTCATTTGCATGGAATCTACTATCTTCCTCTGCATGGCAGAGGACAGATACATGCCATCTCTCACCCTCTTCAATACCTCTCCATCATCACTAAAGTTTTTTTGGTCAAAATCACAGGATTCATGGCCCTCAGGAAGAACCTGTTGACCATCCCAGTGCCTACACTGACTGTCTGTCCAGAGACATTACTATTCCAAGAATAAAACTGACCACTGCCTATGCTCTAATTTGGGGGTTGCCAACCTGGCTTGTGATGACATCATTGTGAACAAATTTTACCAACTAATCTTAGCATGGTCCTGACAGGGAGTGACATGGCTCTGTTTTTTCCTTCCTGTGCTTTAATCCTTGATTCTGTGCTGAGACTGATATCACCAGAAGTAATGTCAAAAGCTCTGAGCACCTGCAGCTCCCACATCATCCTCATCCTCTTCTTCTACACTGGTATCACTGTACTGACACACACCTTGCATAGAGAAAAGCTTCCTATTATCCCTGTACTCCTCAAGGTGCTACACATCCCTCTGCACTCAACCCATGATCTATGCATGAGCTCAGACTGAGCATCCAGAGGCTGCTTGGGCTGCATGAAGATGAGTCAACCAATTAACTCCAGTTTTACTTCATTTTATTTTTTTAATTTTATTTTATATTTGTCACACTGGGTCTTTGTTGCTTCACACGGGCTTTCTCTAGTTGCTGTGAGAGGAGGCTATTCTTCATTGCCCTGCACAGGCTTCTCATTGCCATGGCTTCTGTTGCTGTGGAGCACCAGCTCGAGGTGCGTGGGCTTCAGCAGTTGTGGCACACAGGTTCATTAGTTGTGGCTTGTGGGCCCTAGAGCTTGAGATTAGAAGTTGTGGCATAGGGGCTTAGTTGTTACTCGGCCTGTGGAATCTTCCCAGATCAGAGATCAAACCCATGTCCCCTACATTGGCAGGTAGATTCATATCCAGTGTGCTACCAAGGAAGTCCAACTCCAGTTTTAGAAGGCTATTAAGATGTTAGGTAAGGACAGAAGTTTTAGCTCTCAACAGATCTGGGTTGTAATCTCCCTTTATCTCTTACTAGGAAAAAAATGGGCAATAAAATCATGAACACTGTCAGTCTCACTAATCAAAATATACATAGGAAAGTTACAATAAAATTTCCTGTTAGTGTAAAATAAGAATAGAAAAATGTAATGTCCCTAACAACTGATGCCACCCTGAGATTGATACTCTTGTTTAATTTATCTTTAATTGGAGGATAATTGCTTTACAACATGAATCAGCCAGAAGTATACATATGTCCCTTTCCTCTTGAGCCTCCCTCCCTCCTCCCACCCCATCCCACTCTTGTAAGTTGTCACAGAGCACCTGGTTGAGCTCCCTGTGTTATACAACAACTTCCCACTAGCTATCTGTTTTACCTGCAGTAATATATATGTTTCAGTGCTACTCTCTCAATTCATCCCTCCCCTCCTTCCCCCGCTATGTCCACATGTGTGTCCTCTATGTCTGTGTGAGACTGATACTCTTATACAGTGAGTAAGACTGTAAATTGATCCAAATGCACCAAAAAGAAATTTGACAAAATTTATCAAATTTTCATAAATGTTCAAATTTGTTTATTCATAATTCTATTTTTAGGAAAAGTATCCATAAGAAATAGTTTAAATGTAAGCAAAAATTTATTCGTAAGAAGTTCATTGTAACATTTCTGTTAATAGAAAATGGAGTCTTTAAAAATGTTATAAATTTACTTTAACTGTTAGATATTTGTGTTTTTCCTATGTAATTTGCATAACAATAAAAATTTTTAAGTATATGTTTATTAGAAGGGACAGAGAAAAGTTTTGTACCAGAAAACCTCAATAGCATCAATAATAAGAAGAATTATTTTTAATTAATGGATAAGTGCTAAATACTTCTTATAGGCCAGAAAACCAAGACATACATATTAGATATTACATTTATATATACGTATATATCATCTGACTTAATACAACGACCCTATGAGGCTGGTACAATATTATTCTCAATTTACAGCTAAGGGAACTGGGGCACTGGGAGTAGGGATATAGAACTTGCCTCTGCCAGTAGTTTTCAAGTGTGAGAGCTGGGATTCAAGAGATTGGAAGTTTGATTGCATAACCTTCGCACTGTTCTCCCTCTTAGTCTTGCTGTGTTCCAGAATTTCTGCATGATTTTGAGCAACTTATGAAACCTCACAATGCTTCAGTTCTTTAACTTAAAAGTCATAATAATCAGAAGTTTTAGCTCTCCATAGACCTGGGTTGTAATCTGCCTTTGTCTCTTACCAGGAAAAAAATGCTAGAAATCACAGCATGCTGTGACAGTCAGCCAATCAAGAGATAATAAAACATGCTTTGAGATATGATACACATGTGGAAAAAAAATGGCTGAATTGTGTAGCAAAATTTTCTTCCTAGGAAAGAAAGACAATGGCCCCAGAAATGCCTTAGAAAAGTAGCTCCAAATAACCAATTATTTAAATCTAATTTTATTTTTTGAACATCTAACAAAAATGCACATTTTTGCATTCAAGAGCTCTGATCCTTGATCATTTTGTATGTTCTCTGAATTTAGCACAGAACTCTGTACAAGATGTGTGTGTGTACTCACTCAGTTGTGTCCAACTCTTTGCGACCCCATGGACCATAGCCCACCAGGCTCCTCTCTCTATGAGATTTTCCCAGAAAGAATACTAGAATGTGTTGCCATTTCCTCTGCTAGATTCTTAATAAAAACTTTATCCATGATGCAATGATTCAGAGAAGCATAACACAGTCTGCTGAATCATTTGTATCAAAGAAAATACCCTAGACCATGGTCTGGAAAAAGATCTCAGGAAGTATGCATGTGAGTCCACCTTGGGACTGAAACAACATCAGAAACTGTGAGCTCACCCCACCAGGGAAGTAGCTGCTGGGCAGCACAGCAGACTGCAAGCAGTCAGTCCACCATGTGAGACAGGCCATCCTAAGAGTTACGCCTAGCAACCTACCCAAGAACAAAGGCTACAAACTTCCTCCAAAAGGAATTCCTACTTCACTCTTGTTGGACAGTGGCCACCGATTCAGATCGAAAGCAATTCTACACTGCGTGAGTCTATGTGTAGCTGCCCAGATTGCAGACCACTGCCAACAACTGCTGTGATGTGTCTCTCAATTCTTTTAAAAATACATGAACATCCCATATGCAACCCAGAGTCTCAGCAAAATTTCTGATGCAACAGAAAGATCAGAGCAGTTAATTATGCTCTCTGCACTCTGCAACATGAATATAAAAAGGTGTGCCTTCTGTTTAATCTTCATGAACTATTCCTCTTTGTCATGTGCATTACATTTACTCATTTGTTCTGCCTTATATAAATTTAATATTGTCACACTATTTTATTTTTAATTGCCTATTTATGTTTTCTCACACATTTATTTTCATATCCAGTTGATATTTTAAATTGGGCCTGTCTTTTCAAAACAGCATTAGCTGCATATTTATTATTTAACCTATTCTGAGATACTTAACATTTAAGTAGGGAGATTCAACCTAGCCACATTGATCATAATTCCATATTTGTGGTTGCCTTTGTCATCATTTATTTTCATTATGTTTTCTTGTTGTTTTTTTTTTTTTTACTTTTGCTGAATTGATCCATTCCATGAGTGAAAATCGCTCAGTCGTGTCCAACTCTGGCAACCCCATGGACTCTACAATCCATGGAATTCTCTAGGTCAGAATACTGGAGAAGGTAGCCTTTCCCTTCTCCAGTGTATCTTCCCGACCCAGGAATCAAACCATGGTCTCCTGCATGGCAGGGGGATTCTATACTAACTGGGCTATCAGGGAGGATCTCCCTATATATCCATTTTTTTGACTTAGAAGTTTTATCAAATATATCTGCTTGACCAGTTACTATATTCATAACTTTAGGGACACTTTCAACTTTATATTTCTGTATTATTCCAAATTATATAGTAGTGATTCAGTATTTTGTCCTTCTAATACTAAGCTCAAGATAAGAATGTAAACCATTTTTCTGTCCCTTTTGTTCCCTATCAAGCTTCTCACTGGGTATGACATATTACAAAGATGACTGCAACATCTCCATCCCTCAGACTCTTTTGCAAATGTAACCAGGAAATTCCCCATTGAGAAGTTGAATCTAATTACTGCCCACCACCTTGAATCTGAGCTGGCCTTAGTGATTCACTTATAGCCAGTAGACTGTGACAGAAGTCCAGGCCAGGAAAACACATCCAGCATCCACCTGTGCCTCTTGTATTGTTTGGTCCCTGGATGCTCCCACTAAAAATCCTGCCATCATGCAAAAAGAAGTCTAAACCACGTGACAAGGCCATGAGTAGGTGTTCCAGTCAGCAACCTCAGCTGAGCCCAGCTTTGAAATTGTATCAGTCCAGGAGCGAAGCCTGTTGAGTGATTCCAACCCTGGGAATTTGATCACCCCCAGCTATTTGAGGCTCCTGAGCTGAGGTTTCAGATACATGGAGTAGAAAGAAAACCTCTCCACTGCACTGTCCGTGAATTCCTGACCCACAGAATCTGTGAAAGTGATAAAAGAGGTATTGTTTTATATTCTGTGCTTGTACAAAGCATAGATAACTAGAACACTGAATTTTGCTGAAATCATTTGGAATTTTGGTCTCAAGTCATTGTTGATGATTAATGTAAAACATATCTCTTCTATATCAAAAGTATTTTAGAGCTTTTAGTATAGCTCACAATTACATTAAGAAAATTTGTTTTTGTTTCACTGTGAAGCTTTACCAAATTCACTGTTTATAATTTCTTGTATACATTTCCCCAATGTATCATTCTCTGTCCAATAAAGAGAGGGAAGCCATATAACCTGAACAGGAAATATTAAATAAAAAGAATTATCAACTATAACAAGGAATTGGAAAATCAAGGGATTGCCTAGTAAGTAGAGAGAACTCTAAAGATTATATAAATAGCAGATATAGGAGCAGTCACTGCCACTAGAGGTGAGATGGATTCTCCAAAGGAAGAGCTCCACTGGGCTGAGATCCAGTCCTTGTTGGAGAGGGTACAGGATGGCACACTGAATGGGAAAGTTGCTGTGACGTTGTGCCAGCAGAACTTGCTGGAAATCCAACTTGCAGGGTGTCAGAGAAAACTGTTCACAAAAAGGTATATTACCAGATGCATTCTTCTACAAAACCATACCAGGAAGCTTCTAGGAGGGGCTGCTGGCCACCACGTGCTGCATAAGCTGTACTGGAGAAGTTGATTAGGCTCAGCAAAGCCTGCGGGCACTTAATCATAAAAAGATGACTGAATCTCAGTAGGAGAGCTTTGTGGCATTTTAACTAACCTAGGCTCCATCTCTCCCTCTGTGACTCGGTGACATTCCTGAAAAGAGCGTGGTCCTGGAAGGAGTAGAGCAGACCTTGTTCTCAAAGAACTGTTGTCATTTTTTAACCCATCTGGTGGCTCCCTGATAAACAGAAACAAAGAGCTTATCTTTATTTCACATAACTCAGAACTCTCCCCAGATAAAGTAGAGGTTATAAAGATATAGTAGCGGTTACTTGAGGGCATTTGACAAAAAATATTTAAACACAAATGTGTTAGCCTCTGTGATTTGGAAAGGAATGACAGTCGAAGCAAACAATGGACACACCAAATGCTTGGGAGGAAAGGCTGAGGAGTGAGATGTCTTGGCAAATAAGAACTTTGAAAAGCTCCCACATATTCCTGGGAAGCTAGAAGGCCATAAGCATGCCCAGGGCTAGGGGCATAATCAGAAAGATCAAGATAAAAAGAGAGAGGACTCAAATTACTAATCTTAAGTATGAATATGGGAACATTACTACCAAGCTCACAAAAAGGAAAAGGATTATAAGAGAATAAAAAATTGCATGCCAGCAAATTTGATAACCAACATTAAAGGGAAAAATTTCTAGAAACATACAAACTACAAAAATTGGCTCAACAAGATATCTAAAATATAAACAGACTTATAACAAGTAAAAAGGTTGACTCAGTAATCAAAAAGCTTCCAACAAGAAAAGCCCAACTTCAGACGGCTTCACTGATGAACTCTCTCAAATGTTTAAAGAAGAATTAACACAGAGCCTTCCTAAATTATTCCAAAAAATAGAGGATAATAGAATACTTTGTGGCCTTCCCAGGCTGTGCTAGTGGTCGAGAACTCACCTGCCAGTGCAGGAGATGTAAGAGACTAAGGTTCAATCCCTGGGTTGAGAAGATCCCCCAGAGGAAGTCATGGCAGCCCACTCCAGTATTCTTGCCTGGAGAATCCCTTGGACAGATGAACCTGGTGGGCTACAGTCCATGGGGTCACAAAGAGTCAGACACGACTGAAGTGACTTAGCATAGCACAGCACACACAGAATACTTCTAAACTCATTCTATGAGACCAGAATTACCATCATCATACTTTTAAATTCCTTAAGACTTCTCCCATATGCCTCTTCTCAATATTTATTCACACATTCGACAAATATTTATCAAACATCTACTAAGTGCCAGGAACTAATCTAAGTGCTGGGTTCAGAGCAGTGAACAAAAAAGGCAAAAAGCATACTCTCGGGGAGCTTACATTTTAGTATGATAAAAAGAAAAGAAAAACAAACAAATGACTTACAGTATGCATGTCATGAGATGCTATGTGGCATGGAGATAAATTTAAAGCAGAGAATTATATAGAGTTGGAGTTGCTAATTTAGATAGAGTGATCAGAGAATACATCTCTCATTAAAGAGCATTTTATCTGAATACAAACTCAATATGACTCTTTTATTCCAATTTAATTAACACTGAAAGTACAAGATGGTGCAGTAGAAGGATGTTCACTCATCTTCTCCTGCAAGAACTCCAAAATTACAACTTGCTGCTGAACAACCGTCACCAGGAAAAATGGTCACCAAAGAAAGACCCCTCAAAGGAGAAGCCCCAGAAAGATGGTAGGAGGGGAAAAATTGCATTTAGAATCAAACCCCATACAGGGCTCAAACAAAAGGGGAGAACCCATAAGACTGAGTCAATCCTGCCTTTGAAGTGTCTCCATGGGTCAAACCGCGGGGGCAGGGGCTCTGGGTGCAGCAGACCTGGGTATGGCATAAGCTCTCTTGGAGGAGGTTGCCATTAACCCCACCATAGAGCCACCAGCAATTATACAGGACTGGGGAAACAGACCCTTAGAGAACACAAACAAAACCTTGTGTGCACCATGACCCAGGAGAAAGGAGCAGTGACCCCACAAGAGACTGACCCAGACTTGCCCTTGAGTGTCCAGGAGTCTCTGGTGGAGGCGGAGGCCAGTGCTGGCCTGCTGAAGGGTCAGGGGCACTGAGTGTGGCAGTGCATGCACAGGACCTTTTGAAAGAATACCATTATCTTCAATACCTCCACCATAACTTGGTTTCAGGTGAAACAACAGGGAGGGAACCCAGCCAGGCCCATCAACAGAAAATTGGATTAAAGATTTAATCCCAGTCTGATGGGCCACATGACCCCACCCATCAGAACAAGATCCAGTTTCCCCTTCAGTCAGTCTCTGCCATATGAAAGCTTCCATAAGCCTCCTATCCTTATCCATCAGAGGGCAGACAGAATGAAAACCACAACCACAGAAAACCAATCAAACTGATCACATGGACCACAGCCTTGTCTAACTCATGAAATTATGAGCCATGCCACGTAGGGCCACCCAAGACAGACTGGTCATGGTAGAGAGCTCTAACAAAACGTGGTCCACTGGAAAAGGGAATGGCAAACCACTTCAGTATTCTTGCCTTGGGAACCCCAAGAACAGTATGAAAAGGTAAAAAGATAAGACACTGAAAGATGAACTCCCCAGGTCGATAGGTGCCCAATATGCTACTGGAGAAGAGTGGAGAAATAACTACAGAAAGAATGAAGAGACAAAAATAACACCCAGTTGTGGATGTGACTGGTGTTGGAAGTTAAGTCTGATGCTGTAAAGAACAATATTGCATAGGAACTTGGAATGTTAGGTCCATGAATTAAGGCAAATTGGAAGTGGTCAAACAGGAGACGGCAAGAGTGAACATCGACATTTTAGAAATCAGCAAACTAAAATGGACTGGAATGGGTGAATTTAACTCAGATGACCACTATATCTACTACTGTGGACAAAAATTCCTTAGAAGAAATGGAGTAGCCATCATAGTCAACAAAAGAGTCTGAAATGCAGTACTTGGATGCAATCTCAAAAACAACAGAATGACCTCTGTTCGTTTCCAAGGCAAACCATTCAATGTCACAGTAATCCAAGTCTATGCCCTGACCAGTAATGCTGAAGAAGCTGAACTTAAACAGTTCTATGAAAACCTATAAGATCTTCTAGAACTAACACCCAACAAAGATGTCCCTTTCATTATAGGGGACTGGAATACAAAGTAGGAAGTCAAGAGATACCTGGATTAACAGGCAAATTTGGCCTTGGAGTACAAAATGAAGCAGGGCAAAGGCTAATAGAGTTTTGCCAAGAGAATGCACTGGTCATAGCAAACACCCTCTTCCAACAGCACAAGAGAAGACTCTATACCTGGACATCACCAGATGGTCAATACCAAAATCAGATTGATTGCATTCTTTGCAGCCGAAGATGGAGAAGTTTCATACAGTCAGCAAAAATAATACCAGGAGCTGACTGTGGCTCAGATCATGAACTTATTATTGCCAAGTTCAGACTTAAATTGAAGAAAGTCGGGAAAACCACTAGACCATTCAGATATGATGTAAATCAAATTCCTTACGATTATACAGTGTAAATGACAAACTGATTCAAGGGATTAGAGCTGATAGAGTGTCTGAAGAACTATGGATGGAGATTCATGACATTGTACAGGAGGCCATCCCCAAGAAACAGAAATGCAAAAAGGAAAAATGGTTGCCTGAGGAAGCCTTACAAATAGCTGAGAAAAGAAAAGAAGCTAAAGGCAATGGAGAAAAGGAAAGATATACCAATTTGAATGCAGAATTCCAAAGAATAGAAGGAGAGATATAAAAGCCTTCCTCAGTGATCAATGCAAAGAAATAGAGGAAACCAATAGAATGGGAAAGAAAAGAGATCTCTTCAAGAAAATTAGAGGTACCAAGGGAATACTTCATGTAAAGATGGGCACATTAAAGGACAGAATTCTTATGGACCTAACAGAAGCAGAAGATATTAAGAAGAGGTGGTGAGAATACGCATAAAAACCATACAAGAAAGATCTTCATGACCCAGATAACCACAATGGTGTGATCACTCACCTAGAGCCAGACATCTTGAAATGCGAAATCAAGTGGGCCCTAGGAAGCATCAGTATGAACAAAGCTAGTGGAGGTGATGGAATTCCAGTTGAGCTATTTCAAATCCTAAAAGATTATGCTGTGAAAGTGATTTACTCAATATGCCAGCAAATTTGGAAAACTCAGCAGTGGCCACAGGACTAGAAAAGGTCTGTTTTCTTCCCAATCCCAAAGAAAGGCAATGCCAAAGTATGTTCAAACTACCATACAATTGCACTCTTCTCACATGCTGGCAAAGTAATGCTCAAAATTCTTCAAGCTAGGCTTCAATGGTACATGCACTGTGAACTTCCAGATGTTCAAGCTGGATTTAGAAAAGGCAGAGGAAACAAAGAGATCAAATTGCCAAATCTGTTGAATTATCGAAAAAGCAAGAGAATTCCAGAAAAACATCTACTTCTGCTTTATTGACTACATCAAAGCCTTTGACAGTGTGGATCACAACAAACTGTGGAAAATTCTGAAAGAGATGGGAATACCAGACCACTTTACCTGCCTCTTGAATAATCTGTATGCAGGGCAAGAGACAACAGTTAGAACTTGACATGGAACAACAGACTGGTTCCAAATCAGGAAAAGAGTGTGTCAAGGCTGTATATTGTCACCTTGCTTATTTAACTTATATGCAGAATACATCATGCAAAATGCCGGGCTGAATAAAGCACAAGCTGGAATAAAGATTGCCAGAAGAAATATCAATAACCTCAAATACACAGACGACACGATGCTTATGGCAGAAAGTAAAGAAGAGCTAAAGAGCCTCTTGATGAAAGTGAAAGAGAAGAGTGAAAAAGTTGGCTTAAAACTCAGCATTCAGAAAACTAAGATCATGACATCTGGTCCCATCACTTCATGGCAAATAGATGGGAAACAATGGAAACAGGGAGAGACTTTATTTTGGGGGGCTCCAAAATCACTGCAGATGGTGACTGCAGTCATGAAATTAAAAGATGCTTGCTCCTTGGAAGAGAAGCTATAACAAACCTAGATAGCATATTTAAAAGCAGAGACATTACTTTGTCAACAAAGGTCCATCTAGTCAAAGGTATGGTTTTTCCAGTAGTCATGTATGGATGTAAGAGTTGGATCAAAAAGAAAGCTGAGCACCGAAGAATTGATGCTTTTGAACTGTGGTGTTGGAGAAGACTCTTGAGAGTCCCTTGGATTGCAAGGAGATCAAACCAGTCCATCCTAAAAGAAATCAGTCCTGAATATTATTGGAAGGATTGATGCTGTAGCTGAAACTCCAATACTTTGGCCACCTGATGTGAAGAACTGACTCATTTGAAAAGACCTTGATGCAGGAAAGACTGAAGGTGGGAGGAAAAGGGGACAACAGAGGATGAGATGGTTGGATGGCGTCACCCACTCGATGGAGAGGAGTTTGAGTAAACTCCCGGAATTGGGACAGACAGGGAAGCCTGGCATGGCGTGATGAGGTCCATGGGGTTGCAAAGAGTCTGACATGGCTGAGCGACTGAACTGAACTGAACTGAAATGTACAATGTCTTGAAGGACAATAAAGGCAAGTGGACCCAGTGGGAGGAACTGATCAATTCAGAAAAATAAAGAAGTTTCAGGTAAAATTAAGTTCTAAAAATTTGTGCCATATTTTTGTCATTTGAGGTCATTAATAAGAGCAATTTCTATGTGATGTTGAAAAATTAAATTGCAGTGAGATGAGATGCATATAGGATGTGAGGATAAGGCAGTGACACAAGGGGTTACTCACGTTTGTGAAGCAGAAAATGGGGGGGAATCTGTGGAAAGGGCATGAAGTTAAGATACATTTTGAGATGGGGAGACTTCAAAACTTTCTTTAGTGAAGAGCACTATTCGTCACACAAGGGTGAATTAATCCCTCAGGATCCTGAGCTGAAAAGTTGTCCATCTGGTGGACTGCCCTGGGACAAGATTTGAAACTACTCCCAGAAATTAAGTGGCCAAACCCTAAGAGCCCTTGGGTTCTATTCCTACCACAATGTAAAAAAAAGATCCTGGAGGATGCTTGAAATACAGCAGGGAGAGCCTGGAAAGCAGCACACCAGGATTAGACATCTCAAGGATCAAATTTATAGAAAAACTCCAAACTCTGGGCGTGGCCAGTGAGGACAGGAATCTGTTCTGAAAAACAAAAGGCCAAACACAAGCGTCTGAAGCAAGGAGAGCAGGAGCACCTACAGAAGGCATTGCAGCCCGAGAAGCTCTTCAGAGCTCCTTCTGAAATAGTGAGCAAACCAATGAATGCATGACCTGCATTCTGGGTAAGGGGATGGCTGCATCCTGGGTTCTCATAATTCTGTCCTGATCTCTGATTCTGATTATATAACTTATCTTTGGCCTCCATAGTTAGCTCTTCTTGTTTGATTTTTCACCTTTCGTTCCTTCCTTCTCTCAGGTTCCTTCCTTCTCTCAGGCTCTCTACATTTTTAGGGACCAAGGTCCATAATTTAGGAAACAGGAGAGAAATGACACTGAGTTCTAAAATTGTCAGTGAATAAATGATAAACAGAGGGGTCTAAAATAAAAATTCTATATTCAAGATTCTCAGAACAAAAAGTAACTTCAAAGAAAAGACTACTTTATTCCATCCAATAAAAAAGAAAGACATATAACTTTTAAAGTCACATTCAAGCTGAATTCCTATTAAAATCTGACCAAAAAACTTGAAGAAGTTTTCCATCATACTTCTTTTACATTAATAATGAATTTTCAACCATTTCTTTGAGATATGAAGCAAAAATTAAGGTAAATTAATATCCATAAAAAGAGAAAATAACAATGTATGCAAGCAACTTTTTGCTTTATCTAGAACATCAGAAAAAGAATATCAGTGTTAAGAATTTACAACAGTTCAGAAAAATGGCTAATACACAAGACAAAAATAAAACAAATATTAACTTCAACATATAATAAATTCAAAATATACTTTATCTGCAATCATTAATTGGTGGATATAATACAGACACTCATAAAATGTCTTAAAACTGGCACAAGTTTAGCACAATGGGATGAATGAAAAAGGAAATTAAAGAGAACAATATAATTACACTGAAAAAAATAAATTCAATGAATTTCCATCAATCATAAATAAACATTGGAATACATAATACAAAAAAGTCATATTCATTTAAAACATCCCAAAATACTATTTGTCATAATAATAACAGTGCAGAAGAATGAAAAAAAAAACTTTTTTGATTGGTTCTGAGATAGACTCATCTTTTATTCAGTTCTTCTTTGTGGACAATTGTGAAAAAGTAAAGGACTGGTGACTCACTGACAAAGATTCCAGACAAGATATCTAAGGCCATCAGGCCATTATCCTTCCTTTGACCACCTTAATTAGCATATCTTTCATATCGTTGTTTCTCAGAGTGTACATCAGTGGGTTCAGCATGGGTGTTACTGTCCCATACAACACTGTAATGATATTATCCTCATCTTGGGAAGATTGAGAGTGTGGGCACATATACATTAAGATTTAACAAATGCAGAGAAAAATCATACTTATGAATGAGAAAACTTGATAGCATAAGGACATGAACTTTTTGTCAAAATTAATCTACAAATTTAACATAATTCCAACTAAAACTACTGTTTTAGAACTCAACATGGGAATTCTAAGGTTAATCTGGAAAATAAACACATGAAAAAGATTTTGAAATTAAAGAGAATAAGTAATAAGAGAATATAGTTCTATTGTATATTCAGTATATTATAAAACTAAAACTTTTAATTCAGTTTTATATTGGCACAAAATTAACCACAAAAAATAGAAATAGTTGATTGCCCAGGTAAAATTTATGCATATAAAAGTTTATTATGTGACACAGAAGGCATAATAATCACTTGAAGAGAAATGTAGAAGACATTTCTAATAATTATTAGAAATTGACTTATTTAAATACTTCTCATTAACAGTAAAATTAACTCCATGTACATAAGCTAAGACACAGAACCAGAAGGTCCACCATTAAAAGATGGACAGTCATAACAGGTGAATTAGTCAAAATCTTGAGTAAAGAATAATTTCTTGTAATTGTTTCCTGTTTGTAAAACGGAATGCTTTGAGAATTTTATGAAAGCTACATGGACCCTTCTGTCAGAATAATGCAAATATAGACAAAATTTTCTCATATGAATTTGAGAAATTTACAGTTTCTGATAGATACCTTTCATAAATTTTTGGTGAAAGAGTTCTAATTAAGCTGAAAACAACATAGGAAAAAAAAGAAACTATTATATGTATCAAAGTAAAATACATACATACATATGCAAAGCCAAACAAAAGCTAAGGGAAATGTTATTAAAAAAAAATATGAAAACTTTAGTGGCCATTGATAATTTATAAAATTTATAAATTTTTTAAGACTTAAAATGCTTTTAAAGAGTTCTCCAATTAGTTAGGAAATTTATATGTACTATATTAAGAAAAAGCACAGAATAAAGGACTCTACTTATGTGAAACTTCATCTATATAAAAAGATTGCAAAGAAAAATGCTGAAAATTAAATGTTGTTAAACATTATTACCTTTGTTGAGGTTATAGTTTATAGTTACTTGCATTTAAAGTTATTTTTTCACTTCTTTGTTTTCTAAAAGTGAAACTATATTATTTTTCTTCATCAATTTCATGGGAAATATACATTTATTATAACCTATAAATGGCATGGTCATTCATTCTTCACATAGATGGTGAAGGATAGAGCCACGATCTTACACTTAATGCCATCAAATGAAGCAAAGACAGAGATGTGGAAAGGAAACCTTGACACCTAAGTATTTGACAAGGTAAGGTGGTATTCACAGATAAAGGTAGCAAAAAGAATCTAAGATATTAACGGATTCCAAAGCTTAATGCCCATGTACAGTTTTTGGTGCAAACACTTGAGTATATTATACAACAATTCAAGAATGAACAAAATCAAGAATGTCAAAACAAGGAAGATCAAGTATTAAAGGACCAATAATAAGACATGAAATAACTTAAACAAAAAAGTCTAAATGTGTGCAGTAAATGCCTTCCATACTTCCTACCAACACCACACAAAAATCTGGAAGTAGGTGGAAGTTTTTCGGTAATTTTCTCTCTTTATATATTTTGTCAATAACCCATGGTGGATTCATGTCAATGTATGGCAAAGCCATTACAATACTGTAAAGTTAAAAAATAGATAAATAAATGAATTTTAAAAAATTTAAAAAAAGAAAGATAATTAACAAAAAAATAAATAAATAAAATAAAATATTCCTTTAACAGACTCATAGATATAGAAAACAGACTGGTGGTTCCCAGTGGTGGAGTTGGGGGGCAATGTAGGGATTTTGGGAAGTGAGAGGTACAAACCACTGTGTGTAAGATAGGCTCAAGGATGTATTGTACAACATGGGGAATATAGCCAATATTTTGTAATAATTGTAAGTGGAAAGTAACCTTTTTAAATTGTATTAAAAATAAAATTTTAAATTAATAAAATTTTTTAAATAAAAATATTGCTTTAAGTATATCTTTAACATTACTTTCATAATTAAAACAGGAACAAATGGTATTCCTAAAGGGTATTGAACTTTTCGATCCGATTTGATGAAAAGGGTGCTGAAATTAAATGCAAAAGTTTAAAATTTTGCTGAAGCTTTATCACTTATTAGTGTTTTCAATATATGATTCTTATCTAGACTAATAATTTAAGTGCTGTATCCTCTATGCATATGTGAATAGCAACAGCTGTTTGATGAAGATGAAATGAAATGGGTTTTGTCAGAAAAAAATTTGTCAGCTTCAGGTGCTGTTTAGAGAAAAGCAAGGTTCTCATTGTGGCTTATTCTCTTTCTTAAGATCCCCAAGAATAGGGAAAACACTTCTGCCCTTAAACTTTACCTCCTGAAAGTTTGCATTCTTTACATGTGCATATGTGTTCTGCTTTGTGTTCATAACCCCCACATATTAAAAATAACTACTCAAAATTTCAAGAAAACAAAGCCATAAATCTTCACTTTTATTCTGCTAAAAGCTTTACCTTAGAATCTGTTTTGGCTCTTCCATTGTTCTTATCTGAACTTTTTCCAAGGGTCTCAAGCAAGCTGAGGACATGTTATGCTAAAAAGAACTGAATCATTGGTGAATCTTATATCCCTCTACATGAATTTTGACCCTCAACTGGGCTAACCGCAGCCTATTTTCCCTTAATCCACAGATAAATGTTGAGAAGAAGACATCTCATGACATGGATACTACCCTAAGTATAACCAATGGCTCAAGGTTTCAAGTGTCTGAATTCATCCTAATGGGGTTTCCAGGCATTCACAGCTGGCAACACTGGCTCTCCCTGCCCCTGGCTCTACTCTACCTCTTAGCTCTTGGTGCCAATCTCCTCATCTTGATCACCATCCATCATGAGTCTACCTTACACCAGCCCATGTATTACCTCTTTGGTATCTTGGCTATAGTGGACATTGGCCTGGCTACTACCATCATGCCCAAAATCCTGGCCATTTTCTGGTTTAATGCCAAGACCATCAGTCTCTCTGAGTGCTTTGCTCAGATGTATGCCATCAACTCTTTCATGTGCATGGAGTCAGGCATCTTCCTCTGCATGGCTGTGGATAGGTATGTAGCCATTTGCTATCCCCTTCAGTACTCTTCCATAGTCACTGAGACTTTTGTGATCAAAATCACACTGTCTATGATGCTCAGGAATAGCCTACTGATCATCCCAGTGCCTGTACTTGCTGCCCAGAGACACTACTGCTCCAGGAATGAGATTGACCACTGCCTATGCTCTAACTTGGGGGTCACCAGTCTGGCCTGTGATGACATCACTATTAATAGATTTTACCATTTGGCCTTGGCCTGGTTTATGGTTGGGAGTGACATGGGTCTGGTCTTCGCTTCCTACATGTTGATCATTCGCTCAGTGCTGAGGTTGAACTCTGCTGAAGCAACATCTAAGGCCCTGAGTACCTGCAGCTCTCATCTCATCCTCATTCTCTTTTTCTACACCGCTATTATTGTAGTATCCGTCACCCATCTGGCAGGAAGAAAGTTTCCCATCATCCCTGTTTTTCTCAATGTGCTGCATAGTGTCATCCCCCCAGCCCTCAACCCTATGGTATATGCCCTTAGGACCCAGGAGCTTAGAGTGGGCTTCCAAAGGTTGTTTGGTCTGGGTGAGAATATGTCTAGGAAGTGAGCCAGCTTTAAATAGCAGAAAGTTATCATCAGTATTGAAAGCACACAGGCTCTGGAGCCCAATCGTTCTGGGACAAAATTTTAATATCACAATTACTAGGATCATCAATTAAATTAATTCACCTATTTTGCACAGTACATAATATGTGCAAGGCACTGTTCTAAACATTTCACAAATATTAACTCATTTAATTCCCAGAACAACCCTGTGAAGCAAGAACCATTGTTATTTACACATTTTGCAGATGAGGCAAGAAAGTTGAGAAACTTTCCTAAGGTCAAATAGGAAGGAAGTTGTAGAGTGAGGTTGGCACCCAAGCAAAACTTAGGCCATGAATATTCAAGGAATTGAATCATCTTCCTTTGAAAGAGTTAGCCAAATAGAAAAGCTTTATTGTATCTATGGGGAAGGCTTATCTAGGAACCATCTGCTTTCACCTGTTTTTTAACAGTGATCCCATACACCCAGAGCAGAAGTATTGCAACTGATAAAAAGTAGTGTACTAATGCATGGGTCAAACTGCCTGTTTCTCTTTCCATATGGTGCTTGGACTAAGTCCCTGAGATCCTTTAACATTTCAGGGAGGCAAAAATAAATCCCAAAAGAACTACTGGAATTTCCTCTCATCTTACCATCTAAGAGATTGGATTTCCAATTCTGCCAACAGGCTGATAAGGATAATTCAGACAAAGCCTCCCAGGTAGAATAAGGGTATAGAGAAAATGGAAAACTAACAAATTAGTAAAAACTATGTGGCTAAGATCTGAGCGTCAAAGAAAACTCAGACAGATTTCTCCTCTGTTCCAACATATAAAAAGCACTTAGAAGTTGCCACTCCCATCCTTATACCAAGATGAACCTGAACAAACTAAAAATCAACTGTTTTTCTGGACCCATCAAAGGACTGAAGTCACAGAACTAACCAACAACCCGGAGTCAGAGAAATACCCCCCACTCCAGGTAGGATATGTCTCTAATAAAGTCTTTTCCCCTGGAGAGGAGCCCTCTAACATGGAGCATGCTCTGGGCTTATTTCACAATCCATTCTTGGATGTTTACTATAAGAATCTGCTAGAATTGCTGGATTTAAAGTGTGGAGCCTCCCTAAGACTACAGCTCCAAGTGTTTCTCATTTTCATGCTAGTCCACACACATCCACCAGGATTTGTCTAAATTACCTTTGAAGTCTTCCTACCGGTTTATGTCTCCAGTAGCTTCTGCTCCTATTAGCCAGATTCTCTGTATTCTCTGTCTTTACCTGTTCTCCCAAATTTGGGGGCAGAAGTTACCCTGCAATTTCAACTCTCTGATGAGTCAAAGAAAAATCACTGCATTTCCTTTTTTTCAGCTTTTTGTTGTTGTTGTTGTTGTAAGGATAGGAGTGATGATAAAAAGCTCTTTACAGGTCAGAATTTCTAGTATTGGATTATAACTAAAGTACAAAATAAATATCCATGACTCCATTCTGATATAAATAAATGATCCAGTAAATAAATATGTAAGGGAGAATAGACAAACCTCTTAGGCAGAAAAATTCTAAATAATATATGTAGATACACCACCTTCAAGTAGGTTAAGCATAATTCCTTATTTCTTAAGTGCATAGTGATATCTTCCCAGAAGTCTGCCTTGGCTGCAAATAGAAAAAGGAAAATACAACAAAAACATGTATTTGAATGCCTCAATTTTATAGATTTTTATACCCTCTTCTTCAATATGCTGTCAGTTAGCCAAATGTTATGTTAGCAATTTCTTGAATTAAACTGACCTTTCCCAACTGCAGATTCCCTGCAGATATAGGACCTTTAAAAATGGGGTTACCACATGGCTGAGAGCCATAGAGACACATGGTCTTGAGACTAGGAGAGAGAAACGGACTGAGCTCTATTCGACATTATTTTTTTTCATTAACTGCTCAGATTAAGACACTCCTACTTAAGAGTGTCCTCCAACTCTGGAGAGTGAGTGAAGAGTGAACAGAAGTGTTATGGCAAAGGACTGGCCAGCACATGGCACAGAACATCAAGAAGGAGAGAGATGTGCCTCCTTAACTTTAGGTAACAAACTATTAGGATTGTGTTTGGTTGATATGAGACAATAGATAATAGTGGCAAACCAAATTGGAGTTTATTTTTCTCATCACACACACATACACACCACAGTCAGGCAGTTCAGAATTATTAAAGCAGCACTGTTGTACCATGCTGGGAAAGATTGAAGGCAAAAAGAGAAAGGGGCAGCAGAGGAAGAGATAGATAGCATCACCAACTCAATGGACATGAATTTGAGCAAACTCCAAGAGATAGTGAGGGACAGATGAGCCTGGAGTACTGCAGTCTGTGAAGTTTCAAAGTGTCAGATATGACTTAGTGACTGAACAACAGCAACAATTGTGACATGAAGGAATCAGGCTCTTTCGACTTTCTGCTCTGTCATTCTAGATACGTTACTCCACATTCATCCCCACATTCTGAATGAACTAACTTCTGAAAACAGAAAATATACATCACATTCTTTCCATGCAATATTTTCAGAAATATATAACATAATGTGCCATGAAGAAGGTCTCAAAGATTCCAGAGTAAATAAGTTCCAAAGATCTCTGAATCCACATGACAAATTCAGCATTCACGGCAGCCTCCTCCTTCCACTCTAAAACCTACCAATACTGACAAGATAGTCAATAGTAAGTCGATCTATAACACGATACAAAACAAATGCAGAGCCATTTTAAAAAGAGAAAACGTAAAGAAACTCCAAAAGAAGAAAGACATTTATAACAGAATTATCGGAAAGAATAGAAGCCCAAAATGTGCATGGAAAAGGACTGCTACAAAAATAATACTGATTCAGATTCAGAAATATCTGATGCTAAAAGAGCAGGGAGGGGGCATGAGAAAATCAACTTGCTGATTAATGGGTAGCAGAGTAGGAGCAGGTATGCAGGACAGCCTTTTGCACATACACTGTTAGACCAAGAAGTCAGCCAAAAGTCAGGCAAGAGGGGTGAGTGTTCCAGAATAGTGGTGACTGGGTCAGAAAATAAGACGGTGACCCAAATGGATGCAAATATTCATGCCCCATGAGAAATGGAAAAGAAGCTTAACCATAAATCTACCCCTGGCACACCCCACACCTCCCAACAACGGGTTGCATCAAACAAATACAGCAGCATTCTGAGACTGCCAACTAGAAAGAAAAACAATTAGCCAATGACCAAGATGGCTTGGTCTAAACTTTAGACAGATTCTTCCCTGTCAGCATCTAGCCTCCCTATTCTTAGGACATTTGCTTGAGAAAACTTGTAAATTCTTTCTCTGCCCTTTTGGCATCTAAATAAATCTTCTTCCAATATTCTCTCAGTTTTACAACCTAGAAATGTCTTTCTCAAGACCTGGGAACTTTCTCCTAAAATATAAACATCGAAGGAGATAGCACCCTATCTCTCAGCCTTTATGGAGAATCGGAGCCTAACTTCTAAGAGCAGCAATTAGTAAGCACAGACGGCCTAATCACAGACAAAAGCCTTTGAAATCTCAGAAATAATTCCATATGCTTGACAAACTCTATTGATCAACCTCTCCCTAAAGTCCTCCACTACTTTTCCACTAGCTCAGCCCAGGGCTGAAACCCATTTCTTCTGACACCTACCCCAGCCCTTTTGTTTTAGTAGAATTGAGTATCTAGACCTGGTCTGTGTTGGTTCCCCCACTGCTGGCAATAGTATCAAATAAAATCAATTTCCATTTGCTTATCCTGTTCAGTGCAATTTTTCTTTACTACCAAATACAAAATTTTTGAGGAAAATCAACATGAAAGAGTGACATAAATGTTAACAAACATAACTCACACCGGAAAAGATAGAATAAATTCAACAACATAAACCCAAAAAAGAAACTCCTTCAGAGGTAACCTTCTTTATGCCAACTCTCTACTTCAGGCATCCGGTCACTCAACCCTTCACAGCTAGAGGTGGTGACATGTGCTGTTACTTACGAGCCCTAGATAACTGCATTTAGGATCACTTAAGCTCTCTTACTGACCACATCCTTATAAATAGTCCCTTTGTAAGCAATTTGAGAAATCGTACAAAATTTTTGAGCCTCCCTGATAGCTCAGTTAGTAAAGAATTCACCTGCAATGTTACCCACTCCAGTATTCTTGGGCTTCCCTGTGGCTCAGCTGGTAAAGAATCCTCCTGCAATGTGGGAGACCTGGGTTTGATTCCTGCATTGGGAAGATCTTCTGGAGAAGGGAAAGGCTACCCACGCCAGTATCCCGGCCTGGAGAATTCCATGGACTATATAGTCCACGGGGTTGCAAAGAGTCAGACACGATTGAGTGACTTTCACTTTCACTTGTAAGTAATTTGAGAAATAGTAAAGTTTTGGCAAGAATGTGGAGAAAAGGAGATACTTGTGTACAGGTGGTGGAAATGAAAATTGGTGCGGCCACTATGGAAAACAGTATGGGTTTCCTCAAAAAAAATTAAAATAGAACAAATGTATCACCCACAAGTCCACTGTTAGTGGAAAAATAAAAATACTAATTTGAAAAGACACCTGTACCCCCATGTTCACTGCAGCTTAGAAGATAATAGGCAGATCCTGAGGATAGAGGAATGAGACTGGAAAGTACCATGGAAAGACCTAGGGATAAGTATGAGGAACAGAGTTTTTTGAAGTTGACAGTCATTTACTGAGGTGTATGATATGGGAGAGAGGAAGTCTGTTGACAGAGGAGAAAGTGATACATACACTCAGTTCTGCTGTGTCACTTGGTTTGAACATACAAATATGTCCCAAAACCAGTGATATGTTTTGAAACAATTTGAGCATAACTGAATTTCACATTTGCCCTTGTGCAATTTTGCACACTTGTAACACGGGTTGAATGGAGAAAGCTGCATCAAGCTGAAAACAAACTACATTAGGAGTACAGAAAACACACACACTCAGCACACACTCCAAATATCTTCCAGCTACCTCCATTCACTTCATAACTTTCCATTTGATTTCAAATAAAGTTATCTTTACCACTTCAAAATAACACACAAGCTTCAATCTCTTTACCTACTTCCACAAACTTCATGTCTTTTTCAAAGTATTGTATTCTTTGCAGTATTAGTATTGTTCTTAGTCATTTAACGTGTAAAACTCTGGTACTGTTTATATTTTCTCTCTCTCTTTTTTTTACATGTCATTGACAAAGGTTTTGCATACTGTGCTCCTAACTCCATTCTTTCGTAAATCCTATGGATTTCATGTGGGATTTGCACAGCATGGTGATTTTTAAGATTTTGTAATGTAACATGCCACATTATAACAAAACTGACTTTACTTGCTAGAATGAGTGGGAGAAGGGAGAACACATCTTTTTTTTTTTTTCCCAGCCATGCAGGACCTTAGGATCAAACCTGTGCCCCTTGAAGTGGAAGCTCAGAGCCCTAACTTCTAGACAGCCAGGAAATTCCTGAGAACACAACTTATACCTACAATTCAACCTGGCAGAGCTGTTCATCTGGTGGTACTGCCTCCCAAGACTAGGTTTGAAAGGGATGGTTCGTAGATGACGAAGATAAACCCCCAAAGTCACCAAAGGTCCCTCCTGCTGGAGTGAGACAATAACCTGCCTCAAGCAGGGAGCCAAGGAGGGTTGGCACAAGATCAGGTCATTTCACAGCTGTGATGTAGACCCCAAACCCCAGGAGTGGTATGGAGGGGGATAGATTTACTCTGAGCCACAAATGGCTAAGCAGAGGCATCAGCAGCCATGGGCAGGGAAGCAGCCCTGAAGGGTGCACCAACCTGATGACAGCTTCACGGTGCCTCACGGTGCCTCTGCAGTAGTAAGTAAACCAGCCAATACCAAGACACTGGGAGGGGAGTCAGGGGAGGCAGCCCACCCCGCTAGGATTCTGTCCTGGACTATACTCCGGCTGACTATCCTTGGATTTCTCAACTTGCCTGTCTTTATGTTTCATTAGTCTCTTCACTTGTGCAAGGGTTAATAGCTGTATCTGGAACAAGCCAAGGAATTAGATAGTGGGTGATAGTTGCACAACTGTGAGTATACTAAAAATTATTGAATTGTATGCTTTAATAGGGTAAATTTATAGTATGTGAATTAAGCAATTATTTTCTTAAATGTTGCCGAATGCTTGTCTAACAGTGAAAGCAGCAGATTTTCAATCAGTGTAGTAAAAAATGATAGTGTATGGCAAGAATATAACGAATTCTTCTGTGGCTTGACAAAGGCTGACCTCCCTCACCATATATGGAGCCAATTTGTATTGAAAACACAAAGCTTTCTGGAAGAAAGGTAATGAGACCACCTGCCCCCAAATCTCTTCATTTTGTAGTTTAATGTAATATTACCTTCCCTGATGAGTGGATGAAGATGATCTCAACAGAGTCTAGACCTATCTGCATCTTTTTGTCATGATTTTTTTAATTGAAGTATAGTTTATTTACAATATTATATTTGTTTCGAGTGTTTTGCCACACAGATAAAAAACAGATGACAAATGGAGGGGGCTAGTTCCCATACTTCCCATGGTTTCATATCCTTCAGTTCAGTCGCTCAGTCAAGTCTGACTCTTTGTGACCCCATGAACTGCAGCACGCCAGGCCTCCCTGTCCATCACCAACTCCCAGAGTTTACCCAAACTCATGTCCATTGAGTCGGTGATGCCATCCAACCATCTCATTCTCTGTCGTCCCTTTCTCCTCCTGCCCTCAATCTTATCCAGCATCAGGGTCTTTTCAAATGAATCAGCTCTTCGCATCAGGTGGCCAAAGTATTGGACTTTCAGCTTCAACATCAGTCCTTCCAGTGAACACCCAGGACTGATCTCCTTTAGGATGGACTGGTTGGATCTCCTTGCAGTCCAAGGGATTCTCAAGAGTCTTCTCCAACATCACAGTTCAAAAGCATCAATTCTTCTGCGCTCAGCTTTCTTTATAGTCCAACTCTCACATCCATACATGCCTACTGGAAAAACCATAGCCTTGACTAGACTTCATATCCTTACCCTTCTTAGTTTCTTAGTCTTCCTTCAATCTGGTAAGATAGTAAGCTCCAATTTTGCTTACTATTGGAATAAGCTTCAATTTTACTTACAATCTGTCTTTTCTTTTGGTTAACTGCAATGCAAAACACAGAACAGTGTCTTTGTGATTTATCTAACCTCCCTCTTTTTTTCTCATTTGTACACTGGGAACAACCCTATTACCATATGCAATTAGGATGTTGATGAAATTGAAAGAGAATAGAAGAAAATGTACATTGAATGTGCATCCTTCCAGGCTTCTCTGTCAATGAGATTTTCCCTACAAGAATACTGGAGTGGGTAGCCATTCCTTCTCCAGGGGATCTTTCCCACCCAGGGATTGAACCTGGGTCTCCTGAATTATAGGCAGATTCTTTACCAACTGAGCTACCAGGGAAGCATGTACAGTCCACAAAGCAGTAATTTTTAAATTTTTGCAATAAAATTCAAAGCTTGGACAAATAATTCCATGTGCTTTGGGGGGGGGGGGGGAGGAGGTCTAAATGAATTTTTACCATTTTTCTCTATCCAGTGAACCTGTGTAAAAATCAGTGTGTCTAGCACAGGACTCTGAACCCCAATGCTGCCTAACAAATTCTATGTGAATGACTCATAGGACAATGGATTTAGTGTCTTTCTCAACATATATAAAAAAATTCTGGACTAGGTACTGAGGACAGTCTTCATGAGGCTTGTGGATGAATTCACACATGGGTATCAGCTCCTTGGAAGACAGATTCTCCACTGCTGTGGAGCAGTGGTAGGAACCATTAGGTGACAACTCAGAACATGTAGTTTAATGCAGAGCAGGACATGAAGGCAGAAAACCTCAAGTAATTAGCCCTTAAGCCAAGATGGGTGGACTTGAGAGCTGTGTTTAAAGATAGTTGTGTAAAGAGAAGTTGCATTCTTTTCCAACAAGTCATGCTGACTCTTCCACCAATGATCAGCAATTTCAGACTCCAAAGTGTAGGAGGAGAAGAGAAGTAATCACTGAAGAGGCTTCCAGATTAACCCAATAGCTTTCATGTAGCCATCTGAAGGGGGCATAAGAATAATTGTAATATTTTATATAGAGTACTTGGCAGCTTAAGAATTGCCCCAAACACTATCTCATTTAATCTTCATTAAATCCTGTTAGTTAAATATGCTTTTCATTATTCATAAATTATGAAAATCGGTGACTATATTAGTAAGTATGCAACTTCAAATTTCTAGTTATTTGACACAATAAAACATTACTTTCCATTCACACAGCAAAGGAAAAAATGATAATATTGTAGGTTGAATGACTACTGATGGCTCTCCTCCAAGTGTTTTTTCCCAGGCTTATTGAGATATAATTGACATATAACATGTGTAAGTTTAAGATGTACAATATGTTGACTTGATACTCTCATATATTTCAAAATGATCACCACCATAGTATCACTAACACCTCTACCCCATCATATGATTATCATTTTGTGTGTGTGGTGAGAATATTTAAGATCTACTCTCTAAGAAATTCTCAAGTATATTACACAGCATTATTAGCTATAATTATCATATTATACATTAGATCCCCAGAACTTAATTGTCTTAAGACTAGAAGTTTGTACACTTCAACCAACATTTTTCCATTTCTCCCACTTCCCAGACACTGGTAATCACAATTTCATTGTTTCTGTGAGTTTGCTTTTTTTAGATTCCACATGTAAGCTTTATAGTACGTGTCTTTGTGTCTGACTTCTTTCACTCTAATGCTTCATATTTCATGTTTCTTCATATTTATTCATTCTGCTGTCAATGGACATTTAGGTTGTTTCCATGTCTTGGCTATGGTAAGCAGTGCTGCAATGAATATGAGGCTGCATGTATCCTTTCACATCATGTTTTTTTGTAGATATATGCCTAGGAGTCAGATTGCAGGGCTGTATGATAGCTGTATTCTTAGTTTTTAAAGGAACCTCCATACCCCAACAGTATAATTTTTAAAACACTCTTTTATAGTCATTATATAATTTGATTTGTAAAATAAACTTGTGGTCATGATGGCAGTGGTGTTGGAGGTGATGATGTTCTTGGAAGGTAAGCAGGAGGTAGAGGAGCCTCTGGAAACATTGGAAATCTCATATACATGAAATCTAAAACATCTTCCTCAGGCAACAAACTTCAAGTTAAAACGATAGCTAACATTGAGAGTCCACTAAATGCTAAGCAATGTACCATGTTGTTTACAATTTAAGTTAACAGATTTAATTTAAGCCTTAGAGCCTAAGTACAACGTTTCATTTTATAGGTTAGGACTAAATTTCCAAAAAGTGGGACTCTACCCATGGTCAAAAATCAGAAAGTAAGGGTGCCAGGATTTAAATCCAGATACATTTTTATTCCAGAGCCCATGTGCATTCTTCTGCAACACACTATAGCATCTAAATTTGGGAACTTGGTAAGTTCTCTTTTTTCTTGTTGCTTCAAAAACTGTAAAGGAGCCGTGAGCTTCCTCAAGACTTCCCCACAACAGATAGCATGTAAGCCACACTGTCCCTGATTTTCTTGATCTTTGCTCCATAGATTAGGGGACTAAGCATGGAGGGAATTAACACATAGAGATCTGCCAGAAGGATGTGGATATGGCGTGGGTGTGGGGTGTGGAGTGATATTCTTGCCAAAGCGATAGGTCAGGAAAGTGAAAAAGGATGGGATGAAAAAGAAGAGAATGAATCCAATGTGTGAACCACAAGTATTGACAGCCTTGTGCAAGGCATTCTGGGAAGGAAGTCTAAACACGGCTTGGAGGATCAAAGTGTAGGAAATACCAATGAGGGCAACATCTACCGAAACTGATGCCATTGGCACTGAGAAGCCATACCAGATATTGACAGTGATGTCAGCACAGGCCAGTTTGGCTACACCAATGAATTCACAGTATGAATGGGGGGTGACGTTGGTTCAACAGTATGACAGACTCTTCAACAAGAATATGACAGGGAAAATGGCCCCAGGGTTCCTTCCCCAGATTTCCAGGGTCATTTTTATGATTGCAGTAAGAGTTAAGATGAAATGGTTGGATGGTATCACTGACTCGATGGAAATGACTTTGAGAAAGCTCTGGGAGTTGATGATGGACAGGGAAGCCTAATGCACTGCAGTCCATGGAGTCACAAAGAGTCAGACACGACTGAACAACTGAACTGAACTGAGGAGTTAAGATGGCTGTGTACCTCAAAGGAGTACAAATGGCCATGTAGCAGTCAAATGCTGGCCAGAAGGATTCCTGACTCAGTTACAAAGGCAATGTGGATGAAAAACATCTGAGTGATGCAGACATCAAAGGCAATCTCCCCAGCATGGAACCAGAAGATAGCAAGAGCCTTGAGCACAGTGGTGGTGGACAGCAGGATGTCAGTGCCACCCAGCATGGATAGGAAGACATACATAGGTTCATGGAGAGTGCATTCATTGAGGACAACAAGGATGAGGGCTCCATTTCCCAAGACTGCAGTGATGTACATCAGGCAGAAGGGGATGGAGAGCCAGGTGTAGTAGTTCTCCAGTCCTGGTATGCCAAGTAGGACAAACACAACGAGGTGGAAGGTGGCGAGGTTAGCACCAAACATGCCTGCTTTTGGAGTCTCTCCATGAAGACCACAGAAATTAGGAGTCTTTGAGCAGAATCAGCCATAAGTTTTCCTAAAGTTGAACATTAGATAACGAAATCAATCACTAATGCCTTGACTTAGCATATATAATGTTAGGCTTTCACTTCCTAGCCTAGCACTGCAAACATAAATATAGACAGAGGTTCATTATCACAACTCAGCAATGTCTAGAATATAGACGTAACTTACCATTCTCACTTACATGCTTCTACTCAGGCTTTGGCCATCCTTCACCCATTCTGCTGCAGTAGCTTCATAACTAATCTAGTCTCCTCCTCTCCTAGCTTCCCAACCTCAACCTCTCCACAGCCATCAGCTGTACTTCAGCCTGGGTGGTATGCTCAAAATAAAAAAAAAAAAATCTTTCTATGTTTCCTCTTACAACCCTTACATAATTATATACATATATATATATATATGAAAGTGAAAGTGAAAGTCATTTAGTTGTGTATGACTCTTTGCAACCCCATGGACTATACAGCCCATGGAATTCTCCAGGCCAGAATACTAGAGACTAGAGTGGGTAGCCATTCCCTTCTCCAGGGGATCTTCCCAATGCAGGGATCAAACCCAGGTCTCCCACATTGCAGGTGGATTCTTTACCAGCTGAGCCACCAGGGGAAAAAAAAAAAAAATATATATATATATATATATATATATATATATTTTTTTTTTTTTACATATGTTTTTTCTTTTAAAGAAAATTATAGATATCAAGGGAATATTTCATGCAAGGATGGGCATGATAAAGGACAGAAACAATAAGGATATAACAGAAGAGATGAAGACAAGGTGGCAAGAATACACAGAAATATACAAAAAAAAGTCTTAGTGATCTGAATAATTATTATGGTGTAGTCACTCACCTAGAACCAGACATCCTGGAGTGTGAAGTCAAGTGGGCCTTAGGAAGCATTAGTACAAACAGAGCTAGTGGAGGCGATGGAATTCCAGCTGAGCTATTTAAAATTCTAAAAGATGTTGATATTGAAGTGCTGCACTCAACATGCCAGCAAATTTGGAAAACTCAGCAATGGCCACAGGACTCAAAGGGTCAGTTTTCATTCCAATCCCAATGACGGGCAATTGCTCTCATTTCACATGCTAGTAAGGTGATGCTTAAAATACTTCAAGCTAGGCCTCAACAGTATGTGAACTGAGAACTTCCAGATGTACAGGCTGGATTTAGAAAAGGCAGAGGAACCAGAGATCAAACTGCCTACATCAGTATATTGTCACCTTGCTTATTTAACTTACATGCAGAAAACATCATGCAAGATGCCAGACTGGATGAATCACAAGCTGGAATCAAGATTGCCAGGAGAAATATCAACAACCTCAGATATGCAGATGATACCACTCTAATGGCAGAAAGTGAAGAAGAACTAAAGAGCCTCTTGATGAGGGTGAAAGAGGAAAGTGAAAAAGCTGACTTAAAACTCAACATTCAGAAAATAATAATAATAAAATTTAAAAAAATCAACATTCAAAAAAATGAAGCACGGCATCTAGTCCCATCACTTCAAGGCAAAAAGAAGGGGGAAAAGTAAAAGCACTGATAAATTTTCTTTTCTTGGGCTCCAAAATCACTGCAGATGGTGACTGCAGCCATGAAATTCAAAGATGCTTACTCCTTGGAAGGAAAGCTTTGACAAACCTAGACAGCATATTAAAAAGCAGTACATAAAAGCAGTACATAACCTTGACAATAAAGGTCCACCCAAACAGCCAAAGCAATAGTTTTTCCAGAGATGTGAGAGCTGGACCATAAAGAAGACTGAGTGCCAAAGAACTGATGTTTTTTAATTTCGGGGCTAGAGAAGACTCTTGAGAGTCCCTTGGACTGCAAGGAGATCAAACCAGTCAATCTTGAAGGAAATCAACCCTGACTATTCATTGGAAGGACTGATGCTGAAGCTCCAATACTTTGGCCACGTGATGCAAAGAGTTGACTCATTGGAAAAGACCCTGAAGTTAGGAAATATTGAAGGCAAAAGGAGGAGAGGGCAGCAGAGGATGAGATGGTTCGATAACATCAATGACTCGAAAGACATGGATTTGAGCAAACTCCAGGAGATAGTAAAGGCAGGGGAATCTGGCACACTGCAGTCCATGGGGTCACAAAGAGTCAGACACAACTTAGTGACTGAACAACAACAACAATATACATAGATATATAGATTTAGATAGATAGATAATCGAAATATAATGTTTAAATATATATGTTTGGAATTAGCTAGCTGGACTAGGTTTAGATGATCCCAATTTTATTGGCAACATGCAACGCATCATAGTCAGGAGTCAGTAGAACATATGCCTTCTTCTCTCCATCAAGCCAGATCAGGGTGTTCACTTTGGCCACTTCAGAGTCATAGAGCTTCTTCACAGCCTGTCTGACCTGGCCTGTGCTGGCCTTGATATTCACAATGAACACAAGTGTGTTATGTTCTTCTACCTTTTTCATGACTGACTCAGTAGTGAGATAGAACTTAATGGCATAGTGATCCAGCTTACTTCTCCTTAAAGGTGTTCTTCTGAGGATGCCTCCAGAGCCTCAGTGTTTTGGGTCATCAGAAAATGGGTGATGTCTGGATCTTGTGTGTGTGTGTGGCTGTGGACTCCTTTCAGCACTGCTTTCTTGGCCTTCAAAGCCTTTGCTTTGGCTTCAGTTTTGGGAGGGGCAGAGGATTCCTTCTTCACCTTTGGCTCCATCTTTGTGAAAAGCTATATAATGATTAGCATGCAAAGCCTTCCACAATCCCGCTGTTACTCTCCTCTCTAGCTTCCGTCCCCTTTACGCACTCTAGCACAGCTGAATTAGACCATAATCCATTCTCCACACAAAATCTGAGTTTTCCGAACTTCATGGCTTTGCTCAAGAAAAGCTTAAATATTTATCATCTGGAAAGCCTTCCTCAGGTTCAGATTCTGATTTTTTTCCCCCAACTTTCTGATTATTAACAAAGAGCAGGTTTTTCACATCTCAAAAATGTAGCCTTATCTGTGAAATGAACTTTTCATTTTTATTTTCCAAGGATTAAATTAAATACTTTCTGTAAACTGCCTAATATAGTGCCTGGCATAGAAAAACTAAACACTAGTTACTGTTATTGAGTGAATGAGTACTGCTTAATAAAGAGACTAGAAATGCCTATATTTGGAATTTAAAATGTGATAAAGTTGGGACTTCCTAGCGGTCGAATGGTTAAGACTCCACCCTTACACTGCAGAGGGAACGTGTTCTATCCCTGGTCAGGGAACTAAGACCCTGTGCATAGGAGAAGCCAAAGGGAGTGGAGGGAATATGATCAAGTAGTCTTTTAACTTAGTGAAGAAAGGGAGACCTACTCAGTTCATAGTATTGGGCTGTTGGACTATGTTATTGTTGTTAAGGAAATAAAATCAGTTCCCATCTCAGTAAAAAACATAAATTCCAAATAAATTAAAGAGGCACTTGTTTTAAAAACTACAAAAATGTTAAGAATTAAAATTAAGATCTTAAGAGAAAAATTAAAAGAAAATGTTTGGGGGGGTGGAAAGCTCTTCCTGAGATAATAAAACCATATTTCATAAGCAGTAACAATTGAACAATTTAATTATGCAAAAATGCAGTCAAGCATAAATAAAAATCCTAGGGAAAAATGTTACAAAACATGTAATACACTAAAAGTTAACATGCTTAAATACCAAAGTGTTAGTCATTCAGTTGTGTCCAAGTCTTTGCAACCCCATGAACTGTGGTCTGCCAGGCTCCTCTATCCATGGGATTTCCCAGGCATGAATGCTGGAGTGGGTTGCCGGTTCCTTTTCCAGGGGAATTCTTCCTGACCCAGGGATCAAACCCAGGTCTCCTACATTGGAGGCAGATTCTTTACTGTCTGAGCCACGAGGGAAGCCCATGAATACTAAAAGTTGGCATAAATGAAAAAGAAAAAAGAGGAAATATGCAAAGAATCAAAATAGGCAATTCACACTGCAAGAAAAACAAATGGCCAATATATGTATGAACAAATGTTCAAAGGTAAAGAAATGAAAATCAATATCATATTAAAATATAGTAGTTTTGCAAATGGGACCTAATTAAAATTAAAAGCTTTTGCACCACAAAGGAAACTATAAGCAAGGTGAAAAGACAGCCTTCAGAATGGGAGAAAATAATAGCAAACGAAGCAACAGACAAACAATTAATCTCAAAGATATACAAGCAACTCCTGCAGCTGCATTCCAGAAAAATAAACGACCCAATCAAAAAATGGGCCAAAGAACTAAACAGACATTTCTCCAAAGAAGACATACAGATGGCTAACAAATACATGAAAAGATGCTCAACGTCACTCATTATTAGAGAAATGCAAATCAAAACCACAATGAGGTACCATTTCACACCAGTCAGAATGGCTGCTATCCAAAAGTCTACAAGCAATAAATGCTGGAGAGGGTGTGGAGAAAAGGGAACCCTCTTACACTGTTGGTGGGAATGCAAACTAGTACAGCCACTATGGAGAACAGTGTGGAGATTCCTTAAAAAACTGGGAATAGAACTGCCATATGACCCAGCAATCCCACTGCTGGGCATACACACTGAGGAAACCAGAATTGAAAGAGACGCATGTACCCCAATGTTCATCGCAGCACTGTTTACAATAGCCAGGACATGGAAGCAACCTAGATGTCCATCAGCAGACGAATAGATAAGGAAGCTGTGGTACATATACACAATGGAATATTACTCAGCCATTAAAAAGAATACATTTGTATCGGTTCTATTGAGACAGATGAAACTGGAGCCCATTATACAGAGTGAAGTAAGCCAGAAAGAAAAACACCAATACAGTATACTAATGCATATATATGGAATTTGAAAGATGATAATGATAACCCTATATGTGAGACAGAATAAGAGACACAGATGCATAGAACAGTCTTATGGACTCTGAGGGAGAAGGTGAGGGTGGGACGTTCTGGGACAATAGCATTGAAACATGTATATTATCATATGTGAAACAGAACACCATTCCAGGTTCAATGCATGACACAAATGCTCAGGGCTGGTGCACTGGGATGACCCAGAGGGATGGGATGGGCAGGGAGGTGGGAGGGGGGTTCAGGATGGGGAACACATGTAAACCCATGGCTGATTCATGTCAATGTATGGCAAAAACCACTACAATACTGTAAAGAAATTAGCCCCCAACTAAAATAAATAAATTTATTAAAAAATAAATAAATAAAATAAAATAAAATATAGTAGTTTTGTGTAGATTAGAAAACATAAAAATAAATGATCTGCCCCTAGTGCTGGTGTTACCACATGAAAACCTATAGACATACCTATAAGAATATTCATTGCTACACATGGCAATAGTAAAAAAATTTTTACAACTTCCATGTTCATCAATAGGACAATAAATAAATAATGATACACATTATAGTGAAATATCTTGTTTCCATTTTTTGAAAAGGAGTAGAATTGATGCTTTCAAATTGTGGTGCTAAAGAAAACTCTTGAGAATCCCTTGGACTGCAAGGAGATCAAACCAGTCAATCCTAAACAAAATCAATCCTGAGTATTCATTGGAAGGACTGATGCTGAAGCTGAAGATCCAGTACTTTGGCAACGTGATGCAAAGAGCCGACTCATTAAAAAAAAAAAAAAAACAAACCCTGATGCTGAAAAAGATAGAGGGCAGGACGAGAAGGGGGCGATAGAGGATGAGATATTTAGATAACATCAAAGACTCAATGGACATGAGTTTGCACAAACTTCACGAGATAGTGAAGGACAGGGAAGCCTGGCATGCTATATAGTCCATGGGATCACAAAGAGTCATACATGACTTAGTGACTGAACCACAAAAATTAACCATGCATATAGTTAAGTGAGAAAGCAAATTGAAGATTAAAATGCATAAGATTTTTTTTACTGTGTTTATTAATAAGATACTTTACATTATAATTAAGAGAAAATCCAACCCCAATTTTGCTTGAGCTAGCACAAAAGGAAATATCTGTTCCTGAAATTGAAAAGTATGTTTCTGGTATCAGATTTATATAAAGATTCAAGACATCATCCAGGGTTCCATTTCTTTATGACTCTCTGCTCTGCCCTCCAGATGTTGACTCTCCTAGGGCCAGGATTAAGGTGAGGTTCAGTACAAATAAGGTGCACTGAACCATATTGGAACCCAAGACAAAAGGAAAAATGGAAGCCCTTGTGTAGAGCTGACCTTTGAACAATGCAGGCATTAGGTGCACCAACCTACCAAATAGTAGAAAATCTGTATGTAACTTTACAGTGGACCCTCTCTATTGGAGAAGGAAATGGCAACCCACAGTAAGTGGAGGCACTTACCTTGGATGCAAAATTTAAAAGGGTACCCAAAAATCAGTAAGCTAAATAAATACTTCAATACAATCTTTTTTAATTTTTATTTTCAGTACATTAAATTTACTCATAAAAACACTCTAAAAACGTACAATTTTTCCTTTATAACCACATCTAATAAAACATAAAAACACCCAAAAAAGAATACTTGACACTTACAATTCAAAATCAAATTAGCAGAACATTAAATATTTACAAAACTATATCATTAAAAATATTTATAAAGTTACAGGCAATTTCATAGAATTGATGTAAAGTGAAAAGTGAAAGTCGATCATCAGTATCCGACTCTTCTGTGATCCCATGGACTGCAGCCTGCCAGGCTCCTCTGTCAACGGAATTCTCCAGGCAAGAATACTGGAGTGGGTCTTCCTGACCCAGGGATTAAACCCAGGTCCCCTTCATTGCAGGCAGATTCTTTACTGTCTGATCTTCCAGAGAAGCCCTGGGAAGTCCTCAAGTTACATGAAATTTCATAGACTGGCATAAAAGAATGGCTCAAAAATAGGAGAATTTTCCTTCATTCCTAAAAAGGAACTATGTCCAATAGAAGTTGTGAAGATTCTCAAGCACATGAGATCTTCAGTTTTAGTACCAAAGCCTGTTTTTGTGCATCTAAGAACTTTACCCTGAGAGGGGCTTCTTACAACACCAGGATGGACTGGGCAGTGCGCTCCTCCCTCCAATAATTGTATAGAAACATTGACCTTTGGCCTCAGCCAGCACAGTATGAAGTTTGCAAGTGTTGATTAAAGATACACACTTTGATTCAGAATCTCAGGGCTTTTCTGTGATTGAGCCTTTTCAGAACCCATGGTTTTAATTTTTTTTAATCAAAATTATATGAACTATTATCATGAACAAGATATCAGACTTTTAAATAAAGATTGGACTGATAATGCTGTACTGAACCACACTGGAACCCAAGACGAAAGTAAAAATGGGAGCCCCTACATAGAGCTGACCTTTGAACAATGCAAGTGTTAGGTGCACCAACCTATCTAATAGTAAAAAATCTGTGTGTAACTTTACATTGGCCCCTCCCTATTGGAGAAGGAAATGGCAACTCACTCCAGTATTCTTGCCTGGAGAATCCCATGGACAGAGGAGCTTGAGGGGCTGTAGTCCATGGGGTCGCAAAAGAGTCAGACACAACTTAGCGACTAAACAACAACATCCGTGGATTCAACCAACCATGGATGGTTTTGTGTTGTAGTATTTACTATTGAAAAAAAATCTGCATATAAGTGGACCTGTGCAGTTCAAACCTGTGCTTTTCAGGGCCACCTGTACATGTTTTCTGTGGTTTTAATGGTTAAATGTTTCCATAATTTTATTTTGAAAAATATTGTTTGAGTTTCTTCTATTGTAGGCTTTCCTGGTGGCTCAGATGGTAAAGAATCTTCCTGCAATGCAGGAAACCCAGGTTCAGTCCCTGAGTTGGGAAGATCCCCTGGAGAAGGGAATGTCTACTCACTCCAGTATTCTTGTCTGGAGAACTCCAGGGACAGAGGAATCTGTTAGGCTACAGTTAAAACCAGTAAAATTGTAATACATTCTAGTTTTCATATAAATATTTCAACTTACACTAAGTTGTGAGTTTTACTATTCCTACTTTTCAATGTTCCACTATTTTTTATACTACTGTAATATTCTGGGGGGAAAATTAGCTGTAGTCCCAGCACCACGTAGCAAAAATGTCTGCAGCAGTTCAAGATGTCAAGATATACACACTTCTGAGTAGTGTGTGCTTACACTACTTTATACAGAGGGCCTGAGAAGACAGTGTCTGGATCAACAGTTTATTGGATTTTATTCCAGGAAAACCTAAAAATCCTATGAGCCAAATATTTATTCCCTTCCCAGAAACTTACCCCAGTTTCATGCATGCTTCCCCAACACATGAAAGAAGATGCCAGATGCAGACTGTGGAGTGAAATAGAACAGTATTTATACCTCAGCTGCAGGAATCCCTTAGGCAAGGAAAGAGTTCTACCCTACAAAGTCTTTAGGGAGCATCTCATTTAATTGGACAGAGTAGATCCCCTTAGGACTAGTCTCCAGAGGTCACTGACCAGAGGGTGGGTAATCTATTCCTAGCTACAGCAGTCTGTCCAAACTCCACCTGATAACAACTCCATTTCTCTGGCTAACATACAGACACAGAGTGGACTAGTGGACACTAATTGCTGTTAGTCAGTACATAGAATGTTAAAGCCCTGCCTATATTGCTGGACCTCAATGAACATAGAAACCTGTGAGGATACAGAAGAAATAGGTCAGGAGGAGCCGAGCTGTGTGTGTGTGTGTGTACAAATGATTCTCAGTCATAAAATTAGATACTACTTAACAATGAAAGGTCCAAAGGTCAATGACCTCACCAACATTTTAAATTAATCAATCCATTAATATACACATTGACCTCTATGCCAGATTGGAGAACCATAATAATGAATGAGACAAATTCTCTGCCCTCACAGAACTCAAGTTCTCGTGGTTTCATAGAGTGATTAATAATTAGCTGAACCATAAATACCGTTGCTGTGATACCCAGAGAACAAGATGATCACCTCTGAGTTGGGGGAGATTGCCAAAGACTTCAAAGAGGAGTTGACATTAGGGCTCTACCATCTGCCAGCTGTGTGGTCTTGATTATTTATCCTAGCTGAGCTTTTGGTGCCCCATGTATAAAACAGAGGTAGCAACAGTACTATCTCATGAGGTTGTATGAGGATTAAATTAATTAATGCAGCAGAACACTTAACATGGTTCCTACCATACCATGATCTCCTCCTAAACATTAGCTTTTGTTATAATTATTATTATCATTAATATTACTATATTATGTATAAATGTACTACTACATGGTGATGTGTTTTGAGGTAATGATAGAAAAGTAAATCAGGGCTAGATTATTAAATTAATGCTTAGTTTAGATATTACTGTGTGGTCCTATGACTTCCAAATTGTGGCTGATGGAACACTAGGTTACTTTCCCAGTGTAACTTGATGTGCTATCAAGAAGTTATATAAACATGGATACAAATATCTATAGTCACATATATGTGGGAAAGGCTGAAAACTCTAGCCTTCTCTTGGATAGCCATGTGCGCAAGCCAGTGTCAGCATTTTTCATCCTTATTTGACTATGGAACTTTTCTATAAAACACCCATTATGATACCTATTATTTCTACAGAATATTCTGTGAAAAACACTTCTGTAAGTAATGAAGACTGCTTGAAAATATTTGACATAAGTAGTATGATTGGCCATGCCTTTTAGAATGCTTAACTTTGGGTCAATTTGTAGTTTAGGTGACAGTGTAAAAGATTTAAAACATTGAAATCAATTTAAAAACTAATGCAATATCTGAGGCAAAAGATGATAGAGGATATAAGTAATGGATACAAACAAAGTTAAAAAGAAACCTAACAATACTGATAGCCTTCAGTTCAGTTCCGTTCCATCGCTCAGTTGTGTCCGACTCTTTGCGACCCCACGAATTGCAGCACGCCAGGCCTCCCTGTCCATCACCAACTCCCGGAGTCTACCCAAACCCATGTCCATCAAGTCGGTGATGCCATCCAACCATCTCATCCTCTGTCATCCCCTTCTCCTCCCGCTCCCAATCCTACCCAGCATTAGGGTCTTTTCCAATGAGTCGACCCTTCGCATGAGGTGGCCAAAGTATTGGAGTTTCAGCTTCAACGTCAGTCCTTCCAATGAACACCCAGGATTGATCTTGTTTAGGATGGATTGATTGGATCTCCTTGCAGTCCAAGGGACTCTCAAGAGTCTTCTCCAACACCACAGTTCAAAAGCATCAATTCTTCGGCACTCAGCTTTCTTCACCGTCCAACTCTCAAATCCATACATGACCACTGGAAAAACCATAGCCTTGACTAGACGGACTTTTGTTGGCAAAGTAATGTCTCTGCTCTTCAATATGCTATCTAGGTTGGCCATAACCTTCCTTCCAAGGAGTAAGCCTCTTTTAATTTCATGGCTGCAATCACCATCAGCAGTGATTCTGGAGCCCAAAAAAATAAAGTCTGACACTGTTTGCACTGTTTCCCCATCTATTTCCCATGAAGTGATGGGACCAGATGCCATGATCTTAGTTTTCTGAACGTTGAGCTTTAAGCCAACTTTTTCATTCTCCTCTTTCACCTTCATCAAGAGGCTCTTTAGTTCTTCTTCACTTTCTGCCATGAGGGTGGTGTCATCCACATATCTGAGGTTATTGATATTTCTCCCAGCAATCTTGCTTCCAGCTTATGTTTCTTATAGCCTTAGTGAACTATTTCTCAGATATTTATTACTATGAGCTAAAAATAAGTGTTGTGTATATGATTTATTTCATTTAATCTTCTCAACAACCCCACAAGATTCTCTTTCTATTCTCATTTTACAGACTTAAAAATTGAGGGCTAAAAACATTGAATAAATTTCACAAGTTCACACAGCTGGAAAATGAGGGCAACAGGAGTGGAATCCTGATACAACTCCAAAAACTACCCAGATATCTATTTAGTAGTAGAGTCAATATCAGTAACAGCAAATACATTCTTGGGGAGCAGGCCAGAGAGGAAGAAGTTGAGTAACTCCCCAGGGTTTCCAGCTCAATGAAGCTGATACAATTACCATAATCTAGTTTCTAAGAAAAGGAACAAGAAGAAAAGCTACCATGAATGGTAGTTCTATATCCTGGAGATGATACCCAGTTGATAGGTGGGTTTTTATGTATCTGAAATTCACAAGGGAATTCTAGGAAGGAGAGACAGATGGGGTACACATTAACACAGTTTGTGGTTGAGGAAATGAGTATATATGGTCTTTTCTGAAAAAGCATGAAAGAATTAGAGTCAAGATCAGTAACTTCAAGAAACTACTCCAATTTTTGCCAACCTGGCCAGGAACAGTGTACTATAATTCCTAATATTGAGGTTAGTCAGAAGCCAAGTATAAGAGAATATCAAGAGTACTCTGTTTCCTCCACCCGTGTTATTCCCTGGTCTCTGAGATACGGCACAGCTGTGAGAAATAAGAAGAACTGTGCTATGTCAGCAGCTTATTTATCTTTGAGACACCAAACTACCTTTGCAAGGAGACAGTTTACTAATTACTGGGTTTATGGACTAATTTAGCTGATCATTCAGTGCGTAATAGAGATGCACTTTCTAACTTTGAGGAGGCAAATGCGCTGTCATTCATTTTCAAACATTTATTATGTTCCAGGCATTTTGTGAAGTACTGAGCATACAAATATGAGTGACACACACTCTTCTGATTTCAAAGAGTTTACAGTCAATTAGGGGTACTCATAGAAACCCATAATAACTCAGTACATACATTTTGAGATCTGCACAATATTCAATAGATGTACAGAGATAGGAGGCTTGGAGTGTCAGAAAAAACCAGGAGGAACATGAAGAAAAAGGAAAAGAGAGAGGAAGGGAAGGAAAAGCTCTCTCAGTCGAGGACATCTCTGTGCTTCACACCTAGTTTCCTTGATAAAGCTGGGAGTGAGGATTCAAAGGAAGCCATTAGCCCAGAGAGGAAGCAGAGCACCAAGCCATAATATCAAAGAACCGGTGGACTACCCCATCTCGGATCTGCTTAGTCTTTACACCGTAGACAATGGGGTTGAGCATCGGTGGCACCACCACATAAAGATTGGCCAGCAGGATATGGACATGTCGAGGTATGTTACGTCCAAAGCGATGGGTCAATAATGTAAAGCAGGAGGGGACATAAAACATGAGGATGACGCAGAGGTGGGAACCACAGGTGCTGAGGGCCTTGTGCTGAGCATCCTGGGAGGGCAAACGAAACACCGCTTGGAGGATCAGTGAGTACGACACCGCAATGAGGATCACGTCCAAGATGACCATGACAATGGGCACTGAGAAGCCGTACCAGATGTTAATGGTGATGTCAGCACAGGCCAAGCGGGCCACTCCAATATGCTCACAGTAGGAATGGGGGATGATATTGGTCCGGCAGAAAGGCAGTCGCTTCAGCAAGAAGATCACCGGAAAGATGATACAGAAACTTCGGGTGACAATGGCCACAGCAATCCTTCCCACCACAGGCCATGTTAGCACTGTCTTGTAATGCAGGGGGATACAGATGGCCACAAACCGGTCAAAGGCCATGGCTAATAGAATGGCTGACTCCCCCACAAACATCATGTGGACAAAGAAAACCTGGGTGACACAGGCATCAAAGGAAATGTCATGAGCATGGAGCCAAAAGATGGCTAGGGCCTTGGGGACAGTAGTGGTGGACAGCAGGATGTCCGTGATGGCCAGGATGGAGAGGAAGAAGTACATGGGCTCATGAAGGTTACGTTCTGTGATGATGACCACTATCAGGATACTGTTGCCCAGAACTGCAGTGATATACATGAGGCAGAAGGGTATTGACAGCCAAACATGATAAGCCTCCAACCCAGGGATGCCCAGTAGGACAAAAATTGCAGGGTGGAAGATGGTGAAGTTGGTGTGAGTCATGATGTACTTTAGGATCATCTCTATAATGACAGAAGCTGATGAGTCTGCTGAAAGGCATAGGAACAGAAAGCACCTCTGAGTACATACAGAGATCACAAAAGATAGCATTGGTTTCTGAACCATGGGACTCTGCAGGGGAATGTTCTCCCAGACAATGCTCAGTTGGGTGTAGAAATTACTTCTGACCCTTGGTGCTTGATTTGCAGGGAGAGCTTCTGTGGTGATCACTCTTCAAGAATCAATAGAGGCTTCACCCTGCATTCAGCCACTCTGCTCCCAAACTTTGGTCCCATCCTACCTTTCTGACCTCATTCTACCATTTCCACCCAAGTAGCATTTGCCCTCTTACCTCTGTTGTACTTTTTTCTTCCCATAAGATTTTGTTCCTTCTGTGTTAACCTGAATTTCCCTTCCCTTTCCTTTCTGCTTACTCAAATTTTAACCTTAAAATACTTTCTTAAAACATATCACTTTGTAATGGCCCGTGTTCATAACAATATATTTCCTTCCTGAACACCTATTAGCTAAACTATATTTAACTTGATTATATTTAATCACATTAAATTTATCTGGCTATTACTTTGAACATTTCACATGAAATTTGTCTAATATCCTGGCACTCATAGAAATGGAGCAGCAAGTGGCAATCCAGAAGGAGTCTGAAAAATATATTCCTTCATTCTGACCCAAATTAAAACTTTCCCTAAAGGTCATGAAGAGCAGAGCAGTTGGTGAAATTGAGAGGGGTTCATATTCATTGCCTGCTCTTCCCCAAAATGATTCCATAAAAGTTGTGTTTAAATCTCCTTATCCTTAAGAGCACCCAAGGAAAAGTATTCTGAGTACAGGAAATTAATACACACCTCTCTGGCTTCACAAATATAGCCCTCCTTTTCATCCCACTTGTTCCTTCACTCTCAAAAAATTCAGATTTCCCTTTGGCTAAGAAAAGTTAGGCAAAGGGCTTTCTTTGCCTTCACTCCTCCCACCACTCAGGTAAAATTTATTTCCTTCTGAAGCTGTGGACTGTCAGCTCTTAGGATCAGGGAAGGAATGAGTGATTAAAAATCTGAAAGGGAACATGGAGGAAAGAGACCATAGAGAGAATAAGGGAAGAATTGGGGGTATACTATTAATAGATGGACCTACTGATAATGGCATTCAGATGGTCCCAGTGAGGAGGACATCCAAAGGAATGAAAGCCCCAATTTATGAGTCCATCCCCCTGCCTCTTTGCAGATGTACTTGCTCAGAGCATAATGGGCTGTGGAGAGGATGCAATGGGACTCCAGTTGGGCACAGGGAAGGGATCAGGGCCAGATTCAAACAAGGGCCTCAGAGGAGTTAATAATTTGACATCCTTCCAGCCCAGTATATTTTAGACACTCGTTTGACTTCTATTCAGAGGAGGAGCTGAGCTTTCCCAGGATAAACACAGAGATGAAGGCCACTGGTAATATTGCTCGGCCTCAATTCTGAAGCATCAGAAAATTTATATAAACAAAAGCCCTACCAGAAAGGCTGAAGAGGGAGGGAATATATATACATATATGTATTTGTGTTGTCATACAGCAGAAATTAACACAACATTGTGAAGCAATTATCCTTCAATTAAAAAAAAAAAGTAGAAGAGCCCCACCAGCAAACAAATTCATTTTCCTTAGAAGGAAATTTACTGAAAATTTTCCTCAGCACTTCTCCCAACCCTACCAGTTGTTAATATACACCTTCTGAATAAACGACACCTGATATATGACCTCGTAACAACCTGGGCTCTCTGCCTCTAATTCTAATAATGTCTTATAACCTCAGTAGTGAGACACCAAATTCAGGACTGGAAGAGGGACTGTGAGGCCTGGTTGGCTGTTTATGAGGTTCTGGAAAAGGCGTCTGCCTGTGTGAAGAAGGACTTTCGTTTCATTCAGTGCCTTCCCAGGGCTCCATCTCATCTCTGCTGAGGGTTCTAAGCAGGAGAGTTTTAGACTTATTTAGGAAAGAGTCAGAGATCCAGGCACAAGGCACACATCAAAGTCTCACAGTGAGAACCTGCCCAAGCCCTGAGAGAACATTCAGATGCAGATGAGCAAGAAAAAAAGAACAGCAGAGATGAGGCAAGGAGCCATGGCGAATGTGAGAGAATACAGTACGGTACATGAGGACCCTGACTTCTGGAGCCAACTTCTGGGTTAATTTCCCAGTTCTTCCCTAACTAACTTGATGATGTTTCCATTTTCTCATTTGTAAGATGTGGATAACAATGAACTTTATGAGGTGAAAAGTGAAAGTTTTAGTCACTCAGTTGTACCCGACGCTTTGCAATCCCATGGACTGTAGCCTGCCACGCTCTTCTGTCCATGGAATTCTCCAGGCAAGAGTACTGGAGTGGGTAGCCATTCCCTTCTCCAGGGGATCTTACTGACCCAGGGATCAAAAATGAGTCTCCTGCATTGCAGGCCAATTCTTTACCATCTGAGCCACCAGGGAAGCCCTTATGAGGTAATTAAGAGGATTAAATGAGTTAATTCATATAAAGTGCTCAGAATAGTAGATCATTGTTATTTATAAACCTGTTTGGCCATCATCCTATTGTATTATTTTCACTAAGCAAAACACATTAATGAATATTTGGCAATATTAAATCATCTAAATATAACCAAAGGAAGTTTCTTTTCTAGGGATAAAGAAGAGGGAAAAGGATGAGAGAAGTGCCCAAGGAGAGAAAAAAGAAAACATATCTCTCAGATAGTGTCTCAGAACCAAGACTGGGGGACTTCCCTGGCAGGGCAGTGGTTAACACTCCACACTTCTGCTGCAGGGGATGAGGGTTCGATCTCTAGTCAGTGAAGTTCCACATGCCCCTCGGTTCAGAAAAAAAATAAATGAATAAGATCTGAGGGCTTGGGTGGTACACCAGAAAAGTCCACAGTGATGGACTTAGTTGGGTCAGAACTGCCTGCTAGGCTTCCCTCAAGTGCTTTGAAAAACATGTATCTGTCAAAGCAGAAACAGAGATTGTCTCCATTATTTACAGAATCCCCAGAGACATGGCAGAGTGATGGGCATCAGAGCTTCAGCCCCAGGACCGAGGAGAACTAGGAGTGGGAATCATAGGGAAGATTCAGCCCAGGCAGGAGAAGTGAAGCCACTTCATCCCTGCAGCCCCTGAGCAGACTCTGCTCTCTCTTTTTCTTCCTAGTGTCTTCTTTTCTTCCTGTGAGTCCCACCCAACTCTGTTTTTTGGTTATGCCTACTCTCTCTCTAAAGGGTTATATAAAAGCCTTTCATGTCTTTATGCATCTTTATTTTGGAGGATTCTTCTAACTCTCATAACAACATACTAAAATGCACCCACAAACCACATCAGATATAACTGTTAGATAAATGTATAGGAGTTGAGTCAATTACTTTTTGCCTAGTTGTATTATCTAGACATTTATTTAAACAAGTATTAATTTTATTTTGCCATTTTTCTGGGGCATGTGTTTCAGATCTCAAGTGCTTTTCACCACTCTCAGGCTCTTTAAAGTGCACAGAGTCTAAACACTGAAGCCATGTCTCTAACAGATAGAATAGCCTTCTCCCTTCCACTCTAGATTATAAGGCTGGCCTCTGTGTGCAGCACAGTATATGGAAGCATAGTTGGGAGATGTGTCACAAGAAGTTTGTTTCTAATAATACATAAAGCACCAACATTTATAAATGGCTCACCCTTTTAATAAGTTGGAGCAAATTCAGATTTATACCTCTAATAGCCTCACTCTTGCTCATGTGCACTGAAAGCTGGCATGTAAAATGCTTCATAATCTAAAGCCTGTGTTATTTATGCTGCAGAGACACTGATATGCCCTTAATTCACTAACATATCTTTAATAGAGACTCATGTTTTTTAATAAATAAACATCTCAAGAAAAATGTCCCACTACCCCATTTGTTTCACTCCTCATAAGCATTTTGAGGATTTTGTCAACATTTAAGTAATCATATGATGGTGTATCTTGTGTAAATATTGCAATAGTCTTATGATGTGATGGCAAAAACAAGGAAGACCTCAGTTCCAAGACACAACCTCTTCTCCCAATTTCTGTATCCCTTCTGCAGAATGTAGGATGGCAGAATGAATGAGGATTTTTCTGCTTTATACACACCTGACACCCAGATTACCCAGATAAAGTTTCCTTAAGAGTCCTCCTTACTTTGGGATACAGGAGTTCATACTATTAAGCATAGCATCTGGTTTAGTGGAACTTAGGAAACATTTGAACAAATGGACCATGGAATCAGTCAGTTAACCTTTCACCAGTAACTTTGGTTGTTTTTCCAAGGTGGTGCTCAAAATCTGAGCTGTTTTCATGAACAGCCCCACTTATATCCCCCGTCCTGGTACGTCCTGATTCTGACTGCTCTATGAACTGCCTTCAAAATTTGCAAGTCTCTCTTCTCCCATATTCTTCTGGTGCTTTTCCTGGCCACTTTCTACATTCACATTCCCAACCAGTGCCACCTCCTTGTCCCCACTGACACTATCTCCCCCAGCACTCCCTACCCTGAGCTCTGACATGCTGCAGTCTCTCTCTCATCCTTTATCTCACTGACCTCTTCTCTCCTACATACCTATCTCCTCTCTCCCAATTCATTTGTGTCCTTTTCTGATACTCCTAAATACGCACATAAACATACTCTCCTGCCAATCCCTCCCCCTACCACTCTCAATGAAACTCACCTACATTATCACAGTATCTGGTGAAGAATAGAGAAAGTGGCAGAGAACAACTGAAAAGCTTGCTTGTGCTGAGAGAAGAGAAATGAGATGAAAAGAGAAAGTTGGAGGTTGACCATGTTGGCATGAGGGGTGTCACTAGTCCTGCTCTGTACAGGGTGCCTATATTTAGAGACTGGAGACACCACATGCTTCCTTCTTCTGGAGGCAGGTGTTAAAGAGTCACCCCTGGGATCAGTTCTCCTTCAATCAACCAAGCAAAGGAGAAATGAAAACCCTCCCCCTCATGCCAAGAGGGAGCAATAATTCTAGAGATAATTATTAGTCCAGACAAAATATACACAAAGTATTTGAAGACACAGCATAAGAGCAGTGACAGAAATCCCAGCAATAAAAATAAGAACAGCTAATGACTGTTGAGCCCTTGCTAAATCCCTGCCAAATATGGTGTTAGAGTTTAATATAAATTACCACATTTAATTCTTGGAACAACCCACTGAGATAAAGCATGATTCTTATATCCATTTGGTAGATGAGAAAACAGAGGCTTGGAGAGACTAAGTATCTGATAAGCAGAGAAGAAAAAAGCTCACTCGGGTGAACATTTCAAAGTATTCAGACTCAGTCTAGAAACATTGATTAAGGGAGCTGAGAGGTAGAATTTTAGAGCCACCCTGAAGGGTCAATCACTTAAGAAAAAAAGAGACAGAATAAATGAAAGTTTGATTAAAATTTTTACACCATTAAAGGCAAATTTTACTTTGTGTGAGCACTTAACTAAAGTACTCTAACACTGTTGAGAGGAGAGTAATTCTTCCCAGCTATCTTGTAACTTGTGGAGCAAATATGTTGCTAGGAACCCTATAAGGAAAAAAAAAAAAAAAAAACGCGAACCCATGCTTTAGGTTTTTATCCAAGAGAGATAAAAACATAAATTCACAAAGCCTCATACAAAAAAGCTATGCTCATAGTAGCTTTGCTCATAGTAACCAAAAACTTGAAACAATCCAGATGTTTATCAAAAGAAGACTGGATAAGCAAATCGTGATATATTCATATAATGGCACACAATTCAGCAATTGAAATGAAAAAACTACTAAAACAGATGGAAAAAGATATTCCAAGCAAATGAAACTCAGAAGAAAACTGGAGTAGCTATACTTGTATCAGACAAAATAGACTTTAAAATAAAGACTGTTACAAGAGACAAAGAAGGACACTACATAATGAAAAAGGGTTCATTTCAAGAAGATATAATAACTATATATGCATCCAACATAGGAGCACCTCAATATATAAGGCAAATTCTAACAGCCATAAAAGGAGAAATTGACAGAAATACAATAATAGTAAGAGACTTTAACACCCCACTTTCAGCAATGGACAGATCATCCAGACAAAAGATCAATAAGGAAACAGGTCTTAAATGGCACATTAGACCAGATTGATATTTGTACAGCACTTCGTCCAAAAGTAGCAGAATACACATTCTTCTCAAGTGCATGTGGAATATTCTCCAGGATTGATCACATGCTGCACCACAAGGCAACTCTCAGTAAACTTAAGAAAATTGAAACCGTATCAAGCATCTTTTCTGACCACAACACCATGAGATTATAAATCAACTACAAGAAAAAGAAACTATAAAATGCAGACATGTAGAGATTAAACAATATGCTACCTAACAACCAGTGGATCATAGGGGAAATCAAAGGGGAAATTGAAAAATATCCCTTCTGAGAGAAGAGGAATGTGAGGAGCTTGACCATGTTGGCTTGAGGAGGTGTCACTAGTCCTGCTCTGAACAGGGTGCTTATATTTAGAGACTGGAGACACCACGTGCTTCCTTCTGGAGGCAGATGTTGGAGTCACCCTAACTCTAACATTTTCTTCATAGAGAAAAATAATAATGAAAGCACATCAATCCAAAACCTATGGGATGTGGCAAAAGCAATTTTAAGAGTGAAGTTTATAGCAATACAATCTTACTGCAGAAAGTAAGAGAAATCACAAATAAACACAAGCTTACACCTAAGGCAGCTAGAAAAAGAAGAACGAACAAAGCCCAAAGTTAGTAGAAGGAAAGAAATCATAAATACCAGAGCAGAAATAAATGAAATAGAAATAAATAAAACAATAGAAAAGATCAATGAAACTAAAAACTGGTTCTTTGAAAAGATAAACAAAATTGATAAAATGTTAGCCAGAGTCATCAAGAAAAAAAAAAGGGGGGGGGGAGGGCTTAAATCAATATGCTTAGAAATGAAAAAGGAGAAGTTACAATGGACACCACAGAAATATGAAGAATCATAGGAGACTATTACAAGCAACAATAGGCTTCCCAGGTGGCCCAGTGGTACAGAATCCACCTGACAGTGCAGGAGGTGCAAGAGATGCAGGTTCAATCCTTGCATCAGGAAGATCCCCTGGAGTAGGAAACGGCACCCCACTCCAGTAATCTTGCCTGTAAAATTCCATGGACAGAGGAGCCTGGAGGGCTACAGTCCATGGGGTTGCAAAGAGTCAGACACGACTGAGAAACTAAGCATGCATGCCTACCCATATGTGCAAATATATGCCAATAAAATGGACAACCTGGAAGAAATGGACAAATTCTTAGAAAGATACACTCTTGCAAGACTGAACCCAGAAAAAATAGAAAACATGAGCAGACTAATCACAAGTACCAAAATCAAAACTGTGATTTAAAAACTCCCAACAAATAAAAGTCCAGGACCAGATAGTGTCACAGGCAAATTCTCTCAAATGTTTAGAGAAGAGTTAACACTATTCTTCTGAAACTATCCCCAAAAATTGCAGAGAAAGGAATACTCCCAAACTCTTTCTATGAGGTCACCATCACTCTGATACCAAAATCAGACAAAGATATCACCAAAAAAGTTAAAGACCAGTTATCACTGATAAACATAGACACAAAAATCCTCAACAAAATAGTAGCAATCCAAATCCAACAAAATTAAAAGGATCATGTACCATTATCAAGTGGAATCTAACCCAGAGATGCAAGAATTTTTCAATATCCACAAAACAGTCAGTGTGATATACCACATCAACAAATTGAACAATAAAAACCATGTGCTCATCTCAATAGATGCAGAAAAAACTTTTGACAAAATTCAACACCCATTTATGATAAACAAAAAACTTTCTAGAAAATGGGCATAGAGGGAATGTACGTCAACATAATAAAGGCTATATGTGACAAAGCAGCAGTCAACATCATATTCAATGATGAAAAGCTGAAAGCATTTCCTCTTAGATCTACAAACAGTAAATGCTAGAGAGGGTGTGAAGAAAAGGAAACCCTTCGACACTGTTCGTGGGGATGTAAATTGGAACAGCCTTTATGGAGAACAGTATGAGTATTCCTTTAGGAACTAAATATAGAGCTACCATGTGTGTGTGCTAAGTCACTTCAGTTGTGTCTGACTCTATATGACCCTACGGGCCATAGCCTGCCAGGCTCTTCTGTCCATGGGATTCTCCAGGCAAGAATACTGGAGTGGGTTACCATGCCCTCCTCCAGGGGATCTTCCTGACCAAAGGATCAAACTCGCATCCTTATGTCTCCTGCATTGACAGGGAGGCTCTTTACCACTAGTGCTACCTGGGAAGCCCAGAGCTACCATATGATCCAACAGTGCCAATCCTGGGCATATATCTGGAGAAAAACTTGGTTTGAAAGGATGCATGCACCTCAGTATTCGTTGCAACACTGTTTACAACAGCCAAGATATGGAAGCAATTTAAATATCCACTCCCAGATGAATGGATAAAGAAGATGTGATACACATATACAATAGAATGTTGTTATTGTTGTTGTTTAGTTGCTAAGTTACATCTGACTCTTTTGCAACCCGATGGACTATAGCCCACTGGGCTCCTCTGTCCATGGGATTTCCCAGGCAAGAATACTGGAGTGGGTTGCCATTTCAAAACTTCTCCAGGGAATCTTCCTGACCCAGTGAACCAACCTGCATTTATTTCCTTCATTGGCAGGTGGATTTTTTACCATTGAGCGACCAGGGGAGCCCAGTAGATGACTCAGCCGTTAAGAAGAATGAAATAATGCCATTTGCAGCAACATGGATGGACCTGGAGAGAGTCATATTAAGTCAGACAGAGCAAGACAAATGTTATATGATATCATTTATATTTGGAATCTAAAAAATGACACAAATGAACTTATTTAAAACACAGAAACAGACTCACAGACTTAGAGAACAAATTTATGGTTACCATGGGGGAAGAATCAGGGGAAGGATTGGGAGTTTGGAATTGACATGTACACACTGCTATATTTAAAACACATAACCAACCAGGACCTACTGTTTAGCACAGGAAACACTGCCCAATATTCAGGAATAACCTAAATGAGAAAAGATTTTGAAAAAGAACAGATACATGTATTGGTATAACTGAATCACTTTGCTGTGCACCTGAAACTAGCACAAAATTGTTAATCAACTATGCTCCAACGTAAATTGTTTTGAAAACTGCTAAAACATACAACACAGGTTAAACTCAAGGTCATTATGTTGCATGGAAGAGACCAGATACAAAAGGCTATATATTGCATGATTCCATTTTCATGAGGTTCCACATAGATAAAAAACCAGCCCATGGTGATAAAAATCAGAATAGTGATTGCCTCTGGGATAGGAGGAAGCAGAAGGCACTTCCTCTGGTAAAAAACATTCTATATATTGAGGGAAGTGTGGGTTACATGGGTGTCTACATGTCAGAAGAAAGATTTTTTGGAGCATCAAGAAGGAATAAAGAATAATGAAAAAACAGGAATGTGTGTAAATGCTTCTTCCCATGAGTTTTTTATATCACATGCAATAATTGAAACAAAAGTGATTACACCATCTGACACTCAAGACAATAATATTTTAAAACAGGGAAGAGTAGAGGGACCTAAATGGAATGAAGGTTTTACCACTAAAAGTGGCAAAATGTTGTTGCCAGTGGACTATGAATAATTGTCCACAATAATTTTTAATAGAGCAACCACAAAGAAAACTATACAAAGCTGTATACTCAAAAAGTAAATCATGAAAGAATCATAAAAATGTTCAAGCAATCCACAGAAAGGCAAGAAAACAGAAACAGAGGACAGAGACAGAGAAACAAACAGAAAACAAATAATGAAATATCAGATTTAAGTCCCAACTCATTAATAACTACCTGAACTGTAAATGGTCTAAACACACAAGCTAAAAAACAGAGATCGGCAAAGTGGACTAACAAAAAAAAACCCAATTATATTCTGTTTACAAGAAATTCACTTCTTGTTCAATGACATAGATAGGTTGAAAATAAAAGGAAAAAATATATATATTATGCAAACATTCATTTAAAAAAAAGCAGGAATGGCTTATATTAATAGCAGATAAAGTAGACTACAACGGGTTTCCCAGGTCACTCAGTGGTAAAGACTCTGCCTCCCAATGCAGGAGATGCAGGAGTTCAGTTCAGTTCAGTTCAGCCGCTCAGTCATGTCCAATTCTTTGCGACCCCATAAACTGCAGCACGCCAGGCCTCCCTGTCCATCACCAACTCCAGAGTCAACCCAAACCCATGTCCATTGAGTCGATGATGCCATCCAACCATCTCATCCTCTGTCGTCCCCTTCTTCTCCTGCCCTCAATCTTTCCCAGCATTAGGGTCTTTTCAAATGAGTCAGCTCTTCGCATCAGGTGGCCAAAGTATTGGAGTTTCAGCTTCAACATCAGTCCTTCCAATGAACACTCGGGACTGATCTTCTTTAGGATGGACTGGTTGGATCTCCTTGCAGTCCAAGAGGCTCTCAAGAGTCTTCTCCAACACCACAGTTCAAAAGCATCAATTCTTTGGCACTCAGCTTTCTTTATAGTCCAACTCTCACATCCATACATGACCACTGGAAAAACCATAGCCTTGACTAGAAGGACCTTTGTTGGCAAAGTAATGTCTCTGCTTTTTAATATGCTGTCGAGGTTGGTCATAACTTTCCTTCCAAGGAGTTAGCGTCTTTTAATTTCATGGCTGCAGTCACCATCTGCAGTGAATTTGGAGCCCAGAAAAATAAAGTCAGCCACTGTTTCCACTGTTTGCCCATCTATCTGCCATGAAGTGATGGGACCGGATGCCATGATCTTAGTTTTCTGAATATTGAGCTTTAAGCCAACTTTTTCACTCTCCTCTTTCACTTTCATCAAGAGGGTCTTTAGTTCTTCTTCACTTTCTGCCATAAGGGTGGTGTCATCTGCATATCTGAGGTTATTAAAAAGAAAAAAAAGGAAAAAATTTCTCCTTGTGATTAGAACTCATAGAATTTACTCTCAACTTTCCTATATATCACACAGCTGTATTAGCTGTGGTCATCATGTTTTACATTACATCCCCAGGACTAACTTATATCTAAAAATTTGTACATTTTGACCACCTTCCTCCAATTTCTCCTCCTCCCATCCTCCACCTCAGGTAACCAAAAATCTGACCTCTTTTCCAATGAGTTTGGGGGATATTTTCTTTCTTCTTTTTGTTGCTATTTTTTCTTTAGATTCCACATATAAGTGAGATCATCTAGTCTTTGTCTTTCTCTGAGTTATTTCACTTAGTGCAATGCCTTCAAAGCTCATCCATGTTACCACAAATGGTAGGATTTCCTCATTTTTATGGCTGAATAATATTCCAGTGTGTGTGTATCTCACAACTTTAACAATTCATTCATTAACAGGCACTTAAGTTATTTCCTTGTGTAGGCTATTGTAAATAATGCTGCAATGAACATGAGGGTATATATATATACCAGTCTGTTGTTCCATGTCCAGTTCTAACTGTTGCTTCCTGACCTGCATACAGGTTTCTCAAGAGGCAGGTAGGTGGTCTGGTATTCCCATCTCTTTAAGAATTTTCCACAGTTTGTTGTGATCCCACAGTCAAAGGCTTTGGAGTAGTCAATAAAGCAGATGTAGATGTTTTTCTATAAGTCTCTTGCTTTTTCGATGATCCAACAGATGTTGGCAATATGATCTCTGGTTCCTCTGCCTTTTCTAAAACCAGCTTGAACATCTAGAAGTTCATGGTTCACATACTATTGAAGCCTAGCTTGGAGAATTTTGAGCATTACTTTGCTAACTATTGAGATGAGTGCAATTGTGTGGTAGTTTGAATGTTCTTTGGCATTGCCTTTCTTTGGGATTGGAATGAAAACTGATCTTTTCCAGTCCTGTGGCCACTGCTGAGTTTTCAAATCTCCTGGCACATTGAGTAAAGCGTTTTCACAGCATCATCTTTTAAGATTTGAAATAGCTCAACTGGAATTCCATCACCTCCACTAGCTTTGTTCATACTGTTGCTTCCTAAGGCCCACTTGACTTCACATTTCAGGATGTCTGGCTCTAGGTGAGTGATCACACTATTGTGGTTATCTGGGTCATGAAAATCTTCTTTGTATAGTTCTTCTGTGTCTTCTTGCCACCTCTTCTTTTTATCTTCTGCTTCTGTTAGGTCCATGCCATTTCTGTCCTTCATTGTGTCCATCTTTGCATTAAATGCTTCCCTTGGTATCTCTAATTTTCTTGAAGAGATCTCTTGTCTTTCCCATTCTATTGTTTTCCTCTATTTCTTTGCATTGATCACCGAGGAAGGCTTTCTTATCTCTCCTTACTATTCTTTGGAACTCTGCATTCGCATGGGTCTATCTTTCTTTTTCTCCTTTGCCTTTAGCTTCTCTTCTTTTCTCAGCTATTTGTAAGGACTCCTCAGACAACCACTTTGCCTTTTTGCATTTCTTTTTCTTGGGGATGGCCTCCTGTACAATGTCATGAACCTTCATCCACAGTTCTTCAGGCACTCTGCCTATCAGATCTAATCCCTTGAATCTCTTTGTCACTTCCACTGTATAATCATGAGGGATTTGATTTAGGTCATACCTGTATGTATGTAGGTATATATACAGCGGATTCACATTGTTGGACAGCAGAAACTAACACAACATTGTAAAGAAATTATACTCCAATTAAAAAAAAAATTTTTTTTAAGCAGTATGATATTGGCAGAAAAGTAGACAAATAGATCAATGGAACAGAATTGAGAGCCTAGGAATAAACCCAAGTATATACAGTCAACTAATATTTGACAAGGAAGCTAAGAATAGTCAGTGGAAGAAAGATAGCTTCCCACTAGCTAGCTACCTTACACATGGTAGTGTATATATGTCTATACTACTCTTTCAATCCTTCCCACCCTCTCTTTCCCCAGTGTGTCTACTGTTTTGATAACTATAGAGTATAGCTTTATGATCTTCTTTCTCAGGATGTCTTTGGTTATTCAGGGTCTTTGTGGTTCCTTATAAATTTTAAGAGGTTTTTTTTCTACTACTGTAAAAAAAATGCTATAGGAATCTTGATAGAGATTGCATTGAATCTATAGATGACTTTTGGTAGTAATGACATTTTAATAAAATTAATTCTTCCAATCCATGAACACATTTCCCATTTACCTATGTCTTGTTCAATTTCTTTCATCAATGTCTTATATCAATAGCTTTTAGAATAGAGATATTTCATCTTCTTAGTCAAATTTTTTCCTAATTATTTTATTGTTTTTGATGCTATTGTAAATGAGATCAATTTCTTTTATTTCTTTTTCATAAAATTTGTCATTAGTACATAAAATGCTATTGATTTTTGGAAGTTAATTTTGTATCCTGCAAGTTTATTGAATTCATTGATCAGTTCTAACGGCTTTTTGATTGTTTTCAGGATTTTCTATATGTAAAATCATGTCATCTAAAAATAGAGACCATTTTGCTTCTTCCTTTCCACTTCGGATACCTTTTATTTCTTTTTCTTGCCTTCTTGTTCTAGCCAGGACTTCTAGTGCTATGTTGAAAATGGGTGCTGAGAGTGGCCACTACTATATAGTTTCAATTTTAGAGGAAAAGTTTTCAACCTTTCACCACTGAGTACAGTGAAAAGTTGATATGAGCTTGTCATATATGGCCTTTCTATGAGATATATTCCTTCTATGCCTAATTTGTTAAAAGTTTTTATCATAAGAGGATGTTGAATTTTGTCATGCTTTTCCTGTATCTATTGAGATGATGGTGTGATTCGTTTTTCATTTTATTAACATGATGTATTACATTGCTTAATTTGTGTTTATGCTGAACCACCCTTGAATCCCTGGGAAAATCCTATAGTTGATCCTGGTCTATGATCCTTTTAATGTATTGTTGAGTTTGTTGCTAATATTTTATTGAGGATTTTTGCATCTATGTTCAATTGACCTGTAATTCTCTTTTTAGTGCCTGTGATACCTTTGTCTGGTTTTGATATCGGGGTGGTGCTTGCCTCATAGAATGAGTTAAGAAGCCTTCCTTATCCTGCAAGATTTTGGAATAGTTTGAATTTGATTTGCTGTACTTTATTGAGAATCTTTGCATTTATATTTATCAGGGCCTGTAGTTTCCTTTTTTAGTAGTGTCCTTTTCTGATTTTGTTATCAGAATTCTGGTCTTATGAAATGAGTTTGAGAGTTTTCCCTCCTCTTCAGCTTTTTTGAAAGAGTTTAAGGCCTGGGGTTAATTTTTATTTAAAATATTTGGCAAAAATTTACTAGTGAAACCATCCAGTCCTGGACTTTTCTTCATTGATAGAATTTTGATTACTGATTCAATCTCCTTACTAGTAATTGATCTATTCAGATTTTCTATTTTTTCCTGATCCTGTCTTGAATTATAAGTTATGCTTCTAAGAATTTTTCTATTTCTTCTAGGTTGTATAGTTTGTTGGTATAGTTATTCACAGTAGCCTCTTATATTCTTAGAATTTCTGTGGTATCCATTCTAATGTCTCCTTTCTATTTATATTGATTTGATCTCTTTTTTTCCCCTTGGTAAGTCTGGCTAAGGATTTATTAATTTATTTGTTCAAAGAACTAACTTTGTTTGGTTAATATTTTCTATTTTCCTGTTCATTTCTTTCTGCTCTAATCTTTATTATTTTCTTTCTTCTGGTAACTTTGGGCTTGGTCTGTCCTTTTTCCAGGTCCTGAAGAGGGAGAGTGAGGTTGTTTAAATGGAATCTTTCTTGCTTTTTAATGTAGGCATTTATTGCTGATATTCCCCCTTAGAACTGCTTTGGCTCATCCCACAAGTTCTGTTACATCCTAACCGTTTAACATATGTAAAACAGTACAACCATTTGTACTAGGTTCACATTCTTTCTCAAATGTTTCACTGATGAAGGTTTTAATGTTGTGTCCCTACTCCTATTTTTTCCATAGTCCCTGTGATTTTGTTATTTTATCTTACATACTGTGGTGATTTTTAGAATATGTCTCATCATAGTAGAAAGAATTTTACTCAGTGGACTTGTGGTGGATGGTGAATCTTTTTCATTTCCATGGATACTGAAGACTTCTGAAACTGTAGGCACCACTGTTAGTCAGCAAATGCTGTCTGGGTGGCCTTTTGGGCCAGCAGTTTTGTCCCACAATTAAGAGCAATAAATATTTATTTATTGACAATCAACTACCAGATATTATGATAAGTGGTGGTGATATTGAGGCTAATAAGAAGCACTGCCTGTAACTCTTTCAGTCTAGTGGAGGAAAGAGAGACAAGCAATTACAATGGAGGGGAACTGATGCTATTAAAGAATAAAGAAAGCAAGGTCTTTTCTCTCCAGGCATCAGTGAGTCAGCAAAGACCTCCCAGAGAGTTTCCTCTAACCCAGATCTTTCAATGCCAAAAGTCAGTCTCTTTCATCATTGTCCCCATCTCTGCCTCTTTACTCTACTTCCTGAGTTACCCAGGCTACCAGAGGCAGAACAAGGAAGAGGTAATATGGCCCAGGTGGGAGGGGTAAGGGCCCTGAGGGAAGCAGGTAGAACAGCCACATAAAAGGCCCCACAGGCATCAGCAAAGGTGAAGAGAAGCTGCAAACACATGATGCTTAGGGCCTTTCCTCAGTCAAGTCTTCTGGGACTTTTTTTCCCCTTCATTTATCCAGCCAACCTTTATTAAGTTTCTGCTGTGGGCTAGGTTCTGGGAGAAACTGGTTCTACTCACCCTGCCTCCTCCAACACCAGATACTTCTTCCTCCTCTGGCTGCTAGTCTGTGTTGAGTGCCATTTCCTCCCCCTCTGTCACCTGCTCTGCCTCTGGCACCCCAGGAATGAGACTCAATTCTGCAATGTGATCCCCCTTCTGGAATGTGAAGAAGGAAAGGAGACAGAGAAGTTCCTTCCTTTGCTGCCATCTCTCTTTCTCTGTTGCTTCCCAGGCCTAACGTCAATTCTCCAGCCCGTGTTCAAGTTCACTACTTCAGCATGGAGTGAAGAATAAAAGAACCCCACACCCCAAAAACCCACCAGGTTTTCTCCTATCATATCAGCCTTCCTACTTTGCTCCAGGTCCCTTCTGCCTCCTCCTCCTGTTTCTCCCTTTCTACTCTCTTCCTTTCTTCTTGGAGGGCTGGTGCCCAGAATGTTAAAGCTGGGCAACACGTAAGATCATTGTGCCCACCCCTGCTGTAGAGCTGAGGAAGCTGGGTCCAGGAGTTCTGCCTCAGATACAGTCAGGAACAGGACCAGCCTGAGGCCTGATCCCCACCCAGCACTGGCTTTCTCTCCACCTACAGAGACTGAGACTGACTCTACTTGGACTGTGAGGAGGAAAAAAATTCATCTCAGCTCCACTCTCAGCTAAGCTCCAACTGGAGGGCTCCAGCTATTCTAGACTGCAGCAGTGACACCCCTACTTCACTTCCACTGTCCCCCTTTGCTACCCCAACACTCATGGACTTTCAGGCAAAAGGATTCTTCCACCCTAGCTAGGCTTGTGACCCTGATTATCCAAGGTTATATCCATATAACCCCAATCAAAGGTTACACCACTGCCTCCCAGCCCTGTATGACTCCTACACATACATGGATGGATCTGTGCCACTGTGACACCCCCAACTCTCTCCCTTTGTCCTTTGCCCATCATGAGTCATGCTTCCATCAGCCCAAAAGCTCTGACCCCACAGGATGACAGAAGCTCCACAGCCCAACTCTACCTTCTCACGCCCAACCTTCTTCATACTGACTGGCATCCCAGGGCTAGGTGGTGCACAGGCCTGGCTGACACTGGTCTTTGGGCCCATGTATCTGCTTTCCCTGCTGGGCAATGGAGCACTGCTGGCAGTGGTGCAGACAGACTTCACACTGCATCAGCCCATGTTTCTGCTTCTGGCCACCCTGGCAGCCACAGATCTGAGCTTAGCCACATCTATAGCTCCAGGGCTGCTGGCTGTGCTGTGGCTCGGGCCCCGGCCTGTGCCATACGCTGGCTGCCTGGCCCAGATGTTCTTTGTTCACGCACTGACGGCCGTGGAATCCGGTGTACTGTTGGCCATGGCCTGTGACCGTGCTGTGGCAGTAGGGCGTCCATTGCACTACCCCATCCTAGTCACCAAAGCCCGTGTGGGGTATGCAGCCTTGGCACTGGCACTAAAAGCTGTGGCTATTGTTGTGCCTTTCCCTCTGCTGGTTGCACGATTTGAGCACTTTCAAGCCCAGATCATAGACCACGCCTACTGTGCACACATGGCGGTGGTGGAGCTGGTGGTGGGTAACACACGAGCCAACAATTTGTATGGGCTCGTGCTTTCGTTGGCTGTGTCAGGTATAGATATTCTAGGCATCACGGGCTCCTATGGGCTCATCGCCCACGCTGTGCTGCAGCTGCCTACCCAGGAAGCCCGTGCCAAGGCCTTTGGTACATGCAGTTCCCACATCTGTGTTATTCTAGCCTTCTATGTGCCTGGTCTCTTCTCCTACCTCACACACCGCTTTGGTCGTCACACCATCCCCAAGCCTGTGCACATCCTTCTCTCTAACATCTATTTGCTGCTGCCACCTGCCCTTAACCCTCTCATCTATGGGGCCCGCACCAAGCAGATTAGGGACCGGCTCCCAGAAATCTTCACATTCAAGAAAAGCCAGTTCTAATGGGCAGTGAAAACAAGGGAGCCTGAGGGTGGGAGAGGGGGGACATTCAGAGGAGTTTAGGGTCTGGAGGTGTGGATGATGTCATCTTTGTCCCATGATCTGTGTATGACTGTGACAACCACTCAACAGATATTTGCTGTGAAGTCTCTGTGTACCAGTGGCATCTGTAGACTGGTCTAGCCATGCATCCTGCTTGAGAGGAGACACAGGAGATGGGCAACCATGTTGCCATGCAGAGGAGATAAGAAAAGGTACCAGGGAATAATCATGGGATCACAATACACATGATTTAACTTAAAACCACCCTCCTCCTTCTCTCCCAACTCTGCTCCATCATTTTAACCTAAGTCTGCCCACTTTCCCACACCAAAGCTTCTTTACAGATCCTAGAGAAGGGGGTCTGGAAGAGTGACCTGGAGGGGGTCTGGAAAGAACGGCCTCTGGAAGCAAGTGCTTGGGCACCTGTCTGGGATTATAGCCCTCCCTCTATGCCTGAAGCCTGATTCTGTTTTCAGTCTATCCTTTGGGAAGGAGTTAAGCAGGCTTATTCCCCACTTTCTGATAATTGGGATAAGGTGCTCTGGATTCCCAAATTTTTCCAAGACCCTGATCCTGAAGACATACATTCTCAGTTCAGAGAGCCTTCTTGGTCTCTATATGTAAACCACTATTCCCTTTACCCTCACTGCCCTGAAAAAGTCTCAGATATTGATGACTAGAACTTCTCTCCCTGGGCCTGTAGCTTCAGGGGTCAGGGGTTCAACTGAAAGAAATTTTGATAGCCCAGAGAATCATTGTAACCTACCTGTTTGCCAGAGATCATTATCTTCTCTTACCAACATGCCCTTTTGTGCATCTTCAAATAAGAATATAGAATTCTCAAATAAAATTTTCATCAGCATCCCCATTTGTCTTGGCCAGCATTATGAGAAGCACACAATGTTGGTGCAATATGATGAAATAGGAATATTTCACACTGCTGTGGCTGCCAGAGAACAGAGATATTAAACAGGAAGTGTCATGGTGTTGCCTAACGTGGGATTCACTTTCTGCTAAAAAAAAAACCTCCACACTGCAAGGACCTTGCACAGAAAAATCTTTCACGCCAGCATTAAGTCTGGATGTGTGGTCAGTCATGTATTCAGCTGTGTCCAACTCTGCGACCCCAGGCACTCTAGCACACCAGCTCTTCTGTCCATGGGCTTTCCCAGACAAGAATACTGGAGTGGGTTACCATTTCCTCTTCCAGGGGATCTTCCCTACCCATCTCCTGCACTGCAGGAGGATTCTTTACTGCTGAGCCCCAGGGAAGCCCAGCATTAAGTCTAGAATGAGTATATTCTCATATAAAAGGTAGGGAGACACTGTTACATGGTCAGAGAAAGCTGTGGGCTGCACAGCCAGACCTAAGCTCTCCGGGAAAATGATCATAACAGTGGGTACTGGAGTTAATCACAAAGACCTGAACTGGAACAGTCAGACCACTCAGCACAGGCAGCTGGACTGAGCACCACGGGATGCCACACGGGAAGCTGTGGATCTGAAAAAAAGCAAGTGATGCCATCTCCAGGTCCTCATCAACAAGTAGCTACAGAGATAGCCCAGAAGCTGTGTGATTTTCAGAGTATTGTCACACTGAAGCCAAGTGGACAAGGCAAATCCAGATCTTCTCAGCCAAGTGTGGATTCAGTCATTCTCAAGGCTAACCTGTTTCATGAAGTTCTGAGGTAAAAAACCATCCAGGCAATGATTTTGCAGATAACTTTGATAAAATTCTAACCCTAATGGGTCATCGGTCTTTTAAGATGTACACATACTTCTCTCAGTGAAACCTCCTCCAAAAAATCTATATTGACAAAATAATTAGAGATGTGAACAAACATGTATGCAGTAAGATATTTATTACAACATTATTATAAAGAAATATAAAGAAATGTGTGACAGTCCTGTGTCACACACACACACACACACGCACACGCACACACACACACACACCCCTTCCCCTTCTGGTACATGAAAAGGGAAATCATATGCAGCCAATGTTCAAAAGCAATGAATCCTGTTCCCCGGCCACCACAGGAAGCCTCTCTTCTAAGGCACCTCACCCTGTGGCTGTGCACAACTCCCAAGGCAGCTGAGTCCAAAGCCATACATTGTCCATTCTAAGTCGAAAAGTCCACCCCCTTGGACATTTGTATTTTGTTTTGGATTGAGATTGCATACATACCTACCATGTGGTGTGTTTAGAAGGCTTTTCTGGCATGCTTACTCCTCCACAACAACCTGAGAACAATTATAAGCCCATAATCCCTTATCTATAATTCCAAAATAAAAAAATCTCTGAAGAAACAATAGTTTGTTCATAACTTTGACCCAAAATCTGGCCTGACCCGTCACGATCATATTTATAATATTTATTTATCTCACTTAGTGTGAATATTCATATATTTAGCTACAGAAACACTGATAGATTTGATTACAGTAGGGCACTGCCCTGAATCTCACTGGGGTATTCCTTTACGTATCATAAAGGCACTATATTCCCTTTCTAAAATCTGAATCATCCTGAATTCCAAAACATACACATCCCAAAAGATTTCAAATAAGGGATTAGGGACCTGTAGGATTATCCCTGTAGCCCAAGAGAAGTGAAGAGACCTGTTAGGACTCTTTGTCACTCTAAAGTCTTTGCTATCAACACCATTCTATACTACCCTAGAAGTTCTTGCAGAAAGCAGCATTGTTCTCTGGATAACAGCCCCCACCTGTTTGTTCCCCTCATGCTCTCCACTCTGGTCACTCCTTAAATACGCTGATGAGCTGTGCCCCTTTCCCAAAGGAAACCACAGAAGGTGCTACAGTGGTGGAAAAACCCATGAACAGGATATGGCCCAAACAGCCCAGTCCTTGGGCTCATCAACTCCACCCAGAACTCCGCTGTCATCTCTTTTCCTTCAACAATTTTCAGTCTCAGATTCTATGTGCCAAAAGGAAAGACAGATTTACTTAGGATAGGGCAATAAGGGATTAGGGAGTCTGGAGAATCATGGTAATCAGACAGCAAGAGAGAGAAGACAAAGGTGTAAGATTCTGGCCAAGGAGTTGAACTGTACCCAATTTCCCCTCTGAGCCCCTGCTATGAACAAAAATCCGAAAAGAGAGCCTCATCTGATTTCACCAAGAGCACATCATCCCTGCACCTGCTTCATCCACCTACTTCTCAATCTGGATCCCCCCGCAGGAGACAGATGTGCATTACTCCCTGCCTGTCTCCCAGCAGCTCTCACTGTCTCTGTCCCTCTGCATCTGTCTCCTTGCACTGATGGCCAGCCTTCACCCAAGCATCTTGTCCTTGTCTGCTCTCTACCTCTGTCCACCTCACTCAGAATTCCTTTCTAAGAGAAAAGAGGTGCCAACTATACTTTACGAGGTGACCTCTCCTCATCAACCATAATTAAAAATGTGTCAAAGGGGCATCAGAAGGAAGAGACTTGGTTTCACGTAACAAGAAACTTGGGATTTCTGGTTTGGTCTACTGCAGCTCTTCTCTCATCCTACCCATTTCCTTTTCACCACACCGCATTGTACTTCCACCTGCACACAGCTCTCCCAACACACTCAGGTGAGCAGAAGGAACATGTTGATCTCTCCCTTCTCCAAAAAGAACTACTGGTTAATGGTTAAAGCTGGAGTCAGGCAGGCATGGATTTGAATCCCAGATCCTCCAATAACTCACTGTATACCTTGCACTAAATTTATTTAACCTCTCTGAGCCTGTTAATTCACCCATAAAATGGAAATGACACTATCTACTTCAAGGATTACTAAAAGGATTCACTAAGATAATTCATTTGAAGTGTTTGGAATAGTCTCTAACACAATTTTAACAAATATTTGAATATTAATTCTTCTCCTGGACCATGACGCATGCTCACTGTCAAACCTTTGTGCAAAGACCTGATATCCTAGCTCTGTCTAAGAAGACCAACCCTCTCCTGTGGCCAGTCACTGCTCCTCTAGGAAACTTTCCCTGGCAACACTCTCTCCCACTATGGTAGGACCCTTCCCAGTGCCCCATACTCATATCACCTCAGCCAGCTCAGACAATGGCCAACTTTGTAGGGTAACCTTACATGCTGGGGAGGGATAGGGGAGGATCTGCCCCACATGCTAGGGGTCTTCGCAGGCACACAGGAGTGGAGTGGGAAAGTAGCTACTATAAAGACTTTCTAGAGTGGTTCTTCTCCAGGGAAAAAAACCACTCTTCTTCAGCAAAACACCAGGTTGAGATTTTTGGGCAGAGACACAAGTGAAAACCAAAGATTAGGGCCATAAAGAGTATCCACCAGATACAAAGCAGCCTATGAAAGGGAACAGAGGATGAAGAAAATTTTTCTTAAATTTACCTTGGAAATTCTGGCTCCCTGAAAACTCTCTCCAGTTACTAAGGCAACATTACCCCAATTCGATTCTTATCCTCCACACTGTCACTGCTCAGCTTGGCACCCTCCTACACATATACAGTCCTCAGAGTTGTGGTTACAGTGAGGTTATGAAAGTGATTGCCCTCTCCCCACCCAAGGCCCCAACACCCAGCAGGACCTCTATGACCTCATGCTGCAGTAGGTCAGAGTCTGGCACCTTGGGCCTCACCTCCCTGGGCAGCTTGGGGTTCCTGCAGCAGCCACTGCCCTGCCTAACCCCTCCCACACCCCATCATGTTGGTTGGTACCCCCCACCTGCTGACACTGGATGAAGCTGATGCCACCTGGACTCTCATCAAAGATAAGGTAGGAAAAGAGGGCAAAAGAGGAAACAACACAGTGTAAACTATATAGGTCTCAGCAGCTTATAAGTAGGAAGAGATTGGATGGGTGAAGACAATAATAGCTAATATTTACTCAGCGCTGTCTTCTAAGTGAGGCACTGCACTAAGTGCTGCACTAATATCCAGTTTGATTACAACTGCAAAAACAGTAAGTAAGCTTCCTTGAAAGACAAGGGATGGGGAGCTATGAGAGTAGGAAGAAGTGCTATGTCAGGGATAGACTTAGAAGGTCAGGAAGGCTTCCTGGAGTGAGTAACATTCTAGCTCTACAAGTAGAAGTTATTCACATGGAGAGAAGAGGAATACCTGGCACATAAAGAGTGCGTAAGAAACACCTAAATGGGGGGTGGGGGTGGCGGGAGTGAGTGAACAGTGTACTAACGAAAGGTAGAATATGTGCAAAAGCCAAGAAAGGGAAAAGAAAAATGTGTATTAGTGAACTGCAAATAGTCCTCTAGAACAGAGTTCAACGAAGTAGTGATGAAAATGAGGAAGAAGAGGTACAGGGGCTAATGGTGAAAGGCCTTTTACATTTTCTAAAGAACCTGAACCTTACCTTTGACCTCTTCACAGATACTCCCTCCAGTTTAACTTTCACAGAATGAGAAACTTGGGTTTTGAACTAAAATATACAGATTTTCAGGAGCAGGCAGATTTCAGCTCTATCTGAGTTGCCAGTGTCCAAAAAACCACACCAAATTTAGATCGCTACTAATTTCTGAGATTAGAGAATTCAGGGATCAATTCTGGTCACGTTCTCTGAATTAAACTGAATCTGAAGCATTTGCAGAAGGCAACCCACCAAGTTTAAAACAATCATCTTGAAGTGCCCAGCAAACTCAAAGCAGCCTTAATGGCACGTAACTCCCATTTGAAATGGAGTACTTGCTCACCACAGACGTCAGCTTCCCAGGCAGAAAGAGAAGAGCCAAGGTCCTCCCAAGAATGAGAGCAACTAACCTCAGCAATGGGAAAGTCTGGTCCTGATCAATCGGGGTGAAGTAAATGAGGTCTTTAACTATCAGAAAGCTACACCAGCTCTGAGAATCAGAAAAACTCCCTGTCCTATTTAAATGGAAAATTGTCAGGAAAGTCAGGGTAGAGACATGCAGGATAAATCACTGGTGATACGTGACAAATTCAAGGAGTAGGACACATTTGAGTGACCTGGTTTCCTCTCTCCAGAACTGCTGAGTTAGTGGGCACTTGTAGAACATCTCACTCAACAGGATGTGGCTCAAGGGCTCCCTATTCAGAATTCAAACCACCAAGGTACCTCCAGGAAGATAATCTTCCACCATCACTTTCATGGGCTGCCCCTGGGAGAGGCTAAATTTGCAGGCCTCCAAGTCCTCAGAACTTCCGCCCAGAAGTGCAGTAGAAGCAGGTAGTGGTCTCAAATGGTGACTCTGTCAAGAACACACTCACCCTAGCACAGAGCTGAGCACTTTATTATTCCTACTTTAGGATAACATTGGGGCCCTCAGACTAAGAATAAGGGCCTAATAAATTTCCATGGCAAAAACCAAGCACAAAAAGGCCAAGACAAGAAGGACCAAACCAAGAGGAACTGTGATCCATAAAGGCCTATTGGAACTAGTATCACAAACATGAGGCCTCAAATCCACACAAGAACTATCCTTCAGTTCAGGCAGAAGATGTATACTAAGGGGTTATAGACCTAGTAAAATAAGCATGGACTTCCAAACCTATTTGTGTATCCACTCTTGGTTAATAACAGCACCCATCTAACCAATCACCTAAGAATAATCGTTGAGTAAGCCTTTTCCCTCACCCCTTAAGTGACCAAGTCCTACTAATTCTATAACCTAAGTATCTTCCCCCAGGGTTTTACTTCAGGGCCTTACCATGTCTTGCCTGGAATTTTACAATGCTCTTAACTGACTTTTTTATATTTTATGCCTTAGACAAAATTAACTTTCTAAAATGCCTACCTGAATCGTGCCCCTCCTAACCAGAGCCCTTCAAGTGGCTTCCCACTGTCCTCAGGATGAAATTCCCATCAGTTAGCACACACGTAAGGCCTTGAATAATTAAGCTCCTGTATCCTTGCCCCTCTCCATACCCTACACTTAATATGAAACTATATGCTCCTGACTATGCCCCTCTTAGTTTGTAAGTTCAAGTTTTTTCACTGGCTGTTCCCTCTGCCTGGACTGACCATTCTCTTAGCTTACTAATTCCCTCAAAGCTAAAGTATTACCACCTAGAAACTATCTTTGATCCTCTTCAATCAAAGACAAAGGCTGTTAAATCATCTGCTCTGCAGTTTGCTCTCCGAGCTGTTTTAGGACAAGGACAAAGTCTCTTGTATCTAGCAGAGTCTGGCACACAGTAGACATTCAGGTTTTGCTATAGGGAAGAACTGGGAGACAAGCAAGAGGCACCACACTTTGAGCATGCTGTGGAGTGTAAAGAACAGTGACAGTGGGAGGGCCCACCCAGGGCAGGCTACCAGGTTAACTCCTAACCTGGTCCCTAACTCAGTCCCTGACTGCCCGCAGGTTATCGAGGAGCGCTTTGGGCCCAATGTAGTGGCAGTACCTTTTCTGTCTGACGCAGCCTGCTATGACCTACTGGGTGTTCTAGTGAAACAGTCCCGCCCAGCCCACAGCCGCCTGGCTCTGCCAGGTCGGCAGGGCCGGCGGGCACTACAACCAGTGGGGCTGCTACCAAACCTCCTGGAACAGGCAGGCTCTGAGGGTGCCTTCGCCCACTGCACTCGAGAATACTCACCCAACAGCCGAGCAGAGATAGCCTATGAAGAAATGCGACTGCTGGATGGGCAGCCCTGCCGGATCCGCTTACACATGGGGGGTCTACGCAAGAAGATGGCCTTCCTGCTGCTGCCACCAGGGCAGGTGAGCCTACAGCAGTCTCTTCCCTGGCTCCGAAGCACCCACAGCATCTACATCATCTACCAGGTCTTCTCCTGTTCCTGGCTACAGCTGGGGCTGCTGCCGACAGCCCATGAGCCCCAGCTGCTCCGGTTACAACGGTCACTGCCTATTGCCTTCTCCTGCCTCAAGTTTTCACTGCAACCCAAGGGAGTGCTGGGACCACAGAAGTCCCTGATCAAAGACCCATTGCCCCAAGGGGCCAGCTGGGCCAGACCCAACCTTAACATCATGCCACCTCTGGCCCCTACATCAGCCTCTGATGATATCCCCGAAGCTGCTGATGTGCCCCCACCTGTCCCAGCCCCACCTACGCCACCTCCCCAGGAAGGGCCAGAGGGCAGACCAACCAGATTCTCCTACAAGGGCCGAAACCCCTTCCGAAGGGGGCCCCAGATGCTGTCAGGTACTGCTAGAGGAAATGAAGATGAGGGGGCTGGGATACGGTGGAGGGAAAGCACGCCTTCTCTCCTCTAATTTCCTGCCGAGACTCCTGGCCCTGGATGTATTCTTGTCCCTGCCCAGACCTAGGGCCTAGACTCTGGGGATCTAGTCTCCAGATCATGATATCATTCCCATTCTCTCCCTCTAATACTGACGACAGAGATACACTAAATAGATATGTTAAATGTGGCTTTCAGAGCCCATTACAACCAGGTTCACACACTTCCTCCCACCTCTTCTAGAGATTCTACAGAGCCCTCGGCTTTGGCATCCACATCTATCTGCTCCCCCTGGAACCCTCCAGGCTCTTCTCATGCTTCTGTAGCCCCTTCTGCCTTAATTTTGTTCCCCTTGATGTTTTCATCCCTGGCCTAATCCCCCTATCCCCAACTCTCCTCTAATTTGGCCTCCACCAACTTCCCATTTTACTGCCCTATCACATTGCATTTCAATAACTTGTTCTCATGTCTTCTCCTCAAACATTGACCTGTGAGTTTAAGGGCTTGCACTCTGTCTTATTTACCTCTATATCCCTGGACCCCTCCACAGTGAACATAGTACCAGGAGAGTGGAAGCCAGATTACCTCCTGGTACTAGACCATGAGGAAATCATGCTAAGAAACTTCAATTGGGCCTTCACAGCTATATAGTAACCCTCCTGGTTCTCTCTTCCCAACCTACATACTTTCCCCCGAAAGCCCTCATCTCACCTCTGCTTTCTTGCTCAGCATATTATTCTGCCTCCTACTTTGATTAGCACATAAAAGATGACTTCAATTCCCTAAAACTTCCTCTACATCTCAAAACTCCACTGGTACATATCATTTCCTCCTTTGATCTCTCATTTGCCTCAAAGGGGGAAAAAAATTTCCCTGGTGCTCTGGATCCTACTTACTTCCACCACCTTTGGGACCTTGCTCCCTCAGTTATAACAATCCTCTAGTTCCCGTCTAGATTATCAGCTTTTTGAAAGTAAAGATCTCATCTTGTGCCTCCATGAGTCCCCTGTACCAAAGACAACACCACATGGCAAGCACTCAGATGTACTGTGTGCTAAGTCACTTCAGTCATGTCCAACTCTTTGCAATGCTATGGACTGCAGCCCACCAGGCTCCTCTGTCTAAGGGATTCTCCAGGCAGGAATACTGGAGTGGCTTGCCATACCTTCTTCAGGGGATCTTCCCGACCCAGGGATCGAACGTGCATGTCTTATGCCCCCTGCGTTGTCGGGCAGGTTCTTTACCAATAGCACCACCTGGGAAGCTCAAGCACTCAGATACTTGCTGATAAAAGATCTAAATTTAAAACATCATATATAACTCTTCCTTCTTCCTTATACCCCACAACTATTCACCAAACTCTGCCAATACTTCTTTACCACTTCCACCTTATCAAATTCTTCCTACTTCTACTGTTCTAATTCAAGCCTCACAGGTCACATCTGCATTATGGCAGATGCTTCCTGATTGCTCTTCTGATTCCATCTTCCCCGAACTCCAGTGCACCTAGCACATGCACTTACATACTTATCTCTCCACTCCCACATACAGAACCTCCAATTGGTATCTCGCTGCCTAAAAGTTTACAACTTCCACCCATCCCAACTTCTACTCTGAGAACCTTCCACTGTGACGAAATCTTCCCAGCCTTACTACCAACTGTTCCACCACCTTCCAAATTCCCTGCTCCAGCTAAACAGTTCATGCTATCTTCTGAACAAATAATAAAGTCATCCCACTCCTTTGCCACCCAAGTCCTACCCATCTCTTAAGACCCATGTCAAACGTCATATCCTTTACCAAGCTTTAACAATATCGCAACCTAAAAAAAAAACAATCTCAACCTAGAAACTATTCTGTCCCCTTGCCTGTCCCCAGCTTCTACAGTAGTTTTTGCTAGTACGATTGACTTGGCTCTCAGTGGACACAACTATTTTTCCTCTGACCAGAAACTTGAAGACAAAAATCAAGACTCCACTCTCTGCAACTCCCCAGTTCCCACCACAAGGCTTCAATTTTAATAATAATTCAATTAGCCTGAGCTAGTTAGTTGCCTAGGAATGATGGGGAGGCAGTGGCAGGGTAGACCTCACCTAGGGAATCAGATCGGCGGGGGGCAGGTCCTGCTGCAGGGCTCTCAGTCCAGTCCAACTTGCCACGGGCAATGAGGTACTTCTTGGCTTTGGATAGCAGTACTGGGAAGTCCTCCTGGGAGGCTGCAAAGCTTTCAATCTTATTCTTCACAGAGCCCAGCACCTACGAAGCACAACTTCATGACATTTCTGGGTGGCTGCAGACTGACAGTCCTTTCTAGCCCCACCGGGCCTGTTCCCAGCACCCCCAGGGCCACTCCAGCCGTGGGCCTGGCCCACCGTGGAGCCTGGACGCACCCATGCACGCATGCATCGCACACCTGCAGCAGGGACTTGACACTGGGCTGGAAGACCATGTTGGTGTTGAGCAGGAAAGAGCGGAGCAGGGGCTGAGGGTGACAGGCCAGCTGGGCCACCAGCCCCGTCAGCAGGAAGTTGACATAGACGGAGTTCTGCAGCATATTCTCGAGTTTGGCAAAGAGCACAGCCATGAAGGGGCCTGGGGAGGTGGGCACAAGGATACAAGGCCTGAACACAGTGCACATCACACACATTCCTCCCCAAAATGAGATCCCCCACTAGGTGAAAATTATTTGTATTTCAGTCTCTGGGAATGTTTAAATATCCTGTGAATACCTATTCTGGACAAGATAAAATGGCAGACACCACATGGACCCACAAGAGGGCCAGATGCCAGCTTTATACACATTCTAGCTGAAGAGCCAGACCACAGCTCTGGAATTAGACAGACTTGATTAAATTTGAGCTCTACCATTTACTAGTAAAATGACTAGATGAATCAAAACTCTCCAAGCACAGTTTCCTACTTGTTAAAATAAGAAAAACGCCCACATCACAAGGTTATTAAAAGGATCAAAGAGAGACTGATACACAGCATTTGGGTCAAGGTCTAGCAAATTTTAAGCATTCAACAATAACTATAAGCTAAATGATATTTCTCAGTTTTTTAAAAAGCTTCACCCAAGAGAACAACTGAAGACGGAACAAGTGAGTAAGTGATTAGAACCAAAAGAAGAAATCAAGTTACACACAAGACAGAGAAAACACTAGACCTCACCAACACTAGTGCAGTAGAACCATCACAGTCTGTCTGGTCAGGGATTTGCAGCGAAAGACTCACAATATACCACCATCACAGTAAGTGATTTACATGCATCAAAGACATAGATGGAACACTAACTCAAGGAATGTCTAGTACAAATCACTACACAGCTTCCCAGAAGTGTATCCCCAACAACCCCCAGGATGGTATGTAGAGGAGGGACAAGAGCCAGGTGCGGGCTGGGCTGGGTAAAGCAGGCTCAAACAAAAACAAAATGGAGTTAGCCCAGGCACTCAGGCCAGGTCTAGCCCCAGGGTCTTTGGAAGAAACCAAAAGAACTTAGCTGGGGGGGTCAAGGCCAGCGTTGTCATTTTCCCTGATAGCGGTATTTCACTTATCTAATTTACCCAGACAGAGGTATTTCACTCTATCTGCTGCAATTCTTACCACTAACCATAAACCCTTAGAAAGGCTTACTGAGCAGTCAGAGCAAGGTACAAGGATAGGGAACAGGCGAAACTTGAAACTGAGCACTTCTCTAAAGAGGCTGGGAGAAAGGAGGCCAGGGATGAAGAAGGAAAGTACATCAGAGAGCTGACTGTGGGCCACAGAAGAGCTGACAGGAGACCCAACAGCAGACAGATACACTGGTGGGAACAGCATGGAATAGCATGATTTGCAGGTGCCTCACAAACAGGACAGCACATGTCTTCCACATGGCTCAGATGTATTATTGTGATTTACCAGGAAACACCAAACACAGAATATCCTGATCACACATCCCAGGAAACAGCCAGACTAAGAGTTGGAACATGCACATAGGACAGACATATAAGGCTTAGACAAAAGTCAATACTCAAACCAGCACAAGCATGGAAGATGTACAGACAGACACAGAGACACAAGTATGACATGATATGTATCTGGAGGGGACCCAAGCAAAATGGATGAGGAGCTAGGCAAGTACACAGGAATGACATGGCCAAGAAGTCTCAGAAACTAGCACAAACAGGTCGAGAACATGCAAAGAGTACACAAAGGAGAAGACCTAGGCTAAGTAGCTTACCAGTGAAGGGCTGGCTTGGCAGCTGGTTGAGAGTCCGCAAAGGGCTGCTGAGGAAGGGGCCAGGGGGCTCAGGGGGACAGGTGAAGCTCTCGTAGGCCTCCTCCTCCTCAAGAGGTAGTGAAGGCTCTAGAGGGGGCTCAGAGCCAGCACCCCCATTGCTCAATGCCACCTCCAGCTCCCGAAGCTCCTGCCCAAAGCCCTCTAGTCCTGCCATGCCCTCAGAGGTGTCCTCTAGTGGTTCCCCAGCTCCCTCCTTTGGCACCCGACGAACCTTCTTGGCCCCCTCAGGCCATGGTCCTGGCAGCCCATTGAGCTGGGGAGGTGGCAGGTGGCCAAGGCTTTCCCGTGCACCCCCAGCCAGCCCCCCACTCCCCAGCTCTTCCTCCTCCCCTTCCCCCGCATTGTCCCTGCCCTCCTCGGGCAGTAGGCTGCGTTTCTTAGTCCGGGAGCCAACAGGACTGGGCTCAGGAGGGGGCCGCTCGCCATCATAGGGGGCAGACCAGGTACGGCAGGCTTGGACACAGCGGTCCACACCACGGCGCGCCTCACGCAGATACTCCAGGTAATTGTCTTCCAGCTCACCAGGCTCCTCCACAGGGCTGGGCCGGCGGCCAGGGCTGGAGGCTGGGGACGAAGCAAGCCCTGGTGAGCGAGGGGCTGGGGCTGGGGACTCGGAGCCACCCAGGCTCTGCTGTCGCAGGAAGAGGGCTAGACGAGATGGTGTAGAGGGCCGGGGTACCGTCACCACAGAAGAGGAGTCAACACTTGGGCTTCCAGGGCCTGCCAAAGGGAAAAAACATAAGAGGGATCAAAGAGACAGAGGTGCAGGAGGAGGGATGAGACACCATGGGTAACTACAAAAGAAGGCAACAAAGCAGCAGAAATGTGATTGATTTGGACAGCTGACTCTCCACCACTCAAATTAAGCTATTCCTCATTCAACAGCCCCCCTCACCACCACCACTACGAAAACAACAGAAACAGAAGAGCATGACCAGAGTGAAGAAAAGGAACAGCTTTGCTCAGAAGCTAAATTTCTCTGGTGGAGTTAATGATCCACCCTGCAACACCTCTCACCAGCTTCCCTAAACATGGAATGCCACTCACGACCACCTCCCTCCTTCCACCCTGGCCCCGCCTTCTTGCTAGCTTCCCCAGGACCCAGGCCATACCCGTTGTGTCCTCCCTTCTCCCTGCCTCTCTGCTAGGCCCACCTCGTGCCCACGAGGCATGCTCTGGACGAGGTGGGCTGGAGGCACGGTGCCGACAACAGCGTGGGATTAGGGAGAGAAATTTGTCTGCGGCTCGTCCATATAGGTCCACATCACGCACAGCCGGCTTCTGGCTCAGCATCACATGGTTACACGGGACAAGATACCTGGGAAAGACAGCAGAAAAGACGGATAGATCAGGAAGGAAGGACAGGGTTTGGGAGAACATCAGTGGAACTACATGGCCAAGCCAGGTTTCAAGAGGACATGCACAAGCAACCCCAACGCAACCCATCACCCCAGCAGTGCACAAGGCACTGACAGCCCTGAAGGTTCGGCATCAGCCATCCCTCAGCCCTGCCCCGACAGGTACCTGAGAACCAGCTGCAGCAGGACATCCTCACAGCTGAGGTTCAGAAGGGTCCTGAAGAGACTCAAAGACACCATGCAGAGCTGGGGGGGGGGGGGGGGGTGGCGCAGGGAAGATGAGTCACTGTAAGAGCTCTCAGCCCTCCAAGATGTTTAACAAATGGGAACTGCCCCCCACAACCTGAGGCCCAACCAACCACTCCTAAAACAACAACGGCACAGGGCCTGGCATATAACAATCATTCAAATATTAAATAAATGATTACACTATCTTTATGGTCAAGACTTCATTATTTACAGATAGGAACAAATCGTGTGCCAGATTTAATGCATTTCTATAGACCACATACATGTCATCAAACTCTGGCTATATATAGCTGGCAACAGAGATTCTAGCAACACTTAAATGGAAGGAATACCCATGAAGAGACCCCAGGAAATACTAGGACTGAGTGAATGTCTAACAGGAGACAACACAACATGATAACTAAGTGAATGCCAGTCAGCAGACTGTAGCAGAATAGTAACTGAATGCCTACCAGCAAGAAACCAGAGGGAACCTGGAAGAATCCCAGCTGGGAAGTGGGTGGGGCTGTGAACACAGAGTGTGAGTCACCTCTCCAACACCAGTGTCTCTCAGAGAAGGTAGGATAAAGCAAAGTTCAAGGGCAGCTGACAGGAAAAGGAAAAAATAGGTGGGTCCAGAAAAAGGAAAAGCTTTTGTTTTAGAAAAGTAATAAGGGTGGTTCACCTCCAGCTAGGCAAAGACTGCAGACACACGTACGTTCTCCCTCACTCCTCTGAATCCCCATGCGCTGTCTCTACACTTCCCTTATGACAAGTATACCTTAAGCTCCTCGAAGACAAATACTGGGTCTTGGTCTAGGGCACTACCTCCACAGTCTAGGTGTTCGTCATTTACCAAATGACTGAGGGGAAATTAAAAGCCAGTCATGGCGGGAAAGAGAGATAAGATAGCAGATCACATTTTAGTCAGCATGGATATTTACCCTAAATGACCATCTTAACTAGCAATGAAAACACTCAGACTCATTGAAAGATTGTGTGGTAGGTAGAAAAATGGCCCCTCAAAGATGTACAGATCCTAATGTCCAGATCTTGTACCTTTTTACCTTACATGGCAGAAGGGACTTTGCAGGCATAATTAAGGTTATTAAGGAATTTAAGTTGAGTAGAGTAGCCTGGGTTATCCAGAGGGGCCCAAATAAATCACACGAGTCTTTAAAAGCAAAGAATATTTTCTAGTTGGGTCAAAAAGAAAGAGACTTGAAGCATGAGAGGGACTTCATCCACCACTGATGGTTTTGAAGGTGGAAAGAGTCACAAGTCAAGGATTTAGCTGGTCTCTAGAAGCTGGGAATGGTTCCCAGTTGACACTAGCAAGAAAATAATCATCTCAGTCCTTTAACTACAATTAAGGAAATCTGACCAAGGACTAAAATGGGCAAGGAAATGGATTTTCTCCTGGGGCCTCCAGAAAAGATGCAGCCCCAGTGACATTTTCATTTTAGTAGGGTAAAGTCAGTACCAGATACATGACCTACAGAATGATAAGGTAATAAATTTGTGTTGTTTTAAGCCACTATGTTAGTGATAATTTGTTATGATAGCAATAGAAAACTAATACAGATACTCAGGTACTCAGACTAGCTAGCCAGCATTATCCACCTTAAGCCATGAAAGTCAGGCTATAGTGGTTACAAAGTCAGACCAATAGAAACAAGCTTAAAAGGGCCAAACAGAGGAAAGGGAAAGCACCTGCATGCTTAACATGGGAATCCTGAAATCAGAACAGATTTGGTTCCTCCAAGAACAGAGAGCCAAAAATAAATACTCAAAGACCATGAAAGGCTCCTGAAACCAGAGGACCAAATGCAATACTAACAGAAATATGTGCTAAAGACTAAAGACACTGAGGGAGAATCAAAGACGTTAGGATAAGATTAAGACAAAAACAAGATGGACAGAGCCCAGCACAGGAAAATAAATAAATAAATAAACCCTAGGAAGGAAATCAACATTCTCAAAGCATGAACAGAACATTCTAAGAGGTCAAATAGATTTAAGACAATGGTCGAACTTCAGCATAATTAGAAATAAAACTTTTTCAATATCTTTGTAAAATTAAAGCTTTGGCAACTATTTCCTACTGGTTTATGCCAATAATTCTTAAGCTAAGGCATGTATCATACTTATATTTTGGAGTATTATAAAAGTTCACATGCCTTGAAGGGCCTACTTCCAAAGACTCTAACTCAAGAGACCTAAGGCAGAACTTAGAATCTGTTGTTGTAGTTACTGTCATTTTCAAATTTTAGGGTGTATACTTGGTTCAGAAACACTGGTCAAATCAGAGTCAGTCTAAAAATCTCACACATACCCTAACTGAGCTATTCAGGAGAATGTCAAGTATACAAAACATAGCTATCCAGAAATTTCACCTACCTCAAACCCTACTACCAGATATCTCAGTTAACTGGAACAACTTTCCAGAACCCTTAGTGATCCAAGAACTTCTATTTCAAACACAAAGACCCAGAGAACTTCAATTATTTGTGATAAAAGAAGGAAACAAAAATGGTGATGAAGCCAAAATAAATGCCATAAGTGCATGGCTAAACAAATGCTTTATTCCCCCCAGAAAGACTGTTAGGTCTTTATTACTTAGAAACAATTTACTCCTATTTTATATATATTTCTATTGGTTAAAATCTAAACTTCTTACCATGGTCTACAAAGCCATGCACGATCTGAATCTTACCCACCTCTCCCTCCTTTCTCCCCCATGCTCACTACACCTCCAGTCACACTGGTCTTTTATCTCCTCAAATACATTTCATTTCCTCTTCCCCTCTTGTGTCCTTTGCAAGCACTGCTCCCTCTGCCTAGACTGTTCTTCCACTTGCTCTTTAGTAGGCTAGCTCCCTCATGACCTTTAGGTCTCAGTTCAATGTCATCTCCTCTGAGAGGTTTTTTGATCACCCTACTGGCTTAGATGGTAAAGAATTCACCTGCCAATGCATTTTCAAATTTTAATCCTGGGTTGGATCCCTGGGTCGGGAAGATCCCCTGGAAAAGGGAATGGCAACTCACTCCAGTATTCTTGCCTAGAGAATTTCAGGGAGAGAGGGCCTGGCAGGCCATGGGGTTGCAAAGACTTGGATACAACTGAGTGACTATCACTTTCACTCTATTTTCTAAGCAGCCTGTTTTTTAACACAGTGACCTCAACTTTCAATTATTTTAGTTTGTGTTTGCTTATCTACCTCCTCTATGAAGGAAGCTCCATGAAGTCAGCAACCACTGCTTACCATTATATCCTCAGTACCAGAGAACAATATAGTGAACATAGTGAACATTCAATCAAAACATTCAGGAGGAAGGAATGTAACTAGGTAGGTGGGCAGATGGGTGCCCCAAGTTACAGCAGTTCAAATACAGCAAGTCCAAAAGGAAGAACAGGTAAACACACTAGTTATAAAGCAGGCTCAAAGCCTGAAGAGGTGATCTCGAGTCACCCACAACAAGCCACAGAGCACTACACAGCTAAAGAGACTCTCAGGTCAATGCCATATTACAAATGCTGCACAATGGCAAATAGCCATGAGTGGCCAAAGTCATTCAGAAAACGTAACTGTCCTGTGTAGATCCAGATATTACAAAAGCAGGGAAGCACACTGAAAATGTCCCTGAAATAGTTAAAAGTTTAATACTAGAAAGAAAATGCCACCTAACTTGGAAGTGATTACTAGAGACAAAGGCCGAAGAAGAGCAGGAACACCCTCCCAGAACAAAGGTTGGAGAGAGGAGACGGCTCACCCAGGTAAGCCAGGACAGAGGTAGGGGCCATACCCGGGAGTTGCTGCCAATACGGGCAACAAGGGTGTCAAGGATGGTGTGGGTGTCATGCCGGTGTAACAGCAGGAATCGCAGGAAGGTACGGAGCAAGGCGGGCTCTGAAATACTCCGTAGGAAAAGTTCCAGATAGGCGGTACTGGCGATCATCTCCTCCACAGAGGTCTGAACGAAGGGAAGGGAAAGTTTGGAAATTTAGGGCTTCCCCACACATACACAAAGCCATTTTCCCTAAGTTCTAAGGAGGTACCAGGAACAGACAGGGAAAAAGGGAGGAGTACCCTGCCCACTGCACCCACACTGGTCCTGGCACTGAGCTAACCACTCCTCAGCCTAATCCCATAATCTGTCTTGCCACCCATGACTCACCTTGTGCAGGGCAGGGCCCATGACTGGCACCAGGAACCCATTATGGATATAATCAACCAGCTGCTTTTGCACCAGAGGATGAGCCACCTGTGTGGGTACAAAACAGAGGATGGAGCATTTTGAAGGGGGCTACTGTCAGGAAGGGAGCAAAATGTTTGAATACATATATGCACCCTCCCCTCAAGTTGAAAGAAAATCAGAACTTCAGGGAATGTACCTTCTCCCACCCCATTACCCCAGAATGACCAAGGGCCAGAGCTCCTGGGAACCCCAGTCCCACCTGAATGACTGCATTGCAGAACTCTAGGGAACTCATGAAGAGCGCAAGGGCTGGCACTCCAAGCCAGTCCTCCCGTCGCAGGCAGTGCCAATCATCCCCTGGAACTTCAATCTTTCGGGGCAGTGACGAGTACAGGGCACTCAGCCCTGTGGCCAGCACCTGGGGGCCATCCCCAAGGACAGGTTACCAAAGGCACAGACAATATAAAAAATGGCAACAGGGAACTATTAACCCCGAGTTTTTATGGGAGTAGCGATAAAAGCTATTACCAGAGCAGATATTTGGTTACCCAAGGTGCCAAGACATCATCTGGGAACACTGGCTCATGAAAAGCCTTCATTCCTGCCTTATTCACATAAGCCCAAGTTTCATCCCCACCCCAATCCCAGGTGTTGCATTCAAACCCAGGGGGCTACTTGCTAAAGGAGAGGTGCATAGCCCCTCCACACCTCCTAAACAGGAAGGTGCCTACACCATACCCTACACCCATCCCAGGAGGTGCTGACCGGGCAGAAGTAAGAGTGATCTGCGATGTAGCGGCCCACAGTGGGACTTCCAGCTGATAGAGCCATGAGCAGGAGTAGGGCGTCGCGGGCCTGCTGGCCCAGGGTGCCCTCTCGATGAACAAAAGGGACAAGGCGAGAAAAGAGGAGAAGACGGGGAGCAGCTCCAGGTTCAGGAGGTGGCTGCAGGAAGAACTCGAGCAATGAAGGCTCCCGGGCCAGACACACGCACAGCTGGCTGAGAAGTAGCACCAGGCCTTCATCCAGTGCTGGGCTACTGGGCACAGGGCGGCCACAGGCATCCAGCAAGATCAGTAGAGCCTCACGAACTGGACCATGCCGCAACAGGGGCTGGCGAGCTTCGCTCACTAGCATCTCAAACAGTTTCAGTTGCTCAGCCCGCCGTTCCTCAACCCCATCCCCAAGCTCATCCCACTGAAGCTGCCATGTCAACACACGGGTTAGAAGATCCTCACGCAGAGCAAACTCAAGAAGGGGCCCAGGAGCTGCGGGGACCGAGGGCACTGCGCGATCCTCTGCCAGGAGTGTCAGCATCTGGTAAGTATGGTTGCGCACAGCACTGAGATCATCAGCACCCCCAGGAGCTGCCCGAGGGCCTTGCCGCTCCAGGATTCGAACAACCTGGGGAATAAGGACAGATAAGAGAAGGAAACTAAGATAAGGTGACTACACGACAAGGTGAGAGAACACAGAAATTTAGAGGGACTCAAGCAGCTAGTAGACTGGGCCCTTTGGCATACAGTCTCCTACCTGGGACCAGTGATTCTTGAAGACCATGAGGCAGGTCTCGGGGTCAGCCATGACAGGGGTCTGCAGACTGGCCCCTTGTGGTACACGGTGCCCAGGGCCCCGGGAGGCCAGTCTGCTCAGCCAGTTCATCCTCTCCATGAGGCAGGCTGGACAGGGCCAGCAGCCAGAGAGTCACACTCTGAGAACTTCCCAGCTGGAGGTTTTCTCCACTTGTGTCTCTAGTCTGCTTCATCCGGTCTGTAGGAGCCAACAGCTGTCCATGGAGCCAGAAGATGCACCAGGCTGGAATAGTGAGCCCAGAAGTCACTGCCCAATCCAGACCTACAAATCTAATTCAAAGAGAAAGAATAGAAGAGGTTAACAGAAGTTTGCCTCTTTCTACCACCCACCAGGAAGAACACAGAACCACCACTCCACTGAAAACCACACACACAATCAGCACCTTAAATTCAACACGTGTAAAACAGAACTCATTCCAACACCAAGCCTGTGTTACTTCCCCAGCCTTCTCCACCTTAATAAACGATAGCAATATTCACCTACTTGCTCAGGTCAAACACCTGGGCATCATCCTTCTTTCTTCTTGTTATTACTTCCAATATCCCATTCATCAGCCTATAATCTATACCCTCCAAACATGTCTCACCATTGCAATAGCTTCCAATCTGGTCTTCATGCCTCCAATCTTACCCCTCTGAGAATCTATCCCCCACACGGCAATCAGAGTTTTAAAACATAAATTATGCTACATCTCTCCTCTGCTGAAAACCCTCAAATGATTCCCTATCACACCGGAAATAATCCAAGTCCTTTACCTTGGCCACTAGGGTACTATCAGATTTAATCTGTATAACTTCCTACATGCCCCTTCTCACTCATACTTTACTCATAGGAGCCTTTCTTGAATACTAGCTCTTCCCTCTGTCTGGAGTGCACTTTTCCTGATCTTCACATTGTTCACATCACTCAGTTCTTTCCGAATGCCATTTCCTCAAAGAGGATTTACTTAACAATTCTATCGAAATTGCATTTTCCCACCTTCACTCTCTAGCTTTCTAATCCTACCTTCTTCTGCACAATTTTTTTATTTTCTGAAAATATTTATTATTTGCCTATTCATTTATCTATCTTCCCCACTACAATGTAAGCTCACTGAGGACAAGGTTTCTCTGTTGCATCCCCAGTATCTAGAGATTAATAAGTTATTTGCTAAATGTATAGACGCTCAAGTGAATGAGTGAAGGAATGAACTAACAAACAACAATCAGGAAATCCAGTCTCGATCTGACTCTCGCCCTCTGGGACTTCTGAGGAAGAAACTTTTTTCTATTACAGGTCCCTCCTTGGAAGCCCACCCAATAGGAAATACACAAACAGATCTTTAACTTGCTGAATAATCTTAACAGGTAAAAATTCAGAACCAATCAAAAAAGCAAAAGAATTTTCATTATAGAAAAAAATACAAGGATACACTCCCATAAACACACATATACCCATTCCTGTCATATGCATCCAACATTCACTCCTGAGGACATGACACAACACCCTTATTAGAGAAAGAGTTTTTGTTGTTGTTCAGTCACTAAGTTGTGGCTAACTCTTTGTGACCCCATGGACTGCAGCATGCCACGCTTCCCTGTTCTTCACTATTTCCCGAAGTTTGCTCAAACTCAAGTCCACTGAGTTGGTGATGCTATCCAACCATTTCATCCTCTGCCACCACATCCATACAAGACTACTGGAAAAGCCATAGCTTTGACAAGACAGACCTTTGTTGGCAAAGTAATGTCTCTGTTTCTTAATATGCTGTCTAGGTTGGTCAGTTTTTCTTCCAAGGAGCAAGCATCTTTTAATTTCGTGACTACAGTCACTGTCTGCAGTGATTTTGGAGTCCAAGAATATAAAATCTCCCATTGCTTCCACTTTCTCACCATCTATTTGCCATGAAGTGATGGGATTAGATGCCTTAATCTTACTTTTTTGAATGTTGAGTTTTAAGCCAGCTTTTTCACTCTCCTCTTTCACCCTCATCAAAAGGCTCTTTAGTTCCTCCTCACTTTCTGCCATTAGAGTGGAATCATCTGCATACTTGAGGTTGTCAATATTCCTCCCAGCAATCTTGATTCCAGCTTGTGATTCATCCAGCCCAGCATTTTGTATGATATACTCTGCATATATAAGTTAAATAAGCAGAGTGACAATATACAGTCTTGACATACTCCTGTTCCATTTTTGAACAAGGCCATTGTTCCATGTCTGGTTCTAACTGTTGCTTCTTGATCTGCATACAAGTGTCTCAGGAGGCAGGTAAAGTGGTCTGGTATTCTCATCTCTTGAAGAATTTTCCAGTTTGTTGTGATCCACACTATAAAAGGCTTCAGCATAGTCAATGAAGCAGAAGTAGACATTTTTCTCGATTTCCCTTGTTTTTTCTAAGATCCAACGGATGTTCACGATTTGATCTTTGGTTTCTCTGCCTTACCTAAATCCAGCTTATACATCTGAAATTCTCAGTTCATGTACTGTTGAAGTCTAGCTTGAAGGATTTTGAGCATTACTTTGCTAGCATGTGAAATGAGTACAGTATATGGTAGTTTGAATTTGGCATTGCCTCTCTTTGGAATTGGAATGAAAACTGACCTTTTCTAGTCCTATGGCCACTGCCAAGTTTTTCAAGTCTGCTGGCATACTGAGTGCAACACTTTAACAGCATCATCTTTCAGGATTTTAAATAGCTCAGCTGGAATTCCATCACTTTCACTAGCTTTGTTCGTAGTAATGCTTCCTAAGGTCTACTTGACTTCACACTCCGGGATGTCTGGCTCTAGGTGAGTGACCATACCATCGTGATAAACATCTGTTGGCCTCAGCCACGGCTCACAGTTCCTTCTTCATCACATCTACCACCCTCTCAGCAGTAATGGCTCTCAACAATACCTCCCAAGTATAAAAACTTCAGAGAAAAAAAAAAACAACAACAGCTTCAGAGGAAAGGTATGGTTCAGTCATCCAACAAGGCCTAAAGGAACCCAGAGACCTACCAACAGACCCACACTTTGCCCTCCAGTTACATTAACCACCATCTCCTTCTACCCAGATACACAGTCTCTCACCACTATCTGCTCACAACTAAAAGGCAGCAACTCTGCTTGCATAAGGAAACTTTCTTGAGAACAAAAGATGGTCTTTTTTTTTTTTTTCCAAAAGACACAATGGGAAGAGTCAGTCCTAAAGAGCAGGCAGGGCCCACTCATTGATTAATTCAGTGTACATCATACCAGTACTGGGGCACTGTGCTAAGGAAGCACTGGAAATACAAAGATGGATAAAAACAGTTGGGGGAGCATAAATAAAAACTTAAATAAATATAATAAAGAGGTATTTACCAAAATGTCATGGGGGCACTAAGGAAAGAAACTAAATCTGCCTGGAAACTATAAGAGGTGATACCTGATGTATCACCTGATGTACCAGAAAAGAGGTGATACCTGATGTAAAACTTTAACAATGAGATACTGGTCACAAAGAGAGCAGAGCAAAAAGTCTTCTTCATATTAAAAACATTATGTACAAAAATACAGCACTGTAAAAGAACATAGTAAATTTAAAGAACAGTTGCATGTTTGGTGTGGCTTAAACAGACTATTTAGAAAGGAGAGGACAATGTTAAGTTAAAAGGTAAACATGGGTGAAGGTTACAAATATCACTGAATATCATGCTGAGGAGTTTTACTTATGAACACCCTGGAATAAAGGAGCTTTTTAAACAAGAAAATGGTAAGATCAAATTTGCCTTTAAAAATATGTCAGTCTTTAAAAATATGTCAGCTAGCAGTACAAGGTAGAGTAGAGAGAGACCAATGGCAGTAGACAATTTATAAGACTCTGTTTCAATAGTCCATTTAAAAAAAGGATGGCATGAACTAAAAGGTAAGAGCGGAATTACAAAAGGTAAATCTGAGATTCACCTCTATGTCCCACAGCATGTCCCATGTGATAATGAAAGTGTTTACACCTGTAATATCTCTGTCACTAATAGCAAGCTCCTTGACAAGAGACTGTATCATTCAATCTTCTTTGAAATTCCAATGCCAATATAGTAACTGCCATTCAAAAACATTTGTGGAACAAGATGCTGAATTTAAAAATTATAATAGCTAGCACATATTGAGCACTTATATGTGCTTAGTCTCCATTCTAAGCACTGCAAGTTATTGCTCATTTAAGCCTAATAAAAACCATAGATATATTATTATCTCCATTTTACACACAAGGAAATCAAAGCCTAGAAAGGTTAAATAGCCAAAGTTACCCAGTTAGTAAGTGGCAAGAATGGGATGCAAATGTAGATAATCAGCCTCCAGATTTCACTTAACCATGAAGTAGAAGTAATAAGATCTACCAAATGAATAGAGGATGACAGAAGAAGCTAATATGAAGTATAAGAGTCTTGCTGCTGCTGCTGCTGCTGCTGCTGCTAAGTCGCATCAGTCGTGTCCAACTCGGTGTGACCCCATAGACGGCAGCCCACCAGGCTCCTCTGTCCCTGTGATTCTCCAGGCAAGAATACTGGAGTGGGTTGCCATTTCCTCCTCCAGTGCATGAAAGTGAAAAGTGAAAGTGAAGTTGCTCAGTCGTGTCCGACTCTTCGCGACTCCATGGGCTGCAGCCTACCAGGCTTCTCCATCCATGGGGTTTCCCAGGCAAGAGTACTGGAGTGGGGTGCCATTGCCTTCTCCGATAAGAGTCTTAGTAAAAGATAATTCCATTAACAGACTAGGAACATGCAACAAAGGAACTTGTTTTAGAAGAGAAATGAGTACAGTTTTGGACATGTTAAGATTTTAGACACCAATAAGATATCCACGATGTCCAGAAAGCAAGTAGAAATTATACTCAAGCTCAAGAGTAAAATCACGACTAGAGCTATAAATCCAGGAGTCACCAGCTTATATGTAGTAGATGAAGCTAAGTAAGGGGATGGAATCATCCAAAGAGATCAGTAATCACAAAAGGAGCCAAGGGTGACATCCTGGGGAAAACCAGGATTTAAAAAAGCAAAGGAGGAGTCTTTAAAAAAGACTAGTGAAGGTAGCCAGAAATGGAAGGAGAATTCCAAGAAGTAATCATAATCAAGAAATCAAGGAAAGGAAGTTTTAGGAAACTGGAGGTTGTCCATAGTGCCCAGTCTGCTGCTGCTGCTGCTGCTGCTGCTAAGTCGCTTCAGTCGTGTCCGACTCTGTGCGACCCCATTAGACAGCAGCCCACCAGGCTCCCCCGTCCCTGGGATTCTCCAAGCAAGAGTACCGGAGTGGGTTGCCATTACCTTCTCCGGTGCACAGTCTACAGAGAGATAAAATAATGAAAACTAAAAATAGTCAGTTGATTTTAGCCAGTCAGATGGGGAGCCTCAAGGGCAGTTGTCAAGTGAGGAAAAGAAGTCTGAAGAAAGCAACAGGTTGTGGATAAATCAGAAGGAGATAACTGACCAAAAAAAACAAGTATAGTACTAGTCTGAGAAAAAGAAGTACACCACTTTCTCTGAGAAAGGAAGAAAACAGTAAAAGATAAAGAATGGGTGCCACTTCAGGTAAATCTGAAAACGAAAAGAGGGAAGTTAATACCTAATACCACCTCCTACCCAACTACTCTTACCTCCCTCGCTCACCCAAAAGAGTCAGGGTGAGGGAGAGAGCAGAAGGGAGAAAATGGAAGTGCCACAGAATAGATGCTCAGTCTTCCACACATGGTTTCCTATGAACCATCAAACACAACCACACTGACTATGGATCATCAGCACGGATGCACTAGAAAAAGTACTTACGCATCTGTCCTAGTATTTAAGATCCCAAGTAGTCATGGGCTGGAGAAGGCAAAGCCAGCAAGTGCAATTACTGGGAAGAAATCTCTCCTGTTCCTAGACCTGTCACTTGTCAAGTTCTTAGCCCTGGGATACTGCATCATCCTTTGTCAGTTTCCTCAAACTCTGCCCATGCCTTTGTATATATTCACAAGCTGTTTGTTAGTCTTTGGAATTAGGTTTTGGAAGCTGGAGGCAATTTAGTTTTGGACACATTAAAACCTTACTTTGCTGAGACTAGTTGCTTGGCTCTTCTTCAGCTCCCCTGGGGACTGAGTGTGAGGTGGTGAGGATGGAAGTGTCAGAGTAGGTTAGATCTCTCGTTTCTGTCAGAGATGACAGCCCATTTACCATTAAATTCTTTCCAAACCTAATTTGTGTCATCTGCTACTTTCAAGGACCCTGACTGATACAACAGTATTACTGGTTATAGAATGTTTCCTCAGCTATACCTCATCTGAGGGCTGAAAACGAATAGAGGTCCTTAAGATCCAACAAGAATAACACAAAGTAGTAAATAAAGCATGAACTCTGGAGTCCCTCAAACAAAGGTTTGAATCTCAACCATTTTCCCACTGCATGACCTTAAATAAATCACACATCAGAGCCTGTTTCCTCATCTACAAACTCCTGATGAAATATGTATTGTTATTGTTTTAAGAGTTAAATAAGATAACCTATGTAGAAGTCCAGGTGCTCTATAAATGACATTTTCCTTCCCACTTCCGTCTCCTGATCCTGTCTGACCAAGGTGCCCTCATCTCTGACAGAAAGGAGAGATCTAACCTACTCTGACACTTCCATCCTCACCTTCTCACACTCAATCTCCAGGGGAGCTGAAGAAGGGCCAAGCAATCAGTCTCAGCAAAGTAAGGTTTGCTTTACCTCCAGCTTCCAGAACCTAATTCCAAAGACTAACAAACAGCTTCTACCTTGTGATGTACCAGGCACCACTTCTGCTCCACTGCTTAACTAACATAGGGCACTACTCACAGACCCAAGGGGAACTAGGGACTCCAGGAAGTCTTCAGGACTTCCCCTCCCCACCCACCCCCATTTATTTTCAAAGACCTCAAAGAGAAGAACCACACTGATATCAGTATCTCAGAACTCAAAAGCTAACACTTAACCCGGACCCTCTTCACTTACTTCAAAACCCTAAAAGAGAGCCATAGTTCAGTGTTCCTGTCACCTATATAAGACTCCCTCACTCCGTTAACCCTGAAAAGTTCAGAACAAGACAAAGAAGAAAACGGAATCATTCTCTATGTACATTCTCTATGCAACAATACCCTAAGACTGTGCCTTTTCCTCCCATAGCAAAGTCTACAGAAATGGAGACCTCTCTTCCCAAATTCACCTACAAGCTCAGCCACAGGGAAAAAAGGAGCTGATCTTTCAGACCTCCCAAATGGCCAGGGCCAAGCACTCACCATAGGGCCCCAAATTCAGACTTACAGGCACACTCAGCAAGGGTGTCCACCAACAGCAGGAAAAAGGCAGGAAGTGGCTCAGCCTCACTTATGAACCTTTGCCCTGGGAGAGGCAAAGAGAGGGAGAGCTGGGGGCAGGGATACACCTGTAACACCTACAGCTGACAGAGAGAGACCAAACAACCTTTTAAGAATAGGTCAGTGAAGTTCTAAGGTTTCTCATCCCCTTACAAAGGCTCTTCCTAGGCTCTGCCTCTTACTGACCTAAGAGGCAGCAATGTGCTGTTACCCTAGATGCTTAAAGTGGGAAGATCTGATTAAAACCTCATAGGAATACAAAAGGAAAAAACAAACAAACCCCACCTTATAAGAGCCTGCAATCTAGAGCTCAGATTACACATATCCTCTCTGCTTGTCTATCCCTATAAAACAAGTGGGATATCAGTGTATGGTCCCAACTCACTCCTCCTCTCCCCAGTACCACCTCTGCTTCTTGCAGGCATCTCCCCCCCTGACTCCAGCAGAGCCCTCATAACTCACAACGTGAACTCTATCACACGTTGACTCCCCTTACCAAAGTAAATTCCATGTTGCACATGGCTTTCTCCACCCTCTTTGTGGAAGAGGGTGACAAAGAAGTCAAAGAGGAGGTACAACTGAACTAGATCCTAATGGATGAGGAAAGTTCATTGGGCAGAGAAGAAAAGGCATTCCTAGATGAGAAAGGAGCAATTACAAAGATTTCAAGGCTCAAAAAAGTAACATGTTTGTTAAGGAGCTGTGAACAACTTATTCAAGCTAGAACACAGAGTAGAGAGTGGCAGGAGATGAGGCTAGACATGAGTCGAGGCCAAATGATGCCATATTAAGGAATTTGGATGTTATCCTACAGAAGACAAAGAGCCAAAATTTTTAAGCATAAGAGCTCCACGATAAAATTTGTATTTTTAGAAAGATCATTCCAGGGATGGATTAGAAAAGAGCAAGTCTGATATATACACTACTATGTATAAAAGAGATAACTAATGAGAATCTACTGTATGGCACAGGGAACTCTCCTTACTGCTCTATGGTGACCTAAATGGGAAGGAAATTCAAAAAAGAGGGGATATACGTATGGCTGATTCATTTTGCTGTACAGGAGAAATTGACACAGCAGTGTAAAGCAACTATACTCCAGTAAAAAAATAAATAAAAAATAATAAAAAATTAAAAGCCAATAATACATGACCAAAGAAAGGTCTGAAGGCAGGAGACTATCAGGGGGAAAAAGTCCAGATAAGAGATGAGAAGGAAGTAAACTAAAGCCTTAACTGTGAAGATATAACAGAGGAGATGAAGAAAATAGAGATAATATAAAAGGAAATGTATTAAGATTTTAGTGATTGACTACATAGAGGGCATGAAGGAGCAGAAAGATGGAAGATGACACTGAAGTCCTTGCCTGGATTGCTATATACCATATGGTACAAAAGCAGACATTCAAAGCAAAGACAATGAGTCCTGTTTCGAACATGTTAACTATGATACCTGTGAAGATATACAGGAGATCACTGAGTAAATATGACCGGAACATAGAGAGAGACTAAGACTAGATACAGATAAGTGATCATCTAATTATGATATATTTTTACATTTCACATTCTCTCTCTAAACTGAAATTATCTTTTCATGTGTCCACCTCTCCCAACCAGAATGAAAATTCCTTGAGACTTCAGAGGACCACGTCTTATTTATTGACATCTTGTTATCTCAAAATGTGAGCATCACAAGGGCAGACTATATGCTGAAGTATCTGCTGAATGAATAAACGAATTAATTCATAAATGAATAAATTTATCCTCTCAGCACTTAGCAGAGTGCTGGCACACAGCAGAGGTGGAATAAATGCTTACACACAGCACTCCAAACATGTTTCTATCTCTACATCATCATCCTCATCTATGTTTCATTTTCTCAGATTTATCACTCAGCTATATATCATAAAGCAAAACCCATTACACTTAAAGCACTACAATTCAACAAAGATTCAGTATAGCAAACAGTAAGCTTACCAACCTAGTGCTTTCTCCAGAACAATCAAGAATGCACAGTCCCTAAGAACCCTCTGACATATGACTACATTGACCGATGTGACCCAGGTATTATGGACAACTGTTCCTGTTTTTGCCACATTATTAAACAAAACCTTCAAACCTATGTCACCCTCAAAGTCTCTTTAACCTCTTTTGGAAACAGAACAAATACAAATCATAAAAAAAAAGTTTTGCCAGTATAATGTCCTCCATGTCATCACAACCCTTCTTATAAATCACATGTTTTTTATTCCACATCATTTTCACTCTATGTTACAAACTTTTTTCCACCCCAAGTCACTCTCATGAGACCAAATATGGAGTCCAGACTTTGCCACTTTATCATTGTCATCTCTGGCTCCCCAATTTGATTCTCCATCTATAAAATAAGCATTTCTGCCCTTACATACTTCACAGGGAATCTATATAATTCCAGCAAAACCTGAGATCACTATGCAATCCATGTCAGACAGTAATTCTGAGGAAGCATGTGCAGCATGCTTCCACAACATAATACAGCAGCCACACCATCATCCTCTAAATTTCTGATTTTCATGAACCAGTAGAAATAGATTTTAAAGTTTTTAAAACAGGATCATTACTTTTTGACAAATAAATCAGTTTTTTTAAAACCCATCACTTACTGTCACCATTACTTCATCAGTGAGAGAGCACTTTAACACCAGAAGGATAGGAATGATACTCTAAGAATAAATTTATCTTTATGGAAAACTCATGTTCTATATGTTTTCTTTCTCTCCTTCCACCTTGAATAGATGAAAACTTGACCATGGACTGGCACTGTTTTTGACCGAACGTTTATGAATCACTACCCTAAAACTCTTTCATTATACATATAAGTTTTATAGGGTTCTGTCTAGGTAAGATTGCCAAGGGTTCCACTACCATGAAAATCTGCTAGGTCTTCAGAGAGAAGCAATGAAAACATACCACAGAACGGTTGTTTCTGAGGCTCAGATTCTTGAATAGAATGGGGACTTGGGCTGCTGCTAATTCTCAGAGAATGGTCTGTACAGGGAAGGTGTACCTCTTCCTGAGCTTGGGGAAGGTATCTGCTCTGTGGCAGACTGTCAGTAGAGAAGGAATTTTAATAGTGTGGAAGTGGCAATTATCTGACTGCTAACCCAGCTTTCTAGAACATTCAAATTTTCCATGTGCATGTGGGTTGGCAGGGAATATGGGACCTGTAAAATGCTAATAAAGTGAACCAATTAACATGTCGTGAAGAGACGAATGATTTCAAAGGGATAAGAGAAAAACTTTTGAGGGTGGTAAAAATGTTCAGTATCTTGAAAATGGTGATGGTTTCACAGATGTAAACATACGTCAGAACTCATCAAACATGTACATTTTAAATATGAGTAGTTTATTGCACATAAATTAGTTTTAATTTAACTGTAAGTCATCCTGTTTGGAAGTCTAAATACAGTGTTGTATGTAATAAGCCATATTATTTTCATGAAAGTAGAATTAGCAACTTTAAGCAGCTAGTCCAATATAGAAGGCAACTGTCAAAGCCCCACAGCTCAGCACAGATAAGGAGCAGCAGTGGAGCAAGGTTTCCCAGAATCAGGTGAAGAGGAAACAAACATAGGCAGTCATAGCCAAAAAAATCTCTGTGAGAGGGAACATCACCAAGTCTGCAGTCCCAAGGAATAACTTGAGCAAACGAGGAATTCCAATGATGACTCTGTTAAACAGTAAGTTTCAAAAATGATTTTCATTACCATTGTTACTATTGTCCATGACACCTTCGTGTTTCAATCATCCAAAATATGTAGAGCCTATGAAGCAGAAGAGAGAAGTGCACAACATTTCCACCCAAGCTATCCTACCCAACCTAAAACTATTGCTCTCACTGGGCAGGACACTATTCAGAACCGACCTCTCATCTTTATCTAGGTCTCACAATCCTCGGTCCTCCCTCCATGCCCTGCCCTCAGCTCCCTCCTGATTCACCAGCTGCCAGCACGTTCCCGCCTTAGCCCTGTCTATTCTCCCTCCCAGCACAGGCCTCAACCCCTCCTCACTCTGGTCCCAGGGCTGTCCCTCACTCCTGCCCACAGGAGCCCCAGCTCCTAAGCCGTGTTCACAAGTCCCTTTCACTTGGCCCCTCAGAAAGCATCCCGGCCCTTCATACAACCCAGCTCCTTACTTGCCCACTCGCTCGAGCCTCTAATCTTGCTCCCTTACCTTAGACACTCACACCCGAACCCCTCACCACATTCCAGCCCCTCACCCTGTCCCCTCACAACGAGGGCAGTCACCAAACCCGGTGCCATCACTCCCCAGTCCCTCATCCCCTCCCGCGCCTCTCCGGGCCCTCTGGCCCTTACTTAGTGTTCACTCACAGAACCCCGACCCTGACCAGGCCCGATCTCCACCGCGGTGCTAGGTGAGTTCAGGCCGCCATCGCTCCTCAGGCGCACCAGCCACGCCCCGCCCCGCGCCACACGCAACTCGCGCCCCCGCGCACCACACGTAACCGCCCAGCGACGCACCGCTGGGCAGCGGCGTGCCAGCTCATTGGCTGGACCGGGCCAAAGCCAGAGCGTCGATCCTTGTTTCCTGGCAACGGCCGAGCGCAGGGGCGGGGTTGCCGACGGCATTCCGAGCAAAGAATACCGCCTCTTCCCCCCAGGTCCCGCCCCCTCGCACTTGCAAACCCCGCCCTTCTGAAGGACTCCCGCGTGTCACAGGGGAAGACCTCTGGGGAGGAGGAGGCCTGCGGGGTGGGGGCGGAGCCTGAGGAGGAAAGGTCAAACCAGAGGGCAGAAGGCGGGACCTAAAGAGCGACGTGACTAAAAGAGGCAGGGAAAGGCCGGGGGCGGGGCTTAGGATAGAGATCCGGATGAAAGAGTGACTAACGTGGTAGGGGCGGGGTCACGGGTCCTAAAGGAGCTTTCAGAGGAAGAGGGGGCGTGGAGGGGGTGGAGCTAACACGGGGGTAGGTCTAAGGGGAGGAGTTAGCAGGTGAGCTGGACCTGCGGAAAAGCAGAGCCTTAGAGAAGGCAGACAGCCAGTGGTCTAGCTCATTTCTTGCACCACCTGAGGGAACAGCTTGGATAGGACCCAGGCGATGACCGCCCTTCGTTGGCTCGCCAACACCTGCTGCCTTGTGATACCTGGGGCACTATCGTTTTCAGTCTCTCAAGGAACATGGAGTAAGCGCCTCCTTGTCAGGCAGAATTCCAGATCAATTATAACCAGTCTCTGCCCTTCAGGATCTCAGCCTTTATAGACAATTGCAACGTAGTGTAATTGCCGTCGAGGAGCAGTACTCACACAGCAACAACACACATCGAGGAGCAGCACTCCTCACACGCAACAAGTGTTATGCGTGGTTAGAGAATGAGGGAAAAGAAGAGCAAAGGGGCCTAGGAAAGCCGTCTAGGAGAAGATGATGTCTGAGCAGTCTTAGAAACAAGCAAGAGTAAGATTGAGTAATGAAAGTTTCAGATAAGGTCTGCAGTTTAGTTGCAAGTATTGCATCAATATTAATTCCCTGGATTTGATCACTGTGCTCTAGTTAAGATGATAACAGAGGAACACGAGTAAGGAGTTTACAAGGACTTTCTGTCCTATTTTTGCAACTTTTTTGTAAGCCTAAAATTAGTTCAAAAGAAAAAGTATTTAAAAAGAAAAAGTAATGGGAGTTTCAGCGGAAAGGATCAGCACATAACAAGGCAAGAAAGAATGGACAATATGTGGGAGGTACTCTGAAAACTATCATTAGTACAGCTTGTCTGGAGCCTAGGGAACATGCAGAGGAAACACTGTGAGATGAGGTCGAAGACATGGACAAAGCTTTGTAGGCCATGTTAAAGAGTTTAGATTTTCATCCTTGGGATAATAGAGAACTATAAAAAATGTTATGATCAGACTGATAAGATCCAAATTGGAATAGTAAGGATGTAGGGAAATGGACACATGGTTATTAGGTCACCAGGGCTTGATGACTGGATGAATATGAGAGAAAGTAAGAGGAAATATTAAAAACTGGAGTGGTTTGCCATTTGCTTCTCCAGGGGATCTTCCCAACCCATGGATCCAATACACGTCTCCTGCATTGGCAGGCAGATTCCTTACCACTGAGCCACCTGGGAAGCAAATTCAAGCACAGGCAAAACTAAAGGATAGGATTAAGAGTCAGGTTAGTGATCACCCTTGGAGAAGCGCTGCCTAGAAGAGGGCAGAGTGGGGCTCTTGATGTGAGTGCCCATTACATGACTGTGGTCACTCTATGGAATTCATCAAGCTGTGTACTTAGGAAATATGTACTTTTCTATATGTATGGTCTAGTTACTATGCTCTGAGTGCGTGATAAGTCACTTCAGTCATGTCTGACTCTTTGCAATACTATAGACGTAGCCCACCAGGCTCCTTTGTCCATGGGATTCTACAGGCAAGAACACTGGAGTGGGTTGCCATGCCCTCCTCTAGGGATCTTCCTGACGCAGGGATCAAACCCTCATCTCCTGGGACTCCTGCACTACAGGTGGATTCTTTGCTGCTGAGCCACCAGGAAAGTCCTCTGGTTACTATGCTGCATAACAAATCATCCCAAACTTAGTAGGGTAAAACAACGGTCATTTTATTATGCTCACAGATTCTGGGAATTTGAATAAGACAAGGCAGAATGGCTTATCTCTGTTCCCTCATGTCTGGGACCTCATCTAGAAAATTCAAACGCCTGAGGGTGACTTGAGGCTGGTGACTGAAATCATCCGGAGGCTTCTTCACTCACATGTCTGATGCCTGAGACAACTGGGATAACTTGAAGGCTGAGCTCAGCTGGAACTGTCAAAGTACAGGCACATGACTGTTCCTATGGCTTAAGCTTCTCACAACATGGCAGCCAGGTTGTAAGAGGCAGCATCCTGAGAGAGCTTCTGGACAGTGAGTGTTCTAAGAAAACCGGAAGGAAGCTGCTTGGCCTTTTATGATCTAGTCTCAGAAGCCACACAACATCACTCCTGCTTTACTCTATTGACTGAAACAGTCACAAGGAAGGAGTATCAAAGAATTTTTGAACATTTTTTAAAACTGTCACAATATTATACAATTGTAATAGTAACAATACTGGTGCTAAGTGTTTTGGCTGAAAGGCCAGTGATGGGGATCATAAGAGAAAGAGCAGATAGGGAAGATAATGAGCTTAGTTAAAAGGCCAAATGGGTTACAGGCGACTGTGCAATATCTGAGTGGGGACATCCTGTGAACACTTAGTGGTATAGATAGGTCTGGAGCTCAAAGAGAGTTACTGGGAGTCATTAGATGGGAAAGGAGATTCTGTGGGTGACCCAGATTGACCAGAGAGAGTTGGGAGGATAGAAAGAGAGTCCACCAGAATCCAGGAAAAGCTCACCAAAACAGGAGGGATAGGCAGAGGGGCTTATGAAAGAGATTAAGAAGAAATAAACAGAAAAACAAGAAATTATGGTATCAATGCAAGTCATGGGAAAAGCAGATTCCAAGAAAATAAAGTATACTATTGTAGATCACAGATGTTTTTTCCAAGACACTCTCTGAAAACACAAATCTAGCCATATCACTTACCTGTGCGAAACATTTCATGCATTCTCCATTGTCTTTAGATAAGCTGCTAGCTTTATAACATGGCTGACAAAGCTCTCCCTGAGCTGTCGTCTGTCAACCATTCAGCCTCATCTTTCACCACTAGCCTCTCAGATTCTCTACAAAAACCAATCAATGTTCCCCTAGTCACCTATGCGTTTTGAAATCTCTGTGCCTTTCCATGCCCTTTGCACTTTGCCTGTAGCACTCTTCACTCTTCCATCTCTACACTTAACTAACTCCTATTCATCCTACAGAACCCAGTCTCAATTGGGACCTTTCCTATGCACTGTAATAACTCTCTGTGTACCCATCTAATTGAGTACTCATCAGACTAACATATAATTGCCTATTTACCTGATGCTTCCCTCTACTAGACTTCAAGTTTATGGAGGCCAAGGAATGTGTTTCATTCATCTTTTATCCCCAATACTTTGCATAATTTTGACCTGGCACATAGCAGGTGTTTTGATTATGATTTTTTGACTGAGAAAGATGGTATTAGTGAAAGGGACATCAAGGAGAGGGAGAATTTTTAGGATTTTTTTTATTTTTTTCTGGTATGGGAGGTTTAAGCATGTTCACAGAAAGGGAAAACTGAAAGGGGTTAAGGATTTAGAAAACACAGGAAATAAGTGGTGAGATCAGGCACAAGAGGTAACAGGAGGGGGATGAGGACCAAAATGCCACAAGATGGCCCCCATCACACTCGTGCAGCAGGAAGGACATAGACAAGGTCCAGGTGATGGAACTAGAGCTCACATTGATATGCCAGGCATTCTCTGTCCCTGGAGACTAGTTCAGCACCTGACACCTGACACACCTGACAGTACATAGCTGTTAAGAGAATAAAAAATGAGCTGGGACCTTGCACAAGGTAAAATAGAATGAATTCCTAAACCTACACAGGCAACCAAGTCTCCGCACTAGAAAGCCCTTACGTAGTTCAGCTTTGAGGAAGGTGGAGGAGACAAAGTTTGGCCTTACCTCTGAGGCATACCCCCCACCATCTCCAAGGACCTCATTAGAGATGTTTAGTTGGGCAGGTGTAAACCCGGGCCCTAGGAGACAGGGCAGAGCGCCGGAGCCACACGGCTTCCCCCCCATTCGTTAGCGGCTGGCTCTGGTGGCGTTGCTAAGAGCTTCAGAAGCCAAAGAGGGAGGAATCGCAACTGGAGACCAAGGGCAGCTTCTTCCTGATAGGCAGGCCCTAGCCCCCACTTTCTGAAACCACCTGCAGGCAGAGGCCCTGGATATCTCATACCCAGGCAGCAGGCCACAGAACCATGAGCCAGGACAGCAAAGTGAAGACGACAGAGTCCAGCCCTCCTGTCCTGACCAAGGCCAGGTGAGAGATCCCAGTCCCCCGTGTCTATCTGTCTGCCTCACCAGATGGAGCCTGATCCCTCCTTGCTGCCCTGGGTGGCAAGGGGAACAGCGAACCATGGATAAATGAAACCCGACTTCTCTCACCCACAGGAAGTCTCTGCCGGTCCTGGACCCATCTGGGGATTACTACTACTGGTGGCTGAACACAATGGTCTTCCCAGTAATGTATAACCTCATCATCATCGTGTGCAGGTTTGGTGCTATGGGAAGGGCCCTAAGCAGAGACCAGCGATCAAGAGCGAGGCCCAGGAAGAGGGCGGGCCCTTGCTCAGGGCTGGTGTGGGGGCGGTGCCAATGCAAGGGCCCAGGTTTAGTGCTCAGCGGCTTGGGGACAATACCTCACACACAGAGGGATCCCTTAAGCCAATCCCTTCTGTCCCTACCACGCAGAGCCTGCTTCCCCGACTTGCAGCATGGTTATCTGGTGGCCTGGTTAGTGCTGGACTACACAAGTGATCTGTTCTACCTCTTGGACATCGTGGTGCGCTTCCACACGGGTCAGTGAGTCTCAGGACTGACCTTCCTTCCACGTTCCCTTCCTAAGGAGAGCCTCTTAGTAACAAGAACGTGACCCCCTCCCTCATAGCACTGTCACATGTCTCTATGTTTACAATACCTGAATGCTCACCCCAGAAACCCTGGAGCAGGGTTAGGCCCAACCCCATCCGGTCCCTGTAACTGTCTCCCTGTGCTGCCCTGGCCTACCCACCCTCAACCTCATTACTGGAGCAGGAAGGTGCCCCGACTCTGCCCCATACCTGACCCCACCCACGGCTGAGCCGCCTTCCCCCACCAGGATTCTTGGAACAGGGCATCCTGGTGGTGGACAAAGGTAGGATCTCGAGTCGCTACGTTTGCACCTGGAGCTTCTTCTTGGACCTGGTTTCCCTGTTGCCCACGGATGTTGCCTATGTGAGTCTGGGTCCACACACACCCACGCTGAGACTAAACCGCTTTCTGCGAGTGCCCCGCCTCTTTGAGGCCTTTGACCGCACGGAGACCCGCACAGCTTACCCGAACGCCTTCCGCATCGCCAAGCTGATGCTTTACATTTTTGTGGTCATCCATTGGAACAGCTGCCTCTACTTTGCCCTGTCCCGGTACCTGGGCTTCGGGCGTGACATCTGGGTGTACCCCGACCCCGCGCAGCCCGGCTTTGAGCGACTGCGGCGCCAGTACCTCTACAGCTTTTACTTTTCTACGCTGATCCTGACCACCGTGGGCGACACACCGCTGCCAGCCCGGGAGGAGGAGTACCTCTTCATGGTGGGCGACTTCCTGCTGGCCGTCATGGGTTTCGCCACCATCATGGGTAGCATGAGCTCTGTCATCTACAACATGAACACGGCAGATGCAGCCTTCTACCCAGACCACGCACTGGTGAAGAAGTACATGAAGCTGCATCATGTCAACCACCGGCTGGAGCGGCGAGTCATTGACTGGTGAGGATGCTGGGGTTCCAGACAAGAACAGGGAGAGGTATATGGGATAGACTCTGAGGAAGGTAGCTGGGTTCTTACTGCCTGGTGGGTCAGGCAGGGCACTCAGGATGTGGTATTCATTGGAGGGTTCACTGGGTGGAACTTGGAAAAGGATGTTCTCCATTAATTGGGTATGGACTTAAGAAGAGAGGTTGGGTAAGAGATTGACAGGGAGATTAACTCAAACACAGGGAAAGCTAACCCAGAACCCAGGGAATGGGAACTGCCACCACCTGGTAGGACTCAGAAGGTCCTGGAAGGTGTAAGAGGTAAGAGCAATACTCCTCAGGGGATGACTAACAAGATGGCCGACTATGTCATGGAGTCCATACTGTAGGGTCGCCAAGTTAGGGACCTAGAACATAAGACTTCTAAAGAAGACGGGTCTTGGTGACTGAAGTAGATATTTTTAGTGTAATGGTACAAGACATCATGGAATGGTGAGTGGGTAGAGCCTGACAGGAATTAATGGTCTGTCCACTGTGTGAAGGCTTCCAGGCCCTGGGTGGGAGAGAAGAAGTCAAAATATGTCTGTGACCAGGAGATAGTGGACTAAAGATATTTATCAACCAACTGTCAAGTATTCCCATGACCCTTGTGAGAGCTCAGTGTAGTTGGGTTCTTGGCTGAAGCTGAGCTGAGAACCCTGATGGAAAATGTAGAGGGAGGCATGTAGGGGGCTGGTGAGGATTGCCGCTACCATTCCCCCCAGGTACCAGCACCTGCAGATCAACAAGAAGATGACCAATGAGGTAGCCATCTTACAGCACTTGCCCGAGCGGTTGCGGGCAGAAGTGGCCGTGTCTGTGCACCTGCCTACCCTGAGCCGAGTACAGATCTTCCAAAACTGTGAGGCCAGCCTGCTGGAGGAGCTGGTGCTGAAGCTGCAGCCCCAGACCTACTCGCCTGGTGAATATGTCTGCCGCAAAGGGGACATTGGCCGAGAGATGTATATCATCCGAGAGGGTCAGCTGGCCGTGGTGGCCGATGATGGTGTCACCCAGTATGCTGTGCTTGGTGCAGGGCTCTACTTTGGGGAGATCAGCATCATCAACATCAAAGGTGGGCACCTCAGCATTTGTTCTGCAGACCGGGCTAGGGGAGAGGAATGGGGACAGCAGAACCCTGTGCTGAGACAAGATGGTACTTCAGGGCCCACAGATTAAGGACAGCTGGCCCTTGCCTGAGTCACTAGAGGGCTCAAGAGAGAATCAGGACACAGAGAGTCTCTTCCCTAAGAAGAGGCTGAGTCAACGTCCATGAGAAGGTTGGGTCCTTGGAAGAGAGACTTGCTCTGTGAGTATTCACCCAAAGCACCCAAAAGATCAGTGGAAAGTGCAGAGATAATAACAATTAGTAATAATAAAGGCTAATCCTTTCTACATGCTTACTACATGCCCTGTTCAAAGTTCTTCATGTGTACCAATTCATTTAATTCTCACAGCAGTTCTATAAATTAGGTACTGTTATTCACAGTTTAAAGGTAAGGAAATTGGAGCACAGAGAGTTTGGGGAACTTGTCCAAGGTGACCTGGGTGATAAGTATACGCGCTTGAAGTCAATATGAGAAATAACTTCCTCATAGCCAAATGGAAAGGAAGGTAGAAGGAATGAACTCCTATTTACTCCATCAACTCCAGTCCAGGCCAGGTACTGTACACTGGCTCATTTATTCTTCTTATCAGCCTGTGAAGGAGGACAGCACAGGTAAAGACACCAAGGCCACAGGAGATGGAAAAACTTAAAAGGGGTAAGCACACTGTCACTGACTAAGACTAGAATGTGCTCTCAGCCTGGGGATCCCACTCTCCAGTTGTCTTAAAGGCCTCACACTTGTCATCCAAGGACCCCTCAAGCTCTGTATCTGGTATGCAGTTGGCCACTATCTACCTGACTTTGGGCAAATCACTTCCCTCTTTTAGGCCTCAGTTTCCTCACCTACCCAAAAGGGGTGATATTCAAAACCCACAGAGTTATTTGTAAGAATTAAATGAGCTGTATGGGTGAGGCACCCAGTGCAGTGCCTGGCACACGGCAAGAGTTCAACAAATGGTAGCTCCCTTGCCCTTTCTAAGTTCCTTCTAGCTCGGAGACTTCGCAGCATTCAGAACCTATCTTCCCACCAGCCACCCACCATTATCTTTCTAAAATGCAAATGATACCATACAGTTCCCCTGTTAAAAATAGTTCAATAGTTTCTGTCCTTTAGCGTAAGGTCTAGACTCCTTGCCAGGGCTGTGGGCCTTGACCTGGCTCTCTCCATCTCTCCCAGTCTCCTCACAGGCTGCACTGGGCCTCTCTGCCCTGCCTGCTGTATTCTGTAACCACCCAGCTCTTTCCTACCTCCATCCCTCTGCTCATGCTCCTCCCTCTGTCTAGTTGCCCTCCCCTCCTCCACTAGTTACCTCCCACTCAGTCTAGGCATCAGTTCCTCCAGGCTTCCCTGAATTCTCTGCCTTAAAGCTTGTTTGGGGCTCTTTGCCTGTCTTCCCACAGTACCAGATGCTCCTCTGCGCTGCATTGACTGTGCTGTTAGGTAACTGTTCCATCAAATGTCTATTTCCTCTAGACTGAACTCTTGGAGGCAGGTCACTGATACCCACTCAGCACAGGGCCTAGTCCCCACCCAGTACATTACAGAATGAAAGAATTAATGAGGCAGAAAGAGAGGCTCAGACGCACAAATGTGGAGGTGGGGGTCCTGGTTCAGGCAGGAAATACCTCCTCACACCCACTCTGACTAATTGTCCTCCCACTTGTCTGCTCCTGGGCCACAGGGAACATGTCTGGGAATCGCCGTACAGCCAACATCAAGAGTCTAGGTTATTCGGACCTGTTCTGCCTGAGCAAGGAGGACCTGCGGGAAGTGCTGAGTGAGTACCCTCAGGCCCAGGCTGTCATGGAAGAAAAAGGCCGTGAGATCCTGCTCAAAATGAACAAGTTGGATGTAAATGCAGAGGCAGCCGAGATCGCCTTACAGGAGGCCACGGAGGCCCGGCTGCAAGGCCTCGACCAGCAACTCAATGATCTACAAACCAAGTTTGCTCGACTCCTGGCTGAGCTGGAGTCCAGTGCACTCAAGATCGCCTATCGCATCGAGCGGCTGGAGTGGCAGACCCGAGAGTGGCCAATGCCTGAGGAACTCCTCGAGGCTGATGACGAGGGCGAACCTGGGGAGGGAACGTCCAAAGATGGAGAGGGCAGAGCTGGCCAGGAGGGACCTCCAGGCCTAGAGTGACCCCATGTCCATTCCCAGGACTCCCACCACCAAGAGAGTCCAGAGTTGTGGGGAAATCTGCCTGCAGAAACTCTGCCATCCTGTCTGCTGGATTACAGAGATGGGAGTGAACTGGCTCTGTAGATGTACCATCTAGAGATGCAGGGGTGTAGTGTACATTCAACCTCTGCTCACCAGTACTACACAGACACACGCATGCACACATACCTATTTGCACATATGCACACTGACCAGGAGATTGTGAAATCCATATAAAATGCTTGGGAGTTCCCCTTCTCAGAACATACATCTTTCTCACCTTCATAAGTCTTATACCCACACCATATATATACATTCAGTCACACACCTCATAAACACACATATACTGAGAGTCACACATCAATACACACAGATGCCCTCTGTGGGTCTGCACACACTTGTGAACACACAAAATCATGCCTATAGCCCTCTTGTTCCAAGGTGTCTCTTAAATGCTTCTCCACATGGGAGGTTCACAAGTGTACCCTGCAAACAGCACTTCAATAAAGTATTTGCTTCCTCACTAAGCGTTTATGGGGTTGATGGAAAAAACCAAAGCCAATGTGAGCCAGGATAAACCCTGTCTGAATTCTGGGTTACAGGGGCAAGGGGCACAGGCTGGTGGGTTGGCTTCAAAGAGATGGGAGTACTGATGAATGAAGAATCATTGTGTCACAGTACAGCAAGCTTATACATCACACTGCTGTAAGTATGCACATATTTTCACAGACACATATATACACCCTGACCATTGCATCTCACAGTGGGGTTTGTATCCTCAACCTCATGAGCTCTGAGGGGTTCGATCTTGCTTAGTAAGCCAAAGTAAATACCTGCTCCTTTTTCCTTCCTTGAGTTCAGCCCTGGAACCTAGGACCAGGGATATCTTACCCTCAGGACTGATTCCAAGGGGAGAATAGTTTCCAGGACTGTAAACCTGGCCCGATCCTACCATGATGGTTCTCAGAGCTGGCCTTGGTCCTGGCATAAATCCAGTCCTCCTTCTCTGTACAGCATTCCAAGATATAGGGTGGAGAATGGAGGCTCAGTGGAGCAGAGTATCATGACTGGAGACAACTGGAGATGAGTGTTTGGGGAGTTCTGGAGAAGCTCTGACATACTTAGAAGAAGGTCTGCAGGTTTGGGGCAGAAGAGGTGTTATGGTGTCTGTGGAGCAGAGTCAAATGCTGCTTTCATTGCACTTTCACCCTTGCCATAATTTTAGCTCCTCCAGGGCCTGGCCAGTCTTTGGGTATGAGCTGTGCCAGGCAGTACTTTAAAATGTGCTTGGAATTTAATTTACCAACATTAAGCTGATAAATTTATATTACATTGACTGAGTGATGACATACTCAGAGATCAATGCCATTGAAATAAGATTTATTACTTACAGTCCCCAACAGGAAGAGGGCACACTATGCCATACAGGACCACATGGGGAAGCACCAGAGTTGATCAGGAGGCAGAAGGAGCAAGAAGAAAATATGGGTAAAAAGTTTTTATTTCTATAGAGGTAGCAAGTTTTTAGGTGAGGACATTTCCTATTAGGTAGGGAGCAAAACCCACTTTGGGGTTTTGTTGTTGAAAGGTTCATAATATGACTCTCAAGCACCCACAAAAGTCAGACCGCAGGGGAAATGTAAACAACATTGGTCGTTAATTTTCTCATGATTTCAAGATGCTGAATCATCAGTTACAGAATATCAAGAACGATTATTACAAGTGGTACAAGAATGTAGGGTAGGGCCTCCGGTGCTCTGAGGGCAGGATGTGCCAACGTGTTGTCATGGAGACAGTCCCAGAGTTGATGGTGTCCTCTACACTGACCAACCTTTTGGATACGTTGCAGGTGACACAGAGGGACTCGGACACGAAGGACTTGAAACAAAGCTTTTTCAAACAGCCACGGAAACTGAGACTGGGGCTGGAGCCGAGGTGTCAGGAGAGATTATGAGGGTCATTGCACTTTCAATCATTTCAAAATCTGTGGTTATTTTGTGATATTTTCCTCACAAATTTTGAGCTCCATAGGGCTGACATGGGGTGTCTTGATTATTGCTGGGTCCTCAGAGCTAAAACTATGCCAGGTTTTAGGTGCCTAAATATTTATTTAGCAACCAGAGATGAGGGTTGAAACAAGCAAAGATCCAATTTTGGAGGAAGACATATGTCAGTTTCTTAAGTTTTCCTACCATCTCTGCCCTCCAGTAATGTTGAGCTAGAATGGATAATGAAGGTCACTTCGGTGGTCTCTGATGGATTCAGGGTGCTAAAAATAAGCTTTTCATTTATAATGTATACACCTGTCCCAAGAGAAGCCTCTCCTAGAACAGGTGGCTTCTGCCACCCAGTAGAATCCTGACCAACAGCACAAGGAGGGTGATAACTGGCCATCTTGCCTGTCCTAGAAGCAGGAACAAAATTCTGGAGTCAGCTGTGCATCTTGCTGTCTCTACTTTTCCAGAATGGGAAGATCAGATTTCTCCTGGTGGAGCCACCATACCACAAGACATCTTGAATAACCATGTTGAGGTCCTCTAGTTGCAGACTGACACCCCTCCTGTGTAGGAGACAGCATTTTGACAATTTGGGATCAAGTTGGATAGAGATGAGCCAGGATGAGCAGCAGGGAACAAAATTTTAAGTTCCTGGAATCACAACAACAAAACAACAAAAAAAATAATCTTTTAGTCCAAAGAGTATTATTTACTATGTGTCAATTGCTAGGCTAAGCATTTATCTATGTGACAGGAAACTTCACAGAGGTATTCATTTGGGTTTTGTTCATTTTATCCTTCCTCTCACCGTAAAAAAGTACCTAAAGCTTTGTATCCTCTAGGCTTAAAGCTTTTCAAATTGCAATGTCAAGATAGAAATGTTCAGAAACTCTCTGCCCTAACTTTTGTTTATAAAAACAGGGCTCCCAAAGAGGGAGGAGACATATGTATACTTAGGACTGATTCATGTTGATGTTTGGCAGAAACCAACAAAATTCTCTGAAGCAATCATTCTTCAATTAAAAATAAATAAATTTAAAAATAACAAAACAGAACAATTATAACAATATACTATAATAAAAAAAAAAAACAGGGCTCCAACGTTTTCAGAAAAAATTCACCTAAGGGTGAATTGTGCCCAACTGTCTGTGAGGGCTTAGAGTTGAAGAAGCAGAAGCTTCTGTACTTCTGAGGAAGGAGATTCTCTAAGACTAAGGAAAGAAATAGGATTCTTGAACATTATATTAGTTTTCTTTTGCTGAATTAACATATTGCCACAAATTTAATAGCTTAAAACAGTACTCATTTATTATCTCACAATTCTGAGTCAGAAATCTGAGCATAGTGTGGCTCAGCTGGGTCCTCTGGCTCAACTGGGCCTCCCAAAACCAAAATCAAGGTGTCAGTTGAGCTGGGCTGTTAACTGAAGTCTCTGGGAAGAGTCTGCTTCCAAGATCATTCAGGTTGTTTGAAGAATTCAGTGTCTTTTGGTCATGGAACTGAGATCTTTATTTCCTTGACACATGGCCCCTTTATCTTCAGGCCACTAGAGGCATGTTAAATCTTTCTCATTCTCCAAATCTCTTACTCCTGCTTCTCTTGTAAGACTGAGAGAGACCTCTGCTTTTTAGGGTCATATGATTAGATTAGGCTCACCCAGATAATCCAAAATAATCTCCATATTTTAATTAATGTCAGCAGGTTATTAACCTTAATTATATCTGTAAAGGCCCTTTTTGCCATAATCACAGAAGTAACACCAGAGGGCAAAGATAATGGGAGCCAAAGTTCTACCTATCACAGGGTTACTGGGAAGGAAAGCAGCCTGGACCCCACTTTCACCCCAGACTTAGAATATAGAACCCTAAGGATCAAATCTTTGGAAACTGCAGAAAGATCACTTTCCCCAGGTCGTACTGGAGTCTCAAAGCAGCATCCACTAGAGGGAGCACAGGCTTGAGTGAATGAGGTGAGAATCTGTATTGCCAACTTGGTCTGACTACCACAGAGCCTCCTGGTCTCCAGATACTCTATCCAACATAAAACCCACAGATATTTTTATAAGACCCTAAATTTGGAGGAAGAGAGAATGGAAAGAAAGTCACAAAACACAAGGAGATTAAATCTTCAGTAAGATAGGTGGTTAAACATTTAGATGACAATTGTCTAATTTAGAGAATCAAGGAAAAATCCAATTTTTTATACACTGTTATGACACTAGTGGTAAAGAATCCACCTGCCAATGCAGGAGACATGGAAGACACGAGTTTGATCCCTGGGTGGGGAAGATCCCTTGGAGGAGGAAATGGCAACGCACTCCAGTATTCTTGCCAGGAGAATCTCATGGACAGGTTACAGTCCATAGGGTCATAAAGAGTCAAACATGACTGTCTGAGCACAAATGCAATCATTTGTAACTGCTATATGTAAATTATCTCATTTGGTTCTTATAGCAATATTAGGAAAATTAAATTGCTTTATGTTAATTTTTCCAAATCAGGAAACAGAAGCCCACAGAGCAGCTAAAAAAAAATTACATAGGATTTTGTAAAATTGGACTTCCTCAGTGACTCAGCAGTAAAGAATCTGCCTGTAATGCAGGAGAATTGCAGAAGACACAAGTATGACCCCTAGATCAAGAAGATCCCCTGGAGAAGGAAATGGCAACCTACTGTAGTATTCTTGCCTGGGAAATCCCATGGACAGAGGAGCATGGCGGGCTACAGTCCATGGGGTCACCAAAAGTCAGACATGACTTAGTGACTAAGCAACAACAACAAAATTGTAAAGCTATTTATGCCAGGTCCTGGGCCAAGTGCATTGTCTCAGCTAATCTTTGTAACTATGAGAAACATGCTCTTATTTCCCCATTCTGAAATGAGGAAACAAAGGCTCTGAGAGATTAGATAATTTGTCCAGTATCACAGGGCTCCTAAGTCACATGGGATGAAACCTAGGTTTGTGTGTTTATTCCAGGGAGATAAGAAATGGAACTGCCTCCGCTTGAGGCCAAGGCCAGGCAAGCTCCTTCTTTTCTTGAGAATGACTATTGCAGGCTGTAACAGTGGTCACCAGGTAGTAACCAGGGGAGAAGGAGCTAGTCACGGTGCAGAGCAGCGCCTGTGAATCACAAGCAAGCCAGTGTGCTGAAGTGTGATCTCAAGGCCAAATACCTAGACAAGGGACCACCCACTGCTCTGGAGAAGAGCTGCTAGTTCCAGCTCTCTGCCCGCATGTATGCAGCTGTGGGAGGAGTTGGGGAGTCACCACCAGATTCCTTCAGGGGTTTCAAAACTGGGCCCTCCTGCTGAGAGCTCAGCTGCTTCTGGCTTAGCTCTTCCCACCCTACCTCCATCCCCACCTCTGTAGGACCTAGGTCCTCACCCATTTCCCTCGCTGGGTCGATAACCTCAGAATACCTTGTCCTGGCTAAGATTTGAGATGTACCTTCCTCCTCAGTGTTCCCCATTAGCCATTTCCCCACAGGAGCTTCTTCAGCCCACCCCTACGTCACCTTTTTCTTGCTGAAGGTTTGACTGCTAATGGCAAAGACAGATGGAAATAAAATATCCAGCTTGGGAGGAAATTAGATTCACATGGAGTCTGGCCATCCAATCCAGGGAAGATCCGGTGCAAACACTTGGAGCCAGGAGCAGGAGGACAGGTAGGTGGAGCCCAGCTTGCGGGTGAAGCTAGGGTTTGGCTTGAGGCTTGGATCAGAGGTAGATGATCAAGCTGGGCTGAAACTTGGCACAGCCCAAGCCAGTGCAGGTATTAGGCTGGCCTAAAAGCACAAAAGATAAGAAAAAGAGTTTGGGGCCAAAATGTGCTTATAGCCAATCAGGGTCAGATAGTAGCTCTGAAACATCACTTAGTAGCTGGGGAACTCAGCCTCCTACAAAATCTTTCAAGATTGTTGAAAGAAATGCTTGGAGAATTAAAATGTAAATGAGATTATAAATGTAAACTGTCTATGGTGCCTGACAGAAAGCAACTGCTTAATAATGAATAATAGCTAAGACCATTATTCTTACCTCTGTAGCAAGTAAGTGTATGCCTTTGAGGGCCCTGGGGCTCATGGGTTGTGCGGCCCTCCTTGGCCTTGGGCCAAAAGGCTGTGCTGGCGATGCCATGTCTGGCCAGCAGAGGGCGAAGTGCTTTCTTTCTCTCCCCTCCCAGCTCCCTCCCAGGCCTTAGGAGTGCTTTCCTTGCACAGCTGGGAGAAACGGAAGCTTAAAATCCGGGTCTTGACTGATTTAAGAAAAACCTTATTCAAATTTCCTGACGAAGACAGCAGTGGTGCTGCTGAGAAACATTACTGAGGAAGTTATGCTAAATCAGAGCCCAAGGTATGGAATAGCTGGGATCATTCAGGACTGCCCTCTCCCACAGTTTGAAAACTCTTGTGCTTTTCACACAGAATGCATGGACCCTGTCTGCGTCTGGCATTGCTTTCCCATTTTCAGTACCTTGGCCTGCTGTTCTCAGCCTTGCCCTTCACCGGCAGGTCTCACAGGGCCCCAGAGGCACAAATGTATTTCTGGAACCCTTCTCTCTGTTTAACCTCCTGGGTAAGCCTTCCTATGGCCCTTTCAGCCCTCAAGTAAGGCCCTGACCTGGGGTATCCAGGCCCCTGTAGCGTACCTGTGAGAGCCCACATCTGAAGCCGCATGTAACCTTCCAGCAGGAGCCCGTCCTGGGTGTAAGCGCTGCTCCCCACAGCATAAGCCCCAGGCTCTGGGAGGCTGGTCCTTCCCGTGGTTTCTTTCCTCTGCCCAACATCCCTACCTGCTCTGGCTCTTGCCCGTCTGTCTTCTCAGCTCATTGCCTCTTTGTTTAATTATGCCAAGAGAAGGACCTTCGATGTGGGCAGGAGTGTGTGGGCAGGAGCTCAGCACAGAGGCATATCTGCACATCACAGAAATGCAGAGAAAAGAAGGCCTTGAAAGGGGAGGGGAGGAGGCAACCCACACAGTCACAGGGGAGAGACTAAGCCACTGGGCCAGCAGGCACCCCAAGGAGTAAATGACTGGTTTCCCTCCTAGCTCTGGATCCCAGCTGCATGTGTGTCAGGGCCAGGGCTGTGGAGGCAGAGCGTGTTCATGACCACCATGCGTGAACACTGGGCTCCCCAGGGAAAGTGTTGATGTTTTGTGGAACTTCAGGCTACCTGAAATAAGCCCTACCTTATCAAACAGGTTATTTGGCTGTGCATTCGACACTATGTGCTTTTCTCTTTCATTCTCTCCCTTGCATATTTACTGATGTATTGTTTATTTAAACATTCCTCTCTTATCTCAACTGTGATATAGAATATTGAAAGAAGGATCATGTGCCCACCTTGGGCAGTAGCATGGGTGGCTCAAACTTCCCCAAGGCAAAGGCAGATTGTTCTAAACCACAAGAGTCAAGCAAGGTGGACCAGCACCCCCTGCAAGGCACACACGTGCATGCATGCACACGCGCGCACACACATGCACACACACACGAGCAGGCACGAAAAAACAGAAAACTGACAACCTCAACAGGGCAAGGCCTGAGTCAGAAAGGCAACTTCCCTGAGGACTGAACCTGGCCCTATTTAAGGGCCTCCTGCACTTGCTTCCTTGATCTAGCTTTCTGACTTGTTCTGAAATAAGGGTCCAGGTCTCTGTCTTCTGTCTACTCATATTGACTTTGAAGTTCTCTTTCTGCTGTGATCTAATGTTCCCCTGTTTCCTGGCCCTCAGCAATCTCACGTTCTTTCCAAATGTTGGCTTAATCCCTGGCACAGATGGAATCTCCTGATTTTGAGAAATGACGTTTGACTCCCCTTAGTGTTGCATTTTCATCTCTCCTCCTTCTTCCTCTGCTCATGGTATGTCCCTCTTCCCCCATGTGAAAAATAGTGAAAGCATCAGTCACTCAGTCATGTCCAACTCTTTGAGACCCCATAGACTGTAGCCCACCAGGCTCCTCTGCCCATTTGTCCAGGCAAAAATATTGGAGTGGGTAACCATTTCCTTCTCCAGAGGATCTTCCCAACCCAGGGATCGAACCCAGGTCTCCTGCAATGCAGGCAGATCCTTTACCACTGAACCACCAGCTAACCCCACTAGTATCTATGACTTTTTCCCTCTTTACAAACCATCTTCTTGAAACAGTTTACACCCACAAACTCCTGATCTTCACCTCCCATTACTCATCTGCACTTGGTTAGAGGGGAGAAAATGAGCAAGGTACACAGGTGATGAACAATATGGAAGGCACCACAAAATTATAAGCAACTCAAGGTTCCTTGAGCATAAAAAAATAGAAAAGAAATGAGAGTAGTGTGGGGAGTGGCTTGAGAAATTGTCGGAGAAAGGGACAGATGCCAGACACTTGGAATACAGACAAGCAAAAGGGTGATTACAAGACATGTTAATTGTGGGACTACCATGATGGTCCAGCGGTTAAGAACCCGCCTGCCAATGCAGGGGACACAACTTGAATCCCTGGTCCAGGAACTAAGATCCCACATGCAGCAGGGCAATCAAGCCTATGTGCCAGGACTACTGAGGTGGTGCTCTAGAGCCTATGTGCCCCAACAACTGAAGCCCACTCACCCTAGGACCCGCACTCTGCCACAAGAGAAGCCATAGAGAGTAGCCCCCACTTACCACAACTAGAGTAAGCCTGCGCGCAGCAACAAAGACCCAGCACAACCAAAAATAAAATAAATAATTTTTTTAAAAGACATGTAATTGTGAGAATTACCATAATGAATGAGAGATACAGGTATTACAGAAGTCCATGGGTTAAGAGGTGCCTAATCCAGATGTGTGGGGTTAAGGAAAGCTTCTCAGGGGAGTTTCAGCTTCCATAACTCCTTTTCCAAGATCAGCAAGCTCTCATATCCTCAATTTCTTTGAACACTCTCTCAACTGCCCTGTTAAATAAAGCTAGTCACTGCATGACTGAAGGTGGCTTATCCACACCCACGGTCACCTGCAAGAAAGGGCAACAAGGAAGAGAGAATCCACTCCTTTCCTTTAAGAACTTGATCTGGAAGCTGCACTTCAGGCTTCCATCCACAATCTCTGTCCAGAATGTTGTCATAAGGCCACACTTAACTACAAAAATCTAGGAAACATATTTATAATGTGGTTGCCATGACATTTTCATCTATATACTTGTGATCTGGTTGCCATGACATTTTCTTCTAAAATTATTCTTTTCTAACTAGCTTTTTACAATTGGGTCTCTACTCACATCAAAAGTAGAACCCTCCACACGTACACTGGGTTCCATACTTCGCTGCCTTTTCTCAAGAAACTTGCGTTAGTGTCTCCATGTCTCTCTGCCTCTCAGTTTCTGTCTCTGTCTTTCTCTCTCCTTCAGTCTTTTCTACATGTTGCAGTAATTTGATCTGCCACTAAAAAAGTTCTAGTTCTTCCATCTTAAAAATCTTTAATTCCACATCCCCCTCCAGTTACTACCCTTTTTATTTTCCGTAATAACTACTATTCAAATAGACTTGTCTAAAGTCATCTGCTCTACTTTCTCCCATCACATTCAGTGTTCAGTACATCGGATCCATCTTCTGTCTCTAGTGAAAAGTGAAAGTCACTCAGTCATGTCCGACTCTTTGTGACCCCATGGACTGAGTTCTCTAGGCCAGAATACTGGAGAGGGTAGCCTTACCCGTCGAACCCAGGTCTCCCACATTGCAGGCAGATTCTTTACCAACTGAGCCACAAGGGAAGCCCAGGAATATTGGAGTGGTTAGCCTATCCCTTCTCCAGGGGATCTTTCCAGCCCAGGAATCGAACCAGGGTCTCCTGCATCGCAGACAGATTCTATACCAACTGAGCTATTGGAGAAGCTCTAGGACCTCACCAAAATGGCTCTTTCTACGGCCAAGGCTCTCCAGGTCCCTGAATTCTGAGTACATTTCTCATCCTCGTTATCTTGGTCCAGAAGCAGCATTTGAATACATTCAGCGTATCTCTTTTTGCTTGTATGATGCCTTGCTCCCTTTGTTCTCCCCTCGCCCCTCTAAATGCTCCTTCTTGGGCTCTTTTGCAGGTTGATCTTTCTCTATCCAGCCATTAAACAATGGTCTTTTCCAGACTTCTCATCTGGTCCTCATTCTCCTTATTCAACATACTCTCATTAATTCTATGGTTTGCATTAATTCCTACAACCTATGTTGTAGGAATTCAGCTTTCTACTGGAATTCCTACTTATATGTCTAATAGGCATCTGAAACTTCACTTGTCCAAAGTGGACCAGATTCCCTGGTGGGAACTTCTGTCTGATAGCTATTACTTTCTCTATGAAGTCAGGGGCTGTGTTATTTGTTGTGAGTAAAAGTTGGTGTGTGTGTGTGTGTGTGTGTGTGTGTGTGTGTGTGTGTACAGGCACTCACCAGAGTTAGAGATGCAATAAGAGAATTTATGAATCAAGAAAATTTGAAAAAAAAATTACAAAATGAGAAGAAAGTGACCAGAGAAACAATAAAATTTCTACTCATTCTGGGAAGCAGCATTCTAGGAGCACCTGAATTCTGATTTCCCAACTCCCTGGCTTTGAATTGTGGCTTTTTTTTCACCTAATAGCTTAGTAGCTTTGGGTAAGTTACTCAAACTCTCTCTGAGCCAGTGTTTTCATTTAAAATGATAATCAATAATATTGTGCTCAAATTTGTAGTTTTTTTGTGAGGATTAAAGACAATATGCTTGGAACAGTAGGTGATTATCAAAATTTCACCAGAAATATTATTCATTTTAAATTTCATTCTTCTCTGTCACTTTCCACAAACAAATGGCCTCTAAATTCTGTCTCTCAATCAGCCTCGCAAGGCAGGAGACACGGATTTGATCCCTGATCAGGGAACTGAAATTCTACATGCCAAGAGGCAACTAAGCAGGCACACAGCAACTACTGAGCCTGCCTGCCACAGCTGGAGAGTCCCTGCGCCACAACGCAAGATACTGCGTGATGCCACAAAGACCCGAGGATGCAACCAAATAAATAAATAAACATTTAATAAATAAATTATGTCCCTCTTCCTTGTAAGTATCTCTCAGATCCATCTTCTCCACTACTTCCATGACTTTAGTTCAAACCACTGTCAGTTCTTCCCTGAATTACTGTCACGGATTCCCAATTGATCCCACTCCTAAAGTTACTGTCCACACCAGTTGCTACTGCAATTTTTCCAAGGTTTTCTAAATCTTAACAAATTTCCAGTGCCCTCACTTCTTCCTTGCATGACTTGCAAGAGTCTGCATTTGCTGCCTCCTGAGATGAGAGGTGTGTTACTTTCTAGGGCTACAGTAACAAATTATCGTGAAATTGGTAGCTTAAAAACATCCATTTTTTAGCTCACAGACAGTATAGCTGGGTTCTTTGCTCAGAGTGGTTATCACTAGGCAGAACTCAGAGTGTCAGTCAGACTCAATTCTCTTCTGGAGGCTCTGGGGGAAAATCTGCTTTCAGGTTCATTCTTGTCATTAGCAGGATCCAAATTCTGTGGCTGTAGGACTGTGGTCCCTATTTTCTTGCTGGCTCTCAGCCAGAGATGGCTCTCAACTAAAGGCCATTCTCAGGCACTTGTTGTATGCCCTCCTCCATCCTCAAGCTAACTACAGCCACCCCCATTCCTTGCCTCATTGTCTCCTCCATTTTCAAGCCAGCCACCCTGTACCAAATCTTGTTCTTCACATCTCTTTGACTTCCTCTTCTGCTGCCAACCAGAGAAAACTTGTGGCTTTTGGAGGGATTCATATGATAAGGACAAACTGGATAATCTGTCATAAGGTCAGCTGATTAGCACTGTTAATTATATTCACAAAAATCCCTTTTGACCATGTACCATAATCTTAGGAGTAGTGTCTTTTCACATTCACAAGTTCCACCCACACCCGAGGGAAGGAAATCATACAAGAGTAACAGTCATTAGGAATCATCTTGCAATTCTGCCCATCCAAGAGGGAAAGCAGGGGGAAACACCCCTGAGAAATGCTGAGATCTTGAGCTGAGATCAGAAGGATGAGTAGAAGTTAATTGGGTAAGGAAGGAAATCTTCCAGAGAGAATGTGCAGAGGACATGTAACTAAAAGACTTACATCTGAAAACTGAACTGAAAGAAGCCCAGTGTCTTCAGTGGAGAGAACAAGAACCATAGTGATTCAAAACAAGGTGGTTAGGTCAGTAGTAGTCAGGCCATGCAGACTTCATCAGTTCAGTTCAGTCACTCAGTCATGTCCAATTCTTTGCGATCCCATGGACTGCAGCACGCCAAGCTTCCCTGTCCATCACCAACTCCCAGAGCTTACTCAGTCTCATGTCCATCGGGTCAGTGATGCCATCCAACCATCTCATCCTCTGTCATCCCCTTTTCCCCCTGCCTTCCATCTTTCCCAGCATCAAGGTCTTTTCAAATGAGTCACTTCTTCACATCAGGTGGCCAAAGTATTGGAGTTTCATCTTCAGCATCAGACATTCCAATGAATATTGAGGACTGATTTCCTTTAGGACTGGCTGGTTGGATCTCCTTGCAGTCCAAGACTTCATAGACGCTATTAAAATGCTTTCTCTATTCCCAGAGAAGAAGTCCAAAGAATGGCATAATCAGATTTGTATTCCAAACACAGCACTCTGGTTACAAGGTGGAGGGTGGACATAAAGAGGCATCCATTAAAATGTGGACCACTTAGGAAGTGGGGAGAGTAGTATAAGAAACAATGGGCAATGTCAGTGGAGATACAAGCATAATGATTCAAGGAACACTCAGTAGCTAAAATCAACAGCACTTCATGATTGATTGAACATGGGAGAGAAGCTGTTATGTTCCCCAGGAAACAGACTCTAAGACAGAGATTACTGTGGAGGATGTTTGCTAAGGAGTGCTCTCAGAGTCAACACCTGTGGAAGAAAGAGGATGAACGTGGGATCGGGGAAAGGGAGAAGCTGAGCAGCCCAACAAAGACCTCAGTCAACCCCAACGAGGAGCTGGGAACATCTTTCAAAGTTGTCCTCTGTCGAGTGAGGGAACTGAATCTTTATATCTTTCTGCTGATCAGTCATTGACTGTAGGATGCCTCAGAAAGATAACCTGACCTTGAATGAGCTAGCTTTCTTCAACTCAAGCAGCTCTTGAAGGGACTGATAGTTGAGGGCTATCTTCCAACAGCATAGCATTCTCAGTGAAAAAGGAGAGTAAATCCTTCTTTTTTTTTTTTTTTTGAGCAGAAATCTGGGCTTTTCATCACAGCCTTCACCATAGGGGTGCAGGAGCATAAGGGATTAAGGCGTTCAAGATGATCTGTAAATTTCTGATTTGTGCATCTTGATGGATGCACTTATGACCATATGTTGTCCTCAATGGTCTACCTGCATTTTTCCCTACTAGCTTGGGAAATTGGCACAGACTGTATTGGACAGCTAGTGTATAGCCCTATACCTGGCACATTGCTGAATAAGTGAATGCCAGTCTATTTCTCCTATTCCCACTCCCCTCCCCCCACATTGCCTTTGCTTCCCTGCCCCCACACCCTACCCTCATCCAATATGGGAAAAGTTCAGCAGGTTATCTGAGCCCTCACCTGTGCTGGAGCTGAACAAACAGCTAATCAGGCTGCTATGGTGGGGAAGGCAGGCAGTGCCAGGAGAAGGGGGGTTGGGTTGACGACATTCCCACTGACCTCAGACTTAAATCCTCTTCCAATATCTTTATCCTCTATAAACTCACTGCTAGCTGGATCAGGTCCTCTTCAAAAGACTGACTGGATAAGTGTCTGAATTCCGCATAAACTCAGACCTCGCCCCCAGTCTAATGTTCTCTTAGATGGATAACTCCCACCTCTGACAGCTACTGCTGTCAGGCCAGAGAATGGAATTCCCAGTTAGATGAAGTTTCTTTGGAATGAAGAAGAATGACATCGAGCAGGGGGAAAACATTAGTGGAGGCAAGTCCTACCCAAGTAGCTGAACCCACCGCAGTCCTGCGCATGCCCCCTTCAGTTGTGTTCCGGGTGCACCCTAGTGCTCCCCTTCCAGCCCCCCACCATCCCACCCCCGCCCCACCGTGGGAACCTGACGCCCTACACCGGCTGCTACACCTGCGCTGAGAACAAACAGGGGGAGCTTCAGTGTGTCGGGTGAGGGTGGGCGCTGCCTGGAGACCACAGAGAAAGCCAGCCGCCTCCTCCCGGGTTAAGCCTGCACTGGGCTGGGAACAGAACCATACCCCACCTTCACCCCAACTCACTCCTGTTTATCCCGGGGAGTTCTCGCCTCTACCCCCGCCGCCCCTCGGTCCCCAAGTCGCTCTTCCTCCAGGCAGCCCTTTTCCCCAGCCAGGGTTCCCCAGGGGGGCGGGAATGCTGCCCATTCCCATCCTTGCCCGCTGGGGAGGGTTCCTTGGGCGCTTTGCGTGGAAGCCTGGGTGTTGGGCCTGATGTAGGAGGTGAGGGTGCGGGGGACAGATGCGGGGGCTACCCCTGCCCCGAGGCGAAAAGCTGCAGGGAACGACCAGCGATGGTGTCACGGTCACTGCGGCCACTGCGGCATAGTAGAGTACCGTGGCGCTTCCCGCGGGCTAAGGCGTCTGCGCCGCAGCCGGTGATCCCAGCGTCTCGGTGGCCACCTCCTGGCTCCCCGACCCACCAGGAAAAGATGCTAAACCCCGCGGCAGCCGCGCCCTACCGTGTCCCTCTTACCGCTGCCTTATTCCCCAGCCTCCCTCCCCGCAAACTCTCCATCCACTAACAACCTCTCCCCAAACCTCGCCAACACACACAGACACACACGCTCCCGAGAACTCCCCGGAACCGGGACACTGGTGAAAGGGAGTGGGCGCGAAGGAAATCTCTAAGAAGGGAGAAATCTAGGGGTGGGGTGCGGACAGCCCTCCCGGGCGGGAGGCAGGACAGCCCCCGTGCAGGGGGCGGAGGGGCGCGAGTAAGTCAGTATCAGAAGAAGGGGTCGGAGAGTCACCTGGCTGGACAGAGGCGGACCCGAGCTTGGGAGGGAGGCGAGCAGAGGCGGGGCGCGCAGAAGAGCAGCGAAGGGGCAGGGGCCAAGGTTGGGGGCGGGAACCAGGCGGGGCGCGAGCCTCAGCCGGAATCGCGGCGGGAGCAGGTGGAGCCGCAACGGGAGCTCGCCCAGGCGAGCGCTGGGAGGCGGCGGCTGAGCCGTGGCCATGGAGCTGCTAAAGCCAAACCGGAGCGTGCTGGGATCCGGACCCGGGCCGGGGGCTTCCCTGTGCCGCCCGGGGGGCCCCCTCCTCAACGGCAGCGGCACCGGCAACCTCAGCTGTGAGCCCCCACGCATCCGCGGAGCCGGGACACGAGGTGGGTGCCTCCCTAAGCCTCCTTCGCGAGCTCCTGCTCGCTGCACCCCACAACACTCACAGAGGCCCCCATAGCCTCCTCAAACGCCCTCACTATCCCTTCATAGTACTCCCTCCGTCCCCAGACAGCTCCCCTGACACATCTCTCTTCCACAGCTCATAAAACTCCATCGCAGTTTCACACTACCTGGTCAGAGTCCCTTCACACCCTGGTCCCCTCGCCGCCCCCAGAGCTCTTGGTCACCCCCAAAACGCAGCACCTTCACCAACACACAGCCCACTGCTAGACAGAGACAGTGGGAAGGCAAGGACCTCCTCTGGCCAGTCCCTTCCAAGTCTCTCCTTTCCTTTTGCAGACAGTTCGGGGAGCTTCAGTGGGAAAGGAAAGGAGGAAGGAAGGCAAGATTGGGGGGATGAAGGGGACTGGCTGGGGGCAGAGGCAGTCTGGAAGACCTGAATGGGAAGTTACAGTCAATTACAGACAATTGCAGTCTCCTGTGTTGCCCACCCCAACCCCTTGCCTTCCCCAAGAGATCCCCAAACCTGAATTAGCCTGGACGTTGGATTGGGGGCTGCTCTCCATTGCCTTCTTCCTCAAATCTCCTTTCCTCCCAATCTGGAGTTCTTCTCAAGGCTCTATACCCTATCTCTTTCGGTGTCTCCAAGTAATGTCTCTAGGTCCCTTCCAAGCCTCCCTCTCCAACCTGCCTTTCCTTAGGTTTCACCCTTCTAGAGCCTGGCTGCCCCGTTCATCATCCCACCCCCAGGTTGCTTTCACTCACCCAGTCCCTGAAATGACTTTCACTCCTCCCGTCACTCAACATCTACGTTTTCTTGATGACCCAGCTCAAGTCATATTTTTCCCCTTCCCACACCTTTTCTTTCCTTAAGTGGTTACTAGACGCCTGCTACTATAGTCCCTAGGCTAGGTGCCAGGTACACAGGACTAAACTAGACCCAGTCTGGACTCTCATCTCCAATGCAGGAAAGAGACAAAAACCAATGGGAAAACCACAGTCAGAATTTACTATTCCCATAAGAGGGACCAAATTATGGGCACCCAAAAGAGATGGGATCTGAAAATTTCACAGAGGGAACCTTGAAGTTGGGAGTTCAGGAAGCAGAAAAGTAATAAGTGGGATTCCAGGAGAGAGAACAGCACTAAGCAGAAGGAAATTATTCCAAGCTCTGGAAGGGAAAATGGGAATAAATTGTAACTGAAAGATTTATTTACCTCCATAAAATATAGAATGCATTCTTAGCTCGTTGTTACACACTCTTTCATTCTTATGCTTGGATTCTTTCGCTCAATAACTATTTATTGAATCAGAGATTGTGCTAGGCACTAGGGACAGGAGTAAAACAAAACTGACACAGTTCTTATTTCAAGGAGCTCACAGTTCAGTGGGAGAGACAGACAAGTAAGCAGGGAATTGCCGGACAAAGACGGATGTGCCTTGAGAGGGATGTAGGAACACAGAAGAGGAGCACCTCGAGCCTAGCTTAGTCTTGGGAATCAAATGTGGCCTTCTGAGGAGGTAAAGGGTAAACTGAAATAAACATTAAAACGCTGAGGGAAGTACTCTGTGACAACCTAGAGGAGTGGGAGGGGGTGGGAGATGGGAGGGAAGTTCAAGAAGGAGGGGACATATTGTATTTGTGTGGCTGATTCCTGTTGATGTATGGCAGAAACCAGCACAATACTGTGAAGCAATTACCCTCCAATAAAAAATTTAAAAAGAAAAAAGCTGAGGGAAAGTCAGCCAAATGAAGGGGCAGAAAAGGCAAAAAGCATCTCAAGCAGAGAAACAGTATGTATAAACACCCAGAGTTTAAATCCATGGCACTTTCGTTCAGTGTATCACAGTTTCTGAGTGTCTGGAACATGTACATAAGAGAGGAACGATGAACACTCAGGATGAAGACCAGCCTAGAGAGGTTCCAGAGAAATGTATGGAACTGTCTAAGGAGTATGGATTTTATCCTGAGGTCAATGGAAACTACTGAAATGTGCAGTAGTGCTGCTAGGATTAGTTCTGTAGTAAAGAGGATGGACTGGAGGACAAGAGATGGGGAGAGGGGCATCCCTTTGAAGGCTTTTATGTTACATTGGCCCTGGTGAAAGATGATACTGGCTTAGGCTAAGCTACTGGCAGTGGAGATGGAGAGAACTGGATGACTGGAGAGACACTTCAGGAAGTAAAATCCACAGAACTTGATGATTTATTAGAAATGGAGAGGGAAAAAGAGGTCAAGGGACGACATCCACGTTTCTGGCTTAGACAACTGGATGGTTGTTGTGCTGCATATAAGAAGGATAACAAGGGAGCAGAAACAGATTTGAAAGAGGAGATTATACATTCAATTTGGAACCCACTGAGTTTAAATGCCAGTGAAATATCCAGGTGGAGTTGCCCAGTAAGCTGTTGAATCCAAGGATCTGGGAGGTACAAGCTGGAAATGCAGACTTGAAAGGTTTTTGTTTGTCTAGAGGAGGTAATGAAAGCCAAGAGACTACATTAAATCATACAAAGATTGTGTCAGATTTAAAAGAAAAAAAAAAGAGGTCCTGGGATAGGACCTTGAGGAAGACCAATTTTTAAAAGCCAAGCAGAAGAGGAGTCCATGAAGGAGATCTAGACGAAACCATTAGAGAGACAAGAAGGCAAGGAAGAAAGAAAAAAAGAAAATTTCAAACAGGGTATCACATGCTGCCAATATAAGTTAGATAAGGTCAGAATAGCATCCTTTGGATTCAATGGAAAGGACATCTTAGGAGGAGCTGTTGGGGTTAGGGTCAGGGTGTTATTACTGACTATGGTCAGTTGAAGTTTGGGCCATGGAGAAGGGGTTATGAGAAGTGAACCGAGGCATGCAGATAAAAACTTCCATGTATTTTGAAGAGAGAGAGACAAAGGAAAAACAGGATAGTTCTAGAAATAACATGAGATTGGGGAAGTGTGTGTGTGTGTGTGTGTGTACATGCATGTACACATATAGTTTGTCTTTTGAATGTGTATGTGTTGCAGAGACAAAACCATTTTTTAAATGTTGACGGGGAATGGGCCAAGAGAGAGGAAGGTTGAAGTGCAAAAGACGGCAGGCCTAGTTGATAGAGTAAGGGACCTTGAGCAAGCAGAATGTGCAGTGATTCAGAGCCCGAGTCATCTAGATGCTGCTGCCCACACACACCTGGATGTGACACCCGGCAGTCAGAGACTGTCAGCCACACTCACTCAGCTATTACCCCCACAGACACATCTCACCCAGGCTCACCCAGTGTTACCAGTAAAAAATGTGGCTGTTACCCACATTGTTCTGATATAATCCAAATACACTTAAATGTTTCCAATGTTCACTCAGAAACTACACACAGAATGGACTTGTGGACACAGAAGGGGAAGGAGAGGGTAGGACAAACTGCGAGAATAGCATTGATGTATATGCATTACCATTTGTAAACAGATAGCTAGTGGGAAGCTACTGTATAGCACAGGGAGCTCAGCTCAGGGCTCTGTGATGACCTAGAGAGGTGGAATGAGGAGGGGTGGGAGTGAGGCTCAAGGGGGAGAGGACATACATATACATATAGCTAATTCATGTTGTTGTACAGCAGAAACCAACACAACATTGTAAAGCAATTATACTCCAATTTAAAAAATAAATAAAATGGGAAAAAAAGAAGCTACCCACAGAAAAACAGATGTCACCCACACTTACTTAAATATTTACCACTGTCATTTCGATGTTAACTCATCCATCAAACACACATGCTTTCATTTTTTTATTATCTACATATAATCAAATATTACTCATGCTTACTTAAGGAACCCATCTCCAGGTATTACCTATAAAGTCATAGATATAACTCTTACATATTCAGATAATACCTGCAAAGACTCAAATACTACCTGTGGTCACTCAGACGCTCAGTTATTTTACTCAATCAGGTTAACATCCTAATCTGTTAACATCTCATATTTATACTCACTTAAATATTGCCCACATACACTTTCATATTACTTCTGCTCAGTCATCTAGGACCACCATCAGCTGGATATTTCCCTCACTCAAATACAGACCTCTGAATGTAACCCGTGCTTCCTGTAGATGTTACCTACAAAACGAGATGTTATCTGTAGATCCTGGCTCATACAATTGTTACAACACTTACTCAGATATTACCTAAACTTAAAGGTAACCCACACTCAATCAGATATTACCTTTAGACACCTAGCTGTTACCCTTCTCCAGATATTGCCCACAGAAATATGTGTTAATCTCACCCACTCAGTTATCATCTCTAATACTCAAGTATTCCCAAGACTCACTCTGCTCCCATTCACAATCAGCTGGGTGATATCCATGCTCACCACAGAAGCACGGGTACTACTCTGACGTCTGTGTGATGGGTAACTGGATCCAACACATCGGTGAACGGCAGGACCTGAGGCATCGGCAGCGTCACTGTTCTGTGGAATCATTTCTCAGAAAAGCCTGTTCTTGTTTTATGTGACATCATCAGGATTTTTGTACCCACACTTGTCTCCCCTCATCTGGAGAGAACAAATGCAGATGCTCTAGACACCAGAAGCAGAACTGAACTGTTCAAGTCTTCTGAGTCCCCTGGTCTGATTTCTGGTCTGCTTGTATGGCACAGTGGTAAAGAACCCACCTGCCAATGCAGAAGATGTAAGAGACTTGGGTTCAATCCCGGGGTCAGGAAGATCCTCTGGATGAGGGCGTGGCAACCCACTCCAGTATTCTTGCCTGGAGAATCCCATGGACAGAGGAACCTGTCGGGCTACAGTCCATAGGGTCATAAAGAGTCCGACATGACTGAGCGATTTAGCACACACTCATCCCCAGCAGATTGATACCCACAGGTAGACTGTCAAGGCACTGATGGCTGTACCCCAGATGGATGAATGAGAAATGTGCTTTTCACAGTTTAGAGTGCCATTCAAACTTTAGGCATGGTTATTGAATCAAGAACTAGTAGAAAGGGAACTCCTGGTGGTCCAATGGTTAGAACTCAGCGCTGTCACTGCCAAGGCTCCACAGTGCAGCCAAAAAAAAAAAAAAAAAATTTAGTTGAAGAGAAATATCCAGAGGATGGAGGAGGATGTGAGAGAGATGATAGAACTAGAGAGATAAGGGATGGGAGGAGAGGGGCACAGAGGGGCAGTGGACTGAAAGGAGACACAAAAAATGCAAGATAGACCACCTGTTCTATTTTCTTGGGTCCAAGGACCTCTCTGACAGAGATCCCACCTCCCAAATGTTCTTTATTTCCCCTTGTACACGCATACACACACACACCTCAAATTGTCACACATAAGCAAACCTCCCATAAGCCTTCCCTGCAGAGAGGGAGCCCAGCTTCTAAATGAGACGTAGGCAGTTTGTGTATAACAGTAAAATGAACACATCCCAAATCACAGCCTGTTATTGACCCCTTCCCCTGTACCACCCAAAAGATTCTCCAACATGGGTCTCCAAATAAATAGAGGCAGTGAGGCAGCAAGGAGAGTGCATGCTGGAGCTTTAGAAGCACAGAGATGAAGGATGGATGAGGAGAAACAGAGCAGATGCATTTATGTGGACAGTGACAGGGATCCATTTAAGATTCATTAGCAAGCAGGTGTTAACATCTCCTGTGCAGGGAGCATTATGGCAAATGCTAGGGACATGCTGAAGAACAAGATGGGCATTGCCCCTGCCCTCAAGAGCTCATAGTCTAGTGGCAGAGACAGAACATGAACATAATAATGCGGTAAGAAATGCTGCCAGGGTGGAGTATGGTAGTGGCAGCATGATGAATGACAGAGAAGTGAGGAAACTACAGGGGACAATGCATCCTGGAAATGTGGAGACAAGATTCTCTTCTGATTTGGCTCCTTACTTGCTGTGTGCTCCGAGAAAGTAATGTCATTGCTGGATTCAGTGAGGGTACTGTACTGCTTAGTTGCTCAGTCGTATCTGACTTTTTGCGACCCCATGGACTGTAGCCTGCCAGGTTCCTCTGACCATGGGATTTTTCAGGCAAGAATACTGGAGTGAGTTGCCATTTCCTTCTCCAGGGGATCTTCCCAACCCAGGAATCGAACTCGCATCTCCTGTGTCTCCTGCATTTCAGTTAGGAGGTTTCTTGTAAATAGCACTTCCTTGAAGTCTATAACAACTTCTGGATAAGTATATAACTATTGATATGGGGGAAAAAAACAGTTTTATTTGGGAGCTAAGGCAAAATTCAGCCAATGTATGGGGCTATGGAGAATGATGCAGTTCTGGGCCCTTCCCTCCCCCCAACCTGGTAGGCTCTGTCCCTGCCCTCTCTCCTTCCAACCTCCAGTCTCCTTCATGCTGAGGCCATGGACACAGGTGACTGGGTCCAGTTTTAATTCAATTCAGTTTTGTCTTGGTTGTGATATGGCAGCCAATGATGAATCCTTCCCCCCAACAGGCAATGACACAAGTGAACAGGGTCAGCCCTTTGTCTAGCCTAGCAGTGCTACGTGTCCTTCCTGTGAGCTCCCAGAGCATTCTGTTATTCTTCAACCTCACTTCTTATCACACTGTGTGACAGATATCTATTTATACGTCTGAGTTTCCCTCTAGACTTCTAGAATGTGAGCTCTCAGATGAGAGCTCTCGAGGCATTTGTCATGTTCATCTCTTTGTCCCCAGTGCCTAGTATAAAGATAATCCTCTGTAAATGCTTGTGGAGTGAGAGTGAATGTTTATAGATAATTAAAATACAAAGCAGAAAGTAAAGGCCGTTCTAACAGATGTGTAGGGAACATGCATGGGTCAGAGGAAGGGGAGATTAGCTCCAAATAAGGTGTCCAGAGAGGCCTTATAGAGAAGGGAGCAGTCAGTCCAAGTTTTGAAAGATAATGGTTAAGTAGGAGTTCACCAGATAACAGAAAACAAGTTTGTTATTGAGAGTCGTTAATGGGGGGAGGAGGGTACTAACAGTGGTGGGGATGCGGTGAAAGAGCATTTTAGGCTGAGAAACCAACATGAGCAAAGGAGAGTCATGAGTGTACCTGATGCCTCCCAGAAACTGAGTCATCTGGTGGCTTAAATGAGTGCATTGCAGGGATGAGGTGAGAGGAGGAAAAGGCCAGTTCTGGGAGAATCTTGATGACAAACTGAAGACAGTTGAGAGTAGGTAAAGGGTCTTTTGCTTGTTTGTTTAGTGATTATTGTTATTTAAGACAATAAAGACACGATCATACCTGTGTCTCAAAAGACAGTGGTCAACAGGGTTGAATGCTACCAGGAGATCATCAAATAGAATAGGCTGAGAAGGGACCTTTGGATTTGGTAGTTAAAGCTTAGTAACCATGAGAAGAAGTGTAATGAACACTTATGAACAGTAATGGGGAAGAGGTCACTGGATTGTAATAGATTGAGGAGTGGATGAAAAAATGCAAATAATCTCTTCAAGAAGTATGGCTGCAAAGAGAAGGAAGGATTTGGAGCAAAGCTTGAGAACAGACAGGGTTTCTTAACAAAGGGTAGAGTTAGGCCACTTTAACTAGGCTTCTAGAGGTTAAAAGGGTAACAGATTCAAGTTCACCATTTACTGAGTGGGTCCTGAGCCAGTGGGGGAGGGGTGAGGATTTGGGAAGCAGGGGATCTAGCTGGGTAGTAGGGCTTGAAGAGTTGGGAATAAGTGAGACTGGACAGCCCAGCTGAGTGGGGGCCAAACCCCCTACTGCCACCTCACCTCTTTCCTACCCAGAATTGGAGCTGGCCATTAGGGTCACCCTCTACGCTGTGATCTTTCTGATGAGTGTTGGAGGAAATGTGCTCATCATCGTGGTCCTGGGGCTGAGCCGCCGACTGAGGACCGTCACCAATGCCTTCTTGCTCTCACTGGCAGTCAGCGACCTCCTGCTGGCTGTGGCTTGCATGCCCTTCACCCTCCTGCCCAATCTCATGGGCACATTTATCTTCGGCACAGTCGTCTGCAAGGCGGTTTCGTACTTCATGGGTAAGTAAACAATCGCCCTGCCTCCCTTGGCCCTCTCCTCTCCTAAAGTCCTTGCCGAATGAAGGGGTCTGTCTTTGTCTATAGTGTGGAAGTCACACTGGGGAATGTGTAGCACAAGTTTCCTAGGTAACCCTTTCCTCTTCCTTCCTAGGAGTGTCTGTGAGCGTGTCCACGCTAAGCCTCGTGGCCATCGCCCTGGAGCGGTACAGCGCTATCTGCCGGCCACTGCAGGCGCGCGTGTGGCAGACGCGCTCCCATGCGGCTCGTGTGATCGTAGCCACGTGGATGCTGTCCGGCCTGCTCATGGTGCCCTACCCAGTGTACACTGCCGTGCAGCCAGCGGGGCCTCGTGTCTTGCAATGCATGCACCGGTGGCCCAGTGCGCGGGTTCGCCAAACCTGGTGAGGGTGCCTATTACCCATTCCTGAGAAGTCCCTTCTCTTATCTCCATCACTCACAAGCATTACCCAGAATCTTGCTCCAACAATTACCACGACCCACCACCCTGGGATCCCCATTCGGAGCTCCTCCCCAGTTCTCTAGCCCTTCCCAGCTGTACCCCAAATCCTACCTCTACCCCTGGGACGTGGTCACCAGCCCTAGAAACATCAGTTCTTCAGTCTTCCTCCATCAGTGATTAGAGTTGGACAGGGACCCGCTGATTGGTCTGCACTCTGTCTCCAGGTCGGTATTGCTGCTCCTGCTCTTGTTTTTCGTGCCCGGGGTGGTTATGGCGGTGGCCTACGGGCTTATCTCCCGTGAGCTCTACTTAGGGCTTCGCTTTGATGGTGACAGTGACAGCGAGAGCCACAGCCGGGTCGGAAGTCAGGGAGGGCTGCCCGGTGGCACAGGACAAGGTGGGTGAAATTCAGCAGGGGGCGGAACTTTGGGAAGGGGCGGGACATAAATTGGGTGGGGCGGAAAGGTGTGCGATTTAGAGGATTCAGCCTCCAAATCTGACCGCCCACGGTCTGTGCTCAGGTCCTGCCCAAGCGAACGGACGTTGCAGGTCTGAGACCCGGCTGGCGGGTGAGGACGGCGACGGCTGTTACGTGCAGCTTCCGCGGTCCCGGCCAGCACTGGAGATGTCTGCGCTGACCGCGCCCACGCCTGGCCCAGGATCCGGCACCCGGCCTGCCCAGGCCAAGCTGCTGGCTAAGAAGCGCGTGGTGCGGATGTTACTGGTGATCGTTGTGCTTTTTTTCTTGTGTTGGTTGCCGGTGTACAGCGCCAACACGTGGCGCGCCTTCGACGGCCCCGGCGCACATCGTGCACTTTCGGGTGCGCCCATCTCCTTCATCCACTTGCTAAGCTACGCCTCTGCCTGTGTCAACCCCCTGGTCTACTGCTTCATGCACCGTCGCTTTCGCCAGGCCTGCCTTGACACCTGCGCCCGCTGCTGTCCTCGGCCTCCGCGGGCTCGCCCCAGACCTCTGCCGGACGAGGACCCTCCCACCCCCTCTATCGCCTCACTGTCCAGGCTGAGCTATACCACCATCAGCACGCTGGGGGCTGGCTGAGGGGTGGAGCAGGAGAGGGAGCGGGGCTGAGGCAGGACAGACGGGTTCCTACCAGCTCAGCCCCTTCCAAACACACAAGAGACGCAGACCAGCTGACACGAGAGACTGACTAATCCCAATGGCCAGGAAAGGGTGGCTTACCCGACATGAAGGAAACAAAACAGACCCTCACACAGAAAAGGAGGCACTCAGTGAGGGACTGAGCCTGGCACACAGAGACATGGCACTGACCTTGGACAGACCCAGCGTCCCCAGTCGTGGACTGTCTCCACACTGTGGAAACCGACAGGGGCTGACTTGCCTCTCACACATATAGCAGTGGCATTGAATCTTTCAGGGCTCTGGAGCCTGGCACAGGAATGACTCCTGAGATGCTCCACTCTGCCCCTAGTTTGACCTCACAGTGCCCTTCCCCAGTCAGTGCTGCAAACACCAACCTGCCTAATCTCACACTTCCTGGACCAACAAGCTGTTTTGCACTGAGAAGTCCCTTCATTCCTTTCCAGTTAAATACTATAGGCCTGCCCCTCTTCCCTCACTGGACTTTTTCAATAAATAATAAATGACTTGGTTTCCCCCTCAATTTCCTTTTTGGACTTTTCTGGGGCACGTGAGGGGGCACGGGATTTGGGAGTCTTCTCTGTCAGGTCCCTTCCCCTGCTGCTCACTCCTGTGCATGACCCCCTGACAAAAAGCCCATGGTCTGAGTCTAGATGAGGCTGTGTAAATTCTCTCCAAGTGGTCAACCTGGATCCACCTCACACCAGAGTCGTGAAGCTGGGAATGAGGATAGGGGTGGGATACCCATGACACATCATCATTCCTAAGCACATTGTCCTAAAGTGGTCCCCTTGTTAGGGTACTGTATTAATAGATGCTTATTAAAATTTTAATGAAAAAAGGAATGTTTAGACTCAGTTTATTCACTGTGTATTTGTAATAGTATGGGGTCAGAACATAACAGATATACAGAATTAAAGGGTTGGGCCTTTTAATGTGCTGTTACCTGTGGAAGCACCTTTTACTGGCCAGCGACAAGGAGAGGTGCAGTGGGAGAGGAGGTAGGGAGCTGAACCTGAATAAAAGCCCCAGAAATCAATCTCCCTCTTGACTATAAGACTGATCCAGCCCCAGAGAGAGGCAGAGACAGCAAATCACCCCTCCACACATACAGTGACAAACCAGGAAGAACAGATGATCTCACCGAGGGAAAGTACAGAAATAGACAGAGGTGTGGTATGCTAGAAGAGGGCTCCTTGACACTTCATCTTATAACAGGTGGAGAAACTGAGACCCAGCACAAGAAAGAAAGCTGCTCAAGGTCATACAAGAAATTAAAGCAACACAGAAGTAACCTTATTGAAGTAGACACTGAGCTGGAGGTGGAAGAGAAGCCATACCCTCTGGTGTCAGACCCAAACTTTGCGGGCCTGGATCTTATAAAATTAGGTGTCCCTTTTTTAAGAAAAAAAAAAAATACAAAATTACAGCTACAAAATTGCTAGGACACTGACCAGGGCCTTGGAAGAGATCCCTGCAAGTGAGGATCCCTGAGATGTAAGCTCCATTAGCTTCACAGCCAATAATACCTCTAAAATCCACCCACTAATGACGTTGAACAAACACTGGATGGCGGGAAGGGCAGTGAGAAAAGAGAGTGGTCTGTTTACCAGTTCTGAGCTGCTCCTACCCATCCTTTCTGCAGGGCTCTCGGCTGCAAGAGGCAGGAGGAAGGAAGAAAAGGAGGGAGAAGGCGTTCCAAGCTGTCGACTAAGACAGTACTGGTTAAAAATAGAATCCCAGCTGGTCGGAGTTGTGGAAAGCAAGAAATTGGGCCTTGCTCACTCATGCCAGCTTTCCCAGGGGGTGGGAGTAGGTTTGCCCACAGCCTTCGCAGCACTCCCTGATTCTCATTCCCACCATCCCTTCTGAAGGAGATACAGCCTTGAAGAGGTTCCCCCCACTGTCAGTCCCTCCAGCGTGGGCCTGGGCTCCTAATGTCCATCAGATGGTGGTGGGGAGCTCAGCAAGGGAGGGCTGATACAGCTCATGAGCTCATGGAGAGCTCATACTCCAAGCCTCTCAGCCTGGAATATGAGCTCAAGTATGGCGGTCCAGGACTAGCCTAGAACCTAGCACATAGGCCCAGCCTGAATAATGCCATTTCCCACACTGCGCAGTCCTTTTTTCTACAGAAGACTTACACATGCGTCACTCCACCCTGTGGCCTATCTAGTTACCCGATGTGGAATTTGGGGTCCTCCCATCTATTTTTCATCTCTGGAAATCTGACAAAACATTTCAGGTCCAGATTTTAATATCACTGTCTCTGTGAAGTCCTGCTTGGTCATCCTCACAAAGCTTGTCTGCTCATAGAGTACTGACAGCTTTCTCTCTTCTAGCATAGTTATTTATGTTCCTGCCTGATTTCCCATCCTGGGCAGGGAACAGCATGATGTCATAGGAAGATGACTGAGCCTGGGCCCAGAAGGTAGAGTGATGGAGGGGGTAGGGGTGAAATCTAAGGCTTCTTGATTCTGTGTGACAGGAATTTATATATACCAATTCTTCTCAAAACTCTTCTCCAGAGCATTTCTCTTCATTTGACAGAAGAAGAAAGTGAAGCTGAGAAAGCTTAAGGGAGTTACATGAGGCCCTGCAGCTAGAAGGGAGGCAGGCACTGAGCTCAGGTTTCTGCCTCTAAAGCTTTGTTTCCTTCCATTATGCTGTTTTGCCTTCCTTCAATCCTTGAAGATATGGGTGCCAGTGGTCCTGCCTTTTAAAAGTTGTGTGATTCTGTGCAATTTATCTCAATGAGTCTCAGTCTCACCTGTAAAATGGGAAGAATTACGTTAACTTCTGCAATATTGTGATTTATAAGAACTGTATATTAATGTATATATCTAGTCAATCTTTGTCCTGTTCCTGGCACAGAGCTCCTTGGAATTTCCTAAATGTTGAGAGCCAATAAGGTGTCTTTTATTATGTTAATGTAGTGACTTTTGGAAAATCACTAGGTCACCTCAGGATGGAAGCTGGTTTGTCAGAGACACCAACAGACATCAACAAAGTAATTAGAGGCTGAGTCAATACAGGAGATGAAGGTTTGATCCCTGGGTTGAGAAGATCCCCTGGAGGAGGAAATGGCAACCCACTCCAGCATTCTTGCCTGGGAAACACCATGGACAGAGGAACCTGGCAGGCTACAGTCCATGGCGTCGCAAAGAGTTGAACACAACTTAGTTACTGTGCATGCACACACAAAATTCAGACCCACTCCCTGACCCCCGAGGAAGGAAAAGCGTCTAGAGATTGAGATCAATCACTAAAGGCCAACGATTTAATCAACTGTGTCTATGTAAGAAGCTTCCCTAAAATCTCAAAAGAATAGGGACTGACTTCTTGGTGAACACAGGGAGATTTGGGGAGAGTGTCTCATTGGCAGAGGACACAGAAGCTCTGTGCTCCTTCTCATGTATCTTGCCCTATGCATCTCACCCACTGGCTGCTCCTGAGTCATAGCTGATTATCATAAACCAATATCTAGTAAGTAAAATGTTTCTCTGAGTTCTAGGAACTGCTTTAGCAAATTAATGGAACCCAAGTCATGGGTGGAGAAATCTCCAATTTATAACTAGCTGGTCAGAAGCACAAGTGATAAGTTGGGTTTGGGCAGGGGTGGGGCTTGAGCGGGCAGTCTTCTCGGACTGAGCTCTTAATCTGTGGGATCTGACACTATCTCCGGGTAGATAATATCTGAATTCGGTGGATTAAAGAACACTCAGTTGGTATGAGGGCATTGCTTGGTGGTGTGGGGAAAAAATGCACATTATAATTGGTATCAGAATCATAATCCACACTGGTATTTTGAGAATTAAGGAAAGAATGCTCAGAAGTGCTTATGGGGGAATTCCCTGGTGGTCCAGTGGTTGGGACTAGGTGCTTCCACTGGTTTCACTGCCTGAGTTCAATCCTTGGTGGGGGAACCAAGATCCCAGTCAGTGCTTGTAATTGTAGAGATACATATCATAAGGAGGGTTACATTGAGATTGTTTTAAGACCAGGATGAAGGATTTGTATCTGGAAACAAAGCCCTCTGCAGATAGAAAACCACACCTAAATGAGGGGGACAGAACCCAGAGTCCAAGGGGAAGCTCAAAGTCTGCTAGGAGATGTTGTTAGGAAGCGGTGGAGTCAGAATCTGAACACTTTTGACTCCAAAATCCATGCTCTTTCACTATACATCCTGACTCTGACCTCCCAGAAGGGACATTCAGCCTGGGGAGATGGGAGAAATTGGAACCACTCAGGACTCTTCTCAGGACTCCAAGTAGAAAAACAGATAAGTCTATAGCCCTATAGACTTGGATCCTTCAGAAGCCCGAGTTCTAGCATCTCCATGCCTGGAAGGAAGCCACCAAAGGGAGGCCAGTTCCACAAAAATTGAGGATGGAGGTTGTGCTGGAAATCTCATCCCCCTCAAACCTTCCAAGAAGGCAGGTTTCCAACTAAGTCTCAGACATGAGGACAAACCAGAAAAGAGACAGTCTCACAGAGAACAGGCACAGGGGGCCTTGTGCCAGACAACTCTCACAGACAACTCAAGTCAGAGCTTTGGACAACCATACACTCTGGTTACTCAGGTCTGGTTAGTGGAAAGCAAGGGATGCTTTAAGGAAAGACTGTTCCTTCAAGTTATCTCTGGGAGAGGAGAGGTGGGAGGGAAGAAGAGCAAATGGAAAGGATGGAGAAGAAAGCAGGCCCCATCTGAGGTCAAAGCTTTGGGCTGGGATATAATGCCTATAGGAGGGGCCATGCTGGAAGTGGCAGCCCTTATTGCAGATTCTAACCTTGGTTCTCTGTCTGCTTCCTGTTCCCTGAGTCTCATTCACTGTCCCCCAACCTTATGGGGCTCTTGGTCAGTCAGATGCTTGGTCTGTTGCTAGTACCAGGCATGAGGATTAATACCTCCTTTTTGGTAGGGCTCGGTCTTTTGGAAACAATTCTAGCCCAGCCATGTACCCAATCTTGAAAAAGGAAATAGTTAACCAAATAGGCCCATTGTCTTAGGTACTTTGTCTTAATCAAACAGGCACATTGCCTTAATCAAATTACGCACTTTGTCTTAGTAAAACAGTTTGGGGCTCCAGAATATTCACCTGGAAGGTAAGTAGTAAGAGATAAGACATGCAAGGGCTCTTGAGGAAGGTACATTTATTTAAATGGTAATGTTGGTTTGAGTAAATTTCCCAGGGTGAAACAAATGGGCTTCGAGGAATGAGGGAAAGGCAGAACACAGAACATTACCCCACAGGATACAAGATTCCATCTAAGTGTCAGGGGACAGGGCTAACACTGCACGTGAGCAAGGAAAGGCAGGTGCAAAGATCCCACCTGGACAGGGAAAGAGCATTCCAGGTGGGACTCAATAGGTAGGCAGGGGGGAAAAAATCTCTTTTTCACCTCAAACCAGAGATAATCCCTTGATCCTTCTAAATTTAGGCATAGGGGCTTCCCAGATGGCTCCGTGGTAAAGAATCTGCCTGCCAATGCAGGAAACATGGGTTTGATCCCTGGGTCAAGAAGGTCCCCTGGAATAAGAAATGTCAAACCACTCCAATATTCTTGACTGGGAAATCCTATGGACAGAGGAACCTGGTGGGCTACAGTCCATGGACTTGCAAAGAGTCAGACATGACTGAGTGGCTGAGCTCGAGCAGGCACATACAGCCCTCCAGGAAGTAACGGGCAGCAATTCAGGAAATTTAAAGGCCAGCCCCTGGGCTGCCTAGATGTGGGGATCTGTGGTTCATCCCAGAAAAGACAAGAGTATAGGGTGGCTGAGGCAGGAAGCCTGGCTTTAAGTGCAGCCAGAGAGGTAGAGGGACCTCACATTGTCAGGGAACAGTTGCACCCACCAACTTGGAATGGTGATGCAGGTCAAACCAGAACTAGGCAGCAAAAGTGGGGATCTGGCCAGAGGAGACAAATACACAGCTCCAGGGTAAAGAGCTAACAACAGTTACTTGGTCTGAAAACCGATCTCACTGGAAGGATCTGGTCCCCAGTATGCCTCAATGCCACTAACTATGGAGTGACTAGCTCCGACTGGTTACTTTCTATTTCTGAGCCTCACTTTCCCTCATCTGTTGGTATCCCTCGCTTAGAGATATTTCATGACTTGCTACGTAGTTGTGAAGGCTACATGAGCTGGAACAGCTATCTCCCAAGGAAATGCACAAGCTCAGGAAGATTATTAGACACCCTAGCATTGAGATCATGCTGGCAGCCACCGCCATAAGTAATCCAAAGTAAAAATAATACTGAATCATAACATCATGTAATAAAGTCCAATAAACTTCTGCCTTTCCCATGAGGAGTAATTTAGTCATTTTTTTTTAATCTCAAGCAATGATTTACTTATATAATATTTTTATTAGTCATATATACACATAGTTTAAAGGGAATTCCTAGGTTGGTCAGTGGTAAAGAATCCACCTGCCAATGTAGGAGATGCCAGGTTGATCCCTGGGTCAAGAAGAGCCCCTGGAGGAGGAAATGGCAACCCAGTCCAGTATTCTTGCCAGAAAAATCCCATGGACAGAGGAGCCTGGTGGACCTTAGTCTATGGTGTCACAAAGAGTCATACCCGACTGAGCACACATATATAGTTTAATCATGTATTCTATGACATCAAGACAAACAGCAGTCCCCGGACCCCTAACTTGCTCATTTCCCCTCCTACAGAGGGAATTACTTTCAAATCTCTTATCCATTTCTTCCTAGTATTTATTACCATGTCTTTTAATAACATGCTAATATTACTTCTAGTTCTTCTGTTTGGCAGTATTATCTATTGGCCACTCTCAAAGGAAGATGTGGGTTTAACTCTCATTTCCACCAACCAGATGCACACACTCCTATATCCCCTTCTCACCCAATAAAATAAGATGTCATTGCTGTTGTTCAGTCACTAAGTTGTGTCCACCTCTGTGCGAGCCTAAGGACTATCACCTGCCAGGCTCCTCTGCCCATACAATTTTCCAGGCAAGAACACTGGAGTGGGGTGCCATTTCTTTCTCCAAAATGATAGCATAATTTTTGTTATTGTGACATCCAGGCACCAAGGTGATCCCCAGTGATATTCACCTCCTTGTATTCCTGACCCTTTGTAGTCCTGTTTCACTTCACTGGGCTGTGTATGTAACCAACAAAATATCAGAGTGTTTAATAAAGATGGGATCCCACTCTGCACTTGCACAGCTTGGCCTAACTCACTTCACCTTAATCCATCCCTGTTGGATTTTGTCTTTAATATTTTGATGTTTTTGTTCATTGTGGACTTTTTTTTTGCATAAATTTTAACATTTTTAATATTGCACAAAGTACTTTTTATGTTGATCATTAAAATTTTTGATGCTCTTTTAAATCTTTCACCCAAAACAAGAAAGCATCTTAGTCTTGGCCCTAACCTATCCTAATAGCTTCTTGAGAAAGGATTCATGGAAAGTAAACTTTTGGAAAGTAAACTTTATGTCTGAAAGCATTAGTTGCTCAGTCCTGTCCAGCTCTTTGCAACCCCCATGGACTGTAGCCTACCAGGCCCTTCTGTGCGTGGAATTCTCCAGGCAAGAATACTAGAGTATTCCCTTCTTCAGGGGATCTTCCTGACCCAGGGATTGAACCTCAGTCTCCTGCATGGCAGGCAGATTCTTTACCATCTGAGCCACCAGGGAAGTCTTTATGTCTTACCTGGAAAATCCCATGGATGGAGGAGCCTGGTAGGCTGAAGTCCCCAAGGTTGCTACAAGTCGGACATAATTGAGCGACCTCACTTTCACTTTTCACTTTCATGCATTGGAGAAGGAAATGGCAACCCACTCCAGAATTCTTGCCTGGATAATCCTAGAGATGGGGGAACCTGGTGGGCTGCCGTCTATGGGGTCACACAGAGTTGGACACAACTGAAGCGACTTAGCAGCAGCAGCAGCATGTGTAATTCATGCTCACATTGGATTCCTAGTTTGGCCAGATATAGAATTCCAGGTTGGGAATTTTTTAACCTATATTTTGAAGATATTCTTTTGAAGACCAAAGTCATTTGACTTCTGATCCTTTGCACTAAAATAGTGGCTATCAATTTTGGAATCTGGAATTGTACATGTCCATCAGGAGATGGCAATGGCACCCCACTCCAGTACTCTTGCTTGGAAAATTCCATGGATGGAGGAGCCTGGTAGGCTACAGTCCATGGGGTCGCTAAGAGTCGGACACGACAGAGTGACTTCACTTTCACTTTTCCCTTTCATGCACTGGAGAAGGAAATGGCAACCCACTCCAGTATTCTTGTCTGGAGAATCCCAGGGACAGCGGAGCCTGGTGGGCGGCTGCCTATGGGGCCGCACAGAGTCAGACACAACTGAAGCGACTTAGCTGCAGCAGCAGCCTTCAAGTTTGCCTGAAGGGTCTTCAATTTTATCTTCTCCAGACAAATCTCCTGTCTTCTGCCAATGAAAAGAACAGTAGAGAGTTAGCTAAGGAATCTAGAAATCTTTTTTTTTCAACAGCTTTCAACCAATCTTCTTTTATTCCTCACCCCCTAAACTTCCAGAGAGACTTCCCTGGTGGCTCAGATGGTAAAGCGTCTGCCATCAATGTGGGAGACCTGGGTTTGATCCCTGGGTTGGGAAGATATCCTGGAGAAGGAAATGGCAACCCACTCCAGTACTCTTGCCTGGAAAATCCCATGGACGGAGAAGTGTGGTAGGCTACAGTCCGTGGGGCTGCAAAGAGTCGGACACGACTGAGCAACTTCACTTTCACTTTCACTTTCAAACTTCCAGACATATTTCGAACCACCAATTCCTAGACCTTTTGAGGGTTCTGTCATTTAGTTGTGGTAGTTCTTTGGTTTCCCCTAAGTGTTATATCTGCTTACTTAGGTCAACTAAGTCATTAGACACATATCCATCTATTTTTCAGTTTCCAAAATTTGCTCATAATCTCTTTTTTCTCACCTTCTCTGAAGATTTATACCTCAAAAAAAGAGAAATCCCTTTAAACCCAGTTAAGGGATCAGACAAACCTCAGTATGGTGTCAGAGAAGGAACAGAGCATAGGAGATGGGGACACATTATACATAGATGAAGAAATCCAATTCCCTAACTTTCTCTCACTTTCAGGAAACCCCTTCTTTTAGAGAGGTTTTCAAAGAGAGCAACCTTTTATGCCTGTGTTCAAAATATAATCTTTCCCCGAAAGTGCCCTGCATGCCTGCATGCTCAGCTGCTCAGTCCTGTCCAATTCTTTGCAACCCCATGGACTGTAGCCCACCAGGCTTCTCGGTCCATGAGATTCTCCAGGCAAGAATACTGCAGTGGGCTGCCATTTCCTCCTCCAGGAGATCTTCAAAACCCAGGGATCGAATCTGAGTCTCCTGCATCTCCTGCATTTACCACTGAGCTACCTGGGAAGCCCAGGAAGTAGCTTAGATCTCTGCTGAGTTTTCTATTGAGTTATCCAACTCCTGTGGGCTGCTTTAGGAGGTCAATTTCAGCCTTTAAAGGACAAATACTGCTAGTGCTTGTGGAAGTACAACTTCAATTCAGTGAATTTCTTGAATAATCTCTTTAATCACAGCAGTTATAATTTAACAATTACAAAAACAATTATTATAAAATCAGTTATTTTATAGAGAGTGCAGAAACAAGGACACTCCCTCCCATAAATGGGTATTGGGTTGGGCTTGTGTGGTCTTTGCCAGGTCATGTTGCCTCCCGGTAAGTCATCCCAAGGGCAGGTTCTGAAGGAGAAACCAACCCAAGCCAGTTCTGATGCAGACACGTCAGGCGTGCCCAAGGGAGGGGTGGTTCATGCGCCAGGCCTTGCTACACACGACACGCAAAACTTGAGGTTCAGGCTGATACCAACCTGTAAGTCACTTCGCTAAGGTGAGCCCCAGGGAAAATAGGGAAAATCGAATCTGCTTGCTTCTCAGGGGCTGAGGCACCGCCCCCCCCTTAGCCCCGCCCCTTAGGTCCCCTTCCCGCCGGCGCACGCTTGCAACCTGAACCACGCACCGGAAACGGCTGAGGCCATTGAGGACTCGAGCCACGCACAGGAAACTAATGAAGCCGTTGAGAACCTGAGCCACGCACAGGAAACGGCTAAGGCCAGGAACGGCTGGGATGAGAGGAGGGAGAGAGGCTGGTGCGCAGAGGTGCCGCTGGCTGCAATGGGCTTTCGGGACAGGGAGGCCACAGAAAAGATGTTCAGAGAAAAGTGGCTTGGTCAGAAAGAGGGGGAGAGGCTGGGAAGACTAGTGAGAAGAGGAGGTAATGAAAGGAAGGGACCAGGATGAGAGGGAGGGGCTGCTTGAGAGAGTGATCAGTGGGGAGGGGAAATGGATGGGCAAGAAGAAGAAAGAGAAATAGAGGGTAGGAACTTATCTTGGGGACAGGAGGGACTTAGGAGGAGATCCAGTGTGCTCACTTAGTCCAGCAAGAAGGGACCCTCACCAGGGACCAGAAAAACGCGTGCTGTTGTGAAGCTCAGAAATAGCTGCCTGGGTAAGCCTTAATTCTAGCATGTTTTGATGACTGGCAGGCCTCCCACCCAGCAGGACTTGGAAGACACTGCTGTAACTGTTGGGCTGGGTTTTAACTGTTGTGATCTGACAAAATGCAAGTATTTAACAATCCTGCTTCATAGTCACATAATGTTTAATTAACCCTTTCAGGGTACTTTCTCTTGTTCTAATATGGTAAGGTCTTGAGATGGCTGCATTATCCCCATCTTTACAGGCAAAGATGTTAAAACAGAAGTGACTTGCTCAGAATCACAGATCAGCTAAATGATTCAGTAGAAAGAACAGAGTAGTTGTGATATTATTGAAGCCAGTTATCTGCCAGTGTGGAATAAAATAACTAGAGTAGGATGTGACTTAGTGATAAGAGGTAACACAGAACTAGTGATCTGAAGCCACAAAACAATGTCTCCAGATTCAAAACCCATCCTCTTCAATGCTCCTCACCCTGGGCCTCGGGCCTCCTGTTTCTTCTGCAGCATCTCTGAGTGTCCTCAGTGTGGGGCCCACTATCAGGCATACCTTTACCCAGAGTAATAGTTTAGAAACTAGGGGCCTGTCTCAGTCTTTTTAGGCTGCTGTAACAGAAGGTCATAGACTGGGTGGCTCATACACAACAGAAATGTATTTTTTACAGTTATGGAGGCTGAGAGGTCCAAGCCCAAGGTGCTAGCAGGTTTGGCATCTGGTGAGAGCCTGACTCCTAGGTGGCCATCTTTATGCTGTAACTTCACAAGGTGGAAGGAGCCGTGGCGCTTCCTTGGGCTTCTTTTATAAGGGCACTAATCCCATTTATGAGGGTTCTGCTCAGATGATCTAATCACCCCAAAAGTCCTCAATACGTAATGCCATCACCTCGGGGGTTAGATTTCAGCATATGAATTTTGGGGTAATACAGACATTTAGACCATAGCAGAGCCAAAAAGGACTCCATGGTTAGGAGGTGTCAGATATGCTCAGGTGAAACTATTGCTCCTTTGTTCTTGGGGGCAGTGCTACAGCATACTCTCTAGTCTTCTAGACTGGCTTACCTGCCCTCCCCTATTGTTTCAGAAGATGTTTAAATTTTCTTCTTATTGCTGTGCAGGATCCATATAACGTAGGTGTTCATCTAATCTATTGATGCTGAATGCAAGGGAAGACTCACGGACTTTGGAATGGTGAGTAGGAGCCAGCTACCAGAAGGTCTAGAGGAAGAATTTTCCAGGCAGACAGGAGGGAAAGACTCCAGGGAAGTAATGACCTTAGTGAGTTCAGGAAATAGAGGTCCCACAAGGCTGGGGAAAGTGGCATGAAATGAAGTTAAGAGTGAAAGGCAGAGGTCCAACCACAATTGTAGGGGTGGTTGGCAGGACTTGAAGGCTGGGGATAAAAATCTGGGCAGTGCTGCGCTATCCAAAGAGATAGAAGTGTTTCCTTAGAGACCTCAATTTAATCCTGCAGAATAGCAGAGGAGTTAAAACAAGGCAATGTAGTCCAGCCTAACCGAGCCTCCTACATGAAGATGACATAGCATGAACGAGAGGAAACACAGGCCAACGGTGTGCAACACAGAATGCCAGCAACCTAAGGACCCTCACTAAGAGCCACACCAACCTCCCAACCCGGAAAATGAGTATTTGAGAGGATATTAAGACCACAAACCCAATTCAAAACTTCAAAGTCTCTTAAGTGACTTCCATCTGAGGACTCTGTGAGGCGTCCACCACTAAGGATGGGGTATACAGCTTCCCATTGTCCTCTTGCAGAAAAATGGAAATCTTTTAAATTGTCACTGGTAGTACATAGAAGTTTATTACTCACTAGTTCAGGGCTTGTCAAACCCTCTCTCTATATATATAGGGTTTTAACTGATTATCTGATGGTGGGTAGGGTGGTAAGGTTCCACTAAAGTATAAAAAATACTGTAGTGTAACACCACCACAAACACCTAATGAGCTTCTATTCAACCTTATTTTACTTGGGAGAAAACGATAATATAAAACTCTTCAATGATTATTTTTAAAGGGCTTATTTTTCAATTATTTAGATATCTGGAGTTATTTTGGAGTTATCCAATTATTGAGTTTCTGCATGTTGCCACCTTTCACCAAGCCACTACTGTCTCTCACTTGGATTGTTGTAATATCAGACTAATTTGTCTTTTTCACCTCCATGTTTGAATCCTTGCAGGCTGTCCCTGCAGTAATCTGAGTGAATCTCCTGCACACTAAATTAGGACTTCTTTTTCCTAGTAATGGCAGGCTAGGTTATTTGGATCAACCCTTTGGCTGGAAATAACTTGAAAGAGGACAACTGAACAAAATATAAGAAACATTTTCTTAAGATCAATGAGGAGATGATAAACAGCAAGAAGCAAGCTGAAATGTGAAGATTTAAGAGGGGTAAGAAGGTATGGGAACCTCTTTCACTCTGAAGGTATGCATATTCCCCCAAATTAGAATGTTAGTGTCGTGGGTCCCAGTATACAGAAATCAAAGCCGGGGGCAGGCAAAGCAGGGAGTCTAATGGAGACTTAGGTAAACAGGCTCTTAGGGATTCCCCCATCCCCCTAAGTGTAGGAGAGGGGACCTATCTGACTTTAACCAAGAGCATATGGCAAAATGGGAGAATGTCACTCTCATGGTACTTATGTTATAAAAGTCTGTCTTGTGAGTAGACAAATGGCAAGGAGCTTAGGGCAGCTTTGAGCAAGAAATTAAAGCCACAGATTTAAGAAGTCCTATGAATTGCAATAAAAAAGAATCAACACCTAAAGTCATCATAATGAAATTATTTAAAAACCAAAGAAAAGGGCCAAAGCTTAAAATTGGTTAGAGAAAAGGGTAAATTGTGTTTAAGAAAGGTACATGGTATATAGGAGACAATAAATATTTGCTAAATGAATAAGCAATCTATTTGGGAGATTTTCTGCTTATTGGCTCTATGCCTGTGTCACTTGATCTCTTGGAAACTCAGTCTCCTCACCTGAAAAATGTAGATAATAAAACCTACTTTATAGGGGAAATCATCAGGGTTAAGTCAATAATTCATTTTACGTAGAATACCTAACAATTCCTAGTATATATTAGATGTTCCTGTTCTAGGCTGATTTTCTCCCAAATGTGAGTTTTGGGTCTGTTGTTTGCAAATTTACTCTCTAATTCAGGTCTCCAGTTCAGGCTTTCTTCAGTTCCAAATATCCATCTCAAAATACTTCTATATCTAAAACATATTTCCTTCCTTCCCTTTTTAAGGGCTGGAGAAAAACAAGTCCTATTGCAGTAACACCTGTTCGGCCACAGGATAAAGAAAGGTAAATGAGCAAACATCTAACTTAGGGTGCACCTGCTAATTCTCTGACCTAAATTATACTCTGTGGTATTTTCTGAATTTCTGTCATGATAACAATTACCTGGGGGCAGTTTTTAGTAATATAATTTTTGGTTCTCTTTGCCTGGACAACACGATTTTTTTTACGTCTAAGGTAAAACCACAGAATCTGACTTTTTAACAAGCACCCAAGTGACTCTCACCTTCATAAAACAGTGGGAATAATGCCTAGGGAGTGAAGATTACAACATTGGCCAAGCCACTGATTAATGTGAGTGAACAAATACTTCCTGCTATAGGAGAGGAGAGAGAAGAAATTACAATCAAGAGGCTGGCTCTATGAAGGTGGATGCAACAGGGCCTGTGTCTAGACAGGTTCACCAATTTTCCAGAAGACATAGGTGTACAGGAAATACCTTATGGCAAACAGACCCTACTCAGGTTGAATGGGCAAAGTAGAGCCTTTGATGGTGGGGACCTAGGAAAGCTTTGTGAAGGAAGCACAATCTGAGTTAGACTACTCTCTAGAGTTTTTTCAAGTGACTATAAAAAGGTATTCCAGGGAAAAGAAATAGTTTTAAGCAAAGTTGGTTCTAGAAAGAGCAAGAAAACTGAGCTATTCCTTCCATACCTTCAAGGGAATGCCTGTGCTCAAAGGTAGAAAAGACCAGGTGGAACTGAGTGGACATTTTAAAGATGCAAAAAGACAGGATAGATTAGGAAACAGACTGGGTGAGAAAAGGTTAGGAGCCCCTAAGACAGAGAAAGTCCCAGTTCATTTCCTGCCTCAGGACCCGTATTCCCCACACCTTCAGGGATCAGTTTCTGACTCCATAACTGACTGGAAGATCTGGAAACTTTGGTCCCCAAATGCCAGAACTCCCACTAATCAACCCCAATAATGTGTTGAGATCCTGAGATTCCTTCCTGAGACTTCAGATTCTTCCCTGCTTGCCCTGAACCCCTCCTGCCTATCTAGCATCATTTGTTCAAAAGTTCTGCTTGTTCTTGCATCAAGACCATTTTCTTTTTTTCATCAGCAATTTCCTCTGCCCCAGAATATTTTTCTCCTCTTCTTCACTTCACTCATTTTATTTGTCAGGTCTCTGTTTATATAGTTCTCATTCAGACAAGCCTTTTCCTACTTAGTCTAAATTATCCTCCACCCTTTACCCCTAACATATGCTTAGAATTTTTCTTCATAGCACTTGTCAGTATTTCAGATTACATACTTATTTGTGTTTGTGGATCTCTCCCTTCACACAATAAACTCCATGAACCCTCTGTTTCCCTTACCACTCTTGACTTGGTACCTAGCTCCGGGCAATCTTTCACCATTAATATTTGTTTACAAAAGAGGGGATTTTGACCTTAATAACTATTAGCCTGAGGCCTTGGCACATCCCCTACAATAAGATCCTATGCATTCTCAAGATCCTAATGCCTTTCCTGTCTCTTCCTCCAGAGCTTGTGCCTGGATTCATATCCTGATGTCAATATTCACTAGTTGTGGTCCACTGTTTAAACTGTCTATGCTGTTTAAATCTCAGTTTCCTTTTCCTATAAAACTGAGATAATTTCTACCATATAGAGTCACGAGGAGGATTATGAAAGAATCTGAAAGGTTATTGCTGAATCACGAAAAGACACCGGGATTCTTGGCCTCCGGAGGAGAAGAATTAAATCCGGGGCCAGAGACCAGGCTTGATCGCTCAGAGATTTTGTGCAATAGAGTTAGTAAAGTATAAAAGGGATAGAGAAAGCTTCTGACATAGACATCAGAAGGGGGCAGAAAGAGTACCCCCTTACTAGTGTTAGCAGTGGAGTTATATACTCTCCAATGAATCAGAAGAATGTCTGGAGGTTGTAAAGACCTCACCAGACCTACTCCCATAATTTACATTTTAAGATAACAGAATTAGCCAGAAGGTTTAATCCAGAGACTGTCCTCAGGCAGGATACATTATTGTTATATAATCCTAAAGAAAGTAGAGAAGAAAAAAAAGTTTGTCCTTTCTTCCTCCTTGAGAATTCCAGACCCCACTCTCCTTGGGGACCCCTAGACTTCCTATCAACCTGCCTAGGAAATGACTCTCTAATTTCCCCCTTTTCTTTTAGGAGAATGATGTTGCTGAGGGAAAGGGGCGTCGTTTTCATTCCATAACTACTTCTGCTATTTAGGGGCGTGGTCCCTAAATTGTTGAGGCAACATATTCTCCAAACCCTCATATTGAGGGTCTCTGATCCAGGGGCCCCAAGTAATAGTTGGAGGAGGCTGTGGCACTTGTAGGAGCTTGGACAACCATTTGTAACTTAAAAGCTTTTAGACGGTTAGAAAACTCCATTATACAGTTACAAACGTAAGACAAAATAGTCATTAAACCTAGTTAAAATCAAAATGAAAAGTCACATTATGTCCATAGTTACATTAGTCCATCCTAAGATTGTTAGATGTCATCAGTTTAAGAAGAGGCATCACATATGATTGTTGTTGAAGGTATTCGCAGACTTGGAGAAAGTCTTTTCCTTAAAGTGGAGATGTCCACCACGGGAAGCCTTCCACTGAAGAAGAAGTGAGCGCTCCACAGACCCAGCAGTTAGACTGATTGTGGAAGGCAGCGTAGGAGTGAGCCCAGGACAGGAAGGCATTGTCTTGAGGATCAAACAGCAGAATCAGGACTTTGGAGTCAGCAGAAGTAGGCTCACATAGATTATCAGGCCCATCTGAAAAGTACAAAGTCAGAGCATAGAAAGTAAAGACATAAAATGAAGTCACTTAGTTCTGCTCAGGGTGCCACCTCTTAACTCGAGTGTGATGTACCCATGACAATTCCTGGCACTTTGGCAGCTGTGGGAGAAGAAAGAATAACCTGGTAAGGGCCTTCCCAGAGGGGCTCAAGGAATGGGCCCCCACACCCCGATGTTTTTATGAGGACCTCGGTCCCTGGCTCAAATAGAGGCTTGCATGACTCAGAGGCTGGGTCAGGAGTCATCTCCCGGAGTTCTGTTAATGCCTGTTGAAAAGCTGAGAGCTGAGTTACATAACTAGTTAATTCCAAGGCTTCAGGGTCTATAACAATGTCTGTGCATAAGAAAGGCCTTCCATAAAGACATTCAAAGGGGGACAGTCTCCCCTTTTTTGGGGCAGTTCGAGCCCCTCATTAAAGCTATGGGTAGGACTTTAATCCAGTTGTCTTGCATCTCTTGAGTTAATTTTTGCAGATGTCTTTTGATAATGTCATTAACTTTTTCAACCTTTCCTGAGGATTGGGTTCTCCAGGAGCAGTGTAAGTGATACTCTATTCCTAGAGCTTTAGACACTCCCTGAGTTACAGCAGCTCTTAAGGCGGAGCCATTGTCACTCTGAAGGCTCCGTGGCAGCCCAAACCTGGGGATAACTTCATGGATTAAAGTCTTTATAACCTCTTTAACCTGTTCACTATGACAGGGAAAAGCCTCAATCCGTCCAGTAAAAGTATCCACCCAAACTTGTAAGCAAGAATTGGCATATGAGTAAAATCAATTTCCCAGTCCTCCCCAGGATACTTTCCACTTTGTTGTAATCCAGATTTTGCTAGCTTTTCAGTCTTTGGGTTATTTTTCTGACAAACCTGACACCTTTTGATAATGTTCTTTAAAGTTTTCATTACATTTTTACCTTCAAACAAACAGGAAGCCATCTGGTAAGTACTTACTGCACCCAAATGAAAACTCTGGTGTAAACCCTTAAGAATTTTCCTTTGAGCATTTTCAGGAATTATTAGTCGTCCATCCTCGGACTGTAACCACCCTTTATCAGTAATCTTTGCTCCTCTTTTCTCATATCTTTCTAATTCTTCCTCAGTATATTGTGGTTTTTCCTGTTCCACAGGACCTGTCCAGATCAAAGGCGTCTATAGTGAAGGGGTTTCATAAAGTGCCGCTTTTCTGGCTTGACAGTCAGCCAGCTGATTACCTTCAGCTACTTTACTCCCAGCTCTGTTGTGCCCTTTGCAATGCATAACAGCTACTTCTTTAGGACAATATATAGCAGTTAAAAGTCTCTCAATCTCTCTGAAATGCATAATAGGTTCTCTTGTTGCTGTTTTAAACTGTCTTTCTTTCCATATTGCAGCATGAGCATGTAAAGTCAAATGAGCATACTTAGAATCAGTGTAGATATTTACCTGCTGCCTTTTGCTTAACTCTAGAGCTTGGGTCGGGAGAAGGCAATGGCACCCCACTCCAGTACACTTGCCTGGAAAATCCCATGGACGGAAGAGCCTGGTAGGCTGCAGTCCATGGGGTCGCTAGGAGTCGGACACGACTGAGCGACTTCACTTTCACTTTCAATTTCATGCATTGAAGAAGGAAATGGCAACCCACTCCAGTATTCTTGCCTGGAGAATCCAAGGGACGGGGGAGCCTGGTGGGCTGCCGTTTATGGGGTCGCACAGAGTCGGACACGACTGGAGCGACTTAGCAGCAGCAGCAGCAGAGCTCGGGTCAGAGTCACAAGCTCGGCTAACTGAGCACTGGTTCCCTGGGGAGAGATTTTGCTTCTAAAACCTGTTCAGCAGTCACCACGGCATAACCTGCTTTACGCTTTCCATCCCGAACAAAAGAACTGCCATCTGTGAATATTTCCGTATCAGGATTGTCTAATGGGGTATCCATTAGATCTTCCCGAGCTGCATAGTTTAAGGTTAGGAATTGGGAAGAATCGTAATCAGGTGTTTCATTTTCCTTCTCAGGAAGGAAAGTGGCAGGATTTAAATTTCCACAAACTTTAAGCTTAGTTACTGGTCCTTCTAACAACAATGACTGATATTTAAGAAGCCTACTGTCTGTCATCCAAATATTAACAGTAGAATTTAAGATTCTACTCACCAATACAGTAAGGTTTCGTCCATTAATTATTTTTAAAGCTTCAGGTGTTACTAAAGCCGTTGCCCCATTACTCTTGGGCTGTGGGGCCACCCACGTGAAATTACATCTAATTCTCTGCTTAGATAAGCAATAGGTTGCTGGTGAGGCCCTCGGGGTTGTGTCAAAACTCCCAAGGCCATACCTTTTCTTTTAGTGACAAACAAATTAAATTCTGACCCTGTGGGCAAGCTCAGAGTGGGAGCTTGCAGAAGAGCAGTCTGAAGAACCTTAAAAGTCTTTTGAGTATCTGGAGACCAAACCAGTTTGTCGGTTTGGGCCTGCTGAATTTCAGCTGTAAGTTTACATAGAGGCCGGGCAAGTTCCCCGTAACCCGTAACCCGGAATCCAAATGCGACAGTAGCCTGTGAGTCCCAAAAATCCTCTCAATTGTCTTAAAGTCATAGGTAGAGGATGATTTCAGTTCAGTTCAGTCGCTCAGTCGTGTCCGACTCTTTGCGACCCCATGAATTGCATCACCCCAGGCCTCCCTGTCCATCACCAACTCCTGGGAGTCTACCCAAACCCATGTCCATCGAGTCGGTGATGCCATCCAACCATCTCATCCTCTGTCGTCCCCTTCTCCTCCTGCCCCCAATTCTTCCCAGCATTAGGGTCTTTTCCAGTGAGTCAACTCTTCACATGAGGTGGCCAAAGTATTGGAGTTTCAGCTTCAACATCAGTCCTTCCAATGAACACCCAGCATGATTTAGTATAGGTTTAATTCTCTCGGGGCCTATGGCCCTAGTCCCTTCTGATATGATTAGGCCCAGATATCTAACAGATTGTTGAGCCTTTTCTCTTTATGCCTTGTAACCGTAGCCTGCCAGAAAGTTTAAGAAATCTTCTGAGGCTGGTGAACAAGCTTCCTCTGTCTCAGCACAGAGCAGAATATCATCTACATATTGTAACACCACTGCTTCAGAGCTAGTAAAGTTTTGTAGATCCCGTGACAAACTTTGTCCAAATAAGTGAAGACTGTCACGAAATCCCTGGGGCAAAACTGTCCAGGTTAACTGAGAAGCTGGCTGCGTCGGGTCCTCAAAGGCAAATAGAAATTGACTTCCCTCCGCCAAAGGCACTGAATAGAAGGCATCTTTCAAATCAATTACTGAGAAATATTTGGCTCGTTCAGGAATTTCAGACAATCGAGTATAAGGATTAGGCAACGCAGGGTGTAAAGGAACTAAAGCCTCATTTATTATTCGTAAATCTTGAACTAGTCTCCATTTACCATTTGATTTCTTTATACCCAAAATAGGAGTGTTGCATGGACTGTTACAGGAAATTAATAGTCCCTGCTCCTTTAAATTTTCAATGATGGGTTTTAACCCTTCCTTAACCTCAGGTTTCAGTGGCTACTGCTTCTTACGTGGAAATAAGTGTGGGTGTTTGAGCTTGACAACTACAGGAACAGCATTTTGTGCTCGACCCACAGGTTTTCCATCAGCCCATACTCTAGGATTTACATTTCGTTCAATTAAAAGGAGGGAAAGGGAGAGAGAGCTCCATATTCTTCAAAACAGAGGCATGGACCTTGCTCAGTATATCCTTCCCCAAAAGGGGTGAGGGAGACTCTGGCACGATCAGAAACTCCTGTGAAAATAGCGCAGAGTCTCAGTTATAGCTTAAAGAACAACTGAAGTAATACCTTTTGGCTCGTCCTGGCAGTCCTATTACGGAAGCGGATCGGGAAGGAAGTGGGCCAGGGGCTTCAGTAAGCACAGAGTAAGTTGCCCCAGTGTCTAAATGGAAATAGACTGATTGCCCCCCCCACACACACACACAGAGTTATTAATACCCGGGGTTCTTTAGGTGTAATTAAGACGGGAGCTTGTGTGGGGACCCCCGGGCATCTTCAGTCCTGATTGTCTTAAGAGTCCACCCCTGAAACCTATGCCTCTGGGGGCAGTCTCTCTTCCAGTGTGGTCCCTTGGAGACCGGACTTGGAGCAGGAGGCGGCTTGGATGCCTGAGGGCAATCCCGCTTGAGGTGCCCCTCCTTTCCACAGTAATAGCAAGCCCATCCCTTTTCACCTGGGTCCCTCTGGGCATTTTTCTAAGGCTGTGTAAGAATGGTTCTCATAGCCATTGTGAGGGCTTCCGCCTGTTCCTTTGTCTTTTTCTGCGTTTCTTTTCTTCATATTCCCTACCGTAATAGACTGAGCCAGTTGTAACAGATTATCTAAAGACTGATTTGGTTCATACGCCCGTTTTAATAGCTTACGGCGGATATCTGGAGCCGACTGAGTGAGAAATCTGTCCTTTAAGATCACTTTTCCCTCTTCAATTTCAGGATCAATCTCAGTGAACCTGCGAAGGGCTTCTCTCACTCTCTCGAGGAATTTACTAGGAGCTTCCTTCTCCTCCTGTTCTATGTTTGCCAATTTGCCATAGTTTAAAGGCTTAACACGCACCTGCCTGAGTCCTTCAAGAATACATCTGACAAAATGACTGATCCCATCTTCCTTTAGCTGTGTTGTAGTCCCAGTCTGGTTCTGTAATTGGGACCGCCTGATTCCCAGTAGGGAGGGTGGTTATCACGTCCTCCCTCTTCCCTACTGATTCATTACCAAGCCATTCATCTCCATAAGCAACCGCTTTCCCCAAAACCCGGCTCTTTGAGTCGGGAGTCAGCGTTTGTCCCAAGATATACATCACATCCTTCCAAGTAAGGTAATAAAACAGAATAACACCTTTAGAAGCTCTAATATATTTTTCTGGGTCCTCTAAATAGTCTCCCAGATCCTCCTTGAATTCTCTGTATTTCTTGATAAGAAATTATTAACTCTCATAGACTGATTATTTCTCCCTGTGGGTGCTTCATGAAGAGGCAACAGCTTGTGTGGCTGTTCCTCAGTCTCTCTGGCTGCTCTGCACATATGATCCCAGGGATAGATTGGAGAAACCTGCTTTACTTTATCTCCTTGTCTCCTGTCCTCCATCTCATCTCTTACTTCGATGGTCTGAGGTTCTACTGAAACCAGAGTAATCTGAGGTCGTACTGAGACAGGAGTTGTTGGGACCTCTACGTGGGCAGTTTAAATCTCAATTTGGGTTTCCACTGAGATTACGGCAACCCTTCTTGGGGGGGTTCTCTGACTTCTAGTTTGCCCATTTTGGAGCCCTGGGTACGGGGGCAAAGTAGGAGGACAGGAGGGAGCTGAAGGTGTCACACCCAAATCCATACTCTTAGGACGTAAGTCTGGCATATTTCACAGAGAGAAAAAGGGCAACACATACGCTACTTCTACCCATTTTCCTTGTTTTCTACAGAACTGGTCCAATTGTAAAACAGTATTATACTTAAGAGACCCTCCAACTGGCCACCGTTCGCTGTCCTCCAGTGGGTACTGCGGCCAGTATCACATAGGAAGACCAGGTTTGTCTTCTTTAAGCCCTGGGGATGAAATCTATCCCAGTTTTTCAGGATACAGCTCAAAGGAGTGAGGCTAGAATTGTTAGCTCCCATCTGTAAGAGAGAAAAAAAGCGACGAGCGCCCTCTTTCTACCGGAGGTGTCCCTCCCTGCTCTAGATGGGGGTGTAGACAAACTTTACACCAAAGCTTTCCTTTCCTGGTCGGACTTAGTCTGTCCCTTACCGATGCAGGCGACATATTCGCCCCTCCCGGTTCTACCACCGAGACGGGGTGGAAATGCACCAGGGGTAGACCTGATGGCATCCCTGACTGACGTCCAGCTCCTCACCATCAAAACCTTGCTTGCCTCTGATGCCACCCAGGGTGCAATCAGAGTAACCTTCTGGAATGCCTCCCACGCTAAGACCGCTGAGGGCACCGTTCGTCACCTGAGTGCCTATGCACGACCGTGAGAATATTCCTGACCCCAATAAGACCGATACGAACATAAAACTGAGATGTTCCTTCCAAGCATCACCACACCAGTATAAGAGCCTCCTCTGGTCCACTAAGAGCCAGTGTTACCAAAGGAAAAAACCCCATTGCAGTTCCAATCCGAGTAACCTTTTAACCTCAGAGATGCTCTTGTAGCTAGAGCTCTGTCTAACTTCCAAGCTTTCGATTCCTAGCAAAGCTAGGCACTTCCTGACTACCAATCCAAGTTTGGGACCTAAGTCACAGAACACAGTAACAGCATGGATCACAAGTTCCTTGAAAGTCTATGATCTAATAGATTTGGTTAGTACTTCTAATTTCCAAGGAGTTATGAAATGGTCAAAGAGACAAAAAAGTTTGACCGAGAAAGGAGAGTTCGGTCCACACGCTTTGCCCATTTCTGGTCAGTCCCCGAAGGAGACACTGGGTGCCTTTTGGCATTGGCAGGTCGGTATAAACCCCCGACAGGTTTCTGCCATAAGCCCTATGAGGTCACTGCAGAACCACAGAGCAGGGCTCCTCACTTGCTTCGTGCAGGGCATTTCACTCATTCACACAAGCATGCCGTAGAGTTAGTAAAGTACAGCAGCTCCAAAAACGTGTTAATCACGAAAAGACAAGATCAATCCAGGGCCAGAGGCTTGATTGCTCAGAGATTTTGTGCAATAGAGTTTATTAAAGTATAAAAGAGATTAGCTTCTGACATAGACATCAGAAGGGGGCAGAAAGAGTAGTGTTAGCAGTGTTACTAGTGTTAGCAGTGGAGTTATATACTCTCCAGTGAATCAAAAGAATGTCTGGATGTTGTAAAGACCTCACCAGACCTACTCCCATAATTTACATTTTAAGATAACAGGATTAGACAGAAGGTTTAATCCAGAGACTGTCCTCAGGCAGGATACATTCAGGTCAGTTCAGTTCAGTCGCTCAGTCATGTCTGACTCTTTGCGACCCCATGAACCGCAGCACACCAGGCCTCCCTGTCCATCACCAACTCCCTGAGTCCACGCAAACCCATATCCATTGAGTCGATGATGCCATCCAACCATCTCATCCTCTGTCATCGCCTTCTCCCCCTGCCCTCAATCTTTCCCAATATCAGGGTCTTTGCAAATGAGTCAGCTCTTCGCATCAGGTGGCCAAAGTATTGGAGTTTCAGCTTCAACATCAGTCCTTCCAATGAACACCCAGGACTGATCTCCTTTATGATGGACTGCTTGGATCTCCTTACAGTCCAAGGGACTCTCAAGAGTCTTCTCCAACACCACAGTTTAAAAGCATCAAGTTTTCGGCATTCAGCTTTCTTTGTAGTCCAACTCTCACATCCATACATGACTACTGGAAAAACCATAGCCTTGACTAGATGGACCTTTGTTGACCTTGGTTGGCAAAGTAATGTCTCTGCTTTTTAATATGCTATCTAGGTTGGTCATAACTTTCCTTCCAAGGAGTAAGTGTCTTTTAATTTCATGGCTGTAGTCACCATCTGCAGTGATTTTGGAGCCCAGAAAAATAAAGTCAGCCACTGTTTCCACTGTTTCCCCATCGATCTGCCATGAAGCGATGGGACTGGATGCCATGATCTTAGTTTTCTGAATGTTGAGCTTTAAGCCAACTTTTTCACTCTCCACTTTCACTTTCATCAAGAGGCTCTTTAGTTCTTCTTCACTTTCTGCCATAAGTGTGATGTCATCTGCATATCTGAGGTTATTGATATTTCTCCCGGCAATCTTGATTCCAGCTTGTGTTTCATCCAGCACAGCGTTTCTCATGATGTACTCTGCATATAAGTTAAATAAGCAGGGTGACAATATACAGCCTTGACCTACTCCTTTTCCTATTTGGAACCAGTCTGTTGTTCCATGTCCAGTTCTAACTATTGCTTCTTGACCTGCATACAGGTTTCTCAAGAGACAGATCAGATGGTCTGGTATTCCCACCTCTTTCAGAATTTTCCACAGTTTATTGTGATCCACACAGTCAAAGGCTTTGGCATGGTCAGTAAAACAGAAATAGATGTTTTTCTGGTACTCTCTTGATTTTTCGATGATCCATCGGATGTTGGCAATTTGATCTCTGGTTCCTCTGCCTTTTATAAAACCAGCTTGAACATCTGGAAGTTCACGGTTCACGTATTGCTGAAGCCTGGCTTGGAGACTTTTGAGCATTACTTTACTAGTGTGTGCTGCTGCCTGCTTCCAAGTCACTTCAGTCGTGTCCGACTCTGTGCGACCCCATAGATGGCAGCCTACCAGGCTCCTTCGTCTCTGGGATTCTCCAAGCAAGAATATTGGAGTGGGTTGCCATTTCCTTCTCCAGTGCATGAAAGTGAAAGGTGAAAGTGAAGTCGCTCAGTCGTGTCTGACTCTTTGCGACCCCATGGGCTGCAGCCTACCAGGCTCCTCCGTCCATGGGGTTTCCCAGGCAAGAGTACTGGAGTGGGATGCCATTGCCTTCTCCTCGGTGTGAGATGAGTGCAATTGTGCGGTAGTTTGAGCATTCTTTGGCACTACCTTTCTTTGGGATTGGAATGAAAACTGACCTTTTCCAGTCCTGTGGCCACTGCTGAGTTTTCCAGATTTGCTGGCATATCGAGTGCAGCACTTTCACAGCATCATCTTTCAGGATTTGAAATAGCTCAACTGGAATTCCATCACCTCCACTAGCTTTGTTCATAGTGATGCTTCCTAAGGCCCACTTGACTTCACATTCCAGGATGTCTGGCTCTAGGTGAGTGATCACACCATAGTGATTATCTGGGTCGTGAAGATCTTTTTTGTATAGTTCTTCTGTGTATTCTTTCCACCTCTTCTTAATATCTTCTGCTTCTGTTAGGTCCATACCATTTCTGTCCTTTATCGAGCCCATCTTTGCCTGAAATGTTCCCTTGGTATCTCTAATTTTCTTGAAGAGATCTCTAGTCTACAACTCTGTAATACCCTCTGTTTTAAGATATTTCAATACATTACAGAGGCAGAGGAATGATTATGATGGACCAACTTTGCTAACAAATGTATACATTCACTATGTAGAAATAAACAGCACAGATTACATTGAAATCGTACATGTAGATGATAATATTGTTGTTCAGTCACCAAGTTGTGTCTGAATCTTTGCAACCAAATGAACTGCAGCATGCCAGGTTTCCCTGTCCCTCACCATTTCCCAGAGTTTGCTCAAGTTCTTATCCCTTGAACTGGTGATGCCATACAACTGTCTCATGCTCTGTCATCCTATTCTCCTTCTGCCTTCAGTCTTTCCCAGCATCAGGGTCTTTTCCAGTGAGTCAGCTCTTCGCATCAGGTGGCCAAAGTATTGGAACTTCAGCTTCAGCATCAGCACTTGCAGTGAGTATTCAGGGTTGATTTCCTCTAAGACTGACTGGTTTTTATCTCCTTGCTGTCCAAAGGACTCTCAAGATTCTTCTCCAGCACCACAGTTCGAGAGCATCAATTCTTCGGCCCTCTGCCATTTTTATGGTCCAGCTGTCACATCCATACGTGACTACTGGAAAGACTGTAGCTTTGACTATACAGACTTTTGTTGGCAAAGTGATGTCTTTGCTTTTTAACACACTGTCTAGTTTTGTCATAACTTTTCTGTCAAGAAGCAATCACCTTCTAATTTCATGGCTGCAGTCACCATCCTCAGTGATTTTAGAGCCCAAGAAGAGGAAATCTGTCACTGCTCCCACCTTTTCCCCTTCTATTTGCCATGAAGTGATAGGACCAGATGCCATGATCTTAGTTCTTTTTTAATATTGAGTTTTAAGCCCACTTTTTCATTCTCCTCTTTCACCCTTAACAAGAGGCTCTTTAGTTCCTCTTCAGTTTCTGCCATTAAAGTGGTATCATCCACATATCTGAGGTTGTTGATATTTCTTCTGGCAGTCTTGATTCCAGCTTTTAACTCATCTAGCCTGGCATTTCACATGATATGCTCTGGGTATAAGTTAAACAAGGTGACAATAAACTGCCTTGTCATACTCCTTTCTCAAACTGGAACCAATCAATTGTTTCATACAAGTTTCTAACTGTTGCTTCTTGACCCACATACAGGCTTCTCAGGCAAAAGGTAAAATGGTCTGGTATCCCCATCTCTTTAAGAGTTTTCTATAGTTTGTTATGATCCACACAGTCAAAGGCTTTAGGGTAGTCAATGAAACAGAGGTAGATGTTTTTCTGGAATTCCCTTATTTTCCCTATGATCCAGCAAATATTGGCAATTTGATCTCTGGTTCCTCTGCCTTTTCTAAACCCAGCTTGAACATCTGGAAGTTCTCTGTTCACATAATGCTAAAGCCTAGCTTGAAGGATTTTGAGCATAACCTTTCTAGCATGGGAGATGAGTGCAATTGTCTAGTAGTCTGAACATTCTTTAGTACTGCTCTTCTTGGGAATTGGGATGAAGATTGATCTTTTCCAGTCCTGTGGCCACTGGTGGGTTTTCCAAATTTGCTGACATTGAGTGCAGCACTTCAGTAGCATCATCTTTTAGGATTTTAAATAGCTCTGCTGGAATTCCATCACCTCCACTAAATTTATTAGCTTATAGATGATCCTTGAAGGAAATTCTTTCCTCATCCCATGATTTGTATCAAAGTTCAGTTTGAGGACATTACTGCTCTCAGCAGAGGTTGAAAATGGCTCTAGCTGGTGTCCACCTGCCACTCCAAGGTGGAAGGTCTCTAAAATTCACCCAGAGTTTCTTTGGCATGCTCCTTCAGATGGAAGTCATATGAAATACAAAGAACTGCCCTGTGAGTGAGACTTTAGAATTTACAGCGACTTCCTCATGGTGTGGTTTGGTTTCTCCATGGTTTTGACCGGCTGAATGATTCTTTTTTCCTGCTCTGATTTTTCTTTAAACAGCCTTTAGCTCTAGGACTTTCTATTTGATGAATCCCATGGAAAATTCAATATAAGAAGCCAATGCTCGAAGATCCTCAGAAAAAGCATCCTATCCTGTTATTATTTTCCTGCTTGGCTGCTGTATTTGTGATTGACAAGTTTCTCAGAGTCTGCAAGGTCTTTTATCCTGGGGATGGTTCTACAGGGGAAAGTCCTGTAGAACCATTTTAAGGGGATAGTGGTTGACTTATTAGAAGTTGGGAAAGAGGCTGTCTTCTTTGGAGCAAACTTGTACAACCATTATTGGAAAAGGGTAGCATCTGATAGGATGTGCTCTGAAAGCAACTTTAATTTTTTTCCTGCCCCCTCTGCTCAGAGGCTAGTTTCTTCCTTGTCTGTGGATGAAATCTCAAGTGGGTCCCCATAGCTCTTCGAAAACAGGGACTTGTCGAAAAAATCCCTCCAGTCAATTTTAGTCATAAAATAGCCTCATTTCAGTCACTGAAATGTCCAGTCCCATGTAACTCTGAACTTGATTTAAGACAAATATTTCCCCTTTCTCTGCTTCCCCAGCCCGGGCTGTTTCAGGCTGGAAGCATGAAGTGAGAAGAGAGAGGTAGGGGCCCAAGGGGGCAGGGGAGGCACAACTGTCTTCTTTGTTTTCCCACCTAAGGCTTCTGCTCCTCCAAACTCACTTCCTCTAGGACTTGGGTACAACAGGGCTTGGGGATGGAGGCAGGAGGAGTGAAAGGAGGAAAGGCCTTACTTTAGGGAAACTGTAACACTTAGTGGTGCTGGTGCTGGCCCAGGATTTTGATGGATATTCACTATGGACTCCTCTTACTAGGCAGTTTCATGCGGCCCTTAGAAATGAGTCCGCTGAAAACACTGGACCTCCTGTGCTGGCCACCTGTTCGACTGACTTCTGCATCTGACTTGAAATCTCTGTTGCCTAGTAGCAAGCCCACTGAGGTGGGATCTCCTTGGAAACAACCCTCAGGCTCATTCTCTCCCTTCCCCCATTTGGTCCACTCAAAGCAGGCACTTCTGCTCTGAGTTTAATGGTTTATGCACTCCTTCTCATCCTAGCACCTGACTCCAGCCACAGCCATCCGCCTTTAATCCTCCCAGGTATGGGTCAGACACCAGTTGTTTCGGTCCACTCAGTTTTAGGGGAACTGATTTTTCAAAGCCCTTTGTCGCAACATTTGACATAAAAAGGTGTGCAGCCTTGGGTAAGTGAAGGAGGTAGGAGGGAGAATGCTACAGGGCATCAACTGTTTTTTCCAAAATGTCTTTTCTTTGACCTCAAATCTTGAGGACTTGAGGGGTGAGTGTTTCTCTAAAGGTCACAAAGCTATCTCTAACTTGCTGTTGTTCAGTCGCTTCAGTCATGTCTGACTCTTTGCAACCCAATGGACTGCAGCATGCCAGACTTCCCTTGTCCTTCACCATCTCCTGGAACTTGCTCAACCTCATGTCCATTGTGTTGGTGATGCCATTCAACCGTCACGTCCTCTGTCCTCTCCAACTACCTCCTCCTTTGCCTGTCCATGAAGGTGGTCTCAAAACCCACTTTGAAGTAAGGGGACTTGCCACCTGCTCCTTTTTTCTTTGCTTTTGGTCCTCAGCTGCATCAGAAGCAGAGGAGAGCCCATTTGAGCATGATGTCCTGTTTCCTAACTCCACTATGCACGGGGGAAGTTGCATTTTAGAGCCCTCAGAGGAAAAAGCATCTCCTACCATTTTTTTTAAGCACTATTTTAGATGTATGAGTGACAGACTACCCCCTTCTTTCTTTTTTGGGTTTGTTTTTTTTTTTCAGTTTTTTACAGTATATTTTTATGAGGATACCTTTTTCACCTCTCTCTCTCTCTTTATTTTTTTTAACAATTTAGAAATGAGATTAGATGATTCACTATGACTGAGTCAAAAAGAATTTTTACAGAGAAGCAGGGGAGGCCTGCTGTTTTTTCTTGTTGAAAGCAGTTTAAGGCAACTGTTTTTAGATTTCTGGATGTTTTCTTTTTATATTGGAAACTGAAGTTAGGGAAGTTTTAAACAAGTTAAAGTGTAGTATTTTTAAAAAAATTTTTAACCTTTAGTTTTTCACATCAGGGTTTTAGAAACATGAGAAGAAGGTTGATTTTTTTTTTCCCCCACTGTATGTTGCCTGGGTGGTGATATTGCAAGTGGTATATGGAGTGTCTCAACTGGTTGAATGCTGTGGGACATTTGGGTTTGGAAAAGGGTTGTAAACATAATCTCAGAGCAATAAGATGGAACCTGGGAGTAACTGGATTACAAGTTACAAGTCCAGTAGGACCATACCTTCCTAGCTTTGTAAGGAGTGACATCTGCATCTCAACCTTAATGATAACCTTCTGTAGGGAGAAAAATGAACTTCAGTAGACCTATGTATTGTTTTTGTACACTCTTCCCATTATCTGATTCTGACACTGTTGAAGCTGTCTGGCTCCTTGAAGTTGTAGACAATAGCAATGCAAAACACCTCCCTTACTCCAAACCCCAGCCCGCAAAAAATTCAGTTTGGGTTCTATTTGCATGTGCATTTTAATATTCCTAATCCGTAAAGGTGCCTGTTCTTTGGGTTCTTATTAATAAGTTAAAAAAATCCTTTTAATACATATTTATATGTGTATTAGAATCATATTCTTTTAATTTTGAAAATGGCCTTTTAATAGTTTTGGGGTCCTCCGTTGAAATGCATAATGCATTCATCTGACAGAGCCAGGTAAACTGCATCACCAAAGATATGGTTGCGCTCAGGCACATCTCTTCTTGACTCATAGAGGTGAATCCAAAGTGACAAGGCATCTTTGCTATTTTTCTGATTTAATTTTCCTCTCTACAGATTTTGTTGTTCACTTTTGGTTCATTTATAGCCAATACTCATTAGTGGCAGCAGTGATTGAGAATTTGGTCTTTGACCATTTGTTGATCTCTATAAATGGACTAATGGGTTATAGAGATCTATGCTCTGCTGGGTGAAAGAGGATGGAGAATTTGGACTGTTAGTCATTTTTGTTTGTCTATTTTGAGCCCAAATCTATTGAACCCTTTGCCCTTTGGGAAGGAGAACAGCTCTTTCATACCAGAATTGGTGAGATTTTACTCGTGACCTGTGACTGAAATTTTAGAATGCAAGCTATAAGCCCTCTATCTGTGTGTCTGTAGTTTAGAAAAACCTTTATCCCTCATTCTGTAAGTGTAATATTTTCACACTTGCTGAGGGTATTAATAAATTTGATTGTAAAGTCTCATGTTAATTGAGTTCTTTTCGAATTGGCTGATAGAGATAAGTGAAAGTAAAAGTCACTCAGTCATGTCCGACCTCTTTGCTACCCCATGGATTATACAGTCCAAGAATTATCCAGGCCAGAATACTGGAGTGGGTTGCCTTTCCCTTCTCCAGGTGATCTTCCCAACCCAGGGATTGAACCCAGGTCTCCCACATGGCAGGCAGATTCTCTACCAGATGAGCCACCAGGGAAGCCAGATGGAGATAAATAAGAGCTTAAATTAGGCAAATATTCCTTAAATTTTCAGAAAGTGGTGAAAATGAACTTCTAAATTTTTAAATGTGTTGCACTAACAAAACCCACTCAATAATATCTTTAAAATTCCAGTTTATGAATTTAAGTAAATCTTTGGAAAATGAGTAGTTTAGCGTTTGGGGTTTAAGAAAAACAGCTATGTTTTCTCTAATTTATTGATGTTAAGTGTACTTTCTAACAGTATTCTACTTGGATATGCTTTTTCTAAACTTATACAAGTTGATTAAGTCGGATTAGTTAACATAACTCATAATGTTTAAGATTATGAAAAATGAAAAAGTTGTGTTTCACTAATCAAATCATTATTCTGAAAATCTTCTATTTCACAGTAATTATTCTGAAGATAACTTTTATTTCAACAGTGATTTTGTTTTGCAGTATGTCAGCTTGAAGATAATTTCCAAGAGTTATAGGTAGCTTAAAACCTTGGACTGATACTAAAATTAAGTTAAGTAATGGGTAGTTATTGCATACCAAGGTCATTCTTCAGTAAGACAGAATACTGGACATTGATTACTAAGCATAATTTTAAGTTTATATACTTTCGTGTCTTATATTTATATGCTGTAGAGAGGCTGTATCTTTTGAGTCTGTTAATGCAGCCTCTGGGATCTAATGCCTGATTATCTGAGGTGGACCTGATATAATAATAATAGAAATAAAGTGCACAATCAATGCAATGTGCTTGAATCATCCCAAAGCCATCCTCCACCCCCAGCCATGGAAAAATTTGTCTTCCATGAAACTGGCGCCTGGTGCCAAGAAGGTTGGGGACCAGTGTGAACGAATATGCCCGTTTTTGCCACTTTGGTAGGTTGTACCGTAAGGGACATATGTGGCTATGGAAAGTTGCATTATGTGTATCCATGAACCTGCTGCTCTATTTCAAGGCTAAAATGTTGGTATGTGGGACCTACCTGGTGGTCCAGTGGTTAAGACTCCGTGCTTACACTGGAGGGGGCACAGGTTCAATTCCTGGTTGGAGAACTAAGATACCACATATGATAAAGTCAAAAAACAAAATTACAAGCTGGTATGTGACATAGTTCACAATTATCCACCTCCTCCCTCCCCCTCAACCTCAGTTTTCTCTGAAATGGAAGTTTACTTTGGTTAAAACTTAGAATTTATGTTAGTGGTTGATACTATATTGAGAAGTAATAGAGAAATACAACTGTGTATGTGCTTCTGTTTTTCAAGAAAAAAAAGAGTAGTGTTATCCTAAAACAACGGGTCTCAAGGGCTTATATGTATGATTTGTTTTGTCTCCAAAACCCCTTTGTACTGTTCAAACATACTGAAGATGTTTGTGGGGGGCGGGGAGGTTAGGGGTTGTGTAATTAATTGTCACTACTTACCATATTGGAAACTAAATTGAGAAATGTTTATAATTCTTATTTATTGAGTCATTTGAAGATGGCAGCAATGACTTTTTTGCATATTAATAACATCTTCATATTATGAAATTCATTCTGACATTATAGATGCCCTGAGATGGGTCCTAATGTAAAGTGTCGGTTTGTTCCAAAATATGAAAGAACACAATAAAGGGCAAAGCTTGTAAATAATCTACCATTTTAACCGTTTTTAAGTGTCCATTAAGGTATATTCACATTGTCATGCAACTTTCACCACCATTCATCTCCAGAAATTTTTCAAATTCCCAAGCCGAAGCTTTACACCTGTTAAACAATTAACTTCCAGTCCTCACCGTCTCCCACCCCTTGGCAATCACTAAATTTTATTTGCCTTGCTTTATAATACCTGAGTCTGAAAAGTTATGAAATGTGCTAAAATTTCACCAAAGTTTGCTCATTTTTAATGGTCTTGTTTTCATGTTACTTCCCATTGCCTTCACCTCCAATATGGAAAGTTCTTTTTATCTATGTACTTTGCCTAGATAGCAAAAGATTCTGTCTTACAATACATTAATTGTATTATGTTCTTGGTTATTTTTAAAAAGCAAAATTTCCTCACTTAGAAAAAAACTAAGATTCTTTACAATTGTGTTACATTTTGTGTTTATCTTTAGATGTTTTATTGTCACCTTCAAATCGTAATATTTGAAGAAAAACAACAGTAATTTCTTAGGCACCCATGATCCTATCTTAAGAGTTTAAATATCCTGACAACTTTTGATTTTTGCCTCCCTAAACCTGTCTTTGATATTTCTAAGTGGGTCTCTCGAACTCCAAAAGATTTTTTCCTTAACTTATGAACGAGGAATGTTGTTTCTAAATAATTGCTGCTGCTGCTGTTAAGTCGCTTCAGTCGTGTCCGACTCTGTGCGACCCCATAGACGGCAGCCTACCAGGCTCCACTGTCCCTGGGATTCTCCAGGCAAGAATACTTAGGTTTTATTTATGTTGCTACTGATGAGTTTTATGGAAAGATTTGTCAAATCAGAAAAAATGCTTAGCCTTCCCCAGGTTAAATTTGTATAAGTAAAATTTTATTGCTGTAACTATCTTGGGACTTGAATGATTTTGAGACCTGTTGATATTTGTTTATCTTCATACCAATGATGCTTTACTTGATGTTAGGCAACAGCAAAATAATGTTACTAGTCATAATTTTAGTTATTTAAAATGTTTACTTGGTTTAAATCTTTCTCCTTTAATGAGAAACCTGAGTCTTCTAAGCTAGTGATTTTTATTTGGGGATAAATATCAGACTTATCTATGTTGCTGTTTATTTAGTCGCTAAGTTGTGTCTGACTCTTTGTGACCCCATGGATTGTAGCCCACCAGGTTCCTCTGTCCATGGAATTTCTGAGGCAAGAATACTGGAGTGGATTGCCATTTCCTTCTCCAGGCAGTGGAGACTTATCTGTAGAGTTTTTTTCAAATATAAATGTTTAGAACCTACTCTGAATCTCTTAACTTGATATTCTTGATGTATTATTGGTATATTTTAGTGTATTATGTATATAACAAGTAGGGAATTTTGCATATCTCAAGAATGTTTCCTCTGTAACAAGTATGTTCATTCATTTTTATAAATTGGTTGCAAAGTTCGATATCTTCTTTGAAAATAGCCTTAATCATTATGTACATAGACATTTTGTCATAGATTTATGTGTTTCTTTATTTGGATTAGCATTGTTTTCCATGACACAGAAACAACCAAATTTCCTTGTCAGTTACATCTTGCTTGATATGAACTCTCTCCATCAATTACCATAGTCATTTTAAGTCTGACATCTACAGATAGTTTTTATATTACTTGTAAGCTCCCCTGAAGGCTCTGCAATCAGCTGCAGGGGCCAGATCACATCTTTGACAAAGATGCATGGTCCCCAAAGTCCACAAAGAAAAGGACTGTACCAGCTACTTCAAACTACTGACACTTCAATGAATAATAGATCTTGGGTACAGGCTTCTGATGTCATCACTTAAACAACTTTAAGACTATCCTGAAGAGGAAAGACCATGCTAATGGACTAAATTAGAATCTACGGAACTCTTTTTAGTAAGGAGCCGATGGGTTCATGATACTGCTAACCCAAGACCCAGTAGGACAAGAAATGATTTCATAGAATGGATGGACTAATGAGAGATGATTGTAGCTATTTGTTTGGAATATTGTTGATATTGTTTTAATGTTCTAATTTTCTGGATACATAAGGAAGCCCTTCTTACTAACTTATTTATAATCCATAACAATTTAGTAAAATTTGATTTTGTAAACTGAATGAAACATCTTTAGATGATGTTTTATTCTCCCTACTTGACTCCCCTTCCAAATTCAGAAACTTTTATTAAATATTCTTACTTTTAAATGATAACATAGTTATTTGCAAAGGTTCAGTAAGAATCTACCCTCCTTTTTACTAAATATAATTGGGAAAATGGTTGTGTAACAGAGGCCTTGTCTGCAATGTTATATTTGAAAATGATGCTTATTTAATTGGGTATGACAAGCCACTGTCTTTTTCCCCCAAAACTATCTTAAAATGTTGTTGCATTCAAGTGTTACCCCAAATTATGGAGTATGAACTAAGCATTTACACTTTTTCTTTTGTAAAATGGCTCTCCCTACAAAATACCTTTTTAAAATAATATTGTCAATAGGTTTTCATTTCTGTTGCTTCAGATACAAAATTCAAAATCAGCAGTTTTCCATCTCTTGCTTCTTTTGAACTGCTCCAACTTTCTCCATGCTGCTTACATGGGAAACAAAATACTGTTATAAAAAATGCTTCTTTACGTTTCAGTTGGTCTGTTAATTATGAAGATTAGCTATTCAAAGCAGTACTGTTATTTTGTCTCCTTCAATATCCTTCATCATTGACCCAAAGACCTAAGTCCATTAGTTGGTGCTTTTCTGCATCTGAGTGGCTGCAATACAGCTGAACAGCTTTTCCATCGTGAGATTCTCTGCCAGTTTATTTAGAAGCTGTGTTACGTGAATAAAGTCTATGTAAAGGAAAATATCTTCATATTACTGGAGGATTCTTATCCCAATTCTCAATAAAAATTCCTCCCCATCTCTGCAAAATACATCCCGGACTGGACTGGCCAGATCAAGCAGAACAGTGATTTGTGATACTGTGTGAAGATCTAATCTGTCAAGTATATGTCTAGAGTGAGACCATAATACTACTTAATATGAAGAAAAAGAGTAAAGAGACTGCCCTCAAAGAATACTTCAAATGTTCCAAAATATTTCAACATCTGGCTGCAATCCACACAGAAAAAGGCCAACTGGAATGACTTATGCATGAGATTTCCAATGAAAGCATCTACTGCTTCCAAACTGAGAATGAACACTACCACAACGAAGGACATCCCTTGGACATAACCAGCATCAGGTCTGCAGCATGAATATCCTCCTAAGATACTATATAAAACATCGTGATATGGACCATCCATCTGAAAGATGTAGAAAGATGGAAAGGCATACAATAATCTAGCTTAATTCCAGACCAGCATCTGGACCATCAACAGATACACATTCTATATCCTAGAAAAGTACATATTTAGATAGAACTTGTTTCACTGAAGATTTCCCACCATCTCTTTCCTCTGGGGAGGAATATTGCATAAATTCAGGAGTGATATTCAGTTCACTTAATACAAGGAGACTCCAAGCTTTACCATGAACACTAGGGGGCAATCCCTGCACCTTAATTCTCCAGCCTTTCTCTTAACTATGAATTACTTCCCAGCCTGGTGGTATTTCACTGGTCCAAATTACCATTGCATTTGAAATACTTTTTCTTAATCTTTTTTTTTAACATGCTGCTTTACTTTCTCAACTTAAGGCTCAGCTCAGAGGTCCCGTGTTCTTTTCACTGAGGTTAAAGTTTCTTTCAGAGGTTTGGCAGGAAGATTTTCTTGGATTAGCCAAAGATTTCAATGGGACACAAAAGCAATCATCAGTCATATGATGGCCCATACTCGAGAATCAGGATGGAGGTAGAAGGTGACTCGAATTCACGCTTCTTATGTCTTAAAAACTGACGCAGTGATTTACAGATCCTCCCTGTTCGTTCGTGCTCTGTTCCTGATGAATGGCTTTTGAATTTTCTGAAGATTCTCTCTGGGAGGGACTTTATCTAATAATTTCCAAACAGGAGCACCATGGGCAGCTGATCCAAGCTCCTGTTAATCCTATTTGGAAAAGGTTTCAGAGAATCAGGGGCAGATAGAGGGACTGTTTGGAAGAAGAGTGAGAGAATCACCCACTCTAACTCCCAGCTGCTTCAAGTCTGTGTTTTTGGTGTCTGTAGCCACCAGGCAGCTCCTTTGCAGAAGACTAGCTGCTCATATTAGCAGTGACCTTGTCACCAGGCCCCTCCAAGTGGGCATGACTGCAGGGACAAAGGAAGATCTCAGGGAACTAAGGTTGACTTTATGAGTGACTTTATTGCTGACAACGCTTTCCTGGTACCTCGCTTACATGGTCCAGCTGGTAAGGAAGGTCACTTCCATGACAGGAGCCTGAAGGTGTTTTGAAGACTTTGAGAGGAGGAGTCACCACAATGTATCATAAGTCCTGCAGATGAAACCTGGTGGATAGTTTCTTGGGCATGGCTTCCTAGCCTCAGGACAGCAAGTAATAGAGACTTTTAGAATTCCAACCTGAGATTCCTTATGGAAACCTCCAGCAGAGTAAACTTAAAAGAAGGCCTTTGTGGTAACATTCTTGCTGCACCTATGTAAATAATCAGGCCATATCTAGTAAGGCCACATTCACTTTGTGATCAGGATTCTTTGAGATTCTTTTTGATCAAAAGTGGGGAGACTGTAGGGGAAAAATGTGCATAAATGCAAAAATAAGTCTTTATTCTAAAACACACATGGGTTGTCTGATTCTGATTCTGTAAACTGTAGATAACTGATAGCAATGCCAGATAATTCTTGTCTGTTGACATGCCAACAAATTCTGTCTAGGGAGAAACAGTCAAAAAATCAGTTTTGGTTCTATTTGTACATTTCCATATTCCTGACTTTTAACTGTGTCTGTTCTTGGTAATCTCCTTTGACTTGGTTGTGCCACTTTTGTTTTCTATGAATGAATTAAATAAAATCTTCAACTCATTTTTATTCTTATATCTGTATGAGAGCCATGATTTTACCTGCATTTAAAAATGATCTTTTAATGCCTACTTGGAATTAAACCAACCTTTAATACCTAATCATGTGTGCCCTGAGCTTTTGCTTCAGCCCCACAGGGCCTTAGAGAGCAACTTTTCTTAATTTCCATTTTTGTGTATGTGTTTCATATGTTAGTAGTGCATGCATGCTCAGTCATTTCAGACATGTCCAACTCTTTGTGATCCCATGAACTGTAGCCCACCAGCCTCCTCTGTCCATGGAATTCTTCAGGCAAGAATACTGGAGTGTGTTGCCATGCCCCTCCTGAGGTTGCATGTCCAACTTTTTCCTCCCAGGATGTGCAATCAAGATTAGAAAATAGTAGGATACATCATGAAAACATCTTGCTACATCATGTCCTCACCAATTTGGTATTCAGAAGGTTTGACCATTGTGCTCATTTATCCCACAGTGCATCCACAAGAAGCATGCCAACTTTCCTGATTATATTCCTGATAATTTGTTCTCTGAAATTAAGGCCTTTATTTTGCTCAATTCTCTATTTCTGATACCTATAAATGTGCTTGGAACATAGTAAACACTAAATATTTAATGAGTTTTACAGTGGTTTAACTCAATATCCTATGTTTAACAATCATTTCTCCTCTGTATTGGCCTTTCTGGCTTAGATATTGGAAACCTTATAACACCAATGTAGATGAACATATTCACTTAAGAGTTATGTGGAACTTTCCTTAAAACACGAGACTTCATAAATCTCATTAGTCCCATACCCTTTGATCAGAGCCATATTCAGTCCTCCTTAGGGTGACCAACTGTCCCAACTTAGCTGAAACTGAAGGGTTTCCTGAGATGGGAGACTTCGGGTATTAAAACAGAGACAGTCCTGAGCAGATCAGGATGGGTTGGTCATCCCAGTTCCAGTGGGTATCTGCTAAAAACTGTTCCTTTTTCTCTACAATAAGCTATAAGTGAGCAGCAGCACATGAACATCAGCTTTCTGTGGATTCTAGGAAATAGATTTGTTGATCAATTTTCGGTACTCTACACAGTCGTGCTTAGTCTTATTCACAAGAGGATGTGAAGTGAAAGTCGCTCACTTGAAAAAGTTGTGTCCGACTCTTTGCAACCTCATAGACTATACAGTCGATGGAATTCTCCAGACCAGAATACTGGAAATGGGTAGGGTAGCCTTTCCCTTCTCCAGGGGATCTTCCCAACCCAGGGAGCAAACCCAGGTCTCCAGCATTGCAGGCGGATTCTTTACCAGCTAAGCCACAGGGGAAGCCCTCACAAGAGGATACTGACTTGTGAAGACGTGATGGTAGCATACCCTCTCCCCAGACTATGAAATTAAGTGTAGGTTAGCTGCATATTTATAACCACCCTCCAACACAATAGCAACCCAAACTTCCAGAGGCAGTGGATAAATGATGTACCCCAAAAAATACCCAAAGCAGGAGATATTCCTTCTTGGCAATTTTTGTTCTTCTTTTTCGTAACTGGGCCACCCAAATGAGCCACATACAGGAAATCAGAGGCTGTCCACATGGTGAGATCTGACCGAAGCTCCACTGTGATGTTGCCCAAGGGTGATGTTTCACAAGGTTGTGGCCTCCTACAGCCATAGCAAGGTGGAAGAGAACAACCACTGAACTCAGAGACCACTCTAGTTTTTTTGATCATGGAAAACACCATCCAGCAAGTGCCTCCAGGCAGGCATGGTTTGTTAGATAACCCCTCAATTGTGAGCTAAATAGCACAATCTTTGTATAAAGAACAGCAGCAATGAAGGGGGTGATAGAAGCAGCTCTTTTTATGGTGAGAAGTAAAGCTTATAAAGAGCCATAAGGATGGACAGCAGAAAAACCACTGAGAGGAGTGTCTTATTTTATTCTCCTCATCTGCTCAGGTCTGTCTTGTTGAGAGCTGGCCAAGGACCCACATTTACTGACTCAGAGCCATGTTAAAAAGTATGAGCATTATCCCGTTATTCACCAGAAAGGCATTGGCTTCTGGCAGCTTCTAAGAAGGTTAAAGAATCCAGAAAGTGGCTGATTAAGGTTTTGCCCTATATGCTTAACAGCTTCCCACCCTGGGTCACATGTTAGCCATCCCCTCACCCCTACCTGGACAGCTGAAGTCCACAGGATATGTTTGGGTTCGTTACCTGACAGAAAAACATTTTATTTATCCTCCTTTCACTACCATCCTTTCTAACAGTCCCTATAATGTTGACAACACATCTGCAACAAGCTCTGAATGACTTTCATATTTTGTTGTTGTGCTGGGTAAGTTCAACTGCCATCGCCCCACCATGAGAACAATTATTTGTTTGATCTCTCTCCAACCCACCAGAGCTGAGTGTGATATTCAGGATACATTTACTTCAAGTTTTATTTTAGAGTCTCTGGGTACCTTTATGGTCATTTTGGGGAATGTTAAAAACAAAATTCAAGGAAATATTCAGTAGCTCCAATATGATCCATAAGATTTTTCCAGCACATATTGCTTTCTAGAAATTGATCTACCTCCAGACAGCCTTCGTTGGGGTCCCAGATACATTTCCCTGTTTTCCTTTCTCAGAAGCTCTCTATGTTCCCTCCACTGGGTCCTGACTTAGCTGGACAATCCAGCACGACAGACAGTGACTTGGCTGTCTTGACAGGCTGTGCAGGTAGCCTTGACACAGTGACTATGGTTGTGGGAGGCATAACTCTCAAGTGGGAATGCAACTCTGTCTTAAAATTCTGCTTATTATTTTCAGGCAAACTGCTGACTAGCCTGGTCAGCATCCATTGACCTGAATACCCTTTTCTACATCATTAAGTCCCGTTTTAGCTTCCTGCTGTGATGATGACATGTAGCTTCACTAGATTCACAGTTTCTCTTTCCACTTTCTGTATCAACACACCTAAAGCACAATCAGAAAATAATATCTAAAAACAATTGTTAAATGCCTATGAAAAATGCTCATACATAAACATACTCTTGTCCTTTTCTTTTTGAACTAAATATCACATCTGACAAAAAACCTTAAATAGTTTTGCTCACTTTTATTTCACTCTGCTGGTGGCTCTGATATTGTTTGATATTGGTGCCTTTATGTTAACACATCCAAGAACACTGTCACATTATAACAAAGGCACAAATAGATGTCCTGATAATGGGTGCTAGTATTTCTGTAAAAGAACAAAATTTCCCCCAAGTCCCTATGAAAATGCTTCCACACACATCTATGTTGTTCCTTTGGTTTTTTTTTTTTTTTAAATGTAATGTCTTTGGTGGGGCAAAGGGGTTACCCTAAATTCACTTTGCAATTTTTTCCATCATGCACCATAGGCACAGACATATAGAGTCTTCACAGCTGCCAGAGCTGGTTCTGTATTACTGGATGTCAGGTTGAGTAAGAGGTTCATTTTGACTTGACAGTAAAAACTGTTCATTAATGTTTCAACACAGTCTCATATGGAGTTCTATGGAGAAAGAGTCATAAGGCAAGTTAATTACTAGCTAAGGAAAAAAGTCTTCCTCTACCAAACAATTTATCTGAATTAAAATTTATCTCATTATAGTGTTTTTATGAATTATAGTGTTTTTATGAATTTATGAATTATTACTGCTCTCTGAGTCAGTAATAAACTTAAAGCTCCACAACTGTACACTTTATCATGTGCCAGGAGAATATTTTTCATCCACTTCTTCATTGTAGCTAACTGAGTGAAGAACAGACTACGTAAGATTAGTAGTAGGAATCAATCAACTGTGAGGTTTAGCAACCTCAGCACTATTGACATTTTGAGCAAGTTATTAATAATTCTTTGGTTGGGGAAGCTGTCCTGTGCTTTGTTAGATGTTTGGCAGCATCACTGAGCTCTGTGTACTAGATGCCAGTTGTGATACTTAAAGATGTCTCCAGCCATTGCCAAATGTCCCCTGGAGGCAAAATCACCTCCAGTTGAGAACCACTGGTCTAGAGAAAAGACTGTGATTTACCTACTTTGAATGGAGTGCTTTGGCCTGAGACCAGGGGCCAGGGATCAGGAAATTAGCACATAACTAGCGAATCTCTATAGCTGCTCCTTTAAGGGGTGCTGGGAAATCCATCCACTAAGTATCCAACACATTGCAGAGATTCCATCTACAGTTTGGTTTCTGTGGCTTTGTTTTTTGTTGACGAAGTTAAACTTTTTTTTTTTTAAACTTTTGTTTGTTGGTATTGAGATTTCTTGTCTTGTTTTGGAAGCATTTCTTCTGTTTTCAGATGTTTCTGTTAGCCTTACAGTTTTAGTATTCTACCATCTTCCAATAAGCCTTAAGTTGATTCTTTTTTAATCTAGATCAGTTCAGTTCAGTTGCTCAGTCGTGTCTGACTCTTTGTGACCCCATGGACTGCAGCACGCCAGGCCTCCCTGTCCATCACCAACTCCTGGAGTTTACCCAAACTCATGTCCATTGAGTCAGTAATGCCATCCAACAATCTCATCCTCTGTCGTACCCTTCTCCTCCTGCCTTCAGTCTTTCCCAGCATCAGGGTCTTTTCAAATGAGTCAGCTCTTTGCATCAGGCGGCCAAAATATTGGAGTTTCAGCTTCAACATCAGTCCTTCCAAAGAATATTCAGGACTGATTTCCTTTAGGTTGGACTGGTTGGATCTCCTTGCAGTCCAAGGGACCCTCAAAAGTCTTCTCCTACACCACAGTTCAAAAGCATCAATTCTTCAACACTCAGCTTTCTTTATAGTCCAACTCTCACATCCATACATGACAACTGGAAAAACAATAGCCTTGACTAGACGGACCTTTGTTGGCAAAGTAATGTCTCTGCTTTTTAATCTAGATCAGAATTCCATTTTTCCTATTCAATTTCCTCTTATTAGTATAACCTGTCAACTTCCAGGCAAATACATGGGTCTTAATGTGTCTGTCCTCTCGGGGAAAAAGAAGAGAGTGAGACACAATGATCATAACCAAATACCCTCAGCTTACTTGCTTATATATCCTGGAAGTCTAGGGCCATGTAAGTGGCTAAATAGCACAGACTTAGAGGAGCAATCCCCTCCCCCATCACTGCTGCTGCTGCTGCTAAGTCGCATCAGTCGTGTCCGACTCTGTGCGACCCCATAGACGTAGCTCACCAGGCTCCCCCGTCCCTGGGATTCTCCAGGCGAGAATACTGGAGTGGGTTGCCATTTCCTTCTCCAATGCATGAAAGTGAAAAGTGAAAGTGAAGTCACTCAGTCGTGTCCGACTCTTCGCGACCCCATGGACTGCAGCCTACCAGGCTCCTCCGTCCATGGGATTTTCCAGGCAAGAGTACTGGAGTGAGGCGCCAGTGCCTTCTCCTCCCCCCGCCCCCCATCACTAGGTTTAGTGTATTTAACAGTTTGTCAAAAATCACCGACCACGAGTCTAAGTATTCTGTTAAGTCCCCCAAACCACTGACCTGGAGAAGAGATTAAGATCCCATTCCTTCCCTTGAGAGAAAAGTTGTACTGAGTTATTGGTGTAACCAAAGAGGAACACTGTAACACAGTACCTTCCTTCCAAAACAAGAACAGTTGAAAGATCTGAGCTTCCATGGGTATGTGAGAGCAGTAAGATTCACTCTTAGGAAACCTTACCCTGGTTGGAGCAAGAGCAAGAGGTTTAACTCTATAACAAAATATTGGACCATTGGCAATGGATGGCAGGGTAGGAGAGGGCTTGAGGAGTAGAGGTTCCAGGAAAGTAAGCCAATGAAGCTGTATAGTGGTAACAGTATAACAGCAGTCATCCCAGAGTTGTGTGTAGTTAAGAACCTGTGTTGGGGGACTTCCCTGGTGGTCTGATGGCAGGACTCGGTGCTTCCAATGCAAGGGAACCTGGGTTCGATCCCTGGTCAGGGGACTAGATCCCATATGACCTGGTGCAGCCAAATAAACAAATATTTTTTAAATAACCTAAAAAGGAAACGAAATTGCTATTTAAAAAAAAAGGATTTGTTTCTGTCAAAGTGCAGAAGCTGTATCTGCTGGTGCTTAGTAGCAAATACATCATAGCAATCAGATTCCAACTAAGATGGAGACACAGACATCTACCAGCAAACAGGCAGTTATGAAAAGGGGATGATAACCCCTGTCTGTTTTGAATGGGCTTGTGGTGATCTATTTCCATCACTGACTGGTGATATAGGAGGAAGCAAGTGCTCAAGAGATAAGCCTTCATGGTTCAGAGAGGAAGCATCAGTCTCATTTCTCTGACCTAAAGCATGCTCTTGGAAAGAGTTTCTTGGCACAGGGTAAGAAGGGAGGGAAGTTAAGTAAATAATTGTATACCAAGGCCCCAAGCATTTTTCCCTGTAGGAGGGCATGGCAACCCACTCCAGTATTCTTGCCTGGAGAATTCCCATGGACAGAGACTAGCGGGCTACAGTTCATGGGGTGAGAGTCAGAAATGACTAAGCAACTAAGTACACAGCAAGTGTTTTTATGACTACTAAGTGAACAGTAGTATTGTGAAGGACCAAAAGATAAATTCAATACACCTCTGTCCTCAAGGAACTTACAGTGCAGTGGGGAAGGGAATAATTACACAAATAGACTATAGCAAATATACAAGAATGCTACCTTGGCTGAGAGGAAGAGGAAGTCATGAGTTTTGGGGAAAATCAAGATAGTGTTTTGACCTACCGAGTATATCAAATAGATTCAAGTAGAAACATTTAAGAGATGATTTCAGGGGCTCAAATCAGAGGCAATGGGACTGTGAGGATAATAGCAATGAAATGGAAATGAGGGACTAGAATTATGAAATGTTGCATAACTAGCTTCTTCAAGATTTGACTAATATACATATGGGAGATGATTGAGAGGGAGGAGACAAACTGTTTGAGTATTGGGAATTGGGAATGGAAATATAGTTGACAAAAGTAAGGGGGGCAAAGGAAATGAGGTGGAAGATGGCAAGCTTACTTTCTGAGATGCTGTTTAAACACCGTATACAGAGGTTAGTGATTATATACAGCGTGGCCATCTTGTCTGATGTTTCCCCAGAGGAGACTTCTATCTTTTCATTCTGTCTGTTCAGTCATATCCTTGGTTTGTCGATACTCTGTGCAACGTAAGTATTTATGTCTTGAAAGCCAATTCTTAGGATCCATGCCATCGCCACCCATCTCCCCAATGTCACCTCTTTATTTAGCTTTAGCTCCCTATGAGTAATTCAGACGCCTGCAGTTTAATTCTCCTCTCTGTGCCGATGAGATGGAGAGGAGCCTGCCCAGCTGGAATGTAGGAGTGCTCCATTATAAAGCTCTGTCAGGGGAGGAAGGACTGCCTACAGACACTTGAGCTCTAACCAAAGATTGTCTATCTTTTTTTTTTTTCTTGGCTTCTCAGCACAATCTTAAAATATCTTATTAGGATGCTGGAAAAATAAATTTACAGTCTCAAGACACCCTTCCCTATAAATCAAATGAGGCACTCACTTAACCGAGTCTCTTCAACTTTTTGAATTCTCCACATGTCAGCAGAGAACTGCTTCAGTCTTCCTACCTCAACTTTACACTCATAAATTTCTTTCTCATTTCTGACAGGTTTTGTTTACTTGAAACTTCATTGTATTGTTGTTTAACATTCAAAAATTTTACTTTTTTCTATTTTCCAAAGTAATATGTGCTCATTGCAAAAATTACTTGATTTGGTAACCAAGAAAAAAGGTTAAAGAAGAAAATATGGAACTGTCCTCTCATCACTATTAACATTTTAGCCTAGGCTTTTTCTTCTTATGCATATTTTAATTTTAAAACATAACTGGGTGGTGCAACTAAGATAAGATGCAGCCAAACAAATAAATAAATATTTTTAAAATAAATTTAAAAAATAAAACATAGCTGGAATCCTACTGTGCAAATAGTATCATTTTCTGATATTTTAACCATTATATTTTGAGAATTTTCTTATGTAATTAAAATTATCTTATCATTTTTGATACCTGCCTGAATTTTCATAACTGTAGATGTTATATTTTTCTTTGTGTAAATTTTCTATGCTGAGAGCTTAACTTCTTATAACAAAAATTTCCTGGGCTATATATATATGTCTATAGTCACAAGAATAAAAGCCAATTTTTTGTTTGTTTTTCAGTGTTCAAAAGTCAATGTATTTTATACTTTTTGTTGCAATGGTAAATGGGACTGTTACCTTAAATTCTCTCTCTGATCGTTTGTTATTACTGTATAGGAATGAAAGTGATTTCTGTGATTAATTTTGTATCCTGCAACTTTACCAAATTCATTGATTATCTCTAGCAGTTTTCTGGTGGCAACTTTAGGATTTTCTAAAAAATTACGTGATTCTTAATTCAAGATTTTTGCTTATACTTCTGCTGTGAAATATATATACATTTGATTAAGAAATATAAAATGTTATTTTGACATTTATATAAATATTAAAGTATATATGTATAAAAGTATTAATATATATGTTTAAAAGAAAGAGAAAGCTATTTTATTTATAGCCTAAGGGCTTCTGAGTTTGGTAGAGTTTTCCCTTTCTTATCAACAAAATTAATACATATTTATAAATCCAAATAGTTGGAAAAGTATAGAATATAAAAAATATAAGTTTATCTTTTTCCATTCCACTGTCAAAAAGTAAAATAGTTTTCTATGGCACATATGTTATACATTTTATGCACTTAAATTTTTTAATGGAATTACACAATTTGTACTATTCTACACTTGCTCTCCAACTTAACATTAATGACACCTTTCCACATATTTGCATATTCCATATTTAGATATTTTTCTGTTTTATTACATTAAGTAGGACTCTCAGAATAATACTGAATAATAACAATCATACTGGACTTCATTGTCTAGACACATGAAAGGCCCTTTACATTAATATACTCAATATGTATCACCTGTTTACTGGGCAGAAGGGAGGATGCTTTGGTTGTAGAGAACAATTTTTCACTCTTCACAAATGTATTTTATGGCTGCCACAGTTTTCATTGTGACCTCTGTTGAGTCTGAGGAAAGGAATGTCATCCAGGAGTTGGGGGCAGGATAGGGTGTTCTGACCTTGAAATTGTGTGAGAACATTTCCAAAATGTGTTTGCTCTAAAAGATGCCTTCTAAGTAAATGTTTGAAATAGTTAATTGGGAACATGAAATTTCCATTCATAAACAGGAGAAACTCCTTTTTGAAACATTTCTTGAAGAGTACATTTTGACCAGAATGAGTGTGTGAGTTATATGTGTGAGAAGTTGAGAAATTGTAAATTTTATCAGTTCTTCTTAAATGTGTGATTTGCCTGTGAAAACATTTTTTTTACTATCAGCTTTGTGTAGTCATGTATGGATGTGAGAGTTGGACGGTGAAGAAAGCTGAGCGCCGAAGAATTGATGCTTTTGAACTGTGGTGTTGGACAAGACTCTTGAGAGTCCCTTGGACTGCAAGGAGATCCAACCAGTCCATCCTAAAGGAAATCAGTCCTGGGTGTTCACTGAAAGGACTGATGTTGAAGCTGAAACTCCAATACTTTGGCCACCTCATGCGAAGAGTTGACTCACTGGAAAAACACTGATGCTAGGAAGGATTGGGAGCAGGAGGAGAAGGGGACGACAGAGGATGAGATGGCTGGATGGCATCACCAACTCGATGGACACAGGTTTGGGTAGACTCCGGGAGTTGGTGATGGACAGGGAGGCCTGGCGTGCTGCGATTCATGGGGTCGCAAAGAGTCGGACACGACTGAGCGACTGAACTGATTGTGTATTCCAAAATGATCCATGGTTCTCAAGTATACTGAAGTAAGATGGACTCTATTCAAGGAAAGCAAAAATGCCATCAGTTGTTAAATCATGTCTAAAACCATGACTTTTTTTTCCAGAATAGTTTCTTCATGAATTTTCTCTTTCGGGGATAAGTATGATATTGATAGACTGAAACAAGCAACAAATCAGGGAGAAAAATAAAAATACTTAAAACAACATATACCCAAATAATTATTGAAAAGTTTCTGCCACACATAAATTCTAGAGGGAGAGACAAGGATGAATGAGGTATTTCAACCAGTTAAAACTTCTTTGCACTTCCATTGCTGGGGACACGGATTTGACCCCTGGTTATGGGACTAACGTACCACTTGAGGCATACAGGCAGAAATAAAAAACAAACAAAAATTCTACCTAGAAACTGCTGCTTCAGAATCAGGAACAAGAGGGAATCTATTGCAACTCCTATTTCAGTAAAATTCCAATATGAGTTTTCTTGAATTAATTTGTACAATTTCTAAGTTTTCAGTATTCTCAGTGATTTGTTTTAAATCTAAAAATACAGTAGTAAAAGTATATAGTATATTAATAATAGGACTGCAAGATGTATTGCCTCTTGATTTGAGCATTTCCTTATTTGATGTTAATTAAAAGAAGAAAAAGTCATTTATGAATTCTATGAACAGAGGAGCCTGGCTGGGTTCAGTCCATGGGTTCACAAAGAGTTGGACATGACTGAGCACACACACAAATCATCTTAAAGATGATCATATGTTTTACCTCTGTCAAAATCAAGAAAATTACTATAGTTAAATGCATTTGAGGGATGTGGAAATGGCATATTTTAATCTATGCAAAGAGTCAGTTATTTTACTAAAGCTGAAATGACTGAAGTTGCTAATGACTAAAGTTTTCTAAATGTTCTCTATTTGCTTTTAAATAAAAAAGTCATAATGTCTCATGGCTTGATATTTGGAGAACTAAATATAAATGATACTATTGGATAAAAGCAGAAATATTAATATCTTTTGTAAACTGATTTTGTGAAAATTAGCTGGGCATATAGATATTATTCTATAAAAACTTGCTCATTTATGCTTTCAGAAATGTAATTTATTTTTCTCTATAATTTTAGTATGATTTGATTGTGATTTAATGTTATATTAATTTAGTTCTAACTTGACATTCCTAATTGGTTTTTGGAAACCTACAAAATATAACACTGAAGTAGAAATATATGTGTATGTTTGCATATGTATGTATATATATATATATATATGTATGTAACGTGTATGTGTGTGTGTTCATAAGTATGTGTGTATAGATATCAGTGAGCTTCCCTGATGGCTCAACTGTAAAGAATCCACCTGCAATGCAGGAGACTCTGGAGATAAGGGTTCGATCCCTGGGTGGGGAAGAGCCCCTGGAGAAGGAAATGGCAACCCACGCCAGTATTCTTGCCTGGGAAATCCCATAAACAGAGGAGCCTGGCAGGCTACAGTCCAGGGGTCACAACTTAGTCATACACAACTTAGCAACTAAGCAACAACAACAAAGACATTGACAGAGAAGTCTCCAAAGGTCTGCCTAGAAACTAGAATTCAACTAAGGTAAATATTTAAATGTTTTAAAATTTCTGTGTGTGTGTGAAAAAAGTTATGACTCTACGAGAAATTTAAGTCTATACTTTGTAACCCTCCAATATTGTAAAAGCTAGACAATTTTAAATAAAACTCTTTTAAGAGTTTGTTTTATCCATGAGTTACTGTTTTGTATTAGCTGGATGAGAATGCTGTATGAGGAACCAGATACTCTGCTTTGTGATCCTCAGTGTTTTCCTTGGATGAAGTTATATTTTTCTTTAATTTTCAGAGAGATTCGTGTTACATTCAGATGATTCCAACACCGTGTTTATAACTATATTCTATAAAGTCAACTTCAGGTTTCTTAAACCATCATGGAAGAAGAGAAATGTTGTCTGTTTGTTACATGATGCCCCACATTTGTGCTGTCTCTATATTTTTCTTCTCATCATATTGGAAAAAATCCTAAAGTAGAAAAGAGAAACATAAATGCAGACTGTCCATCTTTGATGAAACTAGGAAGCATCTGAAAGTCCACACCACAAATAGGAAGTGCCACCAATAATAGCGAGGATCAAAGCAAGGATGATCACAACTGCAAATCACAGAGATGCACAGGCACAGAGCTGTCAGAACACACAGTGAATGGGCACACCTGGAAGTTCAGAAGAAACATAATTTAGTTTGTAACAATAATAACAGAGTCTATGAGCTACAGACTTGAGATTCCTTGAAACAAGTTTGATGTTTATGCCAGTAGAATTTGCAAAGTTGACCAAGAAATCAAACAGACCACCACCCGGCAGCAAGTAATTTCAGGAAGCAGAAGGAAACCTCTGCATTGTTAATTGCTAAAAAAGAGAGAGCGAGAAAGTTACACTGAAAACTCTGTGTCACAAGGTGAAATCCTGCTAGTCTGGATCATTGCCCTGACTCACTCACCAAGTAGAGAACTCCTCCAACTGTAGTCCAGAAGAAATCATCTCTTTCAAGGATAAACAATAGTATTAAAAATTGTACAGAGTTTCAATAAAGTTGCTCTAAGAAAACAGGAGACACATGTACACCCATGGCTGATTCATCTCAATGTGTGGCAAAAACCGCTACAATATTGTAAAGTAATTAGCCTCCAATTAAAATAAATAAATTTTTAAAATAAAGAAAACAGGAGAAAAGAAACTAGAAAATTAAGAAGCAGATGACAGGGGCTCCTTACTCCATTAAAAATAATTTTTTTCCTCCAGTTTTATTGAGATGTAATTAACATACAGCACTGTTTATGTTTAATGTGTGCAGCATAATTCGGCATACGTACAACATGAAACGGTTATCACAATAAGTTTAGTAAACATCCATCATCTCATATAGATACATTAAAGAAATAGAAAAAAAATATTTTCTTTTGTGATGAGAACTCTTAGGATTTACTCTCTTAACAACTTACATCTTTGAAACACAGCAGTGTTAACTATATTGATCATTTTGTACATTATATCCCTAGTGCTTATTTAACTTGTAACTACAAGTTGGTACCTTTTGACCAGTTTCATCCAGTTTCCCTGTCCCCACCCTCCTGCATCTGATAACCAGTTTTTTAATTATATTTTACAATGGCATTATATAATTAATATATTAATATCATATATTAAAATGTTTCTATCAAGGACCAATTGTATAGCACAGGGAACTCTGCTCAGTATTATGTAACAACCTAAAAGAGAAAAGAGTTTGAAAAAGAATAGATACAGGTATATATATATAAAACTGAATCATTTGCTATACACCTGAAACTATCACAACATTGTTAATCAACTATACTACAATATAAAATAAAGTTAAAGAAAGTTTCTTTCATCTAAAATTTCTTTTTTTTTCCCTTCTGATTTTAAAAAAACAAAGCTTTGTTATGGGCCCAGAAAAGACTGTGGGCCCCAGACACTGTCTCTCCCAAGCCTTAAGTCGGCCTGGGAGGACGCAACAGAGCTCCAAGGAAAGACAGCAAACAAGGCGTAGCTGTGAGCCAGCTCCTTGCAGGCAGGTTCTTATTCATTCTTGTGTCCCTGGAACCTCACTGGAATAAATTTGCTTATTCTCCAAATATTCAGTACCTGCTCTATGACAGGTCCTGCACTAAGTGCTGAGGCTTCAAGGATAAGACGCTGCCCTTGCCCTCCATGCTGGTTCCAGAGCCAATGAATTTGTATCCATTAGGAATCCTGCAGCTACAGGGAAGAATTAAATATGCTGAAAAAACTAAAACTGAGGTTAAGCGAAAAGCATATTTACTAGTTCACAGAAATGAAAATGTCAACAGTAAAAGCTGGTTTCAGCATTGACTGAATTTAGGGATCAAGTGGCCATAACCAAACTACAATGAAAGTTAAGCTCTCACATGCCTGGTACAATTCTGAGCCTTTCACATGTACCTACCCATTTAACTCACAAGAAATCTCAAGAGGAAAGTACAATATTCAACTTCCCTCTGGTTCTTTGTTTTATCTTCTCAAATTGTTCTAGTGGCTCCAAATTGATTAGTTATTTATGAGAGAAAAATTCTCAGGTTATTAGTAAAGAATCTGCTGGACTTGGTGACTCATTAGTTTTCCACATACTCATTCATTCATTTGGTATTGTGCTAGGTGATGGGGATGGATGGTGTGTTACACAGACAGAAATGGTGCCCTTGTGGAACTTATAGTAAACTGAAAATTGTAATAAAGATGGGGATTTGGGGGTGAAGATCAGGTCTTTGGTGGTGACACTTTCTAAGGTGAGAGAGGAGAATCATGACTTTTGAGAAAAGAGCACAGTTTTGGATGTGTTCAATCTGTTATGTCAATCAAATACTCGAAAGACTTTTGTAAAATTATAAATCAGGTCATTCTAAAAAGTCACCCCACCTCCACTGCAGGGGATACTGGGCTCAAGCCCTGGTCAGGGAACTAATATCCCGCATGCCACATGGTGCAGCCAAAAAAAAAAGTCACTTGCAAAAATTACATAACAAGAAATGTAATACAACAGGATAGAAAAAATAAAAGAGGAAATCAGGTTGAAATAAAGATGATTTCTCCCTGAAATGCCTCCACTGTAATTACTGCCACCCTACTGGATTAGATGCCCTATTTCTGTGCTCCTATAGCACCTTATATTTCTCCTATCATAGCATTTATTTAAAACTTTATTAAAATTTCCAGTTTAGTGTAAGTTCTACGAGGGCAGCATCCATATCTGTGTAACACACCATCCATCCACATCACCTGGCACAATATGAAATGAGTAAATGAGTATGTGGAAAACTTTATTTAATACTTGTAACAGACCTATAAAAAGAGAATTGCCCTTCACCAGCAATTAAGTTCAACAGTCTTTGACTATGAAGACCATACTTTTTCCATGTACCTTGCCAACTCTCTATTTAAAATGGATATGAATGAACTAAAACAATTCCCAAAAGAATGGCCAAGATTCCAAGGAACATATCACAAGGAATGTCTAAATAAAATAGCAACATTTGTTCTGAGAAAAGGATGGTGGGAGAAAGCCTAGGTAAGTCAGTCCTGTGTGCCCTGCTGGAGCTGGACTCCCAGGACACGCACATCACAGAAATAAAGGAATTCTGATGTACAGATGTTGCGGAAGTGAGGCCAACTGCCACATTTGGGAAAACATAAAGACATATTGTGATCTTAGTGTAAATTTTCCTGTCAGTTAGAATTTTCCAAAATTAGAGTTGCCTAAGAGGCAGTGAGTTCCTCGCCACTGGACTTTTTCAAATAAAAGCTAGCTAAGGACAAGTTGCAAGATGGTAAATGATGTTTGAGTGTTGGAAATGCAGGTGGATTCAATGGCTTTCGAGTTCCCTTCAATGCTGAAGTGATTAATATATGATTCAACTCTCAATGAAGAAAAGCCAAAAGGATCTCCAGTGCTTAACAAGGAAGACGCTTCCTACCAGGAATGTAGATAGTCTTTCCCATGTAAGAGGAATATCACAGCAAAAAAACGAGCATGCAGATTGGATAATCCCGCTCATTATCGTCATCCTGTTTTCACTATTCTATTTCCTTACTTTAAGATCTTACTTCAGTTGCCCATTTAGACCTTCTTGCAAGATGGAAAATGTTCTGACTAGATAAGTAGATTACTGTAGTTCATTTACCAGTTAGGCTTCTCAGAGAAATGAATCCAGCCCTGAACTTAATCAGTGTTTTCTGAGTTTTGTAATTGCAGAAAAATCCCTCTCAGCCTAACCATGATGGAATACATAATAGATTTGTACTTCTGATCTTAAAAACCAAGAACCAGCCTCTGAATTTTGGTAATCCACTAGTGTGCCTCCCTCCTGAATAAAGCAGCCACCTAAAAGCCACATATACTGGATGACAAGTTGGTTCTATGTCAGTGTCTCCATTAACTTTAGTTTCAGTTCAGTCCAGTTCAGTCACTCAGTCGTGTCCGACTCTTTGTGACCCCATGGACTGCAGCACGCCAGGCCTCCCTGTCCATCACCAACTCCCGGAGCTTACTCAAACTCATGTCCATTGAGTTGGTGATGCCATCCAACCATCTCATCCTCTGTCGTCCCCTTCTCCTCCTGCTCTCAATCTTTCCCAGCATCAGGGTCTTTGCAAATGAGTCAGCTCTTCACATCAGGTGGCCAAAGTATTGGAGCTTCAGCTTCAGCATCAGTCCTTCCAATGAATATGCAGGACTGATTTCCTTTAGGATGGACTGGTTGGATCTCCTTGCAGTCCAAGGGACTCTCAAGAGTCTTCTCCAACACTACAGTTCAAAAGCATCAATTCTTTGGCACTCAGCTTTGTTTATAGTCCAACTCTCACATCCATACATGACCACTGGAAAAACCATAGCCTTGACTGGATGGACTTTTGTTGGCAAAGTAATGTCTCTTCTTTTTAATATGCTATCTAGGTTGGTCATAACTTTCCTTCCAAGGAGTAAGCGTCTTTTAATTTCATGGCTGCAGTCACCATCTGCAGTAATTTGGGAGTGCCCCCAAAATAAAGTCTGCCACTGTTTCCACTGTTTGCCCATCTATTTGCCATGAAGTGATGGGACCAGATGCCATGATCTTAGTTTTCTGAATGTTGAGCTTTAAGCCAACTTTTTCACTCTCCTCTTTCACTTTCATCAAGAGGCTCTTTAGTTCTTCTTCACTTTCTGCCATAAGGAAGGGTGGTGTCATCTGTATATCTGAGGTTATTGATATTTCTCCCGGCAATCTTGATTCCAGCTTGTGTTTCTTCCAGCCCAGCATTTCTCATGATATACTCTGCATATAAGTTAAATAAGCAGGGTAACAATATACAGCCTTGACGTACTCCTTTTCCTATTTGGAACTGGTCTGTTGTTCCATGTCCAGTTCTAACTATTGCTTCCTGACCTGCATACAGATTTCTCTAGAGGCAGGTCAGGTGGTCTGGTATTCCAGTATTACTAATAATAACAATAGCAGTAACAACGGAAAATGTAAAGTCACAAAGAGAACTATTGAGAACTTTTAACTTGATTTTTATTATTTGCTGCAGTAGAAGCACCAGGAAAGAACAAAAAGTAACATCCCTCCCACCAAAGTTAGCCAAGCCTTTGGGTTTCTAGGGATCAGGGTCCAGAATCTCTGAGACTTCACATGCTTCTGATAAGCTCTAGAGATATTTTGTGTGAGAAGTGTGCATTTGCGCTCTTAATTTTGTGTGTGAGTTGAAACAGTGTTGAGGGGTGGGGGGTGGGGATTGGATTTCCGAGGATTTGGAAATGGAACAACAATTTATTTTTCTCTGGGGATAGAGAGCTGAGCCTGTTCAGACCAGCCCCTCAGTAACAGCAGAACATTGAAAGGAGTGGCAGCCGAGAAGCTAACCTAATTTGGGCACAAAGGCTTTTCCGGAAGCCTGCAAGAGGAGCCCTGAATTTTTCCAGAGGAAATGGAGCTACTGCAGAGTCACCCTCCATGGAAAGACCCCTAGTTCAGAGCACAGAGCTGAATAGGCAAACCTCTGGGTTGTAGGATGAGGCACTGGTACCCCAACAGAGGCATCGTGTGGTCACAAGGAGCAATAGCAACAGAGATACACCATCAGGGACCCTGAGATTGTGTGAACCTCTGGTATAATTGCACATCTAGGAAAGGGGAGGAGCCCTAAAAGTGAGTGAAAACAGACTTCCCACCAATTGCAGCAGGTAGGGACTTGGACTCTTCTAATTGCATCCACAGAAATTCATTTAAAACTTCATTTGAAACATCACTGTTGAACTCTGGTCTTACTTTAAGTCCCCAACATTTTCATTTAAACTACGTATCCTCTGCAATCATTATCTGTATCCTTACTGTTTTCTTCAGCTCCCATAGTCAGGAGGCCCTTGTAGTTCATATGTTTACTTGTTTTTATCTGACTTGTAAGTTTGTTTTTTGTCTGCTTCCTCCTACTAGAATTTAACTCCAGGAAAGCAGAGATCTTGTCTTTCTAGTGTGCCACTATATCCCCAGCTCTTAAAATAGTGCCTGGCAGACACTCAGAGTTCAGTAAATATTTGCCAAATGTATGGACAAATAAATTATATACCTGAAACAAACTGTATTCCAGGCACTGTGCTAGGCATTTTCATCATTTAACGCTCACACCAGCCTTACAGGAGCTATCATTATCCCTTTTCATAGCTGAGGGAACTAAGAACCCAAACCATTAACCACTGAGCTCTACGCCCCTCACCATTCCTGTTTCCCATCCCTCTATTTACCTTTTCCAAAAACATCCTCTACTTTTCCTCCTTCAGGTAAGGATGTGTCCCTTCCCCATTTCCTCTCAAAATAACCTGTGTATAACTGTCACTGCACTTACATCAGTCACTATATGTTTGTACCTCCTTAAACTCTGAGATCCTTGAAGGCCTCAGAAGAGATTGTCATCTCGGTGTTCACAAGAGGTACTATAGGGTCTGGAACATAATAGGAACTCAAAATGTTTTTATACAACAATGACTGAATGAATGGGTAGATGACCATGCTCCCATCCCAAGCCAACCCTTTCCCACTTCTTCCTTCTTCTGTGATGCTCACGAGGGCCTATTGTGCCCCAACCATAGCATTTAGTATGGAAAATACTGAAATGAATAAAACAGTCTCTACAGCAAAGGAGCCACAGTCTAGTGGATTTGGTGGGGGGGGGGGGGAGTAGTAATGGCAAACAATCACAATTAGTGCAGTTAGTACTGAAGTGTGCAAGTGGTGTTTGGGAGCAAGGAAGCGAAGCATCTGACCCTAAAACAGAGGTACCTTGATGACTTTTGTAGGACAGTAGAAATGAGAGTGAGAGCACACAGCTCATCGTGATTCAATAGTAGAATGAAGGGAAGTACAAGAGGTGAGGCTACAAAAACGAGCAGGTACCAGCTCATGCAGGGGCTTGAAGGTAACATTCAAGAACTTGGATTTTATTCTGAAGCTGATGGAGAACCACTGAAGGGTCTGAAGCAGGAGGGTGATATGATCAGATCAGCAGTTCATATAACGGTCAGATGAAAGACAAAGCCTGCCATAGAGCAGCAACAATGGATATTAACAAGAGAGAACAGGTCAGAGTTATCAATAACTTTTTCTATGTGGTCGGGGAAGGAAAGAGAGGAGGAGCCAATGAAGACTCCCAGGTTTCTGTGTGGATGATGATGCCATTCACTGGTAAAGAAAACACAGGAAGAGGAGCAGTTTTGAATGAAACATAGTAAGTGCTCAATAAATAGTTGTGGAATTGAACTTAATTAAAAGGTAGAAGACAGACTGCTTCTTTTGGACACATGTGGAGTTTGGATTCCTTTTCCAATGCATCTCAAGAGAGTGGTCTAGGGTGTATGTGGCTGATAGGGGAGGCCTGCCAGTGAGTGGTTTCTGGTTTTGTATTTTCCATGTGAGATCTTAGTTCCCTGATCAGGGATCGAACCGTGGTGCCCTGCATTGGGAACACAGAGCCTCAACCACTGGACCAGCAGGGCAGTCCCAGGGGTGAGTATTAATGGAAGAATACCCAGAATGAGAAGAGGGCTAAAAACAGAGTCCTGGAAGACCCAACTTTTAAGAAGTGGTAGAGGAAGAAGTGACGAAGAGGAAAACCACAAGTTGGCATTTGTTGAGCGCCTAAAAGCAAGGGACTGTAATAGATGCTGGGGAAAAAAATCACACTTGTATGTCCCTACAAGGAAAGTGCTGAAGGAGCAAGTGGCCAGAAGGACACTTCTATGTACCACTGGGGTAGAGCCCATGATTCAGTGAAAATGAGAAATCACACAATGATCTGTTTGAAACTGAAGTCACATTCCAGGTTCCAACGTCTGTCTTATTTCTTGCACCCCCTTTCCCCCACCCCTTCACATGGAGTCCGGATTAGGTGACATGGCTTTTATTGATGGTGAGTGTAAACAGGTGTGAGTGGCATCTCTTTTAGAGGCCACAGGGTGCTGGGCTAGAGAAGCCGGGAAGGGAGGGCCAGCGCTGGGCTGTGGATGCAGGATTCACTCCTTATTTGGGCGGGAATGCTGCATTCTGAGAGAAAGATTTATTTGGGGACTAGCATTAGGCACAGGGGAGGCAGGCAGCACGGGCCATCAGGCCGCACTCTCTACTTGGAGCACAGCCGCCGCTTCGGCAGCCCCAGGTCTCCCGGGATCCTCCTCGGTGTCCTGCGGAGGTTCTGGCTCCAGCTTGGGCTCCAGCGCAGGCTGGGCTTCGGGCTGGCCCTCGGCACTCCGGCCCGGCCCAAGGCGAGGTGGCTTAACAGGCGTGGGTGTTGGCGCAGCATGGCCTTTGCGGCCTGAAAGGGCCCTTCGCAGGCTCTGTACCTTCTCCAACCCGGTGCGCCGCAGCCTCCGCGCCCTGGACTCCACGGGCTCCTCCTCGTCTGAGCTCTCCTCAGCTTCGGCTTCGGGCTGCTGTGGGCCAAGTTCAGCCTGGTCCGCCGGGCCTAAGGGCTCCGGCGCCTTCTGGAAGGCCTTGGCTGGGATTTCAGCCTCCTCCTGCAAGTGAAGGACACAGAACTGACCCTGGCAGCACCCTCTCGAGAGCCGCCCCAGCCTGAGCCCCCCATCTCAGTTACTCAGGAGGCCCGCCCCAACCTCAGCCTCCGCAGCCCAGATGGGAAAGGCTAGGCAGGCGTGGGAAAGTAGAGAGCCGGCTGGAGGGAGGTGGGGACCACTAGGACAGGCGAACTGTGCAGAAGTCTGCGGGACCCCTTTAGGGGAGTGAGACAGGATGGTGGCCTCAGGGGCAAGAACAGCAGGAGGCGGCGAACTGTCTCAGGATGCATTTCCATCACCGTTACTTTCATTCGGGGATGGGCTGGGACTTGGAGGAACTTCTGTGGACGTGGCCTGAGCGAGAGCTGGATGGCCGTTCATTGGCCAGGCTGCCTTCAGGGGTGTGAGGGAAGGCTGGGGCTGGGCTGCGGGAAGTGGGTGCGGCCCTGGAAGTGGGTTCCCCGAGAAGGGAAGAGGGTGGGGTCAGGAATGTGGGTGCGGCAGGCAGATAGGAGGGGGAGCCCCAGAGGGTGGCCCGCAGGCGGGAAAAGGCCCCGGATCCGGGGACTCCTGAGGTCACTAACCTTGAAGAGCAGAACGTGGAGCTTCCCGCGCGCCACCAGCAGCCCGTGGTTGGCCTCCAGCCGCTGCACCTGGGCGGCGCGGCGCACGGCGCGCTCCTGGGCGGCATCAGCGTGCGTGCCCACGCGCTCCGCCTTGGCCAGCAGCTGCGCCAGCGTGTTGCTCGTGGTGTCGTGGCTGCGACTCAGCGCGCCCAGGTTGCTCTGGATGCGGCGCACGGAGCCCGCCAGGCCGCCCTGCCTCTGAGCCAGGCCCCCCTGCCGCTCGCGCAGCGTCTCCAGCATGGTGGCCAGCTTCTCCAGCAGGGTCACCACCGTGACGGCGTGCACCGGGCCCCCGGCCGGCGCTCCGGGCAGAGGCCCGGACTCCAGAGCGCTCTCCCCCATGATCCCTGACCGCCCTGCCTGGCTCCCGCTGAAGCCTCGGGCTGCGTTCTGCGCTGGGGCCGCCTTCCCCGGCTCCTCCCCAGCTTCAGCCGTGACTCAGGCAGGCGGAGTTGGCCTTCCCCGGCGGCGGCGGGAGGGAGGGCAGAGGGCGGGATGTCGGCGGTGGGGTCCTTTGGAAGCGCGCCCCCTCGCTGCCGCCCTGCCCCGGGCCCCGCGGGGAAGCAGGTTGGCCTGGAATCCGCCCCACCCCGCCCGACTGACTCTCATCATGAGTTTGAGTTCCCTTCCCCTACTCCAATTCCCTGGTGTGCCTCTTTCTGGAAAGTACTCTCTCCCCAGTGCAAAGGGAAAGTCTTGGAAAATGTTGTTGTATGCATCTAGTGGGCAGAGAAACTATGTCAGCAAGGCAAATGTGTAACTGCCTGCCCTCGGCCTCCCGCGCCTCAGAGGGCTGTGTTTGCACCCCTAGGCTCTTGGCTGTTTCGATACAGAACGAAGACTGGGCCCGAGGCCTCACTTTGGGACCCAGCAGGCCACGTAGACAGGAGAGGCGGAGTGGATGGGAAGGCATCCTCTGATATTTTCCTAGTTGTCATCACCAGGGTTTGGCCACAGGCCTCATTTCCTGCTTCTCTAGTTCGATGGGTAGCGTTACCCTATTTTCTTTCTTCTAGGTCTCCTCCCTCTTTATTTGAGCCCATGGGGGCCTAGCTCCTGCACCCCAAACTTGGAGGGCAGGCAGGACACCTCTTCCTGTGAAACCTTTCAAAGGCTTAGAGTAGTTTCTGGTATTTATGCTTTTCTTCTCCTAGAGGTTGGTTGTCAGCTCCCATCTGATGTTTTTTTAATTTTCTCTGGAAATAGGTGAGAATGCCTGTTGAGAGTGAAGATTTTAAATTGCTGCCTGGAGGTGAGAGAGAGAGTGAGCATAGAGGATCCAGTTAATGATGCCGGTGGTGAATTTGTTACCTCACCAGCGTGGAAAACCCCATGCCTCGTCTCTAGTAATACCTGGTAAACTGACAGTAGGCGCAGAAGTCCAGGCAGTTCACTGATCCTATAATCTCTCTCCTTCCTCTCCTCATCTGGTCTGTGAGGGCCACTTGATGATTATGGCAGAAACTGTCACTCAGGGGATAGTTACATGATAGTTACATGAGACTGCAAGGACCTGAGGTCTGATTTACACAGAAGGACAGCAGATGAGTGAAATTATTCTTTCCAGAAATCCAGTGATGCTAAGTTGGAGACCAAATTCTACAAATTCTCCATGGAGCCTGACCCTTCTGCTCCTTGGGAACCTGAGGGAATCACCATCTCCTTCAGTGGATTTACATTTGCTCAGAGAGACCCATCAGGATGTGCCAGTTAAGAATACTTTCAAACTAAGGGAACAGAGAACCCAGTTTAAAATAGTTCTTAAACTCAGGAAGTCCAACCCAAACATAATTGAAAAGACCATGGTAGATAGAGTGATGATTAACTGTGGGTCAGTCACATCTCTCTCAACTGTGCCCTCCAGGTGTCAGCTGCATTCCAGGCTGGGAGCAGAGTGGTTACAGCAGTTCCAGGCTTCACATCTCTGCACAAAATTAAGAGAAAAGAGGGAACTGTCTTAAAATCTAGGACATTTATTTCCCAGAGCCCCTCAGAATTTTTCCACTTGCTTTCCACTGAGTTAAATGGCCATTCCAGAATCAAAGAGTATGGCGATGTCTTGGTGGGCTTAAACCTGAGTTCCTTAACCCATCATTGACAAGAGAGCTGATAATTTCCCTTTTGACAATTTAGGCCCACTTCTAGAGCAGGATAGGGTCAGTTTCTCTAGGAGCATATGGGTGGTGTGGGCAGAAAAGTGGTTACCTAGGTAAAAAATCTGAATATTGCTGCGGATAGTCAATCAAAAATGTCTGCTACAGGAAGCCTATGAAAGAATCACTATCCTCAAGGAATGGTACTAAAGAAGTCCAGTGCATTTGGAAACAAAAACTATGTGGATAGATATTTTTCAAAAGCCTGCTGAATTCCCCTTTGGGTATGTAGAACAAAGAGGACCTTAAAAATTAGCAATAAAGCCATCGATGATTTTGGTGGTGTCTCCAAAACTTCAAGCATAATAGCCATAGAAACTAGTGGATTTTGGAAAATAGAAGCCCATGAGGTGCATAAAAATAACTTGGGGGCAACCCAGAAGAATGCCCTGAGTCAACAAAGCCCAGATTGATATAAATTATAGTGGCATGGCCTTGATCACACAGTATCCAAGAAAAAGCCATATTGCAGTTTCCAAGAAAGATAGAAGGAAAGAGAGCAGAATGATAAATCATAATGATAAAAGCTACAGAATGATACCCTCTAAGGCAGTGCAACCTGATCTTAGTTAAAGATTTCTATTCTCTTAAGTGAGGGGTGTGACTGGGACCCACTCCCTCCAACTCCTTGATCTGGGTGTGAAAAATAGAAACCAGTTGGTGCAGGTTTGTCCTCTCCCCAAAAAATGTAAGTTCAAGCCCTAACCTTTGATACCTGTGAATCTGTTCTTATTTGGAGATAAGATCTTTGGAGATGTACTAAGATTATATTGTACTAAAGTAGGGTGGACCCTTGGTCCAACATGACTGGTGTCATTACAAGAAGGAAAGGGTCAGACACGGAAAACACCATATGACAATGGAGGCCGAGAGTGGAGTCACGCTGCCACAAGCCCAGGAATGCCTATGTGTCCAGAAGCTGAAAGAGGTGAGGAAGGATACTCCCCTAAAGCTTTGGGGGGAGCATGGCCCTGCTAACACCTTGATTTCAGACTTCTAGACTCAGTTTCCACTGTTTTAAGCCACAGTTTGTGGTAATTTGTTTTGATAACCCTGGGAAACTAACACATGCATTACGTGATCACCATCAGTATCACAGTAACCTCTTATCCAGGATGCGTCCCCACCCTCCACCAAATGGCCACCCTGGTTAATTCTCTCAGAATATGAGGTTCTCTGTAGGAAGAGTTAATAGAACCCGAGGACTCCTTGTAGGATGTAGACATCAAATTAACATTGGCCCAGATACAATGAGTCTTACAAATATTAGTGGAATGCTCTGGTGCTTGAGTAAAGAAATACTTTAAAAAATTAAAACAAAGTATTGCCAGCCCTGCTTCTCATGTGTTCCTTTTATACATTGGCCTATCCTTTTCCCAGAACATACATTACTGAATACTCAGGAAGGGTTGGCTTTATGTAAGAAAAAAAAAAATCACTCTAGCTTCATGAGGGCTGGATCTACCTGGAATATATCTGCCTAGTGCAGATTGACTCAAGGGTGCCCCCCAATCCCTGCCTGTATCTGCTGTGGTTACTTTTTGCTTGAGAGGAAGCCCAAGGAAACCTCTGAAAGATCAGGTTACAGTGCCTTAGAGGGTATCATTCTGCAGCCTTGTTTTCCTTTCTTCTCTCAGTGGCCAGATGCTCCACTATATGATGCTGCAAAGATGCGCCGAAACAAAAGTGTTAGGGACACTACAGTTCTTAACATTGTACTGGAGAAGCTGGGGATGTGCAATCAGATTCGGGGACCAACCAGCCACAGGGCATCCAGCTGATGGATGGGGGCTTCCTGAAGCAGTAGTACTTAAGTCCATGATAGGTAGTGAAATGTGTATGATACCTCCCATCACAGCAAAGAACAGCAACTAATAGGAGTGTTTGAGCTTTAGAGTCTGAGTTTGGTCCACCCTGGAATTCTTATACACTCCACATCTTGGGTTATCCAAAAGGCCACATACTTTGAATCAGGTGCAGAGGAGACTCAATGACTGACTCTGGGCAAAATGGGTCAGCTCTACCCCTTGGAAAGAGGAGACTTGAGGTCTCTGTGGTTTCTGCCTCTCCCATCAACATGATCTGGGGAGAAATGAGAATGGCAGATCCTAAAGGAAAACCATTTAGGATTCTAAACGAAGGGAATGCTTCTAGCAGCTGAGAATTATACTGCTTTTGAAAGATAATTGCTGGCTTACTAGTAGATGTGAGTAGAGAGATTCACCAGAGGCTGCTAGATTAGTTTGTTCATTGTCTCATGTAGCAATGCAGCCTAACAGTTTTTGATTATGTGATGCAAAAAAAATCTGGAAAAGGATGAGAAATGGTTGTGTGAGTTTATTGTACAAGAAATACCCTTGACCCTGAGCCTCACTTTCAGCTGCGAAACAGGGACATCTTCCAGGAACTTAACATTTAAATCAAAAGTAACAACATGCATAGTAGTTTGTATCTGATAAGCAATAAAGAATTACTATATAGCACAGGAAGGTAATTATATTCAGTATCTTATAATAATCTATAATGGGAAATAATCTGAGTGTATATATATATATATATATATATATATATATATATATATATATATATAGAGAGAGAGAGAGAGAGAGAGAGAGAGAGAGAGAGAGAAAGACTTCCCAGTTGATGCAGTGGTAAAGAATCTGCCTGCCAATACAGGAGACATGGGTTCAATCCCTGGGTTGGGAAGATCCCTGGAGTAGGAAATAGCAACCCACTCCAATATTCTTGCCTGGAAAATTCCATGGACAGAGGAGCCTGGCGGGCTGCAGTCCTTGAGGTCACAAAGAGTCTGATATCACTGAGCACAGCACAGTAACACGCGCACACACACATGCACACACACACACTTATATAAAACTGAATCACTTTGCTATACACCTGAAACTAACACAATGTTGTAAATCAATTGTACTTCAATAAAAAAGTAAAGTGATAACGTGCAGCACAAGCAGAACCACCCACTCAACAGGGAATGAGCCTCAGTGGACAGGCACTACCTTCCACCCTTTGTCACAGACATCCTGTCTACGGAAGGGGTAAGGCCATTGCACACAATGAGGGAGCTCTGTGTCGCTGGCAATGAAAAGAGCTATAAGTTTGGAGCAACAGGAAATGAGAACCAGTACTCGCTCCAGAAATCAAAATAACCAAATGGATGGAAGATCCTGGAATGGTGCATTATGGCCAAGAGGTTTGGAGATAGCTTTCATGACAAGAATCAAGTGGTTTGAATCCCTCAAACCAGTATTTTTCATATCTCATATTTTAGAAGGTTGAATAGCTTCCCAAAAAGATACGTCCAAGTCCTAACCCCAGTACCTGTGAATGTGGCTTTATTTGGAAATAAGTAAGTAAGTGTTAGTCGCTCAGTTGTGCCCAACTCTTTGCGACCCCATGGACTGCAGCCCACCAGGCTCCTCTGTCCATGAGATTTTCCAGGCAAGCATGCTGGAGCGGTTTGCCATTTCCTTCTCCAGGCGATCCTTCCAACCCAGGGATCGAACCCGGGTCTCCTGCACTGCAGGCAGATTCTTTTACTGACTGAGCTACAAGGGAAGCCCTATTTGGAAATAGGGCAGATGTAATTAAGGATATTGAAATGTGATCATCCAAGGTTTAGGGTGAGCCCTAAATCCAGTGACTAGTGCCCTTACAAGAAGAGGGAAAACACAGATATACAGACTGAGACAGAGATTGGAGGGCAGGCCCAAACCCAGGAACACCAAAGGTCGCCAGCAGCCACCAAAAGGTAGGAGAGGGGTGTGAAATGGCTTCTCCCTCAGGGCCTTCCAAGGGTGTGTGGTCCTAGCCAACACTGATTTTGTATTTCTACCCTCTAGAACTGTGAAAAAATACATTTCTGTTGTTTTAAGCCACTAATTGTAATTTGTTATGGCAACCCTAGGAAATTATTACACATATGAACACCTACCAGAAGGATTAGAAGCACACACACACATACGAAAAAAAAAAAAAACAGGCAGTTTTGAGACTTCTCTGGTGATCCTGTGGCTAATTCTGTGCCCCCAGTGCAGAGGGCCCAGGTTTGATCCCTGGTTGAGGGTGAAGATCCCACGTGCTCTGGGGCAACTTAAGCCCAAGTCACAGCAAAGACCCAGCACAGCCAAAATTGTTAATTGATTAAAAAATTCAGCTCACCTCCTCCTAAAAGCAAAGTTTTAACAACCAGGCAAATCAATCAATATGCCACGGGGGGCATCAGAGAATCCTGCATCTGAGACGAGGCCAAGGAACCCAGAACTTTGGAATGTGTAATTGTTGTCAGGGCGTAGGAGTTGATCTGCAAAAAACGTCCTGGGACACTCAAAAGGCTAAAAGCCTGAAAGTGACTGAATAGACTCTATTGAACCTCTTTCTGTAATCCGAGGAATTCAGTGCAATCCCACAGGGGGAAGCCTCGCCTGGATTTGAGCTTGCATTCCTTAGCAAATCACTCAGAAGCCCCTGCGGGCCTCTGTCTTGAGCTAATATGGTGCTCCCCTGATCTAGGAGCCTATTTTACCATCCACATGATAAAGGTCAGGGCAGATCGGTAGGGACTGGTATGCCCTAATCTCAGAGGCAGTCCATGGACTGAGGGGTAGAATGGGGCATTGAAGATGGGCTCAGCCGAGATGCCATGGGCAGCAATTCCAGCCCAGCGGTGACTTACAGGAAATCGTATACAGCTGGAGTCCTGCAGCTATTTCCATCTTAGTACAAGCATTCCTCTGTGTCTCTGGGGCTGCGTCCAAGGAGGGAGAAGTCATTACGAGCCACCCAGTATCTGCCATAACCAGGAAATATTGACTCATAAAATTTAGCACTGCATTAGGTGGATGGTGTTTACTTATGAGATTCTGTTTGAAGAATAACTATCAGTTGCATCATTTGTGTGGGCTTCCCTGGTGGCTCAGACAGTAAAGAGTTGGCCTGCAATGAGGGAGACCTGGGTTTGATCCCTGAGTCAGGAAGGTCCCCTGGAGAAGGAAATGGTAACCCATTCCAGTAATCTTGCCTGTAAAATCCCATGGATGGAGGAGCCTGGCAGGCTGCAGTCCATGGGATTGAAAAGATTAGGACATGACTGAGTGACTTCACTATCATTTGTATGGTGTCAAAAGTAGAAATAGTTGGGAATTCCCTGGTGGCCCAGTGGTTAGGACTTGGTCCTCTTACTGCCAGGGACCCAGATTCAGTCACTGGTCAGGGAGCTAAGATCTTGTAAGCCTCCCCCTGCTCAAAAAATAAGGAGGGAGAGAGAGAGAGTTGATAATCAGTTCAGTTAGGTGAATAGAAGAAGCCAGCCTATGCTCGCCAAAAAATAGCACTGGCTCATCTGTCCCGTCCCACTTTAAGGCAAATGGCGAGGTTGAGCAATGTTGCACAACACAAAGCAACCTATTGACTATTTCTTATCCTATTTGGATTCATTGGATCTTAGAAGTGGAAGAGAAAGCTCTCAGAAACAGACCATAGGAAATTCCCTGGGGTCCAGTGGTTAGGACTCAGCACTTTCACTGTCAGGGCCTGTGTTCAATCCCTGGTTGAAGAACTAAGAGCACACATGTTGCACAGTGCAGTCAGAAAAAAAAAAAAAAAAAAACAGAACCAGAACATATGTATAATAATCCATTCACTAAACCAGTCTGGTATGACAATTGAGAGGCTTGGGGAAAAAAAAAAAAAGATGTTTTATAGGTCTGCAAGTTTACCCATTTAATCCAAGGATGAGAATGATCCTTGAGACTGGCAGAATGGTCCTTGAGACTGATACCCCAGGTTTTGGGGATCAAACCCCATCCAGTTAAGTAGGATGGTATCACAGTACCCCCATGGGATCCCCTGGATATAATTAATGTTGCAGAATCAATCTACTACCAGATTTTCAACTTGCTGGTTTGACAGAGCTGCAGCTTAACCACAAGTCCTTCTTCTTGTTGGTAACTGGATGGAAGAGGTATTAATTGACATAAGCAGAGCATATGGTTCAGAATTTTTTTCTAACACCAAGTTGCATCTAAGCCATACAATGAATGGGCCAGAGAGCAATGAGCAAGGCACTCCTGCCCCACAAGAGTTAGAGGACTGCTTCAAGGCCTGCACCAGGGGAACGAGACCAAGGAGCTGGGAGAGAAGTTGATCTTGGAATCATGTTCCCTGCAAAGTAGCTTCAGTCAAAGTCAGTTTGCTTAGAAAGCTAGTGTAGGAGAGGGAGATATAGGAGGGAGCCAGAGCCATTCTATTGATGTGGGCTAAAGATTTATGTCAAAAAAGAAGAAAGCAAGAATAAGTAAAAAAGTAAAGAGAATAAAGATGGATATTTACACATATACACTTCCATAGTTGGAAAATGTGTACAAGATATTAAGGAGACCATATTTACATGGTTTCAACTAGAATGGGAACATTTATGAGGACAGATAATGTAACGTGTGGATCCCTGCTGTACTTATGAAGGTTGTACAATTACAATGTGAATCTTCAAAGAAAGAATGGAAACTGCTGTTTGCACTTCAGTTAGGAATTGAAGCATCCTCAGGAAATCAGATTTGAGCACCACCTGGGAAAGCCTGGTACAAGCGGTGTGACCCAAAACCCAATTTCTTAAATTTGTCTAAGGACATCTTTAGCCCTACACTGTACAATATGATAGCCACCAGCCACATATAGATGTTTAAAGTTTTAATTTAAATTAAATAAAATTTAAAATTTAGTCCTCAATCACACAACTCACATTTCAAGAGCTTCAGTTCAGTTCAGTCACTCAGTCATGTCTGACTCTTTGCAACCCCATGGACTGCAGCACTCCAGGCTTCCCTGTCCATCACCAACCCCTGGAGCTTGCTCAGACTTATGTCCATCGAGTTGATAATGCCATCCAACCATCTTATCCTCTTTCATCCCCTTCTCCTCCTGCCTTCAATCTTTCCCAGCATCAGGATCTTTTCCAATGAATCAGTTCTTCCCATCAGGTGGCCAAAGTATTGGAGTTTCAGCTTCAGCATCAGTCCTTCCAAGGAATATTCAGGACTGATTTCCTTTAGGATTGACTGCTTTGATCTCCTTGCAGTCCAAGGGACTCTCAAGAGTCTTCCACAAGACTTTCAAGAGCTTAACAGTCACTATTGGCAAGTGGTTACCACTTTGGACCCCATGCCTCTAAGTTAATACTAGTCCATGGGGTGAGTATGGGGTCCCAAATGTTACTAATAACAACCCCATGGGTTTCTCTGAAAGGCGAGACAAAGAAAGGCACATCATCTGAAAGGCACATCTTGAACAAGATGTGACCAGCATGAATGAACTTACTTACAGAGCAATTTGTGGAGAAGTAATTTCTTCTGTCAGCTCTGGGGCCATTTACAATTGGTAGATAAGGATACAGAAGAGTGGTTTCTGAAATGGGCCCATGCTACAAGACCTTGACCAGCACTCTCAAAAATATATACCTTCCAACATGGTTTACCTTGATTATGGAAATTATGGTTATTGATTCTACCCTTTGAAGGGAAATATTACAAAAATCGTGTCTGCCAAAGTAACAAGACTGCCTTCTGTCTGTGCAGCAAAACCAATTAGGATGTTCACTGTAAGCCTGCCTCGCCCTGGAAAGGGAGGTGAGGGTGGTGAGAAAGATGATGGGGCTTACTTTGTAGCATGTGATTTTGAATAAAAAAATAAACATTCCCTGCACTTACTTTCAACAGATATTTTAGTTCTTAGTTTTGATGACAAGAGTCCAATAACAGAAGAGCCTTGAGACACAAAAGGGCCCAATACAAATTTGTTGATTGAAAAAAAAATTGTTTGCTTTGCTAAGCAAGGTAGACCACCAATAATAAGTGGGTCACATTTGCAATGAGAACCTTAGGAGTAAACACATTTAATGAGAGTTAAGCCTCTGCTTCTGATATACCAACCTCGGGAGAGAATCAAGGGTAGGAGTAGGGGAAACACAACAAATGTACAGGGCCTGGTCACAGGCAGGGCTACAGTGCTTGGAGGGCTGAACTCTGCTGACTTGTTTAATGGATGCTCCTTGGCTTTCCCTGAAGCCAGCACAACGGGTCCAAGAGAAGTCACCATCACATTCATTTCCAGGTGTGCCCACTCTTAAAGAGTCTTCAGACCATGGGGATATTCGGGCAACAAAGGTTGAGAAAAGACAGGAATGAATGCACTGCTATGCCTTGTATCTAATTCATCTTCTGTAAGTAACCCTCTGTTTAGGATCTCCACAGGCCTTGATATGTTTTGTCTATACAAGTGAGTGGGTAGGGAAATAAGGGGGCAAAAATAAGCTTTTTCTGTGACTGAACTATTAAGGCTTGCCTGTGATCTGAGGCTAGATTTATGACTTCAACCTCTATAAGATGTCCCAAGAAGCTGAAGCCACAGTGTTTTGGTTGAAACCAAAAGCAATTGTGACAGGGAAAGCCTACAGCTTACTGACATAGTGCACGAAGCTTGTGGGACCTGGCTCTTGGGGAAGGTGGGGTGCAGAAAGACCTCTCAACTATCTCACGTGGGCTGTCTCTCAGAAAGTAGCCCCTGCTACTTAGTCCCTGACCGAAGCTTACATTCTCCAAATCAGGGACTCCCTCTGTCAAACTTTGGGTCAATCTGGGACCATTAGAATGAGAAGGAAAACAGAGAAGATTTTAAATTCCAAATATTAATATTATACACAATGGAATATTACTCAGCTATTAAAAAGAATGCATTTGAATTAGTTCTAATGAGGTGGATGAAACTGGAGCCTATTATACAGAGTGAAGTAAGTCAGAAAGAAAAACACCAATACAGTATATTAACACATCTATATAGAATTTAGAAAGATGGTAATGATGACCCTATATGCGAGACAGCAAAAGAGACACAGATGTAAAGAACAGACCTTTGAACTCAGTGGGAGAAGGTAAGGATTGGATGATTTGAGAGAATAGCACTGAAACATGTATATTATCATATGTGAAATAGATCGCCAGTCCAGGTTCGATGCATGATACTGGGTGCTCAGGGCTGGTGCACTGGGATGACCCTGAGGGATGGGATGGGGAGGGAGGTGGGAGGGGGGTTTAGGATGGGGAACACATGTACACCCATGGCTGATTCATGTGAATGTATGGCAAAAACCACCACAGTATTCTAAAGTAATTAGCCTCCAACTAAAATAAATAAATTTTTAAAATATATATTATGAGAAAGAGGGAAGAAGGGAGTAGGTTAATTCTAGAGGCAAAATCTCAGAAAATAGATTGGGTTAAATATATACAAAATAATATAAAATTAAGCTAAATTTAAATTCAAATTAAGATACAATGCAAATTGGATAAGACGTTGACAACTGAGTTTAAGAAGTAAAGCTGGTCTTTATTTTGTCTTTATTTTTTCCTCTATAACTCATGTCATGTTGCCCATGCTTTTAACCAATACCTACACAGGTCAGGATTTACCAGGGTTTCTGACCCAAACTCTCATACCAGAAGAGTCTGAACTTTTGGTAAACTAGCCTAGAATTGTGCCAATGTTTGGCTCAGATGGTAAAGGATCCGCCTGCAATGCAGGAGACCTGGGTTCCATCCTTCGGTCTGGAAGATCCCCTGGAGAATGGCTGCTCACTCCAGTATTCTTGCCTGGAGAATTTCATGGACAGAGGAGCCTGGCAGGCTGCAGTTCATGAGTTTGCAAAGAGCCAGACGTGACTGAGCAACTAACACTTACTTTTCACTTTCATTAACCTTTACCACAAAACATGGCAGAATGAGGCATCATGCCAGGGGTCCTTCACATTCTCTCCATATTTCTCCAGGCCTCTATTAAGTGGATACCACTCAGGCATCACTTTTTTGCAACAAACAAAAACTCACTCAAGCTGGCTTGTTGTTGTTTATTCGCTAAATCGTGTCTGATTCTTTTGCCCAACAGGTTCCTCTGTCCTTGGAATTTTCCAGGCAAGAATACTGGAGTGAATTGCCATTTCCTTTTCCAGGGGATCTTCCCAATCCAGAGATCAAACCCACAACTTCTGCATTGGCAGGCGGATTCTTTACCACTGAACTGCCTGGGAAGCCCGCTCAAGCTGTCTAGGCCTCACCAAACTGGTCTTCCCAGGATAAGCAAATCTTCACCATTTAGCATCATGCAGTGATGCTGGGAACAACATCCACATTCCACTGAGGTCTATTGCTTGCAAACCTACCTGCCAGCATCCATTTCTCTTCTAGACAAGTATCAGTTGGTTACAAGGAACAAAAACTATCTCGGTTAACTTAAGTGAAGGCGGTTTTATAAAATTCTTATAAAAGAATTGGCAAAACCCTAAAGATTCTACCAGAAAACTACTAGAGCTAATCAATGAATATAGTAAAGTTGCAGGATACAAAATTAACACACAGAAATCCCTTGCATTCCTATACACCAATAATGAGAAAACAGAAAGAGAAATTAAGGAAACAATACCATTCACCATTGCAACAAAAAGAATAAAATACTTAGGAATATTTCTAACTAAAGAAAACAAAAGACTTACATATAGAAAAACTATAAAACACTGATGAAAGAAATCAAAGAGGACACAAGCAGATGGAGAAATATACCGTGTTCATGGATTGGAAGAATTAATATAGTGAAAATGAGTATACTACCCAAAGCAATCTATAGATTCAATGCAATCCCTATCAAGCTACCAATGGTATTTTTCACAGAACTAGAAACAAATCATTTCACAATTTGTATGGAAGTATAATAAACCTCGAATAGCCAAAGCAATCTTGAGAAAGAAGAATGGAACTGGAGGAATCAACCTGCCTGACTTCAAGCTCTACTACAAAGCCACAGTCATCAAGACAGTGTGTACTGGCACAAGGATAGAAATATAGATCAATGGAACAAAATAGAAAGCCCAGAGATAAACCCACGCACCTATGGGCACCTTATCTTCGACAAAGGAGGCAAGAGTATACAATGGAGAAAAGACAGTCTCTTTAACAAGTGGTGCTGGGAAAACTGGTCAACCACTTGTAAAAGAATGAAACTAGAACACTTCCTAACACCATACACAAAAATAAACTCAAAATGGATTAAAGATCTAAACGTAAGACCAGAAACTATAAAACTCCTAGAGGAAAACATAGGCAAAACACTCTCCGACATAAATCACAGCAGGATCCTCCATGACCCACCCCCCAGAATATTGGAAATAAAAGCAAAAATAAACAAATGGGACCTAATTAAAATTAAAAGCTTTTGCACAACAAAGGAAACTATAAGCAAGGTGAAAAGACAGCCTTCAGAATGGGAGAAAATAATAGCAAACAAAGCAACAGACAAACAATTAATCTCAAAAATATACAAGCAACTCCTGCAGCTGAATTCCAGAAAAATAAACGACCCAATCAAAAAATGGGGCCAAAGAACTAAACAGACATTTTCTCCAAAGAAGACATACAGATGGCTAACAAAACACATGAAAAGATGCTCAACATCACTCATTATTAGAGAAATGCAAATCAAAACCACAATGAGGTACCATTACACACCAGTCAGAATGGCTGCTATCCAAAAGTCTACAAGCAATAAATGCTGGAGAGGGTGTGGAGAAAAGGGAACCCTCTTACACTGTTGGTGGGAATGCAAACTAGTACAGCCACTATGGAGAACAGTGTGGAGATTCCTTAAAAAACTGGGAATAGAACTGCCATATGACCCAGCAATCCCACTGCTAGGCATATACACCAAGGAAACCAGAATTGAAAGAGATGCGTGTACCCCAATGTTCATCGCAGCACTGTTTACAAAAGCCAGGACATGGAAGCAACCTAGATGTCCATCGGCAGACGAATGGATAAGGAAGCTGTGGTACATATACACAATGGAATATTATTACTCAGCCATTAAAAAGAATACATTTGAATCGGTTCTATTGAGATGGATGAAAACGGGAGCCCATTATACAGAGTGAAGTGAGCCAGAAAGAAAAGCACCAATACAGTATACTAATGCATGTATATGGAAATTGAAAGATGGTAATGGTAACCCTATATGTGAGACAGAATAAGAGACACAGATGCATAGAACAGTCCTGTGGACTCTGAGGGAGAAGGTGAGGGTTGGACGTTCTGGGACAATAACATTGAAACATGTGTATTGTCATGTGTGAGGCAGAGCACCATTCCATGTTCTGTGCATGGGATGGATGCTCGGGGATGGAGCGTTGGGATGACACAGAGGGATGGGGGGAGGGGGGGGGAGGGTGGGAGGGGGGGTTTGGGAGGGGGAGCACGTGTGAATCCATGGCTGGTTCGTGTCGATGTATGGCAGGAACTACTACAGTATTGTAAAGTAGTTGGCCCCCAACTAAAATAAAAAAAAATAAAATAAAATAAAAAAATAATAAAATAAATAAATAAATAAATTTAAAAAAAAAAAAAAAGAATTGGCAGCTACCCTAGCCCCCAAAGTAGACTGTTGAAACAATTTATTGAGTCTGGAGCTCTTCCTGAATTAACAAAAGGGAGGAGCCATTAAAGGATAATACGGTTTATTTATTATTTCAATAGCTTCTCAGGAGGAGCAGGAAAGAAACCAGACCTCTTTTATGCACAATAATGGGGCCCTCTAACTCGGAAAAAGGCGAGACGCCCTTCTAATTGAGGAAATATATCCTTTTTTAATATGGGTTTGGATTGTACTCTCTAAAAATTGATGTCTGTTCCTGGGAGCGGTGGATGAGCTTGTATAACAATTCTATTAATCAAATGAACTGACACGATTTCCACTCACATGTGTAAGAATATTGAAAAGGAAATCCAGCTAGGAAGAGCTAAATCCACGACTACCACATACTTGGAGACTCTTCACCTTCCTCCCCCACTCCCATCTCTGCTCTTGTGCATATAATTCTGAAAGACTTGGGTGACATTAGGCACCCTTCTGGCTAAAGTTCTGAGGACCTGCCTCCAATTGGCACACTCAGATTTGGGACTTCGGGGTAGGATAAGAGTGGTGAATTCAGAGAGAGAGAGAGATCCAAGAGAGACAGCCTGGGACCTAGGACCTGAGACTGTTTGCTGCAGTGCTTGTACCTGGACAAACATCCTCTGGAGCAACACAATAAAAAGAAACTATAAGGGACTAAAACTAACTGCATCTATGTGCAGTTGGGGCAAATTATGAACAATAAGGTATAAAAAGACCAAAACCCAACCGCCACTTCTGAGGTGCCAGAGCAGAAGCAGGGTACTGCCCATGATCCATGCACACAGCATTACCAGGGTTGGGGGGCACCCTCCAAGCCACCCCTCAGGCCCAACTCATCAATCTGCTCCTACCTTCACCCCATGTAAGGAGCCAGCCTCCCTCTGGGAGCAAGCAAGGGAAACTTACTTGCTTTCACTCTTGCTGCACCACAAGTCCCAATAAAACCTTGCTTGAATTCCTCATCTGGCCCCTTATCAATTTCTATTGATTAAAGAATCCAACAACCCAAGTGGGTAACCCAAGAAGTGAGATCCCTTCCTGTGATGGGTGTGGAAGTTGGTGGTTTTGAATAAAACTAATTTTCAAAGGAGGTCCATGGAGAAGGGGAGGTTTACGTCTAAAGGCCAGGGAGCTTATGAAGGATCCAGATCTGTAGGGATCATCCCTCCCTCTGAGAATAAAGGTCTACATTAGGAGAGTTGTATCCTGCTCTCTTTGACTTTGAACTTCCTTCTGAAATTGCTTTATCTCTTCAGTGAAGAACCTGCATATCCACTCAGGCTATTGGTAACTTAGGAGAGGTGAGACGGAGAGAACAGTAAGGGGAAGAAAGATCTGCCCAACGTTTGACTAATGGAAGGAAACATTGAATGGGGTACAGTGTGGAGCTCTCAGCAGTGACAGACCAAATGGAGAGCAGGGAAAGAATACCCTTAATGATAACATAGCACTGCAGAGGTAACAAATTCCAGAGGCCGTAAGACTGAAGCTTTGGGGTCTTCATATAGGTTAGATACTGCTCTATAGAAAAGGAAGTAAATGAGGCATCCAAAGTGACTAGACATCATCTGGTTACAATTAGGTCTAAGCTGGGGGCTTCCCTGGTAGTTCAGTGGTAAAGAATCTGCCTGCCAATGCAGGAGACTCGGGTTCGATCTCTGGATCAGGAAGATCCCCTGGAGAAGCTGGGTGCCAGAGAATTGATGCTTTTGAACTGTGGTATTGGAGAAGACCCTTGTGAGTCCCTTGGGCTGGAAGGAGATCCAACCAGTCCATCCTAAAGTCCTGTGTGTTCATTGGAATGACTGATGTTGAAGCTGAAACTCCAATACTTTGGCCACCTGATGCGAAGAGCTGACTCATTTGAAAAGACCGTGATGCTGGGAAAGATTGAGGGCAGGAGAAGGGGACAACAGAGGATGAGATGGTTGGATAGCATCACCGACTCAATGGACATGGGTTTGGGTGGACTCCGGGAGTTGGTGATGGACAGGGAGGCCTGGCATGCTGCGGTTCATGGGGTCGCAGAGAGTCGGACATGACTGAGTGACTGAACTGAACTGAAATGAACCTGGAGAAGGAAACAGCAACCCACTCCAGTATTCTTGTCTGGAAAATTCCATGGACAGAGGAGTTGATGGGCTATAGTCCATGAGGTCACAAAGAGTCAAACAGGACTTAGTGACTAAACAGCAACAATTAGTTCTAAACCCATTCAAGTCCAAAGTTCTACAGGCTCTGATACATTGCAATCACACTCAATCACTCAGGGGCCCACGTTCCTTCTTGCTGCCTCGATTCTTTCACATGAATCTGGATGTCAAGCACAGCCCTTTCATCAATTTTCACTAAGAAAACTGAAAATTTCTCATTTCAAGAGATATGTACTTTGAAGTTTTGGAGAGTTGGTCCTGGAGAGTGTCACATCAGTGTCACTGACTCTTCCTCCCACACCCTTCCTCCCCTTTCTCTCCACAGTGACCAGCGAAGGCTGTCCCTATCCCCTGCAGAGGTGTTGCCCATACTCAGACCCCTTGGCTTCTCAGCTTCTACCGCCAATGAGCTTATTTTGAAAGTTCTTCCAAAATATTAGTGTTTATTCAGCAAGTCCAGTGAGCATAATTCCCTCCATCTCACAACCATAGGGTCAAGTGACCATCTCCCAGCATCTAAGGACAAGAAAAACCTGAGGGACTGGGACAAGGAGGTCAGAGACTAGGTTTCACCCTCTGATTCTCAAATGTTTCCTGACTGCTCAGCTGCACCCCTGTCCACGTGCCTGCACCACACTGCTTCCCTGGACGCTGGCTCTCTGTGCCTTCTTGCCAGCGATGCACGGGGTGAGAAAAAGGCCATCTCAACCCAGCTCAAGTGCCTTCTGTGAAATATTACAGTCATTGTGTCTTAGTTGAATTTCCTGAGAGTTAAGGGAATGAGCATCTAGCCAGTAGCCTTGGGCCAGGCCCAAGAAGCTGCTGCCCAACAGTGCAGGAATGAGATGAATGTGGTAAACAAGGCCACAAGATCGTGGGCCAGGCAGGCACAGCAGCTTGTCTGGTAGAAGTAGCAAGTGTATGTATCCTTGATGGTTGTTGTAGAGTTTAGGGGCACCAATAAATAATAACCCTCCATTCTCTGCCAAAGTTCTGAATTAATTGAGAAATGATGCAAAAGAACAAGGCTAATGAGAGATCAAGATAACAATAGTACTACTGAGGAAGCTGATATTGGCAAATGTGGCTGTATCATTTAGTAGCAATAGGTTTCTTGATCCTGAACTCTAGGATTAGAAAAACTAACCTACCTGCTCTGGGCAAGAAAATGATAGCTCTCCCTCTCCCTGACCCGGTCTCTCACCACTATCCAGGGACGATCCCTTCTAATTTTACTTCATAGGAGGAGGAAAGCATAGTGTGTGTCCCCTGGGGAGCCTGGCTAAAGAGAGAGGTGTTGTGTGGAGTACGCACGACTCATTCGTCCCAAATTTGCCAGAGAAGTGACCCCTCTGCCACAGAGGGATCAAGCCAAAAGTCAAATCTGAATCTGATCAAGTCTCCAGGTCTAACTACCAATTCGCCAGCAGTACCTGGGGCAGGGAAACATCTCTAAAGATAACAGAGCAACTCATGCATACTGTGGGATGTTCTACAGGATAAATGACCCAAGTTCCACAGCCAATAAATTTCAAAGAAAAAAAAAGTGATGGAAGGAAAATAATATAGATTAAAAGACATCTAAGAAACCTATAAACTAATATTAATGATTGGGTTTTATTTGGGTTCTGATTCCAAAAACAAGTTGAAAGAAATTATGTGATAACTTGGAAATTTTGGATGTTAATTGTATATTCAGTAATATTAATGAAATAAGTTTTGAGCATCATAATGGTATTGTGGGTTTTTTCAAGTGTCTTTAATTCCCATACAGTTGAAGGTACTGTAGTCAAAACATGGTAGAGGTGAATCAGAATGTTGCTGCTTACCAAACTCAGCAGATGAACTGATACGTCAATAAAATACTTCTGGCACACAAAAAAAGTAAAGTATAATTTTATCTCTAATTTGTTCATTCTGTGATACCTCTCTTTCTCTCTTTTTATCATTTTGAGAAGAGAAATTACCTCTTAATAGTTTCCTAAGTTTGGACCCTTTTAGAAGGATTCATTCCAGTCATCTCTGAAATCTAGATTTTTTTTTAACCTTGCTAAAATTATCTAGGATATAGTCACTGTTTCTGAGCTAATAACAGACACCTCACTGTGTTCTGGTATCCTCTCTAAGAGCACTTAGATCTAGACGCTTCTCTTTTTCCCTTTTTAATTCATCCATTTCAGTCATCATAGGTAAGAGGAAGTTAGTCCCTCCATAACTCCCTTTCTTGGATGAAGTCATTTCAAAACAACACTCTTTTGAATCCTATTTGAAGCAGACTGTCTGTACTGATGAATGATACAGCTAATAACTAACTGTTCTGCACCCTTCTCCCGTCTAAAAGGCTCATATACACAAGGACTCTCTTTTCTCCATGACTGAAGGCTTGCTGCAGTTCCTCCAGTTTGTTAAGTCACTGCAGCCCATCCGCATCTCTGTGGCCCCCACATGGCCCATGCACATGTGCTAAGTTTAATACCTGAGTAGTTCAAGGATGAACTGTAACACACTACACCCAAAGCTCTCACTTTTGCTGTGGTTGTGTCTCTCCTAAGAGCAGTGTGACCAACCTGTGCTTGTCAGATCCTGTGTAGCAGGCACCTGCCAAGGCCAGTATCAACTGAGCCACTCCCTGCTAAGTGCTCCCCCCCCAACCTCCCAGGGTCATGTCTGGCTAAGCCCTGTCATTGTGAATGTTGAGGTCACCTACATGACCTTTAACAGAAGCTTTTTGGCTGAAGGCAGGAAAGACCCATCCTCTGTACCCTTACAGCTAACCCACAGCCCTGTCTCTATAAAAACAGATCCTCACCTGTGGATCAAACTCTGACACTTGTGATGACCCACCAAGGAGAAAATCCCACATATCTGACACTTAAAACCTAAAGTTTCCTGCCCAGTTACAAAGGATAAAAACAACTCCATCAGAAAAAAAAAAGCCAGCCACCTGGCTCAGTATGAGTGTCCACGAACCATCGCAGCCACAAACACATGTTTACTAAAGTCCAGACCTAAGCTACAGACCCTGGCCTCACCAAAGCCTCTTCACGTGTTAGTTGGGTCCCCAGATTCTACTCCCTGTTTATTTCTTAAGGCTCCCGGTTCAGTGAATCAGATGTTGAAGTTCTGTGGATCCTCAATAAATAGCCCCCTCTTTCCCTGCCCTGAGTTCAAGGCGAGTTAAAAAGTAGAAGTAAATATTACTTTTTATTACTTTGATAAAGTTAAAATTGAAGAAGGGGGCTCACATCATTGGATAAATGAACTTTCCAATAGTGAACCCCAGATATAGAGGCTTCCCCCATCATAGATCATGCTAGAAAACTGAAGTCTCCCCACTGGGACAAGTCCCTCTAAAACATCCTAGAGAACGCATGCTTCTGTGGGTGACCTAACTCCCAAAAGGAGAAATGGAGATGCTGAACTGAACTAATATTCAGTTTGTTCTTGTCAAACTTGTCAGTCCACTAAGTTATTAACTTCTCTTCTGGGGAGCAAGGCCAAGAGTATTACTCTGGAGAAACTCCCACTGTATAAAATAAACTGTCAAGAGTGGGGGAAAGCACTTTTCTCCAATAAGAGTCATGATTAATCATCTTAAATGACACCAGGATACCTTTTTGTCTGCTTTCTGCTGTGTGTTATGAGAAATGTGAATGACCAGTTTCCAATCTAGTGCAACCATTACAATCCCCTAATGGAAATAGTCTTGATTTGGGTAGTAAAAGAGTCCTGGTGTCAGGAAGCCAACATTTGGAGAATGATTATTAAAGTATAATGATGAGTAATGACATTCCCATCACCAGGCAGTGGGAAGGATGGATTTTCGTTCCTCCTGCCCATTTCTGCCTTGTGGCTGCATTCAGCGCAGAGCCTTCTGCAAATCAACCTTGAGCCTTCTCATCCTCTGTCAACAGGTCCTGGCTGGGACTTGAAGGAGGGTGGCACGAGCTCCATTCATTTTAATGACTACATAATATTCCATCACATTGTCTTGAACCAATTCTTCATTCCTGGTATTTTTGTTGTTACAAAATCGCTGCAGTGAATATTCCTAGGTAGGGCCCCGATCCCAGGGAGCTTGTCATCCAGTGGAAAAGACTGGACTATAATAATAATAAGTAGTCACTAATTATCAAAATAACCAATTGCAACTGTGATAAATGCTATGAAACAAAAGTACTAGATATAGTGACAATATATTATAGGAAGACCTAACCTCCTGGCATTGAGGGTTAGTCACAAAGTGCAGCCCTAAGGAAGTGATATTTAGGCTGACACTTGATGAATGAGTAGGAGTTGGTCACGCAGGGGGACTGGAGATAGGTACATGTGATGGGTGCAATGTGTGTTTGAGGTCTCCGGGTCGGGTATACAGCACCAGGGCACCACATATACAAGTGAATACAGGCCATAAAGAGATGCCCTTTAAAAAAGAAAGGATGGCCAGCAAGAAAGCAAGCTGCCAGCAGCCCTTTCTCTCTGATCTTTAGAATGGGGTAGGGAAGGGCTGAGGGCATCAGGGATTGGATGGCCAAGAACTTTGGGCACAGCTGTGAAATGCTTCATTGTTGTTGTTCAGTCGCTAAGTTGTATCTGACTCTTTGCAACCACATGAACTGCAGAACGCCAGGCTTCCCTGTCCTTCACTATCTCCTGGAGTTTTCTCAAACTCATGTCCGATGTGTTGATGACGCCATCTAACCATCTCAACCTCTATTGCCCCTTCTCCTGCCCTTAATATTTCCCAGCATCAGGGTCTTTTCCAATGAGTAGGCTCTTCTCATCAGGTGGCCTCAGTATTGGAGCTTCAGCTTCAGCATCAATCCTTCCATTGAATATTCAGGGTTGACTTCCTTTAGGATTGACTGGTTTGATCTGGTGAAATGCTTGGTCTTTGTTTTATCCTATACACATTAGAGAGCCACCGAAAGATGTTGAGGAAGGATTTTCTAAAGCTCAGTCTGGTGACCACATGGAGCATGGTCTAGGAGGGATAAAGCTGAAGATAGGAAAACCAGGTAGGGAACAAAACTACCTGTGTGACCTTTGGCAGGTCACATAGCCTCTCTGAGCTCTAGTTTCTTCAGCTGAAAATGGGGGTAATAATTTCTACCGTATAGAGTTCTGTTAGTGATATACACTACCATAAATGTTGCTGCTGCTGTTAAGTCGCTGCAGTCGTGTCCAACTCTGTGCAACCCCATAGACATCAGCCTACCAGGCTCCCTCGTCCCTGGGATTCTCCAGGCAGGAACACCGGAGTGGGTTGCCATTTCCTTCTCCAATGCATGAAAATGAAAAGTGAAAGTGAAGTCAATGCCAGCATTTATTGTTTTCCAAAATTCTTCATTCTCCTTATCTTTCACATCTACTTTGGCACAAAATCCTATTCATCTTTCCTCCTAAATACCCCTCAAATCTATGTTTTTCTCCCTATCTCCCTTCATAACTCTCATAAATTCTAATTTGGCTACTAAACTGGGTTCCTGAGTGCAATCTGTTCCTCCTCTAACCCCTCCCCCTACACCTTGGCTACCAGAGTAATTAAACAGAAACCTGAATACATCACCTGCCTACTTGAAAACCCTCCTGATTCTTCATGCGATTAAAAGATCATGAACGAATCCCTAAGTATGGATTACAAGGTTCCTAGTGATGTTCCTCCTATGTACCTGTCATTCCTACTCACCATCCTGCCAGCCCACCCCACCCTACTCCCTATACCTTAGACATTTGGGCTGCACGATCTCTCAACACCCAACCTGTGTCATTCACCTCACATCTCTCTCTTTGGGGAGTAGGCAGTTTCATGCCACACAGCACGCAGGATCTGCAATCCCAGACCAGGCATCCACCCCATACCCCCTGCAGTGGAAGGGCTAACCACTGAACCACCAGGAAATTCCCATCACCCCACATCTTTACTCACACTTTTGCTCCTGTCCCAAGACACCATCCCTTATTGCCACAAATCCCAGCTCCTATTTTGGGACTCTACTTCAATGTCACCTCTTTCTTCTCTCATATTCACAACCTCCCCAAATTCTATATTCATTCCTTCCCTGAACTCCCATATTACTGTCCACACCCCTGTGTTATAGTCCTTATCACATTTATATTAGAGCTTCCCAGGTGGTTCTGTGGTAAAGAATGCACCTGCAAATGCAGAAAATTCGAGTTCAATCCTTGGGTCAGGAAGATCCCCTGGAGGAGGAAATGGCAACCCACTCCAGTCTTCTTGCCTGGGAAATCCCATGGACAGAAGACGCTGGCAGGCTACAGTCCATGGGGTCGCAAAGAGTTGGACATGACTGAGCAACTAAGCACACATGCACACACATTTATATTAATTTAATATGTTTATATTAACTTTTCACCTCCAAGGCTATGGATTTCTCAACAACAGTGGCCTTGTTTAATCACCCTTGTACCCTCAGTGCCTAGCATACATTCTTTATGTATTGGACTACACTCGCTGAGCAAGTGAAGACACGAATCAAACATAAAAGTCATTCTGTGTTTGGAACTACTTGGTTTGGTGCTTACAGGACTCAGCCTCTAGGTGGCCTGTGTTTTGGGGGTCTCCCTTGGCCATCAAAACTTGGCTCCTCGCTGCCTCCAGGGAGTCTAGGGAGGAGAGGGGCAACTAATCTCTTCTCTCTCCCATGTGTCACCCACTTGCAACTGGACCCCACCTTGGGGCCCAAGCCTGCAGCCCCCTCTTCATGTGAAGCTGCAGTGCCATCTACTGGTGACTGGAAGACCTGCAGGTCAGGCTGAATAAGGAAAGAAGCCCTTAAGGGCCCCTATGGTTTAATCTGGATATAGAATCTCAGCTATTGGGGTTCAATAGCAGGTTTGTCCACCTATTTGAGCCCAGACTTGATGGAGGTAGCCTCTTATTTATATTTCTCATCGACCAAACACTCTCAGGAATGTCTCGGCGGTCAGAGCCCTTTCTTTAAACCTTGAAACTGGTACCCCCACACTCAGTCCGCCCAGAAGTTAGTAGCCCTAACTTCGGAACCCAAAATCCCTCCCTGGTCCTCTCAGGGACTAGAGACTCTCACTTGGACCCACTGACCACACTCAAGAGTTTGTGACCATAGCCTCTTCCTCAGGTGTTTGTGACCAGATGCCTCTGCCAAGCCCTTCAATAAACAGGGCCACTGACTCAGATGTCTCAGAGATGGGGACCTTTCCTCAGGTCCTCAGTGGGCAGAGCCCAGACTCAGCATTGTCAGTGACCAGGACCCTCACCAAGATCCCTCAGGTATCAGAGCTCTTGTCTCTGTTCCCTTAGCAGCCGGACCCCGCTCTCAGCCCCTCAGTGAGCCAAGGCCCCTCATTCAGATCTCTCAGTTTTCACTCAGATCTCAGTGGCCGAGCCCCTCCCTCAGATTCTTCAACAGACCCACAAGAAAGACCTTATGGCATTACTAAAGCAAAAACAAAACAAAAAATTTATTTTAAAGAATTCAACATATGCAGAAAAGCATCAACGGGACCATCATGGGATAAAACTGAACTGTAGTGACCTTTGCACTTATTTTATGGTTTAACTGTTTTTACAGTGAATGACATATGAAGACCAATCATAATTTTTAAGATGTTTAGACCTTTAACTTTCTTGATCCAGCCCCAAACCCTTAGGGGCCCAGGGCCCACTCTCAGGGCTTTGTGGTTGAAGGGGCTTAATTAAGGTCTGGTGACATAACAAGAGCTCAGTGGGTCCCTTAAGGTCACTCGTCCACCTTCTGCTTCCCTCTAGTCCCTGGAGAAGCTGCCAAAGCCTCTTGTCTGCAGGACTTCTGCCTCTTACATTCCCTGGGCCCCTTGTTCAGACAAGGGCCACAGCTGAGCCCAAGTCTCAGGAGAAGGTGTGGGCCTGCTGGGCTAATTGGTGCAGTCCCAAGGACTGTCCCCCAAAAGGCCAACTTTGGCCACCTTCACCCCAGCCCACCTGTATCAGGAGTGATTAGCAATAATCCTCTTTGAAATGTTGCTGTCACACATGAACCATGTAACAAACAAACCAACTTCCACTTTGACTCCAAATCCTCTGAGAACATAGCTTAGGGTACAAAGTAAATACAATTATTGGAGAAACTGGTGGGTAAGAAATTGTGTCTCAAAGTCCCACTCTCATTCTCAGCCCTCCCAGAGCCATTTATCCCCCCTATTTTGACCCGAGCTGGGCTCCCCTGCCCTTAACCAGGCTGCCCATGGGATCTCTTTAAGCATTAACCAATGCTTTGGTCTCCAGCTGCCCCAAGGCCTGCTTTTCCCTTTCACAGAGACTTCAGCATCTAAGGCTTACTTTCAGAGAAACAAAATCATCCCCTGCTTATCAAAGTCATGACTGGTCATTCATTCAGTCTACTAATTCCTGTGTTCACTCATTCATTCATTCATTCTTACCACACATCTTTACTGAGATATGCTGTGTATTGGGTTCCGTGATAGATGCTGGGGATTGAGTAGTGAATTAAACAGAGTCCTTGACCTTGTGGAATTTACCTCCAAATGGGAGATACAGATGTTAGACAAACTACACGCTTAGTTACTTAAAAATCACATCCATGCTGCAAAGGAGATGGGCCTAATCTGACCTAGGCCTGTACTACATTCTCTGGGTGACATAAAAGTGGATAAGAAATAAATTACTGTCAAAGAGTCAAAATCTAGATGCAAAACCAACTTAGAACTCCTGCTGAGGAGAGGAGAAAATTGGACAAATCTCTCACTCTAAATAAAGCTCTCGAGAATATCTCAAAGACTGCTGATGACTGGGAAAAATTGAGACTTTTTTTTCTCATTTATCTTAGGATAAAGGAGCCTAAGAAGCAGGACCAAGATGACAGGCTTGGCAGGCTAGATGAGCACAAACAGGTCACCAGGAAAGCAAACTCAGTTTAGGAAATGTAACAGCAAAGCAAAAATCTAAGAGACGGGGGTTGAAGGAGGGTGGGTTTTTCAGACTCAGAGCAAGATTGCAGACAGACTTTACAACAAAAGGGGCTGATTGACTCATTCATGCAATTATTGTCCACTGATCAATGTTGGGCACTGTGCTGGGCACTAGCACATAAGTTTAGTTGGGAAAATAGACATACAACTAAACACAATAATTGCTCTCAAAATATATGCAGGAGACTTAGTGGTGACCACTACTAAGGTTATCTCTATAATAATAATGTCACCCCCACTAATTTGGGAGAGGAAGAGGCAGCATCACAGCCAGCACTCAGGAATGGCTTCTCCAAAGCCTGTGCTACGTGTACAGCAGGCAACAGTGGGCAATCACTAACACACCAACAGTCGTGCCAATTTCAAATCATCATACTGCATGGAGATGTAATGGTTATTTTTACCATCGATTTTCATTTCCTGCAAAAATCTTCCCGGGTTTAGATAAAATTGGGTTCGACCTTTGAGAGCGTGTGTGAATATGGATGTCATCCATCTCTTGTGGTGGGCGGAGAAATGATTGAGAATGGCTGGTGCATGCAACCGAGGATGAATCACGTTCTTAGACCAGAAAGGGACCTGAGTGGGAGGCCGAGCGGAAGGGAACTGCAAGTATGAATCTGGGTTTTGCAGCCTGGAGGCAGCAAAGATGTCAGGAGACCTCTCCATTGGGAAAGGAATCAAGGTTCTCAGATCTAATCAGGTCTGGAACTTGAAGAGGAAGCCAGCCCACAGGCTCAGAAAGTCTAGCTGGAGGGGAGTGTCTCCTTACTGTGGGAACTGCTTGCTCTGCTTAGAAATATGACTATTGGTGAACTATTCATATGTTCAATTTTTTCTCTTTCTCTCAGTTCTTCAGAAAAACTTTCAGAAATGCCAGCTATATGTGTGCTTCCTGCAATGAATATGTATTGCTTGCTTAATTTTTTAAAGATATTTATTAAAAGTCATAGAAAGAAAAGACTTTAAAGTGAAAATGCCAGTTTGAAGTGTGTTTCAGAGCAGTGAATGACACCTTTGTTCACATTCCCAGGAGAGTTGTGAAAAACAAACAGTTTAACCCAGGTTGGCTGTTAGGGGCAAAGGTAGACGGGCAGCCATTTTTCTTAAATATCTATTTATTTATTCATTCATTCATTTGGCTGTGCCAGGTCTTAGCTTTGGCATGGTCAGGCATCCCCTGACCAGACATCCCCTAACCAGGGATCAAATCTGGACCCCCTGCATTAGGAGCACAGAGTCTTAGCCACTGGGCCACTAGGGAAGTCCCAGGCAGCTGATTTTTAAGTCAGAAAACTCCAAGGTTGCTGCGGTAGATGAGATGGGGAAAGCTGGGGTCCTTGGCCATCTCCCTAAGCCCACAACCACAGAATTCTCCCTTGAGAACATCCCTCTGCTAGGCCTGCTTGAGCTCCCGTGGTGGTTTGTTTCCGTGAGTAAAGTCCTTTCCGTTACTGATGGATAACGGTGGTCAGACTGACACTAAGGAGACTGTCCAGTTCTCAGCCTCAAAAACCCTCCAAAGTCAGAGGGGAGCCAGGAGAGCCTAGTGAGCAGGAAATGCCTGCCTAGAGTATGCCATCTCCTCTCCATCTCCGTAAAGTCCGCATCCTCGAACAAGTTCACACTCCACCTCACCAGCAAAATCTCCCGGACTCTTTAGGCCACCACGGACCTCTGCCTCCTGGAGTTATCTTTTATTATTAAGATTGAGCATCATTGCATGTCTTTCCTTTTTAGAAAAACATCTGGTCACATACTCGATTTATTCACTGGGGCCTCTATGTGTACTTTTAAAATCAGTTGATGAAAGTTCTCGCTGCAGCTGACTGCAAATATTCCCCAGGGTGTTTGCCTTTTTACTTGGGTTACCTTTCATTTTTTTAACTTGCAAAAGTTTAAAACACTTCGATAATCATCAGTTAACCTTTCCCTTTATGACTGCTTCTATTGCTTCTAAGATGGAAAATTCGCTCCTTCCAGAGATTTGATAAATAGGTTGGTGTTTCCGAAGTTTTTAAAGCTCTTTAGTCCATCTGGAAAGTTCTGGGTGTACAATGTGAGGAAAAGATATAGATTATTTTTCTTTGATGCTAGCCAATTTTTCCAGACCATGTACAAAATAAATTTCTGCTTTTACCATAATTTCTGATTTCAACTTTATGGTATATTGAATTCATTTCTACCAGGGCCATTTCTTTTTCCAGGCAACCTATTCGGTTCCAAGTAACGATAATTTTGTCACTTGATGGTACATTCTGTACACTCTGTTAACTATACTCAAAGTTGTTTAAAGGAAGAAATCACATATTTTCCTCCCAAATTATTCATTCAACAAATATTTATAAAATGTCAAATACAGCCCAGGCACTTTTTGGTGCTAGAAATAGAGCAGAGAATAAGGTAGGAACAAGTTTCTGCCATTATTTACTTGTAATTGATTAAGCAATAATGATCAAGAGTAGAAAGTGTTGAGTGGCAAGCTGTGCTTCTCAGAGGTGATGAAGGGAAGGGCCCTGGAGGATTCCTTTGAGACCTGAGGGATGAGTGGCCGCTAATACAAAGAGGAGGAGGCTGGAGAATCTGCAATGAGATAGGACCTAGGCCAGGCAACCCCTCCTAGAACCTTGATTCCAGCTTCCTAGAGGAAAAGAAACGGGTGAAGATGGGAAAACCAAAGATTCTAGCTGGGCTGTCATGAGCAGGAGAGGGGAGCTCCTGTTCCATGCCAGATATCATGACAGTACTTCCATACGATTCTTCTTTCATCCTCAGATTCCTCCTTGGGCTGATATGTTATTTATCCCACTGCAGATATGGGAGACTAAGGCCTGGAGGGTTTGCATTACTCACTTGCTGAGAGCCTGGATCACAACAAGGTCAGGATGAAGGGAGGCCCTGGAACATGAATCTCCTTCTCTGGGTTTTCTTCTCCTTGGCTGGTGGAACCTTGTCATCTCTGCCCCCTTTGTGTGTCTTGGAGTCCTGTCATGCAATCCTAGATCTAAGTCGTCCTCAAACTATGCTGGGTCCTCAGACTGGCAGGGGTCTAGGTCAGCCCTTGGAATCTCTGAGCCCATACACAACGTTGTCTTTTCAAGTCCTAAGTTCACTCTCCTGGAGGAGAGCATGGCAACCCACTCCAGTATTCCTGCCTGGATAATCCCACGGACAGAGGAGCCTGGTGGGCTATGGTCCATAGGGTCGCAAACAGACACTACTGAAGTGACAGCACGCATGCACACATTCCTTATTTCAGTGCTACTTGAGGAGCGGCCAACACCCCAGTGCCAGGCTACAGGTTGTTACCAGTCCATGATGAGATTCAGAGTAAATGCTTGGACAGGGAACTCTGCTCAATGTTATGTGGCAGCCTGGATGGGAGAGGAGTTTGGAGAAGAATGGATACGTGTATATGTATGGCTGAGCCTCTCTGCTGTGCACCCGAAACCATCACATTGTTAATTAGCTATGTTCCAATATAAAAGAAAAAGTTTTAAAAAGAGAGAGAGAGAAGAGCAAGTGCTCAGAAATACAGCAATTTGACAGAATAATTATAGGTCATTTAAACCTAATCATAAAAAGTATACTAAATGCACTGTGATATCCTGGATTGGATCCTGAAACAGAAAGAGTACATTAGCCAGAAAACTGCTGAACTCCAAAGAGAGTCCATAGTTTAGTTACAGTGCAATGTGAATTTGTTAGTTTTCACAAATATGCTTCAGTTATCTAAGATGTCAGCATTGGGAAAACTGAGTGAGGGCTATACAGCAAGTCGCTCTATTCTCTTTGCAACTTTTCTGTAGATCTACAATTATTCCAAAATAAAATGTCTTTAATATGGGCTTATATTTTACATGTTTTTTTTCTTTTCCAGCTCTTTTATTCCTTTAACACCTTAACAAAAGATTCCCTGAAGTTAAAATAAAGCTTTGAAAAATATACAGTTTCATATTATTTACATGACATATGAGTACAGATTCCAGTATCACACAGGCATTATGTCAGAGATACAGTGGGAAGGCATAATGTAACTCACTGTGTGTGGCTTTCTTCAATTTCATTTTTCTAGCAATATAATTGTACTTTACAAAAGTGTCAGTTTGCAGTGGATTCAAAAGGGAAATTTAAAAAATGAAAGTGGTCTTCTACCATAGATAGTTGGTGAAGCACTGCTTCAGATATTCTGTATCCGCCTCAGCACTTGTCGCCATGATAGTTACAGATGCTAATCATGAATTCTTGGTGATGACAGCCAAACTCACGGGTGCAGGTTTTGAAACCAGTTTCTGCACCCTCTGAGTAAAGTCACAGCCCAGGGCTCTGTCATCACCCAAATCCAGGCACATTTCAGAGTCTGGTCATGTACCCCATATGTCACAGCTCAGCTGTCACGTCGCAGATACTACCGCACCTCAGGGCCAAGCCTGGGCTGCGACAGGACCTTGGGAAGTGCCAGTGTATAAAGACTGATGGCTCAGGCCCCAGGCTGTTCTATGCCTGAAGGGTGACAGGCCCTGGGATGAGCCTTTATCTGTGAGATGGCAGAGCCCTGCTCTGTGACGGTATCTGGGGTCTGACAAGGCCCTGGAGAGTGACACGTTTCTGGAAGGTGACCAGGCCCTGTGAGGTATGGTATCAACGAGTTCCAGGCTCTGACATGTTCTGACCATGACAAGGTGCAGGCTGTATTTCTGTCTGGGTTTCTCAGGACACCAAATGCCCTGGGAAACAACCTCTCTGGTGTTCTGGTTGGATCTTAGTGTGTCTTGGATCTGCAGACAGGACGGCTGAACCAATCTAGAGGGGAACGTGTGCGGCCAGATTTGGAGTAGAGTTTGTTCTGAGCTCCAGAGCTATTGGTCAAGCCTGTCCTGGCTCAGGTATGAAACAGACCCAGGACTCCTAACCCACAGCATAGAGTCTCGGCTTCCAGGGAATATGCCTTGGGCCATCACCCCAGGGATGCTGGGCAGAGTTCACCTGACTCCCTGCCTCCTCCGTTCACCCCCCGCAGCTCCTCAGGCTGGTAGAGAAGGCTGCACCTGAGCCTGTCTCCCCTGAGCTTCTTCCCCCAGCCCCCCCGCAAGGAATGCCCTTGCAAGGCCCCCCGCAAGGCTAAGTTCAGGCCACACGTGAGGCCGCAGTGCCATCTGCTGGCTGTTGTGAGCCATGCTGTCAGTCCAGGAACATGCTGGACACATTAGGGGCATCTAGGAGCCTCTCCCATGCACCTCAGCTCAGGATTAATAGAGTGGTCTCCCCTTTATGCCCCCAGTGACCAGGACCCCTCACTCAGACTTTAGTCATCAGAAGCTCCCCTCCCAGGTCCTTTAGTGGCCATAGCACCAGTATAAATCCTCAGGGATCAGGCCCCTCACTCAGCCCCCAGTCCTGCCCACCCTGCAGTGAACAGGGCCTCCTTCTCAGGCCCCATAATGACCGGAAACCTTCACTTGGGCCTCAGTGGTCAGAACCCTTCACTCAAGCTCCATAGTTACTAGAGCCTCCCTCTCAGTCCACTTAATGACCAGGACCTACAGCTTATGACTCCCAGAGGCCAGGGACCCTCAATCAAGCCCCAGTGATCAGGGCCTCTCAGTGACCTGAGTCCCCTCACTCAGGGCCCTCTGCCCCTCAGTAACTAGAGACCTTACTCAGAGCCCAGTGGGCATATTACTACTATTACTACGTCGCTTCAGTCGTGTCTGACTCTGAGTGACCCTATGGACTGTAGCCCACCAGGCTCCTCTGTCCATGGGATTCTCTAGGCAAGAATACTGGAGTGGGTTGCCAAGCCTTCCTCCAGGGGAATCTTCCAGTGGGGATATAGAGTGGTATTGGGGGGCTCTTGGCCCCCCAAGTGCTGAGCATGTCCTGTCTGGTTCCCTCATCTACCTTCCCCTTCCCGCTAGTCTCCAGAGAGGCTGAGACTGAGGCCTCTGGTCACCAGGGCTTTCCATCTTGCTCTGCCTGTGCTCCTGGTCCCTGCTTCAGACGTGGCCGCGGCCGTGCCTGGGTCTCACAAGGACAGTAGGCTTTGCTGAGGCATCTGATCCCATCCCAGAAACCCTGACCTGAGAAGACCAGATTCTGTCCACCACAGGGCAGCCCACTTTCCCCCACCAGGGGCTCAGAACTGCTCGCCCTCCAACACGAGGTCACTCTCTGTGTTCTCTCACCCCATCTCCCTCACAAACAGGGCCTCTGTCCCACCACAGTCCTGTCACACAATGGCTGAGCACTCCTCAGACCCAGCCTCCCACCAGGCCTGACACCCACCCTGAGCCCTGCTGTCACTGGGTCTTCTCAGACTCTTGGACAGAAATATCATAGAAATGAGTAGTGCTTCCACAAGATTCTTAGCAAGCAAAGTCTTTTTACTAAACTAGATGGCTTGTGCACCAGAAAAAAAAAATGGTGGGGGAAAAAAATGCCAGCTCCCCAAGTTGAAGGGGCAAGTTGCCTTTACAATGAAAGAGAAGGTTTGGGGAATTCTCTGGTGGTCCAATGGTTAGGACATTACCTTTCAGTGCAGGGAGTGTGGGTTCAATCCCTGGTCAGGGAGCTAAGATTCCACATGTCTCAAGGCCAAAAACTCAAAACATAAAACAGAAGCAATATTGTAACAAATTCAATAAAGACTTAAAAAGGTCCACATCAAAAAAAAAAACTGAAAAACAATTTTTTTAAATTTTTTTCCAAAAAAGGGAATATTTGTCTTGTGATCACTGATAATTTCTAGAAATTGTCAATTTTTTTTAATCAGCAACAGGGGACTCAATGGTGGCTATTGGGAATAAGGAGTGCTTCTGTGAGGGGAAAGAATTGTATGAGCTTTTCTGCAAAGAGCACAGGAAAGATAAGGTTAAAATTTATAGCTGAGCTTCTTGTCTTATGGCAACAAGGTATACTAGTGTAAAAGAGATAAAGTTAATCTTTTACTTCTGCAAGCCTGGCTTTTGTCTCTGGGGCTCCAGCCCCCAGGGCCTTTGTTCTTTAGCTCATAAGGCCTGTTTTGCCCAAAGTTGTTCCCCAATTCTTTCTCAAAATGGCTGTATCCCTGTCTTCCTGTCTCTCCCCATCTCCCTTCCAGACCCCAGCACAATTCAGGCCCTCCTCTCCTCAGTCCTCATACTACTCAAGTCTATATGTTTATTCAAACAAACATTAAAGGAGCTTCTATATGGGATCACAAAAGGAGGGGTTAGGGAGCTGGTGTACAGTGGACATCAGCACAGAAGAGGCATTTGGGCTGAGATTTGAAGCACACGTAGGAGTTTGCCTAAAGGTCAAAGAACATGAAGTTATTTGAGGAAGGAACTGCAGGTACAAATGCACAGAGAGGGCCAGGGGGTGTTCTGAGTGCTCCACAGTCCTGCAGCTGAGCACAAAGTGAAAACAGGCAGAAGGGAGTAGAAAGACTGGGAGAGAACAGCCTGTGGGAAACCTGGGGTTGGGGGCAGGGGTAGAAGTGGGGCCACTTGTTAGGATAGCTTGAAGAAATCTAAGCAAGAGAAGGTAGTGGCTTTGGCTAACAGAGGAGCTGCAGAGGTACTTAGCTGCAGCAGGTTTTAGAATAGACTTTGGAGGAAAAATAGACATGACTTGGTGATGAATAAAAGTTAGAGATAAAGGGAGATAAGAAGCCAAAGATGACTCAAGTTTCTTCTTCATTATAAATAATGAAGACTGGAGCACAGCCAAATAAATACAGGAAACAAGATCAGAAGTTCCATCTTAGACATAGTTAAGTTAGAGATGTCTGAGCTCAGCAGTAGAAACTGGATATATAAATTTGGAATCATCAACAGAGAAAAACTGTGTGAGGCCAAAGATGTGGCAGAGATCACCTGGCCCTCTGGGGATGCTGGACTGTCTTGCACTGGGTCAGGTTAACCAAAAGAAGAACCCCAAATAGGCAACAGATCTTCCTCATCACTTTGTGGACAGCTTGATTCCCTGTATCTTCATTGTTCTCTTGATCAGAAGTGAATCTCTGCTTTCTAATATGGCCTTGGTTGTTGTTATTGTAGTTGTTCAGTAGCTAAGTGGTGTCCAACTCTTTGTGACCTCGTGGACTGCAGCACACCAGGCTCCTCTGTCCTTCACTATCTCCTGGAGCTTGCTCAGACTCATGTCCATTGAGTCAATGATGCCATCCAATCATCTCATCCTCTGCCACTCCCTTCTCCTTTTTCCCTCAATCTTTCCTAGCATCAGGGTCTTTAGACAATGACCTTTAGATTCTTACAAATAAGGTCCCTGCCCCAACCCCATGGGGGATCCCCGCTTTGGAGGGCCTTGCCCGAAGTTTGCTATCTCCTCTGGTGCCTGAGGCTGGCTGCAGCCAGCAGCACTGCCCCTTTGGGTCACCCCAAACCTGTATCAGGATCTGTGTGTGCTAAAATCCCTATTTTCTCCCTTCAGAAGAAAGCACAGGATTTTTCTAAAATGAATCCTGGGGTATGAAAGATCTTTCCAGGTAGGTCACAAAAATCATACTATCAAAGAAAAGATTAAAGTTTTCACAATGTAAAACAGAAACTCTGTATTATAAAAAGCCACTGTAAGCAAAAGAAAAAAGACAAAAAAATCAAACTGGAAAAAATCAAAACTTTTATTGATGACAAAGGCTTCATTTCTCCAATATAGAAGAATTTCTGAGAAATTAATACTAGTAACACTAACAGAATAGTAGTAATAATCCAACAGGAAAATGGACAATGGAAAGTGTTCAGATAAAAGAATATACACCTGGCCCTAAATACAAAAAGATGTTCAATCTTACTCATAAAAATACAAAGTGCAAATTAAAACAACTCTGAAATATTTTTAATCCAATCAGATTAGCAAAAGTAAGGCTTTGTTATGGTGAAATTGTTAAAAGATGGACAGTCCCAGACATTTGTTTTTATATTTGAAGATGATCTCTGGAAAGATAACAAAGAAATTGGTAATAAGGTTTGCCTCTGGGAAAGAGAACAGAATAGGGGGAAGATAATTTTTTTTTTAATTCTGTATCCTTTTGTCCCTTTTGAATTTTTAACTGTGTGACTATGTTACCTTTTAAAAAATTAATAAAAATTAATTTAATTAATAAAAAATACAGGGACTTACCTGGTGGTTCCGTGCTCCCAATGCAGGGGGCCCGGGTTTGACCCCTGGTCAGGGAAATGTATCCCACATGTCACAACTGAAGATCCCTCATGCCACAATGAAGACTGAAGACCCTGCATGCCACAGCTAAGATCCGGCACAGCCAAACAGATAGATAAGTGAATACCTTTAAAAATATAAGTTGGAGTAAATAAACACAGTCACTGTCTGAGTCCAAATCTATGTTTGCAAACTTGCTTGGAGGGTGCTGTCCCTCTGCTTGTGTGTGTTGGTCTCTCAGTCGTGTCCGACTCTGCGACCCCATGGACTGTAGCCCACGAGGCTCCTCTGTCCATGGGATTCTCGAGGCAAGAATACTGGAGTGGGTTTCAGTTTCCTTCTCCAAGGGAACTTCCCAACCCAGGGATCAAACCCGGGTCTCCACATTGTGGGCAGATTCTTTACCCTCTGAGCAACCAGGGAAGCAAACATTGTGGTCCCTCTGCTTGGTCTATCCAAATCCTGTAAGACCTAGTTCAGGTACTGCTTTCCTCTCAAGTGTTTTTTTTTTTTAACCACTCCAAGTGGCGAGTGGGATCTTAGTTCTCCGATCAGAGATCAAACCCTCGTCACCTACGTTGGAAGCAGGCAGTCTTAACCACTGGAGTACCAGGGAATTTTCCCCCTGAAGCCATTCTTGATCACTTAGCCCACACTGACCTCCCCCTTCCCTGCACACAGTGACCTTATTTTACAGTCTGGATCAGGTAAGTACAAATAGTTAAAGTAAACACAGAAAGCTTGAATTCTTACCTAAGCTCAAGCTCTCAAATTCAAAAATTCAGCCTTTCTCTGAGGTTATGTGGGCCAGACACTGTGCAGGTGGGTGAGTGCAGAGGGAATATCCAAATAAGTTTAATCAGACCTGGCACAGAAGAGCTCCACATTGTGCTCTCCAAGAGCCCTGTTCTCTCCTTCCTTGGGCTGCAGCCAAGCTAGATTCCCCCAGCCTCCTTGTCCCTCTTCCTGCCAAGGGAATCTGGGCAGTAAAGGTGAGTACTATTTCCAGACTTGGTGCATGAAAACCACTTCCAAGCCTGAATCCTCTGCGTGATCCTCTCCCCGGCCCCCACCCCCACCCTGCCGCCCGTCCCCACCCCATTTGATGTCTGGATTTCAGCATCTACAGCAACTTCAGGAGTCACGAGTTGAATATGATTGAACCTCTATCTACCTGGGTCCACCTTACTTCTCTTTTACCTCAGACCCACACTGGACAATGACAACCTGTCACTGATATTTTAGAATTGTTTCTTAAAGCACATAGTGTTACTTATCCTGACTAATATACAAGGATGGAAATAGAGGGGTATTAGTCCTATAAACCCCCAGTTGTCCTGCAATATCACTGTGCTTCCTGAATCAAAAGTTTCTGTGCTGTTCCACAGCACTATTTTTTTTAACTTTCCTCAAATCATTGACTTCCCATCCACATGCTCTTTATTTATGTCTTCATACTACGGTGATAGAAATCTGCCTGGCCAAGGAGAGAGAATCAAAGCCCCATTCTCAAGCTAAGGAATCAGACAGACATCAAGAAGAAATGTATGGATACCAAGGGGCAGAGGCTTCCCTGGAGGCTCAGTGGTAAAGAATCCACCTACCAATGCAGGAGACGCAGGCTCAGTCTCTGAGTCAGGAAGATCCCCTGCAGAAGGAAATGGCAACCCAAGAATCCAGTATTCTTGCCTGGAGAATCCCATGGACAGAGAAGCCTGATGGGCTACAGTTCATGGGGTCACAAAAGAGTCGGACATGACTGAGTGACTTAACAACAACCCAGGGGGAAAGGAGGGGATGGGATGAATTGGGAGATTGGAATTGACATATAAACACTGCTAAGTACCTTCAGTCGTGTCCGACTCTGTGCGATCCCATAGATGGCAGCCCACCAGGCTCCTCTGTCCCTGGGATTCTCCAGGCAACAACACTGGAGTGGGTTGCCATTTCCTTCTCCAATGCGTGAAAGTGAAAAGTGACAGTGAAGTCACTCAGTCATGTCCGACTCTTCGCGAACCCAAGGACTGCAGCCTACCAGGCTCCTCCGTCCATGGGATTTTCCAGGAAAGAGTACTGGAGTGGTATATATATACACTACTATGCATAAAATAGATAACTGATGAGAACCTGCTATACAGCACAGGGAACTCTACTCAGCGTTCTGTGGTGACCTAAATGGGAAGGAAATCCAAAGAAGAGGGGCTATATGTATACATATAGCTGATTCACTTTGCTCTTCACTGTGTTAGCAGAAACTAACATAACATTGTAAAGCAACTCCGTGTGTGTGTGTCCTAAGTAGCTTCAGTCGTGTCCGACTCTTTGCCACCTTATGGACCATAGCCCACCAGGCTCCTCTGTCCATAGGATTCTCCTGGTAAGAATACTGGAGTGGTTGCCGTGCCCTCCTCCAGGGGATCTTCCAGATCCAGGGATGGAATCTGTGTCTCTCTCTTAAGTCTCCTGCATTGGCAGGCAGGCTCTTTACTAGTGCCACCTGAGAAGCCCAAAGCAACTACACTTTAATAAAAAAATTTTTTTTTTTTTAAAGATTGTAGAGCCTGGCTCTAGAATGTGATTTTGCAATCCCCTCCAGGTTTTGTATATTAAATTTCTGAATGAAGCAAACAAAAATTAGAACTCCACCATTTTGCATCCAAAGAAATGGTGAGAGGGATAAACTGGATTTCAACAGAAAAAAACATCACAGGCCTGACAAGTTCTAGAAGGTCACCTGCGCTGTCCACACTGCACAGCTGCCCAGGTCCGGGCAAGCGGCCAGCTCTGTACTGAGGTGGGGCCCACAGGTTTTTGGCCACAGAGACTCCCAAATATCTTTGTGTGAATCATATGTTAAGGTGTCTGCTTTGACACAGGAAAGTTAAAGCAGGAGGCCTGCTTTTAGCTGGAGTTCTGCAGCAGGTAAAAAGCAAAAGAAGGTCAATTATTGGCTGCTGGGAATCTCTCAGTGTCACAAGGAGGAATAGATAAAAGATATTTTTTTGAAGAAAGAACTGAAAAGGAAGAAAACAGGAAATCGTTTACTACCTTCTTGGCTTGGATTCAAGAAAGACAAGAAAAATAAGGTAAATACCAAGAGGTAAAGTTCTGAGGCAGGCAGGCAAAATACCCCATTATGGGATGTGTCCTTATATTAGACAGTGGACTTTCTTATGCTTCTAGGTGACAGAGGCTGAAATTAACTGCCTTGCTCAAGAGAAAGTGTCCCCTGCCACCCCTCAAGGCAAAAAGCAACTGTATTGAAAGTTGGTTTTGTCAGAATTTGGTGGTCTAAGGAGAAATAGTATAAAGCCAGAAAGTGTAAATGTGAAAGTGCTCAGCTCATCGTGATCCCATTGACTGTAGTTCACCAGGCTTCTCTGTCCAAGGGATTCTCCAGGCCAGAATACTGGAGTGGGTAGCCATTCCCTTCTCCAGGGGATCTTTCCAACCCAGGGATCGAACCCAAGTCTCCCGATTGCAGGCAGATTCTTTACTGTCTGAGCCACCAGGGAACCCCATAAAGCCAACAAGGTTCTCCTAGAGGAAGGTAAGACAGGGAACCGAGTGTCAAAATAAGATCTAAAGTTTTTAGTTCTATTTGAAACTGGGAGCAGAACCATGATTTTGATATCAGAAGGCAATGGCACCCCACTCCAGTACTCTTGCCTGGGAAACCCCATGGACGGAGGAGCCTGGTGGGCTGCAATCCATAGGGTCGCTACAAGTCGGACACGACTGAGCGACTTCACTTTCACTTTTCACTTTCATGCATTGGAGAAGGAAATGGCAACCCACTCCAGTGTTCTTGCCTGGAGAATCCCAGGGACGGGGGAGCCTGGTGGGCTGCCGTCTATGGGATCACACAGAATTGGACACGACTGAGGTGACTTAGCAGTAGCAGGTTACTCTTCTCGCATCTTTAAGCCTCCACTGATGCTAGGCTGGATTAGCAAGTAGCTTGTAAAACCAAGGTCCTTTGACCCCTCAGGTAAAATCAGAATATGGGTGAAGAGCACGTGTCACCTTGTGTTTGTAGATCTTTCTGTTCAGCCTCCTTCTTGTACAAGAACAAGAAGTCAAAGTCATGAGGGCTTGGGAAGGAGTGAGAGGAGAAGCAACAGCAAAGGGCTGAGAATGATCAGACAAGGAGGGGAAAAAGGAGGAAAGTGAAAACTAAGGTGACAGAGAAACAGAGAGAAGATAGTCCTTGAAGACAGAGGGCTCAAATGTAACCAACTATGGGACTTCCTTGGCAGTTCAGTGGTTAAGACTCCATGCTCCCAATGCAAGCGGCATGGGTTCAATCCCTGGTCAAGGTACTAAGATCCCACACATCATTCAGCAAAAAAAAAAAAAAGTGTCCAATTCTGCTGGCAGATCCAGAAAAGAAGGACTGAAAAGTATCCATTAGATCTGTTAATGCGGAGGTCATATGTACCTTAACTGTTTTGGTAGACTGGTGGGGTCAAAATGAGATTGGAGTGTCTTAAAGGATAAATAAGTGAGAAAGTGGAGAGAGCATGCATGGTGAGGTCTCTTGAGATGCTCCCTGTTTAAGAAATCAGAATAAGGATGGCTGGAGATCAGGTTAGGTCCAGAGAGGGACTGCGTTTGTTTTGTCTTGGTTTGCGTCATTTTAATTTTTAAAGATGGGAGTGTCATTTGGGCTTTCAGGTTGAGTAGAAGGAGTTGAAGATGTCAGAGAAGGAATGAAACAGAGTCCCTCTAAAACCTAGTTCCTCTGCCAAGTTTATGATTAACCTCTCTATCCAAAATATTATTCCCTTTCTTGTCCAACACCTGTTTCTGCAAGATTGAGGAGAATCAAAGAAAAGGGAGGATTGACAGTGAGCTAGACTCTGTGGGGGAACTCCCAGGCATAAAAGCCTTTCTGTGTTCCCCATTTCTTACTTGTAGCAAGCAGACTTAACCTCCTAGACCTTCCAAAGAAGAGATTCAAGCAGTTACTAATTAGAATGAGTGAAGGAATGCAGGAAAAAACAGTAGTGCAGTGGGGCCTGGCCCTGGCTGCTCTTCAGAGAGTGTGCATAGCAACCTGATGCCCATCTCTGAGTTCATCTGGAGGAATAAGCAGCCCTGTCCCCAAGGGAGGATGGTAACTTCAGGTTGAGCTCAAGCTCATGGACTCCAGATGGTTGGAACCAGAAGGCTGATGACTGAGATTCCTGGCACACTACCCAGTTACTTCACACCAGTCAAGCAGGGGAGGGTTACACATCCTGCAGCTCTTCCCCCAAATTTTGCCTATAATAACTTCCTCCTGGGGCTTCCCTGTGGTCCAGTGGCTAAGACACCACACTTCTAATACAGGGGGCCCAGGTTCAATCCCTGGTCAGGGAAATAGATCCCATATGCCACAACCAAAGATCTAAATAAATAGTTACAGAAATAAGTAGATAAAACTTCTTCCCTGAAACCCATGAGGAGTTCAGGCTTTTTGAACATGAACCACTGTTCTCCTTGATTAGGCCTTACAGTAAACCTTTCCGTGCTCTAAAATCCAACATTTCAGTTTGTTTTGCCTCACTGTCTGGAACACAAACTTGGGTTCAAAAACAGGAAGAGCATAAGAGTGTGGTTAAAACTGTTTTTGTCCTCTAAACCACTCTCCCATAGTCTGTGGTGGTTGAATCTATAGATAGGATGATATTTCAGTTCAGTTCAGCCACTCAGTCATGCTCAACTCTTTGCAACCCCATGAACTGCAGCACGCCAGGCTTCCCTGTCCATCACCAACTCCCGGAGCTTACTCAAACTCATGTCCATCGAGTCAGTGATGCCATCCAACCATCTCATCCTCTGTCATCCCCTTCTTCTCCTGCCTTCAATCTTTCCCAGCATCAGGGTCTTTTCTAGTGAGTCAGTTCTTCCCATCAGGTGGCCAAAGTTTTGGAGTTTCAACTTCAGCATCAGTCCTTTCAATGAATATTCAGGACTGATTTCCTTTAGGACAGATTGGTTTGATATCCTTGCAGTCCAAGGGACTCTCAAGAGTCTTCTCCAACACCACAGTTCAAAAGTATCAATTCTTCAGTGTTCAGCGTTCTTTATGGTCCACCTCTCACATCCATACATGACTACTGGAAAAACCATAACTTTGACTAGATGGACCTTTGTTGCCAAAGTAATGTCTCTGCTTTTTAATATGCTGTCTAAGTTGGTCATGGCTTTTCTTCCAAGGAGCAAGTGTCTTTTAATTTCATGGCTGCAGTCACCATCTGCAGTCATTTTGGAGCCCAAGAAAATAAAGTCTGTCACTGTTTCCATTGTTTCCCCATCTATTTGACGTGAAGTGATGGGACCAGATGCCATGCTTTTAGTTTTCTGAATGTTGAGTTTTAAGCCAACTTTTTCACTCTCCTCTTTCACTTTCATCAAGAGGCTCTTTAGTTCATCTTCGCTTTCTGCCATAAGCATGGTGTCACCTGTGTATCTGAGGTTATTGATATTTCTCCCGGCAATCTTGATTGCAGCTTGTGCTTCATCCAGCCCAGAATTTAACATGATGTACTCTGCATATAAGTTAAATAAGCAGGGTAACAATATACAGCCTTGACGTACTCCTTTCCCCATTTGGAACCAGTCTGTTGTTCCATGTCCAGTTCTAACTGTTGCTTCTTAACCTGCAAACACCTTTCTCAGGAGGCAAGTAAGGTGGACTGGTATTCCCATCTCTTTAAGAATTTTCCACAGTTTGTTGTGCTTTACACAGTCAAAGGCCTTAGCATAGTCAATAAAGCAGAAGTAGATGTTTTTCTGGAACTCTCTTGCTTTTTTGATCACCCAATGGGTGTGGGCAATTTGATGCCTGATTTAAAAGCCTCAGAACCATAAAAAAAAGGACCTTTGGTAGAAGGAGGAACACTTCCTCTCTTCAGAACTGAACTCTGTCACTTGCTGTATGATCTCAGGCAAGTTCCTTAACCTCTCTGCACCCAAGTTTCATCATCTCTAAAACAGCATAAAAATAGATGCACACAGTAAGTGTCATATAAATATTTGCTGTGGTTGTTAGGAGACAACAGAGGGGAGAGGGAGCAGATGGCTACAGATGTGAGTAGACCTCATTAGTTATATCAAAAACAGGGGTGTTTCCTTGCGGCTGCTCCTAAATTATTTGTTAAATAGAACGCAAAATTCTTAAACACAACTTTGTGGCATGGAGGCAGAGGAATCAGAGATATGAGAAGATTAAATTCCACAAACAATAAATTCTGGAGAAGATGTGGAAAAAAGATTACTCTCCTATACTGTCGGTAGAAATATACGTGGGTTCAGTCACTATGGAGAATAGTATAGAGTTTCCTCAGAAAACTAAAAATAGAGTTACCAAGAGATCCAGCGATCCCACTCCTGGGTATATATCCTGACAAAACTGTAATTCATAAAGATATTAATACATGGACCCCTATGTTCATAGCAGCATGATTCACAGTAGCCAAGACATGGAAACAGTCAAAATTCCCATCAATAGATGAATGGATAAAGAAGACATGGTGTATATACACAAAGGAATACCACTAAGCCGTAAAAAAGAATGAAATAATGACATTTGCAGCAGCATGGATGGACGCAGAGATAATCATACTAAGTGAAGTAAGTCAGAAAGAGAAAGACAAATAGCATATGATATCACTTATATGTGGAATCTAAAATGTGATTTGAATGCCTTATAAGACAGAAACAGACTCATAGACATAGAAAACAAACTTATAGTTACCAAAGGGGAAAAGAGGGGAGATGGTCAAACTAGGAATTTGGGATTAGCAAATACAAACTACTATATATTAAATAGATGAACAACAAAGACCTACTATATAGCACAGAGAATATATTGAACTATATTCAAAATCTTATAGTATACTGAACTATATTCAAAATCTTATAATAACCTATATGAAAAAGAATATATATGTAACTGAATAATTTTGCTGTACACCAGAATCTAACACAATATTGTTAAATCAACCATACTTAAATTTTTTTAAAAAATTTACAAAGTTATGAAACAGTTATTGTAGAAAAATTAGGACAAGCCAACTAGAGAAAAGCAGAAAAATTGCCAGGCAGCACTGACAGCTCATGTGAAGCTGTGGATTATGAATTTCTCATCATATATATCTTCTCACCTATAGAATTTTCTGTAACAATTTCAGCCACTAGGATTTACAGTAGAAAAGCCAGATGAAAATGACAGAGGAAAGAGGAGCAAGGGAGCTGTGGGTATCTGTGGAGAATCATTGTAATGTTAGATTACAGAATATGATATAGAAAAGATGTGAAGCCAGGACAGGTGGATAAAAGGGAGAAAAATAATGACAGATTTAAGGTATTGGTGAAGTCAGAGAGTCATTGCAGTGGTGGGGATGGGGAGGAGGGTGCATCCAGGCTCACCACTCACGTGCACATGTCTTCACAGCTACACATGTTGGTTTTCTAGGTAAATTCCTGTTTTCTGGCTGAAAAGTGCCACCAGTACTTTACTTCTATGGATAGTAGAGATGCCGATAAATGTAAATGACGCACAGGTTGTGGGCTGGGTCCCACCCCTATTCAATCCCACACCAGTACAAGATGATCCCTCTGGCATCGCACTCCACCCATGGTGTCAAAGGCCTGATCACATGCTTCAGTGGAGTTCAAAATATCTCCATCAGGCAATGTGGGTGCATTGGGTGCAGCACTGTCTCAGGACACACACACAGGTAACCTCCATCATTAGTAACAAGTACACACAGTGGATAGAGAGCCTCCTCCCAAGAATAACTGGGGGATCATCAGTCAACATTGGTGATGTGGGATCATCGTGTGACTGCTGACAGGCGGTCCAAAGGAAAGCAGTCAAAGGAGACCAAACAACAATAGTTTATTCATTGAGCAAAGTCAAGGACCTCTGGTTCCTTCTCAAGTGCTATAGATAATATTCTGAGTCATATCCTGTGAGCTGTCTTGTAGATACTGAAATCCCCACTAGGTGGAAGAAGGTAACTACAAGATGGCCAATCTGTGGCCATGTCATAAGCTGACCCAGTTCCAGACAATTGGCCTCAAGGAAGTGGGAACAAACTGAACCTGGAACTGAAGACTAACTGTACCTAAAACAATCAAGATGATGCTGGTCAGACCATCGATGACCAATTTCTAGGTGACTGTCAGAGCTGACTGTGCTGTTTCTGCATGTAGCCCCTTCCCTCCGTCTATAAAAGCTCTTGCCCAGTGGTTGTTGGTGGGAGAGAGTCAGCCTTTGGGCAGAAGTCTGCCCCCTCTCACTCCAAGTTGCAGGCATCCAAAATAAAGCAAACTTTCCTTCCCACCAATCTTGCCTCTTTATTGGCTTTTGAGCAATGAGCAGCTGGACCCCACTTTCAGTTACAAACTCAGTGGAGTACAGTCAAGTCTCCGCTTTCTTTCCAACCATAGCCTTCAAACATGCTGCCCTGAATGCCCTTTCACACCACCCTTCCCATGATGTCTCAAGTAGATCTCATAGAGTTCTGGTTACCTTCAGATAGAGAAAATCTCACATTGGCAACTTAAACTCACTCTGATGTATTAAAATGATTCTGTTCTGCCTAAATCAAAATCCAAAACATTTCCATTTCAGAGCTTTCCTCATTAACCTTGCCCTTCCAGTTCAGGCCAGTTCTGTGGCCTGGGAACTTGTAGTGATGAGAGAAGACATGAATAGCTCTTTCATGCTCCATCCACCTGCTTCACCTCCTGCTGGCTCCTCCAGAGTCCACAGACTGTGTTTGGGCGTGAGTTTTTTCATGTAGCACTAGCCTGTTATAACTGAGCTCTTCATATCTTCTGTGTAGATATCTGGCTCTCTCCTGGGGACATTTGCAGATTCCAGAGGCCCAGTAGGGATATTGACCCTGTACTGCTCCCTGACCTAGGATGTGGGGGAAAAAACAGACAGGAAGTAGGCTATCCAGATGATCTTCTGAGTCCTCATCTCAGTTTCTCTTCACAATCTACAGTTTCTTAATGCCAGTACCAAGTACCCCTTTGGACAAGGCTCCTTCACATTTCATTCTCTTCCATGGCATCCACTTGACTTCACCACAACAAGCTATGAGCATGCAGATTACTGCACTGCTGCCTCCTCCTTACTCTAACATTGAGGGTCACTCAGCCAGCCTCCCTGCTTGAAAAGCATAGCTGTAAAGAAGGCAGCAGACACTGTGTCACAGATTAAGCTCTTGCAAGAACTCCCTCACCATACTTTGCCCTGGTAACTTCATTGGGATTGCCCTAGCTATATGTTTCTGTAACTCTCCCAAGCCTTTTTCTCCAAGAAAGGTACCAGAATCCCAATTATTCTGAGTGGTTTTCTTGGAACATCTCCCCTACCCCTACCCTGCATCTGATAGCACTGGCGCCTTATGCTTTAACTTTCACAGAATTTCAGACTACTTTTATATAGGCTGAAAGTGGATATTAGAGTAAGGGTCAAAAGATCTGTTCAGGTAACTTTTAAGTAATCCTTTGGGTATGTGTATTTTCTACGGCTAGGGCATTTGTCAAAATACTGAGATATCAGAAGTCCCTTTCAACGTTCTGTTACCCACTCAGACACACATACACATATTATGATAGAAACATTTTACCGACACACAGAAGTAGTCATGGTTCTCTCCAGAGAAAGGCTCAAGAGTGTGGGGTAGGAAGAAAGCATCCTTTTTTTAAAAAAGTACACCCATTAAAATACTTGAAAACAATTTCTAACGTTTGTTCATATTACTTTTTCAATTTTAAAAAAGACTGGGCTTTAAAAACATTGAAATCTTCTCTATTCACTCTTCCATCTCCAAGACAGTCTCTGAAACACCTTACTGGGGTGTGGTCCCTACACTGGTGTAACAGAAAAGTGTGGGTGGTATTACATAAAACCAAGCAATGGCTTTGTTAAAGCAAGCTTCTCAAACAAGCTAATTTTAAGGAAGGGTTAAAGTTTTATTTCAAGGGATCTAGGCTTCTAAGAAACCAGGTTGAAAAATTTTTTTTTTCTTTGGAGCAAAAAGAAGAATATTGATAAAATTATTAGATAAGATGCAAGAAAAAATATGTTTGATTAAAAATCATTTGGCTCATAACAAGACTAATGGACTACTGAGACAGTTAAATTCTAACTTTCTAAGAGGGGACTGTCAATCAGATCGATCTGATCAAACAACAAAGTTCATTCCCATTTAGTCTATCCAGGTGGTTCGACTTGGTTATCTATCTGTGCAGTAGTATAACATTTCATATTTTCTCAGGTTTTAGATCATTTATCTTTTTTTTTTCAGTTTTATTGAGATATAATTGAAATATAGCTCTGTATAAGTTTAAGATGTACAGCATAATGACTTGACTTACATATACTGTGAAATGATTACCAAAATGAGTTTAATTAACATCCATCATCTCATAGAGATATCAAAAAAGAGAAATAAAAAAAAAATTTCTTCCCCTTGCAGTGAGAACTCTTAGGATCTACTCTCTTAACAACTTCCAAATATCCCAGACAGCAGTGTTAGTACACTCATTATGCTGTACATGACATCCCCAGTACTTTATCTTATGATTGGAAGTTTGTACCTTTTGACCTGAATTTCCAGTCTTGCTTGTCAAGAAGGTTGGTTGTTTCTCCTTAAATTCTTTGTCATTCTGCTCATCTCTGCACTGTTAACATTCTCCATACCCCAGTCCCAGCCCCACTCCTTTCTGGGAAACAAATGAACAGTGAGTGCCATTCCAGGAAGTGGGGGCAAAGTGGCGAAACTGAAGCTCCCCTGACGACCGCGCTTTGCTTTAGTAGGGCAGACATCCGGTAATTGTCTCAGGTTGGGTGTCTGATGGGTGTGTTAGGGGAGGAGCATGGGGAGGGGTGCCAGTGAGTGTTAGAGTGGCTGAGCCGAAACTTGAAGGATAAACTGCTAGACAGATGAGGAAGGAGGCAGTACAGACCAAGACCTGTGTGAGCTCAGTTCCTAGCTGACCGAGATCACAGGGACTTTGAAATCCCTTCCCTTTCTCTCCTCCTCCTCCCCCTACATGAGCTTGAAGTACACCACCTTCAGCCTCAGGGAAAGCTGTATCTCTTTTCTTGTCCTAGCCTGACACTTTCACGGGTGCTGCATCTGCCTATCTCCCAAGCCAGAAACCCTGGTGTCTTCGACTGTTCACTGTTTTCAATTGTTTTCTTGTGGATCTGAGGTGGTTACTTAAGAGTCCTCTCCCCACAGCCTACAGTTACTTCTTTTGAGGCCACTTTCCAAATATCCCTTCTCTATATATGCTCTGAGGAACACCCTGCTTCAATCCCACTTTTCAAAATTCATCATCTCTAACTTGACCTATCACCATTATTTATTTTCAATTATTTATTTATTTACCTAGTATTTTGCGCGGGCTTTCTCACAAAGCGAGCTGGGAGCTTCCATTATTGTGGCACGTGGGCTCAGTAGTTGTGGCCCACGTGGGCTTAGATTCTCCGAGGCACGTGGGATTGTCCACAGGCATGTGGGATCGTCCCAGACCAGGGGTTGAAACCATGTCTTCTGCATTAGCAGGCAGACTCTCAACCACTGGACCACCACAGAAGTCCCCCGATCACCATTCTTTACCAGCTGATCTCCCTGACGCTACCTCATTGCATCTCCACACCCCCATTAAAAAATCCTTTAATGACTCAGTTGTTTAGATGGTAACTAAATTCTTCAAGATCTCCTCCCTGCCCACCCACCTCTCTTGTATCTCCTCTCAAACTTCATCTACTCTTCACCTAAACTTTTGAAAAATTTCTCCTTGTTATAAAATATTTCATACCTTGGTCTTTTTGTTATACTCTCAGTTCTAATTTATTTAAGCGACCATTCTTATAGAGACATTGCCAGACTCCGTGGTGAGTACTAGGGATATGTATTAGTGTTAGTGGCTCAGTCGTGTCCAGATCTTTATTGACCCCATGGCCTGTTATAGCCTGCCAGGTTCCTTTGCCCATGGAATTCTCCAGGCAAGAATACTGGAGTAGATTGCCATTCCCTTCTCCGGGGGATCTGCCTGACCCAGGGGTCAAACCCAGGTCTCCCACATTACTGACAAATTCTTAACCATCTGAGCCACCAGGGAATCCCGCAAAGTCAGACACAGTCCCCGCACTCACGAAGCTTACAATCTACAGACAGACACGAGTCCAACAAGCACATAAATAAACATAAATTTATAGCTGTAATGGGACCTATGGTGGAGGACAAAGAAAAGAAGGAGAGAAAGGAGGGGGAAGAGAAGGAAAAAGAAGGAAAAGAGAAAAAATAGACCAGGAAAAATGTCCCCAAGGAAATCACAATTCAGCTAAAGAATGAGTCAACGTTAATTAAGTGAAAGGAGAGATAAGATCCTTTTAGCCAGAAAGAACAGCACGTGCAGAGGCCCTGAGAAAGCTGAGAGCATGCTGTGTAAGCTGTGAAAGGTTAGTGCATCTCAAGCACTGAGAAGAAAGGGGAAACCACTTGCCGATTGTGTCCTCCAGGCAAATACTCTTATTTCAAGACTGACCTCTTCTGGAAAAAACAGTTCTCGTCCCCACCAACCCTTACTGTCTAGTCAACAGGAATCCACCACTTCTTCCTTTGACCTCTACCGGACCATGAAGTTTCACTGAATATCTTTATTGTGAGGCCTGTGCTTTCATGTCTGTTTCTTCCCACAGACCCATGAGCTGTCTGAGGGAGATGCTGATGTCCGAGTCATCTCTGTGTTTCATGGTTCCTGGCACAACAACCAGCACAGAGCAGACTTCTGAAAGTGTTTATTACCTTAACGACTGGCTGGATGGATGAATGAAGGAATAGAATTAATAACAAATACCCCCGTTCCTTTGAGGATTAACACTAAACTCTTTAACGCGAGCCTCCTAGTCCCGCAGGAGCCAGCCTCTGCAGCCTCAGCTCTTGGCACTCTCCAGCTCCGACTCCCTCTCAGGGCTCCCACCCTCTCCCTCAGTTTCCAAACCTGCCCAGCCCTCCCCCACCAGAGGACTGTGCAAGAGTTTCCCTGTGTGGGGGCATCGGTCCTCCGACATCCAGGCAAACAAATCTCTTCCTCCACGAGGGCCCTCAATTGCAGGTGGCTCTCCTTTATGCTCCCACAACTCCTCTCAGCAGCTGAAGCGCTCATGTGATTGATTACAATTGCTCGGTTACTAACACTACTAACACAGTTGGCCCTCCCTATCCGCAAGTTGGACATTCATTTATTCAGTCAACTGAGAGGCTGGTTGAATCCACAGATGACAGATTCTAGGAGAGGAAGGCCAACTGTACTCTTTGTGAGATACCATTTTAAATAAGGGATTTTAAGCATCTGTGGATTTTGGTTTCTACTGAACCAATCCCCCACGGATACCAACAGAGGATAGTATAACAATATATAAAATTTTCTAATTATATTCTTTTTAGATGCAGAATTTATCCCTCTCCTTTCAGAGGAGAATTGTTTGTATTGAATGAATCCTTTGATGAGAAGTTCAGGGGTGGGGAAGTTGAGGCCCCAGGAAGCTGCATGAATAACAATAGATGACTATACAGTAAGGCTTTTCTAGGGAGGCTGAATTCAATGAGGGTTTTGTTTTGACAAATCAGTGTGTGTGTGGGTTTCAAGTGAATGAATGTATGACTGCCTGACAATAAAAGGAGCTGTTACTGTCTGTTAAATAAATGCTACCTATATCTCAGTGGGGGCAGGCATTTTGTTTCCCACATTCTTTCTTCTGACCTTCACCTCACTACAACCAGAGTTCCTTTCCCCTGACAATGGACACGGTGAATGGGGCTTGGGAAGCCAGGGAGGACAGGAGTCAAATCTCATTAAATTACATCAAGGATCGCCAGGATAAATGGAAGATGCAGACACTACATATTATTCTAACTACTCTTTATCTCTAGTTTGTTTAGTACTGACAAACCTAGACAACATATTAAAAAGCAGAGACATCACTTTGCCAACAAGGGTCTATCTAGTCAAAGCTATGGTTTTTCCAGTAGTCATGTATCGATGTGAGAGTTGGACCATAAAGAAGGTTGAGCGCCTAAGAATTGATGCTTTCAAACTGTGGTGTTGGAGAAGATTCCTGAGAGTCCCTTGGACTGCAAGGAGATCAAACCAGTCAATTCTAAAGGAAATCAGTCCTGAATCACTGGAAGGACTGATGCTGAATCTGAAGCTTTGGCCCTCTGATGCGAAGAGCTGACTCATTATAAAAGACCCTGATGCTGGAGAGGATTGAAGGCAGGAGAAGAAGGGGATGACAGAGGATGAGATGGTTGGATGGCATCACTGACTCGATGGACATGAGTTTGAGCAAGCTAAGGGAGATGGTGAAGGACAGGGAAGCCTGATGTGCTGCATTCCACGGGGTCGCAAAAAGTCAGACATGACTGAGCGACCAAACAACAACTCTTTATCTCATTGAATCTTTACCAAAATTCTGTACTATTATTTCCATGTCACACAGGAAGAACTGGAAGTTTAGAAGGTGACATGCTTTGCAGGGTCACACAGTTAGCGAGTGGCAGAGCCAAGATTCTAACGCAGGAAGCTGATTCTAAAAGCCACCCCTTAGCCACTGCTCTGCCCTGGAGGGGTCTGTGCACACCTGGTTGGAACTACCTGTCAGAAGATGCCATTTGTTTAGGGTCTCTTGTACTTTCTAGAAATTCCACAAGAGGGAGACTTTTTCCCATCAGTTCTTGGTTGCTGACAAAGGACAGATTTAATTTCCAGTTTCACAGGTAGCCCAAGAGTTGACTAGTTACCTGTACAGAATTTGAATAGGTTTCCTAACACAATGGCACATAGGTACCCCAAATGGGATCAGACTTCCCAAATTAACTAGGAAGTTCACAGTCCCAACCAGGCAGCCCATATTATCCCTCTGCCAATCACTGTTCAAGACTGGAACCCCAACTACCCTGGTGGTCCAGTGAATCTACCTGTCAAAGCAGGGGACATGGGTTTGATCCCTGGTCAGGGAATATCTCACATGCTAGGGGCCGGTGCAGGGTGGGGGTGGGGGGCAGCACAGACTAGGCCTATGCACCACAACTACTGAGCTGGTGCCCCAGAGTCCGTGCTCCACAATGAGAAGCTTGCAACTAGAGGAAGCTTGCATGCAGCAACAAAGACACAGCACTGCCAAAAATAAATAAACAAATAAATAGCATATTAAAAAAAAAACAAAGCACTTAAAATTCTCAACTCAAATCCTGATCACAGGAACAAGGGGAGGCAAGATAGAAGGGGCAATTTCCTGGCTATCCAGTGGATAGGGCTCTGTGCTTTCATTGCAGAGAGTGCAGGTTCAATCCCTGGTTGGGGAGCTAAAATCCTGTAAGCTGTGCAGTGTGATCATAAATAAATAAAGGGAGATAGGATGGCTGTTACCAAAGGAGACATAGGGGGATGTGTTTGGCACCAGCTGATTCACTTGGGAGCCTCTTGATACTCCCCTATTTTGCTCTATTTTGATGGTCATGACAAGTGCAGCAGCTCTGACTTAAGGAGACCATGGATACTGGAGCTCAGATGCCTGAAAGGAAAAGTCTGTGTCACACCATCAGGTAAGCCGTTGAAATCTGCAGAGGTGCTAGCTAGGGGTGAAGGAAATCTAGAAAGTATAGAGGAGGGAAATGATGGGTATCAGTTGCTGTTCTGGGATCAGCTACTGCGATTTCCCCAAATGAAGCGAGCCCCTCACCCTATTTCAGAACAACTCTGAAGGGTCATCTCAGTTTCAAAATTCCCATGAAACCCACCGAAGCCTCTATGGAGGCGGCATCACAGCTCAACTTGTCCCTCTGCACAATGCTGCTACCTTCCCTTTCTTCCCACGGAGCATCTCCTAATAAACCTCTTGCATTATTTTGTTTGTTTCATTTTTGTTTTTGTTTTTGCCGTGGGATCTTCTTTCCCCCACCGGGGACTCAACCCAGGCCCACAACAGTGAAAGGGCAGAGTCTTAACCCCTGGATGAGCAGGGAATTCCCAAATCTCTTGCATGTTAATCTTTCTCCAAATTTGATTTCTGGAGAACGATGTCATCCATATCAGGGGAAGAGAGGTTTTTGACCATCTATCCATAAGAATAAAGATGTTAAATACGTAGCAAGTGATGGTTCTATCAAAAGCAACAATATAAGTGAAATCACTGTGAAAAAGGGGACTGGGCAAATGAAAAAGAGGGCGTGATCAAAAACGATGTTATTAAGGAGATGGGACACAAGTGAAAGATAAGATTGTCAACTGAAAGAAAAGCACACAATGTAAATTTGTGAGTTAAGTTTAATTGGGGATCTTTCTGAGGACTAAAGAGCCTCTTGATGAAAGTGAAAGAGGAGAGTGAAAAAGTTGGCTTAAAACTCAACATTCAGAAAACTAAAATCATGGCATCCGGTCCCATCACTTCACGTCAAATAGATGGGGAAACAATGGAAACAGTGACAGACTTTATTTTCTTGGGCTCCAAAATGACTGCAGATGGTGACTGCAGCCGTGAAATTAAAAGACACTTGCTCCTTGGAAGAAAGGCTATGACCAACCTGGACAGCATTTTAAAAAGCAGAGACATTACTTTGCCAAAAAGGTCCATCTAGTCAAAGCTATGGTTTTTCCAGTAGCCATGTATGGATGTGAGAGTTGGACTATAAGGAAAGCTGAGCACCAAAGAATTGATGTTTTTGAACTGTGGTGCTGGAGAAGACTCTTGAGAGTCCCTTGGACTGCAAGAAGATCCAGCCAGTCTATCCTAAAGGAAATCACTGATATTCACTGGAAGGACTGGTGCTGAAGCTGAAACTCCAATACTTTGGCCATCTGATGCAAATAACTGACTCACTAGAAAAGACCCTGATGCTGGGAAAGATTGAAGGCAGGAGAAGAAGGGGATGACAGAGGATGAGATGGTTGGATGGCATCACTGACTCGATGGACATGAGTTTGAGTAAGCTCCGGGAGTTGGTGATGGACAGGGAAGCCTGGTGTGCTGCAGTCCATGGGGTCGCAAAGAGTCGGACACAACTGAGTGACTGAACTGACTAAACTGAGGGCTATAGCCCAGGAGTCAGTGTCTCAAATAGTTTTGAGGAATGGCTTCAAAGAGGTTAGGGAGGAACAAGAATATATATGAGGTTTTTGCTAAGAAAACAAACATTTGGTTGAACATCAAACAGTTGCTGCTAATCACAAAGAACAGATACTTCAAGTTACTTTAGTTCTTTTCTGTGTATGGGAAGATGCAAGAATCTGGACTCTTTGAAATTATTCTTTAGATATGCATCTTAACTATGTAGGCAACTGCGGTACATGAACCTTGTAGATCTGGAATGATATATAACATTTTTTGCTTACAAGACCTTAGAAAATAAGGTCTTGGAGAACAGATAGAATGTGGGCCCTGAGGGTCATCAGTGTCCTTTGTAAGTAAGGACAGAGACTCAGAGCAGAAACAGGTAAGGAGAAATGGGGCTACTTGGTCTCCCTTTCTTGATAACCATCTAAAGATATCCACCCTGTTGGGATGAGTCCCTTGATTCTCCCATCCACATCTCCCCATTCTCTTGTTAATTAATATGATGGTTTTATTACCATCTGTAACATGGATGAGAAGGGAAGACAACAGATCCAATAAGATTTCTTGGACTGGTGATTGATTATGTAGCAGTAAAGTTACAAGGGGTGTCAATGCAACAGTGGTATCCATGCAAAAGGAGCCTGCTTAACCATAGCATTTACCGTGTCCTGGGTACTGGGCGTAGTCAGGGTGCGGCAGGACATGGAGGGGCTGCTGGCTGAATAACTTATCTTCTGTGGACAGAAACTCCATGAAAACAGGATGATGGAGGAGTCTGGGCCCTGCCCAGGTAAGAGATAAAAGACCACATATTCCTCATTCTCAAAGTCAAGGAGAACTCCCCGACTACATATGCACAGAACTGCTCCTTGGAGGTCAAACAGGGAGGGGACGTCACTTCATAGTAAGTAATGTCAATTACCCATAAGACTCTTGACTAGAATCCATCTTGGCTAAGAGATGAGTATACACATATGGGAGACTCCTGAGGTCAACCAAAGACGGACTCAGAACTGGTCAAATCAAAATGATTGGCCAAAGGAAACCCAGAAGAAATGCCCCATAAAAGTAATTCAAACCCACGAGGGTGCAACTCAGAGACTCTCTCTCTCCGAGTCCTCCCACGTGTCTTTCCTCATGTACTGTACTTTTTCCCCCCTAATAAATACTTTACTGGTGTCACTACTTTCCATTTTTGTGCTAATTCTTTTCTGCAAAGCTGAAGAGCCAGGGCCTTGTCACTGATCACTGGTCTAGTGGTTAGGATTCAGTGCTCTTACCACTGCGACCTGACCTCAATCTCTGGCTGGGAACCAAAGCCCCACTCTAAGCTGCCGCAGGCCGAGGTCACTCAAGATCAGGGGAGTGAATATCCTGGTCATCATAAAATCCATCCCACATGGCCTGCACATGAAGCAGATCAGCTTCTTTATCTGAGGTGTTCCATTTGACATTTAATGGGGGTTGCTGAATAGTTACCCTTACCAGGGTAAACAGACCTTACAGTGGCTTTTATCCAATCCAGCAGGCTGGCCATTTCCTCAGGAACAACTTACTGTGTGTCTGGATCACGTCTAACCACCGATGACTGTTCCATAGTAAGCTATAGGTCCTGTAACAACCTAAACATGCTCTTCCATTCTGTAGCATTTAAAAAAATACTATCCCCAAATTAGTCATTCTCACAATGCATTTCACTGAAGGCTATTTAGGAAGTTGATGATACTAATCTATAAAATAAAACAATTTCTTCACATTATATCCCCTGGTTTTAGTAGTTTCTTGGTTTCATCTTCTCCCAACACAGACTATCTTCTTGGTGACCAGAGTCTTACTCTCTGTTGTCACCACATAATATTTTCCCTTTGCTGGTGGTTTTGGGGCTAGTAGCTGAAGCTCAAACCAATCAAGGTCCAATCCAGCACTCTCTCTTATTTCATGTCAGCTACTACAGATATAAATAACCAAGAGATTGTGTAGTTTGCTTTTTTCTTACTAGTTTCCATTTCCTCAAGATTCTAGTGAACAATGCCCCAGGAGTTGGATCTATCTCTAAATTCCATTGGTAACATTTCCCTTTGGTAATTGATTACAGCACAGCTGCTGTTTCATAGCATGGGTGACTATGTGGCCACCCAGAAATCTAAGGTTCCTCGTCCTCTGCTCTTCCATTCTACCTTTTCCTGAATCACGAGATTCCATGAGCTAGGGCCAAGCTAGCAAATTGTACTTCTGACATCAATTCTGGAAGAGTTTTCTCTGACACCAACCAATTCTCCAACACCAACTAATTTTACAACAATTCAACTAAATTATGATACTATCTACCTGGAGTTAGGATCGGGTCCCACAGATTAAACGGGTCAGTCCCACAAGATTGTCCCCACTCCAGATGTTAGGGAAACACTGACTGAAACCACCTGCCCTGGCCAGGCAAGATAGTAGCCACTTGCATGAGTTATCTTAACAACAGGAGGTCCTGGTAAGGAATGCAGAACTAAAAAGCTACCACCAATTAGAAGAATTCAAGAAAGGTCAAAGGGAGAGAAGAGACTCCAGTCCCAATGTCCTACCAATCTCGCAGAATTCTTCTCAATGGAATCCATCTTGGCTGAGGGATGCGCATGCCACCAGGAAAGACCCTGAGTCAAAATGATTGTCCAGAGACAACCTGGAAAGTAACCCAATTACCATAAAATGAGATGGCAGGCCACGTGGCAGAGCAGTTCTTCTGGGTTCCCTTATCCTACTGCTCTCCACCTAGGCACCCCTTCCCCACCTCTTCTTGCTTTGTCAATATGTGTGTTTCCTCCAACAATTCTTTTCAGAGTGTTAGACAAGAGCCCATCCTCAGGCCCTGTAAGAAGTTCCCCTTCCTACAACATAGCCAGTCACAATGTTACCAGAAAACTCAGTTCAGCTATTTGTGGGTGTCAAGCCAAAAGATGCAAAGGAGACAGAGATTAGGAGAAAAAAGAAAATTTATTACTTGTAACAAGTAAGATGAACATCAGGAATCATTTCCAAAGTAGTGAAAGGTTGTTGCTGAACCACGTAAAGATGCCAGGATTCTTGGCCTCTGGAGGAGAAGAATTCAATCCAGGGCCAGAGATGAGGCTTGATCGCTCAGAGCTTTTGTGTAATAAAGTTTTATTAAAGTAAAAAGGAGATAGAGAAAGTTTCTGACATAGGCATCAGAAGGGGGCAGAAAGAGTGCTGGCTTGCTAGTGTTAGCAGTGGAGTTACATACTCTCCAATAAATCAAAAGAATATCTGGAGGTTGTGAAGACCTTACCAGACCTACTCCCATAATTTACATTTTAAGATAACAGGATTAGCCAGAAGGTTTAATCCAGAGACTGTCCTCAGGCAGGATACACTGTTGTTATATAATCCTAAGGAATGTAGAGAGAAAAGAAAAAAAAAAGTTTGTCCTTTCTTCCTTCTTGAGAATTCCAGACCCCTCTCTCCTTGGGGACCCCTAGATTTCCTATCAACCTGCCTAGGAAAGGATTCTCTCTGTAGCATTTCCCTTAACAGCAAAATTGGGGAAGTTTTAAGCTAAGGATGCATACATATACAAGAAGGGGCTTGAGCAGGAGAATTCTGCAGAGAATAGAAGCAGAGCTTGACAGAGTTCCAGCTTTAGTTGATTGAAGTCCCAAGGGTCAGAAAAAGTCAGCAGCAGCATCCTTTAGGTTCCAGTTGATCTAGGAATTGGGTACTCACTCAGAGAAAGGGTTTAAATTCTGAAAAACAGCTCAAGAAAGTGCTTCAGGCTAACGTTTACCATTGAAACAGAACTGGGAGTCTTTACAACTGATTTATTACCCTTGCTTTGGTTACTTCTCTTGCTTGAAAAGTCTTGTTATTTTTTTCCCTTAAGATCTTTATTGGAGGCTTCCCAGGTGGCTCAGCAGGTAAAGAATCTGCCTGCCAATGCAGGAGACATGCAGTCAATCCCTGGGTCAAGAAGATCCCCTGGAGAAGGAAATGGCAATCCACTCCAGTATTCTTGCCTGGAGAATCCCCATGGACAGTGGAGCCTGGTGGACTAGTCCATGGGGTCACAAACAGCTGGACACAACTGAGCACACAGCACAAGACCTGTTCGAGGGCAGACATTGTGTCAGGCTAGATCACAAAATGGCTTAGACCTAAAATGGCTTCTCTTATGTCTAAAAGCTATATTTGATTCTCTCCTTCTGGGAGCTCCCTTCCCTACCTGCTTACAAAATGTCTCAGATTGCCAATTATACTTATGACCAACCAGCTGTGAATTCTCGGGTTCTATGACCCTCTACTCAGGTTTGATAATTTGCTAGAACAGTTTCCAGGACTCAGGAAAATACCTTCTTACATATTCTGATTAATATTGAGGGTACAATTGAGGAATGGCCAAACGAAAGAGACGCATAGGGTAAAGCATGCGAGGGAGACTGCCACAGAACTTCCATGCCCTCTGCAGGCATACCGCCCTCTCAACACCTCGATTGTTCACCAACCCAGAAGCGCTCTGAGAGTTTTTATAGAGCTCAATCCCCAGCCCTCTTCCCCAACCTGGAGACTGAGAGTGAGACCAAAACATCTCACTCTGATCACTAGTTCTTCCCAGTGATCAGCCCCATCATGAGGCTATTTAGGGGCCCCATCTTAATTCACCTATTAACATAAATTCAGGTGTGATCGAAAGGGGCTTGTAAAAATAACAAAAGACACTCCTATCAGAAAATTCAAAAGGTTTCGGGAGCTCTGTGCCAGAAACTGGAGACAAGACCATATGTATTTCCTATTATACTATAATTACTCTATCTGATATGATGCTCATAGAACTTGGGGGCAAGGGTCACTTGGAAAAAAATTCTCACGAGTTCGAAGTGGTACAGTGGATAGGAATCCACCTGCTAACGCAGGGGACACGTGTTCAATCCCTGGTCCAGAAGGATTCCATATGCAGCAGAGCAACTGGGCTGGAGTGCCACAACTGCCGAGCCTACACTCTAGAGTCCGTGAGCCAAAACTACTGAATCTGTGTGCTGCAGCTACTGAAGCCAGCGGGCCTAGAGCCTGAGCACCACATCAAAGAGTAGCCCCAACTCGCCACAACTAAAGAAAGCCCAGCACAACCAAAAATAAAAATAAATGAATTTTTTCTTTTAAGAAAAATTTCTCAAACGCAAGAACTGACAGGAACTTGATAGTTCTGTGGATCTGGAGAAGCACTGAGATACAGTTCAGGTTTTAATCACTATTCTGCCACTTAACTGCCCTGTGCCTCAGTTTCCCCATCTGTAAGATGGAGGTAATAACAATATTATACTAACTTTTTAGAGTTGTTGTTAGAACTGAGGATTAGTCATTATAAAATGCCTGTTTCAGTGCCTGGGACATCCTACAGCACTTGGTAAATGATAGCTTTCACCATCAAGAATATAGGAAGGTGGAAGACCCAAGTTCTAATTCATGTTCCTGGCTGTATGGTCTTTAATCTGTTCTTAGCCACAGGTTGTCGCATCTTTCTGAACTACTTCATTTAGTATAATAATCTCTAGATGCATCCATGTTACTGAAAATGAGTTCGACAAGACTGAGTGACTGAACTCAACTCAACTCAACTAGCCACTTCACCGTCTCTGAGCCTCCCTTTCCTCATCCATAAAATGAAGGCATGGGTAAGCCTAGGGTCCCTTCCACTTAGAGAAGTCTGAGTCAAAAAGATAGGGCGACTCATGGGTGCAGGGACCAGTGGCAGAACATAGGAAATTGAGGGTTGGCACCTTCTGGGCGGAGAGGTAACAAACACAGTGTAAGCATCCCTGCCTCGCTGTGCTCCCCGCCACCAACCCCAGCTCTTGCCCACTCCGCTTCCGGTCTACAGCCTAGTGGGCCTGGCAGTTAGCTATCCCAGGAATTTGAGTGAGAGGAGTTGCCTAAGCGGCCTCGGAGGAGCCTCTCACCAGCCACACTAGATGGGCTCTAACAAGGGCTGGGCGGCGACGGCGGCCTCCCGCCGCAGGCCAGGCCGGGGTGGGATCGCGGGCGGGAGCCTGGGCTGGTCCCAGACGCGCCCCGCCCACTCCGCGTCCACTCCGCCTCCCTAGCTGCGCCCTGGCTTCCAGCCACCGCGATCAGCTGCTGCGGAACCCAGAAAGAGGAAGGGGCGGAGCTGCTTTGTGGCTTTTCTCCGAGCAGTCAGCCGACTGCGCGGGGGGGGTAATCGGTGTCCCTGGCACCGCCTGGGATCCCGAGAGCCTACTGGGGCCTACACCAGCCGGGGCCGGGCAGGCGAACCAGCCTAGTCTAGGAAGCCGGGCGATGCCCCGCCGTGGAGTGTCTCCCGGCCAGGGCCGCCCCAGGTCGGGCCGGGAGCAGGCATCGGTCTGGTCCTTGGGGGCCCCCTGCCTGAGGCTCCTGTGGTTGGGCTTGGCGCTGGCGCTGGCACTGCCCGACTCCCTGGTCCTCTGGTCCCCTGCGGAGGCCCATCCTCTTCCTGCCCAAGGCCATCCCGCCAAGTTCATTCGCATAGCGCCCCAGCTCCAGGAGGCCTTTGGCTGGTGGAACCTCACCTGCCCAACCTGCAGAGGACTGTTCACCGCCATCGACTTCGGGCTGAGGGTGAGCGCTACAGGGGCTGCTGGGAGACAGGCCAGAAAGGCGCGCTGGGGATAGGGCTGGGGCTAAGGCCGGTGTTCTGGGGTTTCCAAGAGCATCCCTGATGGAGAGGCTGTCTTCCACAAGACTGCTGAATTTGCCCTTCTTTGGCTGCACACCACCACCACCACCACCACCTCCACTGTGACCTTGTGAAGTAAGGAAACAGTGCAATTTTAATGCAGGTTAAATGTAGCCTGCTAGGTGGTTTCATTACTGTTATCTCTGCTTTACACATGAATAGAGGCTCCAGAGCTGAAGTGACTTGTAGGAGGGCCAGCAGCTGGTAAGGGCGGGACCCCCACCTTGGTGTGCCTGACTGAATCCCCTCCACCTTACACCTAGCACCTGCAGCACTATGCCTAGGGCTAGCTACTACCCAAAAGGAAACCCGAATTAAGGAATATCCAGAGATGTGGGACTAGTTGGGTCTGGGCTGCCTTGACTGTCCCTCATGGGGTTATGATGAGAGCTGGTTGGTTGGGGTTGCTGTGGTTCCTTGGGGAATCAAGGCCGTATCCTCATGTGTGTCCCCAAATCCTGGTTAGTCTGTCATTCTGCCCAGTCCAAATTTCAAGGCACTCAGCAGACAGTGCCTGAGAAAGTCAGCCGGGCCAGCAAAGGCCTGAACTGCCACTGAGCTTAAAAGGAAGTACTGGCCTGGTGCTGCTTGAGTCACAGGGCAATGTCTGTTGGAGACAGATGTGAACTGATATCTCTTTGCCATGGTGGAGGCTATTCCAGCCCCACTGTGGGTATGGAAGCCCAAAGGGTCTTCGTATCCAGGGTGGCCTGATCCCTGAGCTCTGTCTCTGACTCCTCACCACTGGTTTTCCCATGGCAGAATCAGGCCAGTGTGGCCTGGGTGGGCTCCGTGGCCATCAAGCTGTGCACGCTGCTGAAGATCGCGCCGCCTGCCGTGTGCCAGTCAGCTGTCCAGCTCTTCGAGGACGACATGGTGGAGGTGTGGACACGCTCAGTGCTGAGCCCATCAGAGGCCTGTGGTCTGCTGCTGGGCTCTTCCTGTGGGCACTGGGACATCTTCTCCTCTTGGAACATCTCTCTGCCGGCCGTGCCAAAGCCGCCCCCCCAGCCGCCCAAGCCCCCGGCCCCAGGCTCCCCTGTCAGCCGCGTCCTCTTCCTCACTGACCTGCACTGGGATCATGACTACCTGGAGGGCACAGACCCCAACTGTGAGAACCCACTGTGTTGCCGCCGGGATTCTGGCCCACCGCCTGCCTCCCAGCCCGGTGCTGGGTACTGGGGCGAGTATAGCAAGTGTGACTTGCCCCTGCGGACCCTGGAGAGCCTGTTGAGTGGGCTGGGCCCTGTCGGCCCTTTTGATATGGTGTACTGGACAGGAGACATCCCTGCTCACAACGTCTGGCAGCAGTCTCGTCAGGACCAGCTGCGGGCGCTGACCACTGTCACAGCCCTTGTGAAGAAGTTCTTGGGGCTTGTGCCGGTGTATCCTGCAGTGGGCAACCACGAGAGCACACCCGTCAACAGCTTCCCTCCCCCCTTCATAAAGGGCAACCAGTCTTCGCACTGGCTCTATGAGGCGATGGCCGAGGCGTGGGAGCCCTGGCTGCCAGCTGAAGCCCTTCGCACCCTCAGGTATTTGAGAGCCACGGAAACCCAGGGAAGAAGGAGAAAGGTGGATGAAAGCAAAGGTAGTGGGGAACTGGCATTACGCCTGAGTGCTCTGCCTGAGCCCTCAGCTTGCTTCACTCCCCTCCCAGTCTGACCCCACTTTCCATTTCCACCCTTATCTCCAGGCACCCTCCTCCACAGTGCTGGCAGCACCCCTTCTGCATGGCAGTCTATGTGTTTGCTCATGTTGGCCCTCTCTAAGATGCCTTCCCCCTTTAACATCCCAACTTTTCCAACGCACCTAGGTAGGCCTGGGCCCTTTTCTCTCTGGATGAGCTTTGCTTCCTGTTCTAGCCCACATTCTGTCTCCTCTGAGCTCCTAGAGCCTCTGGTCCTCTGAGCCACTTTCTGGTCCCATGGGCCCTCTAGTCAGTGCTGTCTGACCTTCAGCCAGAATGTGAGCATGAGGGTAGGGATCATCCTGGGTGCCTCTTCCCTTCACCCAGGTTCCTTGCACAGGACTAGGCACATAGGGCCAAGACTATGAATGCATGCTGACCCGTGTTCGCTTTGTTTCAGAATTGGAGGGTTCTATGCCCTTTCCCCACGCCCTGGCCTCCGCCTCATCTCTCTCAACATGAATTTTTGTTCCCGTGAGAACTTCTGGCTCTTGATCAACTCCACAGATCCTGCTGGACAGCTCCAGTGGCTGGTGGGGGAGCTTCAGGCTGCTGAGGACCGGGGAGACAAAGTGAGAGGGTGGTGGGAACCCAGAAGGTGGGCAGGTGCCAGGGGTGGGAGGGAAGAGCAGGCCCTTCCCGAGCAGACTCCTGTCTGGTGCTAGAGCACTTGTAGGCAGAGAAGCTCTATTTTTCTGGCACTCACAACAACAGTGTTCCTTCGGGAATTCAGCTCAACTGTCACCCTTAGAAAGTCCTTTCACTTGCTCCCCCTCTCTCTGGCCAGGAATGCCAGCCCTTGTAGGAGACATGAACACCTGCTATCCTGGCTAGTGCTGCCTGAACCCCTCTTCTTATAACCTTCCTTAACCCTCCCCACAGGTGCACATAATTGGCCACATTCCCCCAGGGCACTGCCTGAAGAGCTGGAGCTGGAATTATTACAGAATTGTGGAAAGGTAGGAGGGAGGTGTGTTACAGGCAGGAGTGGTTTCAAGAGTCTAAAGGTCAGAAATTCCCTCGGGCATCTCACCAGCCCCCACTGCCCCATGGGGTGGGGAGGCTTCTTCCTTGAACTGGATGCACAAAGAAAGCACCGTCTCCTCCTCAGATCCTCTTCTCCCCCTCACTAGAATCTTCTGAATGTGATTCATGTCTTCTGGCCAGGTACGAGAACACCCTGGCTGGTCAGTTCTTCGGTCACACCCACGTGGATGAGTTTGAGGTCTTCTATGACGAAGAGACCCTCAGCCGGCCACTGTCTGTAGCCTTCCTGGCGCCCAGTGCCACCACCTACATCGGCCTTAATCCTGGTGAGTGAGGCGGAAGCAAATTGTTGGGATGAAAGAGGTGGTTGGCAGAGAGAAAGGTGAGCTGGAGCCAGGGCCGCTCACGGGACAAGCTGCGCCTCCCTGCTGGAGTGGCCTTGCCCTCTTCGTCTCCAGTCAGCCCTCCCTCCTTGCAGGGTACCGCGTCTACCAAATAGACGGCAACTACTCCGGGAGCTCTCACGTGGTCCTGGACCATGAGACCTACATCCTGAACCTGACGGAGGCAAATGAGCCTGGAGCCATGCCACACTGGCACCTCCTCTATAGGGCTCGGGAAACTTATGGGCTGCCTGACGTGCTGCCCACCGCCTGGCACGACCTGGTGTACCGCATGCGGAGGGACACACAGCTTTTCCAGACCTTCTGGTTTCTCTACCATAAAGGCCACCCGCCCTCGGAGCCCTGCGGCACACCCTGCCGCCTCGCTACCCTCTGTGCCCAGCTCTCCGCCCGCTCAGACAGCCCTGCTCTGTGTCGCCACCTGGTGCCGGATTCGAGCCTCCCCGATGTCCAGAGCCTGTGGTCAAGGCCATTGTTGTGCTAACACCCCTGGGGCCCACAAGTGGGAAAGTGCTTGTGGTAGGAAAGGAGTGAAAACCCGAGAGGGCCACTGTGAGGAGAAGAATGTCTGGTGGAAGGGCCCATCTCTGGGCCCAAGCACACCTCGAAAACAAGACTTCCTTTCCTGGGGCTGGTTTAGCAAAATATGGGAGGGGGGTTGGCTGCTCTGAGGCTGCTGTCCTTTTGTGGCCTTGGAGCACAGGTCTAACTTGGCACTGACCTGGGAAGACCAGACAGAAGTTGTTGCCCCAGGCCTGTGCTGGTCAGCCAGGAACCCTGTACTGCTGCTGCTGCTGCCTGGATGCCAGGCTGTTAAAATAAATACAAGGGACTTGGACTTGAGACCCTGCTGTGACTGTCCCAATTTCTTTTTTTGAGGCAGAGAGGGCAAGAGGGCCCTGGGAACAAGATCCTAACAGAAGGAGGAGGGTTCTTGGAGTGAAGGTGTGTTGCGGGCACAGGAAAGCACACAGCTCAGCAGGGCAGACTTTATTAGTGATATCAGTACAGCAGAGGTGCCCACAGAGCAGAGGGGAAAGGACCCATGCCTGGACCAGTCCCCCCCTTCTGCCCCAGCAGGATCCTATGAAGAGGGGGCCTGGCCTCGACCAGTTCCTCCTGCTCCACCTGAAACGTGGGGATGGAGAGCTGGGGCTGGCCTTGCTTCCTCTTCCTGCTCCTCTTCTCTCAATCCAATATTGTCACTTGCAGAATTAGATCTCCCTTCCCAGCCCCCCCGGCGGGGAACCCCAGCTACTGGGGAGGGCAGCTCTGGAATGGGGTGGGGGACCTGAAGTCTAATAATAGCCTGCAGCGCCCCTCCCCATCCCGCACCCTTGAGTTCCCTGGGGCCCAACGCAAGCAGGTGGAGGGAGCACGGACAGCTTCAGGGGGTGTGAGCCCCCAGCCGTTTAGGCTTGAGGGAGCCCCACAGCGACTGAACGCCCCTGCGGACGGTCCACCCCACACGCCGGGCAACGGACTCGGCTGGGGGCGCCGGGAGGCAGGAGGTGGAGGCCTGGGAGCGGGCATCCAGACACTTCTGGTAGCGGAGCTGTAGAGGCAGGAGGGGCGGTCACACCGCAGCCTGCCCCAGGTGGACTGGGCACCACCACTCCGCCACCCTCCCCACTTACCATGCACGCAGCCTGCACAGCCTCCGAGAGGCTGGCAGCATTGGGCTCGCACCAGAACATGTGGCAGCAGAAGGAGGCTGGGCCGGCAGCCATGATGAATGCAAACGTGTGGACGTCTCTGCCCACGGCCAGGAAGGACAGGAAGCGCACCCGGCACTCCCCCAGCACTGCCTCCGTCTGCGGGGAGGGGCACCAGTTGGAAAGGGATGGCCAGACCCTCTTCCACTGGGTGCGTCCATCTTCCTGGTGGCCCTTCCCCTCACTCCCAGTCTCCCCTCCATGGAAGGGCCCTGCCATACCTTCTCCACCCAGGTCTTTACCTGCTGGTGCAAGATGGTGAGGGTGGCCGGGGCCACGCTGACGTGACTTGGGGTCCACTGCTCACGGCTACTGGAGGACAGGACGGATTCCAAGGCCCCATTTATCACGTCTACCCCTGAAAGATAAGGACATGAACATGGCACTGCTGGTGGTGGACAGAGGACACCCCAGCTCTACGCTAGACTGTCCGGCTCCGTCCAGTCGAGCCCGGGGTCTCTGCCCCATCCCCTACCTCACCTGCCCACAGCCCTGGACTAGGCTGCACAGATACCCTTCTTTGGTGCACTCCTCCTTGGTTTCAGTGACCTGGCACTTTTCTTCCATCTTGAATTCTAAGCTTGCTTTGCTTCACTAACTCTGTCTCTTCCTCCAGCGTTCTAAGCAGACTGACCCCCAAAGCTCTATGCTCCCCATACCTTGCTCTCCACATTCACACATTGCAGTGCTTCATACAACTCCTAAATCAGCCCCTATAGGCCAGTTCTCACCAGTCCTTAAGACGCCAAGACCCAAGCTTTGCTTTTGGTTTTGTTTTGTTTAAGATTTCCATTTGAGCAATGTTATGTGTCACACCATGTTATGTTATGTCATTATAGTGCACTGTCATACACAATCTCACAATAGATCCCTTTATCACCATTTTACAGATAAGGAAACTGAAGCTTATATTGAGAAATCAGGTAATTAACCTTAGGTCACAACTGAGAAATGAGGATCTGAAGACAGGCAGTCTGATTCCAGAGCCTGGGTGCTTAGCCAGGCCTTTCTCCTGCCCCTTGTCTATAGTCCTAGTCTCAGATCCAGGGGCTGTCAAAATCTTACCGCACTCAGTAATTTCTATGATTTATGCAAAAGCCAAGGAATCCAAGGTTCCTGGCTTTTAGATCAATCAACTTTCCCTTGTAACAATGTTTCTGTTAACTCCTAATGTTAACTGCCGTTAATCACTTCCACGCATAACATTTCCACCCATGCATCCCACTGCCACTGCCACTCAGCAGAGAACCAGGGCAGGAGCACACAGCATGGGGCATAGATTCTGCTCCCTGCACTACTCATGAGCTGGCTGTGTCATCTGTGTGTGGTTGTACTGAAGACATTAGAGTGACTGATGCCAACGCAAAAGCACACACTGGTCCGCTCTCAGGCCCGCTTGCCCCTGTCAGTGCCTCTGGGATCCCACTAGGAACAGAACACGTAGACCCTTCGAGGGCAGAAAACATGTCTTCCCCAAAAGTCCTCCCTCAGCTTGGCCTTGCTCATCTTACCTCTCACTGGATCAAAGCCAAACTTCTCTCCTAAGCATGAAGTCCTCCAAAAACTGGCCTCATCTGACCTGCCAAGCTTCATATTTTAAGCTCCCTGAGCTTAAAATGATTTATGTAGCATTATTAACATCTAATCTTGGCAAATGCCCAGCTAGGCAGATGGAAGATACAAAGTGAAAGAAGAGGATGCCCTCGAGAGACAGACTATAACTGAGGGAAAGCCTCCCTCCAGAGGGCTCCTCTCCTCTCGACTGTCTGCGAAACTCCCAGTTCTCACGCATCAGGATTCACCTAGGCTCTCCTGTCTGGGAAGCCTTCCCTGAAGCACGCAGACAGGGCGTTGCTGAGACAACTCTTGGCACATCTTGTAACTGCTAGGAACTTCTTCACACTAGGCTATGGCCATCTCAAGGACAGAAATCAAGTTTCTGTGTCCCCAGTCCTAGCACAGGGCTTATCGACTGAAGGAATTCCAGATGTCTGAGAAAGGCAAATGGGCAAATGTACCCAAGCTGGTATAATAACCCAGCAACCCAGGAGCTACAGAAGGGTGATGACACAGGAAGGAGTGGGTGGGTGAGGGCAGCCCGCAGAGGGCTCAGATGTGAATGACACTGATGCCAGTCATGTGGAGACCAGACATCAAAGTCAGACTGCCTAATAAGCAGATGGAGCTGTGGGGGTGGCACCTGGGCCCAGAGTGGGGAGGAGCAGCGTGGAGGAGGGGACAACAGTGCAACTAGGTGACCTGGAAAGAGTCTGTCGTATTCGCTAACAGCTCAGGACTGAAACCTACACCCTGATCCCAGGCCCAAACTCCCAACCCCCCTTATCCTTGTTCAGTCACTAAGTCCTTCACTATCTCCCAGAGTCTGCTCAAACTCATGTCCACTGAGCTGGTGATGCTATCCAACCATCTCATCCTCTGTCACCCCCTTCTTCTGCTGCCCTCAATCTTTCCCAGCATCAGGGTCTTTTCTAATGAGTAGCCTCTTCGCTTCAGGTCTCAATTGTAGCCTTCCAAGATACTACATAATTTACTTATTTCATTGCCCATCTATTCTAAATAGAATGTCAGCTACTTAAAGGCAGGAATCTTGGTCAGTTTTGTTCATTAACATATGCCAAGAAACTAGACCAGTGCCTGGCACAATTCAAGCACTCAGTAGTCATTTGTTGATGGATGGATGATTAATGAGTGAATACTGCAGCTTCAGGAGGGCCAATGTTAAACTTGTGCAGGTTAAAAACGGAGCATAAATAAAGCATGAAGTGAGTTTAGGGACTACCATGTGAAACTCTCGGCTTCAACAGAGCAGACCTACTAAGCTGATGGACAGCAGAGGATCCATCAAGGGCTGCAGACACTTCCTTTATTGTACTGAGAAGCTATGTGAATGGCAGGTAGATAGGGGAGTGATGCAATAACTGGAAGAGTCATGAACTTGAGGGTGAAAGGGAGGAGGAAACAGCACAAAGGGGAGGGCGGAGTCACGAGTCCTTCCTGCTCTCCCATGAGGATCTTCTCACCTCCAGCTCCACAGTGGCAGTGCCACTGAATCCAGTCTACTCCTTTCTGCAAACCCAGGCCTTCCTTCAACCCCAGCTCAATCCCCACCCTAAGAAGGGTTCCCTCACTGAATGTAATGGTGCTGATCATTAGTCGGCATGGCATAACGGGAGGAGCAGAGAACTGAAGATGGCCAGGGTGAGAGTCCTCAGTCCACTATCCCTTGGGCTGTCTCACCTGAGCCTTCTTTCATTTGTGTGTTCGTTTATCCACTCACCAAATACCGCGGAGTTCCTCACAAGTGTCTTTTGACATGACACCTGACCATTTCTTGAAGCCATCTCTTTTCCTCTGACCTCACACCTGCTCCTCCACTGTCCTAGCCTAACATCCCTTCTCACGGTGGCTGCCCACATTCCAGGGTCAATCTTCTTCAGACTCGTGTCTTTGATTACCTCTCTAACCCAACGATGCCCACATTTGTATCTCTAGCCCAGTCCTTTCCTCTGTGAATCCAGCTGCCAATTTGAGTCTGCTATTCACCTTCCCAAAGACACACCAAACTGAGCATGCACCAAACTGAAATTTGAACTCAAATCTCCAAACCAAAACTGGCCTCTTCCAGTACCTACTACCTTTAGAGAATGGCACCACTATCCAGTTAGTGCCAAAAGCCAGGAAGCCAGAGGTCAACCTTAATGCCTCTGTCCCTCACCTCACATCCAACCAAGGCATGTTGACTTTAATCATCTAATAACCTCTTGAATCCACACACTCCTCTTCAGCCCCAGTACAGTGCAAGATACTCTCATTACCAGCCACAACTACTGCAAGGTCCTCCTGAGGTCCCCACATCCACCTCCACCTGCTGAACATCCTTCTCCATGGTATCACCAAGGTGTGTGCACGTGTGCTTAGTGGTATCCAACTCTGTGACCCCCACAGACTGTAGCTCAGGCTCCTCAATCCATGGAATTTTCCAGGCAAGAATACTAGAGTGGGTTGCCATTTCCTTCTCCAGGGGATCTTCCAGACCCGGGGATCAAACCCGTATCTCTTGCATCTCCACCTTGGCTGGAGAGTTCTTTACCAGCTGAGCCACCAGGGAAGCCCTTACAAAATTAAAATAATTATTCCAAGTGTGCCCCAGAAAATTCTCTGATAGCTTCTTAACACTTTAGGATTAAGAACAAATCATAAACATGGCCTATGAGGTCCCGCAGGATCTGACCACTGCTGAGCTCCTAGCCTCACCTGGCACTGCTTTTCTCAATGCCTTTGAAATACTAAAGTGTCTTTCATGATGGGTCCTCACACCCAATCTTCACTCTGCCTGGAGTGATCTTTCCCTACTTTATTGCTATCTCCATCCCATTTGGACACATTAGATCCTATTTATTTTTTGATCTCAGTTCAAATGTCACTTTCTCAAATCTTTTCTGACTTTCTAGACTAAATGAAGCTATTCTGTTACATAGTTCCATACCATCTTGCTACTTTCTTTCAGTAAAATGACTCAAATTGTAATTATACATTTATTTATGTGATTGTTTGATTTAATCCTCTTTTTTTCTTCCGTAATCTCCTATGACCTCCATGAAAGCAGGGCTGTGGCCATTGTTCTCTCAGGACCTGGTACCTGGTAGGCCTCATAGTTATTTGCTAAGTGAATGAACAAGTAAATAACAGGTACTGTTAAAGTACTAGAAATATCAGAGTGAACCTAATAGTCTCTACCCTCAGTTTCCTTAACTATAAAATGGGTATCATCATAATCGAAAACTCACAGGATCCTCAAGAATTAAATGACATATACGGAAGTACGTTACCAACACAAAGCATGTTGACAAATATGCTCACTGCTTCCTTTCTAGACGACCACAGTCCATAATTGGTGCTGTAATACCAAACACAGCTCCTGGCTGCTCCAGCGTTTTAGTCATCGAAGACCTACCACCCAACCTAACCAAAGCTTTTCCAGGGGATTCAGGAATGGGTCTCCCTATATGCCTGGTTCACTGGTTCACACTCGGGGAAGCTAGGACACAGAATGAAGCTGGGACAGAGGTAAAGAAGGTAGGATGCACTCTGAAGAGCAGGGTGACATCAAGCATGAGGAAGGTCCGGTAAAAGAGGTACGGGGAGGCGGAGGGTGGGGGAAGGGCTTTGAGATCAAGGTGGTGGTCCCTGGGTGAAAAAGGACACACATACCAACAGGTTTAGCAACAGGCACATTCCCCAGGTAATAGACTTGGAACTTTTGTACCAATTCATTCTTAGGTGCTGGGAATTCCACTGCAAGAGGAAAGAAGAGGATCAATCACAGGGACAGATCTTGCTTCTCCCAGTCCCACCACCAGGACAAGCTGAACACTGATGAAGCCAAGGCCCTACCTCCACCCCTCCCCTGCCTCCCTTTAACCAAGACCCTCCAATTATTTGACTCCAAGAATTGAATCTCCACTTTTCTTTTTTTTTTGGCCACACTGCATGTCATGCAGGATCTTAGTTCCCCGACCAAGGATCTAACTCACATCCCCTGCATTAGAAGTATGAAGTCTTAACCACTGGACTACCAGGTTAAGTGCTGAGTCTCCATTTTACTATCACTCTGCCCAGGAACTCGTGCCTCTTCTTGGGTCCCCCCAACTTTGCCAACAAAACTGAGACAGACCTGGCGGGGTTGTGACACTGACCTTGGAAAGGGACGTCCACAAGTTTAGAGTGGTCCAGGGAGAGTCCGTTTACCAAGCAGCGGGCATTGCGCCTTTCGGCCATGATCTGAGGAAGGGTGGGGAAGGGGGAAGAGCGAGGGCGGGTCCGTCAAGGCTTCGTCGCCCTGGAGCCCCCCAACCCCCATTCGGTGACCCCACCCACGTCCTTGTAGAGCAAAGGTGGCAGCTAGTCCAGGGTGCCAAGGGGGCCGTGCCTTAGAGCAGATCTCATGCAGGCTGGTGGCGATGTTCTTGGCGGGTGCCTCACAGCGAAACACGTGGCACTTGAGCATCTGGGTCAGCTTATCTCGAGCTACGTAGGCAAAGTCCCTGTTGGGGGAGGGGCGCCTCAGTGTCTCCCAGTGCCTTCCAGTGCGGAGCCTCACTCCCGCCCACCCACGCCCTCCCCATCCGTCTGCCCTCGGGTCGCTGTCCTGTGGGCACTGCCTTCTGGCCGGAGGGTAGACAGGCAAGCATGCCGAGGTCGAGGAGGGTGGGCGAGCACAGCGCGCAGGGAGGGGTGGGGCAGACTAGGGAGACTTGGGCGCTTTGCGGCATCTGGTCCCGGGGTGAGGAGAGGAACGGTCAGGGTAAATCAGGCATAGTACCTCTCTCTGGGTCCGGCAGCACAAGAGAGGCAAACAACAGAGTTAGGGAGGAGGGCCTCGCTCTGACTGCTGGCTGAGCCCCCACCCCGGAGCCCCGGCCCTGCTCCCACCTTCCGCTGTCCCGCCCGACGCCCCACACGCGGATGCTGACGATGGGCTGGGCGTGCAGCAGGGCCTGACTGTGTGGCTCCACCAGCTTCAGCGTCTCATCCTCCAGCTGCAGCAGCAGGTCCTTTCCCTGCAGACCCAGGAAGCAGATGCTCAGCGGTGCCCCAGCCAGGAAGGTGGCTGATCTTTGCCACTTCCAGCTCAAGGGAGGTGAGCCACCCCTCTAGGGCCCTTGCCCTAGAGGCCTGGGCTGGTGTGGGACCAGCCACCCTGCAGGCTTCAACTCTAACAAAGCTCACACCTTTCATCTCCAACCTGACTTCTTCTATCAACCCCAACGCTGTTAGGCAACCATCTCCCAATTAGGAGTCACACTTCCATCTCGCAGACTGTTGCCTGGTGGGTCTGCACCTCCCTCCCCAGCCCTGGCAGAGGGGCAGCTTGGTTCTCCCAGCTCTCCCAGTTTCTGCACTTCTCTGCCGCCCTGCCACCCTGCCAGCTTACCTCCCCCCAACCTCCAGACATGGGGTCATGCAGATTGTTTTTGTGGTAGGAGAGCTGACGGATGCAATTGTTGACTGCCACGCTGCTGCGGCCAGGGGCCAGCTCCTCCTCGGTCATCTCCACCCAGCCTAGGGAGCGCACAGCGAAACACTGCCAGACACAAAAGAGGGGGTGGGAGATAGAGGGTCTGGTCTAAACCCGGAAGAGCCCCCAGCCAGGACACAGGGTACTCTGATGAGACCAGAGGAGTTCCTGACTCAGAGCACGGCAGATGGGAGGACATAAGAGGCTCTACAAACAGGACAGAGTTGCAGGAGGGCTGATGGTCTCAGAGGAGACCCCTAGGCAGGAAGCACCTGAGCCCAGCCAGGAAGGACCCCCTGCCAAGCCATGGGGCTGCCTGAGTTATAAACTGAAGTGCCTCCCGCTCAGACACAAGGGTCTGTGCTGAGAGTGCAAGAGCTCAGGACCTGCGGAACTGTACTAAGACCAGAGAGACCCCAGAACCTGACCCGAGGGCTCTCCTGTCCATGGGGGCCCAACTTGGGAACAGGCATTGCCTTGAACACACCTTGATCCCTGGGTTGGCATTCCGTGGGGGCAGCTTCTCCTCCTCTTGGGGCAATGGCTCCGGGCTAGAGGCAGATGGTAACACTTGGTACAGGCCCCCGAAGAGGGAGCTGTCCTAAGGCCCCTTCCAGACAGACCCATCCCACTGTCAGCCCACTCACCTGAGGCTCTGAGCTGGGAAAGGCAACATCCCCTCCTCGGGGTCCTTCAGCCCCAAATCCATCGGGGCCTCCTCACTGGGCTCATCCTGGGGAAGGGGAGAGAGGAATCAGGACCCAAATGATGCCCCATTTCCAGCTCCCCCATTGTGAAGGAGGTCCCCTCACTCACCTTCCAAAATTCTCCATCCTCAAAGCGTTCTCCATGAGTGAAGCCGGTCCAGGTGATCTAGAAGCAGGAATGGGAGCAAGGAGTGGCTGGCTCATCTTGTGAGGCCCGGCCCGGGGGCTCCCACTGAGTGGTCCCCGTTGGGATGTGCCAATAGTAGGTTCCTGAGGTGTCCTGGACCCTCATCCATCCAGCCGGCAGGTCGGAATCCGTCTCGAAGGCGTTGGGGTTCCAAAAGGAATCTGCCGGGTGGGGGGGGTCTTGGTGAGGGTTTGCCTACCTAACAAGCGAATCATAGGTGCTATGCACAGTTCCCTCATGAGACCTGGTGGTGGAGAAGAGGTGGGGGAAGGGCTCCAACACAAAGTTCCTGCTTCCACCTAGAGCCTAAAGTCTGGACTCACAGCATGGGGGGGCCACCAGCAGGGGACATGACTCAGGTCTCCTCCTGGGCCCTGCTCCTGGCTAATGTGGCCACACAGAGGGAAGGAGGGAGGCAGAGAGAAGGCAAGGAGGTTGAGTGACCCCAAATGACCTGTCACACATAGCCGTATCTCAAGTGCACACACTTACCAGCTTCTGCACACACATGCACACAGACACACAACATATACAAGCCCTACTACACACCTGTGTAGCCCCCACAAACACAAGGGTGTGCACACACAGGAGACACCTACACAGATGACAGGTATTGCGTTCAGGTGCACACACATGTGCAGGGACAAACACACACACACCAACTCCATCCATCCACTAATGCAGCCACCATCCACAAAGGTGTGCACACACACAGATGTATATTCTAGCCCCTGCCACACACATCCACAATGCCACCCAAAACATGTATGGGTACCACACCCACAGTGAATGCACATTCAGACATGCAACATATGTCAACCTCTGCCACATGTGTGCAGATACCACAGACACTCACACCTTGACCCTTGCCACACACACGTGCAGACATTTCATGCACACGCGCACACCACACACCTATGACATTCCCTCCCCTCCCCGAGCAGAGCCACACCATTCCAGCCCCGCAGCCCAGCTCACGCCTCCACCACGTCCATGCTCCCTGCCAGCCCCGCCCCATATGGTGCCCAGGCCCGTGCTGTCCCTCATCTGGGCTACTGTCCTGCAGGAGGATGGCCACGAAAAAGTCCTGGGAGAACATGGCGCTCCTTCCCAGCCCCTCCTGCTCCACCCTGCCTCCTCACAGCCCCTCTAGCCCGGCCAGCTGGGCTCACAGCCTGGTGCTAGGCTGCAGAGAGGAGCTCATCCCGCCCACTTCTCACCAGGGCAGAGCGCCTGCCAGGCAGGATCCTGCCCAACCTGGAGCTCACCAGGGAGGGGCCGGGACCACAAAGGAAGGGGACCCCCTTGGAGTGGGGATGGAGGGTGCGGCTCGTGAGACCCCAGCCTTCCCTGCTCACATCTCTTCTTTCTGATCTTAGATCCCCTCCCCCAATCCTGACTCTCCATCCCACCCCCCGCAGCGGTCACCTCAGTGCCACAGTCAAGCCCAGCCTTAGGGCCGACAGGAGGCTCAGCCTCTTGGGAACACCCCAGCCACCTGGGGCCCTGCAAAGCCTAGAGCTCTCCATGCAAACAGGGTGTGGCTTCCAGGCTCCCAGGGATCCCGCCCCTGCCCAGAATCTGCCAAGCAGCTCAAGCGGAGAGTGGGCTTCAGGGGCTGGGCCCCAGCAAGCTTGAGGCTGGGCTTGGGGCTTCCCAGCACCAACCCCCCTCACCTGCCAGGGCCCAGCTAGGCTGCAGCGTCTCCTCGGCAACCGCAGCACCGGGACCGGCTGGGAGCGCCCAGACTGCTGACGTGCTTCCCGTTACCAGGGAAACCAGGAATCCTGACTGGTCCAAGAGGCAGCACTGAGGGACAGGCAGTCAGTCCCCAGACCCAGGCTGCTGGGCAACCAGGCGAGGAGGGCTGTAAGTGGGCGTGGCCACACCAAGGTGACTGTGTACCTGATGCAACAGTCACTTTGGCAAGGTGCCTCACCACCCTCAGCTCCCAATGAAGTGGCCTCACAGAGGAGGGCTCTTCTTGCCCATCCAGCCTCCAGGTACCCATTTCTGCCTCCTTCCCCCTCAGCCTCCTCTCCCCTCAGGCCCTAGGGAATTAGAATGCCCGCTTTTCCCCAGGGACCCTCCACCATCTTCAGGGCTTTCGCACCAAACCTTCCAGGAACACCACACCCAGGACAGCTGTGTCCCCCAGAGCCACACCCTTCTTCCTGAAGGGTCATATACCCCTGAATCTGAGGACCAGGTCACCATCTCCTGACTGAGTCACACACACCAATCCATTTGCCATCCCTGTCAGTCGGCACCTTCCTGCCTCAAACAGCTTCATCCTTCCGATCTGTCCTGGAGGGGCCGCTCTCCCCCCGGACCATCTGGGAGGCCCTTCTGGAGCTTGGCACATCTCCCTCCGAGCACAGCCCCACCCCGGCCCTTGCTTCCACAAGCACACGTTTATTTAGAAATGCACACTTTCACTCCTGCACCAATTCATTCAGGCTCTCCCCACACACACTGAAAGGTTCATGTATCATTCACTCATCCACACAGGCCTCCTTGGCTAAGCTGGAGGTAGTCACCTGCTCAGGAGTCAGTAATGCTCTCCCTTTCCCCACCCCTACTCACTCCCAAAGTCCAGACAACTAGTGTTTTTCACCTAGGTCACTGCAACAGCGTCCCAAGTTGGTCTCCCTCTTCCTATTTAGCCCTTTCCAATCTGAGCTGCATGCTACAGCCCAAATGACTGTTCCAAAATGCTAACAACCTTCTCTCCAGTTGAATACTCTAATTGTTTTCTCTTTGCCTCCAGGATAGAACCCAATTCCTCCACAGGGTTTGTAGGACCTTAAGAGCCCCCAGTCGCTCCCCACACCCCGGTCTCCCTCCCTGCCTGGGACATGCCCCTTATCCTCTCTGAGCCCAGCCTCCATTCCCTCAAACTTCACCTGGCACCACCTACTCCTTCTTTGGGCATCAGTGTAAAGGTCCCTTCTCAAAACTGACCCACCCCCAGTCTATTACCATGCTCTTCCTGCACCTCCCTGACCCCAGGTCACAAACTACCTATTTACTTCTGTCAAAATACTAGACTGAGTGCTTTGAGGGCAGGAATATCTGTCACTTGTAGTATGTATTCTCAGCATTTAGGACAAGACCTGGCACTGAGTGTGAACCCAACACAGGTAGGAAAGTTCATTCATTCATCATTCACTCATCATTCATCCATCCATCCATCCATTCATTCATATACTTCTGCATTCAAGCAACAACCTTGTGGAGATCCTAGGGTGGGAAGGAGAAAATAATGTTTGCTCAATTCTACCACATTCCTACAGGAGACCAAACCTCCTCTGTGGTCTTCCTGGTCATATTAACAGTCATAATAGAGTAGGCAGTGATGCAGCCTATTCCGAGATTCTCAATTTCCACTGCCTCCGGCAGACCTTGATCCTTGTCCACCCTGTCACACCAGCTCCCTTGCTGAGGTCACTGCCCACACCTGGCACAATCTTCCCAGCTCTTGAGCAGTTCTGTCCTCCCACTCTCAGAAGGCTCAGAGGCGCGACCACCACAGTGACCATCCAGGGACCCCAGAGCAGCCAGGCTTTCCACTGTTTGGCCCCTAATTGACACCCCCTAAGGCAGAGGTTGCAAACAAGCCGCCTGCAGACTGATGTAAGCCTCAGATAGATTTTGTTTGGCCTGTGTGGTACTTTTTTAAAAAACATACTTGGTTGCTAACATTTAGAAATTGGGATGTTTCACATCGATATCTAGTTTTCAGTTTCCCTTGAAGAACTGGCTCCACTGAGACTACATCTCCCCCTACCTAACCCTATGAGTAACCAGCTGGAGTGGAGTAGCAGCAGTTCCCTATAAAGGGGATCCAGGCAATGATCACTGATGGTCGCTAACATCCCTCTGCTGCTGCTGCTGCTGCTAAGTCAGTTCAGTCATGTCCAACTCTGTGCGACCCCACGGACGGCAGCCCACCAGGCTCCCCCATCCCTGGGATTCTCCAGGCAAGAAACTGGAGTGGGTTGCCATTTCCTTCTCCAATGCATGAAAGTGAAAAGTGAAACTGAAGTCGCTCAGTTGTGTCTGACTTAGCGACCCCATGGACTGCAGCCTACCAAGGTCCTCCATCCATGGCTTTTCCATGCAAGAGTACTGGAATGGGGTGCCATTGCCTTCTCCGAACATCCCTCTAAAGACAGGCAATTAGACTTTGTCTTTGGTAGAAGTACTCAATACCACCTGTGAGGTGTTCTTTCAAACAAAATACAAAACGAAAACAAAAACTCTAAATCTGATCAAGGCTCTAGAACTCACTGCCAATTTACGGGAAATCCAGGGGAAGTGGAACTTGTTCAAATCCAGAACATGGAAAACCCAGGGCAAACAACACAGTGGCTTCAGTTAAAATGAATGAATCAAATTTTAAAAGGGCAGGGAGCACATTCATTAGACAACTGGGAAATGTCAACACTGACTAGATATTCAGTGATATTGAGGAAGTACTGTTAAATTTCTGTGGGCATGATAGTATTTTGGATTTTTTTTGGCGGGGGTGGGGGGCGGGCAAGAGCATGCATGTAGGATCTTAGTTCCCAACCAGGGATGGAAACTGTGCCCCTGCAATGGAAACAGAGTCTTAACCACTGCACCACCAGAGAAATCCCTGGATTTTTAAAAAGTGTTTTATATTTTAGACATGCACGAGTTGGGAGACTTCTCTGGTGGTCCAGTGGTTAAGAATCCGCCAGCCAATGCAGGGGACATGGGTTCGATCCCTGGTCTGAGAAGATTCCACATACCACAGGGCAACTAAGCCCATGTGCCACAACTACTAAAGCCCGAGCGTCCTAGAGCCTATGCTCCACAACGAAAGAAGTCACAGCAATGAGAAGACGGAGCTCCGTAACAAGAGAGTAGCCCCCACTTGCCTCAACTAGAGAAAGCCCACCGCAGCAGCTAAGATCAAGTGCAGCCAAAAATTAATCAATCAAGATTAAAAAAAAAAAAAAAAAAAAAGAAAGAAATGCATGAGTGAACATTTACAGATGTATTTGCTTCAAAATAACCTAGGCTGGGGCCCAGGAGTAGTAGGTGGGGGTATGGATGCAACAAGGTTAGCCATGTGTTGCTAATTGTTGAAACTGGGTCATGGGTAAGTCAGGTTCGTTATTCTGTTATTTTTGTATATGTCTGAAAATGTACATAGTAAGTTTTTTGAAAGGGGATGGCATGCCGCCCTTTGCTCATCTGAACTGCCTGCTCCCTGCCAAGGTTCCCCAGTCTGGGGTCTGGGTAAGGTGCCTGCTGCCTGGAGTGGGAAGAGTCTTTCCTTACACTACCATCCAGCACAGGCTTGCAGCTACAGCCCATTATCTCTGCCCTTTGCTCCTCAGCTCTATCTGCATCTCCATATGACACTAGCAAATGCAGAGACTCAACTTCTTTAAATGGGATCCATTTAAGGATCAATCCTTGGAGTCCTAATATCTATACCCCCATCCCAACAAAGCATTCTCTTATTCTTCCTTTGTTTCCTTTTAGTCAATATCCTCTTCCTGATAAAACATGACTCTTGCAACATCCAGTGTGGTGCTCTGTACGTAACACTCCAATCCTTCCAAACAGACCTCTGTGGGGAGCTGCTGCCTGTTCAAAACTGCCTGGAGGGCACCTGGGTTTGTCCAGCTGTATGCATCGGTGACAGCATAAGGGCCAAGAGCTCGGGTCTGCACTTGGACCTGGTTTTGATCCCAGTTCTACTGTGATCTCAGACTGTGGGTGACCTTGAAAGTGGAAGTCACTCGGTTGTGTCCGTCGCTTTGCGACCCACGGACTATAGCCTGCCAGGCTCCTCTGTCTCCAGGCCAGAATACTGGAGTGGGTAGCCATTCCCTTCTCCAGGGGATATTCCCAACCCAGGGATGGAACCCAGGTCTCCCGCATTGCAGGAGGATTCTTTACCGTCTGAACCACCAGGGAAGCCCATGGGTGACCTTGCGAGAGGACTAAATCTCTCCAGGCCCATTTTTTGTCACCTGTACTATGGGCATCCTAATGATATCTACCTCCCACTGGCATGCAGATTTAATACCATAATACTGAGCAGAGAGCCAGTACTTGGTAAGTGCCTCATAAACAGACCAGTCCATCATCCATCGGGGGGTGTGACAGAAAGGTCTATCCACTTGTTCAAGCACTCTCAGTATATAGAGACATTTCTTTCCGGAAAAGCCGGGCATAGCCTGCTGAGGACTGAGGACACGGGCTCGGTGACCCCCACCCAGGCGGACCCCGGCCTCTGTACAAAGGGACCCACCCTCTGCCCTCTCTCCCTCCCACGTTCCCCACGTCAAGCTGCACAAGATACCTGTGTCCTCTGGGGAGCCATAAGAGGGGCTGCCCTGGGATAAGGTGGCCCAGCTCGAGTCCTCATCGCTGGCTGCGCTGTTCCGCATGCCAAACAGGAGGCTGGCGCTCTTGCTGTGCTCTCGGGGGCCGTCTGCCAGGGCCTGGGGCCCAGGGGGCACCTCTGCGCTCTCCAGGGGCTCTGGCAGCCCTGGGGGAGAAGATAAGTCCTCCTCCTCTTCCTCCTCCTCTTCCTCATCATCCTCCTCAGCCTCCCCCGCTGCCTTCTCCTCTCCTTCGTCCGGACCCTGCTCTTGGGTGCTGATGATCAGGCCGGGTCCTCGCGGCCCTCTGTTGGCCGCATTGTGGGCGGAGAGCTCCAGCTCAGAGTACAGGTGCATCAGGCCTTTGGGGCCCAGGGGTGCCATCTCGGGCTCCTGGCTGGCCTCCTCAGCCAGGGTCAAGGTCACATTGCGGTTCTGGTCACGGTGGGCTGTGGCGGCCCGCCGGAGCTGGTTCTGGCCCTCCTTTAGCCACTTGGCATTGGCAGGGCCCGGCTCGGGCCCACCACCCTCCCCCATGGCGCTGCGCAGATCCTTGGGTCCCACGGCCGTGGCCTGCAGCTTGGCGTTGAGCAGCTGGTTGTGGGCAGCGTGCAGAGGCAGGGGCAGGCTCAGTGCGGGGCCTCCGTGGCTGTTGGCATTAATGGCCGACTGGCTCAGGGATGATGGAACAGACATGGCCTCAGCAGATCCTGCAAGTGGAGAGAAGAGACCACGCTGAGCCTCCAGGTCAGCATAGCAACACCCCTGCTGAAGCCCCAGGCCTGTGCCCTGCACCTCCTCACCTCCCTGCACTCAGTAGGCCAGCACATACCACTGTGTCCTGTGAGCTGTTATCCCAGGAGAGTGACTGGGCTCCACTCTGGTCACCATCACCACCACACCCACTCAACCACCACCTGCACTGGCCAGGCCCAGGCCAGGTCCACCCCAGCCCCAAACCCCCAGCACCGAGCTTCCAGGGATAGCACAGCCAGCCCCTGCTTTGCCCTCGCTCCCAATGGCAGAGACTCCATAACAATGGCTCTCTGTGCATCCCCACCCCCAACTCATCCAACTGGGGCTTATTGTACCAGGAGTGCGGCTGGTGAGGAACTAGCTCCTGTGTTCTAGATGCTGGACACTGCCTGCTCCCTGCCTCCTGCCACACCGCTACCCACAGCCCCACCACTGTGAGCTCCCCAGGCTCTGCTGCTCTCATCATAAATCACTGGGCCCTACTGGGCCCCAAGTCCACCCCGTATGAGGGACTGGGAAGACAAGAGAGAATGAACTGCAGACCAAGCCCCCAAGGGCAAGGTCCTGAGTCCTCAGGTCATCAAACAAGGGCCCTGAGGGCCAATTCATGGCTCCTTTGACAAGTGGAAGCTGCATTTTGGTGACTGTTCCTATAAAGTATCTCACCTTGGGTACCAGTTCCTCTGCAAGCACCTATAGTGCTTCTGGGTCACTGCAGGAGCCTTTGATCTGGACCTCCAGCCCCTCAGGTCTTTGCCTAAATGTCACCTTTTCAGGGAGGCCTTCCCTGAATACCCTAAAACTGTAGGCCACCATGCCCCCTCCCAGACATTCCCAAACTCTCCCCAGCACCAGTACCATCTAACAAGCTAATTTATTATTTACTTGGTTTAATGACTGTCTTCTTGTGACTATAATTTGAGTTCCATGGTGGTGAGGATTTTGCTTTTTTTTATTCAATGCAGTATGCCTACAGCTTAGTTCAGTGCCGAGACAAAGCAAGAACTCAATAAATACTTGTTGAATCAATGTATGAATCTGCCCTCCCATCTCCCCTGGCCCCACCGAGCATCCCCTCTGCCAGTTTCAGAAAACACACAGAGGTCGGTGCCCCAGCCAAACTCCACTTGCCTTTCTGGTGAGGGGCTCACCTGTTCCTCAGTGACAGTCCACCCCTCCGGGCCCCCTGAACCCCCTCCTGCATCCTCAGAAGCCCTTTGTGGATCACCTTCTCCACCTATCAGGTTTCCCACCCCATCACCCTAATGATTGATCCCACCCTCAGAGCCCCATTCCACCCTCCCCATCTCCCTGACCTTCCACTGGAGGCTTCTCCCCTTCTCTGACCCCCACTATAATGTGCTCACTCCCTGGATGCCCTCCTCACAATCTGTTCTCCCTCACCAACCACTACTCAATTTTCTCGCATCCTGACCCTCTTAGACAGCCCCTACCACACTCTCCTCCCCTCCCTCATAGCCTGACTCAAGAGTTCTCTCTTCCTACCTGACCTCCCCCAACAGGCAACTGACCCCACTGTTTGCCCCCAATGCACACCTTCCTCTCTGATTCTCACTGCACAGTTCTTTCCCCTCAATTTCTCACCTGAGAGCTCACTAGCTCCCTGTTCACCCTGAGCTCTTTGTCTCCCTGAACCCACGGCCTCAGTTCTTTCTGCCTCCTCGGCAGAGCTCTCAACCCTGAGCACTGGCTGCAGGGAGGTGTTTAGGCTGCCTGACAAGGCTTGGCCATCTCCCGGGTGCCCCGCTTGTGAGGCGGGTGCCATAGCTCACCTCTCCGTCATTTCTAGAGCTCCTCAGACCCTAGCACGATGCCATGCACACATCTGTGAAAGAAATGAGAAACGGTTCCTGTCCATGTGTCTGCCTCCCACGTAACTGACTGCTGGTCTGCTCAGTATGGCTCCCCCTGGGCGACGAGAAATCTCGTGGCCACTGGCACCAACGAGAAAAATAAATGGCTCTGCCTCTACCCAGAACCACAGTAATCTTCCAAACATGGAAACCAGATTGTGTCACTCTCCAGCTCAAAAAATTAGATGGCTCACCGCTGCCTTTAGGATAAAGTCTGCGCTCATTAGCAGATCACCAAGAGCCTCCTTGAGCCAATCCCTGTGACCCCTCGGACCCCCTCCCCATCCTGCCTCCTCCTCAGCTTATGCCCCAGCCACGGGAAGAATGGTGGACTCTAGGATGTGTCACACCCACCTAACCCTGCCTCTTTGTTTACACTGATCCCTCGGCTTGGAATCCTGTCTCCCTTTGTGAGGACCTCTGATCAGGTTTCAAAACCTGGCTGAGCCATCGGAGCTTCTAAGCAGTTAAGTCTTTCCCGTTTGGTCCCCTCTCGCCTTCTCACGTGCCCATTCCCTCCTCTGCGTCTCACCATGCCCACCCAGCACCACCGCATTCCAATGGAACATCTGAAACTGTCTTACTCAACTTCACACTCCATGACCAAAGAGAGTGTGCTGTGTGTCTGCAGAGTGGGCCCCTGGTCAGGATGGAGGGATAAGAGGAACTAAATCTAGGTAGCTCAGAACTAATTGGGAATAGACACTGAGACAGGCTTGTGTGGTCCCATGGGTCGGGGAAGGAGAATCAGGGAGGGTGCTGGAGAATGCTGAAGGGTCCCTGGGAAGGAAGTAGTATGGGGTCCCAGGAAAGCAAGGTCTGAGATCTAGGAAAAAAGGGGGTAGGTTGGCTTAAGCTGACATCCTGGCTCAAAGGCTGTTCCTCTGAGTTTCAGGAGATGAAAGACCCCATGACTGTGCCACGCTCGGAGCATCATAGGGATGACGGGCCCTTCTCTAAAGCAGGAGTGTGTGGAGCCAGGTTTCTCAGTACTTGGGACCGACCTCCTTGGCATGTGGAGGTATGGTCTGAGAAGGGGACATGCCCTGTGAGGTTGGGACACTGAAGAGCCAGGGTGACTTCAGGACACCCCTGCCCATCTGCTCATGGGGGCAGAAAGCACTGGGGGAGGGAAGCGGGTGTTCTGCTGTGAGTGCTGAAGCCTGAGTGCCTGTCCCAAGAAAATGCGGTCACCTTCACTTCATTTCTCAAGGTCAAAGAATGACTAGTTGCTCAGTATCTTCAAGAGGGGGCACAACCCAACCTCTCCTCTCCTACTGGTACTGCTCACACCTGGGACCTCTCCAAGGATGGAAGGAGCCACACAGATTCTGGCTCAAGGCAGGGAGCGGGCAGGCTCCTCAGGGGAGGAAATAAGAGTGGCCTCTAAGCCTGAAGGGGCTGACAGGAGACCACAGGGGTAGGGGATGAATCCTGCTCAAGGTCAGTGGTTTTTTAGCCTGACTGCTTACTGTATGCCAGGCACTGTGTTAGGCATGGGGGAGAGAGAGAGATGAATAATAAAGAAATGGCTCTTCCTCGATGGAGCTCACAGTCTATTGGGAAACAGTTGTTGAAGAGCTCATTACACTGCAGTATAATGGCAATATCTAACCCTCTAAGCACTCTGTATTTGTTGAATAAATGATTGAATATTATAATTGGAAAAAAAACAGGGCACTACAGGAGACCAAGGTTTACTTCAGCCAAGACATCAGCGAAGACCTGCCTGAGACAAGAACACAGCTCTCCTTGGACCAACCCCTTCACCACCCCTCCCTCTCAGAGGATAACACCACCCTCCCTCACTCCTAATTCATTGAGGAAATGGGAGCCATCGGCCAGAGAACATTCTCAGGCCCATAGATTACTGACTCAGCATCTATTCATTTCTCTCTTTTTCTCCAAAACCAATTGCTTCACCTTTCATTTAAATTCTTCCTTTCATGCCTTTCTAGGAATTTTTTTTTAACCACTGTTGATCCATTTTTTCTTCCATGTAGTCAATGGCTCCTCAGTGAGATCCACTATCTCCCAACTTAAACACAGAATCTTTCCCGACCTGACACCATGAACTCCTTGAAAGAGCTGTCTTTACTCACAGTTGCCATTTCCTCACCTGGGTCTCATTCTTCAACTCTCTCCAGTTCTGTTTCCACTCCCAACACACCCCAGTAACAGCTCCTTCCAAGGTCAACATGACCCCAGTGTCATTTACTCCAACAGACACTTGGAGTCCTCATTGTACTTTCAGCAGCATCTGACACCATGGCCTCTCATCCAGCTTTCAGCCAAGGCTTCCAGGCACTTTATCTCCTGGTTTTCTTCCTACACTCTCGATACTGTCTGATGGTTTCTTACACTCCTTTGCTGGCTCATCTTCCTCTGCTGGAGTTTCTCATGGCTTATTCTCATGCTGTTTTCTCATTCTCACCCAATATTTAATACAAGTATTCATTCATGCCCATAACTTCAGTTGCCCCCTACAAACTGATGATTTCCAAAAGTATACCTCCATTTCAGAACCCTCATCTGAGCTCCAGATAGATACATTCAACTTTCTACTCAATATCTCTAGCTGGATGTTTCAAAGGCCTCTCAAACCAACATACTCATTCGTGTTTCTCTCCCACACCCTAACTGGTCCTCTTTCAGGATCCTGGCTCACGGAATAACATGACCATTCAACCTGTTCTATAAACCAGAAGTAGGAATTCCATCCTTGACACCCCCTTCTCCGTCTCTCCCCATATTCAATCTATCCCCAAGTACTGACGATCTTTTATCCAAGAAAAATTTCTGGATTTGATTGACGTTCTGCATCTACTACCATCAACAGTCCACACCAAGGACAAAGGCTTTATGATCAAAATTCTTAACATGGCCTAGATTGTCCAGCTCAGCCTGGCCTCTGCCTTCCTTCCACCTTTGGCACTTTGCTGTCCAGCATCACTGGTCTTTTGATTCCTTGAAGACACCATGCTCTCTCCTTCCATAAGGTATTTACACATGATTCCCCTTCTGCCCGGAACTCCCTTTCCCTACCCTCCCAGCTTAACTCCTACTCATCCTTTACCGCTTAGTTCAAATGTCATCTTCTCAGCCTTCCTCAGTCCTCTCTCCCTACCCTCCAGTACAGTTTAGCTTGTGCTCCTGTGTGTTCTCAAGACACCATTCACCTTTCCTTTCATGGTATTTATTACATCTGTGATTTTATTCTTATCTGACTTTCCCCTTAGACTGTCAGCTCCATGGGAACAAGGCTATAGTGTATTTTGCTCATCATTAATCTTAAGTGCCTAACAGTACCTGGAATATACTAGGTGCTCAAAGCACACTTGTTGAATAAATAAATGATTGAATAGACTTTTTTTTTTAGTAAGGAAAAATTATGTTAGAGTTTTAAGGGGAAGTAAGCAAGAGGGTATGTTATCAAAGCAATCAAGGAAAAAAGGGGGTGTGTGGCCTAGATTAAGTTTGGCAGCAGTGGGTGAGATGGAGTGAAATGAATGAATTTGAAAAATACTTAAGTAGTGGATGTGGCAGAACTTGCTGACACAAGATACAGAGTGAGAGACAGAGATTAATCTAGAATGTTGCCCAGGATTCCAGCTTGGGTAGCTGATTGGAAAGTATCCATTTTTGAGAGTTGAAATCTGGAGACTTGAGAGTGAATAAAATATGAGAAGAAAGTGCAGAATGAGAGAAGACAGTCTAGGAAAGAACCAAGAGCATCACCAGCAACTAAAGAAAGGGGAAGGAGGTAGCAAATGAGACTGAGAAGGAGAAGACAAGGCTGCAGAAAAGAAACCCGGAAAATTTTTTTCAGGGAGAGTCGACACACACCACTAACACTAAGAAATGGCAAGAAGGTACAGGAAAAGTGTCCATTAGATTTGGACACATGGAAGTCTCCAGTGACCTTGGCTTGAGCAGTTTCCATAGGTGCCAGAGACAGAAGATGGAGTGAAGCGGTTTTAAGAATGAATGGGAAGCGAGGAAATAAAGATATCAAAGTGCAGAGGAGATTCTGGCTTTAAGGAGTGTAGCCAGCTGGGGCTCCGAGGGGCTGGGAAAGCAAGAAACACACAGGCAGGTTCAAAACAGATTCGAAATATCCTCTGAATCGACAATGGGAAAACTGTTCCTAATGAGTGCTCCAGCCAGCGGTAGGCCTCCAGGCTGAGCTGGGGACAGCCAGCCCCAGGGCACACCCCTCGGTGGCCGAGGGCAACAGAATGCGGCGTGACAGATTTCAGGCCTGGGTCCCTGCAGGAATCCATGCGGCCTGTCAGCCCACCTCACCCCAGGTCCCCTTCCCAGTTCTTGACCACCCCTCCCCCATCCTTATATTCCCCTCCCCCATCTCCCACCGCCCCCAGCTCCCCGTTCGTTATTCTCGCTCCGTATTCACTCCGGAGGGGCGGCAGGTAAAGGTCGGGGAGGCAACGGCGTGAGGACCTTAGTCGAGTCGGACCTTGCAAGGAGGGGACAGGAGGGCGGTCGGAATACGCGGTGGGAGGGCCGCCCGCAGGGACGGGGCCTGGCCGGGGCACGCGGGCCGCCCCGGGGTTCGGGCTGCAGGATCCGCGGGCCGCTGAGGGCAGGGATCCGACAGCCCAGGTTGGGCCCCGTCAGGGGAAGCTCCTACCTGCGCGGGGAGGCCCCAGGCCCAGGTGGCGGAGGTGGCTCAGGCGGCGGGGCTCGGGCTCGGCGGCAGCTTCTCCATCACAACATCCCCCGCCCAGGAGCGCGCGGGGCCGCGGGGCCGCGCCCGGAGCGGCGGAGGCGCGCGCGGGGCAGGGGTGGGGGAGGGGCGCCATCTTGGGCCCCTCGGCGGCCGAGCGGAGGGCCCCGCCCTACGGCACTCGGCGGCCTCCAGGAGCCGCGCGCCCCCAGCCCCTCGCCGGCCGCCATCCCTGCGCCCGGGTGGGTCCCCGGGTCCCAGAGGGCTGCCCCAGCATCCGCCGACCCCCGCCCAGCCCGGCACCGCCCTCCGCCAGGGGACCCTGGACTCACCCTGCGCGCCCCGCGGGGCCCTGGTCCCGCACCCCCGCGGGGCGACGCTCAGAGGAGGTTGGAGCGGGGGCGGCGGTGGCGGTGCCCGGGCCGCGGCCGCGCGGGGAGGGGCTGCAGGAGGCCGCCTGCTCCGCTCTTGCGGCAGCACACCCAAACGTCCTGGTGGTAAGCGATGAGGACACAGCGCTGGTGATAATAATAGCTCGTATTTATTGACCGCTTTCACGGTGCCAGGCTCTGTGTTAAACCCTTTGTACGCATTCGCGCTCACACCAGCCCTGTGAAGTCGCCGCTCTGATTATCCTCAGTTTGCAGACAGATGCTGAGGTTCAGAAAGGTACAGCGACGTGTCTGACTTGTCTGCGGTCACAGGTAAGTGGGGGAAACACACTGGAACCCAGATGTTTCTTCACACCCCACCCCCGCGGCTGGACATGGGACTGTGACACCAAGGCCTTGCAGACATGAAGAACGAATAGCTCTCTGGCAGAATTCACAGGAGGGCAAGAAGAAGGGGAGAATGCGGATGAAAACTGTGAAGGAAGGAACGGTGGAGCTCAACACTGCAGACTCCCTGGATAGTGGGGTAGTCCCCAGTGGTCAGGTCAGTGGCACAGAGGCCATCAAAGCCAGTGAGAGGGTGTGTCACCATCCAGAAACCCTCCCCTGACTCATTCCTCTAAGGCAGAGGTTTAATTTATTGTACCTGCGAACTATTGAGCAACTGACTGAAGATACCTTTGGGGTGCCTAAAACTCAAAATGTCCAAATCTAAACTCATTGTCTCACCCCATTTTTTTTTTTCTGACTTTTAAGAAGTTTCACTGGGGTGAAAAGGAATCCTCTCCAGTACATGTGTCTGAGAACACACATACACACACAGATGACTGGATGCAGCCCCACTTCATCCATCCCAGTGAGTGGCATCACCATCTACTGCTTGCCTAAGCCAGAAATCTCCAGATCATATTTGACTACACTTTTCACTTGACTTGAGGTGACTATAAATGTTTTAACGTTTTGTTATGGAGATCTTCAAATATATATACAGAAAGATACAGAATAGAATAATGAACTCTCATATACCCATCATTTGACTTCAAAAATTATCAACTCCTGGCCAAGAGTTTATTATGACTTGACAAACTTCTATTATATACCAACCACGTACCAAGCCTCAGCCTAGGTCCTAGGGTCCAAAAGATGAATCAGATTTGACTGTCACCCAACTTGGAGGGTATAACATATGACTTTTGTCTTTGAAAGATAAGAGTTACTCAGAAGAAGAAAGATGTCCTCATTCATTTGATAATTCTCTCTCAACAAATAATTATAGTGTGGGAGACACTGTCCTTGGTGCTAGTAACTTGTCAAGAGACAAGATTCAGTCCCTGGCCTCGTGAAGCTTGAATAACAAAGGAAAGTGATACTAAATATATGATTAGAATTGTGATGAGTATTTTGAAGGAAATCTACAGAATACTATGTGAGTGGACTAAATTTTACCTGGGGACATTTGGAAACACTTTACAAGGAAGTGGCACTTAGGTGAGGGGGAAGGGTGAAAAAGAAAGAGGTCATCCAGGAGAAGAGAAAATGATTCCAAGTCAAAGGAGAAGTACAAGAAGGCGAGGATGGGTGTGATAATGTAGAAGAATGGCATAAGGGGAGCTGGAAAGGTAGACAGGTGCCAAATCAAGGAGAACCGTGTTGTTAGGCTTAGGGTTTGGGACTTTCATTTAAGGATAGTGGGAAATCATCAAAAGGTTTGGGGCAGGGGAGGGACATGTTATATATATATATATATTAGCTGCGAGGCATGTGGGATCTTAGCTCCCCAACCAGGGGTCAAACCTGCACCCCCTGAATTGGAAGGCAAAGTTGTAACCACTGGACTGCTAGGGAAGTCCCACCCTTGCTTTTTAGAAGATCACTTTTGGCTGCTAAGTAGAGAATAGATAGGAAGAGAGCAAAATTGACAGGATGAGGACCAGTTAGAAAGCAATTCTAGGAGATGACTATAGTGGTGGGATTAGGGATGGAGAAGATTGCATAGGTTTAATAAATATTCAGGAGAAAGAACTCAACAATTAGTGATTAATTGATTGGCTAAGGTAGAATGAAGGAAAGGATGACTTCCAGATTTCTGCTTGAGCAAAAGAAAAAAAAATCCAGGAATAGCATCCATTTACAGACAGCCCACCAGAATACTTGTCTTGCCAATCCCATTAAGCAGGATGGCTGTAATATCCAGGGATGTCTCTTCAGGTAATCAGAGATGATAATCACAGGTAGATAGTGAAGATGGGGAGAGGCATCTAATTAGTTAAGATGCAAACATACTGTGCAGTTAAGATGTACTTACAGGCCTCTCCTTTGGGATCTCCACCCTCTCCACCCTCACACCTGGGGGGTGTACTATCCTTTGTTTACTGCATGAAACTTTGAGCTGTAACCAAGCTGTTAAAAAAAAAATATATGTACAGTGCAGTTTGATCCACACACAGTTTTCCTGAATCCCTGCTCTCCTAGTTCTGCAAAGCCTCCTGATTGGTGGGGAGTCAATCTGTACCCTTCATCCATCCTTTCTATGTTGTATCTCATCCCCCTTCTGATGGTTTCCAGAACAACCAGTAGCTTATGCGCCATCTCAGATACTCTGTGTGGTTTTGACCAATGTGGGTCCCTCTGAGGCAGCAAATTTTTCAAATTATTACCTTGAACTTAGCAGGAAAAACTGATTAGAAGCAAATCCATCTAGAGTCATTTACCAGTACTGACTTTATGCTGTTTGGTTTAATAGATCAGCCTGGTGAACATCTGCATCACCTATAGGTGACTTGGCAACCAAGTCACCTATAGGGAAGAATAGAGGTTGCAACCCTATTAGCAGCAAAGACACTTTTGGAGCAAAAATGACCTTTTCTACTACTACATGTAAATATTGTAATTTTTCTTGTAGTTGATACAATAAACCCTCTTTCTTCAGATTGGTTGTTATCATTTGGGAAATTCATGAGTAAAATCTTACTACATATTATATGCAGTGGATCTCAAAAGTCAATTGCTAGGTCTAGCAAGTACTTCCTCAACACCATTCTTCAACAGGACTATTCTAGTACATTCCTAGGAAGACCAAGTAGAGAATGAGAAAAGGATGAGGACTGAACTCTGGGAATGCTAGCATTTGGTGGGCCAGCAGAGGAAAAGAAGTCCCAGAGGAAAGCGGAGAAGAAACAGAGAATAAGAGAAGATTGGGAGAGATCTAATGTCATGGAAGAAATCCAAGGGAGGAAAGATTTTCAAGGAGGAAGACGTGATCAACAGCATCAAATGCAGCAAAGATTTCCAACAGGTCAAGGTCAAAAAATGTATCCTTTGAATTTGGCAATATGGAGGTCATGGATCCCCATATGATCTATATTAGCAGAAAATAGAGGCAGAAGCCACAATGCAATAGTACTTAAGCAAATGAAAATGAGGAAGTAGGATAAGTAAGTGCAGATCCCTCTTTAAGAAAGTTGGAAAACAGAATAGACAGTAGCTGAAAAGTGGTACAAAGTTGAAGATTCTGGTTTTATCTTTTTTTTTTTCTTCGAGATGACAGAGACTTGAATATGGTCTGTGTGCCTGCATACATACTAAGTCGCTTCAGTCATGTCCAACTCTTTGTGACGCTATGGACTGTAGCCTGCCAGGCTCCTCTGTCCATGGGATTCTCCAGGCAAGAATGCTGGAATGGGTTACCATGCCCTTTTCCAGGGGACCTTCGCGACCCAGGGATCAAGCCTGCATCTCTTATATTTCCTACATTGGCAGTGTTCTTTACCACTAGCGCCACCTGGGTATAAACTACAGAAAGATACCAAGTAGAGAAGATAGATTTGAAAGGAAAGAAAAAAAAAAGATAGATTGAGATCCTGGAGGTGATGAGAGGAGGTGGAATCAAGGGCTCAGATAGAATTGGACACCTGAGCTTTATAGGCTGAAGGGTTAGGGTGAGGATAGATAGGATAATTAATAAGGTGGGAGCCAGGCAAGAGATTAAGGTATTTCATGCCTAGTGATATCAGTATTTCTGAAGTCTCTAGCTGAAGAAGGGAAGGAGGATTGGATGGAGAATATGGAAAACCTCTAAGTATTATCCTGTCATAAACAAGTTGTTGTTGCCTTTGTTGTTACCAGTGCAGCATCTTTTCCTCTGATTGGTAACAGCATATCCGTTTTCTTTGAAGACCCATCTCCTCCCCACTCTTAGTCTATGGGGTTCAGATGCGAATCATTGGAACTCTACAACCCATTTCAGTGCTAGGCTGTTATCCAGGATCAAGTCAAAATGATCAATTCAGAGATAGGCACATGACTAGTCTGAGCCAGTTAAACTCAGTTCCAGGAATTTTCCTTCAACTTTTGCGCTAGTGGTGCTGGTAGAATACAAGCCTGGTCCTTATCTTGCCACCAGAAGGGATAAGCCTGCCTGAGAATGAAGCCAATGTGAAAAAAGCAGAGCTAAAGGATGGAGAGAGACAGATGCTTGATAACATCCATTTAACACCTTTGTTTACCTTTTTCTGAAATCACATAAGTTGAGCAGTATTTTTTGTTTACACCACTTTGAGCTGGGTTTTATAGCTTGCAACCAAGAGTTGTGACACATACATGAGGTCAATATTGCCTCTTGGTACTCAGCCCTACATCCATTGTTCTGTAATCTCCCTTGTACCAACAAGGCTGGAGATCTGAAAACCACATTTCTCAGGTTCCTTTGTTGCTTTGTTCCAGTTAGATTGTGCCAATGGAAACCCTCGCTTGAGGAAGGTGGGAGGAAGGAAAGAATCACTCTGCTTTTGGTAGCACCTCTGGCAAATTCAGGAGCAGTGGACCACCCTGGCAAACATGGAGGCTGTTACAACAGCATCAGCAATACAAACTCTAGCTGCATTAGCACCCAGTGCAGATTTGTGGGTTCCACCTCCTTGTTCTTTGGGCAATACATTTTCTTCCTTTTGCTCCCTTAAATCAAGACTAGTGGTAGTTGCCTGGTCTCTGGGTAACTCTGCTTTCCTTCCTATGCTTCTTCAGACCTCTCCCACAATTTTGTAACAAATTCCTTGCTGTTAAATCCCCCTCTAAGGTTGATGTATGGCAGAAACCAGCACAACATTGTAAAACAATTATCCTCCAATTAAAAATAAGTAATTTTTTTAAATGCAAAAAAAAAAAATCCTCCTCTACTTGGAATATCTAGAGTGCTCTCTCTATCCTTATGGAACAGTGATTGATACATATTTTCCTATTTTGCATACACATATACACCACATACAAGGCTCAAAAAGGCTGAGTTTCTCAGATCTACAGAGTTAGTAAGTGGACCAGCTGGGACTGGAGTTCAAACATGTCTGACTCAAGCTCACACTCTTTCTCTGCCCTAAAGTTGGCTTTTGTTGTTTTGTTTTGTTTTGTTTTCTTTTTCCATGGTTAGATTAAATAGAAGTTAAAGGGAACAGAGAAATAAAGCCATTGTTAAGAAAATTGTTCAGTTGATCAACCTTGATGTTCAATTTGGATGGGAAAAAAGTCTGAGCAGTGAGAGAGAGAATGAAGAAGGATAAAGGTAAGAGGTTGTGGTCACAAGGAGGGTGTTGGAATTTAAGGAATTTCTTCACAGGTGGAGCAGTTGTGAATGAGGACTAGGGTCTGAGTTTGGGTGACTGAAGTAGGGTCTTCAGCAAGTGAGGACATAGTCAGGAGGTTAGTAGATGGGAGCCATAAGGATGCTATGGCTCATTTGCTTGATGCCAAAGAAAAGAATTTAACATGCACAGGAAGAGGAAGAAAATAGCATAGGCGTGTATGGGAGTCTTGCCAATGCTGAGCCGCTTCCCCTCAACTGGGACAGCTCCAGGGGAAGGAAGAAGTCCCTGGGGCAGAGCCCGATCTCTTCGTTACAGAGAAAGAAGCATATTAACCATGAAGTGTGTAAAGAATACAGAGAAGCTTATTGACCATGGAGTGTAAATTTGAGGGGGCACCATGGAAAGTTTGGGAAGAAGTGGCACAATGATGAGCAGGAAAAAGGGGCCATGGAGTAGTTTGGCAGTGAAAGTCTCACTCTCCCTCACCCTCCTGTCCTGTCTATCAGCAAGTCCTACAGAATGTCTTCTTGTTAATTAAGTAATTTATTTGGCTGCACCGGGTCTTAGTTGGACTTAGTTGCATGCGAACTCTTAGTTGCAGCATGTGGGATCTACCTCCCTGACCAGGGATCGAACTCAGTTCCCCCTGCATTGGGAGTGTGGAGTCTCAGCCAGTGGACCATCAAGGAAATCTCGTAAATGATTTTTAATCTGCCTGCTTCTCTTCATCGCCATTGCACCAGTGTCCGAGCCTCTATGATTTATTTATACCTGGACCACAGCACTTACCTCCTCAGTGACTTTCTCACATCCACAGCGATCTCCTTTCATCCAGAATCCACTCTGCAACAGTCAGAGTCATCTTTCTAAAATGTAAATCTCTTCAAGTGTGAGGACTCCTTGGCCTAAAATCCCTCAGTAGTCTCCATTGCCCCAAAGATAGACAAAATCCAAGCTCCTAGCCTGATGGGCAAGCCCCCCATGAGCTGAGAAGCCCCTGGCTCCTTCTCCAGCCTCACCTCCAACCAGCCTCCCACTCATCCCCTGTACTCAGCCCTGCTGAGTAGTTGTGGTTCTCACTCCTAGCTCGTCTTTGCTTGCGTTGCCTCTTCTGCCTGTAATGCACCAGGCATGGTAGTGCATAGCAGGCAGTGAATATGTATTTGCTAAAGGACTGCATACGTTCTACTCATCTTTTAAAATCAGCTATAAAGGCTTTCCTAACTTGCTCCTCATCCAAGTATTGCTGGCTCTGATTTCATTTGCTTATATAGTCTTCCATCTTAATGTCTGTCTCACTCTATTGCGTTTATCTGATGCCTTGTCTGCGTCCCACCCCCCTAACCTCCCCCCGCCCCAGCTGTGTCGAGTGGCAGACCTTGGGGGCAGGAACTGTCCAACACATCTTTTTATCTGCTGCCTGACACACTGCCCTGAGCATAGGAGGTGCTAAGAGGGTGGATGGAAGAATCATGAGTTGACCTTTTCTGAAAGTTCCTTGGACACAAGCTTAGAGGCTTCCCTTCAACAGAGCGGATGGAACAAGAGAAGAAAGAGGAGACTTAGTCCTCCTTTCTCAGTAAAGAGGAGGAAGTTAGCCTCCAGTACCAGAGTTGCTGGATAACTGTTTAGACACCTCTAAGCATCCTGACATGATGCAGTGATGGCCCCAGATGTGGCACATGGACTGGACGAGACCCAGAACTAAGACTCTGGCCTTCTCTTCACCCCTCAGGCTGAAGGAGAAGCCAACCCCATGAGGAGAACCATCCAGATATCTTCAAGGATGGAAGGGAAAACTGAAGACACTTCTTGGAAGTGGATCCCGCAGCCCTGGTGCCTGGCCCCTACCTCTGTTTCCAGTCCCAGCCAAACTCAAGTCCTGGATGGACCATGATCTAAGGGGCCTGGGTTCATCGCCTGCTTCTCTTCCCAGCCATTGAGCCTGGGAAAGGAACCTGAGGCAGTTCTCCTGAACAATAAGGGCCTGGTGCCTGTTGGGGACCACACTATGGCCTGGCCTCCCAGTGCCAGGCTTGTCTGTCTTCTCTTCTACTTAGACTCCAAAGCCCCAGAGAGGATGGGGCCACCAGGTCAGGAGGGACCATGGACCAGAGTGTGGTTATCCTTCCAAGGATCCTCTGGAGTAAATCCAAGAGGTGGGTTTGAGTCCATACTCATTGTCAGAGGGAAGCATCTAGTATTGTGCCCATTTAATGGAAGAGATCACTGAGGCTAGCATATGGAAGCTCAGAGTGAGGGCCCCTTGCTAGAGTCTGAGGGCTTTTTTTTTTTTTTTTTTTTTTTGAGCCTAAAACAAGTTTTCAACCTCAGGTGACTTGGAAAGGTAGAGGAAGTAAAAGGTCTCACCTTGAGACCCAGTTACCTATTGTCCAGGCCAATCCCCAATGAAATGGTTGTCAGTAGGTTTGGACCCTCATGTCTTGGTCAGCTTATGACCAGAAAAGAACAAGCCACTGTAACCTCCACCCAGACGACACTGCTGGCCTAGATAGTGCAAATACCCAGGGGACTGAAGGGTAGTCAACAGGACGCCCACAAGGCCGTGTGACATTCTGAAAATGTGTTTCATAGTGCCAGGTCCCGGAGTCAGTCCTTCTTCCATTTTCCCAGCTTGCTTCAGGCAGGTGAAAACACTCTTTTTTTCATCCCGCTTGTTGTGCCTAACTCTAGCAACCAAGCCTCATCTTCTGCTGTGATGCTGCCTGAACCCCCTGGACCTACAATTTGAGGACTCCCACAGCCCTTCATGGCAGCGCTGGGCCAGCCCTCTTGGTGCATGCCTAGCCACTTCCAGCCCTATTTTCCTGATGCCCTGGGGCCAAGGTGTGGTCAGTTATTAGCAGGGCCAAGTCCCTGCTCTGCTGCTTACTTGCTGTGCCAACACAGGGGTTCCTTTCTCTACATGTTTTCTCTGTTCCCCTCTTTTTTTTTTCTAATATTGTTTTTCAATTGTAGGATAATTGCTTTACAATGTTATGTTGATTTCTGCTGTACAACAAGGTGAATCAGTCATATCCCCTCCCCTCTGTTTCCCTGTCTGTGTTGATAGTCTGGAAGAAGCCAGTTTATGACTGGGATTCAGGAATCACCTGCAAAGAAATGAGGTTTGTCCTTCAGCCCTCCCTCCCTTGTCTCCCGTAGCTTTAAGAGCCTCAAAAAAGAGAGGTTACAAGCTTCTCAACTCAAAGAAAGAAGTGAGGTTGTTCCACAACCAGGGCCCTTTGATTCAAGTGAAGAAGCACTCTGGCTTTATTGTGAGGGAGTTGGGAGTAGGAGCTGGGCCAGACTCCCATCAGGAGTGCTGGAGGGGAGGGCAGCCCAGGAGGCTGTTCATCCTCTGGGCCTGGGGAAGGTCCTTGGTCTTGCTCAGTTCCTCCACGTCTTTGTAGCAGTACAGATTGGGGCCTTGGATGAGGTACAAGCCCAGACCATTGGCGGAACACGAGTGGGGGCCCAGAGACTTCTCCGTACACAGGGCCCCATCGACCTTCGTATGGGGCCAAGGAAGCTCTGTCCACGTGGCTTGAGCTCCTAAACTCAGGTCCAGCCACCACAGCTTCTGGCCTGGGAAGAGACACCGGATATAACATGGCTTCCACGTCACGGGGATCTGCACCTGGCCTTTCTCACGCCCTGATGGAGAAGCACAGAACCAACCACCCCTCAGCACCCGACGTCCCTCACCTGCCATGATGTGGAGCCGAGAAGATCCAGGACAGGTAAAGGCTGCATCCACAGAATGAAGGCTGACCCCATGAGGGCTCCCGAATTCCTTCTCCAGCTGCTTTGGATAATTTTTTACGAGAGTGTAGCCTGCCCTTGTCAGGAAGATATATACCTGGGTACCCTGGAGGACAAAGGACATTAATCAGAACAGAGCAGGGTATTCTCCCCAGTCTCCACCTCAGGCCTCTCTCCCATCACACACCTGGATCAGATAGAGCTTATTATCCCAGAGAAAGGCAGCATCCACTGTTGAGGGACCTTGGGGCCACAGATGCTCAATGGGCCAGCTATGCCACCCATCCCGGCTGCTGTCCAGACGCCAGTAGTGGTTCTCTGTGGGGTAGCAGAGGTAGCTCTAGTGCTGGTGGTAAAAGGCCAGGCCGTGAAGAAGCAAGTGACAGATGCAGGCGTGAGTCCTGAGAGGGAGGGGAGAGTGCATCCAGAGGCCAAGAGGGAAGAGGCTAGGTGAGAAAGTAGAGCAAGCACATGGTTGGACAAGTTAGGCATGGTGACCTGACTAGAACTGGAGGCAGTAGGGGCCTGATGGAAGGGCAAGCTTGGAGAAGAATGACCAGGTTGCTAGATCAGGCCAACGTTATGAGGTTTGGTGGGGGCTCCTTATGCATCTCAGACGTCCGTGTGAGGAGGTGCTACAATGAGACAGTGGCCAGAAGTTAAAAGGGAAGCACCATGTGTGGCCATCCCAGACTCAATAACTGTCCCTTCCCCTTGACAACCATAAGTCCATTTTCTATGTCTGTGAGCCTCTTTCTGTTTTGTAAGTAAATTCATTTGTGTCATTTCTTTTTAGAAATGCTATATTTAAAATGGATAACCAACACGGACCTATAACCTAAAACACTGATATATTTAAAGTAGATAACCAACAAGGACCTATTGTATAGCACATGGAACTCTGCTCAATGTTATGTGGCAGCCTGGATGGGAGGGGAGGTTTGGGGGAGAATGGATACATGTATATGTATGGCTGAGTCCCTTTGCTGTTCACCTGAATCTATCACAACATTGTTAATCAACTAAACCCCAATACAGAATAAAAAGTTCAAAAAAAAAAGAAAAGGGAAGACCACAGCAAGCTTCCACTGGGTGTTCTCACACGGGCTGTATTCTCTAATCCCTTGAGATGGCCAGAGACAGAGGGAGTAGCCAGACCAGCCCCCTAATTTTCCTCTTCCCTTTTCATAACAAATTCCTAAAGAAATTGTCTAACCTTTTATTTACCTTTCCTTCCTCAATCCACTTCACTTACATTGCTGTTTCCCTCTGCCACTGAAATTTCTCTCTTCAGGGTTAAGTATCCTCCAACTTGCCAAATCTAATGTCTTCTTACTCTACCTCTTAGCAGCATTTGACTGCTCACAGCTCCCTTCTTTAATTTTTTTTTTAATTTTGGCTCCCATTATTCCAGACTCTTCCAGTGTTCTTACCTTTTTGATGCCTCTTCAGCCTGGTATCTCACATTAGAATCCCCTAGTTTGGGCCTCCACTCTATCTGCACTCACTCTCTAGGTGATTTTACCTAGTCCAGGGTTTTAAACCCCATCTGCATAATGAAGACTTTTGATTTGTTCTCTTCACCTCTGATGGACCTTTTCTTTGAGTGTCAGGCTCAAACTCACCTGCCTACCTGACATGTCCATTTGGGGCCACTAGATACGAAAACCCTAATGTGTCCAAACTCATTTCTGCTCCCACCAAACACACACACCTTCTACCCTAGTCTTTTCCAATCTTAATAAAAGGAACCACTTGTCACCCAGTTTCCCAGTCCCCAAAGCTAAGTCATTCTTGAAACCTCTCTTTTCCCTTCCCCACTCTGACCAATATCCAAGGCATTGGTTAATGCTATGGACTTGACTTCCAGAATACATCATGATGACTCCTCACCACCTTTGTGCTGTTATCCCAGTCCAAGGTGTCATCACTGCTAATCCACACAGCTGCACGAACTCTTCACCTGATTCCCTGCTTACACAATTGTAGCTCTGATTGCCTTCTTATACAATTATAGCTCTGTGACTTAACATTCCACAAGAAACCAGGATGATCTTTTAAAAATCTAAGTCAGAACAGATCATGGCTCAGCTCAAGATCCCCTCCTAACTTCCTTTTACAGTTGAAAATCCTTACCAGGCCCATGGTATAATCTTTTTTCTTTTTTGGTTGGTCCATGCACGGCTTGTAGGATCTTAGTTCTCTGACCAAGGACAGAACCTTGGGCCCTCAGCAGTGAACACATAGCATCCTAACCACTGGACCGCCTGGGAATTCCCAGGCCCATGTGATCTGGCTACTTTCTCCCTCTTTTCAAGCCACTCATCTGCTCTTTCCCAACAGTCGAGTCACACTGGCCTCCTTTCTTGACTCCTCAAAGTATTTGCTGTTCACCTTCCCTAAAATGCTTCTCCTCCATTGCTTTATGGGGCTAATTTCTCTTTATCACTGAAATCTCAGCTCAAAAGTCATCTCTTCAGGATTTCCCTGGTGGTCTGGTGGCTCCACGCTTCCTATGCAGGAGCCCAGGTTTAATCGATGCCTGGTCAGGGAACAAGATTTTACATGCCGCAACTAAGGTTGGTGCAGACAAATAATAAACAGAATAAATATTTTTTAAAAATCATCTCTCAGAGAAGGGGCCCATCATTCTCTTCACCTCTATCCAATTATTCTGTCCTATTTCCTTCACAGCTTTTTGACACTTCACATTTTTTATTTTATATTTTAAAATATCGACAACTCACAAATTCATTTATACTAGCTTCAAATGGTATTTGGGAATAAGAAATATTCTAATGTTCCCAGGACATTTCACAGCTATTAACACTGCCTGAAAGTATTCTCTTTTATTTTCTCTTTTTTATCATCTTCTCTCTCTCCAGCAGGCTCTATGAGGGTAATTGTCTTGTCTGCCATGTTGATCACTGTATCCCAGTGCCTAGAACAATGCCCAGTGCCTATCAGGTGCTTTATAAATAGCTGGTGTTCCCCATGCAGCCACAAGCTCTCTTTATGTGTATTAACCAGGCAAGTCTCAGTGACCACATATCCACCTTTCCCTCCTGATGAATCTACCCTGCTCCTGGCTCCTATTTTGAGAATCAGAGCTATGCTGCTCTTTGGACAGAGGAAATAAGTGCTGAGCCCCCAGTCCCTCAATAGCCAATGCAGAGGCCAACCAGCAGCCACTTTAATGTGATCTGGAATAATATTATGGGGCTGGGCCAGTCTCATTCTCTCTCTGGAAAGCCAATAGGAAGAAGAGCAATCGAGGCAGTTATCAGTTGTATCTGAGGCTAAAAGATCATAACTAGAGAGAAAATCGAGAGGACATGATGGTCCATGTGTGAGCCAAAGTTGGGAAAGCAGAAAGAATGGATTAGAAACTGAGATAGAGACAAGCGATTTATCAATAAGGGAGAGGGGAGAACTGGCCCTTTGCTGAACCGCTGGGTCATGCTGGTGTTTTTGCCAACATAGTGAGTTCCCACCTTGGCTGGGTATTTTTAACAATGGTGTTCTCTCAACAGCTATGTAACATCTCTGATACTCTTGATTTAGGATTTCAGCTGCATTCTGTTAATGCGCACATGGCCTTGAGATTCTACGATCTCGCCATGGGTGAGTGTTCTCTATCTCTGTGTGGTCCCTGTAGCCCTGTTTTCTTAGTGTTTCTATCTCCGTGTCTTTCTATTGATCTCTATTTCCGTAGCTACCTCACTTTGCGTGTGTGCTCTCCCAGTGGTGCCTTGCTCTCACCGCAGCTGCGTATTCTCCTGATATGTATGTGTTCTTACTCTGGGAGTAGTCTCAGTACAGGTCTACTTGTTCACTGTCGGTATGTGTTTCCTCACGGATGTATGTTGTCATTACAGCATGGGGATGTGCTGTTATCTTATATATCCCCCTTTTATGGGGATATGCTCTGCTTGTGGCTGTGTATTTTTCATTATAACTCGGTAGTCACATCTGATTGGATTGGTTCAGGGGTTAGGAGTAAGGAAGGATTTTTTGCTCTGCTGTATTCTAAACCACTGTTTCACACTTGTATCCTGTCATACGTATATCTTAGGCTGTGTGTAACGTGGTAGGTCACTCTTTCTCTTAGAGCTGTCCTCAAGTATAGATCAAGACTTATCCTTAGGTAGCATTAGATGGGTTTTACTAATTAATGGCACAGATCTGGGGAGATTGGTCTCCCCTGGACACTCAGGGGAGAAATCTCATCAGGCTAGTGAAGCTGTTGCCTAAAGATCTAAGGAACTGAACACTTCTTGGCTGATTCTCAGCAATGGGAACATCTTATTTCCAGGTAATGCTATGCCCAGAGGCCTGGACATACGAACCAGGAACCTGGAAAAAGATGGAACTCCTGGGGATAAGCTTGAGGTAGGGGGGCGGGGAGAGGGTCAGAGACATGCAGGAGCAAAGGGAATATGAGGAGTCATAGGTTCAGGGGGTCAGAGAAGACACAGACCTGGCATGGATAGTACTGAGAGGCAGACAGGTGGAAGAAGTTAGAGGCCTGGACAATGAGATAGGTTGGACCATATGCATCTGAGGAAATGAGAGGTGAAAAGGAGCATGCTAGGGTGAAAGGATGGGAGCCTTTCATATGGGGCAGTGATGAAAATGGAGGAAATATCTCAGAGATGAGAGGCACACACGAAAGAGCTGGGAGGTGTAGAGGACAGAGATGGGGGGATTGGAGGGCATCTCTTACCACTGAAAGCATAGGTGGCACCATGGTTGTCAGAGAGCAATGCAGACAAGACTAGGTGTGGGCTACAGCGCTTATCCATATGCTGGGATGCATTCCTATGTGCATGGCCTTGGGGGAGAAATAAGCAAGGGAGAACACACGAAGGCAAGAGGTCAGAATGAAGTCTGAGGTGGAAGAAACCACTGGGGGTATTGGGGGTGCAGGTCTTCCCCATATGAAGACAGTTGGGAAGAGCCAGAATGGAAGTGGGGCTGGGGCAAGGGCCAAGGTATCATTCCATAGGGGAGGGTAGGAGCTGGGGTGTATGGCATTTGCAGACTCAGGGAAGGTGGACATGTCTCCAGAGGTCCCAGGGCTGGGGCTTTCTCACCTCTGTTAGGGCAGGGCATAAAGTAATCTCGGACATCCCGAGGATAAGTGGAATTCACGTCTCCCTTGACGGGGTCGAAGCGCAGGAATTTGTTACCCCGGAAGCAGTAGTAGCGGTTGAGCCATCGTATGGCCGAGGAGCAGTTCCCAACGGCCGGCCAGGGACGTTCCTTTATGGTACTTGTAGCGAAGTCCCAGAACCACGTGTGGTTGCCTTTGTCCAATCAACCAACAAGTATTCGGTGAGACCAGACTGTGCCCTCCCTTGTGCTTGCACTGGGCCCCAGGATGGACAAGATGTGGTCCCCATCACATGGAGCTCACATCCCAGCAGGGAAAGAGTTGAGGAAAGTAGTCATACAACAAAATTCAGCAGCAAAGTACACATGATCAGTTCAGCAAGGGCAGTGGGAAGAGTCTGGGAAAACTTCCCAGAGAAGGTGATACTTAAACTAAAATCTGAAGGAGTTACAAAGCAGACAAGAGTGGGAGATGGAAGCCTAAAGCATGAAGTAAATTGGGTGTCTAGGGAATAGCAGAGAGTTTGGGGGGCTTCCTATTCAAGGGAAGAGATTGAGAGACTAAAGGCTGGAGGGTCAATAGGCTGGAGGGACTTGGAGAACCTTGTATGTAAGGTCATGAAGAACCTTGTCTGTGAGACTAAACATAGATCTGTCTAAGGGTCATGGAGGACAATGAGGGGCTTTTAGCAGAATTATATCCAGTTAACTTCCCCAGAATGACTTCCTCTTACTTCCCCTACTTAAACTGTGTAGACCTTAATTAGCTTCTCTATTTCTCTTTCTTGGGAAACCATATCACGGTTCTACCAGCACCACCCTCCCTACCACTACCTCCATCACCACCATCCCACCACTACTCCACGCTCTCTTATTCCTGCCTGCACTGACCTTGGAAGAAGAAGACACTCTCATTGGCGCATTCTCCACGGTGACATTCCACAGCTGCATCCAGTGGGAATGGGACTCCAGGAAACTTCTCTTGGAGAAACTTTGGATATTCCTGCCCATTCTCGGGAGGATATACCCAGAATTTGTCCCCCTGCACACAAAAGCACGCTATTTTTAATATGCACGCCAGACACTGCCACTCTGCTCTCCAGCACAACACCTTTGATCTATTGCACTTAACATAATATTCTTCTGCAGTCCCCCATACTCTCCATCCATCTGTGGACAACAATGTGCTGACCCCTTGCACAAATATACACTTTCAGTTTGTGCAAATCCAATCATTGTTACTACACACACACATCTCACTGTGTACAACTAGCACTCCCAATGTACAATTATCTGCAACACCATTGGTTTTGGCAAACACATCCACAGTCATCCTGCAATCATCCATCCATTCAAACATTCCTTTGTTCATTTATTCACTCAAGAAACAGTTGCTGAATGACTACCACATGCCAGATATTGTCAGAAGCACTGGTCATAAAGGGGTGACAAGACTCTATCTCTGCCTTCAAGGACTCCATTTTTTTTTCACTGTACAAAAGCAGAAAGTGAGCCCCTGGTGAGTCCTAGCCATGTGAGCCCCAAGGTGGAGGCATGTGAAGTACCTTGGGAATAAAGGAGAGGTGCCTAAGGCAACCTAGAGAATTCCTGGAAGGCTGCACAGAGGAGGGAACATTTGGGCCAGGTGTTCAAAACTGAGCAGGAATTTTCCAGGTAGACAAGTGTGGAAAGGGCATTACTAGCAGAGGGAGTAGCATGTACACAGTATATGCGTGTGACTGGCACACGGTGAATGTGGCAGGGGAAGAGATCAACTTGAAAAGATAACCAAGGGCCAGGCCTCATGACCTGTGTGCACCTGGCTTACAGGATGCGCACGTGGTGGTGCCATTTACTGAAACAGGAGACTCGGGAGGAGAGGGATTTGTACAGAAGGTACTGCGTTCTGTTTTGGGGGATGCTGCATTTGAGGTGTCTGCAGAACATCTAAGTTGAAGATGTCAGCCAGGAAATTGCAAAGAAATGTCTGGAGCTCTGGAGAGAGACCCATATCTGGTGTCCATGACGTGGAGAGTCTCAGAGCCCTGGCAGTGGTTGAGATCACCCAGGGAAGGTGAATGGAAAGTCTGGGAAGGATCCCCAAGGTACATTCAGAGAGTGGCCCAGGATGAGAAGCTGAGAAGAGCAGGAAAAGAGGCAGGAGGGAAAACAAAGCTGGCAGTGAGGGCCACCCAGCCACGCGGCATCTTTGTGTGAGTCAGGAGAAGGTGCCGAGAAGGAGCAGACACAAGCTGGGCCAGGGCATGGGACCCGATGAGCACAGCAGGCTGGATTTCATCCTCCACTCACCCCTCGGCCAGGTACCATTGTGCGGCGAACAACCTGGCAACCGTAGGAAGAAGACCAGATGCGGGTCATGGAAGCCAAGGAAGAATTTCTAGGAAGGAAAGGATGGTTGACAGCTTGAGGAGTAGCAGAGAGGTGTGGACGCAGATTAGGACTGAAGAAGAGCCCCTGGATGTGGTGCCTGTCAGGCCCGCATGCGCACACACACACACCCCTAGCCTGACCTTTCTCAGGAAAGGAAGGCCCAGGAGGAGGAAACCTGGAACCTGTTGGCAAGGGCCACCTGGGGGAGGGTTTCTTCGTGTTGATTCCAGCACTTCTGTCCTGGCCCTGACCTGGGTCCAGTCATACCTTGATCAGAAGGACACTGTTATGATTATAGCGGAATGCAGCATCCACGGGACTGGGGGCATCCTTCCACCTCTCCGAGATTAACTGCCGGGTCCAGGCATGACCCTTCCACACAAACTCCCCTGAAAAACACACAGTCACTGAGGGACCCAGAGCAAACTTTTGGCCTACTGAGATAGTTACAAAGAAGCTGTGGGTGATGCTCTTAAATAATGCCTAAGACCACCAGGATACACCCTGGTGAAGGGGACCAAGTCTGAGGTCCCAAATGCCCCAATCCCAGTCCCTCCTACCTTTTAAAAACAGCATGTTCCCATGCTCATCTAGGGTGGTAGCATCAAAGCCCCAGCCATCCGAGCAGCGTTCTGGGGAGGAGGTAGGGAGACAGCAGGTGAAAGACCAGTAAGAGGATACAGTGCAGAAGCAGAGAGACAGACACAGAAAGTCAGGGCCTCACCCGTCACATCTGGATCCGGCTTGGCCACATTCCCATCTTCAACTCCGTGCCCAAGCCCAGGAGCTCTAGCCCTAGAGAGAAGACACAGAGCTGTCTGGCTTCACAGGATCTAACCCCTCTCCCTTAGCTCCTGACCCCAGACTTGAAGAAGTGAAGCGAAGTCGCTCAGTTGTGTTTGACTCTTTGCAACCCCATGGACTGTAGCCTACCAGGCTCCTCCATCCATGGGATTTTCCAGGCAAGGGTACTGGAGTGGATTGCCATCTCCTTCTCCAGAGGATCTTCCCAACCCAGGGACCAAACCTGGGTCTTCTGCATTTTAGGTAGATGCTTTACCGTCTGAGCCACCAGGGAAGTCCCAAGACCCCAGACTTATCCCAGACCTAAAAGTTGGCCCTATCCCACTCTAATCCTGACCCCGGTCCTCCTTCCCCAGCCTCAGCTTCACTCACAGAGGGTGGGCTTTAGCCAAAGACCAGCACAAGCCCAACAGCCACAGTGCAACTGGCGCTCCCAATGCCCGAGCCATGGTGAGCTGGAGAGGCCCCAGGACAGCACTGGGCACCTGGCTGAACCCCCTATATAGAGAAGGCAGCAGCACTACCCCCACCTCCAAGCCTGCTGGGAACGAGATCTCTCAGGACTATGCCAATATTGGCTGATTACATCAGTGCAAATAAGGTCAGGGTCTGAACAGAAATCTGAGTCCAAGACTAACTCTTCCCGGCAGGAGGCCCCATCCCACTTCAATGACTTTTTTTTTTAACTTTTTGTTTTATATTGGAGTATAGCCAATTAACAATGTTGTGATAGTTTCAGGTGAACAGCAAAGCCCTTCAGTGACTTTTGAGCAGTGACTGGCGCAGGCCATTGATGTTCAACATAACTCTTCACCTTGTTGATGGGTTTGGGTACCCATAAAGGGTAAGAAGGGGGTAGATTGATTGAGGACCACCTGGCTGTGGTTGGACTTACCTGAACAACGCAGGAGGCGAGAAGAGGAAAGTAATATTTTTGTGAACTATGCCAAGCCCAGCTCTGAAACTCTTAGACACTAACACTTACATATACTTAATAACCACACACACATACAAACAAACTTAGAACTACTCAGAGAACAGTTTCTTCCAAGCTCCATCAGGGACCTGTTGGGGGCATTCCCAAGTCTCTTTATCTTTGCCCTTGGCGGGTCAATAATATTTCACCATTGCTGAAAGTCCAAGTTCCACCCTTGCCCCCACCCCCACAGGCTTTGCAAAAATCACCTGGGATGGAAGGGCTGGAGGAGGTGTCTCTTTCCGAGAGACCTGCTAGTAATTAGACTTTTTTCATAGTTTCTATCTTAAGGGGAAAGTTCTTTGTTTACTATCACAGAATAAATAAAACTGTACTGGGGTTTCACAATATTTATAGCTGATGCGTGCTTAAATGCTGTCCTCTCAATGGAGCCTTTCTTGTCCACCTCATCTAGCTATTTCAGAATCTCGCTGGTTTCCTTAACATTACTTAATAAAACTGGAAATTATTATTATTTTTTTATTTTTTTTAATTTTTTTAATTGAAATTATTTTGTTTGTTTATGCTTTGCTTCTGCTTGTTTATGCTTTTTTTTTCTTTGCTAGTTTTGATTTGCCTGTCTTATGTACCATTATGTATTTTTTTTAATTTTTAAAATGTTTTTTGGCTGCGCCATGTAGTATGTAGGATCTTAGTTCCCTGACCAGAAATTGGAAGCGTAGAGCCTTAACCAATGGACCACCAGGGAAGTTCCCGTACCATTACATTTTCTCCACCTAAACTCGTACCAGGCATGTACAGGCATACCTCAAAGATATCTTGAGTTTGTTTCTAGACCCTTGCAATACAGTGAACATCGCAATAAAGTAACACAAATTTTTTGGTTTCTCAGTGCAAATAAAAGAGAAGTCACTCCAATGAGAAGCCTGCACACCACCCCCTAGAGAGTGGCCCCCATTCACCACAACTAAGGAAAGCCAGTGTGCGGCAATGAAGACCCAGAGCAACTAGAAATAAGTAAATTAGTTTTTTTAAAGTTCAGTTTAGTTCAGTCACTTAGTCGCATCCAGCTCTTTGTGACCCCATGGACTGCAGCATGCTAGGCTTCCCTGTCCATCACCAACTCCTGAAGCTTGCTCAAACTCATGTCCATCGAGTCGGTGATGCCATCCTCTGTCGTCCCCTTCTCCTCCTGCCTTCAATCTTTCCCAGAATCAGAGTCTTTTCCAGTGAGTCAGTTCTTCACATCAGGTGGCCAAAGTATTGGAGTTTCAGTTATAATGACACTGTATTGTAGTCTATTAAGTGTGTAATAGCATTAGATCAAAAAAAGTACCTATCTTAATTTTAAAAAATAATTTTATTTATTTATCTTTGGCTGTGCTGGGTCTCTGTTGCTGTGTGGGTTTTTCTCTAGTTGCAGAGAGTAGGGGCTACTCTCTTGTTGTGGAGCACGGGCTCTAGAGCGTGTAGGCTTCAGTAGTTGCAGCTCAAGGGCTCAGTAGTTGCGGGTTGCAGGCTCCAGAGCACAGGCTCAATAGTTGTGGTACAAGGGCTTAGTTGCTCCACAGCACGTGGGATTTTCTCAGACCAGGGTCTGAGAATCGGTGTCTCCTGCATTGGCAGGCAGATTCTTTACCACTGAGCCACCAGGGAAACCTCTATACCTTAATTTAAAAACACCTTATTGCTAAAAATGCTAACCATCATCTGAACCTTCAGGGGGTTGTATCTTTTTGCAATAGTAACATCATAGATTACTAGAACAAGTATTAATAAAACTGAAAAAGTTTGAAATATTTCAAGAATTACCAAACTGTGACACAGCAACATGAACTGAGCAAATGCTGTTGGAAAAAATGTGCTAAAAGACTTTCTCAACCCAGGGTTGCAACAAACCTTCAATTTGTAACAACAACAAAAAAGTACTATCTTGTGAAGTGCAGTAAAGCAAAGCGCAATAAACTGGGTACGCCTGTAATAGATGTTAAATAAATATTTGTTGAATGAAAAACATTAATTTCAAGTATTGAATAGTGTTACTAATGTTGCCAAATTTCTGACAGTTTTCCTCCTTCCCAGGTAAGGAGAATATCAGGATTGGGGGTGTTTTATTTTGGAGACATACTGTTATATAGGGGTCATAGGTCTCCGTGACACTGACCTTCATCTTGTAGTCTTGTTTCATTCTCCGGTGTCCAGCCCTACATTCCTCTCCTCCTCTCAGCTCTGCTATCTCTAGTACGTGCTATCTTCAGCACTCACTGGGGTCTGCCTGTTTCTATCTGAGACATAGCTGCAGGAGACAAATATGAACCGTCAGCCCTGGGCCAGGCTGAGGTTCCAGGATCCCTGTTCCCCAGTCCAGCCTGAAGGGCCCCTGATCCCTCTCAGATGCCCTTGACATCCCCTTAAATAACCTCAGCAAAGGCCTCAGATCCCTTATCTACTCTGCAAAGCTTCCTCCTGACAGGAAGACAGAGATTTCTGGGACCCCTGGAACGTGTTACCAGGCCTCTGCCACCAGGTTTAGCGTCCTCTCCTGACTTACCATGAAAACATGTCATGTTAACATTATTCCTCCCCTGAAGTTAGTGGACAAAGCTGGACTCCTCAGGCCCTTGGCAGCATGGGTAGCGCCTCGACTCCCTCAGCAGATACCTGACACCCATTTCTCCCACTGCAGGGTATCTCTGACTGGGCCTGCTTCCTCCCAGCTGCTGGGCACTGGGGGCTGCTACTCCCAGACTCCCCTTCTCCTTGTCTTCAGCCTCTAAAATCTTATATTATAACCTTCCTGGGATTAGCCCTCCTTGAGCACCCAGTGACCTTTCATCACCAACCCCTCAACAGCCATCTCTAGCTCCAGAACTCAGTCCACGTGTCCTACAGGTTTCACTGAGCCTGCCTGGAGAGACTGAAGTGTTCACGCCGAGCGGGAACGCCCCCCGGAAAACCTACTATGAGGGTCTTCAATAGTACTGGCAGGGCCCTGCCTGGACCTGCTGGTCCGGGAGCAGCCTCCGCTGTGGCCTCGCAGGGCTCTCTGCTGGGAGACAGCACGTAACTGGATGGTGGTTTCTCAGCTTGGCCTCTTCTTTCCCACACAGCTCTGGTCCCCATCACAGCACCCCTGGATCTACCTATCACAGAAGACTGATCTGTGGCACTTTCCCACTATTGTTTCCTAATTTGTTTGTCTACTCTAAGGTGGTTTAGATGGCATTATTGGAAGCCTTCCTCTTTCCTCCCGTCCACCTCCGACCCAACCTCCTCCCCACCCCCCCCCCCCCGCCCCCCCAACCGTTCAGGGACTAGGCCAGCAGAGTCTAATGCACAGCAGGCAGCTCGCATGAAAGTTCACCTCCTGAGCAGGGGCTGAGAGGCCATTTGAGAACCCAGGTGTGGATATGTTGGCCATTTCTGCTTGTCCTGAGTTATTCCCAGCGCTGTGTCCTGGGCTGTCGACAGACAGCGCGTCCAAACTTGGGCCTGAGCGCCCCCTGGAGGCCTCGGGGATCAGTGCACTCCCACCCTGCAACCAGAAGCCACAGCCCCAGAGATTTCCTCCCTGAAACCAGCTCCCCACAGTTTTTCCCTTTCACTCTTCTCAGCCTCGCTGTGGGGCCTTAGTGCCATGGCCCCTCCCTCTGAAAATCTCCGCTGCCCCGAGCAGGTTTAGGGACCTTGGCCCCTTGCTTGATTTCTTGGGGAATTCAAGCCCAGAATTATCCAACCATCCCCTTTACCATGTAGCCTTTCTTCCCAACCCTCAGACCAGCAGCTCTCTGACTTCCCCCAAAGGGAGTGTGAATGTGTGCCTGCAAACATCTTCATGGACAGAGCTTCCTCTGGCATCGCCAAGGGCTGCAGTTAAGCTGGACACTGCCCTACTGTCCCTTGGACTGGCTGTGTGCAGCCTGCTCTGCCACTGAGTTCTCTCATCCCAGTTACTTCTCACTTCCATTTGAGTGCTGCGTGTGCTGAGCACTCCAGGCAGCAGAGATGGGATTCTCTCTTCCCTGGACTTAGAAGAACTGGGATGCAGCTCCAGGTACCCAAAGTGCTCGCTGCTCTCAACCAACTCCTTCAAGATTTTCCCTGTCTATAATGGGCCTTCCTGCATAGTACATTCTTACTTCCCTCTGAATGTGTGTGTGTGTGCGTGCTCAGTCATATCCAACTTTTGTGACACAATGGACTGTAGTCCGCCAGGCTCCTCTGTTCATGGGATTTCCCAGGCAGGTATACTGGAGTGGGTTGCCATTTCCTCTTCCAGGGGATCTTCCCCACCAAGGATCAAACCCAAGTCTCTGGCATTGGCTGGCAGGTTCTTTACCACTGAGCCACCTCTGGTCCCTCCCTATGAATGATTATAATAATTTGCTTGTATTTATTGGGCACATGTATGTGCCTGGCATTGTGCTAAACACTTAATGTGATTATTTTATCAAATCATACATAACTGAGACTTCCCTATGGTCCACAAGGTGTCCCTTTGATCTCTGAAAAGCCCCTATTGTCTTCCAGAGGTCCATGAACAGGCCCTCCCACCCTAGACCCAGGAATCGTGCTCAGTTCAGTTCAGTTCAGTCACTCAGTCATGTTCAACTCTTTGCGACCTCAGGGACAGCAGCATGCCAGGCTTCCCTATCCATCACCAGCTCCAGGAGATTGGTCAAACTCATGTCCATGAAGTCGGTGATGCCATCCAACCATCTTATCCTCTGTCATCCCCTTCTCCTCCTGCCTTCAATCTTTCCCAGTATCAGGGTCTTTTCCAGTGAGTCAGTTCTCCACATCAGGTGGCCAAAGTATTGGAGTTTCAGCTTTAGCACCAGTCCTTCCAATGAATATTCAGGACTGATTTCCTTTAGGATTGACTGGTTTGATATCCTTGCAGTCCAAAGGACTCTCAAGAGTCTTCTCCAACACCACAGTTCAAAAGCATCAATTCTTCAGCACTCAGCTTTCTTTATGGTCTAATTCTCACATCCATATGTGACTACTGTAAAAACCATAGCTTTGATTAGATGGACCTTTGTTGGCAATGTCTCTGCTTTTTAATATGCTAGGTTTGTCATAGCTTTTCTTCCAAGGAGTGTCTTTTAATTTCATGGCTGAAGCAGTCACCATCTGCAGTGATTTTGGAGCCCAAGAAAATAGTCTGTCACTGTTTTCCATTGTTTCCCCATCTATTTGCCATGAAGTGATGGGACTGGATGCCGTGATCTTAGTTTTTTGAATGTTGAGTTTTAAGCCAGCTTTTTCACTCTCCTCTTTGACTTTCATCAGGAGGCCCTTTAGTTCCTCTTTGCTTTTTGCCATAAGGGTGGTGCTACACCAGGGCAAAGTCTTGAGCTTCCCCATGACCTCTTATACCCAACCTTCCCAGACCCAGCACTCTCCAAATACTCTTGAGTGCATTCTCTGCCAGTTACCATGCTGGCTGCAAGGGGCCTAAGAATGAATGAGGTGCTACAACTTACCAGTTAGGGGTATGACAGCTCTAGATTCAGGACTGGGCTCTGTTCTTACTTAGCAATAAAGAGCAGCTTCAGCCTTTTGTAGAGAGGGAGAAATCATAGACCTCACTTCCCAAATCACTGACGTCTGCTGGTAATTATCTTTGGAATTGGCAGCCAAACCTTGGCAGAATAGAGCTCAGGAGGGGGTGCCAGGACCCTTGTTCCACTGTAGGGAAAGGGCAGCAGTCTTGACTCGAAGAGCAGGAGAATGAAGCTGAGCTCAAAGTCTTCGGGACTGAGTTTTCCAATGCCCCAAGTTTCCCATGGCCTTGGCTCATCCCAGGTCCCTAACCCAGGCCTACGCCTCAAGGATTGCTGTCAGCCTTACACTGTTCTCCCCACAGCTGCCGGTTGTGTTTGGGTAAGGGTCCTTTCTCAGACCTAGAGCAGAGAACCAAAGACCTTCCTATTTCTGCAGGAGACGTGGGCCTGAGGACAGGCATTTAGAGGTGGCTGGGTTCCAGGGGCTCTGCCTTTTCTCCTTAAGCTTCAAAACATCAGGGTGCATTTGGAATCTGGGTCCCCTACCCAGCTGCTTGCCCCTCTTCTCATCAAGAGCTGGTTGTACCCTCATCTCCCCTTCCAAGCCCCATCCCACAAGAAAGCAACAAACCCATCGTGGTGAACACATTTACTTAATATGGGGGGTGGGGTATTGCTGCCTCTGTCAGTGTGTATAGGGTGGTAGGGAGACAACCAGAGGGACTTTCGCCCTGGAGTAAGAGGCTGTTCTGGACCCAGGCTGGGGGGTGGGGAGCAGACTGAGGAGATGGGGAGGTGTGTAAGGTGGGGAGGGGAGGGTGAAGCTCTGCACACATCCTTGGGACCATGGTCCAGGCCCACCCAGTCACCAAAGCAAGAACCGAATAAATAAAGTGCAACCGTGGGGGGTTGGGAGGGGGGAGAGGGAGGGCATCGGGCGCACCCACGCCCGCAGCCCACATTCAGTGCTGCCAGGTCTGGCCCACCTCCCGGCCAGACCATCTTGTCCAATCACCCCTATGTCCGTCCCTCCATGAGCCAGGCAGGGCCCCTGTGCAGCTACTGGAGGTAGCGATAGGCCTTAAAGCAGTGGTTGCCGGCGTCGGCCACTACCACATGGCCATCCGAGGTCAGTGCCAGGCCCTGGGGGCCATACAGTGGCTCTGCAGATGTGTTGATATAGGACAGGAAGGAGCCAGAGCTGTCGAATACCTGGGGAGGGAGTGGAGATCAGAGGGAGAGGTGAGATCAGGCAGATGAGCGGCATTTGGGGAGGGGGTGCGCGGGGCCCAGCAGGAAACCTCAGCCTCATGCCACCCCTGGGCCTTTCTCACCTGGATGCGGCTGTTGCCCCAGTCGGCCACGATGATGTTCCCATTGGAGTCCACGGCTACCCCCGTGGGAGCATTGAACTGCCCATTGCCCTCGCCATGGGAGCCAAACTTGAAGAGGAACTCCCCATCGGCACTGTACACCTGGCAGAGGAAAGGTCTGGGGACTGGGGACCCGGCCTCAGGCAGAAGGCAGGGCCTTGGAGGAGGATGGGGTGAAGCCCCAGGGCTGAGGACCCCCAGATCTTCAGCTGTAAACCAGTTTCTTCTCCCTAGGCTTCATGTCCACACATCCCACTGCTACTGGACACCCCCGCTGATGTCCCTTGGGCAGGCTCATCTTCCCCGGAAAAGCAGTTCATTCTTCCCAGTGATTGGCAACACCCTGGTGGCCACAAGTCACTCTCAACTCCACCTTCTCCTCTGCTTGACCTCCAGTGAATTACCATAAGCCACTGAGTCTATGTCAAATCTGTACCCTATGCATACAGTGCCACTGCAATGGTGCTCAGCTGGATTACTGCAAAAGACTGATGCTTCTGCCTCTAGTCTCGCCCCAGCCAGAGCACTCTTTCTAAGACACACAAGATTGCATCACGTTCCTGCCTGCAATCCTTCAGTGACTCCCCATAACTCTTAGGAAGACAGCAAGCCCCTTCAGGGAGTGAGCAAGCCTCGTTTCTCACCTGGCACTACTCCCCCCTCTTCAAACCTCATCTGAACTCCCTGAACTACATGGTAAGAGTTTCCACCTCCTTGGCTTCTCCTGTCCCCCTGTCTTCTGGTTAATTCCCACTTGTGCTTTAGGTCATTCTCAGTCTCACCTAAATCAAGTGCTCCGGCTATGCCCTCATCTAGTTTTCCTGCACTCCCGTAGCACAGCATCTGTCACATCATATTACAATATCCTGGCACCTTTTTCTCAACCCCGCTAGACCAAAATCAAGAAGATAGGGAACATATTTGCTTTAACATAGTGATTATTCCCAGCTTTGAGCACAGTTCCTGGGACAATGCAGCCATGTCACAAATGTTTATTGAGCAAAGGAATGATCTCAGGGGAGAAAGCAAGGAGGTGAGGGAGAGAGGGGTCTTGTGGAGGAGGAAAGGATGCTGGGACAGTGGTCATGGAGGGAGGCAGGACACTGACCTTCACTGAATGGTTATGGAAATCCGTCACTACAATCTCATTCTTGTTGTTCACAGCCACAAAATGGGGCCCTGAAACACAAAGTGGGCTCTCTGGCAGTAAGCCGGGAGACTGAGCGGAGTGGGGAAGAACACCTGTGGTGACAAAGCTGGCTGTGAGGAGATGGTGGGGTCTCTGGGATGATAGCGCTAGGGTACAGTGAGGGACGGGGTCCCCGAGGGTCAAAATATAGGACAAGGGGTCTTTAGAACTGGGGCATGTAGCGGAGTTCTCTGGGGCTGGGGTTTTGGGAACTAGGTCTGTAAATTCTCCTCCAATACCTGCAAAGTGGCGGTCAGTGGCCCCGCGGCCCCCAAAACGGCCCACCAGCTTGCCATTGGGCTGGAAGGTGAAGACGCAGCAGGACTTGTTGTCGACCACAATGATATGTCCGTTCCGGTCTACAGCCACTCCCTTGGGGCCCATGAGGCGGCCAGCTCCTATCTTGGTCTGGAGGAAGGGGTTACCCGTTAGGGGCTGCCTGGTGGGGAGAGGAGTCCCAGCCTGGCACCAAAACAGAACCTTAGGCTGAGGATGGATCGGGCAGTACAGGCCCTGACCACCAGGAGGCACTAGAATGGTCACCGTGGCTGGCCACCAAGGCTGCAGAGTAGAGGGATGGTAGGCCTCTCACCTTGAACTTGCCCTCAGGGGAGAAGATGCTGACCCAACGGTTGTCATAGTCTGCCACAATAATGTCTCCATTGGTGTCCACGGCCACACCCGTGGGGCGCTGTAGCTGCCCAGGTGAGCGCCCTCGGACCCCGAAGCGAAACTTGAACTGGCCTTCATTGGAGAAAACCTGGAGCAGAGGAGCGAGGGAGGGAGAGGGCAGGAGGGGAGAGACTGTGGGCACAGAGGGAAGGGAGCAGGATCCTGAGGGAGGAAACCCCCCCCCCCCATCCATTCATCACTCAACCAGCACTTCCTGACACCCTGCTGGGGGTACAGGGCAGAATCAGACGTGGCAGACCTTAGGGGACATGCAGCAGAGGTGTGACTGGGATTGTGAGGATGTGAAAGGGAGGAGGGGTGGTCAGGAAAGGCTCCAAGGGCAGGGGCAATCTGAGTTAACAGTGACTGAACTGAACTGAAGGATGCCAAGAGATGAGCCAGAGTTGGCGGGTAAAGGAGGAGGAAGAAAAGTGTTTAAGCTGAGTTGACAGTATGTAAAAGGCAGAGAGTTCAATATGTACAGTACTTGAGTCCAGCATGGGCACTACTTGTCCAGGGTAGTTGGACTGCAATGGGCATTTCCATAAAGAACAGAAGAAGGCTTTATTCTGGATATGATGAGAACTTTCAGCTCTGCCCACCTACCTCTGGGAAGGAGAAGGGGTGGGGAGCACACACTAAGCTCTATAAATCCTCTTGAACAACAAGATTCTATGAGCTTCCAGGTTGGTGCCAGGAAGGTGTGTTCCCCAGTTCCACAGGGACCAAAGCTCCTACACTAAGAGACCTCATCCTATGTACTTCTTTTCTGTCTGTTCACCTATATCATTTATAATACTTTTTATACTAATAAAGGATATGATAAACATAATTAAATGTTTCTCTAAATTCTGTGAGCTGCTGTATCTAATTATTTGAACCCAAGGAGTGGGATGTAGGAACTTGCAATTTACAGCTGGTGGGTCAGAGTATAGGTGACAACCTGAACTGTTGATTAGCCTCTGAAAAGGGCCATCTTATGGGGCTGAGCCTTTAACCTGTGGGGTGTGATGCCATCTTCAGGCAGTATCAGAATTGAGTTAAATTCATAGGATTGCTGGTCAGTGTCCACTGAGAATTAGAGAACTGCTTAGTGGTACTTGAAAAAGCCCATGGAAGCTTTTTAACAAAAAGCATACTAGGGATTTCCATGACAGTCCAGTGGTTAAGATGCTGCGCTTTCACTGCAGGGGGTGAGAGTTTAATCCCTGACTGGGGAACTAAGATCTCGCACACCACATGATATGGCCAAAAATTTTTTTTAAAGGAGTAAAAAAAAGAGCACTCTGGCTGCAGGGAGAAGTTGAGACTGGAAATTGCTGACTAGTCAGAGGTGCTGCAGAGATCCAGGTGAGAACTAATGCTGGCTTGGACCAGGGCACTTGCTGGAGGGAAGGAGATGGACTCAAGAGACATAAGGAGGAAGACTCAACAGGGCTTGGTAGCAGACAAGAAAGGGTCAGGTGAGGGTCGGGGGAAGGGAAAAGGATTAACCCCTCCAGCTTATGAGGCTGATAAAGTAATCTGGACAGAATAAACCTTTCAACCTCTCGCCCCTGCTTCTACTTCCCTCACCTTAGCAACATGATCAGATCTCCCCATCCTTAAAACACTACTTTAATGGTTCTCTTCTCTATAGCTAAGCCTTCTTGCTTATTCCTCACAGCCAAAACATCTCTCTCTGCCTAAGTCTTTGTTATAACTCTAGGGACACAAGGTAAATCAGAGCCAAGAGCAGCCTTGCAGAACTCAAGTTATAGGCCTTGGCCTTGCTCTTGATCCAGACTTCTTCCCTCTTTAGGGTACTGAGGTCCCCACGCCTGCGTCATCCCCATTTTTCAGGTCTGCTGGGATGTTTGAATTGGTCCCACCTATGGACATCACTTCTTCCTGAGATGGACCTTCCATCATGCCCTCCCTGGCTGATCAGAACAGCCCCTGGGTTCTGCCCTGGTCCCCTGTGCTTGGACAGCACTTGCCAGCACAAGAAGATAGGCACTACGGGCTGAAGAGCTGCTGTGAGAGAGACGAAAAGGCACCACCAGATCGGCAGTGAAGCAACACATCTGCGTCCTTCGCTCCGAGCAGCTTCGTTTCTATCTCAACACTGAGGCTTTACGGGGGGTCTTACTCTTCTCATCCTATCCTATCCTACCCCTTACAACTGGCCAACTCCAATTCATCTTCCAGTTCTCAGAATTCCCAGGTCACTTCTTCAGAGAAGCTTTTAATGATCAATTCTACTACCTGAATTAATACATACATATAAAGTTAGGTCTCCATGATACACACTTTTTAGCTCTTTTCATAACTGTCACTTCTGTAACTAAATAACTGCTAAACAGCCTTGTTCCTTTCTAAGGATGTAAGCCCCAGGTGGGGCATGGACTGTGTCTGTTTTGTTCGCTGCTGCACTGCAGCACTGGTATAGCAACTGGCGCACAGCAGACACTCAACAAATGAATGAATCCGTCAGCTCACTCCCAGACCAGAACTGGACACCTCTCCTCAGGTACTGCATGGTTATCTCAAACTCACCACACATAAAAATGTGAATTCATCAACTTATTCCCAGGCCCGCTCCTGAACAGAAGACCACCTACCCAGGGAACCTAGCGCTGCAGTTCTTGATCCCTCCCTCTCCTTTGATATCTGACGGCTCATCAAAACCTGCCATATTTGCTTTTTTATCTCTAGAATCTACCGGTGCCCTACTTTGACCCTTAACATCTCTCTCTTATGCCACAGTAGCAGAAAGCAACTTTAGGACCTGAGTCTACTTGGGTGAGAAACTAAGTAAAATAAAACAAGCAAACCAGTGGTTCTAGTAAAGAATGAAAAGGGCCACGGCAAAAGGCTGAGGGAGCTCAGAGGACAATGTGATTAATATTCTGCCTGAAAGAAATGAGGATGCTTTCACAAAAGAGCTGATAAAATTTCTGGCTCAGACAATTAATTACACAAGGATGTAAAATATCCAAATCAAATCCTTCATTCAAAAATCACAAAATGTTTTCTCTCTTCTGTCAGCTGATGCGGATTCAACACAAGGAGAAGATTTGTCTTGGCCGCCACCATAGCCAGCTCCAAAGGAGGAAAAGTTCACGAGGACTCCAATCCTCATGAACCAAGGTAGGGAGTCACAGTCCATCTGGAAGCCTGGCCCATACCAGACCTGAGGACCCCAGAGTGAAAGCAGCAGAAACCTAGCTTTAGAACTGAAAGCCAGGCTCCTAGCAGCTATGAGGTGGCTATGTGGGTGGGGGCAGGGGCCAGGAGGATTGCTGCAGGGGAAGTAAGTTATTTGGAGCGAGGAGGGGTCTGCACTAGGCCTTCCCTCTGAAGTTCCCACCTTGAAACAACAGACAAGCACAGTTCCTTGTTGGGAAGACAAAGTGACATATGTGTCCACCCCAGGAGAAGTTTCCCCAACTTCAACTTTTGTGCCATAAAGCACCCTTGGCATAAGGAGGAGGAACGGAGTTGGAGGGTGGAGGGTACGACAGTAGGCCTCAGCACCAGCCCTGCCCATCCACCTGCTCCACTCCTTGCTATGCAGGATGGACCCAAATGCCTCCCTCTGCTGACCTCTTTTCCTCTATGCTTAGCAACAGGGTGGGAATAAAAGCAGGCTAGACAGGCTGGGGAATACACTCATGGAAGAGTGGCTCCTTCAGTCTGCTAGGAGGAAAGCAAGGGCCAGGCGGAGCTGACCCTAAGGTGACAGACCTTTGGGAGAGTCGTATCTGTGACAGGGGTACTCAGGCAGAGGGTTGGGAAGAAGTTTAAACATACAGGTGTGAAGTAAGGCTCAAGGACAAGTTTTGCTGTTGGACAAAATGGTTCCAAGAACTGAAGCTTTATAGTAGTTAGAAGCAATCCTGTGCAGTATCAAAATCAAAATCCCATAGCTTCTGCTCCCAAACCATTTACAGCGTGACCTCAGCTACTTCACTCCTAATAGTAGTCTCCTCCAGCCCCTCTCTCCAGCTCCCTGAACAGCCTCCTCCAGCACCTTCCCACCTCCTGGCTTTTGTTTACAGCCCCCACCTGGACAATGATATTGTCAACAACAGCTAACATTAGAAGGTTCACTCAGTGTCAAGCACAATACATTATGTCAGGCAGCCCTCTGAGGTATTCTTTTCCTAATTTTACACATGAGTTAACCAAAGCTCAGAGAGGTCACATGACTTGTCAGTAAGTGGCAGAACTAGGATTCAAGCCCAGGTATCTGGTTTCAGACCTTGAGCTTTGAACTGTGCTGCTGCGTCTAGCATGCTGGTGATTGCCGCTAGGCTCTGCCCGCTTCTAGGCTCACTTACAAGGAACAGAGAGAGAAAACCACATTTTCTAGCTTTCTGGAGCCCACAGTGCAGCAGAGACCATGTCCCCTTGAGTGGTGGATGCTCCACTCAGGTGTGTGAGGCACTAGGAGGGCCAGGGGCAGGACCACCTATGAAATGCATTATGTTATAGCCACTGGAAGGCACCGCTTTCACAAGTTACCCTTGTTTGACCGTCTAGTCAACTGGACATTTGCAGAGACTAGCACAGATGACACAAAGGCACGTTGGAAGATAGTAGGGGAGGTGCGGAGCCTGCATCCCGACCACATGGTGGTGAAAAGGGCAGGAAGTAAGCCAGCCAAGTGGAGACACAAGTGGAGGCAGAGGGGAAGGAAGAATGAGCCAGATCTTTGGGGTCCAGGAGCCGGTCTGGTCTGACCACAGCCTGGGAGGTAGAGGCTGCCAGCTCAGTAAACCCTGGTGCCTAACTGTGAAGTTGCTGGTTACTGTTGTGGCCAGTAAGGTTGGGGTGGCAAGCGGCTGGGTGAGGGGTGGTGCTATGACTCACTGTTCTTTAAGGAAAGGTACTATCTGCAGGGTTTCACCTTTCCTTCCGGAGATACTCTGTTTCTTTTTTGAGTAGGCTATATAGCCTGAGAAACTCTATTTTGGTGTTAGGGGAGAGCTTACCTGGATACATTGGTTGTTGCTGTCTGCTACCACTATGCGGCCGCTGCTGGCTGCGGACACACCCTGTAAATTGGTGAATTCACCCTTCTCCCTTCCACGACTCCCTGTGGGGAACAGATGGAATGGAAACAGACAAAAATTCACACTGAGGTCATTTTGAGCCTCTGGCCCCACCTGCCCCGCCCCGCCCCGCCCCTTCTGGCTCAGCCCTCGGCCCGCTGTACCAACTCGGAAGACTAGCTCATCCTCGATGGGGTTGTCCTTCCGTTTGCCGCCCGTGCTGTACATGGAGCTGGGCCTTCGCACAGCCTTCTGGCGCACGTGGCTGCCCGGGCCGCCAGGAGACTTGACGCGGCGCTTGACGTCATCCGGGGAAGGCGGCAGGTCCCCAGGGCGCAGGGCACGCACGCGGAAGGGGCTACCGCGCACCGGCTGTCCGTAGAGCAGCACCGAGAGGAGCAGCTCACCTTCCGTACGCGCCGTGTACACCAGCTCGTACGTGCCATTCTTGTGGTCCACCACGGGCACCGGCAGGCGCGTGCCATCCGGGCCGGTGATCTCCGCACGCAGCTCGGCACTGCCTGTACGCACCAGCCGCCCATCCTTGTCTTTGGTAGTGACGGTGAGCGAGGCGGGCTGGCCCACCAGCGCCTGGCGCAAGCCCTCTCCCGTGGCCACCGTCTCGTGTGCAGTGGCACTGGTAGTGAGCAGCGCGCCCAGATTGAGCACCGATCTCCGCAGCCCGTCGACCTCGAGGACTAGTTCCAGCTGCGCGTTCTCGTGGGGCCGCTCCGGGAAGGCCTGCGCCGCCAAAGCTGCCAGCCGCTCTCGCATATGCTTGCGCACCAGCAGCACCTCCGGGGCTGAGCCCAGGCGCAGTGCCTGCTCCGCGAAGCTGCAGCTACTGCCAATGTGTTCCTGACCCTGACGCAGTGTGTCTAGCTGGGTCTGCAACACCTAAAGAGGGGTTCCGGGAGGCTTGGGTGAGCAGACTGGTGGGGTGGGGGGAAGGCTAGGGAGGGGGTGTTTCTTGTGATTCCTGATGAACGTGGACTATGGCATGAGAGAAATACAAGAGGGTGAGTACGGACAAAGGACACAGATGCCCGCAGCACCTACAGACCACGTGAGAAGGTGGAAAGCCGAGGCCAGGGGAAGGTGTGCACAGGTGTGGAAAGGCGGGGAAGGCAGCAGGCCGTCTCAGGATGGACGGCGGTGGGAATGGGTGAGCAGACGCACCTTCTGCTTGGCCCCACAGATGGCCTCCAGGTCGCTGACCAGAGCCTGCTTGCGCTGCTGCAACGCTTGCTCCAGGTCCTCGAAGGCTGAGCTGATCTGGGCCAGGGCCTCTGCCTTGCGCTCCTGCAGCTGTTGGCTGATGCCCCCGACTAAGGCGATAGCTGCGGACAGCTGTGGCAGTCTGGGGAGGGGAAACATCTCATCCTGGGGCTGCTTGAGGGTGCCCGCGCCAACCCATTCCTTCTCCCTGGGGACCCTACCGCTGCCCTGGACGAATTCCTCTCCCTGCCACTTCCCTGTATCTCCACCCTCCCCAGGGTCTCTCTTCTGCCCCTGCGAAAGCACCACCCCAGATGGCCCCACCAGCCCGCTTCCCGCCAGGCGCCTACCGGCCGCGCACCGCCTCGAGCTGGCGCTGCAGGGCCGCCTTGTGCTGCTCCACCACGTCGCGCAGCAGCACCGTGCCATGCTCCCGGTGCTCGCCGGCGCGGCAGTCCCCGCACATGGCCGTCTCACAGGCCTCACAGTAAAACTCCATCGTCTGGCGGCATAAGGACTCCAGTCAGGCATCCACTAGACACCAGACGTCTTTGTCCCCTCCCCTCCCCCACCTGCCCTCTTTGCCTCTCACCTTCCAGGTGCATCCCCTTACCTGGACCATTTTCCCCAGAGAAACACCCTCCCACCCACAGCCTCTCAGCCCCCTCCCCCAACCCCTCCTCCCCCTCCACCCCAAGTCCTGGCCTCACTGGGCCTGCTTGGGCCCACCTTGCCTTCATGGTTGGGGCAGGAGAGGGGGCGGCCAGCCACTGCGCTGAGGGGGTGGGGGTCCTCGGGGTCGTGGGCCCCATCGGGTGCCTGCTGCATGGCCTCCATGAGGCTGCTGATGAAGAAGTTGTTCTGTAGTGCAGAGACACCCTGCTCGGGGAGGATGGACGTCTGTCGGCACACCGGACAGGACAGTGTCAGGCTCTGGGCAGGGATGTAGTTCTGGAGGCATCTGGCCAGGGAGGAGGGGGCGTCAAAGGAATGAAGGGGTGAGGTGGTGTCAGCATGCCCCTCCTCTCACCTGCCACAGGTGCCAAGCCCTCTCCTCACAGGTGTGCGGTTACATTCATTTGGAAACCGCTCTGGTTGGCACATGCATCCTGTCCTGCCAGCAGCGGTAAGAGGCCTCCTCTCTCGCAACTGGGTGGAAACACACCCCTGACGTCTCTCAGAAGAGCAGACGTATCCGCATTCCTCACAGTGTGCACAAACACAGGTTCACCTTTCACAGGTGTTTACAAACCCTTCTCACAGAAAATGTGCGACTGCCTGTCCCCACCCCCCTGCCATTAATTCATTAAACATTTATTGACTGCCTCCTCTTGCCAAATTTGTGCCAAGCTCTGGGAATACAAAGATAAAGCACAGTGCCTACCTCTAAAATACTTCCAGTTTACAGAGGAAAAAAAGTAACAAAATCAGCGTTCGTAGAAGTAAAACAGTGTGATGATTAAAAGCATGGGTCCTGAAGTTAGGCTGCCTGGGTTCAATTCCCAGGTCCATCACCTATTATGCTATGTGACCCTGACAAGTTACTTAACTTTTTATGTGCTAAGGATCCCTCCGTTGTAAGATGGAGACAGTACAGGCTTCACAAAGTATGGAGAATTAAATGTAAAGTGCTGACAAAGCCTGACTCACAGAAAGTGCTATATATTGTAGACTATTAGTATTTGTTGTTGTTCAGTCATAAGTCGTGCCCGACTCTGTGTCCCCATTGACTGTAGCACACTAGGCTTCTCTGTCCTCATCTCCCAGAGTTTGCTCAAATTCATGTACGGGTATTAGTATTACTGATCATTAATATAAGGAACATAGGGACTTCCCTGGTGGTCCAGTGGTTAATCCCTAGTGGTTCAGTGGTTAATCCCCCTCGCAGTAGGGAGCCGGGGTTCAATCCCTAGTAAGGGAACTAAGACCCTATATACTGCAGCTAAACAGGGGCACTACAGCTACTGAGCCTGCATGCTCTAAAGCCTGCAAGCCACAGCTGGAGAAGCCCGTGTGCCACAAGACCCAGCATAATCAAAACAAGTAAATAAATATAAGGAACACAGAAGATGTAGTAATAAGGAAATTCACAGAAGGGGTATCTGGCCAAGGGTGAGTGGAGCGGGTAGCCAGGAAGGGCAGAAGAGGAGGTGACATAAGCAAAATCTTCAGGGACAAATAATTGTTAGTCTGACCAGAGAAAGGAGTAGGGAGAGGAGGAATGGGGGGTCCAGATACAGAAAGTGACCAGAAACAGCACAGTATGACTAGGACATTATAAGCAGTTCAAGGTGACTGGAGAGGACTCCAAGGCAAGGAATGGTAAGGGAAGTCTGGAGAAAGAGGCAGAGGCCAGCTCATGGAGGGCTCCTGGGCCACACAAAGGAACTTAGAAGTTACTCAACAGCAGGAGGGAGTTGCAGGAGCATGGTAGAGCCAGGTTTACACTTTATCAAGCTCCTCTTCACTCTCTCTGTGTGGAAGGTGACTGTGAATATGATGAGACAGCAGACAAGGGATGGTAGCATCTTCCTCCTTAGCACCCAGCTATCATTTATTAGGTACAATGTGCCAGGTACTGTACACTTGATGCTTGTTAACAGACTCAGAAAGGTTAGGTGCTCCAAGATAACAAAGCTAGTGAACACGAGAAGCAGATCCAAGGTAATGCATGTGCTTATGCAAGATACCAGACCACCTGACCTGCCTCTTGAGAAACCTGTGTGCAGGTCAGGAAGCAACAGTTAGAACTGGACATGGAACAACAGACTGGTTCCAAATAGGAAAAGGAGTACGTCAAGGCTGTATATTGTCACCCTGCTTATTTAACTTATATGCAGAGTACATCATGAGAAATGCTGGGCTGGAGGAAGCACAAGCTGGAATCAAGACTGCCGGGAGAAATATCAGTAACCTCAGATATGCAGATGACACTACCCTTATGGCAGAAAGTGAAGAGGAACTAAAACGCCTCTTGTTGAAAGTGAAAGAGGAGAGTGAAAAAGTTGGCTTAAAGCTCAACATTCAGAAAACTAAGATCATGGCATCCGGTCCCATCACTTCATGGCAGACAGATGGGGAAACAGTGGAGTGGCTGACTTTATTTTTCTGGGCTCCAAAATCACCGCAGATGGTGACTACAGCCATGAAATTAAAAGACGCTTACTCCTTGGAAGGAAAGTTATGACCAACCTAGACAGCATATTGAAAAGCAGAGACATTACTTTGCCAACAAAGGTCCGTCTAGTCAAGGCTATGGTTTTTCCAGTGGTCACGTATGGATGTGAGAGTCAGACTATAAAGAAAGCTGAGCGCCGACGAATTGATGCTTTTGAACTGTGGTGTTGGAGAAGACTCTTGAGAGTCCCTTGGACTGCAAGGAGATCCAAGCAGTCCATCCTAAGGGAGATCAGTCCTGGGTGTTCATTGGAAGGACTGATGTTGAAGCTGAAACTCCAATGCTTTGGCCACCTGATGCGAAGAGCTGACTCACTGGAAAAGACCCTGATGCTGGGAAAGATTGAGGACAGGAGGAGAAGGGGACGACAGAGGATGAGATGGCTGGATGGCATCACCGACTCGATGGACATGGGTTTGAGTGGACTCAGGGAGTTGGTGATGGACAGGGAGACCTGGCATGCTGCAGTTCATAGGGTCGCAAAGAGTCGGACACGACTGAGCGACTGAACTGAACTGAACTGATGCAAGATACTCTTGTAACAGTCTAGGCAAGAGGTGAGGAAGACCTGGATTTAGGCACTAGCAATGGAGACCAAAGGACCACAGAGGATGAGATGGCTGGATGGCATCACCGACTCAATGGACATGAGTTTGAGCAAGCTCCAGGAGATGGTAAAGGACAGAAAGCCTGGTATGCTGCAGTCCATGGGGTCGTAAAGAGTCAGACATGACTGAGCAACAGAACAATAACAATGTAGACCAAAATGGAACAAATTTGAGAAGTGTTTAAGAAGTCAGTGGGAGGTGTTGTCTGATTAGATACGGGGAGTGAAAGATGAGCCTGGGTTGACTCCCAGGATCCTAGCTTAGATGACTAAGTGGATGGTGGTGCCATTCAACCACGATGAGAAACACAGAAAGAGGACTAGTTTACAGGGAAGTTCAGCCGTGGCCTGGTTTACTGTAACACTGGGGCATCCAGGCAGAGGGGATCAGTAGACAGCTGGGGAGAAGGCAGGTTAGAGAGAGAGGGAGGCCACCAACATTCAGATGGCTTCTGTAGCCATGGGAGAGGATGTGATCACCAAGAAGGGGATTACAGTGCCAAGAGGAGGACCCAGCAAATACTGAATGAGGAGAGCAAAGAGGAACGGGCAGAGAGAGAGAAGGAGAGAAGGTGTCAGGGCAGCCAAGTGAGTGGAGCAATTCCAGAAGCAGGGAATGAGTAGTCATCACTGTCAAAAGCAGCTGAGTCAGGGAAGGCAAGGATGGGAAAATGTTGCCAACTGAAGAGTGAATGGGAGGTTGGAAGTTTGAGTAAAAAGGAGGTTGAGGGGTTGGATGGCAGCTGGGAAGGACAGAGGGAAAAAGAAGAGTTCTTAACTGTAATGGGAGGCTTGAGCATGTTTATAAATTGACGAGCCAGCAGAGGAGGGAGGGAAGAGACTAGAAGACATGGGACAAGGTCTGGGGATGGGAGAGTGGCTCAGATTGGCTTGAAGAGGAGGAGTGGATGGATGGAGGGTGGGGGAAATGGAGGTGGCTGTATTGAGCACCAGGGGCCAAAATCAGGATGCCTAACTTGCCTCAGGCAAGGTTAGCGGCTGAAAGCAAATGAGTGGGCGAAGGTGGGTCCAGGCGGACAAGGAGGTTAGGACTCAGCACTGAAGGGGGGAGAAGAGAGGTCTTACTAGAAACAGACTGATGGCAGCTGTGTTTGCATGCGTGCTGTCGCTTTAGTCAGGTCCGACTGTTTGAGACTCTATGGACCATAGCCTGCCAGGCTCCTCTGTCCATAGAATTCTCCAGGCAAGAATACTGGAGTGAGTTGCAGTACCCTCGTCCAGGGCGTCTTCCCGACCCAGGGATTGAACCTGTGTCTCTCAAGTCTCCTACATTGGCAGGTAGTCTCTTTACCACTAGAGCCACTGTGTTTGGAGACCACCAATTTGTGGAGGGAAGATCTGACTGGTGCAAAGTTTCCCATATCTTCAATCTCCCCTCTTAATGTTGTCTACACCTCCTGATCTGAATTAATTATCTTATTTATTTAACAAACACTATGTGCCAGGCACAGTTCTAAGTGCTTCACAAATATTAACTTATTTGTGACCTAGTTTCCCCTTCAGTCTTCTCGAGTTGAGGGTGGTTTTGGTCTCATACTCCACATTCCTCGGGGCCAGAAGGTGGGGTTGAGTCCTCCCCATCCCCAACAGGAACATTTCTAAATTCTCCTTCTTCAGCTCCTTGGAAGCTCAGGCCTTATGTCTACAACACCCCACCTTGCTGTTGTCTTTGCTGACTTAATGGCTGCTTCCCCATTGGCTGAAGTCTTTCTCCTGGCTCACTCTCTTCTATTACTCCCCTCCCACCCCAACACACACTCCTGCCCTTATTCTCAATGACTCTGACATCCACCCGAGTAACCCACCCACCATCAAGATTTCTTAGTTCCAGGGTCTTCCCTGGTGGTCCAGTGGTTATGACTTTGCATTCCTAATGTAGGGAGCATGAATTCAATCCCTGGTCAGAGAACTAAGATTACACATGTGTGCATGACATGACGAAAAAAAAAAAAAAAAAAGGATTTCTTAGTTCCTAAGCCTCTTCACCCCTTACTCCCAGGATCTTTTCCTCTACTTAACCTCAGCTATCTACTCCTATGTTCCCAGCACCACCTATGTCTCATCAACTCTGAAGTCTGCATTTCAACCATTCTATTTAGTTTCCCCTGTAGCTCTCTTCCAAGCTCGCTGAAATCTGGGGTTTACCCTGCAGAATACCTTTGAACTCATCAAGAACCCATCCTATGTGTTGCTCATGCCTGGCTTACGATGGCTTCCTAACTGGTTTCCTGTTTCCACTCTTGCTTCTGTAGAACCCACTCTTCCACAGCAGCCAGAATGAGCTTTGAAAAACCCAATTTATGTCACATTATTTCCCTGCTAAAGAAAATCCTCCAGGGTTTCCCACTGCATTTAGAACAAACTTCAAACACTTTCCTAAAACTGCCAAGCTCTCCCATGAACTGTTCTGACTCTTTCCTACCTCACTTGACCCCACTTTCCTCCTTACTCATGCATGATGGCTTCTCCTCTGGTCTCTGAACATGCCCCAATTACTCCTTCCTTAAGGCTTTTGCATGAAACAGTGCAAAGATGATCCCGATGCCTCGAACAATCTGCACATGCCTGTTTCCTTCTCATCCTCAGGTCTTGGATCAAATGTCACTTACTTGGGGAAGCCTTCCCTGATGACTCTATGTAGACTAGCCCCTGGCCCAACCACCCTCACCTGCTCCCTATTTGTTTCCTGGAAAACAGTACAAACCGTGACTCTCCTGTTTGATTATTTGCTCGCCTACTGTCCATCATTTCTCACTATAAGTCTTTGAGAGCAGGGATCAAGGGATAAGTGAATGAGTGGTAGTTGGGAGCAGTCAAACCTGGATTCAGACCTTGACTATTTAACTTGCTGCAGAGCCTTGGAAATATTTCTTACTTAATGACTCTGAACCCTAGTTTCCTTTTCTCTAAAAATGGGGATAATCAAGTATCTGTTGGAAGGATTAAGTAAATCAATACATATAAATCACTTAGTTAGTCCCTGGCAAATAGTGAGCAATCAATACATGGTAGCTATTGTTATAATTTCTCAGGCACTGATTTTTTTCCAGGAGTGCTCAGTGATCTGGGTGTAGGAGAAGGTGTGGAGACATCTAATTACAGCTCAGATCCAGGATTGGGCTTTTGCCATATGGGTTTGGAAGAGGACAAACGTGTATGGTCTGCATAGGATTCAGAATGGGTAGGAAAGACAGGGAATCCAGGAAGGAGCAGATAATTGGGAGAAGAGGGAGCCGTCAAGGGCATTAGACATCTACATCCAGTCAAAGCTGGTGTACTGAAAGTGGAGTGATGGGAGCCAAGAGTGGGATGCTGGAGCTTGTGGCCACAGAAGAAGTGGCATTATTTTGGGTGATGGAAAGATCCAGGGTGTCTTTGGGAGGGTGTCTGACTGAAGTAGTATGGAGGGCATCCCTGGAGAAACAGTCAAGAACTAAGAGGCACAGGTAGGTAGTGAAGTCAGCCAGGTTGATGTAAGAATAGACAGGAAGGCTGAGACTGTTTCCAGCTGATGGAGAGGAGAGAGAGCAGCAGAGCTGGAACCTAAAAGAGCAGGGCTGCAAGGGAAGAGCAGCCCTGGGGCAGCAGGTTCAGTGAAGGGGCTGGGGGGGCAGGGTTGGGTGGAGGCAGTGGTGACAAGACCTAGGGATCTGGTAACTCACTGAAGAGCAATAAGGGATGAGGCTGGAAAGAGAATACTGTCAAAATGCAGATGTGACCATGCATGAAACCCTTCAAAGGCTTCACATGGCTCTCAGGGTAGGAACAAAATTCCCCAAGAGGTCCTCAAAGCCCCTCTCGGTCTGAGCTCCGGCTCTGTCCCAGGCCACTCTCAACTGCACTCGCTATGCTCCAGCCTCGCTGTCTTCCTCTAGAGCCTCTCACCCAATGCAGTTCCTCATGCCATGTGGCCTCCCCATGTTCTGTCTTCTGCCTAGAAGGCTCTGACTACTCCCTTCACTCAGTTAACTCCCATTCAGCCTCTGGATCAGACCTCAGGGAAGCCTTCTCTGATTTTCTAAATCCTAACAGATCCCATCTTACCACTTTATCTGCAGCACTCATTCAGGGTGAAATATTACATTTATCTGTATCAATATTACATTTATCTGCAATATTACATTTATCTGTAGTCTGGCTATATGATGACTTGATTATTATCTTTCTCCTTCACCATACTGTCAGCCCTTTAAGAGCAAGGATCATATCTGTTTTTGCTTATCACTGCTTGCCCAGCACCTGGGACAGGTCTGGTGCATAGTAGTTGCTCGATAAATAAATATTTGTTGAGTGAATGAATAATTGATAGAAGCCCAGAGGCTGGGAGGGGTTGCCTTTCACTCAGTGCCTCAGGACGACAATGAGGATGGGCAGGGAGGACAGACTTAACTTTGAACATCCTCCAACTGGTCACAAATTTCTGGTGCCAGAGCTGGTTGAGAGCCTCAGGTGTGTCTGATTTCTCTGGTGATGTCAAAGGCTGACTCGGGGTTTGGGCAGGGGCACAGAAGGCCCCGTTCTGGGCAGGAGGCGCAGCCCGGTGTTAGGAAACCACTGGCCCTCTCGCAGGCCCAAACCTTCATCTCCTGTAGGTCAGGTTCATCTGCTCCCCTCCACATGTGCACACATCTCCCTCACCTCTTACACGTTTACATATGCCACTGCCTCTCCAGAGGGCCTGCAAGGTCCTCCTCCCTCCCCGGTACACACCCCCTCACCTTTCACAGAAGGTATGCAGACAAGGCAGAACCTTGGGGCACCGGTACCGATCCAGGCAGATGCTGCACACCAGGAACTGCTTGTCCATCGGCTGGACCTCCGGGCCAGGGCTGTCCTCCCTCTTCGCCATGGTGCCCACAGGTGGCTCCTGCCACTCACACCAGCCTGTACCCAGAGAGATGGTCAGCACCAGGGAAGCCAGCACTCCCTTCCTCCACCTGATCCCCACCACCCATAGTCCCTGAAGACCACTAGCCCCATCTCTCCCCTGCCAGGAATGCAGCAAGGTCAAGGAGGTGGACTAGGGGCCCTCTGAGCCTGCTGCTCTGGTCAAAAGCACAGGCATCAGGTTAGACTGGACTTCAAACCCAGCTCAGCCTCTTCCCAGCTATGTGACCTTCAACAATTCACATATCCTCTTCGAGCTTCAGTTTCCATAATTTGCAGTTATGGGAATACTAATCCCTACCTGAAATGGTGGTTTTGAGGATTCACACTTGTGTCCATCAAGAGCACGGTACAGGGATATCCACTTTCACTGACACACTCACCCTTTATCTCCTTTGCCTCCCCTAAACCCTCCCCAGGAGGCTTTTCTGATAGAGTGTCTCTCCTCTGACCACCTACAGCCCTTCTAGCTGTTCTCTGACCCACCTCCCAGCACAGCTGCCCAGAGTTGCATTCTTCTCCACATCCAATCAGTATCCAGGTCTCATAGATTCTGCCTCCCAAATATCTTACCCCCTTTACTCCAAATGCACAGATACCACCCTCGATTCATGCTGCCACCAGTTCTCTCCAACGATACAGCAACAACCTAACTGGTGTCCTTGTCTCCTTGCCTGTTTGTCACCAATCCCCCTTGCAGCCAGAATGAAGCTTCTAAACACAGATTCCATCTTGTCACTAACTCGCTGTTTAAATTCTTTCAATGGTTCTCCATTGTCCAGAGGACAAAGTCCAAACTCCTTAAACTGGCCAACAAGGCTTAGCTTTGTCTGGCCCATACCTCCCTCTATAACCTCACATCTCATGATTCTGTGAGCAGTCACACTGGTTTCTTTTCAGTTCCTGGAAAACTCCTTGTTCTCTTTTGCTTCTGGGCAGTCATACATTCTGTTCCCTCTGCCTGAGAGCCTCTTCTAAACCCTACTTTGTCTGACTAATTTCTCGATTATCTTTCAGGTCTGCGCATAAATGTCACTTCCTCCAGAAGGCCTTCCCTGATTTCCTGAGGTCTGGATGAGGTGCTCCACTTTTGCATCATTCTGTACCCTGTATTTCATCCATTCTGGCCCTTATACACTACACTGTAATTTCCTTTTTGTTTCTTGGTTTCTTCCACTCTATGCAGAGTTCTTGAAGAGAGGTATTATATTTTATTCATTTTTAATCCTAGCACTTAGCACAGAGTCTGATATAAGGATTGGTTTGTATTTATTGAAGAAATTCAGTAATTCAATAATTATTTATTAAGTGCCTACTTAATAAATACAGGCACTGGGGATAGAGTGATAAACAGAACAGATATGGTCACTGTCCTTGTGGAGGGGAGGTGGTGACAGATATTTAAAAAGTCAATAAATGAATATATATATATATATATATAATTATTAATTGGGGGAGGGGAGTTCTATACAGAAGAAAAGGACGCTATGAGAAAGTTATGAGGTTTCAGTTGGGTGATTGAGGAAGGCCTTTCCAAGCAGGTGACTTTTAAGCAGAGCTTTGAGGGCTAGAAGGTAAATGGCAGGGATGAGGGTAGAGGCATTAGGGAGTGAGGGAGGGAATTTATTCCAGGCTGAAGGAACAGCATGAAGGAAAGTTCTTAGGCAAAAAGATCACTGAGAACCTGAAAGGACCACATGGTTAGAACAAAGGAATAAAAGACTGGACGTAACTGGGAATGAGATGACAAAGGACCTTGATGTTAAGAATCTGGGTTTTATCTCAAATTGGGAGGGAAATGATGCAATTTACAAAAAAATAAAAAGAAATTAAAAAGCTATTCTGGTGGCTATGAGGATTGAAGAAGAGCCAGGTGGAAGCAGTTAGACCCCTTGGGAGGCTACTCCAGTTCTTTAGGTAGGCTGATGTTGGGTATTAGCAGTGTGTTAGTTGCTCAATCGTGTCTGACTCTTTGTGACCCCATGAACTGTAGCTCTCCAGGCTCCTCCATCCATGGGATTTTCCAGGCAAGAATACTGGAGTGGGTTGCCATTTCCTTCTCCAGGGGATCTTTCTGACCCAGGGATCGAACCCAGGTCTCCCAGTTTACAGGCAGACTTTTTACCATCTGAGCCACCAGCCTATAAGCAAAAAGGTGGACTGAGCTGAGAAATAACCATGAGGTTGAGTCAAAAGGATATCATGATTGACCAGATGTGGAGGGGAAAGGAATAAAGCAATAAGGACTCACAGGTTTCTCCCTTGAGCAGATGGTGGACTGTGCCCAGAGACAGTGAAGCTGAGGAACTGATCTGGGCCATTCCATTCTAGCCATGCTATGTCTGAGATGTGATAACCCAGGTAGAGTTGTCAAGTAAGGAATAGAATATAGGAGCTCAAGGGAGAGGTCTGGACTGGTTTTGGACTTGGAAGAACTGGCATATTAATGATACTTAAGGCAATGGTGGGGCTTCCCAGGTGGCTCAGTGGGTAAAGAATCTGCCTGCAACACAGGAGATGCCAGAGACTCAGGTTCGATCCCTGGTTTGGGAAGATCTCCTGGAGAAGGGCATGGCAACCCACTCCAGTATTCTTTCCTGGAGAATCCCATGGAGGGAGGAGCCTGGCAGGCTACAGTCCATAGGGTCGCAAAGAGTCAGATATAACTGAAGCGACTGAGCATGCATGCACGCACAGCAATGATAATGGACAGGACCGTCTAGAGAAAGAGAGTGAAGGAGAACCCAGAGGGCTGGGAGGAAAACCAAGAGTGTATGGGATCAAGGAAATCCAGGAAAGAGAGTGACTCAAGAAAGAAGGAGCAGTGAAAGAAGATAAAGACTGAGGGTATCATACAGATTTGGATGTGGTGGAATGGGAGGGGCAGAAGCCAAGTCAGAGTGATGGAAGGATGACTGGAGATGAAGAAATTAACACAGTGGATGTAAACCATTTAAGAGAGAAACATGGCCATGAAAGGAGGCAGAAAGATAATCAGACTACTTCAAAACAGGCAGTGAAGAGGAGCAGGCCGTCCCTCTCTGTGCCCAGCTCAATGTAGCATGGGCCTCTCTAAAGACAATGAGTGAATGAAGAATGAATGAATGCAATGGGGCCAGTCCAGAGCCCTCTCCAGGTTTGTGGAGGGGCAGGAGAGAGGCTTGGCTGCATGTGTCTCATGTTTATGTGAGGGTGGGCATGGGTAGGGCGGAAGGCATCCCTATGAGCATTCTCCCCTGATGTGAGCACTAGGATTCTGAGGTTCCTTCTCCAGATATGATGGGTTCTGAATTTGGAGACTTAATACAAAGACAACAACCCAGCAGGAGGAGGACAGATTGAGGGTTGGAGGAAGGAACAGGAGGCCAGGGCCAAGCTGATGCTTCTGTTTGGCAAAGGGGAGGGCTGGGAGGAAGAGTAGGAGTGGTCCACCCGGCCCTTCTCGGGCAGCTGGAAGTCAGGCTCCGCCTCTCTCCAAGCCCAAGGGGCTCTCCCAGCCTGTCACACAGGGGCGGGGATTGGGCTCCATCCAGGCACTGACAGCTCCTCCCTCTCTTCCCCTTCCTGCTTCAGTTCCCCACCCAGACATGCTGGGCACGCAGCCGCTTAGGTCATACCCACCCCCCACCCCCACTCCCCGCCCCGGCCTAAATCACTAGGCTCCCTTCCTCTCTTGGGCTTCTACTTCCACCACTCCCATCTCACTGCCCCCAAGGTCCTATAGGTCATGGTTTAAATGAACTGTTTATCACAGCAGGCACTCGGAAGATCTTGAACTCAGAGCTGAGATTTCACCCTGCTTCCTCAGGCTGCCTACTGCCATCTCTGCATCCCTTATCCTTCCCATCTTTTAATTGAGGTTCTAAAGGTTTCCTCTTTCAGCATTCATTCAGCACCTCTGCTAGGTCTAGGGATACAAAGATAAATAGTCACAGCTTAGCTTTCATGGATTCCACAATCTAATAAATAAGAGTAGGTAGCCATTCCCTTCTCCAGGGGATCTTCCCAACCCAGGGATCGAACCCAGGTCTCCAGCATTTCAGGTGGATTCTTTACTGTCTGAACCTCCAGGGAAGCCCAATAAATAGATTACTGCAGTGCAATATGGTGAGGGCTATGATGGGGAAGGACAGATTGCTAAGAGTCACCTAACCTAGATCCTGGGCAGGGGAAGAACGTACTAAAGGTTGGAGGTCAAGGGAATTCTCCAGAAGAAAGGGCCATTCAAGAGCTCCAGGATGGGTAAGAGTTACAGAGAGCATGTCTTTTACAACAGGAGACTGAATCAAATACTGTGACAGGGGAGGGCTAAGAAATGAGACAGAGTGGTAGGCAGCAGTTAGATCACAATGTTTTGTTGGTCTTATTAAGGAATTTAGACTTTACCCTACACTGGTAGGGGGTTAAGCCTTTATCCAAAGAGCAAAGGAAACCTTTTAGGGGCAGGGTGGGGAGGTGGAGAGGGTGTAAGTACAGGGTGAGGGAGAGAGGAGAGTAAATTTTTGACCGCAGTGTAGAAAAAAGATGAAGGGTGTCACAAGTAGAAAGTTAAGAGACTGCCATGATATTCTAGAGGAGAGATGAGAGTGACCTTGATTAGTGGAGTAGCAAAGGGGAGGTGAGAGAAGTGGATTTCATAGCAAGAAATCACAGAACTTGGTGACCAGTTATTAGATATGAAGAGTAGAGGGAGAAGAAAGAATTAGAGATGATTCATAGTTTTCTAGCTTGAAAACTCTGAAAAGACAAGCAGTTTGAATGGGAGGGTGACAGGCTCAGTGTTTACTAAAAGGAATCTGAGGTGCCTACGGGACTTTCGAGTGGAGAGATCCAGCTGGCAGTTGGAAAGATAAGCTGGAGCCTAGGAAAGAGGTTTGGCCTGGAGATAATGAATTTGGAGTCCTTGGTGTAGACATGGTGCCTGAAGCCATGGAAGTGGATGACATCACCCAGAGAAGGTATAAGATGAGAAAGGAGAGCCTGTGACTGTGCCCCAAGGAAATTCAACATTTAAGGAAGCAAAGCCTGCAAACAAGCTGAAAAGACGTGGCCAAAAAGGCAGGAGAATCAGCAAAGATATCCTGAAAGCAAATGGAGAAGAGAGCTTCATGGATAAGAGAACAGTCTTCACTGTGAAATGCTGCAAAGAGTTCCCATGATCTAAAGCTCTAAAGAAGCTGGTATTAACCCCAGGGAGTATGGTTTCTAAGGGCTGGAGGAAAGGAAGCCAGATCCAGGGGGCTGAAGAGGAAGTTGATTGTGAGCAAATGAGGACAGCCAGTGCTGATTCCACTAGATCTCTGACATCTGCAAAGGATGTATTTCAAGGCTTTTCAGTTTCTCCAAATTCTCAAGCAGCATCTAATTTCCTCCAGGACTTCCCCCTACAATCTCACAGGAGTCCCAGTATACATTACTTACACAGCTGTGAGTAAAGGTGGGTGACCAAGACATTGTTAAACAGCGGCTGCAAGAGGCCAGTTAGGTTCACTCACTTCTGAAAATGACTTTCTCGTGTTCACTAGCCTCCAAGTGTACTTGATCATTTGAAGCCTCAGCAAAATGACAAATGCTGCAGGTTACTGTCTCTGGGGTTTCTCTGGAACAGTTGAAACCTTGGAGGAGGTAAAGTCCTCAAAGCCAAGGAACCCTTGCAGTAAGATTGGCAAAGAAGGAAAGTGATGAAATTTGCAGTACCACACTTCTCGCCCCCTACTGCCAGACTGAGTAGGTGAATGAACCATTCAATCAGCTGATCAACCTATCAAGCAATCAAATTTCCTGGGCACTCTGGACAAGGCCCTTAAAACAGTTACTGGATACACAATGCTGAAACAGATACACTCCCTGTCCTTTACAAGTTCTCAGACTAGGGTGGGAATCAGACCAGTAAATATATAACCTACAATGTGATAAGTGTCATGATATTAACATGTTCAAACTACAGTGGCAGCAAAGAGGAGGAAGTATCTAACTCTGAAGGTGAGGGAGGAGAATAAAGAAAACTTGCAGAAGGAGGGATATATGAACTGGATCTTGGGGGACAAATAGGATAAGCACATTGGTAAAACAGTGCGTCAAGGAACAGAAGCATGAAAAATTAAGAAACATGGACCAGTTGGGCAAGAAAGCAAGACTCAAAAAGCCAGTGGCTGTACTTGATATCACGACCCACTTGCCTCTCCGGCTGCTCCTTCACTGTCCATTCCTTATCTGTCTAGTTCCTCAGAGCTTTGTTCTAGGGCCTTTTCTCCTCTCACTTTCATACTCTGGGAGATCTCACCATCTCCTATAGTTTCAGCTACCATCCACTTGCTAACAACTCCCAAAGTCTTATCTCCTATGCAGAAAACTTTCTTGAACCCAGACCTGTATATCTAGCTATACCTAGGATATCTGTACAGGGATGATGCTAGAAACTAGTCTAAAACTGACTTCACTTTCCCCTAACCTACTCATCTTGCTGCATCTCTCATCTCAATAAAAGCCACCACCATCCATCTAGCTCCATCAGCCAGAATCCTGGGATTCTTCTCAATTCCTTCTTATCCTTCAATTTTCAGATGCAGGCTCTGACTATATCCTTGCTTCTGTTCCTAAAATATGTCTTGGTTAAAGGTCAGGAGTTTCAAGGGTTAGTCCTGACTCTCACTAACTTCACTAATGCAAGGTAAGACTCTGGACAAGTTCCTACTCCATCCCCTTACTTGCAAATTGTGTGTGTGTATGGGGGGGGGCATATCTTTTTCTTCCCCAAATCTGAGATTCCCAAGGTTCTCTGTCCAGCCAAAGGTCTCTACAGATTGTAATATGTGTCCATGATCAAATCCAACCTTGTACAACCTTGAGTATTTGATTTCTGGTTTTCACAGCAAGGCTAGGTGTGTTAGACAGTGGTTGTAGTTGTCTACCTCTCTTGCTGAGTTGAGTGCACCAATGACACTCCTTCTGGACACCCTCTACCCTAGCCTAGCAAAATGATTTTGCTCCGTTTTTCTGAACACAAGTACTATACAAACTGTGGGCCTTTGCTCAGGCTCTTCTCTCAGCAAGAATGTCATTGTCCCCTGAGTGGCTGAGGCAGCACCTGGCACACAGAGGGTGCTCAGTATATGTTGGTGACAAGAGAGCCATGTTTAAATCACTGCAGTTCCCTCTCAACAGACAGAGAGGCAAAATCAAAGGCAATAACAAGACAAGGGAACAAAGTTCCAAGGAAAAAGACCTCCACTCAACATAAAGAAGCTTCCCCATAGCAGAAGGTAGTAAGTGCTCTGTCACTGGAGGCATGCAAGCCAAGGGAGGCAGGGCACCTGTCAGGCCTGCAGCTGATTCCAATTCTGCAGCAAATCACAGCCTTGCTTAGGGGAAAATGGGCACTGACGAGCTGGACAGACAGGCAGGGATAGACCTGTGAAAAAGACCTCTGCACCTGCTCCAACCTCCCAGATCTCATCTTCCTCCAGGGGCCAGTCCTCGTTTACGCTTTCCACATCAGAGACCCTCGTACAGGAACAAGCCCAGGACCGGCCTTTAGCGGACTGACCTCCCTGGGGTGCAGCCTGCCCCTCCAACCTGCAACCATCTGTCCCTGCAGGATTGCAGCCCATGATCTGAAGCCAAGTCCAGAAGGGAGGAGGCCAGAACCAGGGAGGAGCCTGGGGTCCTCCAGGCGGGGCCCTGGCTGCATAGGAAACAGAAGGGTCCTTTCCTACAAGAAACAGCCTCCGGATGAGGCTGCCCGTCCCGAGGCCAGGGCTAGAGGAGGAAAGGGTGTCCCCTATACCCGCCGATGGGCCTCTAGGTGCCTGAGGGTAGCAAGGGGTGGAAGTGTCTGCACCAGGGAGAAAGGAACCCTCGGACAAGCTGGGCCACTAGATTCCAGAGTCCCACTCAGCAACCCCACCCGCGCCCCCGCCCCCCATCATCCTCGGCCGCACTGTTCGACACCCTCTGCCAACATACACAGGCTCCCAAACCCTGCGCTCTTCCAAGGAACCATCACCCATCCACCCGCGCCTCCCCCCTCAAACATGGACCTCACGTGAGCAGCCACAGCCCGAAGAATCCCCCCACGGCTCTCACGGACAGGGACACGCCTCACGTGGACAGAGACAGGCACAGCTTTTGAAAAGCATCTATGCCCCCACCCACAGCCACTCGGACAGACACATCGCCGCTCCGACCCAGACCGGGACCCGGGCAGACAGGAACACTAACGCACCCCTGGGGGCCGCCCGTCTCACTCACCGCGACCAGGCAGGATGGGAGGGCCAAGACCCGGACTGCGGCCACTCCGACGGGCCCGCGGCGCTGCCCCTGCTGCTAGCGCCCGTCCGCCCGGCCGTGCCCGCGGCGCCGCCCCAAGTCCCGCGCCTCCGCCTGTCCCCGCGCCGGCGCCGCCGCCGGACCCGCCGCACAGGCCGGAGGGAGGGGCCGGGGCGGGGCTGCGGACCAGCCGGGGGAGGGGTCGGTTCGGAGACCGAAGACCCACCCACGCCCCGCCCGCCGCCGCGGAGGCCCTGCCCACCCCTACCCCACCCGCTCAGATCTCCCGACTCTCCTGAGGTTCCTGCAGGAGGTGCCTCCGCCGTCGGGCCGGGCAACCCTTGAGCCAGATCCCGGATCCCGGATCCCGGATCCTCGATCCCCGCCAGCTGCCTCTGACTCCCGACGGTTCCAGGAAAGGGCAGCGTAGTCGGTCTCAGGGACTGGTCGGACGCTCCATTACGAAAAGTCGGCTGGGCAGCAGGGTTTTCGGACTGGGAGCGGGTAAGGGCTGCCTCCTGGAGGTGCCCTGCCAGGCTGTCTTGGGGGGGGGGCTCCCACGGACTATGCTAGCGTGGTCTCTGCTGAGCCGGGGGGAGACAGGAATCCCCTGTGCCTCGGCGCGGATCTCTGGGCGACGGAAGAGCCCCAAAGTGGAAGGGCAGTACCCAGAGCTCTGGAAGGGGCTGACGGCCGAGAAAGATGGGGCTTGATTTGGCTCAAGTGCCTGGCTCTCCCTCAGGGGCCCCCTCGCGAGGAAATTATGGTTCAGACCATCTAGCGACTCCCTTCCACCATCCAAAGACCAGAGCGATTCTCAGAATCATCGCATTGTGGAAAACCAGTCCCGGTGGAAAATAATAAAAAGTGTAACTGTTAGCAGGGACTGCTTATTATGTGCCAGACGCATAACGCATCACCGTAAATGTATGATCTTCTTTAATACTCATCATAATAGGTTACTTCTTTCATTAGCCGTGGTTTGCAATGGAAAGAACTGAGGGCCTTCGGCTCCCCAGAGAGTAACCCTGATCACTCAGGTAGAAAGTGCTGGAACAGGGTTTGAGTTCTGCTTGTAGGTCCTGGCTCCAGTCACTTGAAGCCTCAGAACGTTTCATGTTGAAGTATCCTAGTGACCCATAGGGTGGGGGGCCTGTATGCGGACCACCCCACTCAATAATCAAACTTGTCAGGTAACTGCACCTTTTGAGGTAGAGAACAATGCTGAATTCTGGAGCATTCCTTGGCCGAGGGATATAGGGCAATGGTACCTGGATCCTGACTAAATGAAAATGCTGTTAGGGAGCTTTCCCGCAACACACAAGGTTCAGGTTTGGGCTCAACACCTGGGTGCAGCAGGAACCCTGGTAAGTTCCTTGACTTTCCACCTGCCTCAGTTCTGGCAAAGGTGCTCTGGTGCCTGTGAATGAGCCTCAGAGTTCATGATTGCTCTGTAATTTGGGGCCAGGGCTAGGAGACTACCCAATATGAGGTGACTTGGGTCTGTAGAACACTATTTTAAGCCTCACAGACTTCTTTCCTCAAACTTAAATGTCCCTCATGCCATCAAACTTCTGCTGATAAGGCTTCAACAGCTGTCTGTTCAAAGAGCTAAAGTCCTTAAGCAGCCTGAAAACGCTCAGCATGATCTGCTACCTTGCCTCTGTAGTCATCCTTTAGCCATTCCCCCTTCATTTCTGCCAAGCTAATTCCTCCCAATTCCTACTCAGGGCCTTCACATAAACTGGCGTCTTTGCCTAAGATGCTCTTCCGCTTACTCTTTACCTGGCCGTCATTTAGTTACCCTCAGGTCTCAGCTTTCAAGTTGACATCCCCACCTCCACCCATCTAGGCTCCATCCAGCATCCATCCTCTGTGCTCCCATTGCTCCCTGTACTTCTGTATCTTAGTATTTATCACTGTATTGTAGTTGCCTGGTTACTTGCCTCTGTCCCCCACTAGGGCGTAAGCACTGTGGGCAGGGACCGTTGTTTTATTCCCTGATGTCTCCCCAGGGTCAAGCGCAGTGCCTGGCAAATAAAAGCATTCAGTACAGTAAATATTTGCTGTATGAATGAACAGATGATGGAGGTCGGTAGGCCCAACCCCCTCTGGGCCCTATGTTTTAAGATACATTGCTATCCTGGCAGGAGCCTCAAGGGCAAATAAAGCTTTGGCTCCTACTGGGGCTGGGGGAGGGGACTAGGCTCTTCAGAAACCTGTGACTTCAGATATCTGGCCCTAGCTCTCCTGAAATGTAGGATTTTGATGTACGATTAGACTGAGCATTTATCCACCCAGACCACCCTCCTAGAATCCCCCACAAATTGACCTCACTGGGCCTGCTTTTATGAAAGGTTTATTCCTAGTGCTAGGTCCCAGTTGGCTCTAAGCACAATTAAACTGGGTGGGCAGGTGAGGGGAGACCCATTCAGATGCACGGCCAAAAATAGGGCTCCCCATATCCCCACCCTTTTGGTCCCAGTCCCCTTCTCTGCAATGGGCACGCATTGAGGAGGGACAAAGGGTACTGGAGGCAACATCATTGGCCCAGGGGAGCCCAAGAAGAGCTGCCATTGGCTGACAGGGCCTTTTGAGGCTCTGCCATTGGTCAGGGGGCACACCCCAGAAACTGGGGGTAGGCCTGAGGAGTGACGCCATTGGCCAGGGAGTGGTTTTGTCATAGCCTTTGGCTGTGGAGTGAAAGGGAAAGATCTGGGAATGAAGCCCAGTGGCCAGGAAGATAAAGAACAGGGCTGCAGCTGCTGGGCCTGCAGGCCCCTGTCAGGCCCCAGCCAGGGAAAGGGAACCCAAGCCAGAGTGCAGGTGGCAAGGGATGTCCCATGTCCAAATATCCCCCACCCTGGGACTACCCCTCCCAATGTCCTTCTTGATAGCCAGGTTGGGCTGGAGTGGCTCACTGCTCCTCTAGCCAGGAGGGCTTCTCAGCTCCTGGCGGCCGCAGCTTGATGTTGAACTGCTGCAGGGTCTGCTCCAGTTGTTTCTGGTTCCCAGCAAAGTAGGCGGACACAGCATTGTGGAAGAGCAGCAGCTGCTTGTGCATCACCTTGATCTGGGGGTCCAGCAGGGTCAGCTCAGACTGGACTCAGACACTCTTTCTGAGGGGCTATGAGCCTGAACCCAGACCAGGGGCACATGAACTCTGCTCTGATGGTGCTTTTGGAGTCGGGGCAGAACTCCACCAAGGGAGTCAAGGGATAAAAGCCTTGTAATAGAAGAAACCTAACTTGACTGGCTGGGCCAGGGGTTCTGGCACCTAAGCTCAAGGGGTGGTTTTTTCCCAGTTGTGTTCTTGGGATCAACACCCAAATCCTCTAATAGAAAAGGGCCAGGGATCAGAGGGAGGGTGACAGGGTAAGGTCCAGGGATTGAGTGGAGTGGGGGATGTTCCCACTCCTTAGCCAGGATGCATTTCCCCATTCAGTGATGGGGAGTTTGAGGGGAAGGTCAGTGGTACAGATGGAAAGGTGGGCTGGGTCAAAGGGGTGGGGTTAGCACCTTGTTTTCTTCCAGGAACTTGAGCTTGATGGCCACATCTCCCCGCAGCTTCTCATATTTGTCCCGATGGGCCTGGAAAGTGGCTTGGGCACTCTCGAGTCGACCACGCGTCCCTGCATCCCGGGGGCCTAGGCTCAGCTCCTCTAAGTCTGTCCGGTAGGCATCATATTCCAGCCTGGGGAGGGGGTGATATGGGCTGGTCTCCACCCCTTTGCCCTCCACACATACTCTCCTACTTTTCTCAATTCTTTTGCCCCTAAAGCGCAAACTTTCACCCATGCCAGCCAACTCCCAAAACCCTAGGCCCTGCCAGTGCCCACACCTGGCAGCCTCATACTGTTTGACAGTCATGAGTGTGTCTTCCATGGTCTTGGTTACCAATGTGTTGATGCTAGAGACAAAGAAGTTCACAGCCCCTAGCAATGTCTCTCCGTTCTTGCACAGCAGCTTCTGTGTCTCTGCATTGTAGCCAAATTCCTCCTGAGGGCAGAAGGAAGGGACAGGGCTTGAGTAACAGTCACCACCTGACTGGAGCCAAAGGGCCCTTCTTCCCCCTCCTCTCCCGGGAAGAAACAGCCAATGAAACTGGAACAAGTCAGGACTGGCTCCAGCAAGGCTCTCTTAGCTAGAAAGTTAGTGGGGCCACCCTGGGGCAGGAATGTGGGAGTGGGGGGTCTCAGATAAGTTCACAGGACTGGAATAGGGAAAGCTAGTGCGGCAGGCAAGGGAGGGGCTCTGATTAGGCTGAGCACAGAAGACATTCTTGTCAATGCAGAGAAGGGTTACTTGTGAGGCACCTAGTGTGCTGCTCCCCACCGCCTCCCACTTCTGGACCTCTGTACAAACCCTTAGGCTGCCTCCACAGATGAGTGCTGCTGGGGGCAGGGCTGGGCCCACCCTGGAGGGGTTCTCCCTCTGGGCTGCAGGAGGGAGGGAGGGAGGGAGGCTGAGGGGTGACTGCCTGGGAGGGCCCGGGCCCAGTCCCCCCACCCTCTTCGGCCTGGCCAAGGCACCTGGAGCTCTGGGGACTTCTGGCTGAGGTCAGCAAAGGCGTCCCCCAGTGCATGCTGGGTCTGCAGCAGGCTGTAGAGGTGGGCTGTCAGTGCCCGGCCCAGCTGCAGGACACTCTCATACTTGCGCTTCGTCTCACGCAGCAGCTCAATCTGCAGCTCCAGCTCCAGGTCCACAGTCCGGGAGCCTCGGCCAAATCGCTCTGATAGCAGCTGCTTTGTGCACTAATGGGAAGTGGGGGAGCAGGTCAGAGACCCTAGCACCCTGCCCCCGCAAAAGGCACCTACCCCAGCATCCCCAGGCTTTCAAGTCTCAGCCATAGCTGGGATATTAGGATCTGGAAGATGGGGAAAAGGTACCCAGGGCAGTTTGGGGTAAGGGAGAGGTGCTTGAATCCCACCTTATATGTATTGATGCCCCATTTCTTGACGATGTCAAACTTCTCTCCAGCGATGCCCCGAGCCACCTCATCTCCAGGGCCAGTAGGAGTAGCATTGTGAGATGGATGGCGGCCAGACCCTAAAGGACCAAGTTCTCTGACACCAGCCTCTCTCAGATACAATCAGACACTTCTGTGGTTCCCCCCACACTCCCCTCCAAGCACATGAAAATGACTTCCCTGAAGGAGCAGAAGCTAGAGACAATTAGATTCTCTTACTCACTAGGAAGAACTTATACGTTGTGCCCTGAGACCCAAATCCCAATACACATTGGCCTCTTCTTAAACTGAGGGTTGGAAAAGGGGCGAAGAGGGAGTGGCATGTGTACAGGGGTAGAGGAAACAGCAGGAAGTAGGCCCAGTATGGGGTGACTGATCGTGGATGGTGAGTCCAGCAAATAGAAAACCCGGCTGACAATTCCCATGTTGATTCTAGTCAGTGTGAGATTCACAACTGTTTGTTCTTCTAAATGTTAAGAGTCAAATTAAAACTCTGAGAAGCCTCACAAAGTTCCAAATCAGATTCAGGCTCTAGAGCAGATTAGGGGGAAGGAGAGCTGTGAAATAGAGTTCTTTGCTTGTCTTAGGTGGTGACAGCAGGGAAAAGGACAAGTGGGGCTAAACTAGAAGGACAACTCTGGGAGCTGGCTTTGGGCTGAGATTCCATAAGGCTCATACTAGCCGAGGTTCCAAGGATCTCCAAACAAAATGCAAGCCTTCTTAGACATAGTCTATGCTCCCATAGTCTAGGGCTTCCCTGGTGGCTCAGACGGTAAAGAGTCTGCCTGCAGTGCTGGAGACCTGGGTTCAATCCCTGGGTCAGGAAGATCCCCTGGAGAAAGAAATGGCAACCCACTCAAGTATTCAAGCTTGGAAAATCTCATGGACAGAGGAGCCTGGCAGGCTACAATCCATGGGGTCTCAAAGAGTCAGACACGACTGAGTGACTTCACTTTGAACTTTTGATGCTCCCTGGAACCATCCCTCTCCCCATCTAAGCTCAAGCACCCTGTCCTGTTCTGATCATTCATACCTGTGGGGATGAGTCCATCACCAGAGCCCCCATAGCCACCAGACACAATGCTGGTTTCATTGAGGTTGGGTCCTGACACCATCACCTGCTGGAGGTCCTATAGGCCAGAGAAGAGGGGGCTTCAGGAACATAGGGGCAGCTGAAGCATTTTTGGGGTGAAAACAAGCTTGGATTGAAGCATCATAGAGAGAGCACACAAGGAAAGTCTGCACAGAATCAGAACAAAGATTTGTAAAAAGACTGAAGGGAGTTAGTTAAGTTAGGGGAAGGCTACTGGAACAGAGGTGAGAATTCAGGGTTTCTGAGTTGGGATTCCTCAATTGAAACAATATGAAGAATCAAACAGAAGCACCTGCTCCAGCCCATCATCCTCAGGAAGCTGCCCAGCTTCACCGTTCCCGTGGATGGGGATCTCCATTGTGGCTGCCTTCCCTAGGATCCCGTCCGTCATGGCGAGCGAAGGGACTGGAGTCAAGATCTCCACCCCAGCGCCCTGCAAAGCCCAACACAGACAGCTCTGGAAACTGGCCAGTACTCCAAAGAGGAAGGACTCCCCTACCATTTCAGAGGTTGTCACAGGGCTTCAGAGTTCTGGGGTTTGGCCACCACTCTTTCCTGAACTCTATGTATTTCTCCCCTCCAAGGTTGCATATTTGTACACAGGCAAACCCAGGCCTCAGGTGTGCCTGACCTGAAGTCATGTCCTCATGAACCCCTCACGCTACCAGAGCTCCGCTGATTATTCACGCATTCAATCACTCCACAGACCTTTAATGAGTGCCTGCTATGTGTCACACACTATCTCAGACAATGGAGATACAGCAGCGAACGAGAGAAAGTCTGTGTTCTCAAGAAGCTCATCCCCATACAGGTGTTTCTCCCCATCAGGAGATTAACCCCTTTCTCCGAGCTCAGGTGTCTACTCCCATTCAGGTATGTTCACCGCTGTTTGGCTGTTCACTCTCCTTTCGTGTTTCTTCCCTTTTCCAGCAGGTGGTCTCCCCCTCCTCCATCCCATGCACCTCCTCTTCCTCGGGCCCTGCCCCCCCAGGCCTTAGTTCAATCAGTTGGTCTAAGTTCTCGACCTCTGGGAAAAACCTCTTTTTTCCCAGGACATAGGTAGGTGATCCCTTCCAAAGTCACTTTAGTTTCCCCAGGTGTGTGAGTCTCCGCCCTCCCCCCATACACCTGGGCATCAGGTGTGTCCTCAACCTTCCCCAGGGCTCAGAGGCATCTTGCCCTCTGGTCAGGTTCGTGCAGTCAACTTGCCCTCGCCCATGCATGTCCCTCTCACCTCGGGCCGGGCCGCTCTTCCCCTCAGGGCGCCAGGCCCGGGCCGCGCGGGGACCTCCGGCTCCAGTTCCCGTCGCGATCCTAGCAGCAGGTCAGGGACTCGGCGGAAGTGACGTCCCCGCCCGGGCAGAAGAAGCCGGCCACGTCGCAGATTATGAGGGCGGAAGTGACGTTGACATCTGGGGCAGGGCGATCCTGGAGCCAACCCTTCTGTCCCTGGGGAGCTACGAGACGTCACTTCCGGGGCGTTACCGAGAAGCTGAAAAGGAAATAACCTAGAGCTCACGCTGGTGGCGTGATGGAGCAGCAACAGCAGCAGCAGCAGCAGCAGCAGTTGAGAAACGTGAGTGGGAGCTAAGTCGCTTTAGGGCCATGCGTTCAACTAGCATCCTTGTCTGCATAGCGGAAACCCCAAATAGCCAAGCATCTGAGGGCTGGGATCGTCGGGCCGTGGGGCGCGGTCCTGGGAAAGCTCGGGCGGCGCGGCCTTGAATTAAGATGTGGCCCCTCTCTCGTCCCCCTTCCTCTCAGCTGCGGGACTTCCTTTTGGTCTACAATCGGATGACGGAACTCTGCTTCCAGCGCTGCGTGCCTAGCCTGCACCATCGAGCTCTGGATGCTGAGGAGGTTAGGTGGGGAACTGAGTAGGGGAACTACCCTCGATCCTCAGTTAACAGTAGACTGCTTCTCTCTTCCGCCACTTCCCCTACCTCTGGCTCCGGCCTTTCTATGACCCTCGCCCCTAGGCTGGAGTTGCGGCAGGACCTGACAGGACTCCTTTGACTTCTGCTTCCATCCTGTCTTCCTTCCAGGAGGCATGTCTGCACAGCTGTGCCGGGAAGCTGATCCATTCTAATCACCGCCTCATGGCCGCTTACGTGCAGCTCATGCCTGCCCTGGTACAGCGCCGCATGGCAGACTACGAGGCTGCCTCAGCTGTGCCACATGCTGCTGCTGAACAACCCGAAACCTCACCATCCGGCAGCTCGCCATCCGCAAACCTCGGGAAAGGAGGCGCTGGATGAACCCTCAGATTGAAGGAGCCAGTGGACCTAGGGCTGGATGCAGCCTGTGTATAGCAAGTGAGGAGTTGTCCGAGAGCCGGGTACTGTTGCTCCTTTTCCTGGAGCTAATAAACCCACTTTTCCTCTGTTTGGTTTATATTCTGGGCAAGGAAGTTTTGCCCACATTCTTGGCACCATCTTTATTATTCTGTCAGTGCTTCAGCCCTGGAAGCAGAGAAATTGCCTTCTGTATGTAGAAGGAAAGCCTATAACCAGGTATCTGGTTAAAGCAAGGTCTGAGGGTACAATTTTAAGACTGGTAATAGCAACAAGTTGGTTGCCCCAATGAAAGAAAATGGGAACTCTAACTGTCCTTAAATCTGTCTGACTGAAATGGCTCGCTTGGAGATATCTTGGAGAACAGATTAAGAATCCACAGGGCTTTTAGGCATTACCTCCTGGGAAGTCAGTAGCCTCAGACAGAGATGAAACCTGTAAGAATTCAGGGGTGTTCTGGAACATCAACCACTTCCTCAAGATGTACTCACTTAATATTTTCTGTCTTCTTAGGATGAGCAGTTAAACCTTTAAATAAAGAAAATCTGTGTTCTTGTCTTCAGGAGCAGTCAGAAAGGGGAAAACTTGTGGAACCATATTCTGCAATACACTCAGACTTGAGGGATAAAAACCTAAGGGAGAAGTAGGTGGTGATACTTATGGAAAGAAAATGGAAGAAAGTCAAATCTTCAGGACTTCTTGAATGTTACCTTATGTCTCACTTCTTGCCTATAATCTCCTAACTCCATCTCTTCCTGTACCCCTACATGTTCCCACTGTGCCTGTTCTGTGATTTCTAATTCCAGCCCCTCTGTTCTTTCCTTATTATTGCCCTCCATGGAATTTACTTCTGTATTCAACAATCTGAATGGGCTATCACTCCATCACTGAGTTTTCTTGCCATTCTTGTGTCCTTTTTGTGTCATTCTAGCTGTTTTAACTTTTCTTCTGTTCCTCCATATCAGGTGATCATGTTTTATTTTTAAAATAGAAGTAGTTCTTAGACATTGGCTCCCACGGTAACCATTTTTTTTTAAGTACAGCCACCCACAAAGCAGATATTTTCACCCCTGTACATATCAGGATGTTGAAATTCTGTAGTAACAGACCATGTCTGAAAATGCAGATCTGACTTTAAAATCCATGTTTTCTTTACTCCACCGGGCTGCCTTTCAAAATATCTTTTGAGTACCCATTTTTTATAGGTTCTGATGTAGGTATTACCCCCACTCAACAGGTGAGGAAGCAAGAATTCAGTATGTACCAGAAGCCCACCTTACACACAGTTACCTGTGGAGAAAAGTAGCTCTCTTTATCGGAACAAATCTTGTACAGATTTATTAAGAACCTTTCTTAACAAAAAAGTTGTTGACCGGGAACTTTCCTACTGAATGGCCTCATGTTTGCCCAATAAAGTCTTGGAAAGTATAAATGCAGATGAAACCACTTGTGACTTTCCCAGTTCCCAAAGACGGGAACAGGGACCTGGAATACTGTGGTGATGGTCGAAAGATTATTCCACGCCAACATTTATGTATATGCTTGCAATAAACTTCTGATGTGAATTATCTGTGTTCCCATGTCACATAATTGAGTAATTGCTGGAGAAGGGTTAACAACACAAATCTGTCTGACTCTTAAAGCCTATGTTCTTTTTCTGCCCTTCTCTGGGTTCTTAGTTCCCTAACCAGGCAGTGAACCCCTAACCATAACTACTAGACAACCAGGGAATTATCAAGTCTATATTCTTCGAACTTCCAAACTTTGTATTTGCTCATCTGCAGTCATCCTTTCCCTAGGCATGGAAAAATAAGTGTTTCTCAGTCTGATCCACCAATTAGTTCCTTAACTTTTCAATCTCTTCTGTGTATAAATATGTTCTGCTGCTGCTAAGTCGCTTCAGTCGTGTCCGACTCTGTGCAACCCCATAGACAGCAGCCCACCAGGCTCCGCCATCCCTGAGATTCTCCAGGCAAGAACACTGGAGTGGGTTGCCATTTCCTTCTCCAATGCATGAAAAGTGAAAAGTGAAAGTGAAGTCGCTCAGTCGTGTCCGACCCCTAGCATCCCCATGGACTGCAGCCCACCAGGCTCCTCCATCCATTGGGATTTTCCAGGCAAGAGTACTGGAGTGGGATGCCATTGCCTTCTCCGATAAATATGTTCAGTACTTATGAAAAGAACCTTATTCCTACTATCCATCTTGTATTGTCACTGAAGTCTCCCTCAGGTCTTGGCGTAAAAAGTGTTAATCATTGGCGTAATGAGAGCAATGTGACATTTCAAGCACAACACAATGATAAACATTGATAAAGCTTTATCATTTTTTCACAAACATACTTGAGAGAGGGTTATTCTTGCCATTGTGGCTTTAGAACTTAATTGCCCGCTCTTTTTTTTTTTTTTTCCATTCTATTCATTCTTTTCGAATAGGCTGAATTTCCTTTCATCTCTTTGTTGGACTTTGATAAAAATGAAACATTTGTGCCTGCCTTTGGACATCTAAAAACCGACCAAGGAGGACTTCCTGGTGGTCCAGTGGCTAGGACTTGATGTTCCCGATTCAGGGGGCCCGGGTTCAATCCCTGGTTGGAGAGCTAGATCCCACATGCCACACCTGAGAGTTCGCACGCCTCAGCTGAAAAATCCCACATAGTGCAGTGAAGAACCAAGATTCAAGTTGCGTGCTGCAGCTGAGACCCAGCTCAGCCAAGTGAAAAGCTATGGGAAGGGGCCACCCCTCCCCACCCCCTGCCAACCCCAGCTGTGCTACCTACCACCTATAGGGGATTCTGTCTTCATACTAAAGAGCAGACACAGAGACTGGGGACAAACTGCGGAGATAATGTTCATGTCAAAAGAATGAGTCTTAAAAACTGCCCAAGGAAATCACTATAGAGCAAATTTTTATCACTGTGAGTCTATGTGTGCTGTGTGTACTTAGTCGCTCAGTCACATCCAGCCTTTTGTAACCCCATGGACGGTGGCCCTCCAGACTCCTCTGTTCATAGGGATTCTCCAGCCAAGAATACTGGTGTGGGTTGCCATGCCCTCCTCCAGGGGATCTTCCCAACCCAGGGATTGAACCCAGGTCTCCTGCATTGCAGGTAGATTTTTTACTGTCTGAGCCACCAGGGAAGCCCATGGTTAACTTCAAATGGAGTCTCTGCCCCTGTAATCCCACTAGATTTTTCTAGTCATCTCTTCTGTTCCCTGCAATGACTATTTCAAACCAATATTCTTAAGCCTCTTATCCCCACCATTCTGTTCGCTTTCTGCAAGTAACCTTATATATTTACTTCACAGGCAAAAATGGAAGCTATCAATTAGGAACTCTGATAACATCTCGCAACTCATAACTTGGTCACCCATCTCCATCTGCACCATTCTCCTCTTTCCCTCCCATCTAAACAGGACAGGCTGGAGAAGGAAATGGCAACCCACTGCAGTATTCTTGCCTGGAAAAGTCCATGGACAGAGGAGCCTGGTGGGCTGCAGTCCATGGGGTTAGATGACTGAGCATGCGTGCATGAGGGTGGAGGGAGATGGGTTGGTAGCAATAAACTGGTAGAACTAAAAAAAAAAATAAAAAACAGGACAGGCATCTGTCTCAAGGCCAGTGCCAATGCCTGGGCCCTGAATCCTAGTCCTTCCTTCTTTGGAGACCTCTGACTTTCCCCCACTTTACTAAATTCTTGTCATAAGTATCTAAATGTGCTGAAGGCTCCCGTTAAAACAAACAGACCCCTCTATCTCCCAGGTACCATATACTTTTTTCTACTTTACAGCTGAACTCAGAACAGTTGGATATTAATACTTAGGTCCTCTCTATTCCCACTCCTCCTCCCACTCTATTTTGACTTCTGTAACCTTTATTGAGGAGGAGAAGATGGCAACCCACTCCAGTATTCTTGCCTGGGAAACCCCATAGACAGAGGAGCCTGGTGGGCTACAATACATGGGGTTGCAAAGAGCTGAGCACACGACTTGAGTATAGCACAGCAACCTTTATTGAAATAGTTCGTGAGCTCACCCTAGCTCACCAAGTGACCTTCATATCCCTAAGTCCAGTGGCTATTTCCCCAGCTTACTTCATTTCTCAGTGGCATCTGGTACTATTGACTAGTTGCTCATCAACACTCTCACTGGTTTTGGTGATTCAACTCATGGTTTTACTACCACCTCTGATTTCTCCACAAGAGAAATCACTGCAGTGAGAGGCCTGTGGACTGCCACTAGAGAGCAGCTCCGCAACCGAGACCCAGTGCAGCCATGAAAATACATACATAAATAAAACTCCTTTCTTTTAAACTTTGAGGTTCTGTCACTAAGAAAGAAAAGAATGGCTAATGGGAGGTACTGCCAATCCACTTTCCACACTAACCAAGAGTGATTCTTGTAAAATAGAAATTTAACCATGGTACTCATCTACTTAATGCCTTCCATGACCTTCAGACTCCTCACAACTGAAGCTTTCTCTGATGGGCTCTGGCCTCATCTTCAGCCAGCTTTTGACTCTCTTATCCTTGGTTGTAAAAGAATCAATTTACTTGTAGTGCTCAGACACATCCTGCTAACTCTGGACTCTTTCTTTTTCTGAGTATGCCCCACATTCTTCCATATATTTATAATAATTCACAAATACTTGAGTGACTGCTTTTACCAACATTGTTAAGCCCTGAAGATACAGAGGTGAATGAGAAAGATGCAGTCGTTTTCTTGGAAGTTACTGTGGGTATGGTGAAGGTCAATACAGAACAAGTAATCACAACTGTGATGTATGTCATGAAGAAGAAATACGCATTGCAATGAGAACAGACAGTAGTACTAACTTAACTGTGTGTGGGATGAAGAACTTCCCTGGGATTCTGAAGCTGAGACTTGAAAGATAAATTAGAATTAACCAGGCAATAGACAGGGGGAAGTGCTGCCCTCTTTTCCACCTTTCCTTTCCTGTTTAGATGCCACCTTTTACTAATTACCCTATTTAAAATTGCAACCCATCCTCTCCTCATATGGCCCTTACTGAGCCTTTTATGTCTCATTCACCATTATGTCCACAGCAGTTGGTAGAGTGCCATAAACAATAACAACAATACATAGTTTGCACAAATCAGTTATATCACATGCTTATTATCTACCGGGCTCTAATTTAAGCATTTTATATAATAACTCATCTAATTCTCACAACAACACTGTAAAGTAAGTACTATTATTATCTTCATTTTACACACAGAAAAATGAAACTGCAGAAAAATATCTCACAACTAGTAACTGGTGGAGTCAAGTTTTCAGTCCAGTCTGACTTCCAGAGTCTGACCTCTTTCTCACTAATGAAGATTGCTGTACATTTAAGCATTTGTTCCACAAATACTTTCTGGTCACCTACTCGTGGTGCCCAGCACTAGGGCAGAGGGCAGTCAGAATCTGTCACCATGGAGCTTAGACTTCTAGTCTGAGGAAACAGACAATAAGCAATTAATTATGTACTGATAATGAGATGGTAATAAGTGCTATGGAGAAAATTAATGCAGGGTAAGAAGGACAAGGAAGATGGGGATACTGTTGCTATTTTATGCTAGGTTGTCAGAGAAGAACCCACTAATGAGGTCTCTTGAAGCCAAAACTTGAAATGAGGGAGCGGGCCTTGGGGACATCTGGAAGAAGAGTGTTCACTGTGCTATAGCCTCTAGTTGTCCCTGGCATCCATTGTCCCCTTCTTCCTTTACTAACTGAACCCCTGACTTTAACCCAGATGGATGGTTGCTGAAAATAAAGATCAAGTTCTGTAGCTTTCCTTGCAGCTAGGTGTGTCCATGTGATGAATGAAGTGTGCATTGCTAGATTTTGCTCTTAAGGGTAAGGGCATGCCTTCTCCTGCTCTTTCCCCCATCTCACTACTTGGGATGGGACTCAGCACACATGCTGGTGAACTCTCTTGGACTTTGAAGACAAAGACCACTTCCTTGAAGAAGGCAGAACAACTCAAACGCTGCCACTTAAGCCCTGGAGTACTTATACTTGGACAGTTCTATGAGAGAAAAACTTCTATCCTGTTTAAGCCCTTGTATTTGGGGGGTCTTTTTGCTATTACAGCATACGTGTAGTAGACAGAATGTTAATATGGTGCCCAAGATTTCCTGCCCCACTGTGTACACACCATGTATAAGCCCCAGGACTGTGAATATGACAGATTTTGCTTCTTTGATTAGGTTGTATTATATGACATACTTGACTGTAAGAAAAGGAGATTACCTGGATAGGCCAGGCCTAACCACATTTTAAAAGCAGGGAGTTTTCAGGACTTCTCCGGTGGTTCAGTGACTAAGACCACGCTCCCAATGAAAGGGGCCCAGGTTTGATCCCTGGTCAGGGAACCAGACCCCACATGCTACAACAAAGACCTGGCACAGCCAAATAAATAAATAAATATATAAAAGTCAGGCAGAAGAGGATGTCAGAAAGATTTGAAACGTGAGAGGGGTTTGAGGCACTGTGCCTGATTTGAAGATGAAGATACCATATGGCACGAAAGACCAGTGGCTGCTTGGATGGAGCTGAGAGTGGCCCCTGATGCCCAGGAGGAACCAGGGACCCCATCCCATAACCACAAGAAACTGAAAAGTGCCAACAACAAGAATGAGCTTGGGGATTTCCCTGGCCATCCAATGGTTAAGACTCTGCACTTCCACACACACACACGCACAAAAAAAACAGAATGTGCTTGGAGGAGGATTTTTTTCCCAGAGCCTCCAGACAAGAACTCAGTCCAACCAACAGCTAGATTTCAGGCTTATGATATCCTGAGCTGAGAACCCAGTCAAGCCATGCTGAGGGCACTGACATACAGAACTGTGAGATACTAAATGGATGTTGTTTTCAAGCTGCTTAGTTTGTGGCAGTTGGTTGTATTGCCACAGAAAACTTGTCTGTCTCTTAAACGATTGGTAGGGAGAGATATACTGTACTAAGGCTCTGGGGTGGGAGCATGCTGAGTGTGACTCTGAATGGGGAGAGAAGGACAGAGTTCACAGAGGTAGTAGCCAGCTGAGCAGTAGCAACTTGTAGGCCTTGTAGGACTTCCTGAGGGAATGAGATGATAAAGCATTAGTGAGTTTAAGCAGAGTACGATCTGCCTGTATTTGCAACAGGTCACTGGCTGGTCTAAAAAGAGCAGATTGTATGGCGAGGGTGGGAGCCAAGAGGCCAGTTAGAAGGTAGTGGGGAATAATCCAGGTGAGAGGTGACAGTGGCCTAGACCAAGGTTTAGCTCTTCGGTGGTGCTCAGTTGCTCAGCCATGTCTGACTCTTTGGGACTCCACGGACTACAGCACTGCAGGCTTCCCTTTCCTTCACCATCTTAGTGACTCAGTGGCTTTAGCTCTTAGTGGTGAGAAATACTTGGATTTTGGATATATTTTGAAATTACAGTTTCACAGAATTTTTGCTGAACAATTAGACATGGGATGTGTGCAGGGGTGGGGGTGGGGAATTACCAAGGGAACATTTCATGCAAAGATGGGCACAATCAAGGACAGAAACAGTATGGACCTAACAGAAGCAGAAAATATTAGGAAGAGGTGTCAAGAATACACAGAAGAACTATACAAAAAGATCTTCAAGACCCAGATAACTATGATGGTGTGATCACTCACCTAGAGCCACAAATCCTGGAATCTGAAGTCAAGTGAGCCTTAGGAAGCATCACTACAAACAAAGATAGTGGAGGTGATGGAATCCAGCTGAGCTATTTCAACTCTTAAAAGATGATACTGTGAAAGTGCTGCACTCAATATGCCAGCAAATGTGGAAAACTCAGCAGTGGCCACAGGACTGGAAAAGGTCAGTTTTCATCCCAATCCCAAAGAAAAGCAACGCCAAAGAATGTTCAGACTACTGCACAATTGCACTCATCTCACGCTCTAGTCAAGTAATGCTCAAAATTCTCTAAGCAAGTTAAGCCTCGCTTGGATCAAGGAGTTTGTCTTACTTGGAATTTTTGCTAAGGGTGTGGTAATCTAGATGGATACATGCAAGTGTGTGTTGGGTGGGGTAGGGTGTCCCAAACAGCCCTGTTGTTGGTGCCCATAGCAACTTACAGGCTCAGTAATAGATAAACAAGCATATGGACTACACCTGCCCATGACACCCTCAGGATTGCTACTTTCCCAAATCTCCCAGGTTCAGTACCTGAACCAAGAACTTCCAGACGTTCAAGCTGGATCTAGAAAACACAGAGGAACAGAAATCAAATTGCCAGCATCTATTGGATCATAGAAAAAGAAAGAGAGTTTCAGAAAAACATCTAATTCTGCTTTATTGACTGTACCAAAACCTTTGACTATATGGATCACAACAAACTGTGGAAAATTCTTCAAGAGATGGGAATACCAGACCACCTTACTTGCCTCCTGAGAAATCTGTATGTAGGTGAAGAAGCAGCAGTTAAAACTGGACATGGAACAACAGACTGGTTCCAAATTGGGAAAGGAGTATGTAAAAGCTGTATATTGTCACCCTGTTTATTTAACCTATGCATAGAGTACATCATGCGAAATGCCAGGCTGGATGAAGCACAAGCTGGAATTAAGATTGCTGGAAGAAATATCAATAACCTCAGATAGCAGATGACACCACCCTTATGAAAGGAAGTGAAGAGGAACTAAAGAGCCTCTTGATGAAAGTGAAAGAGAAGAATGAAAAAGTTGGCTTAAAACTCAATGTTCAAAAAACGAAGATCATGATATCTGGTCCCATCCCTTCATGGCAAGTAGATGGGGAAACAATGGAAACAGTGACAGAGTTTATTTTCTCGGGCTCCCAAATTACTGCAGATGGTGACTGCAGCCATGAAATTAAAAGACGCTTGCTCCTTGGAAGAAAAGCTATGGCCAACCTAGGCAGCATACTAAAAAGCAGAGACATTACTTTGCTGACAAAGGTCCGTCTAGTCAAAGCTATGGTTTTTCCAGTAGTCATGTAAGGGATGTGAAAGTTGGACCATAAAGAAGGCTGAGCGCTGAAGAATTAATGCTTTCGAAACGTGGTGTTGGAAAAGACTCTTGAAAGTCCCTTGGACTGCAAGGAGATCAAACCAGTCAATCCTAAGGGAAATCAGCCCTGAATATTCATTGGAAGGACTGATGATGAAGCTGAAACTCCAATGCTTCCGCCACCTGATTTGAAGAACTGACTCATTGGAAAAGACCCTGATGCTGGGAAAGATTGAAAGCAGGAGAAGGGGATGACAGAAAATGAGATGGTTGGATGGCATCACTGACTCGATGGACATGAGTTTGAGCAAGCTCTGGGAGTTGGTGATGGACAGGGAGGGCTGGTGTGCTGCAGTCCATGGGGTCGCAAAGAATCAGACACGACTGTACGACTGAACTGACTGAACCTTTGACTCAAGCAATTGGAAAAACGGACTTGCTGTTCACTGTGATGCGGAAGAAAACGAAAGAAAACAGGCTTATTTGGGGGAGGAGGCAGTTAGGACTCAGGTTTTGGACCTTTTACGTTTTTAAGTTTGGGATTCTTATCAGATATCCAAAGTGGAGGTGGGACTCTGTCACATGCTGAATTTCTATTTATTTTAATCATTCAGGGGTTTCCCCCTGCCCTCCCGCCACCTCAAACCCCCCAGATTTTGAGCTCCTCTGTGATCAAGGAGTTTGTCTTACTAGGATTTTTTGCTAGGGGTGTGATGGTCTAGGTGGATACAGGCGAGTGCGCGTTGGGTGGGGTGGGGTGTCCCAATGATCCCTGTTGTGGGTGCCCGAAGCAACTTACAGGCTCAGTAATAGATAAACAAGCAATATGGACTACACCTTCTCTCGACGCCCTCAGGGTTGCTACTTGCCCAAATCAAACAAGTCGTTCTTTTCCAGACCCAACCAGCCAGACGGCCTAGTCCCAAGGCCCGTGGGGAGAGGGCAGAGGGCAGAGGGCAGAGGGAAGAGGGCAGAGGGCAGATTTGGCCTGGGCCCGCCCCCTCTTCCAGGGCCCCGCCCCGGGCCCCGCCCCTTCCTGGCCCAGCAGGGTCCTCACGCGACTTGCTGACTGTTCTAACAGTTGGGAGGGATGGGGCCGCGGGTGAGTCCGCTGCTGCGGATCCCTTCCTTTTGCACCACTGCTCCCAGACACACAGACACACACACATTCTCACCACTGCCCCCCCGCCGCCGGAGTGTCCCTTTCTCCCACACCCCCTCCCTTCCTCTCCTCTTCCACCTCCTCTGCTTCCGCTTCCAGCTCAGCCCTCTCCGTTCTTCCCCGCCCCCGCCTCCATCCCGCTTAGTAGTCCTCTGTACCCTCTCCTCTGCTTTCTGTCCTCAGCACGTTCTCTTAGTCCACGGGCGAGGGCAGACGGGACCGGGGCTTTGCTGCCTGTCCGTGACGACCTGTTCCCCCCCTTCGGGCGATCGCCAGGCTCCAGTCCCAGTGACTGTTCCCTGCTATTCTGAGGTCCTCTGAAGGAGCCCTTTTAGGTGTGTGTGCCACTTTGCCTCTACCAGTGATCATACGTGTGCGTGCCAGTCTCTGTGTGGGGATGACTGTGAATAGAGCGAGCCTGTGCCGGAGACCCAAGTCTAAGTTCATCCATTTCTCCTACAGGCACTTCCCCATGAAACCTCACCGGCACATCCCACTCTCTTCCCTTCCCTTGCCTTCTGTGCCCCATAGTCCAGGTGAGGGGATGGTGTCAGGGGCAGTGGGAAGGGACTCCTGTGCAGGGAGGGCCCTACCTCCATCCTGGGCCTGCTTTTCACCGGTCTTAAGGGGAAGCTGTGGGGTTGGTTGACGGTCTCAGGAAACTGCAGTTCTATCCATCTCACTGTCCTAAGTCCCTCCCTTCCCCGTTCTGCCAATCCCCTTGACACTGCCCAGAGCCTAAGCCCCCTTCTCTTGCCCTCTCTTGCGCTGCGCCAAGCAGATGAGATCCATCAACCAGGAGCCTGGAACTGGCAGTTGGATCCGGAGCAGTGGGCAGGGGCAGTTCGACGGCAGTTGAATGCCTGGCTCCTCTTGGTCTCAGATGAAGAGGCATCATCTAAAGCCCTTGAATCTCAGCGCTCTGTAGGTGTCCTGGACAAAGCAGAGCAGCGCCCCCGGGCCTGTCAGGGAAAAAAGAGGCAGTCCCTGAAAGCAGTGACTCGGTCCGAGTGGCCCACAGTGCTGGAGCTCCTGGTAGCTGAGCTCCAAACCCTGTTCTCGAAAGTGCTACAGGATGGCAGCCCTGAGGCGTGGTACTACCTGCATGCTGTGCTGGGTCTGCTGCCTCCATATCGAGCGCTGCTGGTCGGTCGCCTTGACTTGCTGCCTTTCCTAGAGCGGCTGTACCGCTGGGCACCCTGGGTTCAGGCCCAGCTCCAGCTGGATCTGCTGGACGCCATAGACCAGGCCTTTCCCCGAGACACCTCATTGTTAGAGGGTACCTCCCATGTTGACTGCTATCCCCAGAAGAAGAGGTTCCATCATGGGACCTCACGCCCAGTATGCCCTTTTGTGCAGGCCCAGTGGGAAGGGCAGCAAGTCGAGGACGATTTGGCCACATGGCTACGACCACTGACCCTGCCTGAGCTACAGCACAGCCTGGGTATTGTCGGTGCAGAGGTGGCCATGGAAGAGACCCAGTGGCTAGATGGCCTCAGACTTCTGCCCTTGGCACTGGCGACCGACATCCCAGTACAGTATGAAAGCAGTGACACTGACAACGCAGAGGAGGAGCCTGTTGGAAGAACAGAGACTAAGTAAGTGAGGAACCTAGTCCAGGGCTTTGAGCAAAGGAAAGAAAAAAACCTCTTCCTTTCTGTCTGCTAATAACCCCAGTGGTCTTAGTGTTAGTCCCCTTAGGAAAATGCAGAAATTAATGAAAATCATAAGTCAACCTAGAGGAAGCCAAAGCTTCAGAAAACAGCCTGATTTTCCAGAGTTTCTGGACTTCTTTCTCATGTAGTGCTTAGTTGTTTTTCTCACTTGTTCCGTAATCCCTGAGTCTTGCCTCTGGGCCTACCTATTGCAGGATACTCAATCTGGGTCTCTCCCTCGAGATGCTCCTAGGTGAGTGCCTGTCTGGGGGCCCCTCCCACTTATGCCTATGTGAGCTAAACCAGCTCCAAGGCAGACTAGAGTTGGCTGCACTGCCAGCTAGGACTTTTCATTCTGATCCTTCCAAAGCCTTCTTGCCCTGTGAGTGAGGGACTCTTGGCCCTTGGAGTGATGATTTTCTCCCCAGTGTGGCTCTTAAACTGCTCTCTAAGGATTTCAGAATGCCTAGAGACGCCCTCTTCTCAGAGTTCTCTAACCCTAGTCTTGGAATTTCTCCCTGTCCCCTGGCCAGCTTGTCTGTGACACATTCTAGAAACTCAAGCTGTTTTCTGTTTCATATTCTCTAGGACTGGCTTGCAGGCATTCATACGTTCACCATCTGGGAATAAGGCTAGTTTTACCTTCAGTCAACCTTGACATTCTCAATTTTAGCTCTCAGTTTAAGGCTGGGTCAAGTTTTTCCTGAAGCCTTAGAGCCTTAACGGTGGGCAGATAGGCAGACTCTTGGGGCCCTGATGGAAGGTGGCCAGTGCCTTCATTGTGTTTGCCTTCAGTTGCCCCACCAGATGCTTCTTTTTCAATGATCTGCCCTGTGCCCTGAGTATAAGTCTCCTTTCCTGGGGGAGAAATCGAGATTGAGTGAGAACGGGCTGAGATGCTGGCAAGAAGTCAAGTTCTTGGTCTTCTTTTTGGAGCTGGCAGTAAACCTCTGAAGCCTAGCTAATGTGGCTTAATTTCACCATATTCCCCAGGACTAGCCTCCCAGGCATTCATACGTTCAAGAAGTATTGTTGGATAAAAAATATATATCAGGAACTGCTAGATGCTGAGGATACAGAAGTGTTAAGAGAGATTCAATCTCCTCCCTTGGGTTTTGCTGCTGCCGCTAAATCACTTCATTCGTGCCCGACTTTGTGCGACCCCACAGACGGCAGCCCAACAGGCTCCTCTGTCCCTGGGATTCTCCAGGCAAGAGTACTGGAGTGGGTTGCCATTTCCTTTTCCACCCTGGGGTTTTACAGCTTAGTTAAGGGAGATAGATGTTAAATAAGTTGATTTAAGTAAAATAGCATTACAATTTGTGTTGAATGCTACAAAATCAAAGAACACTGCCTTTTCCCTGGCTCTTCCTCTGGGTGTGTGTGTGTGCATACACATCAGAGTTAGGAGAAAACACATCAGAGGAATTTGGGTTTAAATTTGGGTTAACAAAATACCTTGAAGGTCAGGAAGTGAAATAAAGTGGAAAGTTTCACAGAGGAGGGAGCAGTCAGTGTTAAACTCTACCAAGACAATTAAGAACAATCTGAAAAAATATTCACTGGATTTAGCAACAAGGAAGAGGTTGGTGAGAGCAGTTTCAGTGTAGTTTTGCGATGAGGAAGGCAGACTGTAGTGCATTCAGAAGTGAATGGAAGGGGAAGAAGTGGAAATCATGTTTCATTCTTTCATGAAGCTTGGCTTGAAAGAGAAAGAGATTAGGACAGCAGATTGAAAGAACAGAGGTGTCTGAGTAGGACTCTAAAAAAATGGAGAGGTGTTTATAGCCCTCAAGACAGTCTTTGAGAAGTTGGTTCTCAATAAATATTTGTAGAGTGAATGAATAAGTATAGGCTAACAATGGAAGAAGAGGAAATTGAAAATACATCATGAAGAGGGGAGAAGGGATCCAGAGCACAAATGGAGGAATTAGTCTTGCAGAGAAGAAGGTCACTCCTTCCTCTCAAATATGGAGGCAAAAGTAGAATGGAAATATGTACAGATAAATGTGTGGGAAGGCAGCTGAACTTGGGGTTATTTCATGGCTGAGAGCCTCAGTTTCGCTGGGCAGGGACAGAGGCAAAGAAGGACACGGGGAGCTCGGCAGGGCTGGGCGTGGGGGTGGGGAGGTGGAAGCCTGCAATAGCAGTCAAGGAGACTGCAAGGGGTAGCTGCCTGAGGACTTGTACTAAGACATCGAGCAGAATGAGCCCACAGATGAGACTGGACTCCAGGAGTCTATACAGGAGATGATTTTTCTGTTCTGAGATCTTCTGAACCTGCTTAGTACAAGTAGGGCTTTAATTATTGAGGAAATGAAATTTTAGTGCAGTTATACCATTAAGATGTCCTGATCTAATGTCAAAATCACAAACCCTGCCCTGTTGTTGATGTGAACTTCATTTAATTTTATTTATTTATTTTTGGCTGTTCTGGGTCTTCGTTGCTGCCAATGGGATTTCTCTGGTTGCGGAAACCTGGGGCCACTCCCCAGTTGTAGTGCTAAAGCTTCTCATAGCGGTGGCTTCTTTTGTTGCAGAACACAGGCTCAGCAGTTGTGGTTCGAGGGCACAGCTGCTCTGCAGCATGTGGGATCTTCTAGGACCAAGGATTGAACCCATGTCCCCTGCATTGGCAGGTGGATTCTCAACCACTAGACCACCAGGGAAGTCCTGATGTGAACTTTAGGATGGCATTGTAGCCCTGGGGTAACTTGTTCTGTTGATCTAGATTTGGGTTAATTAATGACATGAATATACTTGGACTGATTAAGTCTAAACTGAATTATTCAGAGGGTTTTTGATTTGTCTTATTTTTGTGCTCTGAGTTTACTCTAACCAAATTTGTTAGTCCAGGTAATTGACTTTTGGCTTCTCTAATAATTAATTTGAATACCAGTTTTATCAGCTGGTATGGTGGAAGGGTAGGAAGACTGATGGTATTGGTGCAGGCTTGAGGGTGCTGAAGGATGTATAGTTGGATCCCAACTGGGAAGAGATGGATGTGAAGGTGGAGTTTGGGTGATGATGGAGAAAAAGCAAGAAAGAACCCCCAGGTATGGAGATCATGAAGAGTTGGAAAGCAGGTGTAATGGGGACAAAGATAGGAGATCTAGAAGGCTAGGAAGGTTGCCAGAGAGGAGATATCTAGGACTGTGGGCTTGCAAGGTGATGAGTTGGGACAGCAAAATATTCCCATGACTTTTACTGTGTATTATGTAATACTGATGTCATAGTAATCACAATCAATCCAGAACGATTAATCATTTATCAGAAAGGGAAGGGTTCTTCACACACAGATCTGAATGACTGCAGCTGCCTGACTGTGTCACCTCTTGGACTGTATTTGCTCAGCATGTAAACCTTTGGGTGTAGATAGTTGACAGGCTCTAACAAGGCCACATCAGGTCCTCTCAGGCACCTAATCTAGCTCCTTTGTTCACTGGCAGACAGTGGCCGCCTGACCGCTTTGCTTTGCCTCTTCTCTCCTGGCTTTGTATCATACAGATCTCAGCTGGACTTGGAAGTTCCTGAGGAGAAGACCCTCCAAAAAAGAAGCACTGCCTTCTTACCACAGATTTCCCTCCTGGGTAGCCAGATAATGGCCATTATGAAGACAGAGAGATACCTGAAGAAGATCCACTTCCTTTATCTCAACGTGGCTCCCAGCCGCTACTTTACGTGAGAGCCCATGCCCAGACCCCTGACCTGCTCCTCCCGCTCCCTGACTTCCCCCCACACTATCTTCCCCTCCTCCTCCTCTCCAGACCCACTACTTTCCTGTCCTTCTCCTCTCCCCTCTCATTCTTCTGTCTCCCAGGTTCCCTCTTTCTTCCCTTCTCAGCCTTCTCTCCACTCTTCACTTCCTCTTGCTCGCCTTTGCTCTCATAGCTTTTCATGTTAGTCATTCTTTTCTACTTTTTGCTCTGTCTTCTTTATTTTGTCCTAGAATAACAGAAGCATTTGGTCATCACCTCAGAAGGGAATTTGATGGTGAACTTTTCTAACTCCAGTCCAAGAATCACGTGTTCACTGAAATCTTCGTGTTTCACAAGGCATCATTTTCCTTAGACTACTTTCCTTTAACTTTTACCTTTTGGTCCTCGTTTTATCTCTGTGCTATGAAAACAAGTCTTCTTCCATATGACTTGAGAGTCATTCATTCACTTTCTTCCATTAGATCAAAATCTTAGTATTTTTTAAAGCCCTATTCAAGTCTCTTCTCTTCCCAGAAATATCAGTAGTAATTACCATTAATCAAGCTTTTTTTTTTTTAATACCTGTGTCATTTAATCCCCACATACCAGGTAGATGCCATTATTATTCCATATATGAGATGAGTAGACTGATGCATAGACAGGTTATGTGACTTGTCCAAGACCACATAGTAAGTGGTAGAAACAAGACTGAAACCTGGCACTGTCTTAACTCAAAAGTCCATACTCTTGAGCAGTATCTGATCTACTCCCAGGAATCTGTATATCCTGCATACACTGACCTCTTTCTCCTGAACTTCAGTGGGACTAGTGATCTGTACCATCCACTGATTTACTGATCAATTCATTTAACAATGCTCACTGAGAGCATTGTGCTCGTTATTAAGCAATTGTCTCTTGGCTCCAGTTCTGCTCTTCTCTCTCTGCTTTGTAACGCTGGGGCTGGGACTCTGTAAACTTCATTTCTCTTTTTTCAGCTAGCTTCCTGTTAGGTTTGATCAATAGGGGGTGCTGGAAGGAGACTGGATAGCAGGATAAAAGGAGAAGGGACTTTGTCCTTCCTCTGCTTTCCCTTCATATCATTGCCCTAGAAATGGCTGTTCACTCTGCCAGCAGCGGGTACTTTCTGAAGTAGCCTCTTCCTGATCCTGGCACTGCAAGAAGGGTCAATGCCAGTTGGGTAGCACCTTCCTATCAGAGTCCTGAATCATAACTCTACAAGGCCCCTCCTCCGAACTCCTTATTTACTAGTAGCAGCCAGGCGGCATTCCTTAGAAATCCAAGTCCCTGTGCTGCAAGCCTCTCCTCCAAATCCATGGCTTCTGAGAACCCAAACTTCTTTCCTTTGTTCCTCTCGTCTTAGGGCTGGCATCCAGTTCCTGAAGTTATTGTCTCTGCTGTACCTTAGTTTTCCCTTTTTGCTTTTCAGGTGTCCTCTGACATCTTTTCTAAAACACATTTTCTTTATTGAATTCACTTTGTTGAAATGCTGAATGCAATTTCTGTTTTCCTGACTGGACTCTGATATAGTACTTGGCATCATGAGTGGTCTCAGGAAACGATCCTCAAATATGGGATTCTGATATTGGTTGGGTAATGTCCTTGGCCTTGGACAGTACTAGGCTTCTTGCTAGTGGGAAATAGCATGCTAGTAATCCATGACCTGTGGTGACATCACAACTGACTAAATTGTCACTGTAGTTGAAGATGATGAACTACCTACGGACACCTCGTGGCTGCTACACTTGACTGTCCAGCAGTAGTGATGGTAATGGTAGCAATGTGGGATGGGAGCCCTGTTGACAATGGTGGAGAGCCTATAGAAAGAAAATGACAAGCTTAGGGCTTTCAACTATCAGCTCAGTCATAATCAGAGAAGCAACGTAATCAAAGATAATTAGGCACGGAGAGAAACACGAAACCATGAGCAAGAGAACTAAAAAAGCAGTGAATAATTACAGGGCCCACATCTGCCCAAAAAGGAACACAGTGAAGTGAATTTTGCACTTGTTGCTGCTTTTCTCCAAACAGAGATTCCAGTAGAGGCAATGGTGTGTCAGTTTTACCATATGCTCCTGAAAGACAGAGAAGAGGATCCGAGCTTTCATCAGACTCAGAAAACTAATGAGCAGAAGTGGGTTTAAAGCAGATTTGGTTTTAAAACAAAAGAGCTGGGGGCCCACACCAAGGAGGGAGGTGTTTTCTGGTCCAACCGGTGTGGTAACCAGAGTCCCATCTGGAAGCCCAGGGGATTTAATTTGTGGGTTCTCTGATGATTTTCATGTTTTATCTAGATACTTTGCCCAGTTTTTCTAGTTGTTCTCAAGGGAAGTGTTCGTACATATTTCTAGTGCACCATCAGTAAAAGTGGAAACCTGGCATTTTTTGTTTCACTTTGAAGTTTTCTTTCAGTGTATTTGCAATTATCAAAATTTTTCTTATATTTGTCCTAGATTGCCACGCTTGCAAGGATCTCAGTTTCCAGGCCGAGGATTGAACCTGGGCCACAGCAGTGAAAGCCAGAAATCCTAATCTCTAGGCCACCAGGGAACCCCCATCCTAGATTTTGATTTATACTTAGGGAAGAATATATTCCTTCACTTCCTTAGAGTCTTTGCTCAGCTCTCCCTGACTCCTGCCCTGTGCAGGAAGAATAGCCTCCATTAAGGCCACAGGGGAAGGAGCATCCCCTTGGGAAGTCAGGCCTCAGTTAGGATAGGTAGCTATCCTGCAAGATAAGGCATAACCTAGTGGTTAGGAGAGGGGGGCTTCAGTCAGGTAGATTTGGTTTTTAAATCCTGGGCTTCCCTGGTGGCTCAGTGGTAAAGAGTCTGGCTGCCAATGCAGGAGATGCGGGTTCAATTCCTGGGTGGGGAAGATCCCCTGGCGAAGGAAATAGCAAACCACTCCAGTAGTCTTGCCTGGGAAATCCCATTGACAGGGGAGCTTGGTGGGCTACAGTCCATGGTGTCGCAAAAGAGTTGGACACAATTTAGCAGCTAAACAACAAAAATTCTTTCCTTAAGTGCCTTGTGCAAACATGACTTCTCTTTGTTCAGTTTTCTCATCTGTAATTTGGGGATAATAGTATACTTGAGAAGATCTAGTCACTTTGTCAGAAATGAAATAAAGTTTTTATATGATTTGACTTACTGAGTTTATTCTGATGTCTATGTATATGCCCTTGAGTCATTTGCTTAATAATGTATGGGGGAAGTGATGGGAGAGAGAGAGAGAGGAGGGTGGTTTTACCGTTTAGGCATTATATGCATTGGACTTGGGACACACAGCTTTTAAAGGGCTAAAAAATATTTTTAGTGCTTAAAAATATTACTGACTCCAAGTTATGAAAAGAAAACTGCAGGATAAAAATTAATAAATGCTTTATTAAATGTGCCCAAGCATGGCATTATGGCAACTAGTTACCTCAACTAGATATAGCACATAATTTATATGTTATATACTTACATATAGAGTGTATTTAATGTGGGATATGGGAGCATTTTCCTGAAATAAGACAACTTACTAGGATTTTAAGATGGCTCTGGAGGAATTTATCTGGTTCACTAGATGGCAGTTTTCCTCTTTATTGGCCTGTGTCTAGTGTTCTAGTTACCCTTGCTTTCCCCCATTCTCAGTCACTCCAAACCCTTCCCTGATTATCTCTGCATGTACATTTTTTTTCACATTTCAACATTTCTGAAATTACCATACATCTTACAAATCGGTGGCGTATCATACTGACAGCATTTTTTCCTTTAGTGTTTCATAAAAGAATGCTGCAGCTTACAGTTGATAGCATCTTAGATTTGATGGGATGTAAGTTCTCTGCATCTGGAGATATAAACTTCTTGGAACTGTCTAGGAGCCTTTTTCTTTCTTCCCACCTGTTTTTGGCTTCCTTTTTCTTCTTAATATCGCATCTTTCTGTTTGAAGATCATTCTGCTCTCTTTCCCCTCTTCCCACTGTCTTCCGCCTTCCTTTCTGCCTCCTTGTTTCCCCTTTCTGTCCTTCTTTTGTTCCTCCCTGGATTCTGCACAAGTTCCCAAGGCCCCCACTGATCTGTGCTCTGGTTTAAAGGCCTTACAGCCTGATGGTGGTGCCACCCAACAAGGTGAATCCCGAGCACTACATCTTCTCTCCCTTTGGGATCCTGCATGTACATCCCGTGGAGGGCAGTGAGGCGATGACACTGGGTACCTGGCACCACCACTCCGTCCTCTGGCAACAGCTCCAGCTTATTCCATTCTTCAAGTATTGCCTCTTACGCAAGGCCTTAGCCAGGTAGGTGATCGTGGATATGGGGTTTGGGAAGAGGCATCACAAAGAGCCACAGTACACTGTCACTTCCCTCTGTTCTGTAGCTGGAAGAAGGGTGTGAAGTTGCAGAGGCTGCACCGGCATCAGTCTTTCCTAGAGAAACACCTGCTCCTGGCTGTCCCCCACTTTGGAGCTGGGCTGCTCCATATCAGCAGGTGAGGTCTTCACGTCACAACTTCTATGGACTTTTAAAAAATATTTATTTATTTGGCTGCACTGGGTCTTAGTTGAGGCATATGGAATCTAGTTCCCTGACCAGGGATTGAATCCAACCCCACTGCATTAGGAACAGAGAATTCTTAGCCGCTGGACCACCAGGGAAGTCCCTGCAATGGACTTCTGAAAATCATTTTACAAGCAGAAATATACATGATCATTTTAGAAGATTTGGAAAATACAAAAAGAGCACAAATGAAAAACTCTTCAGTCTCACCATCTACAGATAACCATGACATTTCGTCACATATTCTTATAGTCTTTTTTCCCATCATATATACAAATGTAATCATACTTTACATAATTGCTATGTAACCAGTTTTTTCCTCTGAAAAATATATTCTGAACATATCTATGTATTAATAAATTTCTATATCAGCTTTCTATAGATTGTTCAATTATTAAATATCAAATCTGAGGATGTAATGTAGGTATTTGAAACTCTGCTGTTACCATGGTATTACTTGAATTCTTTTTTTTTTTTTAAGAAAAACTTAGTGTCTACTGTTTTCAGTTCTTTCTTACTTTCTCTGCACAACTCCTCAACCATTGCAGTTATCTTCTGTGATATGAGCTGCAAGCTCAGATGCCTGCAGGGCCCAAGGAAGAGCTGTGGAAGAAACACAGTGGGCTGGATTCAAGACATTAGGGAGCATGGGACTGCAGTCAGCTTGGGGATTGCCCCTAAAAAGGACAGTCACTACTTAGTTCCAATTGATTCTTACCATTAGGAATATGGATCCAGCATGTCAGCCACATTATTTTTTCAGGATGACCTAGGAATCCACATTTTGTTGTAAAATCTCTTAATTTTATCTGGTTATCTTTTAATTTTTATTAAAGCACCAAAAAGTTTTATTAAAACACTATGCTGGCCAACTCTTAGTGGTACATACAAACCCCCTTTCATTCTGAATTTGGCCCATGTACTACCAGTTCACAACCTCAGCTTTAGGTTTTCTCCTGTCTAGCTTAATCATCATGGCATAATTGGCTGCACAGATCCGAATTTAAGTCCTAAACACTAGCAAGGAACCTTACTCTTTGAGCCCCAGTTTCCTGATCTGAAAACAAAAGAAGATTTTTGCTACTCACAGCTGTTAAAAAAAAAAGTCACAGTGCTCGTGCTCAGTCATAACTAACTCTTTGCAACCCTTTGGACTGTAGCCTGCCAGGCTCCTCTGTCCATGGGATTTTCCAGGCAAGAATACTAGAGTAAGTTTCCATTTCCTTCTCCAGGGGAGCTTCCTTACCCAGGGATCGAACCAGTGTCTCCCAAGTCTCCTGCTTTGCAGGCGGATTCTTTACTTCACAGCTTCCCTGATAGTTCAGTTGGTAAAGAATCTGCCTGCAATGCAGGAGACCCTGGTTCTATTCTTGGGTCGAGAATATGCGCTAGAGAAGGGATAGGCTACCCACTCCAGTATTCTTGGGCTTCCCTTGTGGCTCATCTGGTAAAGAATCTGCCCGCAATGAGGCAGACCTGGGTTCAATCCCTGGGTTGGGAAGATCCCCTGGAGAAGGGAAAGGCTACCCACTCCAGTATTCTGGTCTGGAGAATTCCGTGGACTGTATAGTCTGTGGGGTCGCAGAGTCGGACATTATTGAGCGACTTTCACTTTAACTTACTTTCACTTTCTTTACTCAGCAAACCAGCAGTGAGAATTAAATGAGATAATGAATATAAAGTACCATGTTCAGTGCCTCAATAGGAATTTAGTAAATGATACCCATATGATCATCCTCTGTTTATCAGGGAGTCCATTTTTTTCAAGGATATTTTGAGATGTAGATTTTTCAGGTTGGTTGTGGGGGGAATAGATAACAGAAGGGGATTTCTTCAGGGATGGTCAGCCCATGGAGAAGCTGGAGGTTCCTCCCCTTTGATTCTAAAACCTGCCTGTCCATCTAGACTGTAAGGACCCTCGGCTTTCCTTATTCCAAGGAAGAAGCCTCTGCAGTCTCTCCTTCTAAGTCAGACCCTAGGATCTCTTTGACCTTCTTTCCTGGCAGAAAGGGTTACCCAGTGTAAACATTTGTGCATACCCCAAACCTTTGCCAAAGAATTCCATAGCCAGCAACACCCTGGGCTTAAACTCTTCCAAAGAACCCTCAAGAGGAGGCTGTCACTGTCGGTCACTGGGAACATTATGCTCTGTCTAAACCGTTGCTCATTCTGGGGTGAGCTGGGCTAGGAATAAGTCAAAAGAGTCCAAGGAAGCAGGGCAGAGTCACCAGCTCTGACCAGTTTAGCCCTTGATTCCAGACTTCTGCAGGAGCTGCACTCTGTGTCCTGGCTCCCTCATGAAGCAGATCAGTGCTACGAGCTGCTGGACCTGCGGCGGGCTCTAGCCAAGGAGAACCACAAGGCTCTGCGGCTGCTCCATCGCTGCCTGCGTCTCTGCACATCCATCCTTCATCTGGTAAGAGGCTCCCATTTATGGAGAGATTTTTCTCCAAGCTGAACACGCCAAGGTTTCAGCTATCTCTCGGCTTAAGCTTCCCTGTGTGTTCTGGACTCTGCAGTGGGCTCAGAGTCTTTGTACTCTTTACCAACAGCAGCCTGTACTCTAGGTGGATGGATTAATAACAAACAGGCAGAGACTTAGATTCAATCTTTTCCTAAAGTCTTGAGCAGAGTCGAGAAGGAACATGACAATGTCTGTTTTCTCAGTCATTTGTGCCAGGAGCAGTAGAGAATTTGAAAGTTGGGATCCTGATCTTACGTGTTTCTGGGCTTATCCCGGAACCTCTCTTGAACTTTTGATAGGCCCCTGTGGCGGAGAGAAGCATCCAATCATGGAGTCCTTCCTTCTTGTGCCTACTTTACATCTGTGGTACATGCCCCCTTTGCGTGCATACTCAGTCTCTCAGTCCTGCCGGACGCTTTGCGACTCTTATGAACTGTAGCCCACCAGGCTCCTCTGTCCAGGGGATTTTCTAAGCAAGAACACTGAAGGAGATTGACATTTCCTTCTCCAGGGGATCTTCCTGACCCAGGGATTGAACCCACATCTCCTGCATTGCAGGCTGATTCTGTACTGCTGAGCCATTGGGGAAACCTTTCCTTATGTATACACCCATATAATAACTACCAGCAGATCAAGATATACAATGTCTATAGAACTTCAGCAACTTCCCTGGTACTTTCTCATCAGTGCCTCCACAAAGGTAACCACTGTCACCACAGATTAATTTTGTCTGATTTGAAATTTCATGTACTCTTTTTTTTGGCCTGGCTTTTTTTCACTTCACATTATGTTAGTGACAGTTATCCATAATACTATAGGTGGTAGTGGTTCACTCTTTTGTATTGCTGTGTAGTGTTTTACTATACAAATGTGCCACAATTTATTTGTTAATTCTCCTGTTGATGGGTATTTGTGTTAGTTCCAGTTTTTTACTATTGTGAATGCTCTTATGAAGTTTGTATGTTTTTTGATGGACATAAACCCTCATTTCTTTGGGGTATATATTCCAGGAGTGGAATTGCTAGAATAGGGTTTAGGTATGTTTAACAGTGCCAAACAGTCTTCTAGAATAGTTGTACCAGTTTATATTCCGATCAGACTTCTAGTTGTCCTGTGATCTCATCAGAACTTGAGAGTGTTGAGGTTTTTAATTTTAACCAGATTGGTGAGTGTATGATTTTAGTTTGTGTTTCTATGATCATCAGTGATGTTGAGCATCCTTTCAAATGCTTATTGGCCATTTTGGTACTCTCTTCTGTGATGTATTTAACTCTTGTTCAGTTTTGATTGGGTTGTCTATTAATTTGTAGGAGTTCTTTTATATATTATGCATATAAGTCTGGTATCAAATATATAAATATTGTGGACATTTTATCCCAGTCTGTGGTTTGCCTTTTTACTATTTTAATAGTGTCTTTTGATGAGCACAAGTTCTTATTTTCTTGAAGTTTATTTTATGATTATTTTTTGGTTAGTGTCCTTTGGGTTCTGGCTTAAGAAATCTTGCCTATCCCATATTCTCCTATATTTTCTTCTAGAAATTTTATTACCTTATCATTCACATTTAGTTGTATGATCCATTTCAAATTAATTTTTCTGTATGGTGTGAAGTAAGAGTCAAGTTTTATTTTTCTCATTTATGGAAAAGACTGTCCTTTCCCTACTAAATTACAGTGGTGTCTTTTCCTTAAATCAGATGATTGTGTATGTGTGGACCTGTTTCTGGACTCTCTTCTGTTCCATTAATCTGTTTGTATATTTTAATTATTGTAGCTTCATAATTGGAGAAGGAAATGGCAACCCACTCCAGTATTCTTGCCTGGAGAGTCCTGTGGACAGGGAAGCCTGGTGGGCTGCCGTCTATGGGGTTGCACAGAGTTGGACACGATTGAGGTGACTTAACATGCATGCATGCATTGGAGAGGGAAATGGCAACCCACTCCAGTGTTCTTGCCTGGAGAATTCCAGGGACGGGGGAGCCTGGTGGGCTGCCATCTATGGGGTTGCACAGAGTTGGACATGACTGAAGCAAGTTGGCATCAGGCAGCAGCAGCAGCTTCATAATAAGTCTTAATATCTGGTATTATAAGACCTACAGCTTTTTGTTATTCAAGATTTCCCTAGCTATTCTAGGTTCTTTTAAGTACTATATACATTTTCAGATCAGCTTGTTAATTTCCACAAAATACCTTACTGGATTTTTTTTTTATTAGCTTGCTTTAAATCTATAGATCAATTTGGGGAGAATTGATATCCTAACAGTATTTAATTTCCTAATCCATGACATGGATCTATTGATTTATTATGATTTATTTAATTACTCTTGACAAGATTTTGCAGGTTTCCTGTAGAGGTCTTGAACATATTTGTGTTCATTAGATTTATTGCTAGATACTAGACATTTTTTGCTGCTATTATAAATGGTATTTTAAAACATTGCTGTTTACTAACAGCTGCTATACCATACACAAAAATTAATTCATGGTGGATAAAAGACAGTAATGAGGTGGATGAAACTGGAGCCTGTTATACAGAGTGAAGTAAGCCAGAGAGAAAAACACCAATACAGTATACTAACACATATATATAGAATCTAGTAAATCGGTAAAGATAACCCTGTATGCGAGACAACAAAAGAGACACAGATATATAGAACAGAATTATGGACTCTATGGGAGAGGGTGAGGGCGGGATGATATGGGAGAATGGCATTGAAGCTTGTAAATTATCACATGTGAAATGAATAGCCAGTCCAGTTTCGATGCATGATACAGGGTGCTCGGAGCTGGTGCACCGGGATGACCCGGAGGGATGGGATGGGGAGGGAAGTGGGAGGGGGGTTCTGGAAGTGGAACGAACACATGTACACCCATGGTGGATTCATGTCAATGTATGGCAAAACAAATACAAAATCATAAAGAAAAAAAAATAGATAAATCACCATTGAAAAAATGAAAGGACAAGCAAATGCAACACTTGCCACTTTCTGTGCTGCTATGTGGAGTGGAATGGAACCAGTCCCTGTTGACAGTCACCCCAAAGGTGGGATGCAAGGGCAGTAGGGCAGAATCAATGATCATCACAGCTGACAACTGAACTGTTACAGAACTAAGCTTATAATCTGTGCTAAATAAAAGCATGCTGCTGTCCATTAGAATGTAGCATTATTGAATAACTCAGATAGATTAGAAACAAATAATGATATTATATGTGAGTGTTTTAGATATTCATCAATATTTAAGGAAGTTTCCATCAACTCCTAGTTTGTTAAGAGGTTTTTTTCATGAATGGGTATTGAATTTTGGCCAATGATTTTTTTTTTCTTCTTCTATTTAGATGATCATGTAATTTTTCTCCTTGAGTCTTAATATGGCAACCCACTTGTCAGTGTTAGACTACCTTTGCATTACTGGGATAAACCCATTTCCTTCCTTCCTTCCTCCTTCCTTCCTTCAGTAGTTGAGGCGTGGGCTTAACTGTTCCTTGGCATGTGAGATCTTACTTCCCTGACCAGAGCTCGAACCTGTGTCCCTGAATTTTAAGGCAGATTCTTAATCACCGGACCTCCAGGGAAGTCCCCTAACCAGCACTCCTGATTCCTTGTTTCCTGCTGGCTTTTTTTCACAGCTCTCATAATTTTTGCATATAATGTAAATTTACTATTTATATGTTTATTGTGCATTATTTATTATGTTTATTGTATGTACTCCAACAAGATGGTTGGAATTTTTATCTGTTTCATTAACTAGTATGTTTCTATTGCTTATTGTAGTGTATGACATACAGTAGGTGCTCAGTGAATATTTGTTGACTGAATGAATGCCAAGTTGAGTTTGTATCTATATCTTTCTCCCAAGCAGAATAAAACCGTGGCATTCTTCTAATTTTCTTTTTCTCCTCTCCTTACCCTCCACCCTTCTCATTATGCTTTTTTTGATATCTCCTGGAATTTTACTCCTACATTGTTACAAATATTTTTGTTTTATGGCTTCTCATTTAGAATTAACAATATATTTCACAATTTTTTTTTTTTTTGCTCATTACAACTTCTCGTAGACCACTTTATCTTCTTGTATTCATTTTCTTCTGTCAAAAATATACTGTCTTTTTTTCCAGAGAGAATCTGTGGATGGTAAATTTTTAGAGTCTTTGTACATCTAAAAATGTCTTTATTCATCTTCAAACTTCAGTGATACTGTGGCTAGATATGGAATTCTGGGTTTTTAAAATCCCCTTAGAACTTTAAAGATATTGCCCCTAGTGGTAAGGTTTTGAAAACGTATACTGATTATGTTCTGTTGTGGTTATTACTGTGGTTGCTAGTTGTTTGTTTTTTTAAGAATCTCCATTTTCTCTCTGTTTTTATTATTTATCTAATTTGTATTGAAGTATAGTTGATTTACAATGTTTCTTTACCAACTGAGCTCTCAGAGAAGCCCCATTAAAAATCTTGTTAGAACTTTAAAGATAATGCCCCTCAGTTCAGTTCAGTCACTCTTTGCGACCCCGTGGACTGCAGCACACCAGGCTTCCCTGTCCATCACCAATTCCCAGAGCTTACACAAACTCATGTCCATCAAGTCAGTGATGCCATCCAACCATCTCATCTTCTGTCGTCCCCTTCTCCTTCTGCCTTCAATCTTTCCCCACATCAGGGTCTTTTCTACTGAGTCAGTTCTTCGCATCAGGTGGTCAAAGTATTAGAGTTTCAGCTTCAGCATCAGTCCTTCCAAGAAATATTCAGGACTGGTTTCCTTTTTGATTGACTGGTTTGATCTCCTTGCAATCCAAAGGAGTCTTCTCCAACACCACAATTCAAAAGTATCAATTCTTCAGCGCTCAGCTTTCTTTATGGTCCAGCTCTCACATCCATACGTGAATACTGGAAAAATCATGACTTTGACTAGACAGGCCTTTGTTGGCAAAGTAATGTCTCTGCTTTTTAATATGCTGTCTAGGTTGATCATAGCTTTTCTTCCAAGGAGCAAGCGTCTTTTAATTTCATGGCTGTAGTCACCATCTGCAGTGATTTTGGAGCCCTAAAAAATAAAGTCTCTCACTGTTTCCATTGTTTCCCCATCTATTTGCCATGAAGCGATTGGATCAGATGCCATGGTCTTAGTTTTCTGAATGTTGAGTTTTAAGCCAACTTTTTCACTCTCCTCTTTCACTTTCATCAAGAGGCTCTTTAGTTCCTCTTTGCTTTCTGCCATAAGGGTGTTGTCATATCTGAGGTTATTGATATTTCTGCATGTCTGCATACTGAGGTTATTGATATTTCTCCCGACAATCTTGATTCCAACTTGTGTTTCATCCAGCCTGGCATTTCACATGATGTACTCTGCACATAAGTTAAATAAGCAGGGTGACAATATGCAGCCTTGACGTACTTCTTTCCCGATTTGGAACCAGTCTGTTGTTCCATGTCCCGTTCTAACTGTTACTTCTTGACCTGCATACAGATTTCTCAGGAGGCAAGTGAGGTGGTCTGGTATTCCCATCTCTTGAAGAATTTTCCACAGTTTGTTGTGATCCACATAGTCAAAGGCTTTGGCGTGGTCAATAAGGCAGTAATAGATGTTTTTCTGGAACTCTCTTGCTTTTTCGATGATCCAACAGATGTTGGCAATTTGATCTCTGGTTCCTCTTCGTTTTCTAAATCCAGCTTGAAAATATGGAATTTCAAGGTTCACGTACTGTTGAAGCCTGACTTAGAGAATTCCAAGACTGAGCAACTTTCACTTCACTGGGGGCATTTGGCAGACAGGCTTGGCCTATCAAATCAACTCATTGTAGCCTCTCAATATATGTTCTCCGTTTCACATCTTCTCTGGTCACTTAAAGATTTCCAGGGCCAATCTCTACTAAGAAGCAGCCCTCCATCTGCATATCTAGTGTTGAGTTTTAGACTCTGAGACCCCAGAGCTTTGCAACAGACCAGTAGGTGGCCAGTTTTGTTTCCATCCCCCTTTCTCCAGTGAACTTTCCACTCTCCTGACAGATCCACGAGGATACATACCACATGCAACAAGGCCTGCAGGAGCGACTGAAAAACTGCAAGAGGATCAGGACAGACCAGACCTCCGCATACCTTCAGAAGGTGCAGTGCCAGCAGCTGGAGCAGAGGCTGAAGCAGGCAGAGGCCTGGTTGCTGCAGATAGGACAGCTGGCCCGCTTGGTAGACTATATGATCTGCCAGAACCTCGTGTCCATCATAGAGGAGGAGATAACCTCTTTTGTGGCCAACATCCTGCAAGTGAGGTGATGGGTAGCATGTGGGAAGGTGGGCAGGCAGACAAGGGCCGACTGGCAGGGAGCAAGTACTGACCTCTGGCCCCAAACCTCTCCTGACCTTTCTTTACAGGCCCCAAGGCAGAAACCCTTTCTCTCAGCACAGCTGGTCTTTGACAGTTGTGGTCAGCTGTCTCATGAGCCCTGTATTGAAAATATGATCCAAATTTTAACTGTGGGCCTAAGGTCAATGAAGGCCTCTGCCCTGAAGGTATTCTGGCTTGGGCAGGGGGCTGGCTGGAGGAATTCCCTACAGGGAATACCCTATTCCTATCCTCTAGAATCAGAAACTCTCAGCCTGGTCTGAACCCTCATTATTTGCTCTTTCTGTGCCTTCTTTGCACCTTGGCATGAAGGTAATGCAGTCTACAGACCTGAAGACCTTCTGGGATTCCCTGTATATTGAAGGTATTTAAGGAGCCCTGGGCAGTGGGGAGGAAGGGTGGAAGGAGGGAGAAGGGTACGTGCAATGTCCTAACGGCCGTAGAGTCAGGCACTGGACATGGATGGAGCAGCTCCAGTCTGGGTCTGAACATGTGATGGGGGGAAGGAGGGTAGAGGCATGTTTTTGCTCCTCGTGCGTGTGCCAATGGGATTTTGTGGTGGGTGGGTACATTGTATGTGAGAGAGGAGAGTCAAAGATAACTTCAAAGTTTTTGACTGGAGAACCTGGAAGAATGGAGTTCCCGTTTACTGAAGCTGGAAGACTGCATGAGGAGCAATTTGGAGGGGGGGGCGGGTGGAGATCAGAGCCCATTTTGGGCTGTTAAACATTTGAGGTGCACGGTAGGCATCTAGGTAGAGATGTGGACTAGGCAGTTGTTTAAATGGGATTGGGATTCAGGGAGAGATCTGAGTTAGACACAAATTCCAGAGAAAATAGATGGTATTTAAAAACATGAAACTGAGTTAGTTCTAGAAAGTGAGTCTTGATGGGGAAGGGAAGAGATCTGAGGATGGGCCCTTGGGAGGGGGCACCATGGTGTTTAGGTGTTTGCTGTATGAATCTAATTTATGAACATTTTGATGCCTCTTCTCCCTTTTTGTGCAAATCTTAACACAAATACTGAAGCTGGCAATTAACCATTTTCTAAGAATTAAGGTGGAGGCCGAGTTCAAGGATATTCCTTAAGACAGGTGCTGAGGACTGGCTTGCTCAGCTTCCTTCCCCACCTCCTCCTCTGTTCTGCATTTCTGAAACTGCGTTTCTCAGACCTCCTCGAGGGTGGGAGTCCTAGGTTATTTAGAGCTATATGTGATTTCAGTTCAGAATTGAGGTAAGTAGGGGAGAGAGGCAGGTTGCATGCCATCTGCTCTGCTGGTGGGGCTCATAATCGTTTATGATCATGTGTTTATGTAGCTGGTGGTATGGCGATGACACCCCAATTTGCCAGGCAGCACGAAGCCCTAGACACTTGGCCTAGAGTGTTTTTGTTTTTCAGTTCTTGCAGTCATCCACAACTCACATAATTTTATAAAATAATTTCTTATACTGGGCTTCCCTGGATTGGGAAGATCCCCTGGAGAAGGAAATGTCTATCCAACCCAGTATTCTTGCTTGGTGAATCCATGGATAGATGTGCCTGGCAAGCTACAGCCAATGGGATCGCAAAGAGTCAAACACAACTGAGCGACTAACGCTTTCACTGCTTATGCTAGCTAGAATAAATTTTGTTGTCTGCGTCTGAACCGTAACAGATTCCCTGACAGTATGTATATGATATAGATGTATGTGTAAACTCACTCATGAACAGAGAATGTGTAATGTGTGTAATGTGTGTGTCCACACTCAGGGTAGAGGGAGAGGTTGTATGTGGTCCCTGGAGGGCACTCATGGACAATCATGGTCTGTCCCCCGCTAGACGAAGATGAAGAGGAAGACTCAGACTCAGACTTCATGATGCCCAAGTTCCAGGGCCACCCCAGCGATGCTGTGGATGTCTTCTGTGGCCCGAATATAGGATTGGTATGGCCCTGGAAGTCTCGCACAGTTACTGAAGCCCTGGAGGTCCATGGGCACCGGCTTCGGGGCCAGTACTTGCCCCTCGATTATAAGCAGCTGCAAGAGGACCTGGACAACAGCTCTCAAATCCAGCAGGCGCTGGCTGTCCAACAGGCCCTGTTGGAGGTGAGGACAGAGGTTTAAGGAATGGGATGGTGGCCACCAGTTCCTGTCACAGCCACCCACCTCTGCCCTAAGCCCCTTGTCTGCCTCTAGGACATGCTGCAGGAGGTGCAGGAATTCTGCCGGGATTATCATTGGATGACAGGCATTTATGAGTTCCTACAAGCCTGGGGGTGTCAAAAGCTGGAGTCTATGAGAGGTTATCCTATCAAGAACTACGTGATGCTGGTGACCCGCCTGAACGCTTGGCAGGCCCAAGTCTCCAGGATACCTACGGAGTTGATCACAAGAGGCAGACTGCTGCTGCTGAGCTGCCGTGACATACAGGCGGAGATGGGTGAGTGCTGCTTAGCCTCCCTTCTTGTTTTTTTTAAATTTTATTTATTTATTTGTGGCTGCACTGGGCCTTCGTTGCTGCCTGCGGCCTTTCTCTGCTTGCAGTGAATGGGGGCTACTCTCGAGTTATGGTAGCCCTCTTGAGTAGGGGCTTCTCACTGCAGTGGTTTCTCTTGTTGTGGAGCACAGGTTCTAGCCACACAGGCTTCAGTAGTTGCAGCATGTGTGTGTGCTCAGCTGCTAAGTCGTGTCTGACTCTTTACGACCATTATGAACTATATTCTGACAACCTCCTCTGTCCGCGGGATTTCTTAGGCAAGCATACTGGAGTGGGTTGCCATTTCCTCCTCTAGGGTATCTTCCTGACCCAGGGATCGAACCTGTGTCTCCTGTCTCCTGGATTGTCAGGAGGCTGCTTTAACTACTGAGCCACCTGCGAAGCCCGGTAGTTGCATCCTCACTAGTTGTGGCACGTGGGTACAGTTACCCCATAGCATGTGGAATCCAGGGATGGAACCTGTGTCCCCTGCACTGGCGGGTGGTTTCCTAACCACTGGACCACCAGCGAAGTCCTATCCTCCCTTCTCTCCTTCGCCTTCTATACCTTATCCACACGGCCCTCCTTGGGTCTTCAGTGTCCCCCAGAGACCTTTGGTGCAGGGACTAATAGAGCCTCCCAAAGCCCCAGGTCCCATCCTTCCCTTTGCCAACTGTCCGCTACAGGGGACAGCCTCTCCATCTGTTTTGGCCCAGCTCATACTTCTCAGGAAAGGTGTCTCTGTCACCTGACATTTTCTGTTCTTACGGTGTGGAAGTAGTCAGACCCAAGGTGACTGAGGAAAATCTTAGCTTGCTCCTTAGGCTAGGAGAACTCAGTTTCTTTACTGAGATTCTCAGGAATCAAGGGTGCTCTCTCTCCACATGTAGCAATCAAAATTGACACCGTGATTTGCATGTATAAAAAGTTACTCTCTTTAACTGATCTTGGCTTGTTCTGTAGCCTTAAATTCTGCTGATGGTGAAAGAACAGACAGTTGGCCCTCCGTATCTGTATGTTCTGTGTCTGTGGGTAAAATTCCAGAAAGTCCCAAAAAAGCAAAACTTGAACCGACAACTGTTTATGTAGCATTTACACTGTATTTACAGCTATTTACATAGCACTCACATCGTTTTAGGTGCTATAAGTAAACTAGAGATGATTTAAGGGGCTTCTCACGTGGCGCTAGCAGTAAAGAATCTGCTTACCAATGCAGAAGACGTAAGAGATGCAGACTCAATCCCTGGGTTGGGAAGATCTCCTGGGGGAGGGCATGACAACCCAATCCAGTATTCTTGCCTGGAGAGTCTGTCCCATGGACAGAGGAACCTGATGGGCTACAGTCCATAGGGTTGCACAGAGTTGGACACGACTGAAGTGACTTAACTTAGCACACAGCACAGAGATGATATTAAAGCACACAGAGGGACATGTATAGGTTATATGCAAATACTATGCCATTTTATGAGGGAACTGAGCATGTGTGGATTTTGGTATCCTCAAGGGTCCTAGAACCAGTTCCCCTAGGGACAACTGTATTCCAATTGAAAGTGAGCACATTTTTTTTTCTCATTTAAAGTAGGACTTTTGGTCTAATTCAGTTTATTTGGGGTAATTGGTCAATTCAAAATTCATACTACGGTTCTGGGTTGTTCTGTTTCTCAAGCGTCCTCAGCTACTTTTCCTCCCCAGGTGGCACCTGGCATTGGAGAGGGCTTCAGGGCCGTGTGCTTTTCTTGTCTGGCTTCTGTTGACTCCCCTTCTCTGCCCTCCTTCTGACCTTGCTACTTCCGGCGAAGCTGTGTCCTGAGCTGGGGTAGCTGGCATGTGTTCTCTCGGCTGATAGGAGCCCAGAGTGTCTGCCCTTGCTGACCTGGCTCTGCATTGGCTCCTGCTGACACCACGTGTCCTTGGGGTTTTAGTGAACCCTTCATCCAGTCTTTGTCCTAGGCTGGCCACCCGCATAGCTTCTGCTGAAGGGCCCCTCGCCTCGCAACCCAGGAACACCATCCAGGCCTGCTGGCTATCAACTCTCCACTGTCTCCTGTGTCCACTGCCATCTGGGAGCTGTGGGTCTTGGGAACATTATATTTGATCCTCTTTCTGCCACATCACATCACACCCTGGTTTCTGCTCTGCTGTGACTGTCTCATGTCACACGAGTATAAGGGCACCCTGCAAGAGGGTCATCTCCCCAAAGTGATTGCATGGAAAGTGGAGCTCAGGCCCACTGTGCTATCTCTTTCCCCCTCAGCCCATCTCAGTTTCCCACTTCAGGTGTCTGCCTACCCACACGAGGCCAAGGCCCAGTTGTTGGTCTCCCCAGATCTCTGAGAAGTCTGGTTTAAGACATAGCTCATTCCTCTTTTCTCTTCTTCCCTTCCTATGGGAAGCATGTCTCACACTACTGTTTGCTGGCTAAGTGCCTCCACCCAGGAGATGGCTGTGAAGAGACACAGAGCAGAGTAGACTGGGAAGCTGGTTCCTCTAGGAAGTTGAGAGGTTGTTCTATTTTGTGACATAACACCCCAGATAGCAGTGTCTATCCCTTGTCTACTGGTGCCCAGCACAGGCCCCAGTGAACTGCAGTGTCTGCTTCCTGCAGAGACTAGGTGCTTTCAGACCCATGCCCTCTAGGCCTGCTTGGTTTATGAAGGTGGGAGGCCTTGGAGCTGGGCCTCAAAGTGCTTGCTTGCCTAGCTCTCCCTGCCTTTGCCCCTCCACAGATGAAAGCACGGACTTCTTAGGTATCTCCTAGGTGACAGAACTCCCCACTCCTAAATGTACAGAGGGTTGAGGCTGGCCAGGCAGAAGCAGGAGGGCCTATCATTGGCCTGCTTTCTTTCTGACCCTGGTTGCAGTGGGCTTTGCTCCACTCTTGCTCAGGAGGTTGGTGTTCTTTCTGATTTGTTGACTTCTTTGTCTTTAATCCAAGGTCAACTGACCTCTTTAAGAGGAACAGATGGAGAGAGAAAAGCACTGGGTTCAGAACCCTGGCTGTGTTTTTACTGGTTTTTGTGACTTCATATCACTGAGCTTCAGTTTCTTTATTTGTAACATGGACATAATAATGTAGCCACTCACTGGGTTATGGGAAGGAGGGTTAAATGAGATCCTGTTTGCAATATTCCTAGCATTTAGTATGGCACACAGCAGATGCTTGTTTCACCTTGTTCCCTTCTTTTCCCTTTCATCCTTCTTTCATCCTTCTAGTTTTATGTTTTTATCCTGTGACTTTGCTCCTCTTCTATCTGCTGCTGCTGCTGCTGCTAAGTCGCTTCAGTCGTGTCCAACTCTGTGTGACCCCATAGACGGCAGCCCACCAGGCTCCCCCGTCCCTGGGATTCTCCAGGCAAGAACACTGGAGTGGGTTGCCATTGCCTTCTCCAATGCATGAGAGTGAAAAGTGAAAGTGAAGTCGCTTAATCATGTCCAACTCGTAGCGACCCCATGGACTGCAGCCTACCAGGCTCTTCCGTCCATGGGATTTTCCAGGCAAGAGTACTGGAGTGGGTTGCCATTGCCTTCTCCGCCTCTTCTTCTATCTGGGCTCCCTTTAATAGAGAATGATAATGAATTGGCCTCAACAGAAACTTGAGTTTGTACTTTTCTCATCCATCTCCCTAACTCCACCACATCCAACCTGTCACCAAATCCTTTCCATTCTTCTGCCTCCTAAGTATCTCTCAAATGTGTTTTCCCATCCATCTCCAACTTGCAACCCCAAGGAACCCTGGTATTTTATCAGTCCACTGTTCCTTCTTACCACATGGTGTCACTGTTGAGCTCTTGGTCTTCACCAGCCTGGTGCTGCTGATCAGAAAGCAGCACCATTGCAATGGTCTAGCTACTGTCAGAGGCCAGTGGGACAGTTTGGAAAAGGATAAGTTTACATCTTTGTGTTCTGTTCAACCTTGAGTACCCCTTGGAGGTTCCCTCATCTTGGTTTTCTCAGTTTCAGCTCTTGATGCCGATTCCTATTGGTTACTTTCTTCAAAGCCCCATCGGATCCATTCCTTGTATGTCTCAATTATATGCCCCTGGAACTCACTATCTTACTTTCCAGTTGGAGAGATGCTCATAAAAGATGAGTCAATTTACTTTTAACCCTTCAAAGCATGAAATATAACAAGGTGGAGCCAGGCTGCCAGAGTTTGAATCCTTGCTGTACCATATGAGCCATCATATTGGTATTATTCCTGTCCTTGGCGACAGTGGAGTTGTTCATATTGTCAAAGCCAGCTTCCAAGATTATCTTCTGGTTGCAAATCCACCTGACAGCTTCTTTCCTTTAATCCTTAAAAAATAAAAGGCAAAGGGCACACTCTTCTTAGGCCTTCTTCTGCTAGAGCAGTTGCAGTAAGACTCCTCAGACAGAAACTGTTTATCTGTGGTGGGCATTCTGCTTATCATGGCTATGGCATTCCTTTGCCTTTGCACATGCTTTCATACACTGTGTATGCCCCTGGGAGCCTTAACCACTTAGTACAGTCAGCTCCAGTGCCCCTTTCCCTGAGGACTCCTTCCCCAGTCTCCTCAGGCTTCCTCCCTCCTCACTGAGCCAGGTTGAGGGCTGGCTGAAGAGCATTTATTGCACTGATACGTGATTGTCCGTTTATATGTTTGTCACTACTGCCATATTGTGAGCTTCTCTGGGTGAGAACCTTTCTGTCTCACTCATCTCCCTTGTCTACTGGTGCCCAGCCCAGGCCCCAGTGAACTGCAGCTGATGACACCAGGCAGGGGTCCAGTATGTGTTCAGTGACTGTGGGAACCAGCTCATGCTCTAGCTTCCCCTTCAACTTGCTCTCACTGCAGCCTCCCCTGGATGCTCCCTTGACACTGCAGCCCCTCACACCTAACTCTCTCCTGTCTTCAGAATCCAAGCTGGTAAACATCAGGAAGGACATTCTTGAACAGGTACAGAATGAATGCCAGAGCCGCAGTCAGCAGCTAATAACAGAGCTCACAGGTTTCATGAAGGCCTTCCAAACCATCAACTCAGACATCCACTCCATCGCATTGTGCTCCCAGAAGGTGGGCGCTCCCCATCCTTCCTCCCCAGCTTATCCAGGGCCATCCCGCTCATGTGCTAAGCACACTCCCTTCAGGTCTCTGCTGAGCTCCCAATGGGGCTCGATGCCCCTAAACTGCGTTCACCTGTGTGACCTGCCCTCTCCAGTTCTCACCCTGTTCACATGGCCCTCAGTATCCTCATGAAATGGGGAGGCCCTGATGTGATGAGAGAGAGACAGTCCTGCTTTCAAAGACAGAGTTCTGCTGTCTGTATGCTTAAGTAGAGATCCATTGCCCTGTCCTCAGGGCAATGATTTGGTGGGGGAGGAGCTGTGCTGTCTTCAGGGAGACTTCGGTCAGATGGGGATCCGATCCTGGACTGCCCTGATCTCGGTTGGTTAAAAGGCAACTGCTGGGACCTGGAGCCTCTAGCAGGAGGGAGTGCCCCCAGGATGGGTGCAGAGAGGTGTACAGGGCTATGTGGGTGCTGGTCTCATGCTGTCATCCCTGCAGCTGAATGAGGCCAACGAGCGGTACGCGGAGCTGGAGGAGCAAATGGAATACACGCGGTCACTCTATGAGCTCATCCGCAACCACTTTGGCCTCTTCAGTGCTGAGAATGAGGCACTGGACATCTTGGTGAGAAGGCATCTCCTCTGCCCCTCCCTCTGCTCCTCCTCACCACCACCACCTCTGCTTGACCGCCCTCTGCCTGCCCCTCAGCTTATGGACATGTGGGAGTCATTCCAGTATGAGAAAAGCCAGGCCTCAGAGTTCCTGCTCAGCAAGCAGCACACCATCGTGCCCAAGCTGCAGCAGCTGATGGCCGCAGCACAGGCGGAGCTGGAGGGTCTGATTGAGAAGGCCCTGTCTGGTCCGTTCATGGACCCCACACAGGAGCAGAGGAGCACCGAGCGCCAGCTCATCTCCCTGGAGCATCAGTACCAGAACACAGTCAGCAGCCTCTGTGAACTGCACCATGCCTACACCGCCTTCACTGGTACCCAGGGTCCCACCCCCTCCACCACCACCACCCCTGGGTGGCATGATCCTGGGGGGTGTGATGCTGGGTTGTGTCCTGGGTGATCCTAAGCAAGTCTTAGGAATCACATACCTTCATTTTAGTCTCTTTCATATGCAAAGATTGCAGGACAAAATCCAAATCCATTGGGTATGTCAAGTGTTGTGTTTAGGGTGGGGATAAGTGTTGTGCTTAGATGGGAGCTCATGGTCTGGAGGAGAAGGCAAATTGGTGAGTGTTCCATCAGAATGTGATGGGGTCGGAGGGTTAAAAGCCTGTGCAGAGAAATGTAAATGTGTCCTTGACGTATTCCTTAGCCTTTGTGTAGCCCTGTTCAACTCAGGCCTACAGCAGGCAGCAGGTCTCAATAAAAACGGGTGTGGATGCTCCATGGCCACTACTTCCAGCCAGTGTGGTGGAGAGAGGTGGCTGCTAAGGGCTTCCCTGGCCCCGAGGAGGAAACCCGGACAGAACTCTTGGTCTTGGCCCTTCTGTGCAGTGTGCGGCTAGGCTGGTTCCCTTCTGCACAGGAAGGACTTTGTAGGCTGCAGGTTCTTTCCTCAGATGCAGTCACTTCTGTTGCTCACTTGTATCCCTTGCAAGGGCACGTTGCTTCTGAGTTGACTCTTAGCCAGCTACCAACTGTTACCGTCTCTGACTGTGAGGTCTCCAACCCCAGGGAGGAGACACTCTGGGACCATCCTAAAACAAGGGACTTTTCCTTCGGTCAAGCATTGGGGAACCCTCATCCCATGCTCTAGCTGATGTATTCCACAGACCTTGGCCTTCCTGCTAGTGTTGAGATGTTTGTGGAAAAGTAGGGTAGGGGGACTCTGGTCTTATGGGGTTTCGCCTGGCAAACCGCACAGCATTGATTTTGTTTCCTTTTTCCATTCCTGTCTCCTCACCAAACTCCCAGTTTTTATACAATAATCTAGGATCTTAGATCTAGACCATTAATGCCACTCTTTATTTTCCGTTCTGTGCTTTTATTTTACTCACTACCTTTGACATTTGTTTTGTTCTGTAACTGTGTTAACAGCTATTTTGACATCTACGGTTGAACGGTTTTGTTTACCCACCTACAGTTTTGAAAGTACCACCTCATTTTACTTTTCTCACTTCTTCCTTGGATGGCTGCAGTAACTCTTTGAGTAATTGCTTTTTTCTAAGAAGGGAGTTGGAGGTGTTATAATTTCTAAGCTATTTATGACTAAGAATGACTGTATAATGTCCTTATATCACAACTTGGCTAAATATTGCATTCTGAAGTCAAAAAATTGGCTCCTCTGTCCTTGGGATTAAGAGGAGTCAAGAATATCAGGGAGGGTGGATAGCAGTTCTTAATGGGGGGGGGTCTGCCTAGGTCTCATTCAGAAGCTGACGTCTGATCAAGGACTTGAATGTGGTAAGGGAGTGAGCCATATAGTTCTCTAGAGGGGAGTGTTCCAGAAAGAATAAGCTGTCAAAGGCCCTCAGCAAGAGGGAGCAGGGCTGGTGTATCTGAGCAATAGTGAAGGGTGGTGTGGCTGGAATGGCATAAGTGAGACAGAGTCTAATCATTAGAAGAGGACTCCTTCCCTTTCATCCCTATCACGTTTTCCTAGAGTTTCTTTCCTTGGACTAACTCTGCCTTGGTTTACTGTACTGAAGTTTTGGACACCGCCCCCGCCCCCCACCTCCTCCCCTGCACTTTCAGGACCCTCCCTTCTGTCATTATGGGATCTTGACTGATCATGCCCCCACCCGAGCCCCAGGCCTCAGCCAGCCCTGTCCCACAGGGGACGAGAGTCCTGTGCCCTTGCCAGTCTGTGGGACCCGCCCCATCGTGCAGCAGCAGCGCATCTGGCACCTGTATCGAGTCATCTCTGAAAACATCAGTGAATGGAAATGCATGGCTTTTGCAAAGGTGCTGACGTCCTCCTTGGAGCCCCTGCCCGGGGTGAGGTGGGGGGGGTGAGGGGAAGCATTTCCGGGGGTGGGGGTGGGAGGGTCTCCAGCTGCCGGTATGCCTCTCCCCCTACAGTTCAATCTGGCTCTGGCCCAGGAGAAGACAGACAGCTGGCTGACAGAGTCGGCCCGGGTGAGTGCGGCCCTGGGGCTGCACAGCCCAGTCTTGCAGCTCTGCATGCACATGCTGGAGGAGTTTCGCAGCCTCCTTCCCCTGCTGACCAAGCTGGGCAGCCTCCAGGTGCAGAATCTCAACTGCCAAGCACTCCTGCGAGGTGGGTTTGGATAGAGTCAGAGGGCTGAGGGAGGTAAGGACATAGGGTTAGAACAATGGGACAACTCACTTCCCTATGGCTTTTTTGGGGAAGCATCTTTCCTCCCTGGGCTGCCCTGACCTTTCCCCATGGACCACAGCCTCGTTCCCCTCGCAGAAACAAGCATGTTTAACCTCCCACACTACCACGTGGATCCTCTTTGCTGCCCAGGGCTAGACTTAGGCTGGAGTCTTAGTTCTGAACTCCAAATTGTGTTCTGGACCTTGGGTTCTGGGCCCCTGCCTCTTTGTCATGCTTTGAGATGTGCTGTCTGGGCTGGGCTAGGCTGGGCTCTGCCAAAGACGGAGTACTGCTCTGACTTGCTATCCCTCCACCCCCAGCCTTAGGGCTAAGCAGTCTCTACAACATAGAGCTCCTAACAGTGGGCCAGCTGCTCTCTTGTCCGCTGCTGGAATTTACAGATCGAATCAATCAGGTGGGCCCTCCCCCACAACCCCACTGAGGAGGGATAGTTCAAGCCCAAGGCCTGTTTGCTAAGCTCTAGTAGAGCCAGTTAAGACCCAGCAGCTCCTTGAGACAAGGGGGACAGCAGATATTGGTCTGTGGGGAGGGGGTTGAGATTGCTAGCCTGCCTGGGGAGTATGGGGATCTGATGGGTGGTTCCAGACTCTCCGTGACTGAGAGTATGTCCCTCCCCTACAGGAGAAGGAAGTGGGTGGCAGCCCCAAAGTGGTGGGCACACAGGATGGCAGATGTCCCCCAATACTTACCCTGTCCCCAAAGAGCATGAGTTGATTGAGGTATTGTCTGCTCAGCCAGAGCTTTGCAAAAGAGTGGGTTTCAGGGCAGCAGCCCTAGATCACAGTGTGATGCTGGTGGCCTGCCTTTGAAGCCAATGACCCTGCTCTCCCTCTCCGAGACCTGCACTCTCCTGAGCCCTGGCCCTTGAGTCCAAGCTCCAGGGCTATCCCCTGAGCCATCCCCCAGTCCCAGCTCCTGAGTCCTGGCTCTTCCAGATCTGGAGGATTGAAAACATACGGAATCATGCCCACGAGGCACTCCTGCGGCTGCAGCGGGCCTGGGAAGCACGCCAGCTGCGACTGCTCAACTTCATCCTGCACGTCCCCTACGAGTCCCCAGTCTCTGAGCGCTCCAAGAGGCAAGCAACCCGCAGCCCTCAGTGGCAGGTAGTGGGCAAGGACAGCGGCACCTTCATCCTCTCAGGTGAGGCCCAGCCCTTAGGCCCCAGTGACAGCTGGACCGGATGAGAGGCATATTCACCCACCAACCTATGCCGGATCTGGCTTCTCTAGCCAGGGTCCCTGCCCTCCTGGACAGCCTGAGCCATCCGTCTGTTCTGAGACAGTATCTTCCATGCAGCTCCCACAGAGTCTTAATCTTCTTGGGAGCCCCTCCCTCCCCTCCCTCCTGCCCAATGTCTGGCCTCTTCAGCAAAGGTCTCCCCTTTATGGTCACATCTCCCCAGTGTTCAGCGCTCTCTCCTCTAGGCTGCACCAGCTCATTCATTCCTTTGTCCTTCCCTCATCAAACTCACCTGCCTCTTCTGAGCCAAATGCAGGAGACTCTTGAGATTATCAGACCAAAGTCCTATCTCTTGTGAACTCCCAGAAAGGGACAAGAGAACAGAGATGGGTGTGCGATGGAGCAGTGAAAAAGTGGAAGTGCAAGTCACTCAGTTGTGTCTGACTCTTTGTGACCCCATGGAGTGTACAGTCCATGGAATTCTCCAGGCCAGAATACTGGAGTGGGTAGCTGGTCCCCTCTCCAGGGGATCTTCCCAACCCAGGGAGAGAACCCAGGTCTCTTGCTTGGCAGGCAGATTCTTTACCAGCTGAGCTATCAGAAAGAGGAGCAACTTGAAACGAGCAGGAGACAGAGAAATCTTCGTTTCCTTAGGAAAAGGCCTCACACTGACTTCTGAAGGAGTACAAGTTTGTTAAACATGCAGGGATCAAAGGGTTTGCTGGAAAGAGGGAGCAGTGTATGTCCAGGCACCCAAAATGGTATAATTAGGGAACTGCCAGTAAAGGAGAAATCCTCTTATCCAGTCTAATTAAAACCCAGCCAGCGGATTCAAAAAGCTAGTTAAATAGGGCAATCAATCATAAAATATGCATACATGGCTTAAGATTTTTATTTTAGCTCAAATCATATAATGTACATTTATTTACTAAACCTTTTAACCTAAGGACAGGAGCTTTTCTTTGATTTGCAGTCAACTGATAGAGGTTCCTCATTGCCTTTGTAGTATTAATACATTGTCTGCTATTTTCACTTTCCATTTCTGAAAGTTGAGAGGACACTTATGAAGCTATCTGAGTCCAGAATTTTTCTAGAGTTTTATTATAATTTCACAGTTTTTAAAAACTGACTTGTCTGTACCTAATTTGGGCTTCCCAGGTGGTGCTAGTGGTAAGAAAATCTGCCTGCAGTGTAGGAGACGTAAAGAGATGTGGGTTCAATCCTTGAGTTGGGAAGATCTTCTAGAGGAGGGCATGGTAACCCACTCCAGTATTCTTGCCTGGAGAATCCCTTGGACAGAGGAGCCTGGCGGGCTATAGTCCATAGGGTAGCAAAGAGCCGGACAAGACTAAAGCAACCGCAGGCATACCTAATTTAATATCATGCCTCTATTTTTTAATAGTTTACTTTTACTTCTGAAGGCTTCCATAGTTTTTATAGAACCAGTAACTCTTTCCCCACCCGTATTTCAGTGATTAATATAATACTAGATTAAATTCTGTAATTAAAATGTAACTCACATAATAAACAGTTTTGCAAACACACTCTGACTGTTGGTGAGCATATGGTTCAATTAGTGGAAGAAAAAATGTTTGTATCTTCCAGAGAATAGTTTGAGATCTGTGAGTTTAAGCGTGTTTGGGGTATTAGTTGCCCGTGCCCTTGCCCCATCTGACTGCCAGCTCAGCTCAGCTCAAGTCCACTCTTCCTTAGATTACAGCAGCCTGCAGGACTCTATCCATGAAAGCCTTCAGGTGTTGTTCAAGATCCTGGCCATCCAGAAGTCAGGAGACTTAAACAGAATTGCTCTGGAGTGGGTGACCATCATGCATGGCCTGAGTGAGTGCAGGCCTCTAGCTGGGCTGATAGGTGGGACCTGACGGGAGATGGCCCAGAAGGCTGGGGAGAGAGGTGCTGGGTGGGGGAAGACAGAGTGAACACCGCCTTCAGAGCCACTTCTTGGGCTAAAGTGACCAGGTGTTTATTCACATTGCAGGTTTTCTCTCCTTTGTGCAAGGTCCCGGGGCCCTACTAAGCAGTTATTTTGGGGGGTAGGGCATCCCAAGAGGGCAGGAGGAGGCTTGACCCTCTTGCAGAAGCTAGAACCCTAGTCTCCCTCCATTGTTCCCCTGACTGCCCTCACAGGTGCCCTGCTGCAGGTGTGGGTGACTTTCCAGCAGAAGTGGATCTTCCTAAATAAAGTTCTGCATGAGATGAAGATCCTGTTTCCCAGTCCTGAGATGGTAGTGAAGAGGGTGTGGCAGGGTGGACCAGTGCTGCTGAACAGCAGGGCTCTGGGGCGGAGTGGGGGTGCTGCCCTCACCCTTGCCCTCTCTCTCACCACAGAGCACCCGTTTTGAGGCCATGGATGAGCAGTATCGGACCCTGATGCAGATCTCTGTAGCTGACCCCCTGGTTCTGTCACTCATAGTGCCCAGTGCCAAGCGGAACCCTCTTTTCCAAGGCCAGCAGCTGCAACAACTGCTGCAGGAGGGTTCTGCGGACCTAGAGGGCATCATCATTGCGCTGGAGAGCGTGCTGTATGGCGTGCGCACCCACTTCCCCCGCCTCTTCTTCCTCAGTGACAGTGAGCTCGTGGCCCTGCTGGCTGCCCCACTGGAGCCCTGCGAGGCCCAGCTGTGGGCACGACGCTGCTTTCCTCATGTGCACGCCATGAACTTCGAGTCCAGCCAAACTGCAAAAGACACGGATGACCCAGAGTCGAGCCCAAGCATACAGACTCAGGTGGAGGCGTTCGCGGTGTTTGGGGTAGGTGGGGAGGAGGTGAAGCTGCGGGGGTCCCTTCCTCTGCATCCTGATCTCCCCAAGTGGCTGGCCTCCCTAGAGGAGAGTCTGCGTTTGGTACTGGTGCATAGGCTGCAGGACTGCGTGGCTGCCCGTCTTGCTCTGGGCCCATCCCTAGACAAGGCCTTCAAGCAGGAAAACCAGTTGCCCCAGGAAAGCCAGTTGCCCCTGAAGATGTATGTCCAGCACTGGCTGGACTTAGTCCAGGCCTTCCCGTGGCAGTGTGTGCTGGTGGCGGAGGAGGTGGTATGGCGGGCCAGCATGGAGGAGGCTTTGCTTGAAGGCAGGACCCTGGCCATGGTCCCCATGCATGTGCGCAAGCTAGAGGTACTGGTGCATTTTCTTCGGGCCCAGAGGGCCTCTCAGGGTGAGCAGCCCCTGCCCTCTGTCCGCCAGACCAGCCTGCTCAGTGCCCTGCTGGTCATGGCAGTGACTCACCGGGACATAGCCCAGCTGCTGCAAGAGCACCAGGTCAGTGGACTGACAGACTTCCATTGGGTCCGCCAACTCAAGTATCACCTGGGTTCCCCTCACATTTCTCCCCAAAGCCCTCTGCAGAGTCTCAAGACTGTTGTGTCTACTGAGACCTTTCTGTCCCCAGCTGCATGCTGGATAGATGTGCTGGGTCGGTCTTTCCTGTACAATTATGAGTACCTGGGTCCCAGACTGGAGTCCCTACCCAGCCTGCTGCCTGAGCGGCCAGCCCTCGTGTTGTTATTAGCCCTGGAAGAGGTGGCCTGCGGGACCCTATTGGGTCCCAGTGGTGTGGGCAAGGCAGCCATAGTAAAGAGCCTGGCCCAGGCCCTGGGGCGCCAGCTGGTGGTGATGCCCTGCTTGCCACAGATGGAGGCCTGCAGCCTGAGCAACTACCTGAACGGTGCCCTCCAGGGAGGTGCCTGGCTGCTGTTAGAAGCAGCTCAGCACCTGCCCCTCGGCTTGCTCTCTGCCCTGGGCCAGCGCTTGGCCAAACTGCGCCACCTCTATGCTCCACTGTACCAGGAAGCTTCCCGAAGTACCAGCACCGTCGACCCCACCCACCCCTGGCTCCTCGGCAGCAGCTTCTTTGAGAGACATCACGTGGACATGCGCCTTGGCTACGGCTGTCTCCTGACGCTGCGGGCCCTGAGCCCTGCCATGCCCACCAACCTGCGCCAACTGCTGCGGCCCGTGGCACTGACCCTGCCCAACTTGCAGCAAGTGGCAGAGCTGACCCTGCTGGGCGCAGGGATCCGGGATGCCTCCCGCATCGCGAACTGCCTAGCCAAGTTCTTCTCCCTAGAGCTTGAGCTGGTGTCTGGGCCCCTGCCCTGCCGCCTGCCCCTTCTCAGGAAAGTGCTAGAAGACACGATACAGTCTCTGAACGTGACCAAGGAGGATCCCAAGTCCGAGCAGCCCCGCAGCCTAGCCACCATGGAGGAGGCCACCCTGCTGCGCACCCTGCTGCACTCCCCACTGTTCAGCCTCCTGGAGGGGGCCCACCTGCAGGACCTCCAGAAGCTGCTCTGTGGGCTCTTTCCCACCGCCTCCCAGGTGCTAGCAGAGCCTGTGACCCCCAGGCTGAGGAAGTCACTGCTGGTGGAGGAGTTACAGCAGGGAGGCCTGCATCCAAGCCCTGATATTTTGGGGTCCCTGGAGCAGCTGAGCCAGGCCCTGGGCCAGGCCTCAGGCATTTTGCTCCTGGGCCCAGCAGGCAGTGGCAAGACCACGTGTTGGCGCAGCTTATTTAAGATCCAGAATCGGCTGGCGGCCATGGAGGACCCCACAACCCAGAGCTGCCAGCCTGTGGAAATTTCTCACCTGTATCCCGGCGTCCTCAGCCCCCAGGAGTTCCTGGGATGGCTGGAGGGCCCCTGCTGGCACCATGGTGTCTTCCCCAGGCTGCTGCGTGAAGCCAGTCGGTGTAGGACCGTGGGCCCAAGGGGGCAGGTACAGGAATCGGTGGGGATTCATCACTGGATAATATGTGATGGAGCTTCCAGTTCTTCCTGGCTGGACTCTATCTCTTGCCTCCTAGGTGACCCCCCACAGCTTAGCCTCCCCAATGGTCAGCAAATAGCACGACCCCCAGGTACTTTTCTTTTGATGGAAGTGGGAGATACCACAGGCATGTCCCCTACAGTGGTGGGCCGTTGTGCCCTGGTGTGGTGTGGGGGGGAGCAGACTTGGCAGGGTGTGCTGAGCGTCCTGATGGCAGCCTTGCCCCGTGAGTACCGCCTGCAGCCCCAGACTGTCACTGAGCTCAACCACCTGGCTGAAGGGCTGGTGCCTGCAACGTTCCAGTTCCTCACCTGCCAGGGTGTTAGCTCTCTGCTGCAGGTACACGGACAGCGGGCCATTTGCCCAGGTGTGGCTGAAGTCACCAGCCTGGCCCGCATCTTGCGTTGTCTGCTCAACCCACACCTGCGCATAGATGAGGAGGAGAAGGCACATATCCAAGGTGAAGACAAGGACTGATTTGAGAGCTTTGTGGCCTTGAGGATAGTGGGGATATAAGCTGAAGCTTGTGGCCCAGGTTCTTAGGTGGACTCGGGTCTTGGGACTGAAAGTGAGAAGTAATAGCCAATCTCTACTCTCTTTCCCCACCCCCTCCTCTTTTTTCCTACTGGGGCTCCTTTCCTGGCCATGGTGATCTGCACAGAGGACCTCAGCTATAGTGATTCAAAGTGTATAGTGGCCCGAAGCATCAAGGCCTCAAAAACCAGCTCTCTGCACCAGAACCAGATTGACAGTGATGCCATGGCTAGTAAGCGCAGGGAGCACTTACTGGCCATCAGCAGCTTTCTTTTTGCTGTGATCTGGGGCTTTGGAGCCCACCTTCCCTCCAGGTATCTACAGGGATTGGGGGGTGGGCGGGTTGGAGATGGAGAGGGCTGAAATGGAATGACCCATGGGTGTCTAAACCCTGGCGCCATTGTTGGAGAAGGGTGGGGGTGTGTGAGTGTATCACTAATGGAACTGTTGTAACCATATGACACTCTCACCTGTATGTTCATTTGAGCAGGCTCTGGCCCCTCTATGATACCTTCCTGAGGGATTCTATTAGTTGCCTCTCCAACTACTCTGAGCTGCCACCCTCAGACTCGGTGTTTGATCTACATGTATGCCCCGAAGATGGGACACTGGCCCCCTTCACTGGCCAATACCTGGGCAGCCGCATCAAGGGAACTCAGGGCACCTTCTGCCCGTCTCCCCAGGTGTGAGGACAGTGGGGCTGAAGCTGGGGTTGGGGCTCAAAGAGATGTCCTGGGGTGTATATGTCTTCGGCATAGCCGAAGGCTGCCTGCTCCCGTTCCTTGAAACGTTTTTAAAATCACAAGAATACATGAAGTGTTCTGCAAATACAGCTTTAGTATAAGCCTCTTAAGACCTCTACTTTCAGCTAGATTACTGTGCTAACCAGGAGCTGCCACAGTAAGCCCTGCTCCTGTCCTGCAGACTGAGCGGCTCTTGTACGTGGTGGACCTGCTTCTGTCAGAGGGACACCCAGTGCTGCTGGCTGGAGAGGCAGCAACAGGGAAGACAACCTTTGTGGAAGTGCTGGTGGAACCACAGCACCCTTACATAAACAGCCCCATCCACCCCGCTGTCAGTACCACCCACCTTCGCCTCCTACTGAGCCGGGCGGTCCAGGGCCAATCACAAGCCAACCCATGGATTGGGCGGCACCTGGATTCTAAAGGTTTTCTCCTCTTCCTGCTGGAGGATCTGCACCTGGCTGCCACCGGTGAGGAGCCAGGGAGGGAAGGAGTCATCGTCCTTTCTCTCAACTGTAAAATCCTTAGCTATATTTATCGGCTCTCAGACCTACACCTACAGAACAGACTTGAGTGTTCCATTCTTAATATCTTCTCAGTCTACATATGCTCCTGAATAATCTTGTCCCTTGCATCCCTTGCAGTATTGACCATATTGACATTTAGAGAACAGTATATCCATTGACTGCAAAATGTACTTTCTTTTCAAGTGCACATGGAACATCCACCAAGATAGACCATATGCATAAAATCAGTCTCAACAAATTTCAAAGGATTAACTTTTACAGAATATTTTCTCTGACTGTAGCAATAAAAACCAGTAACAGTAAGATACTAGAAATCCCCCAATTTTTGAAATTAAACAGCACATTTCTAGATAACTCGTGCATAAAAGAAGAAACTCAAAAGGAAATTAGAAAACTATTTTGAACTGAATAATAATGAAAACACAACACATCAAAATTTGTGGAATGTAGTTAAAGCAGTGCTCAGAGAGTTTACAGCTTTAAATGCCTGATTAGAAAAGAAGAAAAATTTGAAATCAGTGATCTATATTTTCAGCTTAAGAATCTAGGAAAGAAGAGCAAGTTAAAATAATTAGAAGGCGATAAATAATAAAGATTAGACCAGCAATCAATGAAATAGAATAAAAAGTACAAACAGTAGAAAATATCAGCAAAGCAAAAATTTTAAAAAGATAAATAAAATGAATCCCTAAGTAACACTAATCAAGAATAAAATAGGAAAATATAAATTATCAATATCAGGAATGAAAGAGGTTTTAAAGATATTAAAATAACAAGGGAATATTGTAGAAAAACTTACGGTAATAAATTTAGTAATTCAGATGAAATGGATAGATGCCTTGAAAAACACACCTTATCAAAATCTGACTCAAGAAGAAAAAGAATAGGAAAAGAATAATAGCCCTATAGATCTATTAAAAATTTGAATTCATAATAATAAACATTCCCAGTCCTGGATGGTTATCACACAGTTCAATTATATCCAATATTTAAGAAAAAATGGAAACCTACAGTTTTTCAGAAAATGGAGTAAATACTTTTCAACTCATTTGATAAGGCCACCAAATCCTAATACCAAGTTCTGAAAGATATTTCAAGAAAATAAATTATAGACCATGATCTTTCAAAAATATAACTGCAAAACAAATCCTCATGAGATATTAAGTAAAATTCAGCAACATATAAAAAGAGCAACACATTATCATCAAGTGGGGTATATCTCAAGAATGCAAGTTGACTCAACATTCAAAAATCAATCGGTGTAATGCATGACATTAGAATAACAGAGAAAAGTGTAAGATCATCCTAGTAGATAAAAAGCATTTGATAAAATTCAACACTATTTATGGTAACTCTCAGCAAACTAGGAATAGAAAGGAATTTTCTCAATTTGATGAAGGGCATCTGTTGAAATCTATAGCTAATTACATACTTAACTGTGAAATATTGAACATTTTTTCCATAAGATCAGTCACAAGGCAAGAGTGTCCACTCTCACTGCTTCTTTTCAATAGTGAACAGAGACCGCTATCAGTACAGAAAGAAAAGCCTTTAAAATTAGAAAAAAAAGTAATACTATCTCTACTAGCATATAACGTGATTTACTACATGGCGAGCCCTAAGGGTCTACCAAAAGCGAAAACAAAAGTACAAAACTATTAGAATCAATAAGTGAATTTAGCAGGCTCACAGTATACAAAGTCAATCCATTGAAATCGTTATTATTTTTACATCCTAACGACAGTCAGAAATAAAAAATTTAAGCATCATTTAAAATATCATCTAAAAGCTTAAAGTATTTAGGAATCAACTTAGTGAAAGATACACACTGAAAATTACTAAATACTGCCAAGATAAAAGAGAACTAAGTAAATGAGGAAATATAGCATGTTCTTAGATCAGATGAGTCACCAGTGTTAAGGTGCTCATTCTCCCCAAATTGATCTACAGATTCAATACAGTCCCAGTCTAAACTAGGAAGTCTTGGGGTTTTTTTGTTTGTTTTTGTTTTTTATTTTTTAGAAATTGACAGACTCTTTCTGAGACTTCTTTGGAAATGCGAAAGACCTAGAAGGGCCAAAACAACTTTGAAAAATAAGTTGGAGGGCTTAAACTAGTGATTTTAAGACTTAACTGCACACAGTTACAGTAATCAAGTAATCAATGCCAATATTGGTATAAGGACGTGGGTACAGCCTAATGGAACAGAATCATGAATCTGATATATGGTCATTTATGGTCATTTGGTTTTCAACAAGTGTTCCAAGAAAATTCAGTGGGGGAAAGTATAGTTCTTGGGGTGGAGCCAACTGTATGTATGTGTGAGGAAGAAAAAAACTTGAATCCTGCCTCACGACATTCACAAAAATAAATTATAAACAGGTTATAGACAAGTATAAAAACCAAAACTATAAATCTTAAAAAATATTGAAGAAAAATCTGTGTGAACTTGGCTAGAAGCAATGATTTCTTAGGATACAACTATATTTCACCGAAATTTCAAACCTATGCCCTTCAAGAGACACTTAAAATAAGAAAAAAAAAATCAATAGAAAAAACTCATGATACGTATATCTAACAAAGTTCTTGTACCTTGAATACATAAAAAAGCTCCTACAACTCAGTAAGAAAAACTCCATTTAAAAAATGGACAAAAGGCTTTGAATGGACACTTTACAAAAGAAAAATATATGAGTGATGAATAGCACATGAAAATATGTTTGATATGGTTACGCATCAGTGAAGTCCAAATGTAAAACCTGTGAGGCAGTACTTCACACCTACTAGAAAGATTGTGAGTTGAAAGACTGATAGTAATTGTGAAATGTGGAGCAACTGAAGCCCTCACACTTTGCTGGTAGGAGCAAATGATACAACTATGGGGGGAAAAAAAGTGTGACAGTTTCTTACCTATTAAATGTATGTTTAGAATGTGACCCAGCAGCTCTGCTCACAGGTATTTAGCAAAGTGAAATGAAAGCATGTGTATGTTCTCAAACTTGCACATGTATGTTCACAGCAGCATTATTCTGAATAGTCAAATCCTTAAAACAACGTAAAAGTCCATCAGTGTCAGTGGATCTACAAGTTGTGATATTTTCATAATGGAATATCACTCAGCAATGAAACAGAACGAATTACTGATACACCCGAAACACCGATGAATCTCAGCATCATGCTGAGTGAAAGAGGCCAGATGTGGTAAACCGCATACTGTATGATTCCCTTTGTATGAAGTTCTAGAATAGGCAAAGCTAATCCATAATGATAGATGTCAGATCAGATAGAAATTCCTGGGACAGTGTGGTAGGGGATTGACTGCAGCGGGGCAGGAGGAAACTTTCTTGGGTGATGAAAGTGTCCTAAATATCATTGGGGGGGGTGCTTACACGGGCATATACATTTGTCAGAACTCATTGAACTATCTACAATGTGTACATTTTATTTTACAGAAATAATTTCTCAATAAAGTTGACTTTATAAAAGCCTGCATGAGATATAACTCCATTATCTTTGACTGTGGTGACTGCACTTTTCCCTCTACTATGGTCAGATCAGGTTTCCAAACCTTTCTATTCATTAACCTTCAGTTAATGAATATGTAATTGGTCTTAGAGGTAGGATTCGGGAAAGAAGAAAACAAAAATCACTCACTTATAGGGAGAGAGAACAATGTACTCAGACATGACCCAGTCCCAACACCCCAGATGCATAAACTTCCTCAGAACCCCACGTGTGCCAGGAGCAGACCCGTAGAGACAGGGAGAGGAGGAGCAGGGTGACACTGTTGTTTGGTCTCACGCAGATTTTCTTTGTTCATGGCCCCCAGACCCAGAGAAGAGCTGTCAGCCACTGTTGGAGACTCTGCGTCAGGCCATAGACGGCTCTGTGTATACCCACATCACCTTGGAGCTGCAGACGCTGCAGCCTGGAGTCAACTTCCTGGCCACTGCCACGGTGCCAGGCTTCTGCGAGCGTCCGCTGTGCCCGCGCCTCTCTCGGCTCTTCACAGTGCTGGCCCTGGGCAGCGTGACCCAGGCCACGCTGCTGAGCAGGCACGTGCCCAGCATGCAGGCCTGGCTCGAGCGCTTCCCCTCTGTGGAGCGGGAGAGTGTTCTAGCAAGAGCCCTGGTTCGGGCCTCAGTGGAGGCCTGGGAGGCAGTGGGCAACTGCTTTATGCCCTCACCCCTCCGCCCACACTACCGCTTCTCCATGCACTCTGTGAGCCAGCTTCTGGGCAGCCTGCAGCTGCTGCCCATCAGGGTGGGCTCCTGGGGTTTTGTGGACTGTCTCAACCATCAGGAGCACCTGCGCCGGGTGTCCGGCTTACGTGGCACCCGCCTGATGATCATGATGGCCATGCGCAACATCGTGCGTCTCTGGTTGCACGAGGCACAGAGAACGTTTTGTGACCGGCTGGACAGCCCCAGGGAACGCTCCTTCTGTGCCAGACTGCTCCTAGAGGTAGCTCAGAATGTCTTCTGCTGCGGGCCGGCACCCCAGAGCCTGGGCAAGGGTTATGAGGAGGAGGAGGAGGAAGAGAAGGTGCCTGAAGTGGAATCCGAAGGGGAGCTGGCTCAGTGGGAGGACCTGAGCAACAGCGGGAGTGAGACGGAAGAGGAGGCCCCGTATGAACTTGTGGTCACCACAGGCTCACTGTGCCATGATTCAGCACCACCCGTAGCACCAGTAAAGAAGGTGACTGTGGGAAGCATGAGTCAGAAGATAAGCCAGGAGGAAGGCACAAGGACCTCCAGCTACATACTCCAGCTGAATAAATCTAAAAACTTGTGTCAGAAGGCAGCCCAAGTAGGTGTGGCCTCACCCTTGTTGCTCCCAGTGCTGCTACTCCGGCCCCAGGAGAAGCCCTCAGACCTGGTCTTCAGTCAGGAGCTGATACTAGAGTCCAACTCTGAGAGCTCCAACTTATACCTGGAACGCCAGTGGGTAAGCCTGGAGGAGCAGCTGGCCACCTCAGCCACTCAGCTGCGGCTGAGCCCCCACCTTGCCCGGTGCCACTCGATGGCCCAGCACGTGGCCCGCCTGGTCCGGGTGTTGGCCAGGCACCGGCAGCATGGCCTCTTGCTCTCAGGGGCTCAGGGGACTGGGCGCCGTACTGCCATCACTCTGGCTGCCGGCATTTGTCAGTCCCGCCTCTTCCGTCTGCCGTGTGGACCAGAGGAGGCCATTCTCCGGTGTCTGAGGGAGGCCAGCTGGCATGCTGGCATGTTAGGCCAGCTGGTGGCCCTGCTGGTGCCCAAGGGTGTGGACCTTACTACCCTTCATCGCCTGCTGGCCCTGGCAACCTCAGGCAGTTTTCCTGACCTGTACACAGAGGCAGATCTGGAAAACATTGAAGAACATCTCCCTAGGGACAGCCTTAGTGTCAAGCAGAACATCAAGAAGGAAATACTATTGCAGAGGTGAGGCCAAGACCCCCAAGCCAGGGGTCACTCTGCTCTGGCTCCACCCTGGCCGAAGGCCAAAAGCCCCCGCAAAACTTAACGGCTACTGAGGGGGAACAGAAGAGCAGGGTTGAGGGGTCAGGTTGGGGTGGGGATGTGGGTGGGCAAACAGGGATGAAGGAGAAGACGGTATCAGAGCTCCTGCCCCACAGGTTCTACCACCAGGTGCGCAGCCACCTGCACATGTTCTTCCTGATCGGAGATGACCAGGCCCACAAACAGCTACCCTCCACCCTTTTCCTGAGGCTCCTTCAACTGGCCATCGCCAGCACTGACCGCTATGAACCCTGGGACCAAGATTCCCTGGTCGCTGTGGCCCAGCATCACCTGAAGGGTGCTCAGAGCCCACCCCTTGATGACGGTGAGCCCTCTTTACCTGTCCTCACCCCTCATCTAGAGCAGGTTCTAAAGAGGGCTGTTACTTGGGTCAGTCTCTCTCTAGAACCTGGTTGAGCCTCCCTTCACCTTTTCTGCCCTCTTTCTTGAGCGAGGAGAGGGTCTCTTTCCTTTCTTCCCCTACAAGCTCACAAGTCCAGGCTAAAGCCATGCCTGTTGCAGACTCCTTGAGGTTCCCAGACATCCAGGCCTCAGCTCCCAGTGTGGCCAAAGCCATGGCTCTCATCCACCTTTCGGCTGCCAGCTACCAAGGGCACCTGTGCCCTGAGTTGCCACTTGTCACCCCCAAGACGTTCCTGGACTTCCTGGACACCTTCGTACTGCAGCAGCAATGGATGACCCTGCACATTAAGAACAGGGCTGAGCGGTGAGTGACACCCATTCCCTCCCCTGCATCTCCTTCCACTCCCTCAGGTCCACTCACTGGCACACTTTGTCTTCAGGATACAGAATGCCCTGGAAAATCTGAAGATGCTGATTGAGAAGCACAGTGCCCACGCCACCCTGGTCTTCAACTTGGAGGCGCAGCTGAAAGGCTCCAATAAGGTAAGGGGGAGAGGAGTTTGAGGCGTGAACAGTAGGTCAAAGCAGGAGCCCAAACAATGACTTTGCAGAAACCAGCCAGACTGAACCTTAGTTCTGGTCTCCTGAGAGTTCCCCTTCCCCCAGGGGATGTCTCTAATCCCTGCTGCCTCTCCTCTAGAGCTCAGGCTCAAAGTTCCCTGTGGCACATCTGAGATCAGGCTGATTCCTCTAAATGCATGAAACCCAAGTGTCTGCTTCTGGTTGTCCCTAGTACCTTGACTGTGGGAAGTTCAGTATGCTCCCCAAACTCTGCAGAGATTCCCATTGAGGATGGGGCAGGATTACATCCTCATGGTCCCCTCTCACTTTAATCCTCTTCTCCCGGATTCTCTATCTCTTACTGCTGGTTGGCACACCTCTTGTAGCTGTCCTCTCTTCCCATACCCCTTTGTTCCTGCAGCGTGTCCTTGCACAATACACCAAATATACAAATTTATACACTCTATATGCAAAAATATACACTGTTAGGTACAGTGGGGAAATGCAGATGGGTGATGGCAGTGGGGGCAATTTACATTCTAGAACAGAACCAGAAATAGGTTTAAATGGTTTACTAGATCTCAGTGTCCTGTTCTCCTGTCACCTTCCTCTACAGGGCATTTCCTAGTGACAGAGTTTTCTCTTTCTCTCCCTGTCCCATCTCCCCAGCACTGCTCCTAATGCTATTCAGTCACCCTATTTTTCCTTTAGAGCTTCCCAAAGACAACGCTCATGTAACAAGAGATTTTTTTTCCAGTCCTTACTCTAAATCCTGTTGCTTTCTTATACAGAGCAATTTTCTTCTTTGAATAAACAAACCGCTCATATCTAGCTAAAATTGGTAGCAGTGGCATCATTACATGTTCTGTAGTCAAACACTCTTAGTTAAAAATGCTTTCCTAAAATAGACATTTTTTTGGTTTTGTTTCATTTTTAATAAGAGGAATTCTGATAATGCATTTTTTTCCCCTTTCCTGCTTACACAAAACTTTGATGAAGATTCAGGAGTAACTACAGTGAGATAGTTACTGGTGATCAGTTCACAAGCAGATAATATGACTTACTTTTTCTTGGGCTTTCCGGTCTTCCAGCTCCCCATGCCTAACCCTCCTCTTCTGATGGGTGTCCTCAGGGCTGTCCTTTGGTGTTGCACAACCCCAGGGGCATGGCTTATATAGTATCTACATATGTGGTTTTCATTGTGTCCTGTGGAGTCATCATAGTACTGTTGGCCTTCTACCATTCACCATGGAGGATCACTAGCTTAGATGAAAAATTAAGACTTGGTTGAGATGCAAAAAATTAAGAAGTTCATTGATGGACGGGAGTCCGCTTTCCCATGATTTCCAAATTCCAGTTTTCTGTCTCGGGTCTTGCTTTTTTCCCCAAATGATTAATACCAGGAATTTTTGATATGGTTTAGGGGAGCTATTATTCTCTGATCCTTGGGTCAGAACATAAGAAGCCCAAAAGCTGGATAAGAGATGTTCATAGTCTCAGGGGCATTCACTTAACAGCCATAACTGTGCGTACTTGTTTCAGAGTTGCCCACCGCAGGAAATGGCACTGCCCTCCACTTAAGTCACTTAAGCTGAACCCCAGGAGTCATCTTGGACCCCTCCATCTCTCTTCCCTTTCATATTCAGTTGGTTCATTTATTTATGACTGTGCTCTGCTGCTGCTGCTGCTGCTGCTGCTGCTGCTGCTAAGTCGCTTCAGTCGTGTCCGACTCTGTGCGACCCCATAGACGGCAGCCCACCAGGCTCCGCCGTCCCTGGGATTCTCCAGGCAAGAACACTGGAGTGTGACTGTGCTCAGCAAGGCTTAATTCCATATTTTTTGTCTGAGCACTCATTAATACTTTTGTTCATGTCTACATCTATGCTGGCTTCTTCCTTCATGGCTCAGTTGGTAAAGAATCCGCCTGCAATGCAGGAGACATTTATGTTTAAATCTAGATAGATAGAATTCTCACCTCCACTTTTCTAAGCAGGCCATTCTTTCTTCCATTTTGCAGATGAAAAAACTCAGCTCCAGAGAGGTTAGGATGAGGATTAAATGAGGCCTTTACATGTAAAGTACTTCAAAGTGCTCGCACATAGCAAGAGCTCAATAAATGTCATCATGTATTGATAGTAGATGGCCTCCTAATAAAGATAAGGCACTCTCCTGTCCTTCATGGTGCCTAGTTTGCTGGAAGATATAGGCTCGTGCAAGTAATTACAAAACAATGCATTATGACAGAGCAAGTCCAGGGTGCTCTGAAGCATCAAGAAAGACTTCCTAAAATTGTATAAGTCTTAGGTTGAATTGGTTCGTAGTGCTTTTCAGGTCTACTTTATCCTTATACTTCTCTGTATATTTATTCTATTAATTTTTGAGAGCTTGATATTGAACTCCAACTAAAAATCTTAATTTATCTACTTGAAAAATAATTGAAATATATAGTAGAACCATATGTACCACTGTTCTGTATTTTCCAAGTTTCTGGTAAATGTGTTATCATATTTTCATAATTTAAAAAAATGAAAAAGAAGTAAAAAAAAAAACTTGTTAGAGAGAGCATAGTACTACACTGTGTAGCACAGAGGCATTGGTAAGCACCAAAAGCATTCCTTAAATATGTAAACACAAGAATGAAGTACATCAAGGTTGATACCTGAAGGTCAGGTAAGAGTTGGTATGAAAGGGGGTGGGAAGAATGTCACAGGCTGAAGTAACAGCAGGTGCAAAGGCCCAGAGGCAAGAAGATGTGTGCCATGTTGGAGGAAGTGAAAGTCTGGAATGGCTGGAGAGCACACTGCTGGGAAAGGAAAAGCAAATGAGGTTGGAAAGATGAACAGAAGCCTCCTGGTCACCGAGGTATTGTAAACCAAATGCATTTGTAAACCAGATGCAACAGTGTTAAGAGACATGATGATATGATATTTGCCTTTGAGAAAACCAAATAGGCTTGCAGCCTGAAAAGCAGATTAGAGGAAGGGGAGTAGGAGTTAGGAAGCCAGTGCAAAACATCAGGAGTGAGAGAGCATGGGTGTGAGTCATGGTTTTGGGGATGGAAGTAGATGTGAGAGACATATTGGAGATAAAACAGAAAGGCCTTGCTTGAAGATGGGTTCGATTTTGGGGACTAGAAGAGGTGGAGTCAGGGTAACCATCAGGTTTCTTCCTTGGGAAACTTGGATGTATTTTGCCACAGATCTCTGAGAAAAGAATACATGAAGAGATGAAAAGGATTGCAAGAGATCTGAGGAACCATAGCCAATACATTAATTTCTGGATATGTGGAGTCTGAGGGGTCTGTGAGACATTGAAGAGAAAATTTCCACTAAGCAGATGGATATGGAGGTGTGGGTCTTGGGGAAGATTCTGGCTAGATATAAGGATTTGGATTTGTTAAAATATAAGCGATAATCAGAGCCATGAGTTTAGGGAGGCACACAGAAAGATGATAAGAGAAGGAGGCCCTGAAAACTTTTTGAGAAATATTTAAGGGAAGAGAATATTTAAGAGGAAGAGAATGAGGAAGGGCAGCCACAGAAGCCAAAGAAGAACATGGTCTCATGAAAGTCAAGGGAGGAGAATGTTTCAACAAGGAGGAGCTTCTTCTGTGACAAATGCCACTCGCGGGTCAAGTAAGGTAGAGTGTCACCCAGTGGTTAAGCATGTAGGCTTTGGATTCAGATTGCCTAGGCCTGTATGGTAGGTCAGAAGCACCCAACCCATTCAGTGAGGCTGCCTGACTAGATGTATAACTCACAGACTGGAGAATGACAGTTTCAGAGCTCAGCATGTATCTGTAGCCTACTTGGAGTTCAACTTGGTCACCCTGTCAACTTGGTCATACAACTGTCATAAGTATGCTCGAGTCCAAGCCCGTGTGTGGGTCTTCCCTTGGGGTAGTCCCAGCTGGCCCAAGATCTGGAGCTGCAGAGCCTAAACTCTGTTCACAGAGCCTCAGCAGACTGAATCATCAACTAGACCAAAGCAAGATTCTGTACAAGCGGCAGCTGACAGAGTGTCGGCAGCAGGAGAAACTCATTGAGAATCTGACCAAGCAGCGGGATGCCCTGCGGGCTCAGTATGAGGCTTTCCTAGAGCAGGTGAGCTCTTCTTACCACCTGCCCTGCACTGATCCCCTCTTGGAAGGGGACAACCTCTCATAGGATGCCCAGAGGAGAGGATGGGTTGACTTGTCATGGAGTCTCCTGCGGCAAAGGTAATAGGATGGCTTGGGGTGTGTGTGGTCCCTTGGAGACCCTAGGAGAAGGTGATCCCTCCTGGAAATACTTTGAAGGAAAAGAGGACATTCTGGGAGCTCACTTCAACTGCACATCTCTCCTCATTTAGATGGGCAAGGCATTTCTGGGGCCCCTGAGCCAGCTGCAGGTGGCTGACTTTGAGGAGATACGAAGCTATCGAGCACCACCAGAGTCTGTGGTCCAGGTGACCAATGCTCTGTGTGACCTCTTCCACCGTGAAACAGGCTGGGCCAGTGCCAAGCAGCTGCTATGCTCTGAGGATTTTTATCAGGTAAGGAATGTGGGGCTCCATGGAGGAGGAGAAATGGAGGCACGAAGCGGCAACTTGGCAGAGCGAGGCTGTTGGGGAAAGGTCAGAGCATGCATGTCTTCCCCCACCCCTCTTAACACACACTCCCCCAGGAGCTGGTGTTCTTCCCCAAGGAGAAGATGACAGATGCAGAGATGATCAAGTTAAACCTGGCTTTGAAGGCTCCAGGCATGAGCGATGCAGACTTGCGGGCAGTGAGCATACCTGCAGCAAGCCTGGCAGCCTGGCTCTGGGCTGTTCTGTGCTACGGGCTGGCACAGCGCCGAGGACTGCCCACAGGCCTGCTGTTGCGGCAGGTGGAGGCGACACTGGCTAGGGAGCAGGCCCGCCTGGGCCAGTACCAGTTCCAGGCCCAGGAGCTTTTAGAGCACAATTTGGCCCTGTCCAAGAATCTGGAAAATGCCCAAACTTCCCACAAGCTTGTGGTCGAGAATCTGGGGCAGGCTCAGTGTGGCCAACATCACAAATGGCCGGTTGAAGCTGCCCTGCTCACACCTATGCATTCCTGGGTTACGGAGCTCCAGGTAACCAGCTCTTTCTAGATTGCTCCCTAAAGCTCATTTCTGCACCGCAGACCACTCCTTTTCCCCTCCCCGTGCCCTTACCGCCTCCCTCTGTCCCACTCTGCCCTCCTTGCCATGCTTTCCCCCACACCCTGCCTCACTCCCTCTCTGCCAGACCTTCTACCTCTACCCTCCCCACCAGCATACACACCATCTGGTCTTCCCTTCCACACCAGAAGTTGAAGGGTCACTCCTCTACGGTGCTCGGAGATGCCCTCTTGTGTTCGGCTGCCATCAACTACTTGGGTCCCTTCCCACCGGTGCGACGCCAAGAGCTGTTTGACAAGTGGCTGGCTCTCTGCAGGGGCTGTCAGGAGCCACTGGGCCCAGATGACGTGGCACAGGCACTGAAGCAGATGCAGAAATCTATCGCCACATTGCCAAAGAATCCCCTGCTCTCCATACGCTCTCCCTTCAGCCTTGTGTCCTTGTTGAGCTCCGAATCTGAACAGTTCCAGTGGGACAGAGACATGAAGCCCCAGGCAAAGTCAGCCCGCCTGGCAGCGCTGCTTTTGCGAAGTTGCACTCACTACTTCAGTTGCCGTTGGCCCCTGCTGCTTGACCCCGGCAACCAGGCCCTCATCTGGCTGAAGCCGCTGCCTCTGGAAGAGGCTGGACACTTGGCCACCGGTCCCACCAATGGCACAGGTAAATCCAGGGATAATAAACACAACGCTTCTTGGTATCTGAGCTGCTCAACACTTTCAGCCACATGCACTCTTCCCTTTCACAATGAAGACACTAAATATTCATGGCCAGGGTATCCCAGATTTCTTCAGCCAATATGATATTAATAAATCAGGTCACATGTATATTTTTGGGCCCATACTGCAATGATCGTGAATCTATGTGGCTGACCATAATCTTCCACTTCCTAGTCTGCTCAGCACTATTAGAACCTTGGACTGCAACTCAGAGCTTTCCTATTCAAATTTATCAGGAATTCTGGGGAAATATTTCCATTGGTTCTGCTTGGATCAGGGACCCATCTGGGTAGAGCATCAGAAGGAGCATTTCCTAGAGGAAGGAAGGAAGATGTTTATTTCCCAGAAGAAGGGGCTGAGGGTTGTAGTGGAAAAATAATAGACTTCTAGAACAGAAGGTGTATAATAAAGTGGTCTGTAACCGGGGCTCTATAAGTAGACTATCTGGGTCAAATATTTGCATTTTGCTAGCTGTGTGACCTAAGGCAAGGTATTTAATCTCTCTAAAGCCTAAGTTTAAAAAATATTAAAAAGCAGAGACATTACTTTGCCAGCAAAGGTCTGTCTAGTCAAGGCTATGGTTTTTCCAGTAGTCATGTATGGATGTGAGAGTTGGACTATAAAGAAAGCTGAGCAGCGAAGAATTGATGCTTTTGAACTGTGGTGTTGGAGAAGACTCTTGAGAATCCCTTGGACTGCAAGGAGATCCAACCAGTCCATCCTAAAAGAGATCAGTCCTGGGTGTTCATTGGAAGGACTGATGTTGAAGCTGAAACTCCAATACTTTGGCCACCTGATGCGAAGAGCTGACCTCTGATGTTGGGAAAGATTGAAGGCAGGAAGAGAAGGGGATAACAGAGGATGAGATGGTTGGATGGCATCACTGACTCAATGGAGATGAGTTTGAGTAAACTCTGGGAGTTGGTGATGGACAGGGAGGCCTGGCGTGCTGCAGTCCATGGGGTCGCAAAGAGTCGGACACAACTGAGTGACTGAACTGAACTGAAAGCCTAAGTTTGTTTGCCAATAAAATCAGGGTCTTAATTATAGCCATCTCATAAAGTGTTGTGAGAATTAAGATAATTCATGAAAAAAGAGTTCACACAGTGCCTAATGTATAATAAGTTCTCAAAAACATTAGTCATTATTTGTTGTTTAGTCGCTGAGTCATGTCCGACTCTTGGTGACCCCATGGACTACAGCACGCCAGCCTTCCTTGTCCTTCACTATCTCCCAGAGTTGGCTCAAATTCATGTCCATTGAGTCAGTAGTCACTATTACTACCAGTGTCTTACTGCTATCAATATTACAGTCCATCCCTTGACTGTCCAGTATATGACTTTCTATTGTGCCCATACACCATTACAAAAACATACACTATACAGCTAGCACACATGTAGCTATAAATTAATTTACCCCCTCTCTAATAAGAGACACTCTAAAGAAACATCTAGCTGCTATATCCAATTCTGAGTCCTGAAACTGAATAATCTCTTGATCAGATCTGGATATGGCTTTTCATGGTGGTTCTGTAAACTATCCTAGACTAAGTGAATCTCACCTTAAGAATACATCTGATAAGCAAAGAGAAGCAAAATCAAATCAAGATAACTATAATAAACTTCTGTTTAGAAACTTGGAAAGGGTAAGAAATACACATTATATTGGTCTCTAGCATATACTGTGCAATGCCAGACAGAAGATAAAAGATTAGCATCATTTCACTGGCTAATCGAATTCATTGGAGTGAGTTCTTGGACAGCCAGTTCAGCTGCCCTGAGTTCTGATAAACAGTATAATTTTCCTTGCCCATTGTCCCCCAGAAGTATCTGTGAGAGGAAGGTCAGGCAAGAGTACCCTGTTGGTCGCTGTTATACCGTAAATGTCCACTTCCTATTGGAATGGGTATAGGGGCTTAGGATGTGCTGTAAAATTAAGCAAACACTTATTACCAGATGGGGGAATTTCTGGCTAATCCCCTAAAATCTCTCATCCTTTTCCCTCCAGATTTCATTTGGAAAGACTGCATTAGCTATCTATTAACTGATGCCAGAACTCTTGATATATTCTCATTGTTGCATTTAAGCCCCAACTTCTGGCTTCTGTCTCTTAACATTGGTTCTGGGGACTCCACCAGTTCCACTAAGCCTCAGTGTAACTGTCATCCATCTAAACCTTGGCCCTCACCTCAGGGCTGTAGTAAGAAAATAGTATTAGTGGGGAGCTTAGGCTGACTGGCCATGGAATGCAGCCCCTACTTGGAAGTATGTGGATCAAAAAGGGGAGAGAGACTACTCTTGTCAGGCAGGGAATGCAGGGAGAGAAGTGCTTGTGATGAAACTGGAGGCATCCCTGATTTTCCAATAGCCCGTGATTTCCTGTTCCATGTGATATGATGTACAGAATCATTTTTTACAAGTCGGCAAGGTGCATAAGTATCTGATCATGTGTGATCTAACACTGCTTGATATGAGAAGAAAGGAATTCTTCTCATTCCTTTAAGTTCTTTCTAGAGATTGTTTCACTAAGAAGAGGTGTAGCCAGCTTGCTCCAGCATCTTCTACTAAGTCCACTAAAGTTCAGTGAGCACAGGGGCCAAGTCCCATGAGATAAGCCAGCTTTTTAGCTACACATAGCCTAGCCACCTTACCGGTAAGGAAAAGAAAAATCCTCACTGCCGCTTACTACCTGTAACAAAAATCCCACTTACCATGGCTTAAACAAATGGACTTATTTTATTGGATAAGTCCTTCTTATCCAATAAAAAGGACTGGGATAAGCAGGTGTAAGGCTTCAGTGTTGCCTCCAAGCACCCAGAATCTTCTAGCTTTCTGACCTATGACCCTTGGTATAGTCATTTATCACATTGTAGTGGGTTGGAAGGTGCCCACCCAAAAGATATATCCTCATCCTAACCTCCAGAACTTATGAATGCGATCTTTTTTGAAAAAGGAGTCTTTGTAGATATAATTAAGTTAAGGGTTTGCAATGAGACCATCCTAGATTTCCAGGGCTGGCCTAAACCCAATGATAAATGTCCTTATAAGAGATAGAAGATAAGGCATATGTGCACAGAGGAAGGCCATGTGAAGGGAAAGACAGTGGAATTATGTAGCCATGAGCCAAGGAACTCCTAGAACCACCAGAAGCTGGAAGAGGCAACGAAGAAATCTTCCTTAAAGCCTTCAGAAGGAGTGCAATCTTGCCAACACCTTGATTTTGTATTTCTGGTCTCAAGGCCACTAAGAGAATAAATTTCTATTGTTTTAAAGCCACCGTATTTGCTATCAAATGCAACTATCCCTCCAAGCATCATGTCAGAGGTGTTCCTAGGCAATATCTGTCCCTTTCATCAGAAAAATAAAAGATCTTCCAGAAACCTGGATAGCCAGATGCACAAATAGCATATATCACTTATATGGGGAATCTAAAAAAATGATACAAATGAATTTATTTACAAAACAGACATATTTGTAGAAAATAAAGTTATGGTTACTAAAGGGGAAGGAGGGGGAGGATAAATTAGGAGTTTGGAATTAGCAGATATTAATATATACTACTATAGATACAATAGATAAACAACAAGGACCTACTTATAGCACAGGAAACTATATTCAATATCTTGTAATAACCTATAATGGATAAAATCTGAAAAAGAATACACATATATATATTGAATCACTTCGCTGTATACAATGGCAACCCACTCCAGTACTCTTGCCTGGAAAATCCCATGGATGGAGGAGTCTGGTAAGCTGCGGTCCATGGGGTCGCGAAGAGTTGGACACAACTGAGCGACTTCCCTTTCACTTTTCACTTTCATGCATTGGAGAAGGAAATGGCAACCCACTCCAGTGTTCTTGCCTGGAGAATCCCAGGGATGGCAGAGCCTGGTGGGCTGCCATCTGTGGGGTTGCACAGAGTCGGACACGACTGAAGCGACTTAGCAGCAGCAGAAACAGCACTATAAACGAACTGTACTTCAATAAAACAATAAAAACAAACAAACAAAACCCATAAAATGGTAAGCCTGGAAGAACACCCAAGTCCCAGTTGAGCACTGCAACCTGTGATTTCAGTCTCAATTTTAGCTCAGTGTAACTCTGAGCAGAGTTTTTTCTGGTCAGGTTTTTAACCTACTAACCTGAGAGATAATAAATAGGTGTTGTTTTTAGCTGTTAAGTTTGTGGTAATTTGTTAAGCAATAGGAAACAAACACATCAAATTGTGGGTCTGGCAACATCTACTTGCCCATTTCTTAAACACTTAATTTTTTAAAAAACTTAAAATTCTTAAATTTCCCAACATAAAACAAAACAAAACAAAAAATTATTCGTCTTTTCCAGCTCCGGCAGTAGAGGAGGCAAAGAGAAGGGGATTGCAGATGGCTGTTGGTTAACCAACCACCTGTGTCCACAGCACTGCCCATGTTGTGGAAAAGGCTACAATTTATGGACTTTCTTTTACAAATCGATACTTCCAGGCACTGATCTCTATGCTAGCGGTGACTCTTACAGTTGTTAGTGACAGAATTAGCTCAGGCAAAAAGGGAAATGCACTGACTCTTCTAGCCAACCTACAGAAAGGCAGGAATGGAGCTAGTCTCAGGGGTGACTAGAACCCCTCCCTGGAATTTTATAGTTACTGAGAGCTACCCTCTACTGAGTGCTTGCCAGGTGCCAGTGGAGTGCTTTCTGTGCATTGTTTCACGTCATCTTCACAGGAACCCTATGTGGTGTTAGTAATGCACTAATATCAACCCATTTTGCAGATGAGGAAATTGAGTTGTAGAGAGCTTAAGTGACTTTCCTATGGTGTCTTCCTGCAGACCTTCCTTCATGAGCTGGAGTCCTTGGGTGAATAGGGCTCCCCAGGAGCCTGATTCCCTCCCTGAAAAGAGCTCCTCTTCATCTTCCTGCCACAGGGAAGGAGTTTAAGAGAAATCAAAAAGGAGAGTCTAAAGAGGAGAACATGGAAGATGAAGATGATGACAGTGATGAGTATGATAAAACAAAGAAGCAGAAGGCAGAGGAAAGGACAATCAAGGAGACGAAGGAGGAAAAGGAAGGGCAGCAGGAGCAAAAGGAGAAAGAACAGCAGGATGAGGAGGAAACTCAGTCCCCGCCCCCTCCCGACCTCCACGTCTTCTCAGGCACCAGCCCAGAGCTGGGGCCTCACCTCCAGGAGGCAGCTGCCCGTGGTGAGAATGCATGCCCTCCACCCAAGGTCTCCTGTGTCCTCCGCTACTCAGTGGCCCCACAGGCCTCTCAACCTCCAGTCTGACCGCAGCCCCTACCTTCACCCTAGGCACTAATTCTCTGGAAGAACCCTGGGTTGGAGCCAGACTTAGTGCATGGGGGCACCCAGGTGCTGGCATGGTGGGTAAGGTGTCCTTGTCTCCCCTGCGCAGGCCTGCCTGTGCTACTGACCAACATGGAGCTGGGCCTAGACTGCCCAGAACTGCAATGGCTACTTCAGCGGGAACAGCTGAGCCCACCCCAGGTGCAGCCTGGCTTCTGCCTCTATCTGAGTACCACTGTCCCCCTCAATGCCTTGGAAAAAGGTGAGGCCCAGTGAGTGAGTTGACAACACAACTTTGTGGACACACCAGGGCCCGAGTCTCACTCAATCTGACCTAGAGCGGGCTCAGGACCATAGCCGGTAGCCACACTCCCTGGGCCCCTCACCCCTGGCTCTGCCAAAGGGAAGGGGTTAAGCATCTCCCGTGTGACTCCAAGTGCTAGGCTGTGAATTGCTGAAGGGGCTGAATGTGCTGGACCTGGGCGTGAACATGGAAATCCTAGAAGAACGGATGCTGTGGGAAATCTTGTGCACGGAGCGTCCTGAGCTCGAGACCCGCTGGTGGGACCTGACCGTCAGATTCCTGGACTCCTGGGAAGCTGCAGGGGCTGTTGAGGTGCTTGGGGATTCAGTCTATGGGTTGGGATGGGCCCCAGTATGGGGGTGGAGATGAATGTCGCTGACCGGGGAACTACATGAAGGGCCAGATCCATGCAACAAGTGACTGTTTGTAGGAGCGGCTGCTGACGATGCTACTGCTCCAGGGCCCACGGCGTCAGAAACCAGCCAAGTTCCTGCGAGACGTGGTGAGGGCCCAGGCAGAGCTGTGTCAGCTGCGTGCCCATTTAGAGGACCTAGAAGAGCTGAGGCTGAAGGAGGTGGCACTGTGGGCACCCTATCGGCGTGTGGTCTGGCATGGAATGACCATCATAAAGGCTCTTAGCTCACTGCAGAACCTACTACCACTTTTCCATATGAGTCCAGAGGATTGTCTGGCTGCCACCAAGCGGGCTCTGACAAGCATAAAGGGTGAGATTCACCAGCGGGAGGAAGTAACCTGCCGTATGCTGCAGCTGAAGAGACAGCTGACCCACCAGCTACTAGGCAGCACTGTGGCTACACTGGGCCTGACCCGAGTACCCTTGGTGGGTGTCTTGGGTGCTCTGGCTCTGTTGCGAGTGGCAAGGAAGGCGCCGGTGCTGGAGAGGCTGGCCCTCTGGCCTGGACTGGCAGTCTCTCCAAGCACAGGCTGTGAAAAACCAGTCCCAGGTGTGGCTCGGCCGGCCTGGCTAGGGCTGAGAGCCTGGCATGAATGTGAGATGTTGGAGGTGCTGCCTCCATTTGCTGGGCTGTGCGCATCCCTGGTGGGCCATGCCAATGTTTGGCAGGCTTACCTGTCACTATCATCCAGTGTGCTGGGCCCTGCACCAGGGCCGGGGGCTCACCCACTGAGCCTCCTCCAGAAGCTGATCCTGTGGCGGGTGCTGAGACCTGAGTGCCTGGTCAGTACCCTGGCAACCTTCACCACCAGCCTCCTGGGCCGGCCCCTGGATGAAAACCTGAGTGCCCACACCATCCCCTTTGAACACACTCAGGCTACTCAGCCCATACTGATCTTGTTGCCACCACCCGGTCATCCCACTGCCACCCTGCATCACCTGACCGTTATCCGGAAACTGGCTGCCACACATGAGCAGGTTTGAGCCTAGCCTCTTGGCCACAGAGTGACGGGGCTCTTAGGGCTGGGGTGGGTGGTGGGCCCATCCCCACCCCCAGCATTCTCATGGATCTTTCTGGATTACTCAGGGACTTTCTGGGTCATCTGTGGCATTACTCTGGGTCCTTTGGGTCATCCTAGGATTTCTTTGAGTTACTCTGCCATTTTGTTGTTGGTCTCCAGGGGAAGAAGCATCTGAAGGTGATAGCTCTCGGCTCTGAAACCTGGGACCCAGTCTCCATCGTGATCAGCTCTCTCCGCAAGGCTATGCTCAGGGGGGAATGGCTGGTGCTGGAGAACTGTCATCTTATGCCTCACTGGCCAAAAGAGCTGCTGCAGCCCTTGCTGGGACTGTTGGATGGAGCCAAGGGTGGGTTTGCTGTCTAGAGATGGCTTCTAGGACTTTATCCTGCTCTTGGGCCTGAGCTTGAACTCGGGTCTCCTGGTCGATCCCCTCATCCCCTTTGTATGACCCCTTAGCCTCAAGTCTGATCCCTGTCCAGCAATTGATCTCAGCCCCATGTCTGACCCCTAGAGGTCTCGGACCTGGAGTTAGAACTGCTTTTTGCTCAACAAGCAAATGGGAATGTGGCTGCTGTCCACAGGGATTTCCGTCTTTGGCTTACTGTGTCTGCAGAAGCTACTGCTTCCTTACCAGGTAAGGAAGAAGCGTCCCTATATGCTCTTGGATTGGAGCCCAGAGGGCAACCGCACTGTGCTGACTCAGCACTTTCCTTCCTCCCCAGCCGTGCTCACTCAGCACTCCATGCCTGTTTTCTGGGACCAGTCCCTGGAGCTGGGCCATGTCCTGGTCGACAGTATGGAGCTAGTCCAGCAAGGAATCTCTGAGCAACCCCCAAGCAGAGTGATGCCTCTGCTTCTCCTACATGGCCTCCTGCTACACCGGCAGCTCTATGGAATGAAGCTGCAGGCTCACAGGGGGCACTGGTGAGGGAACCCCACCCATCCTGTTCTGTCAGTCGCTCAGCAAACACTGAATATTTTCACATGCTGGGAGTCATCTCTGGGGAGCTCCAAAATGTGAGGGCAAGGAGAAGTCAAGGAAGGCTTCTCCAAGGACTTTGGAATCTTGCTTTGAATTGAGTCCTGACAGCAGAGGCAGATCAGGAGGAGATGAGGCCTTTCTGAGCAGAGGGAACTAAGCTTAGCAGGAGAGAGAAGGCTTCAGTGTGGCTGAAGTGGACATGCTGGGGTCGGTGGGGAGAGGAGAGACTTGTGGGACTGATTGGATCCTGAGGACAGTGGGAAGCCACTAAAGGGCTGAAGAAACGTGATCCCATTTGTCTGTTGGAAAGATCAGTCTGGCAGCAGTGTGGAGAACGGACCAGATGGGGCGGGCTGGAGGCAAGCAGAATAGTTTTGGGAGGCTCTGGCAGTATCGAGAAACGAGATCATGGTATGAGTGGTTGGGACTAGAGTAGTCACAGTGGGGAGACAGTAAATATGGGGTGAGGAAGAAGGAAGAGTCAAGGATGGGTCTCAGATTTCTGCGTTGGACAAACTGGGTGATCAGCTGTGGGCCAGCCTTAGCAATCCTAGTGTTGCCATGAGGGAGCTGGCTGGTGAGACTTCTCCTGTCCCCCATGTAGTCACCATCCCCCCGGAGAGCCCAGAAGGGAGTGGGCTGGGAAAGCACTGAGATGGGACATAATCTACTACTTCGGTTTGGGAGGTGGTGGAAATGGGAGGGACTGAAACTGAGGGGCTCTGACCTCACCCTCAGCTTCAGTTTTCTATGGGGGTCCTGTGGGAGATGACAAGGACAGGGAGGTCCTGATTAGCCTCACGCGAGCCTGCCTGAGCTCCAGCAGCGGGAATGGAGCCCAGCCACACACACCCCAGTATCTGCTGGCCACTCTGATGCCCAGCCCAGGTGAGCTGCAGTCAGGTATCTGTGTTGGGGCGGGAAGCAGCACAGTAATGCCACCTTGCTCAAGGGAATGTAACAAAGGTACCAATAAAGGTAGAGAAAGGAGGATATTCACACAGTTATGGGATAATGATGGGTTCAAGTGTCAGAGCAAGGCCTACTCCTTGGGTCTGGGGTGGAAAGAGATGGTCTTTATCTCTCACCCCTCCTCTCCAACCCCTAAGAACTAAAGGAGCTGGATGCTCTGGAGGAGTGCAAGGCTCAGATGCACCTACTGCCCACACCGCCTGAACCCCGGATCTGCGGACTGAGTGCTGGCTCCCAGACCTGGCTGTTGCGACGCCAGAGCCGCGCCATCCTGAGTGCGCTACAGCGGTGTTCACCTACTTGGGTGCCCGCGGCCCGCGGGACCTCGCGGCGTGCCGAAAGGCGGCTGCGGCAACGCCTAGCGCAAGCCAAGCGGAGACTGGAGTCACTGCAGGCTCAGCTGACCGAGACCACGCGCCAAGAGGAGTCTGGCGTGGGGTTCGGGGAGCTGGGGCTGAGTGCGCCGCGGCCGCTGGAGGGCTTCCTCAAGACGGAGGTGCTGGAACTGAGCCAGCTGGTGGGGGCGCTGCAGAGGGACCTGGATTGCCTGCTGCAGCAGCTGAAGGGCGCGCCCCCGTGTGCCGCCCGGCGCTGTGCCGCGGTGGCTCAGGCTCTCTGGACTGGCCGCCTACCCCCGCCTTGGCGACCCCACGCGCCTGCCGGGCCACAGCCGCCCTGGCACTGGCTGCGACAGCTGTCGCGCCGTGGGCAGCTGTTGGTTCGCTACCTGGGTGTGGGAACCCAAGTACCAGAGCGCATCTTTCACCTGTCAGCCTTTTGCCACCCGCGCCGCCTGTTGCTGTCCCTGCGTTGGGAAGCTACCTTTTCTGTGGTCACCCCGACAAATTTCCTAGCTTGCCGAGTCTCCAGCTCCAGTCAACTCTCCCACAAACGTCAGGAGCTGATCAGCCCTCTGCACTTCCAGGTATCTTCGCGCTGCCCCTTCGTTTCCAGTTCCGCCCCCTTCAAATCCCTGGTTACAGCTCGCAGTGTAGCTAAGCCCCTCACCTTAGCTCCTCTTAGTTCTACTTCCTCATTAGCTCACATGCTTCTCTGATCCGACTCCACCGGGACCCCTTAGTTTCTTAGCCTTGCCTGACCAGTTTCTGGCGCCCCCAGGTGGCGAATGGCCCACATCCCACGGTTCCAGAGATGGGGCTGCTGCTGATTGGACTACAGCTTCACAATGCCAAGTGGGACCCGGTAGAAGGGGCCTTGCAGGACAGCTCCTCCAGTCAACCCAGCCCTCTGCCTCCCATCAGCGTCAGTGCCCAGGCCCTAGGGGCCAATGACCTGCCACCCCGAGGCGGCCTGGCAGTGTATTCCTGTCCTGTGTACTTGGAAGGGCCCCTGGGCACCACTAGGCTACACAGGAGGAAGGTCCTGATGCACCTGCCCCTGCCCACCAAGCTCAGCCCCGCCACCTGCATCCAAAGGAGAGTCCACGTGTGCAGCCCTCCGTTGTCCTGAGCCCTCAGCCAAAATAAAGTTGGACTGATTTGATGAAACGTTTCTGAGACTTATAAGGTCTGTAGATGTGTGCACACAAAGTGACATACTGAAGGGAAAACAATGTGTACATCTGAGAAAGAGGTCTATTCACACTGAAGGTAGAAGAGGGTGTGTGCCTGGCACTTGGGGAGAGGCAAGTGTGGAGTCACTGTGGGGAGAGGGACCTGGGGTTAGTCCTGTCTCCAAGGGGCTAGGCAGATCTCAGGATGGCTAACACATCGGACTTTGAATCCCTTCCCAGCTCACAATTGTGCTCTCAGGTCCGTGATAAACCCACAAGGGATATTTTTAAAGGGAGAACATTAGAACTCAAGATCATTTCTTCAGGCACTTAGTAGTACTACTGGGAATGCCCCAATCCTGCCCAGCTAGTCATCCCCGCAAGATGGATTCTCAGCACACACATGAAGAAACAAAAGCAAAATAAAACACAAGGGCCTATGTTCATTCAATGCTCATTTATGAGCCCTCCTCTGAGTGAGGTGCTCTTCCAGGCACTGATGAGATTGTTCTAATGCTGGGAGACAATAAAAAGGCCAACATATAAATGAGTTAAATTTGATGCTTTTTAAGTGCTATAAAGAAAACAAAACAGCCTGATGTGTTGGAGTATGATTGGAGGGGAGCAGTTAATCTAGTTTGGGTGGTCAAGGAAGGCTTGCTGAATATTTGAAAGGGACCTATTTGAAGATCTAGGAGTAGATCTGCTAGATCTAGGAGAAGAAAATCTAGGGAGTACCTATATTTCAGATAGTGCCTTCAGTAGATACAAAGAGCTTGAGGTGAGAACCTGGGGTGTTCAAGGAACAGAACATGCAGCTATAACACTGTGAGTGAGGGGCAGAGTGAGCCCAAAGTATGGAAAGGTATAAACCGGAGCAGATCATGATGATGAGCTTGTATTTTTAAAAGTGTAAGAAGGAATCTACTGGAGAGTCCTAGATGGGAAATTATTTTTTTCAAAGATCATTCTGGCTGTTCTATGGTGGGTGGATGTGTATGTGTGCTCAGTTGCTCAGTTGTGTCTGACTCTTTGCGACCCATGGACTATAGCCCATAAGGCACCTCTGTCCATGGAATTTTCCAGGCAAAATTACTGGAGTGGGTTGCCATTTTCTCCTCCAGGGGATCTTCCTGACCCAGGGACCAAACCCCGTGTCTCTTGCGTCTGCTGCAGTGACAGGTGGATTCTTTACCACTATGCCACCTGGGAAACCCATGGTGGGTGGATAGATGGAAGGAAATCCAGAGTAACAAGGGGGAAGATTTGTTTGGAGGTTATTGAAGTAAATCAAGTGAGAGATGATGGAGTTTGGACTAAGGTCATAACCATGGAGATGGAGAATTGATGGATTTAGGAAATATTCTGGAGGCAAAGCCAGCAGAACTTACCGACAGATTGAATGTGAGGGAAAAGGGCAAATCTAGGATGACTTGAGCAACTGGGTGGATCATGGTGTCATTAAGTGAGATGATAAATTTGAGAGAGAGAGAGACAGGTTGGAGGTAGGGAATCAGGAATTCTGCTTTGATACATTCAGTTATTATTAGTTTCATGATTGCTTCCTACCCCAGCGCAAACCTCTCAGATAAAAGTTGGGTTAGAATGTAGCAGACACCACCAGTTAAAAGCCAACATCAGCTCCTCTCCTTGCCCCCAGGCACCAAAATTTATCAGGTATAAATTAATTCCCTTGCTGTATGATTAGGTACGAGCTACGTGGTGGGAGGAAATGCAAACAGAGATGGATACTGAGCATCAGTGCACAGGCTCTTCAATTACCCCACTTGTTAGTGACTGCAGTGAAACTGATGTCCTTTAAAAAAGGCTAAGCAAACAGGCAAAAGCTCCCTCTTCCTTCAGAAACTCTTCCCTCTTCTTTTCTATAACCAGGGGCATGGCTATTCCTTCAGGTGAGGAGATTAGCAGAGTATTAAAGAAGTCCTTTTGGATAAATGAACTCTCTGTCCATATGTACTATTGTCCATAAGTACCATATGTCCATCAATACTATTTTCCCCATTGGAAACAGGGAACAATAGTGATACACAAGTAAAACCATCTGCAACTGGTTAGACCAGAATATTTTCTATACATCCACATCATTCTCTAGACCAAAATGTATTTTTTTTTAAACCTAGAATTTTTTTTTTTAATTCATCTTTACTGATGCATAATTGACTGAAATTCATTCTTGAATTATGCACAGCAAATTGTTATTAAACTTAGACAATCAGAGGTTATAAGTACCAACTTAGACAAGTAGAGGTCATAAGTAGCAAGTGACAGTGTAGCCCAAATACAATGACTAAGTATAAAAATATTCCAGATTCAACAATTTCACAGTTGGAATTGTCTATCAGATAAATTAAAATCTCAGGGGGAATTCCCTGGTGGTCCAGTGAATAGGACTGTGTTTTCACTGATGGGGCCCAGGTTTGACCCCTGGTCAGGGAACTAAGACCCCACATGTCCTGTGGTGTGGCAAAAAAAAACCCCACCAAACTTTAAAAAAAAAAAAAATTTCATTAGGGAAGTAAAGTCTCAAACAATGAAAGGAAGGAAGAAGTAAGACATGTGACAAAGGGAAGAAATATGTCCCATCCTGTCCTGAAAGATCAGGTGGCGGGGTGGGGGGTGGGGGATGAAGAAGTGGAGTCAAAGGAGGGAGGAATATGATAAACTAAACATGATCTGGGACTTGAGAAGTGAACTGAGGTACTGAGGGCAAAGAGGCTTTTCCTCTTTTCCCTACCTGTGACTTTAGAAGGGAACTTCTCTGCAACACTGACCTACTGTGGCCACCAGAGCAATAAGAAGGCAGAGTGGCATGGACAGGAAGAAGTGTCCCTTGATGCCTGCATAGTGCAGAAACTGAACAGAGATCTGTTAAGCTCGAGGGAACATGAGGCAGAGAATCACTGGGGTCTGCAGAAGCAGCAGAGTTGTTGAGAGGAGGCCAAGTTGGCAGGGAGGGGCAAAAGGCCCCGACAGCTGAAAAAGACAAGACCACAAATTCATGAGCTTTAGAAGCAAATTCTGGCAGGACGCCCAGGTGTGGAACTAGGCCAACCCTACCCAGAGGATTCCAGCGTGTGCATGCCCAAGAGCCAGTGTTAGACCAGGGACCCATTTCTTCCGACATCAAATTGCCACACAAGCCCTCCTCGCAACACCCAGCTGCCACTTTGGAGAGGAACCAAGGTGGAATGCTCAGAATTTTAGAATGTATTTCAAAGCGAACAAAGGAAACCTAAAGAGACTGAACAAAATTTATTTCTAGCCTCTTCTGGGAGGATGGGAGTGAGACTTGCGAGGGAAATCAGATCAGTAACTGAGAAAGGAGCTAAATTTTATCTGCATATCCAAATTTGTGAGGAAATTTGTGATCTGGCTCTGTAGTGTATATGCATTAATAATCCAAAGACCAAAACTTTCATTGACTAGTGCTCTGCAGCTCACCTGAAACATTTATATTTTTTCAGCTTTTCCATTTGAAAATCCTTATTCAGAGATAGCATACATATAGGAAATGTTTGAAACAGCAAAAAAGAAAGTGCCAGTTCATCCACTAATGCCTAAGAAGCCCTGGTAGCTGTAACTTAGGTACTATAATATTATTATTCCATACCACAGTCAGGAAACTGAGAAACAGAGCCAGTCAGCTATTCAACGTCACAAAGAGTCAGTTTGTTTTTTACCTTTATTGTTTATATATAGTTCTTTCTTTAAGAAGATTTAGTCTGTAGTATTACAACCAAATGATATCTGGGTCTTATTTTGAGTAAAGTGTACCCTTACTCAGTTTTCAAGTTCTCACTCTACTTGACATACTTTCCTCGCTTTGTGAGAAAATTGGACCCATTTTAGACCATATGACTATGAGCCTGTGCTTGAGAGCCATGCAAGGAATGGTATTTTGAATAAGAGTACTTTTAAAAACTTCAAGATGACAAATCCTCCGGCATGGAACCTAAGACAGCATTGCCTTACACTGAAACTTTTTCTGCATGGAAGAAGAGATGAAGCATCCATCATAGTCACCATCAGCCGCCATCAGCATCAGTGCTGAATATTCGTTGGAAGGACTGATGCTCCAATACTTTGGCCACCTGATGCGAAGAACTGACTTACTTGAAAAGACCCTGATACTGGAAAAGATTGAAGGCAGGAAGAGAAGGGGACGACAGAGGAGAAGATGGTTGGATGGCATCACCGACTTGATGGACATGAGTTTGAGCAAGCTCCAGGAGTTGGTGATGGACAGGGAAGCCTGGCCTTCTGCAGTCCATGGGGTCACAAAGAGTCGGACATGACTGAGCGACTAAACTGAACTGAAGTCACCATCAACCCTGAGGATCTGAGCCATTGATTAGAAGGGGATTTGAGTGTCCCCACTGAATACAGCTTTCTCCATATGTATGTGAATCAGGTGAAGAAGGCCCCTCTTTGGTCGTGGATGAACCGTTAGCCCATCCCTGGGCAGTATGAGTCTGATGGAAGACTGGCTGGTGCCAGCACCGGACGTAGAGACATGGGTCTTTTGAGTGTTTAGTCCTTTTAGATTGAACAGATTAACCCATCCTGGGGAGCAGATCCTACATGCCTTACGCCAGGTACTGGAATAGTCACTTTCCAATTGCTTATCTCCTTTAATCTTTTAAACAATCCTGCAAGTCAACTCCCCCACCAACACCTTTTTTTGCACTTTTATAAACTGAAATATTGCTGATGTACAATATTATGTAAGTTACAGGTATATAATATATTGACTCAGAGTTTTTAAAGGTTATACTCCCTTTAAAGTTATCATAAAATATTCAGAGCCAGTTATGGAATCCACGCATTTGTCTCCAGAATCCATTCTCTCTGCGGCACTCTTATTGCTTTTAATGTAAGAAATGTTGAGTAGACAGTGGAAAACAAGAATCCTTATGTATTGTTGGTAGATGGGTATATTGGTGTGTTCTGGGGAGCAATTTGGCAGCACTTAGTGAATTAATTAAATATAGTATGTCCTAGCAATTTTGTTTCTGGGTTTGTCCTAGGCTCACACAAAAGGAATTGGGAAGTGTTCTGTCCTCCTCTGCTTACTAAAAGAGTTTGTGTCAGATGGATATTATTTAAGGGGTTGATCTAATTTCACAGTAAAGCCATCTGGGCCTGGAGATTTTGTTTTGTTTTGTTTTGCTGAGGAAGTTTTTAATAACAAAGTCAATTTCTTTAGTAAATATAAGGCTGTCAGGTTTTGGACCCCTGAGTTTCCAGTTATTTATATATTCTAGATACTTCTTTGTCAGATATGTGGTTTGCAAGTATTTTCTCTCAGTCTGTAGCTTCCTAAGTTAATAGGGTCTTCCACAGAGCGAAGGTTTTAAATTTTGGTGAAATCTCAGTTTATCAGTTTTTTCTTTTCTGAATTATGCTTTTGATGCCAAGTTTAAAACTCTTTGCCTCACCTTAGATATCAGAGACTTTCTTCTGTGTTTCTTTTCTAAGAGCTTTATCACTATTATCATTTTATCATTTTACACTTAAGTTCGTGATCCATTTTGAGATAATTTTTGTACAAGGTGTAAGACTAGGTCAAGACAGATTAAGATTTACGTATGTATGTATATATTTATTTTTGCCTGTGGATGTTCAAGTTCTCCAGCTCCATTTGTTGAAAAGACTATCTTTCCCCTATTGAACTGTGTTTGCACTTTTGTCAAAATCAGCTGGGCATGGTTGTATCGGTTTGTTTCTGGGTTCTCTGTTCTATTGATTTTGTATCTATACTCCCCTCCACCAATACCACACAATCTTGATTGCTGTACCTATGTAGTAAGTCTTGAAATTGGGTAAACTGATTCCTCCTACTTTGTTCTTCTTTTTCAAAAACTGTACCTATTCTAGTTCCTTTGCTTTTCCATACAAATTTTAGAATCATCTTATCTATGTCTACAAAAAGTCATGCTGGGATTTTGATAGGAATTGTGTTTAAACCTCTATACCCATGTGGGTACACAACTAACGTCTTAACTGCTTTTGCAATCCAAGAACACGGTATGTCTTTCCGTTTATTTGCTTGCATGCAGAGTCGCTTTGGTCATGTCCAACATGTTGCAGCCCCATAGACTGTCTTCTGTCCATGGGATTTCCCAGGCAAGAATACTGGAGTGGGTTGTCATGCCCTCCTCCAGGGGATTTTCCCCACTCAAGGATCAAACCAGCATCTCTTATGTCTCTTGCACTGGCAGGCAGGTTCTTTACCACCAGTGCCACCTGGAAGCCCATTTTTTTAGATCTTTGATTTCTTTCATCAACACTGTACAGTTTTTAGCATAGAAATCCTACAAATGTATTATTTATAGTTAAGTACTTAATTTCTTTTCAAGCAAATGTAAATGGTATTTTAAATTTTAGTGTCTATATGTGTATTTCTAGTGTATAGAAATGCAATTAATTTTTGTGTGTTAATCACTCAGTCGTGTCCGACTCTGTGACCCCATGGACTACAGCCTGCCAGGCTCTTCTGTCCATGGAATTCTCCAGGCAAGAATACTGGAGTAGGTAGCCATTTCCTCCTCCACGGGATCTTCCCCACCCAGGGATCGAACCCCAGTCTCCTGCATTGCAGGTAGATTCTTTACTGTCTAAGCCACCAGGAAACAGCATAGATATGCAGTTAACTTTTGTGGTCTACCTTTTATCTTGTTATGATGCTCAATTCACTTATGCTAGGAATTTTTTGTAGATTCCTTGGGACTGTCTATGAATAAGAATGGTACAAGTGGAGACCCTTGCATTTTTTTTCAGTTTTAGGGGAGAAGCACTAAGGTTTTTTTTAAAAACCCATTATGTTAGCAAATTTTTAAAAAATAGATGCTCTTTATGAACTTGAACAAGTTTCCCTCTATTTGTAGTTTTCTGAGATTATGAATGGTTGTTGAATTTTGTCAAATCCTTGTTTATCATCAATTGATTTAATCCTGTAATTTTTCTTTAGCCTTTAAATATGGTGGATTACATTGACTGATTTTCTACTATTGAACCAGCCCTGGCATTCCTGAAACAAACTCTGCTGGGCCGTGGTATATATGTTTATATATTGCTGGATTCTATTTGCTAACATTTTGTTAAGAATTTTTACATTTATATTAATCAGGATTTTGGTCTGTGTTTACATTCTCTCTTTCTGGTTTTGGTATCAGAGCAATAGCTTCTTAAAATGAATTGGAAAAAAAAATAAAATAAAATGAATTGGGAAGTGTTCCCTTCTATTTTCTGAAAAAGATTATGAAGAATCAGCGTTATTTCCTCTTGAAACATTTGGTTGAATTCCCCAGTGAGACAATCAAGGCCTGGAGATTTTTTCTTAGGGGTTTTAGAATTACAAATTTAATTTCATTAATCGTTACAGGGCTATTTATTTCATACTGTATGAACTGTATTCTGGTGTCCTTAGGGGAAGGAGAATTGTTCCATTTCAATGAAGTTGTTAAATAAACCTCCAGAGAGTTTGCAGCATTCCTTTATCTTTATGTATCTGTCTACACAGTCTGTAGTGGTATTTGTTGCTTCATTCCTGATATTGATAATTTGTGTCTTTTCTCTTTTAGTCCTGCTAGAAGTTTGTAATTTTACTGATGTTTTCCATTTGGTTCTTTCTTGTAGCTTCTATGTTTCCGGCAAGGTTTCCCATCTGTGTATTCACTGAGGCCTTAATTTCCTTAAATTTCTTAGACATATTTTCATTTCATTATTTGGACACATTAGTAACAGCTACTTTGAACTATGTGACAGCTAAATCCAATATCAGAGCCCACTAGAGTCGGTTTCTATTGAGTTTCTTTTACCTGGAGTATAAGTTACTGCTTATAATTTCATATTTTTATAATTATAATTGGGCTATAATTTCCTGTTTATTTGCATGTCTTGTAATTTGGGGAGAAAACTGGATATTATAGATAATATGCTGCAGAAACATAGAAACTACAAGAACCAAATGGAAATTCGCATTCTGTTATGTTGACAATTTGTTGTTGGTATTGTTATAGAATTTTTGGGATGGCGAGGTAGGCTCAAAATGCAAATTTCATATTTCCTGTAATATGTATGCAACAGTTGATATACCTGCTTACTTTTTTTGGCTTCCAGCAGCTGCTTTTTCAGCCTAGCCTCAGAGCATCTCACCTGCATTTACACAATTTAGTCACTTGTCAAAGATTTGGACAGATTTAGGGGCACATCTCCTCTATAGTTCTTTTGCTTCTGGGACTTTCCTTTTAAATTTCCAGCTTTTCTCCATTGCCAAACCCTGTCTTCTGACACGTTAGCTGCCATCCCAAGTTGGACATGGATTGAGGAATGCACTCAGGCAAAAAAGCAGCAAATTTGCAGACCTTTCCCCAGGGCATTTCTATCATTCAAAGGTAGACTCCTCACTGGATTCTGCCAGCTATTTTTGCTAGGTACCGTTGAGTCTCCACTATGCATGTGTAATTTAGTGGTCATCCAAGGATTTGGGCTGAGTATATGGCCATATTTTGGTTTCACCCCTTATACCCCCCTCTCTCTCTTCCAAGATTTCTGCTCTTACATTTCCAGCAGTTTTACCAGCGCTGAACTCTGTCCTCTGCTATTCTGACCAAGTACGGCTGTGGTTTTCTGCTTTTGGAACTTGGGGATAGGGTGGGGCTGGAAAATGGGGTGGGGAAGGAAAACCTTCAGACAGAAAGACCACAAAGATCACAATTCTTACCCATTGCAGCTGAAGTCTTTCATGGGTAAATTCTCCTCTACTTTCTGACTGCTTTTGTTCACTTTCCAGGGCCTTCAAATAGTTGGGTTTTGTTTGTATTTTGTTCAGATTTTAGAGTTGTTAATTGTGGGATAACTGGCCTGACCAATTAACTTGAAATCTGGAACAAAGGCTCATATTACATTTAAGAGAACATTTATAAGAAAATCCTTCCCCAAAATGTTTGTAGTCACAAGGACGTGGATAATCTAAAGGTCTTTAGAGGAATGGCTAAGCTAAATGTTCTAAACAGATACACACTGGAACACCAAACAGATGTTGGATGCAAGTATGTACTATCAGGGATACAGTATTAAATAAGACAGAGAAGTCCCTGCTCTCGTGGAAGTGCAGGGAAACATACAATAACTATATAAACAAATAAATATGTAATCTAAAAGGTGATGATAAGTTCCTTGAAGAAACACTAGCATGGTTAAAGCAGTAGAAAGTACTGGGAGGAAAAATAAGAAGTATTGGCTAGACAGAGGGATAATCTGATAGACTGACATTTGAACAGAGACCTGAATACAGTATGGAAGCGGGGCATAAAGATATCTGTGGAAATAATATCCCAGGTAGATGAAATAGTACAATGGCAGGGGCATACCCAGAATATTTAATAAATAGCAAAATGGACAGTATGGCTGGAAGGGTGTGTGTAAAGGGGGTGAGTGTTCAAGAGATATTTGGAATCCAAACAAGACAGGGCCTTTTTAGCTATAGTAAGAACTATGGGCTATAAGATGGGAAGTCATTAGAACATTTGAAGACGGTGTTAAAAGTGAGTTATAGTACACAGAGCAACATGAAAAGAACATAAAAACACTGCATTGTGTGGGAAAAGGAAGATTTATAGGAAGATATCATTTATGTTCACTCATGAGCACAGATGAAAAAGTCCTATACAAAATATGATCAAACTGATCTCACCAATATGTAAAATGGATGTAATCAACTAAGCTGATTTTATTCCAAAAACTTAAGGTTGATTTCACATATAAAATAAATAAATATTTTACTTGCTACACTGACAGAATTTTTAAAAATATATGATCATCTCAATTCAGAAGCAGCATTTGATAAAATTCAAAATTCGATTCATAATATAAGTAATAGCAAGTAGAGCATATTATTAATCTGACAACCATTAATCAGAATCTCACTTCAAATATCACACCCAGTGATGAAACACCAAAAGTTCTTCCTTCAAGTCTGAGAATGATTCAAAGATTTCTACCAACATCACTTGAACATAATGATGGATCTCCTGGAGTACATCATGGATGAGAATAAATGATATGGAATTAGAAAGCATGAAATAAACTGATATGACAATCACATACTATGAGGATAATATGTGAGGAAAATAAAAAAATACAGATAAATTACTAGAGTTAAGTGAGGTTACTTTGCAAGGGTGCTGCTCCATGGTCAACATACAAAAATTGGTTGTATTTCAGCCAGGTGGCACTAGTGGTAAAGAACACTCCTGCCATTGCAGGAGATATAAGAGATGTGGGTTTGATCCTTGGGTCAGGAAGATCCCCTGGAGAAGGAAATGGCAACCCACTCCAGTATTCTTGCCTAAAGAATCCCATGGACAGAGGAGCCTGATGTGCAGTCCACGGGGATGCAAAGAGTTGGACATGACTGAGCAACTAAACAGCTCAACTAGTAAGACTATAAAGAAAAGCAAGGAAATCAATGTCATGGAAGTCAGGATGGTGGCAATTCTGTAATGCTGAGAGAAGAAAGCTGCTCACGTTTGGGAGGTGACATGAAAGAGGCTCTGGGTGTTGTCAGCACTTTGTTTCTCAGTCTAGGTGGTGCCTACCTGGGCACTGGCCTTGCGATAAACCATTAGGCTTAACATTTTTGTTTACTTTTCCTTATGGTCCTGTTTTGTTTACTTTTCTGATGTGTTCGATTAAAAGGTATTTTAAAGAAAGATCACTAGTCACTGTAACAACAAACCAAGGGTATAATGGCTGAGAAAGAAATTTATTTCTCACTCACAAGACATCCAACACAGATGCTCCTAATTGGTGGGTGGCTCTCCTCTAAGTGGTGTTCAAGCTCCTTCCATTTTCTGGCTCTTTCAAGGTGTAGCTTTCAAGGTTGTATGCTCAAAGTCCAAATTGGAAATAACATGGGGGACCATGCATAGGAAAATTTAAGGACCCAGGTCGTAGGAGTAGCACACCTTAGTTCTACTATCATCCACTTGATCATACTTAAGAATAAGGGAAGCTGGGAAAGAGTCCAGCTGATTTCCCACAAAGAAGAAAATGGGTGTGAGGATCAGCTGGCAGTCTCTGCCAAAACACACATATACCAAAACCACCATCTATTTTGCCAAGGATACACAGGTGTCCAGGGGAACACAACAAACATGTTGTGAAGCGATAAGAGGAACTGAAGTATGAATCAGGAATTAAGGAAACAAACAAAATAACAAACAGGAGAGGGGCCTTTCATGAACCAATCCTAACAGTGCCATGAACTTAAGAGGATAAACTCAATTCTCAGCATCACTCTATGTACTGACAGGAGTGAGGAAAAAAGTCAAGTAGCAATGGTGCCAGCAAGGCCATCCTAACCATGATGACTCTAAAGTTGACCTTAGTTTTTGCAGCTGTTCATCCTCCCCTGGCTCCTGTCTGTTCTCTAAGCCTCACTCCCTGGACTTTCCATTAGTTCTCTGAGTAACTTATTGATATCCTTCCAATAATTTTTCCTCTTAACCAACAAAGCCAAACTTGTACAAAGTAGATTTATTTTACCTATCGAACCTCCAGTTCTATGTTGAACTTTAGCCACTACAGTACGCATCCTTTTGTCCTTGGCTTCGATGCATATGCTGCTGCAGAAAGCCAACATCTAAACTTGCCTCTGGCAACAGCCAAGCAGCAGGAACATGACACTTACCTCTCAAATCTCAGAGTGCATATAATTGGGGGAACTTATTTTGTATTCAGAACCCTAAACTGCAAGGGTTTTAATTTATCTAGATGGCAAAGAATTTGAGGCAACCAGGAGAATGAATAAGCTCACTATGGTGGATGCTTATTAGGAAATACTTCAAAGATGACAGAAACAACAATCTAGATATATGAGCAGCTATTAACACATGGAATGCTCTGGTTATTCATCTATTTTCTTTTGGCTCCTGCACTCTGTATCTCCCTCTGCCACACACCTCCCTCTCAACCCCCACATACACACTCTGGAGTTGTGTTGCTGCAGCTGTGACTCTGCAAACTGTTTCTCTCAGGTGGTTCCACTAAGTCCTGCCAAAGAGATGCCATAAAGGGAAACTGAAAGTGAAACACAGTGGGGAGGGTCTTCATTCCTGTTTTCCAGCCGCTGTTGCAGTACTTCAGCTGCAGACAGTTGGCTCTGGCTACTGGCTTCTTCTGCACTCCGCATCAGCTTTGCTATACTTCTGAGATACCAGCAGCAGATCAGTTTCTGGTGTAACAGCCAGAGAAGAGTCAGACCGTGTGTCCCCACCCTCAAGGCCATGTCCTTCCTCAGAAGTCCAAGCACCAGGTTATGTGGAGGGAGCCTCCCCCACAAAAGTCTGAGTATTGACTAGTAGAAAGGGGTCACTTCTCTGAGCTCCTGGTTTCTGATAATCACTTCGCTTCTTCCGCTTGGTTTTCCCAGGCCTTTGGACATTATCTGATTTCTCCAGTTCTCAATTTTTAATTACATCAAGCATTTTCTTTTGACTCGGCTTTTGTCACTAGGAATCAATTCTCTGCATTAAATGTCCTCTATTTGAAACATTTAGTGTGGTTTCCATTTTCCTGACCGAGCCCTGATAGATACACACTTGGATATTAAAAATATAGTTGAGTGAAGGAAAAATGTAAGAAATAAGACAAGATTTGTTGACAGTACTCTGTAAGTTAAGCACACACACAAAACCAATTCACATTTTATAAAAATGCTTGCGCAAGGACTTCCCTGGTGGTCCAGTGGTTAAGAATCTGCCTTCCAATGCAGGGAACACGGGTTCGATGCTAGTGGGGGAACTAAGAACCCACATGCTGCGGGGCAACTAGCTCACAAGTTGCAGCTAGAGAGAAGCTGGAACGAGAGATCCCACACACCGCAACTAAGACCCGAGGCAGCCAAATAAATAAATATTTTTTAAAAATACCTGTACAAAAGAGGATATTAAATAAAGGTCCTAGATGTATCTATATAGAATATGTTGTTTAGTCACTAAGTCATGTCCAACTCTTTGCAACCCCATGGACTATAGCCCACCAGGTTCCTCTGTCCATGAGATTTTCCAGGCAAGAATACTGGAGTGGGTTGCCATTTCCTTCTCCAGGGGATCCTGACCCAGGAATCAAACCTGCAGCTCCTGTCACATCTCCTGCATTGCAAGTGGATCCTCTAATCAAGAGCCACTGGGGAAGCCCAACATAGGATTTACTCTTAGATAATAAAGCTGATCCAGAGCTCACTAACCCTCCTACTGTACATGAAGTTAGAAACACCAGCTTCATTGATGGGAATTTGGAGGAATAGAGAGAACGGTCCCCCTGAAAGGCAACAAAGCGGTGCTGTTCCCTCTATCCTCATCAGGTGAGGAGGGCTCTAAGAGGACCACTTGTAGTCATTTTGTGTTCCCATGACAGGGAGAGACCTTATATTCATTCAGCATTACATTCTCTGGCAGGAGGCTTGCTGCACTCAGAAACTTATAGCCCCAGTTCCAACAAGGCCACTGGGGTGGAGGCTTGTTGGGAGAAAGTAACCCAAGTCACTTGTAAGGGTTTGGAGCCACAGAGAGAATGGAGAGGTGAGTCAGGCTAGCTGGGGCAGGGCGAGGGGAGAGAAGTCAGCTGCTAGTCCAGCTGTACTTCTGCCCTTTGGCAGGACAAACATGGGAGTTTCCTGGGGGCTCCCAGAAAGGTAACCACTCTTAAGATGTTTGCTGAGACCTCTCTCAGGAAGGCTGCCGGCCAAGGTGAGGTTCTTTAGCACTAGGAGGCTATGGATACACTGTCAGGGTCAGAAGCTGAGGGGTGTAGGCTGAGTATCTTAAGGAGGGAACCAGAGCCAGTTAGTGCAAAAGTCCCCAAGGGGCAGGCGGTGGCTCCAAAGAACCCCAACACCTCACACACTGAACCAACATTTAAATGCCTGTCTTAGTAGAACACACTGATAAAGCCAAACTAAACCAAAAGTTTAGCCTTTTTGCCTCTAATACACCCTTCCCCATCCCAATCCTATTAGTGACAGAGGAGGTAAAGAATGAGTGAAACAAACAGAACCGTGAAGGTTTCCCCACCCCCACTGAGCTGGAGGGAGAACAGCTTTGAACTGGAGGAGTTGCTGACAAGTCACTGAGATGTGGGAAGGGGTGGGGAAGACAAATGTATTTAAAATGTTAGCATTTCAGACTGATCTCAGTTATGTTCTAGGGAATAATGGAACATATTTACACCAGAGTATTAACAATGTAGAAGGACCCTTGAAGTAAGACCAAAAAGACAGGGGCTGTGGCAATCTATGAGTCTTCTGAGAAGGCTAAGTAAGTAGGGTGTTTCCGATTAATCAAATCACAAGGTGTCTCTTGTGACCATGAGAATCAAGAGACCAAGAGAACCACACAGACCTAACTGCTAAGATCCTTGAATTCTTGAGCCAATGCCAACTACCATCAGGTTTCTAGTTTTATGAGATGAAAAATCTAACTTGAGATATTCTTTAGGGGGATTTTTTTTTTTGGGGGGGGAGGGGGCTCACAATCAAAATGTAACTGATAAAATCAATCTCTCAATTTCCTCATGTGAGCATTTTCTCCCCAATTAGGAGTTCAATTCATAGGACAAGGGATAGTGTAAACTGGCATCTGGTAAAACAATTATATGTCTGAAGGACCCTGAAGGAAGCACGGGTTTCCTTGTTTTGTGATCAAGACTAAGGTGGACAGGATGTCCAAAGAAGATATATTAGCCAGGGCACAAAATGTTAATGACTGTAACAGTCCTCAAACTCACTAAATTAATGCAAAAGAGGTTATTCCTTGTCAAAACCAATGTGGATATTCTTGGTCAAGCAATTTTCCTCTAAGCCAGGACTCAAACATCCAGAGGTCTATTGTCTGACTCCATCTTCAAAACATCTGCTTCAAGGTCACCTTGAAAGGCAGATGAAGGGGTGGAGAATACAGAGAAGGTTCATTCAATCTTTAACTGCCCTGTCTGGTAGAGAAACATCACTTCTACCTACTCTCCACTGGGAAGGACTATGCACACAGCCTCACCTTGAGACAAGGAGCTGGGATATGTAATTTAACTGTGTGTCTAGGAAAAGGACATTCTGGTGAGATCTAGCCTGTTTTTTTCTACAGAAAACGTGATGCTAGTGTGAAGATCTGGAAGATGAAAATGAATTCACCAGGGAAAAGTGCCCTGGGAAGACAAAGTGGCAATTATAAAGACCCAGAAGTAGAAACGGCTTGGAACGCTTGAGGAATGAAAAGAAAGGACTGTGCAGCTAGAGTTTTTCATGTGGAAGGAGTAGATTAAGATGCAGTTGGAGAGGGAGGCCTGGGCAAGATCACTTAGGCCCTGGAAAGGAGTCTGCCTTTTGTTCTCAGAGCAGTGAGAATCCATTGAAGAGTTTTAAGCAGAGAAGTGACATATCTGACTTACATTTTTAAAAGGCTCACTTGGCTGTGTGGCAAATGAATTGCTCTGGGAACAGGAGTGGAAGCAACTGGACCAGTAATGTGGTGACTGTAGCAGTCAGAACCAGGTGGCCAGCCTGGGAAGTCACCAGGGATGGAGGACAACCTAGTTAGAGGTCTCTGTGAAAATCTGTAAAGGGCTTTGTGCAATTATGTAAGTGGTTGAGTGACTGGAGCTGAGCCGTGTCTCTGCCAAGATCATGCTGTTTCTTTGGGAACTGTGTTCCCTTAGGACTGTGTTATAAGAACAAAAGCTGGAGCACACCAGTGACTGCAGGGGTAACCAACCTCTAAAACGGATGCTAAGGAAGCATGAGCACAGACTGCTATCCAAACCCACCTTTATTCTTGTCTCCCACCACCCCTCTGACCTTTTTTCATTCAGAGAAAAGCTGTGGCAAGCCTGTGACTTACGGCTCATTCTCAGTTCACAGATTCTTAGGATCAAGACACAAACCCAATCTCAAGTGATTACAACATCTAATCCTATGTAACAATAAATAATCTGCACCTCTTATAGCTTTAGCTGTTTTCACCTTTCAGTCCCACTAAAGTCAAGGAGCCTGCACTGGAGAAGGAGGGGGATGATCTCTAGGCTCTCTGCTCTTCTTACCTCCTCTGCACCTAATAGCTGCTGACTGCTCTGGGCCCAACTGCAGAGAAGGAAGGGGATAAGACAGCTTTTGCCCAGTGGGATATTTCTGGGTCCCATGGGCCTCACAGATTTAAAGGGGGCATCTTGCTGTCCTTTTTCTGCAGTCCTCTTTCCCCTGGTGGGTGCAGCTTTATTCTGGGTGGTATCCTACAATTCCCTCCTTAGTCCAGATGGCACACTCCTAACTTCTCTCTGCTTCCTCACCTCTGCAATGCTCCTACTGGACAGCACTCTGGACCACCCGATGCTTCCCCTGCTACAAGGTGCACAGGGTACACTCCTGCATGGTTTGCCTCAGCAAATTCTAGGAACACAGACCAATGCAAAAGCAGCAGCAAGCCCCCGGTTCCACCACTGAAAGTGAGCCTCTGCTTGCCCTCTGCATTTCCAGGGCAGGAGTCAGACTCCAGGTGTACCATTTCTTGGCTTTAGGAATAAATACCTCAAGCTTCCTGAATGCTCCCAGTGGAGTCTCCAGTTAGACTCTTTCCCACTCCCATTTACCTCTTACTATGACTGCCACTCTTTATCCTATTCTCAAATTGTTCCTTAAACTGATCTCATTGTTCCTTATCAGCTGGTATGCTGCTTTTTCTTAAGGGAGTATACACTGTTATTTCTTCAGTCTAGGCTCTCAATATCAGACATCAGACACTGAAACCCAGGCTTGAACGAGAGATGGTCCTGAAGCTGATAATGGAGCAGCGATGACCCAGACTCAGAAGTCCTGCTTTCAGAATTGATGGAAAAGCAGGTGGAGGCTGGCCTGAGACAAGGGGAGTCAAGGGCCTGAGTCAGACCCAGAAAGATGTTTATTCAGGTGGCTGGAGCCAGAACAGGCAAAGAAAGAATCCAAATTTTAAGTAAGGGAAGGAAAGCAAAAGAGGGAGGAAGGCAGACCCCAGCTGTCCTGTTGAGCATGATAACAAAACAGGAAACACTAATCAAGATCTAGGAATATACATAACACCTGGGAGGAAACAGAGATATGACACTGTAAAAAGGTGATCTATGTTCTATAATGAGACAGATGTCCTCAGATTTTATGGCTTGCCTCCTCATGATCCCAAGAGGTTCCCACCTCATGAAGCTGCCGCAACAGCTGTCTCCCCTATAATCCCCAGAGAATCCCGGTAAGTTGGAGAGGACTGTCAGGGTATTGTCTTGGCTGCCTGGCAGCCAGCTCCACTCACCAGCCTCACATAATCCCCAAAATGGAAGTCTCTCTAGTAGGCTGTGTGACCCTCTGTCCTTCTAAATTCATGCTATCCGGCCTCTCCTACTCTGTCGGCAGATTTCCTGAATCTGCCCCCTTCAAGATATTGGTACTGTTCCATGCTAACTTCTATCGTCATCTTGGAGAATGTCAAAGTCCATGCAGACCCACTCCCAATATATGAGCCCCCCATGCAATAACCAATCTCCAGGCAACCTCCCATTCACTCCTCTCTGGCACTCAGCCCTATAACCACACTCTTAAACTTGGCCACTGCCTGGGGCTGCTCTGCTTCCAATACGAACTATTCAGACATTCCAGTTTCTGACCACAGCCTCCCATCTTCCCAGGTTACTTTTTAAATTACCCCCAGTGCAACGACCTACTACCGTCTTCACTTCACTCAGTTGTTCTACAAAGGTCCATGGCCCAGCATAGACAGCACTAACTTGTGAATGGTCTGAAACTCCTTTGCTCGATTTCATTTCAATTGTGTGGTAAGGTTTCAACTCTGGATGATCCCTTAGTACTCATTTTCCTACAGTTACACCTAGATTCCTAAGCAGGCAGAGATAACCACACCATTGGGCTGACTGGTATAACTATACACTCATGAATAATACCACTATAAATTCAAACCCCTCAATATTACACAGAAATCCTCTCCCTGCCACAATCTGACCTTTCTCTCATTTTAACAGACCTTCAACAGCATCCAACAGCCAAAAACTTTCCCATTCCTTCCACATTAAGAAATCCACTCTCCTGGTTTTACTCCTTCATCTCTGGCCCCACCTTCTCTTGTCACCTTCACTGGTTCATTTTCCTTTACTTATCCATTAAATGCTCCTCAGAGTTCTCTTCCGAGCCATTTTCTCTTCTCGTTATCTTACTCTGGATATCTTATCTATTATGATGACTTGAATTACCTCCCCTGGCTGCTGAGTTTATGTCCCGCTTCCAAATGAACATCTAGGTACCAAAATCCCAACATTTTGAATGGCATCACCAGCACAACCAGCTGCTTAAGCCAGAAACCCAAGATCTGCTTCAGATTCCTTTCTCACCAAGCCTCAATGTCCCACCAGTTCTACCAACTGAAGTTCTCCCACCTGCCCACTCCTTGCTCTGTCACTAGTGAGTGACCTGATCATGTGGCCAAACCTGGGTTCCTGCAACACCCCTGCTTCTCACTGGTCCACGGACCCTGTCATCTTTATCACCTCCTTAGATGGATCTCAAGTGACCAGCTCTGGAAATACAAAGATAAATATGAGCTGAGAACACTGCAGCCGAATGCACAAGCAATCGCCACACAGTATTCAAATGTTGCAGTTGACCTCTTCCTGTAGTGCTTTGAGAACGCAGATGAAGAAATTAGTTCTGCTTTGGGAGTAATGGAATAGGAAACAACTAGGCTGTCTGGAAGGATGAGTAAGACTCTGCTAGTCAGATGAGTATTCAGCAGTGAGAAGCACGTGCAAAGGCACCGAACAGTATCTGCTGGATGGTTCACAGCCCAGCCTCCAAACATGCCCTCTGGCCTGCACAACCTGCCTCAAAACACCCGCTTACCGGAGGCACTCAACTGGTGCAGAGTCCTGGCACCTGTGTGCCAGTGGTTCCTCTCAGTTCTTGTTCTTGGAAATAAGTCTTTACTGTCTGAGCCACCAGGGAAGCCCTTAGAAATAGGCATAACAGACTGTATCCTTATACCTGGGCCCATGGCAGACGCCTTTTGGAAGAGGCCAAGGACTTGTCACCCCAGTCATCTTCTCCCAGAACTAGTCTTCTCTGCCCATAGTTGGCCTAGGATGTGCTGATCTGGGCCCACTGCAAGGCAGAAACAACAGACACACTCTTCTGCCAATCCTTACCCCAAATGGCATCAATCAGTTGTGATTTATGGAGACCCAGCTCCCACATCCGGAGGAGGCAATGGCAACCCACTCCAGTACTCTTGCCTGGAAAATCCCATGGATGGAGGAGCCTGGTAGGCTGCAGTCCAAGGGGTCGCAAAGAGTCGGACACGACTGAGCAACTTCACTTTCACTTTTCACTTTCATGCATTGGAGAAGGAAACGGCAACCCACTCCAGTGTTCTTGCCTGGAGAATCTCATGGACGGTGAAGTATGGTGGGCTGCCGTCTATGGGGTCGCACAGAGTCGGACATGACTGAAGCGACTCAGCAGCAGCAGCAGCAGCTCCCACATCACCCCCACTCGAAGAACTGCTCACAATCTATTAAGAATCTCTAAAAATCTTATAAAATAAGGTTGTTAAAAGGCTACCTTGAGCTCTCCCAGAGTCTTCCTCAACCAACAAATTCATCCTTTACTCTTCAACCCCTAATCCTGCTTAGGGAAGGTCTTTAGAAACAGTAAGGCTTACAACACACAACAGCCACAGCAACAGTTACTGAGCACCTCCTACGTGCCCAGCCTTGGCTACAGATTTCCTCATTAACCCATACAACAATCCTATGAGACAGGAATTCTATCATTTACCAAATGAGTAGCAGGACACTCAAAGAGTAAAAGGCTCTCAGCAGTCAACGGCAGGCCTACCTGATTCCAATATCTGTGCTCTCAGCCAGACAAACACCAGGCCCCAACAGAACAACAGAGGCTAGGAGGGTTAGGGCCATTCAGCTCCAAAGATGGAGATGACAATCAGGGGAAAGAAGTACTCAGTATAGGGACAATCAAGCCATCTTGACCGAGAAGTCCAGCTGATGTTGGTGGACTAGAGCCAAGTTGCCGCTGCTGATGTGAGGGCTGCTGCAGTTGCTCTAGAGCCAAGTTGCCCTAGAGCCAAGAAGCAATGCCTGCCTGAGGCCTTAAAGGCCCGGCCAGACCAAAGCTGTAGAAGCTTTGGGTGAGCAGAGGGATCTGGTGTGCAGACAGGAAAATCTGAATAGAGAGTGGAGATGCTAGGACAGAAAGCTCATGTGGCTTCTGAGAGATGGAAACAGACACCAAAAGCAGAGATGCCTTGAATTCCAAACCATGTAGTTTCCATGACACTGAGGGGATCCATAATCCCCACATACTCCTGTGTTCTCACAATGAGCTCCTTACTCTTTAGCTAGCCCAAACGACTTTATGCTTCCTGGAACCAAGAAGCCTTCATCACAGCAGGGTTGAGCCAAGAGTTTCATTACATTTTGTTCTTGAGATGGAGTAAGGGTGGTACCAGGTCACAGCCTGGCTGGACACCGTCTTCAGAGTACTAAGTCTGGAGTTCAAGAATTGCCTCCCCTTTCAAGGGGGGCTCCAAAGGTCACCTGCGCTTGTAGAGACAAGGCTGAAGTTTCAGGCCTGAGAGCTGAGTCTTGGGCCCTACCCGAGGGGGCCCGGTCTTTTCAAAGTCAAACAAGAAGAAGTGGCTGTTGGTCAGATCCTAGGGACAGAAAAGACCCAGTGAGCTGTAAGTCCTTATCCCAGCTCTTCAAATCACCTCCGTCCAGGCCCCACCCCTGCTCAGAAAGCTTCCCAGTTCTCTCCCACTACTCAAGCCTTCAAGGAGCAAACATCTCTATCTGACAATGACCTCCTTCCTGAACACCATTATTAGCCTCAAGGGCCACACATGTGACAAAAATAGGACAGACTTCCTGGGGCCCTCACCTTGGAGATGACCTTGAAGCCCAGTTTGGTGACAGCCCCCAGAAAAGTCCGAACATCTTCAAAGCGGCTGCTGACCTCAGCCACTTTCAGGAGACCCCTGAGGATGGGAAGTTCTGGGTAAGTACACTGACATGCGCATGTGCACACAGTCATGCATCTGTGTCCTGGGAGCACCTACCCTGGCTTCAGCACTCGATTTGCCTCCTCCAGGAAGTCTCTGATGTTGGTTCCCATCAGTGAAAGGCAGAACACAGCCACATCTATAGATTCATCCCCCAGAGGCACCTGTGGAGAGTGAGAATGTTGTACAAAGCACACATTATGGGAAGGAGAAAGCCAGCACTGAACGCTAGGGGTAGACACAAGGATGCAGGGTGGGCAGAGTGTGTTACATGGAAGGAGAGAGGGGTTTACCTGGGCCATGTCACACACAGTGACCCGGGGGTCCAGAGAGGCCAAGTCAAAGCAGTGTACAGGATTCCGGATACTTGAAGCCAGGCGGCAGTCCCCACAGCCGAAGTCAGCTACCACCAGGGACGCAGGCCTGGGAATGGAAGGGAGGAAGAGCTCACTGGTCTGGTCTGAGCCTGGGACTGACACACCTAGCTTCTCACAGAGCCCAAGTTTCACTAACCGCTGGCGAAGGTCCCTGGCGATGCAGTCTACAGGCTGCAGTGGCCACTTCTTGACTTGGTTCTGGAAGCCACGGTGGTACAGGAGAAAGGCCTCAGGGTCTTCCTGGAAGAGGCGCTGCGCAGCACTGCTGGGCCCTGAGTACAGCTGTTCATTGAGGTAGCGGAACCGGGCACCATCCAGACGCTGGGCCATGCGGGCTCGAAGAGCCTCTGCCCGGGCTCCATGGCTGTCTGGACCGGGGGCAGAAGGCACCTCTGCCTCCTCTGCAGAGGCTGGGGCCTGCTCTGGTGGCTGAGATGGCCGAAACTTGTTCTTCTGTCTACGCTTGTTCTTCTGCCGGTTCCGCCACTGCTTGCGACTCAAGGTATGGGGAGGATTAGAGGAAGGGGTCTCACAGGTTGGCTTGGTGGGGTCACTTGTAGCACTAGAATTCCAAGCTTTAGAATCTGAAGAAAGAGATTTGGAAAGGCAAACTGGGGAGCAAGATGCCCTGAATGCAGAAGCTTAGCACATCATCCTAGCCATACCCTTGTCCCTAAGACAGAAACTGTGGTCTACATCAAAGTACTTCTTATTCCCTAACCCCAAACCTACTGGTGTCAGAGGAACTCTGTTATATGTAGGATCAGCTGATCCCCAAACCCCAGCCCTCATCGTCCCACATATACTAATACCTGTTTGGTCAACATTGTCCAGGGGCTGGGCAGGATTTGAAGGGATCTGTTTCCAGCATTTCCTCTTTTTTTTCTCTTCTTCAGCCAAGTCACTGCCAAGAACAGCCCCTTTGTGGCACTTCTTCCTTTCCAGTTCCTCTTCCTTGGAGTCACTGCTAGGTGGGCCCTGTTTGTGACGTTTCTTCTTCCTTTTCTCCTTTATTTCACAAGACGCATTGGCCAACAGGTCCTTTTTCAGGCGTTTCTTCTTTGTTTCCACTACCTCCTCCTCCTCAGAGTCACTGCCAGGCAGGCTAGGGGACTGCTGGGGAACAGATGCTACTTCCAGGGCCCGTAATGTGGCCAAGAGCTGGCGGCGGTTGGAGCCCTGGGGGAAAACAAGAGATGAAAGCAGGGTCGAGGAGAATGGATAGGGCCTAGGGAGTAAGAAGAGAGATGGGGACCTCATTCAGATGCTGGTTAGAGGCATTTGGATTATTCCCAATCAACTTACCTAGCTTATCACAAAGACTGCCAGGGCCTGAAGAACTTTCAAATCGCCATCCCAACCTTTGGGAGGCTGGAGAGCAGAGAAACCACCCACCTCACTTTCTTCATTGTATAGCTGAGGTGATGGGGTTCCCACAGAAACACTGTAAGGCCATCAGCTACAGGTCCAAAGCTAGTGACCAGGAGTTCCAACCCTCAATCTCAGGCTTCTACCTCTAGCTAGTACCTTTTTATAAAAAGCAGGAAGATTTTTTAAAATAAGAGGTACATGATCACACGTGTGTATTAAAGATGCCCCCAGTTGTAGTGTAAAGAACTGAAAGAAAAAAAAAGCACTGAAAGAGACAAGCTGCAGACAGAGGCCAGTGGTGGGGATTACAGCAATGGGTCGAGGGGTTGACGAGGAGGGAATCAAGCAGGCAGATTCCACGTCACAGGCTGAATGAAGGACACAAAGAGCCTGAGCAAGTGCGGCAGCCCTCACATTGGCAGAGGCTTAAAGGAGGTCTACTGTCTGGGAGCCGTTCTGGACTGAAGTCCTACTGGACGGGTTACTCATCTTGGAGATTCTCGGTACTCCCTCAGCACCAGCTCCCTTTGAACAGGAGTACTGATAGCCCTTCACTGTATTCACTCTTGCTCTTTCCAATCTCCACACAGCAACCAGTGACGTTTTCAAAACGCAAATCTGAAGAAATCATTCTCCTGCTAAAACACTCCATTGGTTTCTATCTTTAACATGTGCAACATGTCCAATTTCTACCACACTGCCTCTCATTCTGTGTCATGCTCCCTTGAGCCCGGGTCTCTCCACATGCCTTTCCTTCCAAGAAACCCTCTTTGCTTCACTAACTTCTACTCACCAATTCTCCCTCAGTTTCAACGTTACTTTCTTTCGGAAGTTCCGGATTGGGGGAGGCTGCAGGCGTCCCCCCTTCCCCTAATTACACACGCGCGCGCCCCAGCTCCGGAATCCAGCAGAGTCTGTTCTGAGTATCCCTGCGGGGCCACTCACCTTGATTTGAGAGGCTGCCGTAGGCCGAAGCCCTAAGGCTACAGACCCGAGGTCCGCGACTACAGGGGCCTCCTCGGCCCACTCCGGCTCCTCGAACATGGGGCTGGGGAGAGCGAGGTTGCAGGATCCACGCACTCTCCACGTGCAGACGGCGTCTCTAGGAATCCGACCGCTCAGAGACGCCGGAACAGGGCAGGAAACCAAAGAGTGAGAGCGGAAGCGGCTAGAGCAGCCGGCGCAGCGCCGAAGACCATCGAGTTTAGACACTGGTGGGCTAGAAGGGCAAGGAAGGCCGGGGGGGAGGGGCTGCGAGAAGGAGGCCCGCGCTGGCCTGAGAGGGACAGGGGCGGGGCCGGGCGGCGGGCGCGGCCGGACGGGAGTTCCCCGGAGAAGGCTCCTCTAGCCCGAGTCCCGGTGAGTGTGGGGGCATCCGTGCCCCCTCCCCAAGGTTCGAGCTCTACCAGGCAGTCACCCCTCACTCCACCTACTCGGTTCCGGGTGGGGAACGAGGGCCATCCCCGGCAAGGACCTCCGATCGCCTCCTCCAGGGTATACGGCGCCTAAACCCCCCCTCCCGCCACCCCCACTCCCCAGCTCTGTTCGCGGGTAGGGTCTCTGTGCTTGCTCTCGTGACATCCCTTCGGGAGACACTACCTCTTAATCAACGTCTACTTCGCCCAATCCGCCTTTCCCTCGCGCTCAAGGGACACAGTCCAGGATCATCCCGCTGCCTCCCTAACTCCTTTCAGACATCCAGTAGCTGGGGACGCAGAGCCTAGACCCCCCAGCCCAACACCACACTTCTCTCCTGTAGGGGACAAAGGCCGGGGCTCACCCACCCCGCTAGATCCTTCTACAGTTCCCACACTTTCCCAATCTAGGGGACTCTGTGCCGGGACGCTGCTATGGACGACATTTTCACTCAGTGCCGGGAGGGCAACGCGGTTGCGGTCCGCCTGTGGCTGGACAACACGGAGAACGACCTCAACCAGGGGTGAGCTGGGGTGGCTAGGGGGCGAGAGGAAGGGCAAAGACATGCTCCTCTCCGCGATGTGGGGTGCTCACTTCTGGTGCGGGCGGCTAACTTTCCTATTCAGTGTGATGAGGTTAAGCACAGTCTGTCAGCGGGGCAGAGGGTCTCCACACCGGAAGCTGTTGTTTGAGCTGAATCTTGACTGAATAAGAATTTCATAGGCAGAGACTGCAGAGAACTTTTCAAATAACCTCAGTAAACCTCATGGGCAAAAGCTAGGGGGCAAAATACGGAGCAGAGCGTGCCAGAAACTGTCCGGAGCTCCTTACGGCTAGAGGAGAGAAAACCGCTGGGCTTCTGTGGGCTAAGGCTCCAAGCACAAGTGTAGAATGACAGAAGTTAAGACTGGAAAGGTCTGCAAAGGTCAGTCAGATCATGCAAGAGTATTTAGGCTATAATAATGTTTTTATTGCAAGGGCAAGGGTTTAGAGCTATGTAATGGTACGATGAGATTGACCATTTGTGAAGTGTCATCTTGGACGCTTTGTGAAGAGCAAGTGGTGATGTGAAGAGAGACAACTAACTGCCTAGTCCATCTCAAGTGGTGATGGCTTAGACTAGAATTGGGGCAGGCAAAAAAGGTGATCAAATTCCTGAAACCTTTCGGATACAGAATTGGTGAGACTTGGTGTGCAAAGTGAGGAAGGTCAAAGATGATGATCAGGGTTCTGGCTTGGGTAGATGGTGGTTCCTTTTATTGAGACAGACAAGGCTAAAGGGTGGTGAGTTCCACTCTGGACACATTTAAGTGACAATAAAGTGGAAATGTGGAGTAGGCTGCTGGATTTCAGGAGAGAGATCTGACTTGGAGACAGATTCGGGAGATATTAGCATGAAGGTAGCTCAGCAGTAAAGAATCTACCTGCCAGTGCAGGAGCCACAGGAGATGTGGGTTCAGCCCCTGGGTCTGGAAGATCCCCTGGAGCAGGAAATGGCAACTCAATCCAGTATTCTTACCTGAGAAATCCCATGGACAGAGGAGCCTGGCAGGCTGGTCCATGGGGTTGCAGTCAGACATGACTGAGCATGTGCACACACGCATACGCGTGCACACACACACACAGCATGTAGATGGCACCTGAAGAGGTGGATGTGAAACAGAGGATGAGAAACCTAAAAGACCAAAAAGGAGCAACTAGAAGTTGAAGAAGAAACAGGAAAATACTCTAGTAAGGCTTAAAGAAGTGAATGTTTCAATGAAAGGGGAGTGGTCAGTGGTACTCTAGACTGCTAAGAGGTCAAAGAACTTGAGCACTAAAGTGTAACCATTGAATTTACAATTAATTATATATCTAATGATCTCTGTGAGAGCTGTTTCAGAGGAAAACAGGTGAAAAAACCAGACTATACTTGGCTCCTTCATTTAAGAAACTATACTGAACATGCACTGGGCACTAGAAGTCCGGAATCAGACATGACGCCTGCTTTCCAGGCAGTGGTTTCCTGGGCAGGTAGAGTGGGAGGTAGAGAAAGTGAATGCACACAAGTTCTTCAAGGTTGGTTGAGACAGGAAGGCAAGAAAAACAGTAGTGATGCTGATTCAGGATGGTGGAGTTTTTTTTTTAAGGTGAGGAGAAAATAGATTTTAGGTTTGAGAGTTAAGGATCACCTGTCACTTTCATCCAGGCTTTATAGGTCCCCATTAGACTCTACGCTATTTCTCTATAATTCACACTCGTTCCATTTTTCATATAATTCCTCAAAGGGTGCTCTGATAAAGGCAGAGAGCACAGCTACTATTTTGTTGGTGGCATCATAAAGGGTTAGGTAACTTTTTCCAATGAAGCTGGCATTTAGGAAGACTGCTGCCAAAAGGTGAAAGAGTGATATTAGTGAAAGTGGTGCAGGTATTAGTGGAGAGGCTTCGGGGCCCCAACTGGCTATATGCTGGATATGAAGTAAGGGTCAATTCCCTGCTAGTCTCTTTGGGATTAAAGTTCAGGCTCTGAGGTGACCAGAGCCTGGCAGTGGGCAGAACCCTTGTGCCCATACTTTTGCTCTCAGGCTCTGGCCTGCTCTGGGGCTATAGACTGCCAGAGGCTGATAAGCTGGGGCACAAATTAAAGAGCTGGGATGCAAAACTGACTGATAAGTAAGGGGTGGTGATTGCTTTAGGAAGAGGGAGGGGAATACCTCCCAGGAAAGCTTTTGGCTATCTTTGTGAACAGATGAGGGCAGCTGTAGAGGGAAATCAGTTAAGTTAAAGGTCACACCCACCATCCACTTTCACTTTGGGGACATCTGGATGGCCCGGGGTGACCATACCCCCGATCGGCTTCAGGCCCCATCTAGAGCCCCCACACGGGAAGTGACCGCAGCACTAAGGCATCCGGAGGCTGACGGCCCAGACCACGGACCGCCCCCTTGCTCCGCCCCTTGGATCTGCAGCCCAGGACTGGAGGGAATTTCCTTTTATGGCCCCAGGCTGTCAGGCAGGCCTAGCTTCCACCCAGTTGTGGGTTTTTTTGTTGTTGTTTTTTGTACATTTCTTTAACTTTATAAAATAGAGAAGTTTTGGGGAAAAGAAAAAAGTTAGGGACAGCTTTCTAATTAAGTCATGCTCATTTTCTTGTTTTCTGTACCTAGGATTGCTCGAGTAGAAGAATCCTGTCTTATGTGGCAGTATCTGCCTCATGAATGACTTACCAAAGCATTTCTTTTTCATTATAAACCCCTCCAAACCATCATTTTAATTCCATTCCCTTTTTAGATTTTAATTTTATTATCAGAACCAAAACCAATCAGTAAGTTTGCTTCCTCTTCCATAAACTGTGGCTTTTCTTCTCAAAGCTTCCCTTCCTTCTATTAACATGCACTAAACAGCTGCTGTCAATTCTCAGGAAGCTTAGTCTAATAGACAAGACAGCCCATTTAACAGATTTTTACAATCCAGTGTGACAACTACTGTATGTAGTAAGGCAGTGTGCAAGATGTGGTGAAAACAAAAAGAGCCAACAGATGTTGCCAAAGGGGTGCAGAGGAAACCAGATGAAGAATGTTACCATTTAATGAGACAGAGCCTGCCAGAGAAGAAAGGCTAGAGGGAGATGAAGACAGTGAATCATATGGATTTGTTGGGATTTCAGGTAGTGGTTGGTTGGGTTTGAAACTCAGGGGAAGGTCTGGACTGGACAGCTTTGGGAGTTGCTGGCATGAATGAGAATCAAAGTTCTAGAGGTAAGGCTTCCCAGGGAGAGTATGCAGAGTGAATATTAAGTTTTTCCTGTGTCAAAGCCTTTGCCCCCATCCCACTTCCAAATCAATGACCCTTGCGCCTTCCTCAAAGGGACGATCATGGCTTCTCCCCCTTGCATTGGGCCTGTCGAGAAGGCCGATCTGCTGTGGTTGAGATGCTGATCATGCGGGGGGCACGAATCAATGTGATGAACCGTGGGGATGATACCCCTCTGCACCTGGCAGCCAGTCATGGGCACCGTGATATTGTACAGAAGGTATGTATGAACCCCTTGATGCACATGCCTGGAAGTAGGACACAGGCACTGTAACATAACATACAAAGTATGTGTACTCATCTCCCTCCTTGCATGTCTCAGTACACTTCTCTCATTTGGGACTGACTGTACCTTCTGTCTCTTTGTTTGGCCACGGGGGACCAGCTGCTGCAGTACAAAGCTGACATCAATGCGGTGAATGAGCATGGGAATGTGCCCCTGCACTATGCCTGTTTCTGGGGCCAAGATCAGGTGGCAGAGGTGAGTACTCAGGCCCTGAGCTCTGGGATGGGTGGGAAGGAAGTCTGAGCTTGAGTGGGAGACTCTGGAACCCTCAACCCATCCTGTGAGTACTGTCCTGTGTACAACATTCACAAGGTTTGCACTGCATCTGCATTCATGGTTAGTTGGGAATGCCCTCATCACAGCCATCTCTTAATTCCAGGACCTCGTGGCGAATGGGGCCCTTGTCAGCATCTGTAACAAGTATGGAGAGATGCCTGTGGACAAAGCCAAGGCACCCCTGAGAGAGCTGCTCCGAGGTCTGTCCCCACCCACCGTTTGTGTCCTCGTCTTGTCCTAGCCTCTTTCCACACAACAGCTGAGATCAAGACTTTGTCTTTCTTCCCCAGAGCGGGCAGAGAAGATGGGCCAGAATCTGAACCGTATTCCATACAAGGACACATTCTGGAAGGGGACTACCCGCACTCGGCCCCGTGAGTCAGCTGTGAGGGGAGGGGTGGTGAGAGAATAGTCCTGGACTCCTGGGGCTGGGAAAGAGGGAAGCTGGGTACCTGACCTGCCCACACTCTCAGGAAATGGGACTCTGAACAAACACTCCGGCATTGACTTCAAACAGCTCAACTTCCTGGCGAAGCTCAACGAGAATCACTCTGGAGAGGTAACGCCCCGCCCCAGCCCACCCCAACATATTACCTGTTGTGCACCTGTTTTAAGTTTCTCCTCCAGTTAGTGGACAAGAAAACAGTGGCCTTAGTTAAAGCCTTCTAACCCTTATCTGTCTCTCAGCTATGGAAGGGCCGCTGGCAAGGCAATGACATTGTCGTGAAGATGCTGAAGGTTCGAGACTGGAGTACAAGGAAGAGCAGGGACTTCAATGAGGAGTGTCCCCGGCTCAGGTGGGGCAAGGCCTAAACTGGAAGCCTTGATTTCAAGGAACCCTGTCCAGCACCCAGATGGAGATCTTTTATGCTGGATCTCAGCCAGGGACATTCTCTCCCTCTTCCAGGATTTTTTCACATCCCAATGTGCTCCCAGTGCTTGGTGCCTGTCAGTCTCCACCTGCTCCTCACCCCACCCTCATCACACACTGGATGCCATACGGATCCCTGTACAATGTGCTACATGAAGGCACCAGTGAGTAGGGGGTGCCAAATCTCATGGGTGTGGGGAGGGAAAGTGTGTGAGCTTCTCCAAATGATTTAACTCTTTCCTTCTCACTTAGATTTCGTTGTGGACCAGAGCCAGGCTGTGAAGTTTGCATTGGACATGGCAAGGGGCATGGCCTTCCTACACACACTAGAGCCCCTCATCCCACGACATGCACTCAACAGCCGTAGTGTAATGGTGAGATCACAACTTCATTCCCAGCCCAAGCCCCAGAGGTACTTTCCCTAGAATAGGACTTACCTCCTTCCACACAACTATCTTCTCTTCCTCAGATTGATGAGGACATGACTGCTCGAATCAGTATGGCCGACGTCAAGTTCTCCTTCCAGTGCCCTGGGCGCATGTATGCACCTGCCTGGGTGGCTCCTGAAGGTGAGTGATGGCATTATGATGTGAGGCAGAGAAGGGGCAGCTCAGTAGTAATGGAAGGGAAGAGAGACAGGACAAGCAGCTGGAACAGATAAGTCCTGTCCCTCCAGCTCTGCAAAAGAAGCCTGAAGACACAAACAGACGCTCAGCAGATATGTGGAGTTTTGCAGTGCTTCTGTGGGAACTGGTGACACGGGAGGTACCCTTTGCTGACCTCTCCAACATGGAAATTGGAATGAAGGTGAGAGCATAACTGGATATACTTGTGTTGGGGGAATGGTGGTGGTAGTGACAATAACTGTAGTGCGGCTGGGCTCCTGCCACATTGTTTCAAACATACAGAATCCTGTCCTGAGGGCTAGACGTCTCTCCCCACATGAGACTCAAGGTCTGAGACTCACCTTGTTTTTCCTTGTGTTTGCAGGTGGCATTGGAAGGCCTTCGGCCTACCATCCCACCAGGCATTTCCCCCCACGTATGTAAACTCATGAAGATCTGCATGAATGAAGACCCTGCTAAGCGGCCCAAGTTTGACATGATTGTGCCTATCCTGGAGAAGATGCAGGACAAGTAGAGCTGGAAAGTCCTTGTCTGAACTCCAGAGGTGTCAGGACACGGTTAGGGGAGTGCGCCTCCCCAAAGCAGCAGGCCTCTGGCTGCCTCCCCTGCCACTAGCCATGGTACTACCCCAGCCATGGGGCCCATCCCCTGCCCCCATCCCTACCACTGTGGCCCCAAAAGGGAATGGGCTCAAAGCTTTGTCACTTGCCACACGGTGTCTCCCAGCATGGGAGAGATCAGCCCTGCCTGTCACAATAAAGTTTATTATGAAAACAGGCTGGTGTGGGGACAAGAGAACAGACAAGTACATTTAGATTGGGTGGCTCAGGTGAAGTAGTGCGGCTTCTTCACATTGATGCCATACTCGCTGAGGGCAGGGGTCAAGTCCTCCATGGTTAGAGTGTACTTGCGGTCCTGAGGGAAGAGGGAAGAGCACCAGCTGAACACAGGAATTCCAGATTTCAATCCCAGGCGGGTGACCCTGAGTAGGTCTTTCACCTCCCCTAAGGCTTAGTTTCCCTCAAAGGGGTTTCAGGATAATTTAAGCCTCTGCTGCTGTAGGAGGTAATTACTGAGTCAATGAGCCTCCCCTCACACCTTGCTCTTGCTTCGGGAGCTGCCAGAAGCTGTACCCTTCATTTTGCAGTGCTGTAGGGCATCGTTGGCAATATCTGAGATGAATTTCTGGGCAGCTAGGGAGATGAGGCGAATTCTAGAGGGAAAAAAAATGGTATGAGAAGGGCATAGACAACGAACTCCACACAAGCACCCAACACTCTAAGCTGCCCTGAGTTTACTCACATGCGTGGGTCGGAGGCCTCAAAGCCAGCACGGTTCAGGTAGTAACCAGTCACTGCATCAGGGATCTGAGAGAACAATTACACGACTGTAAGCGTTAGCTCTGTATACTGCGGGGCTGAGAGTGGGGGTAAGGGAAATAGAGGGCAGGGTAAGGGAAGTATCAGGAAGCTCCCAGTTTGGGTGGGCAGAAGGGGAAAATCACAAAAGCTAGTAAGGGAAATAAACACAAGAGGACGCTGCAAATCCAGATGGTGTGGCAGAGGTTGGCACGACAGCGAGTCAGGAGCCTTGTTCAGGCGGGAAGCCCACCGTAGGCGTGTAATCCTCCAGCTGCATCAGGAAGTCCACCAGAGGCGTGCTGGACACCACCGGCTTCACCTCCCCGTTGGCCGCGCTTGGCAGCACGTAAACCCCGTTAGACATAGCCCCTTCCGGGGGCGCCGCGCCGCCAGTCGTCACTGGAGCTAGAGGAAAACCAGCAAACTGAGACACGGAGGTGGGAGGCTCGGGGGCCCCGCTAGGTCTGCCTTACCCTATGCCCTCACCCGCCGCTGGGCCCAGCCCAAAGCGCGGCCCTCGCCCTCACCCGCCCCCGGCCCTCACCCGCCCCGCGCCGCTCGGCAGGCTCCCCGGCTCGCGCCGCCACGGCTCCCGTGCCCCCTGCCGCGGCTCCAGCCCCAGGCCCCCCTGCTGTCCCCGCGGGGCTGGCCTTGTTCTCCGCGGCGGTGCCGGCGGGCAGCGCGGCGGGGGCCGAGACCGCGGGCGCCGGGCCTGGGGCCGAGGCGGCGGAGGCCGGCGCCGCCTCGGGGTCCGCGCCGGAGCCGCTGCAGCTCATCGGGCCGGTGGGAAAGGCGGCGAACAGAGCCGCTTCCGCTTCCGTTCACGATACGCACACACCAGGGGTGACGTCACGCGCCCCACGACTCGTCCCTCCCACGCCACGTTCACGCCTCCCTTAGGCTTCCTTCTTTTATTCCCCGCCCATCCAGCCGCTACGTGACAAAGGCCGAGAGGGCGGAGACCAAGTGTTGCGGAACGGCGCTAGCGCGGACATTTCGCGTCCGGAGCCGCAGTTCTCCAGTGTGGATCCGCTGGGATGGGAACCCTGCGAGGGGTCTCTTCTGTGGGTTTGGGGCCCCTCACCCTGCCTGACGCCTAAAATCCTTCCTTTGAGGCTCATCGCCCCGACGCCTCTCGACTGTTGGCCGCCTGCCAGCCTGCATCTTTTCTATTTCCTTTATCCAGCCTTTTAAGGGTTTGTAGTGGAGTTGGATAGCCTCTTTCTCCGCCAGCTGCCCAAAGTGAAGGTAACCGGACAGTTGACACAGTGCTGCTGCAGACGGGGAGAGAGGTACAGTCCACCGTCCGTATAGTTGGTGAGGGGTTGGTAGGATTGGTTCCAGGACTCCCCCCACTCCCATCCTCAACCCATGTATACCAAAATCCGTGGATGCTCAAGTCCGTTATATGAAATGGCATAGTACTTGCACTGTATACTCTAAATCATCTCCAGATTACTTATAATATCCAATGCAATGTAAATAGTTTGCTGGTGCATGGTAAATTCAAGTTTCGTTTTTTATAATTGGAATTAAAAAAATATGTATCTTCAGTTCATGGTTGGGTGAATCTGTGGCTGTAGAACCCAAAGATACAGAGGGATGGCTGTCTTTCAGTCTTAATAAACAACTTATGTAAAATCACGGCTAGTGAAAGAGTGGGGTTTTCAACGCAGCAAAAATTTATTTAATTTTTATTTGTCAGTCCTGAGCTAGGGTCTGCAAATACAAAGTTAAGTAGGACAAGGTTCTAGTTCTCCAGGCACCAGTGGTGTTGGAAAGGGAGGCAGACAGTTAAACTGGCCATTTCAACAATATATGGGAGTTAAAATACTGGAGGTAGACACAGGGTGTGCAGTGCAAGGGAGGAAGGGAACTAATAGTTGCTGCCTACATCTCTGTGTTAGGCATTCCATTAAGTTTATTCCATTTAATGATTTCCTGAATATTAGAGGCAGGTATCAATATCCTCACTTAACAGATGAGGAAAACGTCTCAGAGAGTTGAACTTAGTTGCCCCAGGCTCTCTCTAGTCTGTATCAGAACCAAGAATCTAGGATTTTTCTGTCATACCCACATAACTAGCTTCAGGGAGCCAAAAGATTCACAAGAGAAGGTGAGCTGAGTCTTGAAAGAATTCTGGACCTCAACCAGGCAAAGGGAGCCAGGGGTAATGTTAGGGCAAAGAATATCTTGAGCAACAGTGAATGAAAGTGCATGTGTGTGTGGGGGTGGGGTGGGGGTAGGGTAGACAGGGAAGGATAAACAATTACTCAGAAACAAATAGCAAGTAAGGAGATAGGTTTGTAAGTCATGATAAAAAGCCTGACCTATATCCAGTAATCTTTGAAGGTCCTTAATCAAGTAGATGTCCTCATGAGATTTGCATCTTACTCGGGTAGTTGCTTTTGGGGCTTCCCTTGTGGCTCAGTGGTAAAGAATCCGTCTGCCAATGCAAGATAGCCATGTCCCATCCCTAGGTCAGGAAGACCCCAAAGAAGGAAGTAGCAATCCACTCTGTATTCTTGCCTGGGAAATCCCATGAACAGAGGAGCCTGATGGGTTATAGTCCATGGTGTCGCAAAAGAGTCAGATAAACTTAGCGAATAAACAACTGGTAGATGGTTTAGGGAAAGGCAGGATGTAAGGACATTTCTTGCAAGGGCCTCAATTCAGAAGAGAGGGAATATGGCTCACAGCTAATGTAGCAGCAGTGGAGCTGGAGAGAAGTAGATGAATTCAAGATACACTTTGGAAATATAATTGGAAGAACTTTTGGGTTGATAAAGATGTATTTAAGAGATAGAGTCAGTAGGACTTGTTGACAAGGTGATGAGGGGAGGAGGTGAAGGAAAGGGAACCTTGGATGACACTTTAGGCTTCTGGCTCAGTTGGAAGCGTCAAGAATAGTGTCATTGACAAAAAAGAAACAAAAGAGAACAGTTTGGGATTGGAAAGAAGGGAGATGAAATATTGAGAATTACACATCTTGCTTTTGAGGTATCAATCACTGTAGGATGGAAAAGTCTGATTTAGTGAGATGGTGATGGCTGTGGATGCCAGTTATTGATTTGTTTCAGTGGACAATGAGTCAAGTGACAAGAGCAAAAGACAAAGGATAGAGCAATGATAGTACATGGATTAGGTATGATTAGCATTTACACAGTTGTACCAATGCAAATCCTGTATGCAGCTCAAACAAAAATAGAATTGTATTGGAAGGATGAAAGAATGGGTGGTGGGGATTTTGAGTGATTGGGACAAGGCAGAAGAATGATCATAAGCTAACAGGAAGTCAATAATGGCTAAAACTAGGGGAGGGGAGGAATCAATAAACAGCAATATAAGCATGTTATTTAGAGATAAACCAGTAGATACCAAAGAATCAGGGCTTCCTAGGTGGCACTAGTGGTGGAGAACATGCCTGCCAATGCGGAGATTTAAGAGATGCAGGTTCGATCCCTGGGTCAGGGAGATCCTCTGGAGGAGGGCCTGGCAACCCACTCCAGTATTCTTGCCTGGAGAACTCTAGACAAAGGAGCCTGGCAGGCTACAGTCCATGGGGTCACAGAGAGTTGGACACAACTGAAGTGACTTAGCATGCACCAAAGAATCAACAGAAACAGCTGAAATGATTGCTTCAAGTAGCAGGAAATGGTGGTAGGTACACAAGGGGTAGCTATTTTTTTTTTTTGCAATAAGACTTAAAGAACTATTTGACAATGTGCCCATATACTTTGACAAAATAAAAACCAAGAGTTATAAAATTTTGGTTAAAAACCAAGAGCAACAAAATACAACAATGTTTAATGAGGAAGCAGAGAAAGAGGAGGGAAAAGGGAATGAAGGAAGAGGGAGTGGTCAGAGAAGAAGTTAAGCCCTGGAAGCTAAGAAAAAAGAGGCAGTAGGCTTCTATGACAGAGAGCTCACAAAACAAAGGTTGGGAGTATTTCTCAGGGAAGGAAAGAGTGAAACAGTTAACAGTAGAGGTCTCAAGGCAATGAATTGAGGAGTGAGGGTACAGTGAAATAGTGTACACAGGCAGTGTAGAAAACACGTTGGAAAAGCCTGGTTGAAAAGAAAAAGAAGAAATGGAGCAGGGGGCCCCGGGGGGTGGGGGTGGGAGTGGTTGTGTGCAGGAGATGCTCCCAAATAGTGCTGGGTAGGGCACCTGTTGAGGAACCTGGGGCAGGGGGAGGGGGACCTGAGTATGATGGAACAGGTAGGGTTGGGAGTCAAGTCAAGCTCACAGCATTTCTGGGTTAGGGAGATAAGCTGTCTGTGACAGTCAACGGTTGAGCGTTTAGCAGGGCTTCCAACACTGCAGAATAAGGGACCGAGCCACCTGCTGTGGGGCAGAGGACAGGCCCACCCTTCTAGCAGGAGAGGGTCAAGGGTTCATTAGTGTCTTCAGCAGAGCTGGGAAGTTGGGTGTTCCCCAGCCTGTCACAGGATCCCAGCCAGGGCCAGAGCAGAAACCTTGACCCTCCACCTCTTCATTCAGACAGGACTCATGGCAGCCATGGGTTACCTAGGGAGAGGGTGGGCATCAGATCTGGACCTGCTGATATTAACAGACTACAGCCCTTTAGCCTGTATTCACATTCCAGAGGCTATCCCACCCCATCAGGACTGCCCTCAAGTTCATCTTAGCACTCAACATACTCTTACAAGTATGAATGTTATTTCATATGAAAATGGCCACAACCCTCGCTTCCATACTCACGTCAAAGAGTCCTGCCCCACGCTGCTGGTAGAGCCTTGGGTTGAGAAAACCGAGAGGGGGTAGGCCTCTGAGGATTCTGTGTTCATTTATCAGGGATAGGAGTCCTCCAAACACTGGAGTAGAGGCCTGCAAGGGTGAGGGTACAAATAGAGGTTAGGGATTCAGAGTGGTTGGACTTTTTGGGAGGGATGGGTAGGAGGTCTCTGAGGAGTCAGGGGTTCTGGGTGCAAGGTCTTGGGGTTGGAAGGTAGGGTGGAGGTTTGGAGCCAGACTGATTCTCACCGAGGTACCAGACACCCATGGAATGGGCACATGGTTGCTGACCACCCAGTAGCCATCAGAGAGTGCAGCCACGTCTGGGTAGGCACGGCCACTGGCATTGAAGTAACTGGATGGTGGCAAGTGGGGACTGGAGCTCAGGTACCGGGTTACGGCTTCCTCCTGAAAGATACCGTTGAGTAAGTACCATCCGCTGAACTGAGGATTCCACCTGTCTCTCCTCCACCAACACCAACACACACATACCTGGTACGAAGGCCGTGGGAACACATTGCTGAAGCCGCCACCACTGATGTAGTCAACGACCTCATCTGTGACTCGGAAAGGGTTCTGGAAGGATGTGCCTCCAACCGTGGTGACATAGGGACTGAGGGCAGAAGACAGCACTCAGAATGTAGGAATCCTAAGACACCTCCAAAATGCATAGGGCTGGGTGAGTGTAGCCTGGGTCTTGCTGGAGGGACTGGGAAAGCACTCTGGTAAAGTATGTACATGGGGAAGACTGAGAGGTTTGTGGCCCTCAAGGCATGGTCTGAGGTGACGGTGCACACTTCTCCCTACAAAACATCCACCAAATCTCCCAGTAAAATGCCTGGGGACTGAAGAAGCAGAATACTGGGAGCTGTGTCCTACTCAGGAGATTTGGGGCCTGGAACCTTTGGGAAGAAGGGGGGGGTGCAGGAACCAGAGCAGAGACTGAAAATACTGCATGATCACGATCAGAGCAGGTACAACTGAGTGCTGACCCACAGGAGCACCTGGTGGGGTTAAGGCAAAGGTTCCAGACCAGGAGGTCACAAGTAAGTGGTGGGCTGGGTGCTTACCTGGAGGCAGGGAAGCTGGGACGGAACTGGTGTCTGCCAGAGACAGACCAACACCCGGCTCCACTGTCACCTGGGAGAGAGACCAGGTTTAGCATTCAATTTCATTGGTCAGAGCTTGGAATGTGGGTTCAGATGTCAGAGAGGAAATTCAAGTGTTAGTTATTGCTGCAAGAGGTCAGAGTTGAGGTCAGGTCCATGGTCCATGTTGCGTTCAGATTATGAGTTAGAGATCAGGTCCAGGAGTTACTGTGGGGTCAAAGTTCTCATCTGGAGTGGGTGTGGGTGGTGGTGGGGTCTAAGTTTAGAGTAGGAGGTCACCTGAGGCAAAGAGCAGGGTAAGACCCCGAGCAGCCGCCTTCATGAACTCAGTGTTGACCCGCTGGATATAGGTGCTGCTGAGGGAGTCCTCGTCATCGCCGTAGCTCACAGTGTGCACATATGGCAGAGCTGACTCGTTACTGAGCAGCAGAAGCCACTGCAGGAAAGGCTCCTGTGACTCGTGACGGCCTGGATGTTTTTTGGAGAAGGGGGCACAAGGGCAATCATTTGGGATGTTGTCAGGATCTCCCTCTAGCTCATGGAATTCCCTTGAGGGAGCAAAGATCACTACTCCCCCCAATTCTGTCCCCACCAGTCAGTCCCCTAGGCAATACCAGGGCTACTGTAGACCCAGGTAGAGATGTTGGCACCAGCACTCATGAGGTACTCCACATCTAGGCTGGCCTCAATCCCGGCCCGGCCCCGGCCCTGCTGTCCGACCACACGGGCTACCGATGCCTGGTGTGCAAAGTCCCCACCGAAGAGGCGCATGAATTCAGCCAGATCTGAATTGTGGAAATACTGCTCCAGGAACTACAGAGGGAGTCAGAGGAGATTCATGGGTCAGAAGACACAGCCCCAAGGGTCAGGTCAAGGGATGCTGTCCCAGATTACAGGATGAGAGCCCAGGGGTTAGAGTCGGAGAGTCAGCCCCAGGCTGGTCAGGCACCTTGAGGAGGCTGTGAGGACGCTAAGGCTCCCTGCATGGCTCACCTGAGCACAGGCTTGACTGTTGTTGGTTGTGCCAGAGCCCACATCTTGTGCCGTCAAGTTGTAACGCTTACGGATCACGGATGGGGTCACTCCCAGGTGTAGGCCAACAGTCCCCGGCACCTGTGGCTCAGGGCGTTGCCTCAGGGTTGATGTAGGGGGAAAACGATGCAGCCCCCCCACTGTGAGGAGGAGTCAGGCTTGAGGAAGAGATCTTTTAGACCCCAACCCCCATTTTACCACTGTGATCCCACCCCCACTAACACCCCATGTGGCACCTAAACTTCTCCCATCCCTGACTCCGCCCCTCCAACCTCCACCAGCCCCACTGGGTGTTACCGAAGTCCACATGCTGGGCCAAGGCCTTTGGGAGCCGGTAGGGATGTGGGGACCTCACAGCACGGGTCTCTGCAGATCCTCCCATATAGTGATGAAACTCAGCCCCAGAGAGCAGCAGCTCTGCCTGTCTGGAGGTCAGAGTTCAGAAAACACAGGTCAGAAAGCACGGAGCAGAGCAGAGGAGGCTGCCTGAGCATCACCGGGTAGTTAGTTGTTCTCTCTCCACGCATTTTCACCCACAGCAATTGCAAGCTCTCGGCTCCCTCCCCCTGGGAGGGAGACAAATCTCCCTGATGGAGTGATCAATACCCTCTATGAGGCAATTATCCCCTCTCACCGGACACTCAGCCAGCAAGTCAGAAAGTCCTGTGTGGTCACTGAGTGGCAGTTCCGGGCACCAGCCGCCAAAAGCCATTTCTGGACAGTGTGGAGGGTCAATGGTGATGGCCGGACCAGTTCAGCCACATCCTCTAGGGTCAGGTACTTGCCTGCAGGAGTTCAGTAGAATTGCCTTCATTCATTGTTTTTCCAAATTGCTCTTTTTGGACTTCAACCAGGAGACACTGGGACTTCCTAGGGAAATTGGAGCAGGGGCTTGAGGGATGAGTGGGGAAGCTTCTAGTAAACGGCAGGCCATACAGGTGTAGGCTCAACTTGGGGGAATACGGATTTATCCTAAAGGACAGTAGGTTGCAAATACCACATGATCATGAAAAACAAATGAGATTAACAGGTTAAAAATGTTCTTTTGGGGGATGGGGGGCGTGCCACACAGCTTGTGGAATCTTAGTTCCCCAACCAGTGATAGAATCCAGGCCACGGCAGTGAAAGCACTGAGTCCTAACCACTGGACTGCCAGCGGAATTAAAAAAAAAAAAGTTCATTTTAAGTTAATTTCCAATAAAAGTTTTCAAAATTTTCAGGACCAGTAATAAGATGATATCTAATTTAGCTCACATCTTCATACTTACTGATTTTAAACTAAACATGATGGTGAGTCACTGTTCTGCATAGATCATGCACACACCTCCTGGGTGAACCTTGGATTGCTGCCTCACATGCTTACCACTCCCACTCCTTCCCCACCACAAAGAGCTTCCTTGGAGGAAGCACACGGTCCAGCTTGACCATTGCAGCAAAACACAGACTCTTTTGGAGCAGAGTGGAGGGGAAGAGACAGCAGACCAGCGAGGGGGGTGGGCAGCAGTCCAGGTGAGACAGTAAGCAACTGAGTTGGTGGCAACAAGGAACAATGAGAGAGTAGACTGTTTCAGAGCTGGAACTGACAGCTTTAGTGTTTGAGTGGAGGTGTAAATGAGAGTGAATTTAGCAGGGGTTGCAGGTGAAATCTGAGGTAGTGAGCTAAACTTGTACTGCAGGTGAAATCTGAGGTAGTGAGCTAAACATGTACTCAATGCTACTTCCCCATTTGTCTGGCAGCTGGTAAGCAGCAGAGTCAGAATTTAAATTCAGGTTTGATCACCAAGCCTGTGCTCTTAACCATACCCACTTTCAGTTTTTTAGCCGGATGAACCCAGGTGGAAAGTTTTGGAGGGAAGAATGTGAGTTAGTTTTGGACAGTCTACTTCCCATTCACTTTTTTATTCAGAAACTCTTCAGTGAGGGTCACTGCCATTCATCTGTCCTATACCACCCTCTCCGCAGGCCCCAAGAGCATGCCCTTGACATGACCTGCACCATCCCATGCTCAGCCCAGCCCCGTGTCCCTCCACCGCATCCCACATCCTGCCCCGCGGTCCCGCCAGGCACCGTAGCGAGGAGAGCCGGGATCCGACACAGCCTGCACCAGCTCGGACAGTCTCTTCACGTTCTGCTGTCTCAGGGCAAATGTAAGACTCAGCTCTTCCTCAGGGTCCGCACGGCCCAGGGACACCCAGCCAGGGGGCAGCCTGCAGGGTCAGGGGTCACACAGCCTTCATTATTAACGTGGGGATGGGAAGGTTCAGCATTAGACCTAGATTTGGGGGAAGATTCCAGAAGCAGATTTGAATCACAGGAGGTGGATGATCAGACTGAGCCTGGGAACTATGGAGGGGGTACCAGGAGCTGGTAAGCCGGTGAGGGAGGCTGGAACCAGGATAATAGGTGCAGGACAAGCCATGGGGAAGGGGCGGTCAGTGCTAAGTCAACTCACCTCCTCTGCTGGTCCGGCTCCGGGCTGTAACTGCATTTGCCCGCGACAAAGAGGGCAAAGAGCCCTAGGAGGCTGCAGGGACAGCACATGGGTTTCAGCAGGAGCTGGACTGTTGCTGTTCCCACCCTCCAACATAAACTCCGTCCAACATGATTCCCTTCTCCCGGAGCCCCCCAGTTTCTCACCAGGATCGGGGTTCCATTCTGCCTTTCGGCTTGTCCGCTGTCATGTGACAGATCACATGCTCCCTGTAGTACACCACCACCTCTGCCTAGGAACTAGTGACGTGTGGCCCCGCCCACAAATAGGTGGTCCTGAATGCTGGAGAAGGGGTGGGGCGGCCACTCAGATGCTCCCTCTATGGACTGTCAAACACTGATGAGCCCAGGACTCACCACAGTGTAGGCGGTACTTAAGAAAGGGGCTCTGGAGGCCCATAGACCCAGAGATCCAGGTCCTTACAAGATGTATGATATCAGGAAAGTCACAGCTTCTCGGAGCCTTGGTTTCTTCATGTAGAATATGGAGACAGTTAGGTTAAAAGTGCTCTGCCTCAGCGGATTGCACTGAAAATTTACAGAGATAAAGCAAGCAAACTCCTCGGAGAGCCTCACATGGCAGAAGCTCAACAAATGTGAGCTGTTATTACATATGAATATACTGTAGTATATATAATGACCCCACGAAAAACAAATAAATCACTTGGCTGCTCTTGTATCCACCCCCACCTCTTTGAAGACCCTCAAGCCTAGAGCTGGTCCTCTCCAGGGTCTCCCCAGCCAGCCAACTCCTCTCTGGAATGCTGCCACAAGCAAGCTCCTGCTGTCTGCCTGTCTGGCCTCCTGCCCATGTTAGAGGGAAAGGTCGACTGCAGAGCAATGTGACAGCCTCAGGCTAGGCTCAGGTTCCCAGTGCCATCCCCACTTACCCCCCCACTGCTGCTGCTAAGTCGCTTTAGTTGTGTCTGACTCTGTGCGATCCCATAGACGGCAGCCCACCAGGCTCCCCCGTCCCTGGGATTCTCCAGGCAAGAACACTGGAGTGGGTTGCCATTTCCTTCTCCAATGCATGAAAGTGAAAAGTGAAAGTGAAGTCGCTCAGTTGTGTCCGACTCTTAGCGACCCCATGGACTGTAGCCTACCAGGCTCCTCCATCCACGGGATTTTCCAGGCAAGAGTACTGGAGTGGGGTGCCATTGCCTTCTCCGACCCTAGACACACCCATATCCATCCCACTCTGTGCCTCCTGAGGTCTCTACAAGGTGTCAGGAGCCTTTCCATCACTGCCCCATCCCTATGGGCCCAGAGAACAGATCCGGACACTGGATACAAACTGCAGTTTATTAAGGCTCCAGAGTGAGAACTGGCACTTGATTCTGGGCAGGGGCAGGGGTGTCAGTGGAACCCAAAGGAGCTGGGCCCGAATAAAGTTGCAGGGGCTGCCCCCACTCCCCTACCCCCCAATAAATAAAGTCTTAGCTCCATCTCAGGGTGCTGGCACAGGGCAAGAGGCCCTCACTGAGGGGAACCCCAGGGCTGCTGCCTCCTTCTTCATCTCTCTCCCTGCGTCAGACCTGGCCACAGGTCAGTGCCCAACTGGGCCTCGCGGTACTGGGGCTCTGCCAGGGCTGGGGCAAGATGTGAGACCTGCCCCTACTGGAGGACTCTGGGGTGGGGAGCTGGCCTCCCCCATGGCCAATCATGGTCCGAGGCTGCCCGGGCAGGCTCAGATGGGGCCTGCATTGGGGACACTGTGCGCATCCCAGGTCGGGGCCCGGTCTGGGCCACACCTAGATATGGAGCTCGGTGTCGTCGGGTGGTTCCAGGCCAGACTCTGCGCTCAGAGCTGAGGCTGAGGGGCCCTGAGCCACCCCAAACGGTGAGACGACGGGTGAGCGAGCGGCCAGAGGAGACAGTGAAGGTGAGAAGCTGGGGGACATGGCCGCCGAGGACAAGGAACCTTCGTGGCTGATGGGGGAGCGGTGAGAGGCTGGTGGGAAGACGGCCCGGGTTGCGGCCGTGCTGGCTGGCTTGGGGGGCACAGACTTGGCTCCTGGGTGGGCCACGGCAGTGATGAGGGGCGGTGGGTCAATACGGGGCGCTGGGGGACACGGCCGAGCTTCATCCTTGAGCCGGGCGATCTCTGTGAAGACACTGGCCAGTGGCTGGAACTGAGGGCACCAGCTCAGCAGGTAGTCCCAGTTGTAGCTGCCACGGAGCTCTTCCTCACCGGCCACGATGGCCGTCAGCGCTCCCGCCACACAGGGCTTGCCATCTGCTGGAAAGCCGTAGTCCCCGGTGGGTGCAGGGCTTAGGCCACAGCCCCCCAGGAAGGTGGTGGCAGTAGCTGGGGGGCCGTCTTCTCGGTACAGAGTGGCTCCTGCGCCTGGCAGCAGCAGCCCTGCCTTACGGCCCTTATACCAGGTGTCGGGGGCAGGTGGCTCGCAGGAGGTGTCACTCAGTCCATCTGCATCCTGCTGGATGCCGGAGTCAGGGCCGCGGGCAGCCAGGGAGGAGGCTACACTGGCCACGCGGGGGAACTCGTTGATCATGCGGATCTCGTCATCTTCTGCAGCCTCCGCTGAGCCTCGGCCGCTTGAGTGTGAAGGGTCCAGGGAGCCACCGCGGGGGTAGGGTCCTCCAGCTCCTGGCCCACCGTAGCTGGGGAGAGTCTGGTGATACAGGTGCTCTGAGGGTGGCGGGCTGGGTGGCTCTCGGCCCAGCTTCTGCAGCGAGCCGCTGGCCAGGGGTGCTGCCTGGGACATCGGGCCAGGCGCCGCCTCAGCTTTGCGGCTCCGGGCCCGCACCAGTCCCAGGACAAGGGCTGCCAGGGCAAGCACCACCACAACTCCCAGAGAGGCCGCCACAGCCCCCACCAAGAGCAGGTTGAGGTCAGGTGCCAGGCCCAGCGCGGTGTGGGTGATGTCCACAGTCACGGGCACTGTGGCACTCCGAGAACCGGGCAGAGGCCCCCGTGCCACCACCTCCAGCCTCAGTTCCCGCGGCGCCTCACGTCGGGTCCGGCCCCCACCCCCGGAGGTGCCTGTTCCACTGCCTGGTGCCCGGCTGTCCACCCGCAGGTACAGGGCACCTGTAGTCTGGTTGATACCAAAATAGGGGGACGAGGCAGCCAGCGAGTACAGCACCAGGCCATCAGCACCTCCATCCTCGTCTGTGGCCTGCACGTGACCCAGGCTGTGGCCACGCCGTGCACCTTCTGGCACCTGGAAGTGGAAAGCTGGAGCCAGGAACACTGGGTCATACTCATCCTCACCGGTCACCAGCACTGACACGGTGACTGAGGCGGACAGGTTCCCAGCATCTGTAGCGCCCACCAGTAGCTGGAAGCTGCCAGTGTGCTCGTAGTCAAAGGCCACTCGTGCCCGCAACTCCCCAGTTGAGCTGTTCAGCGCAAACGCCTCGCGGCCCTCAGGCCCCGGCGCAGCCTCCAGCAGGCTGTAGTGGAGCCTTCCGAAAGCCCCGGCATCCCCATCGATTGCGTGCAGGGTGGTCACGAGAGTGCCTGGAGGCTGGTTCTCAGCCAGGCTGGTGCTGAGCAAGCTCAGAGGGAAGGCAGGGCCGTGGTCATTCACGTCCTGGACCTCGATGGTCACTGGTGCCAGAGCAAAGTGTGCCCCGGCAGGGTCGGCAGCCTGCACTACAAGCTGATGTCGAGCCTGGGTCTCACAGTCCAAGGGGCGGGCCAGTCGCAAGTCCCCGGAGCTCTCATCCAGCTCAAAGAGCCCCAGAGGGTCACCTGAGCTGAGGGTGAAGCGCACAAGGCCATGGGGGCCCGGATCAGCGTCGGAGGCCTCCACGTGCAGCAGCTCGGCTCCCACAGGCGTGTCCTCAGGCACCGCCACACGGTAAGCCGCTCGGGTGAAGACAGGTGGGTTGTCATTGACGTCCAGCACGGTGACGGTGACTGGCACCGCCGAACTTCGAGGTGGCTGCCCCCGGTCAGTTGCAGCCACAGTTAGGTTGTACTGGGTTAGGCTTTCGAAGTCTAGAGGCTCAAGCAACACCAGGCAGCCCAGGGCCCGGGGGCCTAGTCCATCACCCTCCCCAGCCTCCGCCAGCCGGGGTTCCAGCTGGAAGACTCGGCCCCGGTTGCCACTGACAATGCCGTAGTCCACGGCGGCATGGCTGCGGCTCCCATCGGCGTCTGTGGCCTCCAGGGTGAGCAGGGTGGAGCCGGGCGGCAGATCCTCAGTCACAGCCACGCGGTAGTGTGGCAGCGTGAAGCTCGGGGCATGGTCGTTCTGATCCTGCAGCTGCACGTGCACCGTGGCGCGGGCAGCCCGACCTGGCACTCCATGATCTCGGGCTTCCAGCACCATGTCCACCATGCCTGGCCCTTCATGGCCCAAGGCCACTGTCCCCACTGTTGTGAACAGGGTCCCTGAGATGAAAAGGGAATGAAGAGAAATATGCCATCAGCAGAGACCATGGGTGAGCAGAATGACCCTACAGGGACAGGGAAATGGCCTTGGAAGTCAGACTCCAGGGAGTGGCCTGTGTGCTGGGAGATTATAGAATGGGCTCCAGGATTCAGGGAATGGCTTCTAGACATGCAGTCAAGACAGTGCTTAAAACAGAGACCAAGGGGGACTTCCCTGGTGGCCCAGTGGGTAAGAATCCGCCTGCCAATGCAGGGGACACAGACGGGTTCGATCCCTGGTCCGAGAAGATCCCACATGCCGCGGGCAACCAAAGCCTGTGTGCCACAGCTACTGAGCCCGCATGATGCAACCACTGAAGCCCGTGTGCCTGGAGCCCATGCGCCTGGAGCCCATGCTCCGCAATGAAAGAAGCCACCACAATGAGAAGCCCATGCACTGCAATGAAAAGTAGCCCCTGCCCACTGCCACTACACAAAAGCCTGTGAGCAACAATGAAGACCCAGCACAGCCAAAAATAAATTAATTAATTAACTTTAAAAAAAGATACAAAGGGGGGAAAATGTCCTCCCTAGGTCAGAGATCTAGGAGTTAGGAGTTCAGGCAAGAAATTCTAGGGATGAGGTCAAAATATGGCCCAGCACAGTCAAGGATAAGGGGTAGACGCCAGGAAGGACACACCATTGTTGGGGTCAATGCTGAAGCCCTCAGCAGGGGAAGCCAGGTGGTAGGAGACATGACCGTTGGCGCCCGAGTCCCGGTCAGTGGCCGAGACGGAGAGAATGGCACTGCCCGGGGGTGTGTGCTCAAGCAGCATCACCTGAGGTATAAGACAAGGGTTTACGGCTGAGCCTCTCAGCTGCCTTGCTGCTCACTCAGCCTGTGTTCTGCAGCTTGGTCCCATGAGCTCTGTGTGGCACCCGTTCCAGCTTGGAGCCCTTGTACCCCTAATATTCGAACTGTCCCCCTTCCCCCATTTCTGGGCCCTGGATGAAGAACCTGGACACAGTTCCTAGGACTTAGAAGGCTGGTTTGAGATGGGACCTTTATATCCCCCAAGCTCTGTCCCCAAGTCAGTTCCAACATACAGCCCCCCCCAGATCCTTCTAGCTTTGTCACTTCCCTCCATCGTGAACAACCCTGGACCCAGAGGTGGGAGCACCTGGTAAAGAGTCTGTGAGAAGGCAGGTGCGTTGTCATTGACGTCCTCCACGAGCACTGTGAGGTTGGCCCGGCCCTCGTGAGGCCCGTCGTGTGCCAGGAGCTGCAGGTGGTAGCAGTCGCGCTGCTCAAAATCCAAGGGGCCCGTGAGGGATAGGCGGCCTCCGTAGCGGCCGACACTGAAGGGATCCTGGGGCCCAGAAGGGCTCAGAACATACCACAGCACTGGTCCTGAGTCCACATCATTCCCCGTTACCTGTGCGATCTCCGAGCCCAACAGTGCATCTGCAATACATGGCGCGAGTGTGTTTGTTATAGTCACAGACAGTCCTGGAGCCCCAGGGTGGGGAATAATGCTTCCCTACCACCCTTTATACCTCTCACTTGATTCAGTCCTCACCTTCTGACACTCGGAGCTCCCAGGGCTGGGGGATGGTGGGGCGATTGTCATTGGTGTCGATGACCATCACCGTCAGGGTAGCTGAGCCCACCAGGGCTGGGCTTCCTCTGTCTGTGGCCATCAGCACCAGCCTGAACACAGAGCACGATCAGGGGGTGGGGCCTGGGATAAGGGAGAACCTTGGGCAGGGACAGGAGGGCTCAGGACAGGTGCTAGGGGTGCAAAGGGGGAACTCAGGATGTGGCCTAGGGATTGAAGGGGATTTGATGCAGGACTCGAAATTGCATGGACCCAGGAAGGAGTCTCAGGATCTACAGAGCCAAGCTTCACCGTGTTTCGGCCCAGATCTCGCGGTCCAGGATAGCTGTGGTGGTGATAGTGCCTGTGGCTGGGTCTACATGGAACAATCCCCGGGCTGGCTGGGATGCGGCCAGACTGTAGGAGATCTGTCCACTGGGGCCTTGGTCCAGGTCATCTGCTTCCACCTGGTGGGAGTAGGAGGCTGCTGGCACTAGGCTGGTGGCAGATAAAGTCTGCCCAGCCCTGCCTCCATTTTCCTATCACACCCCACACCTGCAGCAGGGGTCCCTCCAAGGGCCTGGACTCTGGCAGGAAGGCCACATAGTGGGGCTGCAGGAAGCGGGGTGCGTTGTCATTGGCATCTTGCAGGGTTAGGGTCAGCACGGAGAAGGCATAGGCTCCTCCACTCTCCGCCTGCAGCACCAGTCTCAGCCGAGGGTTTGCCTCAAAATCCAGCCCCTCTGCTGAGCGGACTGTGATGGCTCCTGGGGGAAGGCAGAATGGATTACTGACAGACCTCTTGCTTTCCCTAGCGCCTCCATCTCTGAGGCCTACCACTCCAGGGCAGCCCCTCCTCAACTGGAGTCTCCTGGGGCCCAAAGAGGAGCTCCCCCAGGAACCTGTCCCCCAGAGTCCCCTGCTCCTGCCCCTTACCTGTACTAGGCTGGATGGAGAATGTCCCTTTCTCATTCCCACTGAGAATGCTGTACGTGATGGGTCCACTTGAGCCCCCTCCATGGATAGCCTTGGGGGAGACAACGGGAGTCCCTGTAGAGAGGAGGGCATTGGTTGAAGTGTGAGCGCTAGACTGAGGGAGTTTGGGGAGCATTTTCAGTGAGCAACCCCAGCCCATCCAGGGACACAAAGCTGGGAGACATGGTTAGGGACTCACCTGGGGGTGCATTTTCACGGAGCACGGCTTCGCTACTGGCCCGGGGAAAGCGAGGTCCATGCTCAGGCTCCCCTTGCAGTCCAACAATGACCACACCAGTGGCAGAGCGAGCTGGACGGCCAAGGTCAGTTGCCACAATGAAGAGGACACGATCCCGGGGACTCAGAGATACAGGGGAGCGAGACACACGGATTTCACCAGTGTAAGAGTCCACGGTGGTGCCAGGAGGTGGTGTGCCTGCCAGCCGGTACAGGATGGAGGCGTTGGCACCAGCATCACGGTCTTCAGCTCGCAGAGTGGCCAGAGGCAGAGTTGGGGTGCTGAGGACAGGGCCTGGGCGGGGCAGGCGCAGCCTCAGGGGACTGGTGGGGAAGGTGGGCGCGTGGTCATTGACATCCCGCACTGTGATGGTGACAGGCACTGTGGTGCTTAGGGGCCCAGCAGCTGCACTGTCCACTGCATTCACTGTAAAGGCATAGCTGGGACACTGCTCTCTGTCAAGGGTGCTGGCTGTGCGCAATTCCCCAGAGCTGGGCTCTAGCAGGAAGGCTCCTGCTGCACCGGTACCCAGGTAGTAGGTCACACGACCATTGGCCCCAGCATCAGGATCATGAGCCTGTAGCTGCAGCAGCAGGGTCCCTGCAGGTGCATCCTCAGGCACCTCCACAGAGTAGGCGGGCACAGGGAAGGCTGGGGCATGGTCATTGGCATCCAGCACTGTCACTGTCACAAGCAGCGTAGCGCTGAGAGCTGGCTGGCCTCCATCCCGGGCTTCTATCTGCAGCTGGAATGCTGGCTCCACCTCCCGGTCTAGTGGCCTCATGGTGCCAAACTCCCCAGAAGCTAGGTCCAGGACAAAGGCTCCTGAGGGGTCCCCATCTGCAGAGAAGGGCGTGCACACAGAAACATAACATGTGTCAGCCCATGGGAGAGAGAGTGATTTACAGGCAACGGAGAAGAAAGGGAGAGAGAGGGAGAGAGAGAGGGAGAAGGGCAGGAGAGGGAAAGTGGAATAAAGGCAGAGAAACAAAGAGAAACACAGAAGGTAAAGAAAGGGACTATAAAGTAGTTTTTCTCCAAGTGTGGTCTGGGGGCCCCAAGAATCCCCCTGAGACCCTTTTGGGAGTACATAAGATCAAAACTATGTTCACAGCAATACTAAGACATTATATGACTTTTCCATTCTCATCAACTCACAAATGCAGAGTGGAGTCCAGATGCTACATGACATGTCATGATGTCATAACTTGGATGGTTAATGGAATGTGTGCTTATGTAATGTTGTGATTTCCAGAATATTCTAGGTAGAAAGTTTAAAGCATAAATGTGTATTCATAGATTCACTCAGCTTTTGTTAGCTTGTGTTCAGTCATACCTGCTTTAATCTTTGCAACCTCGTTATTGTCCAACAAAATGGACAGTAAATCTCCTTGGGCCTATGCAGAAATACAGCAAGTGGTATGCTTCATTGGCTTGTTTTGCAATGATATTTAAAAATGTTCTCAGTTCTAATACCAAATGTGGTAAATAATGATATGTGTTTATTATATATTTTATATGTTCAATTATTATATTTTACTACATCAGTAAATGTTGATATCATATAAGCCAAAGTTCTTTACAGTTCTTAAAAATTAAGATATAAGGGTTCCTCCATCCTGCACTGTTGGTGGGAATGTAAACTGGTACAGCCACTATGGAGAACAGTATTGAGGTTCCTTTAAAAACTAAAAATAGAGATACCATATGATCCTTCAATCCTATTCCTGGGCACATATCTGGAGAAAAATATAGTCCAGGAGGATACATGCATCCCTCAATGTTCACTGCAGCACTGTGTACAGTAGTGAAGACATGGAAGCAACCTAGATTTCCATCCACAGATGAATGGGTAAAGATGTGGTACATATATACAATGGAATATTATTCAGCCATTAAAAATGAAATAGCGCCATTTGCAGCAACATGGATAGATTTAGAGTTTGTCATACTGAGTGAAGAAAGTCAGGGAAGAGAAATATATATCACTTATATGTGGAATCTAAAAAGAAATGATACAAATTAATTTATTTACAAAACAGAAACAGACTCATAGACTTAGAGACCTTAAAGGGGAAGGGTGGGGAGAAGGGATAGTTAGGGAGTTTGCAACTGACATGTACATGCTACTCTATTTAAAATGGATAACCAACAAGGACCAACTGTATAGCACAAGGAACTCTACTCAACATTATATAATAACCTAAATGGGAAAAGAATTTGAAAAAGAATAGATTACATGTATATGATAACTGACTCACTTTGCTGTACACCTGAAACTATCAGAACATTGTTAATCAACTGTACTTCAATATAAAATAAAAAGTTAAAAATAATGTTAAGCTTCCTGAGATGAAAAGGTTTGAGAACAACTACCCTACAGGGAGAGACAATCAAGAAAGAAAAGATACAGGAAGATAAACAGAGACAAAGAGGGAGAGCAAGTACTGGAGGGGCATAGAAACAGATGCTTGGAGACCCAGAAACATAAAGAGAAGGAAAAGGGGACCCAGGCACACTGGGTCTGGGACACAGGCCAACAAGAAGTAGCTCTGGGCAAGTAGGTGTGGGAAGGTTCTCACCCAGGATGCGGTACTGCAGCTGCCCGTTGGCTCCCACATCCGGGTCAGAGGCCCGCAGCGTGGTAAGGGTCTGGGGGTCCTGGCCCTCGGGCACCTCCAGGGAGAGATGGGCACTTCCAAAGGTTGGGGCATGGTCATTCTCATCCTCCACGGCCACTCGCACTGTGACATGGGTCAACAGTGGAGGCGAGCCCCCGTCCCGGGCATATACTGTTGGGAAGCAAAGTCAATGAGATTTATCCCGCTTCCATGGAGGAATTCACACCACATGTGTTCACCAGGTGCACACAAAAATCAGAATATGTCCACCTTTCCACACCCCACAAGCACACAGGCGCGCATACATATATGTGGTGGTGTAACAGGAAAGGCACTAAATGAGGTAACAAGAGATCTGGGTTCAAGTCCCAGCTCTGCCACTTCCAAGCTGTGTTAGCCTGAGCTAACCTCTTTGGTACTCAGTATCCATATGCACCTCTGTTAAACGGCTACAGTATAATCTGAGGGAATCCTAGAAGGCACAGCTGTAACATTAAGTATTTGAGAGTTAGTGTAATCACAGTGGTGACAGCCTAGAAGTCAGTTCACCTTGTACTCTGACAAACTCCCCCAATACTAAAGTATTAAAAATACAAGCTGTGCTGTAAGAGGTAGAAGTTTCTTGAAGGTACTTTGGGGTTCCTGCCCATGTAACACTGGTGTTTACGCCACCTCAGGCTTTGGGGAGCCTGTCAGTGTATACCTGTCAGGTTGATCTCCTCCTGCTCCTCCCGATCCAGGGCCCGAAGAGTGGTAAGGACCCCAGTGTCTGGGTCCAGGGAGAAGTTTTCGCCAGAGATGCCTCCATAAGTCACGTGCCCGTTGGTCCCTGAGGAGAGCCAGCGTGGGTAAAGATCATAGGGTGAATATACCCTTTCTTGACCCAGTCCCTCCCTCTTCCAACTCATCCCCCAAACCTTACCCAGATCGGGGTCGGTTGCCTGCAGAGTGAGCAGAGATGTTCCAGGAGGGCTGTTCTCCCGCAAGAGGACGCTGTACTCCTGCTGTTGGAAAGCCGGTGCCTCGTCGTTGACGTCGGCGACACTGACAGTCAGAAGCTGCGTGGCCGAGCGCGGTGGGGAGCCGTGGTCGGAGGCCACCACAGTCAGCACGTACTCAGCTCGCTGTTCGCGGTCCAGAGACCGCACCACGGACAGCGCTCCTAGGTGAGCGGTAGGGCAGGTTGGAAGGAAACACTCGCTCTGCATTAGCATCCTCCTCGTCCCCATCCCTCCCAGCGGTCCAACTCACCGGTGCTGGGGTGTAGCCGGAAACAGCCGTCCGCGCCAGCTGCCAGGCGATAGGACACCCGTGCGGCCTCGCCCAGGTCGGGGTCCCGGGCTACTACATGCAGCGCCGTGGGCCCGGGCGGCTGATCCTCAGGGAGGCGCACACGTGAGGGCGAGGCAAAGACTGGAGCGTTGTCATTCTCATCAGTGACAAAGACGCGCGCGGAAACGCGTGCTGTGCGGCGGCGGCTGGCGTTGGCGGGCCGGTCAGTGGCTTCCACGAGCAGCAGCAGAGCAGGAGTGGTCTCCCGATCCAGGCCTCGCGGGGCGCTCAGCGCCCCAGTGCGCGCGTCCAGGCGAAGCGCGGGCGCAGGCGGCTCCTGACGCAGCAGGCGGTAGCGCACATCGCTGTTGGGGCCGGGGCCGTCGGCGTCGGACGCGCGGAAAGTGTACAAGGTCGCGCCCGGCTCGGGGTTCTCCGGGAGCGCCAGCGCCAGCGGGTCGCGCGCGCGAAGGCCGGCGCGTGCTCGTTCTCGTCCTGCACGCGCACCTGCACTCGCAGCAGCCGCGCGCCCGCGCCTCCCGGCCCCTCGGCGCGCACCGTGAGCGCGCGCCAAGCCGGACCCGCCTCGAAGTCCAGGGGCCGCGCCAGGTACAAGCGCCCCGAGGCCGCGTCCAGCGCAAAGGTGCCCTCTGGGTCGGCGCCGCCCACCAGTGTGTAGGTAAGGGCGCCCACCCCCGCCTGCTCCGGCGGTGCCACGGAGCCCAACAGGGAGCCGGGCCGGAGCCCCTCGGCTGCTGTCACCGTCAGCACGACAGGCACAGGCGCCACCGGGTCTGGCTCTGAGGGTTCCGGTGGAGGCTCAGCCGAGCGAGTGGAGGGAAGCACCTGTTGTGGACCCGGGAAGGAGGACGGAATCAGGGGGACCCAAGTAAAAGGGAATCTGGGCTGGCCGGCTGAGTAGCAGGAGGGGCGGTCAGAATAGCCTGTCTAGAGGAGAGGGCACAAGGGCTTAGGAAGATGGTGCTCTGGGAGGCGGTCCCCACGCTGGCGGCCAAGGAGACCTGGACAGATTGGAGGAAGGGCAGCCATACCTGCACCAGCAGCTGGAGGCTGGAGCTCCGAGGGGGGCTGCCTTGGTCATGCGCGCTCAGCGTCAGCACGTAATGTGGCCGCTCTGCTCGGATCAGGGGTGCTGCGGTGAGCAGCTCTCCCGAGTGAGGGTGCAGGGAGAAGAGCTCTGAGCCAGGACCTGGCAATGGGCACAGCAAAGGGTGAGGGCTTGCATTCCAGAGCTGGGCAGTATCATGAGGACAGGTCATACACTACCAACTCCCTTCTCTCCACTCCCCATATACCAGTTAGCATGTACAGAATGGTTCCATTCTCCCCCTCATCTGGATCCTTGGCTTGCAGAGTTGTCACCAGTGTTCCTGGAGGCACACCATCTGGTACCTGTGGGAACACACAACTCATCTACAGTTGTCTCCTTCCGTTCTTGAGACAACCCAGGATACATTCCCCTCACCTCTGTGCAGACAGAGCCCCCTTTCTACTCTCACACCTTTTCCAAGATGCAGTTTCTTTTACCTACATCTAGAGTTCTAAGCGGACACCCGCATACTCTCTTCTTCAAGGCAGGGCCCTGCAGCTTCACATACCTGTATGGGGAGGCCTCCACCAGCGGCCCCAGAGGCCTGCAGGAAGGTGGGGCTGTTGTCATTGAGGTCAAGCACTGCGATGTGCACGGTGCCTGTGGTGCTGCGGGGTGGGCTCCCCGCATCCTGAACCTGCACCAGGAGCTGGTAGCTGCTCTGCCGCTCGCGGTCCAGAGTTTGGAGTGTGGTCACCTCTCCTGCAAGTGCAGGATAGACAGAGACCATGTATGGGGTAGCCAGACATGAAGAGCGTGGGGTCTGTGAGAGGCTGGGGTTGGGGGAGTGTGGAAAGGAATGCCCGGGGAAAACTCCAGGCTCAGTCCTGGTCCTCACGACCAGGCCCCGGGGATCATTTCTGGGTGTTCACCTGGGTGTCTGAGGATGAGGCTATGGGATCTCAGATTTTGGGTCCCAGTGCTCACCAGTCTGGGGGTGGATGCGGAAGGCCTTGCTGTCTTCTGACAGCTGTCGCAGGCTGTAGGTCAGACGTCCGTTGAGTCCTGAGTCTCGGTCAGTGGCAAAGACCCGACCCACGCTTGTCCCTGGGGGCTGGTTCTCAGCCACAGCCAGGAAGGTGGGCTCCTCAGACAAGCGGGGACTGTGGTCGTTCTGGTTGAGGATGCTGACCCTCACGGTGGCCGTGGCTGTCTGCTGCCCTAACTCAGCTTTGGAACCAGACAGTGCCATTACTTTCAGTGTGTACAACTCCTGGGCCTCATGGTCCAGTGCTGCCCGAACCCACAGCCATCCACTCTGTGGTTCCAGGCCAAAGGGGCTACCTGGCCCATCTGTTGCAAGGTGGTAGGTGACAGGGCCCCCATCTGGTGCTCGAGCCTGCACTTGCAGGACTTGAGTTCCAGGGGTGGTGCCTGAGGGCAGGTCTACACGGTAGGTAGGGCTGTCGAAGTGGGGAGCCAGCCCACGGGTCCCCAGGTCCTGTACCACCACCCGCAATCGAAAGTGGCTGGTGCGAGGTGGGGAGCCTCCATCCCGGGCTTCCAGCTCCAGTTCATGGGCTGACCCCCCTGGAGGCCCCAGAGGTCCCATAAGCCGTATGTGGCCCATGGTGGGGTCCACACTGAAGGCCCCACCACCCCCAGCAAGCAGGGTAAAGGTGATTTGACTGTTAGCGCCCGAGTCGGGGTCCAGAGCCCGCAGTGTATAAATGAGGGTCCCTGGGGCAGTGCTCGATGGCAGCAGCACTGTGTCTTCAGGTGCAGAGAAGGCAGGGGAGTTGTCGTTCACGTCGTCCAGCAGCACGCGCACCCGAGCTACAGCGAAAGCTGGCGGTACTCCACTGCCTGCCCGCACCTCCAGCTCCAGCACTGGTCCCAGCAGCTCCCGGTCCAGAGGGCGAAGCGTCTGTAACAGCCCAGTCGCCCCATCTAGGGAGAAGAGTCCTCGGGGATCCCCTCCCGATAGGGCGAGGGTCACAGGCCCCAAGCGACCTAGGGAAGAGAGAGCAGTCAGAAAAAAAGATGGGGGCCCCTTCTAAGTTGAAGCCCAGACTCTGATCCCCAAAAGGGCTAGGTAGTGTCCACATCTGGGCCTTTCAAAGTATTAGGGGAGAGGCAGGTGCTGGCAGAGAAGCTGGGTGGCACTAGGGTGATATTCATGTACCTGGGGATGAAGCAGAGTGCCTGCACCACGCCCAAGGAGGTGGCGGGGACTAGAACCAGAGTGTTTTGTATTGGGACTGTCAGTGGTGTGATACCCAAGGGTTACATTGGTGTGCCTGGGTACGGCCCCACATGGATATAATAATAAGGGATACCTGGTGGATTGTGTGCCTGGACTACGCCCACACTGGTGCCTGGTGCCACATCCTCTGGCACAGAAAAGACATACTGAAGCTGCTCAAATACTGGTGGTACAGGAGTTCCAGGCACAATGCTGATGTTGACTCGGGCACTGGGCTCTGCCTGCAGGCCACCTCCGTCCCGAGCCCCGATCTCCAGCTGCACCATGGAACTGGCCCGTCTGGCCAAGGGCCAGGCTACCGTCAACAGCCCTGGGAGGAGGGACAGAAGTGGAGATGCGTAAGGAAACAGAACAGCACTGGAAGGGTTGGGGTGGAGGGCAGGTGGGGAGGCAAGCCCAGGGAATGGGAGGATCCTCACCTGAATGCTCGTCCAAGGCAAAGAGCGGGGGGCTGTTGCCAGCCAGGATGTGGTAGGAGAGTCGCCCATGGGGTCCCTGATCAGGGTCATGGGCACGTACCCTCAACACAGCTGTGCCTGGTGCACTCTGGGCGCTCAGACTGGCAGCATACTCCCGTGGATAAAACTGAGGTGGGTTGTCATTCTCATCTGACACAAACACCTTCACATATACCATAGACTTGAGGCCTCCCTAGTGAGACATGCAGCCATTAAGTCAGGTGGGTCTTGATCGGCCCTGCTCAGTGCCCTCCCCCCAACCTGCCCACAGTCTGCCCACTCACCCCATCCACAGCTGTCACTGTGAAGTCAAAGCTTGAGGGCCCCTGATCATGGTCCAAGGTCCGGGTCGTGCACACGTCACCACTGTGGGCATCGATGCGGAACGGGGGAGACCCTGAGGTCCCAAGTCCAGCACCCAAGGAATAGGAGAGGAGGCCAAATGGGCCACTGTCTGCATCTGTGGCTGTCACCTGGGGAGAGGCTGGGGTGAGTAATACCCCATCTTTTTGGCCAGAAAAGCCATAGTTAAGTAGCAATTAGAAGGAGCAGACCCTCTGCCAGTTGGTGCCCAGAGTGTTTGGATGGTGAATACACTGAAGGGACTAGTAGCTTACAGGCTAAACTCTAAACCCAGCTCAGATCTCACCACTTGTGTTAGGTTCCTATGAGCCTCTGATCACAACATTTTTGTCAACTGATTGATATATAACTTTGTTTTATGTGTGTTTCTGTTTAAAGGCACCTTATTTAATATATATTGTTGCTTGACTAATACTGAACTCAGAGCCAATGGCACAACTCATATCTAAGTGAAACTGACATGTATTTTCTCTATAAGGCACAGCACGGCCCTCTTGCTTTTAAGAACACAGATAGCACTTCAGCACTACAGTTGGGGACCATTTTAAACAGCAAAATCACCAAACAGAAAGCTCAAAAATGTGAAAAATGTGGCACCAAACAGACCACGAAAAGGACCCTTGTTTACAACATAAGAGCTGAAACACGAAGGCAGAGCATTGCCTTGTTTGACCTCAGCCGGAATGTGCTCATCGAGAGACTTGAATTTTCCATCCTTCTGCACATGTCCGGGAATGACAGTGAAATCTCCATAAGTGTGGATTCAAGGGTTACATAGAAATTTTAGTTGGCAAATTCACAAATACAGAATATTCAAATGGATGAGGACCAACTGTATTTAAAAGGAAAGTGCTAAGGGCTGTGACAGCAAGTTCCAGGTGGGTCACAGCAAGTTAATAACCATCATCAAGTCTCAGAATCACTCCAAGCAGAGAACTGGCTGACCTACAGAGTTATTCAGACTGCTGTTATAGGCCTGCTCTTTATTGAGTTTGGTCATTAAGTGGGATCTGATTGATCACTGGGCTGATGAGGGTCTGCTGTATGCATTTATGGATGTGGCTTATGCACCCTTCACATCCCTTCATCTCTCGAGCCAATCTCACTGGAAATGAGAGACAGAGAACTGCAGGTCTATAGGACAATATTCAGGTCATTAAGTTTCAGGGGCTCCCCCAAACTAAGAAATAGGGAAAGACTTTCTTGGTGACTTCCCAGACATCTCCCAGATTGGGTCAGGTAAGGTTTACGATTGGACACCAAAGTCAGGAGCCTCTGAACATTTCGGAGTCAGATCAGCGGGAAACGCCATTCCAAAAGCTTTGGAGCTTAAGACAGGGCCAGGCGCACAGTAGGTACTCTATGTAAATTTGTTCATTGAGTAAACAGACATTTGGATTGCCTTGCCTTACAACAAAAACTTCTTTCAAAGCAAGTTTTATAAATTGGGTGCACATTAGGCCCTCAACAGTGGGTTAGCTGGTGCAGACTTCTGTAGCTGTGACAAAGTACTCTTTGTGGCTATGAGGGCCTCAGGGTCATGATATGCCGTGAAAAGGAAGCTGGAGAGTTCCCTTTTCTTAGCCAGAAAATGTTGCTCAGAGAGAAGTGGAGCCAAGGACTTCTGATTGTTGCCTAGGCTCTTGACAGAAGTGATTTGTGCCATTGTTTACCCTCCCGAGAGACACTAAGACCTTGCCATGCTGAGCCCTGGAAACAGCTCCTGCTCCAACTCTTTACTGTGGCCATGGGCCCGGATATCCCAGGAGACAAACTTCCCCCCACATCCATCTGGTGGGCAAGCAGCACAGCTGCAGCACCATCTCCAGAAGCTGTTAAAGACCCCTGCCCTCTGACTCGCTGCAGGAAGAAAGCGATAAATAGTGGTCAAGGAGGTTGTCAGGAAGTGACCCCAAAAGGCACAGGGGCCAGTGACTGGAAATGACCAAGGCAGAAGTGAGTTTTCTGGCCTGTGCAGCCCCTGCTCAGAGGTTTCACTGCAAAGGCACAGCCTCCATTGTCAGCAGGCTCTCAGCCCCTCTTCACAGTCCAACCTTGGTCAGCTCCCTCTCCAGCTCTGCCTGAAAGCTGTAACTAACCTCACCTCTCTCTCTTGTTTCCATGACCCCCCCATCCCTGCCCAGCTCTCATCAAATGCATTAATGCAAGGAGGAAATAAAGACCTTCATGTGTGAACTCTCTAAAATTCCTATTACACCACAAACTTACTGCATCTGCTCCATGCTGACTTCCTTCCCAGGAGTCTCTCCTGCTTCTTCTGCCACTGCTTCCCCACTGCCCAGCCTTCCTCCACCTCCCCTTACTCTGTCTGTTATACACTGTTGTTCCCTGGAAGCTTTCCTTGGCATCTTCTTCTTCTACACACTCTCTGAGTGCCTTCTCTTCCACTGCTGTGGCTCTGATGATGATCTGTGTTTTGACCCAGACCACTCCTCTGAGCTCCCAACTTGTACATCCAGATGCCTGCTCAACATCTCCACTTGGATGTCCCACAGGCACCTTAAATCCAACCTGTCCTAAACTAAACTCATGATCATTCCAACCTCTCTCAAATGAATCTTCCATCTATGTAGCTGCTCGAGCCAGAAATCTGTTCTTCCCTTTTCCTCTGCTGACATATCAATCAACTGGGGACCAAGTAAATCCTCATTATCCTTCTTATTTGTCTATTCCTCTCCATTACCATTATCGCTGTTCTGACTCAAGCCTGAGTCGTCTCTCCCCTGGGCTACTATAGTTACCTTTTGATAGGTGTCTGACCCTCCAGTCTTGTCCTCTACACCAGGACTTCTCAACCTCCGCATGACTGACATTTTGGACCAAATATTTCTTTGTTGTGGTGCTGTCATGTGCATTTTAGAATGCTTGGCAGCATCTCTATCTACTAAATGGGCTTCCCAGTTGGCTCAGAGGTAAAGAATCTGCCTGTTAATGCAGGAGATGCAGGAGATGTGGGTTCAATCCCTGAGTCAGGAAGATCCCCTGGAGGAGGAAATACAACCCACTCCAGTAATCTTGCCTAGAAAATTCCATGGACAGAGGAGCCTGGCAGGCTGCAGTCCATGGGGTCGCAAAGAGTCAGACATGACTGAGCAGCTGAGGTCACACGCTTTCTATCCACTAGGTACCAATCGATCCCACCAGTTGTGATGACCAAAAATGTCTCTAGATGTTGACAAATGTCCCCTCCAAAGGGAAAAATCACCAGCTGTTGTGAATCACTGCTCTTCACTAACAAAAGCATCTTTTGAGAGAACAAATATAATCAAATTATTCCCCTACTCAAAAAGCTTCAATGTCCTCTAAAGAAAAATGCTCAGACTCCTTGGCTTCGCTTCACTCCTCATTGTCTGGCCTCCTGCAGTCTCATCTCCCACTCTTCCATCTCACACCTTAAACTCCAGAGACACCAAGCCACTTGTAGGCCCCTGAACAAGTCAGACAGGTCAGGCTCTTCCACTTCCCTCTGCATGTCACCTCTGTATGGAACCCTTCCCTTATCTGGTTCCCTCATCAGCTCCTGCTTATCCTTTGTCTCAGCTCAAAGGTCCTTTCCTTTGGGAAAACATTCAAACTGCCCATCTGTATCTCGTATATATCCCCATATGGAAGTTTCTTTTATCGCAGTAAGACTGTTTCTTTGCATACAAATCTCCCCTCTAAACTGTAAACTCCATGAATTAGGTAGCAGTTACTCAACCATTACTGTATGCTGTGTCCCTAATGACAGATATTCAAATGAATATTGAATGAACCAAATATTAGGACTTCTTGTAAAGGTTATGAACACCCAGTGGTCATTTTCACCCCTGCTTCCCTATGATTACTACTAGTAAAAACTCCAGGAAACTACCTGGAGAGATGCCCTCTTGCTTCAGGCACTAGTGAGGAGGGAAGTTAGAAGCCACAGCCCACTGGTCTTGGGCCAAGAGGGAGAGTAAACACGTGGGAGAGTGGGTGGAAGCTGGACAGCAGTAGGCAGGCAAGCACCCAGAGTCTGGCCAAATGGGAGGTCAGCCAGGCCCCAGGCACTGGAAAGTCTAGGCAAACAGCAGCTCCTAGAAGATGCTCAGGGGTCTTCTGAGACATAAACATTTCCTCCTAAGAGACCTCCCTGCCTCCAGTCTCCTCTCTTGCATCCATAATTCTGTGGAAGAGCCAAAGCAATCTTTCCAGAAGACATATCAGATTTGCCTAGAATCTCTCGTTGGTTCCCTGTGATTTTTAAAATAAAGTCCAAGCTGCCCAGTCCCTGTCTACTCTCTTGTCTCCCCATAACTCTCTCTCATCAGCACAGTTGAGGCCAACCTGAACAATGCTGCCCATGAACACATATCATGATGTCCTGCAGCTTCTTCTGTGGGCTTGGAGTTCCTGTCCATACACCTCATATTATCCCCTTGGCAAAGTATCACTGCTTCTGCAAAGGTCTGCCTCTAGGCTTCCATAGCGCTTCATATGCTACCTGATACATCACTAGCTACTGGTGTATCTCCTTGCCTAGACTGGGACCTGCTTGGGAAGAAGACTGTCTCCTTTCTTTGATCTCAGAACCCAGCACAGTGCCAGGCCTACAGTGCTAAGTTAAGTTTTCCATGTATTACTTACCATTGATCTAATCTATTCTCACCCTTAAGCAAGTTAGCTTCCAAACAAACAAACAAACATAAAACATGGGATTTCCCTGGTGGTTCAGTAGTTAAGACTCCATGCTTCCACTGCACAGGACATGGGTTCAATCCCTGGTTGGGGAACTAAGAGCCCACATGCCACATGGCACAGCCAAATGAAACCCAACGACAACAACAACAATAAACAAACAAAAAACCAAACAAAAACAATCTGTAGTGAGGAGGGAAGGATGAGGGGAACAGGATTTTTAGGGCAGTGAAACTACTCTCCATGTGTTATACTGTATGTCATTATATATGTCCATTATACACATACAATATATTTTTTTTTTCCAGTGTCTACAATCAATTTTATTTTAATATAATCTAAACACATACCATTTAGAAAATACCAAGAAAAATTTATGTACAAGAGTTGATGCTATTGCATTTGGATAAAGCTGGCAAGTTCTTGCTACTAGCATAGCCCAGGAAACACCACCGAGGAAACCTAATATATTGGAATAGATGTTGTGGCGTTTGGCCCACAGTTTGATAGCTCTCAGGGTTAACCTGAAGTTGTCAATGTTTGGTACTAGATGTAAAATTTCATCGGTCACCCTGCAACCGTTAAGACTTCTTATACATCTTATATCTAAATTTTTAAGCAGACTGTCATCTCTTAAGTCCAAGTCTTCTGGAATAGTCTGCAGTGCTAATCTTGCAAACAAAATATCAATCTCTATCCCATCAAAACACAGTTTGATAACTGGTACAAATGCCTCTTCAACAGCTCTTAAATCTTTAACTTCTTGCTGTAATTTCAACTTATCATAGAACGAGGTGAAAAAATCACTTCGATCAACATGTCTTGGTGCAACACACAATGCATCAATATCAGCACCTTTTGTATGTACTCCTAATCTATAAGATCCAAATGTAAAAATTTTCCCACCAACATTTTCAATTACAGATTGTGGAAGATTCTTGCTTTCACTGATTTCTCGTATCCACTCTTTTACCAGGTTATTTAATTTTCCCAAAATTAAAATCCTGCGCTGCAGTTCCTCTTCCTCTTCAAACACCCCAAAAGGCTTCAGAGTCTCAACTAGCTTCTGTGTGAGTAGGCAGTCAGTCTCCTTGGGGGCTGCTAAGCTGATGGGAGAAGTAATGCCATAGTGCTTCTGTGGTGGCTGTGTTTGTTGTGATCCCTGTGTTGTAACTGGAAACGGCATCGTCTCCTGCGCCGGCACCGCCCAGTCACTTCCCCCCCACAACCGCCGCCGCTGCCGCCCTGGGCATGATCCACTGAGGCGGGAGGGAGGGGGGCGGGGGCCTGCCTTAGCCCTGGGTGCTACCCGACTCCCGCACCCGCTCCCGCCGCTTTAAGCGCTTCTCCTCCTTCCCCTTCGTCCTAACATGGCCTTATACACATACAATATATTTTTATCCAAACCCATAGAAGGTACAACACCAGAGCAAACTCTAATGTAAGCTATGGACTTTAGTGATAATGATGGTTATGTAGATTCATCTGTTGCAGCAAATGTACCACTCTCGTGGGGGATGCTGATAGTGTGTGAGTCCAGGCAGGGACATACGGAAAATCTAAAGCTTCCACTTAATAGTGCTATGAATCAAAAACTGCCTCCCAAACATAAAATCTTAAACAAAAACAAAACAATCTAATCTAATCTAAAAGACCCTGCCTTTTCTGGACCAAAGAAGTTTAGTGACCGTCTTTGCCTTCCAAGTAAAGTCCTAACCCCTCACAGCTTGGTGTCCAAGGACTTCTGCAATCTGGCTTTGGCCTGCCTTTCCAGTTGCATGCCTCCCCACCCATCTCCTCCAGGCTTAACTTTCAGGAAGTCTGTGGCTCCCTCAGCCTGTCCAGGGCTCCTGCCTCTTCCTTTGAGAGGTCTTCCTGGACACTGGGATCTCATTGAATACTTCTTGTTATCTCCCTGTGCCTGATCCCAAGTCGCATTAGGGCTCAGCTCCAAGGGCATGGATGGGTGTATCTGCCAGGACAGTCCAGCACTGGACTAGGATTGGAGGGCTCAGTAAATACTGTCATCTCCCCTGGGGAACAGGAGCCACATGGGTGTGCAAAATCTCCATCTCTGCCCTACAGAACAGCTTTGAAACTTTAAAGAGTCCCCTCTCACTTCCTCACACCACAAGACACATTTCTCTATATCCAGTCTTAATTCTCTCAACCCCAAGATCACCTGGCCCAGCTCCTGCACCCTGCTTTCTCATCTTCTCAGTAACCCTCACCCTCTGTACAGACTGTGCAGCTCACTGAATAAGACTGAACCCTCTAGCAAATGTCACCATCAACAGCTAGCCCCTGCAAGGCTTGGTTCCTGCTCTGAGGTCCCCTGCAACCCTCTGATCCACTCCTGCCCACAGCACCACTCCGCTGTGTGTTGGGGGACTTACTCACCTGCAGGAAGCAGGTTCCCGGCTGAGTGCCCTCAGGAAGCGAGGCATTGTAGAAAGTCCTCTGGAACTGCGGCTCGTTATCATTCACATCTTGCAAGACCACGCTCACGGTGGCGGAGGAGGAGAGAGGGGGCAAGCCCCCATCCGTGGCCACCACGATTAGCTGTGGCTGAGGCTCCAACTCATAGTCCAGCAAAGCAGCTGTAGTGACAATGCCTGAGGTGGGGTCTATGGAGAACCAGCGGGTGTGGGCACCTGGGGCCAGGCTGTAGGTGACCTGACCATTGGTGCCCTGGTCAGGATCCCGGGCTGTCACCCGCACCACGAAGCTTCCAGGCAGGGCAACCTCAGGCAGAGGCTCGGGTCGGTAGAGCTGGCGATCAAAGGCAGGCGCATTGTCGTTGACATCAGTGACGTGTAGCACAAAGGCAGCCTCAGCCCGCAGCGGGGGTGAGCCTGAGTCTGTGGCAGTAACTCGTAAGTTGTAGGCGTCACGCTCCTCCCGATCCAGCCTCCGAGCCACACACACCAGGTAGATGACGCTGTCCTGGGTGCTGAGCGCAAAGTGGCCCTCTCCACCCTCCAGGGACACATTGACATGTGCAAAGTCACCGTCATCTGGGTCTGACACAGAGATTCGAGCAACAAGCTGGCCCGGGGGGGCAGCCTCAGATACACGGGGGGAGCCATCTGCACTCAGGAAGATGACAGTCATGGAGGGCTGATTGTCATTGGCATCTCGCACATGCACGGTCACAAAGGCCGAGCCCAGCTCAGGGTGAGCCCCTCCATCCCGAGCCTGCACCACCAGTTCGTGGACCCGACGTTGCTCAAAGTCCAGTGGCCGCTCCAGCCGCAGCAGCCCTGTGTGAGCATCAATGGAGAAAGGTCCATCACCTTCGCTCTGCCTTCGGTTGATCTCGTAAGTTACAGCCCCATTGGCACCTGCATCGGCATCAGAGGCATACACCTGCAAGACAGGACTGCCGGGGGCCAGGCTCTCGGACACTGCGGCGTGGTAGCGGCTCTGATTGAAAGCTGGGGCATGGTCATTGATGTCCAGCAGTGTCACGTCCAGCAAGGCCTGGGCCCTCCGAGGGGGTGAACCACCGTCGTAGGCCTCCAGTTGCAGCACGTAGTGTGAGTGGTTCTCTCGGTCCAGCTCTCCGGTAACTAACAGCTCAGGCACTGGGGCCCCATCCGGACCAGGGCGTGTCTCCAGCTGGAAGGTCTCTCCAGCCCCATCACCAGACAAGGCATAGCCCTGGGTTCCCAGGCGGCCGGCGTCGGCATCACGAGCAGGCTCCAGTGGGTAGCGGGTGCCAAGTGCTGTATGCTCAGGTATCTGCAGGACAGCCCGAGCCTGTGGGAAGGCCGGAGCGTGGTCATTGATGTCAGCCACTCGCACGGTAACTTCCACAGTGGCACCGTCTGGAGTGACTGCAGTGAAGCGGTAGCGATCCCGCCGCTCGCGGTCCAAGACACGGGCTGTACGGACCACCCCACTGTGTTCGTCGATGGCCAGGTCCGTGCCCACCCCGCTGCCCTCCTGGGCGGAGATGAAGTACATGGGAGGTGCTGCTGTGCCCGCTGGAAGCCCTGCACTGATGTCCCCGATCAGCGTGCCCGCTGGCTGCTCCTCATCAATCTGCAGGTCCAGGCTCCCAGCCTGACCCCAGGCACCTGGCGCCCCCGCCCCCAGGAGCAGCAGCAGCAGCAATGATAGCAGGGGGAGGGGCCTGGGGATCTGCATGCCCGGGCAGGAAGGTGCAGTGTCCCGCTCCTTCTGCATGGCAGGGCCAGTCCAGTTGTGCCTTGGGATCCAGCTCCAGGCCAGGCTCCAGGAGCAGCTTGATCTCAAGTTTTGGATCAGGTCCAACTTGGACCCTGGCTCCAGCTCACGCTCTCTGACCTGGGAGAAAATCAGAAGGAAAAAAGTCATGATGGGGGAGGAATCAACAGTCCAGGGAGGCTGGGGTCCAGGCCACACCAGGACTGAAGTGTGTTCAGCCCCCTGCAGGGCCCTCATGCTCCCTCACACCATCTTGGGCCCAGGAAGCTCCTCAGGATCCACTGCAGCCTTTAGCTGGCAGGTCCCATCCCACCCTGATTCCTCCCCCCTCCTCCCCAGCAGATTATTTTATTCCTATTGTTCAGGTCTGAATGCCTTCAGATTCCCTTCCTTCCATCTCTAGACTTAAACATGTGGCCAGTTCTTTCTCATTTTTCTTTTCATTCAGGACTAATACCTCAATAACCACGTGCTTGGTAATATCATCTGAAGCTCAACCTTTTCCTCTCTGCCAGTTTTCTATTAAGATTTAAATATGCTGAAGTCTCTCTCTCCCTTCCTCTCTCTCTGTCTCCTTTTCCCTCTCCCCCATACACACACACACACAGACACAGACACACACACACACACACCCCTTTGGCTCTACTTCCCTCTCTATTCAACAAGAGATTGAGTACCTGCTATGTGGAGACACTGAAGACATACCAGTGAATAAAGGAAACAGTCCAGGAACTGGACAAGTAATTAGCAGTGTCATGTGGGCCTCGAGGGAGAGGTGCAGGGAGCTGTGAGAGTAAGGAGGGGCTGATCACAGTCAGGAGTCAGCGAGTGCTTCTCCAAGGAAACAGCATTCAAGTCAGGATCTACTTAATGTAGGTGTTAGCTAGACAACGGTGGGCAGAGAAAGGGAACAGAGAAATGAGAGAAGACTCAGAAGAGGAAACAGAAGGGGAGGCTTAGAGTCTACTGCCAAGAAAGGGCTGAGAGCGTCTGGGGGTGGGTAGGGCATGTGTGTGAGGTGCAGAGTGTCGAGGCAGAAGGTATGAAATGGGGCAGAGGCTCATAGGCCATACTGATGATTTGGACTTTATGCTGAGGACAAATGGAAGCCATGAAAGCATTCTAAGAGAGGATACTGCAATATGACTTACATCTTGTGAAAATCACCACTGCTGCCCCTTTGTAAACACAGGATCACACAGATGGGAAAGTTATTTTAGGACAGCCCTCACAACACACCAGGCCAGGGTGTGGCTCTGATAGAGACTTGGATGAGTGTCAGCAATGAACATGGGGAGAAGTGGATAGCTCTGTGGGAGGTTTAGCAGGTAGAATGGCCAGGGCTTGATGACGGCTTAAAGGCAGAGGATGAGGGAGTGGGAAGAGTCAAGGATGGTGGGCAAATTTCTGGCCTGAACCATTAGCTGAACAAAGGCATCCTTAACGGGCCAAAGAGAGAGAAAGAAATCCAGGGAAGGGCAGTGCCAACAATGCTAAGGGAGACAGGGTTTCAAATACTGCTGACATTCAAGGAGAAGGAGGCCTAAAGTCCCAGGAAGGCCTTTAGTGACTGAGTGAGAGCAGAATCAGTGGAGAAAGGTTTGTTCACTTCCCCCAGTTTCTCACTTCTCACAGCCTCCTTCATCTACGCAGAGAGGCTTCCTCTCCTGTGGCACTGCTTTCACTAAGCTTCCAACCATCACTACACTCTGTACCCAGTGGACACTTTTTCATCTTCTTGTTGCATCATTCTGCAATACTGATTCACTGATCACTGGCTTCTTGAAGCCTAGCCCTCTTGGCTTCACATGGTGACACCCCACCTCTTGCTTCCATTGTACTTTATGTCCACTCTTCAGTCTCCTGGGCAAGTTCTTCCTCTGCCCTTAAAAAACTGGTGCCCCTCAGGACTCAGGGCCACACGTTTTCCCCACTTTTCACACTGCCTCGGTGGTCTTATCCCCTCCCATGCCTTCAATTAAAAGTGTTATCAGTCATTTTGTTTTCTTTGTTGTTCAGTTGCTCAATTGTGTCTGACTCATTGTGACCCCATGGACTGCAGCACTCCAGGCTTCCTTGTCCTTCACTATCTCCTGGAGTTTGCTCAAACTCATGTCCATTGAGTTGGTGATGCTATATAACCATCTTATCCTCCTGCCCTCAATCTTTCCCAGCATCAGGGTCTTTTCCAATGAGTTGGCTCTTTGCATCAAATGGCCAAAGTATTGGAGCTTCAGCTTCAGCATTGATCATGTGATGTCTATTTGGTGATGACTTTGCAATCTCCAGCTCTGGAGAGTGCTGGAGACAATATCCCCCCAGAAAACAGACTCTCTTACAAGGTATTCCTAACCTTCACCTCAAGCTGATTTTCCTCTTCCCTTCCCTTTCCTGTGAACAGCATCACCACTCAGAAACTCTCCTTGCTTTCCTTGCTCTTCTTCAGTCAAAACCTGACTATCTCAATGAGACACGTCTCAAGCCTGCCCTTTCCTGTTTTCACACTGCTGCTGTCCAGGTTCAAGCACTGTCATCCCTCCTTTCGATTCCTTCCACAGTCCTTTATCCTCCCTGTGCCTCCTGGATTGGGCCCCTTAATCCATGTCCTTCTGACTGGAGCTATCCTCACAACTCTCACCAAATCACCCCTGACAAAATGTTTCCACTGGTTCACTCTTACTGATGGCAGAAAACTGCTGCCCACTCTGGACAAAAAAAAAGCAGATGCATACACCCAAACAGTGCCTGCAGTTTTAAGGGTTCATGGACACTAGGTGTAGACCGTCTATTCACAAGACAAAGCCCAACCCCCTTAATATACCTTCCTGACCTGAGCCCCGCCATCTCTACACTATGCCTCACATTCACTTTGCCCCACCACACCCTGTGTTCCTACACTAAACCCCTCACCTATTCCCCTTGCAACTTCTTGCCTTGTATGTACTATGCTCTCTTCCTGAGATATCCTTTAAAGGTCCTGTCCAGCTGGCCATCTCCTGCTAGAACTCCAAGATGCTGTCTTCTGTGGATGTTTCTATGATATCTCTTTACCTCCCTGCAGTGCCTACTGTGTACCCTACTGGGCTCTCACTGCTTTGGATGCACACTGACAACAAACTGCATAGCAGCCCTGTTTTGCTCTTGTGTCTGCCCAATTCTCCTTTCTTTCCACACTCAATCAGAAGATCCCTAAGGGCAGCAGCTTGAGGGTCTTAGTCTCAGGTTCTCCAGCATTTGGTAGAGGTATCGTGAGAGCAGGCAATCAGTGCAAAATGAATGGCCAGAATCTCATAACTGCACACTACCACCATCACCTACTGACAGAAGGAGAAATGTCCCTGGACATGCCAACTCTGTCACACACAGACACACGTGAGCCTGTGCCTCTGAGGCACCATGGTCAGAAGTGTGGCCACAGAAGTGGCTACTGAAGTGTGTCCTTTGGTCTTTCTAGATTTGCTCTGCTCCAGGACTTCCTGTCCTCCCCAGGGATAAGAACTCCTGACCCTCTACTTACACTTCCAACCCCATCTCTCCCATCCGTGTGAGGCAATGAAAGGAGCTGGGACCCTGAAGTTTGAGTCCAGTCTGAATGTTATTTTCCTAATCCATATAATGGCCATGGTAATGCCTACTATCTGCAGTTTTGTGAAAATCACAGGTGATGGAAATGGGAGCCCAGAGTTGGGCACTTTGTAGGTGCTCTCGCCTGGGTTCCCAGCACCATCCCTGATGAGGCTCCTCATCCTGGCTTCAGAGTTGTAGGGTTCACTAAGACCCCTCTTCTCTGAGCTCAAGTCTGCAAAGCCTAAGAAGCTGCCACATGGAATAACAGATCAGAGGAATTCAGAACAAGAAGGGCAGAGTGAACATAGGTCTGACCAGAGAGGGGAGAGGCTCAGTGTACAGAGGTGGTGCAGCGATAAGAGTCGGGGATCTAGGCCTAGAGACTGGGGTAAGGGTCAAGGATTAGGAACGGGTCCTATTCATTTAATCAGTCAGTGCAGAGAAAGCAGGGTAGGCAGAGAAGATAACGGACAGTGAGGTCAGTGTACTGCTTACATTCTGTATGAGGGTTTTCTGCACCCAGAGACAGAATGTCAGCTGTTTGAGGGCCAGGACTGTATTTTAATCACCATTTTGTGTAGCACAGAGCATGGCACATGATCAGCAAGTTTTCTGAATGAAAAGATGCATGAATGGTGTGAGCTAACACTCAGGTGAGTGATCAGCCTTGAGGAGGAGCGATCCAGGCCCAGGCAGATGTCCCTTCTCCCAAGTCATGCAGATCCTGGTGCCCTCCTGGTGCCCATCTTGCGTCCCTGTCCAATACAAACTCCCACATACACCCTCACAGTGGACGCACAAAGGTGCCTCCTCATGAAGTCACAGGCCCATACATAGCCAGGCACACAGATGCTCAGACTCGAGTACGGGCATTCCGGCACACTCCATACATACTCACACTCACATAGACAGAGGCTACTCTTACATATACAGAGATACCCTTCTTCACACATACAGAGAAGCAGGTTATCACTCACACACATGTGTTCATTCACCTGGAAACTTCCTCCACTCTCCACACATGCAGGCACACGTACAGACACACACAGGCATGCTTTTGTGCATACAGACCCATATACACAGAAAGACACTTTCCCACAGGCCTCACGTAGACAAGCACACGTGTGCACACACACACACACACACACACACACACACACACACACTCACACACACCCTTCCTCTCATGGACACAGACAGACCACATTCACCCCTGCGCAGACTCCCGATGGCAGACCCACCCACACGCCGGCACGCTCTCACACATGCTGCCGGGGCACTCGTGGTCAGCTCTGCGGCTGCAGCTGTGACCCTGAGGTCCCTGGGGCCTGTCTGGACTGTGCCTCATCACTTCCTGCTCCAGGGCTTCCAGCTCCAAACTCGAACTCCAGACTCTCTCCCGAGACTGTCTCATCCTCTCTCCAACTCTCTTCTCAGCACCATCTCCCCATCTGTCCAGGGTTTCTCACTGCTTCTTCCCCAAGACTTGCTCCTCCTCCCTGTTCCTGTCTCTTTCCCCCTCCAGGTCTGTCCCACCCCTTCCCCCAGATCTGGTCTAAACCATCCATCTTGTATATTTTCCCAGTTTGTCCTGCCTCCTACCCAGATCTGTCTTCTTTTTCCTCCTAGACTGGTCACACTGCTTCCCCCGCCCAGATCTCCTCGCTACATGCCCTCGCCCCGTCCCGGGCCTGTTACTCTGTCCTCTGGCTCCATCCTGCTCTCCCCCTCTAGCCCCACATCTGGGCCTCTGGAACCACAGCTGGTTCTCATTAGGAGGGGGAGGGGCGAGACTGTTCATTGGGGCCTGCAATGTGATGTCAATCCCCCCCCCCCCCACCAACACACACACAGCCTGTGTGTCTATAGGACCTGGGAGCAGGGGGAACACGGGAGAGGAAAGAGGTGGGTTGTGGGGGAGTCCCAGGGGGACCATAAGGGAAGGGTGCTCCAGGAGGAAGCAGAGGAGTGGCCCAAGGTGCAGAGGGGAAGCAGGCTAGGGGAGCTGGCACCTCGCAGGCCTCCTCCCTCAGCTTCCTGTCCCAGGGCCAGGAAGGGGCAGGGACCAGAAAGACAACAGGGTGAGGAGGGGGCTGCAAAAGGCAGACTGGCCAGAAGTGGAGGAAGAAGAGGGTAGCCTTGGTGAGCAAAGGGAGGTGGAGGTACAGGGCCAGGCATAAAGGAGAAAGGAAGAGAGGCGAGAGTTCTCACAGGGGATGACTGGGAGCAAGACTGAGGGAGAGTGAGTGTGTGTCAGCAAGGGAAAGAGTGAGTGGAGTTCACACAGAAAGGGGAGGTAAGTCAGAGACGGGAACAGCTGGGCTGGAGTGAGGGGGGAGCACAAATAAAGGACGGAGCTAGGGCTGGGGAGCGGGTGTGGGGAGGAGAAAAGAGGAAAGGAGGAGTGAGGACAGGAGGAAGAGGAGAAGGCTGACAAGCTGGCTTCCCCGGATGTCCCCTGGACAACCTCATGGATGGGCAGCTGGGCAGTGCCCAGGCCTGGCTCTGTCCTTCCCGGGGACTGGTTCCCATTAGGCACCTCAGGGAGAGGCTGAGACGGATGTGAGTGGAGAAGGCAGAAGGAAAATTTCTTTTCTGAGCTGTTAGTGTGCTGGCAATTCATAGATGGTGCCTTATTTAATCATCTTAATCATCCTAACAGTCCGGGTCAGGGAAGCGTCCCACCTTTCAGTGAGGAAACTGGGGCTGGGAGTGAAACAACTGTCCTGAGTTAACACAGCCTTTTTTTTTTTTAAATAAAACATTTATTTATTTAACAATTACTAATCTAATTGTGGATTGTACCCACTCCAGTTGCATGGCTTCTCCCTCCCCCTGAAAAGTTAATCTTCAGAATTAGGTTTTTATCATTTCTCGTATGTCTTTATCACTTCACTGGCTTTAACGTTATCCACTTTATTTCTCTATTTCTTGTGGTTATCTTTAAAGTTTTAGCATCTAGACTTAGCTTGCTGCTGCTGCTGCTAAGTCGCATCAGTCGTGTCCGACTGTGCAACCACATAGACAGCAGCCCACCAGGCTCCTCCATCCCTGGGATTCTCCACGCAAGAATACTGGAGTGGGTTGCTACTTCCTTCTCCACTAGACTTAGCTTACCAAAACCTAAAGTGATTATTTTTGTCCTCCTCCTGACATAGCCTTGATCTGATCCCAGGACTATGCACTCTACGCTGCCTGAGATTCACAGAGAAGGGAAAGATGGAGGGAGGCAGAAATTACAGGGGAGCTGAAGGGAGAGACCTAGCAAGACAATGCAAACCTGGAGAAGAGAACCCCCGGGAGGAGGGACACCATGGACAAGGTTTTTGTAGCCCAGGTCAGTAGCAGTGGGACAGAGTAGGCACAGAGAAGCAAACTGTGAGGAGGCGAGGTTGACAAGACTTGGCCACCAACCCTTCAGGAAGGGTGAAGGAACAGAAAGGTTCTAGACTGACTCCAGTTAGTGCTGGTCTGATTACTAATGTGGGGCCATTAGGATACCACAGAGTAGAGCCATTTTGGGGGTGCCTGTTGGGGTCTTCTCATGGGGATGTCCCTCACACAGTTAGGTTTGCAGGTCTGGAGCTGAGGAGAGAGGTCTGTTTGGAGATATGGATTTGGACCAACCAAGGAGTAACTGAGAGCCATAGGTGCAGAGACCCATCAGCTAGGATGTGTGGAGAGAAAAGAGAGACTAGGACAGAACCCTGGGGAAGAGCACATTCAAGGGGCAGCCAAGGAGAGCTTGATTCTTCCTGGAGAAGAGAGAGGAGGCCATATCTCAGAAGTTAAGGAGAGAGCATTTCAACAAAGATGGAGGGGTCAGTAGTGTCCAATGCTGCTGAGAGGCCAAGTGAGACAAAGACTGAGAAGTGACCATTGGTTTTAGCAATAATAAGGTCATAGTGATCTTGGGCAGAATCATTTCAGGAGACTCCTAAGGGAGCAAGCCTCCTGGAATGGGAAACTACAGGGAATGAATGAACTAGCCATAGACAAGATGTCAGCATAGATTCATCCATCAATATGTGCTTACTGCACACCTAGAAAAGAGAGGCAATGTGTCATGGGGAGGAAGGACAGGACAGTGCTGAAGACTGGACTTGGGCCAAACCAACTCTAGGATTTTTCTTCAGCGTCTCACTTGCTAGTTATGTAACCTTTGGTGAGCCATTTAAATGTTCAGTGCTTCCATTTGCTCATTTATAAAATAGGAACAATAATAACACTACAGTGTATTTGCAGTTAGAATAGTGTGTGGCATAGAGTAGGCATTTTATAAGTGCACAAGCATGAGCTATTACTACGGTGTTTAGGAAGATGGGTTCTGCTGAGTCAAATTCAGACTCTGCTGCTTATGGTGTAATCCTGGGAAAATTTTTAATCTTTCTAGGCCTGAGTTTTCTCTTTTGTAAAATGGGAATCAAAGTGCCTGCTTCATATAGTTGATAGGGGGGTTAAATGAAAGAATGCCGCGAAAAACTTAGCATGGTGGCTGGCACACAGTGAAGGCTCAGTGAATGTCAGCTGCTATTGTGTGTCAGACGCTCACAATAACCATGGGATAAGTGTTATTCTACAGGCGAGGAGACAAAAGCTCAGAGCAGGTAGCAGAGAAACATCTGGAACACAGCTCCGACAGACTCCACAGTTAGTGCTTTCTCATCTACAATATTGCTTCTCTGCTGGAGGACCTGGAGCAGCCTGATAAATGGTCATGGAAGTGGCCAGGCAACCGAACAGGGAAGGTGCCTGAGAACTCTAGGTAGGAGAGTAATTCCAGTGTGCACATAAGGTGGATTAGAGGTGATCAGTGACAAGGCAGTTACAAGTCCAGGTTGAGGGTCAGGTGGGCGTGAGGTCAGATGGTGAGAGGGGAAGTGACCAGAGAAGGCTTGGAGGTTTCTAGAAGGCAAAGGGAAAAATAGGAGGGATGGATCCAGGGCACGCATGTGCAATAATTCATTAATATATTTATTCAATCAGTATCTATTGAAGACCTACAATGTGCCAAACACCATACTAAGCAGTAGAGACATAGCAGTAACCTGGACAGATCACATCCCCGCCTTCATGGTGTTCACAGGTTGGGAGGATTGGGCAGGAATGGGCAGGGCAGGGTGAGGGATCTAGGGGTGGTGGGATGAGCAGCAAGAGCCTGGTCTTAAGGTCTAACTCTCATAAGTAGAGCCCAGGCTACACAGGAGGCCTGTGAGAAGGCAGAGAAGTTGGAGATTTGGGGGAAGAACGAGTTTGGGGAAATGAGACGTTGAGAAGGAGAAGAGTAGTAGAGGGACTGAGATTTTGGAAGTAAAACGAACTAAATTAAGAGTTGAACATTTACTAGCCATCTTCTTTCTCAATCCTCAAAACAACTCTACTGTTACCTCCATATTCAACTGTGGAAAGGGGAGCTCAGAGAAGCTAAGGTGACCCAGGTGCTCAATAGTGTGACTGGAAGGTGTGAGGTACAGCCCTCCTTTCTTTCCTCCCTTTCCTCCCTTTCCTCCTTCCTCACCAAGCATATGAGAGTGTGTTCCAGGCCCTGAGAAGAAATAGCTCCCTCCACTGAGCAACAGATAGAAAACCATAAACAACAGGCCTGGGGGTTCTAGGTGGACTGCTGGGAAGAGATGCCCTCTCACCGGGGGACAGAGGAACTGAGAAGGCCCTCCTAAGTGGCAGAGGCTGAAATGCCCAGAAGGAAGAGGATTACCTGGAAATACAGCCACTGGAGTTGAAGGGAGGGGCAGGCAGCAGGAAACCAGGAAGGCGATGGGATCCAATAGCTTGAACCCATCAGAGGGGCTTTTGCTTGCAGGTGCCAGGGCATCAGAAAGTCTGATCTTACTTCTGTTACTACTGACAGGCAGAAAAAAAGAGGACGAGGGCACAAGCATCTGGGAACCTGATATTGGGAAGGGCCTGGGCGCCAGGAATAGGAGGGCACAGAGTGGTATGTGTGAGGGGGCTGTCGGCAGAAGAAGCAGCCTGTGACACCTCCTAGGAAGGGGGCCTGGTGGAAACAGATGGAGCAGCACCGCAGTCCTGTGGCCTGATAGCAAGTCACAGCTTCCTCGGCTTCCACTCCCTCCAAGAACACCAACAACCACGTGGTCCAATAGATTTGGATCTGCAAATTTCTGGTGTTTATTAAATATTTGGCAGCTGAATGAAAGAGACATAAAGTACATATTGGGGGAGAGAAACAGGATCCAGGAAAAGAGAAGCCAAGGTGAAAGAGAGAAAAGAGTGTAGGGGGAAGAAGGACAACTTGTCAGGGAGGGGACTGGAAACATCTCTACTGGGTAAGTGGGCATGTGTGGAAATGTCTCTATTGTATGGGCAGCTGAGACCAGGAGTCAGTCTTCTGAAGAGTGAATGAGAGTGAGGGAGGCGCTATGAGGTGCCTCATTCATTCATTTGTTCATTGCCAAGCGTCTATAGAGGAACCTGGGGGATGTGAAGATGAATAACATGCAACCTTGCCATTAAGGACGTCCCAGCCCAGGCAGAGAGAGAAAAAGTAAAGAGGCAATGACAATAGTGAGACAAAAGGATTCCAAGCTGGTCTGGTGGTCAGGAGAGGGAGAGTTTGAGAAAAGAGCTGAGGATGGGAAGGGGTCAGCCAGGAGACAAAGGGAGTAAAGGGCTTTTCAGGCGGAGAGCAGTATGTCTACAGGGCCAGAAGCATGGAAGAATGCAGTGTCTTTGGAGAACGACAAGGAATTCAGTATGGCTGGGACTTGCAATGTGAGGGAACTATGGAAACGGGACAGGCTATGAGGCTGGGGAGGCTGGGGGGAGGCTGAGGGGAGTCAGATCGTGACAGATCTCTGAAGCCTCCTTAAAGTAGAAATCTCACCCGAGATAGTGTAAGGATACTAAAGAACGCTAAGCAGGGAATGCTATGTCTGGATTTGCATTTTAGGGAAAAGATTGGATTGGAAGAGGGAGGAGCAGACGTCTAGGGCGACAAGCTAGGAGGCTCTTGCCGTAATTCATGTGAAAAGATGGTGAGATGAAGGCAGTAGCTGAGCCCATGGATAAAGGGGGATGGCACACCAGAGAAAGCTGGGAAGGAAGGAGAACCAACAGGTCTCAGTGTTTCTAGGTTATAGGACATGTAGAGAAGGGAGTGGCTACAGTTAATTTCTGGCTTTGTAGCTTGTTAACTGAGTGGAGATGGTGGTTTTAGGGAGGAAGGAATGATGAGATCAGGTCTGGTACATGTTAGGGGACTCTATAGTATGGAGTAAAAATAGTAAAAATCCAAAAGGAAGCAAGTCTGCAGGTCTGGGGGTCTGAAGAGAAATCTGGAAGAAATAGTTATCTGGGAGTCATCAGCTTATTCAGATGATAATTAAAGCCCTGGAAATGAATGAGATAGATCACCCAGAGGGGTGTATACAGTGAGATGATAAGAAGGTCCAAGTCAGAACTCTAATAAATCGTAACACTTAGGGGTCCCCCAATCACACATAGAGTGCATGCATGCTCAGTTGCTCAGTCATGTCCAACTCTTTGCGACCCCATGGACTGTAGCCTGCTAGGCTCCTCTGTCCATGGGATCTTCCAGGCAAGAATACTGGAGCAGTTTGCCATTTTCTCCTTCAGGGGAACTTCCTGACTCAGGGATCAAACCCGTATCTTCTTCGTCTTCCATATTGGCAGGCGGGTTCTTTACCACTAGTGCCACCTGGGAAGCCCTAGGTGCCACCCAAAGGAGTCCCCAAAGTAGACAGAGAAGGAACAGTCAGGAGGTATTTTGAGAGAGGGATGCACAGATGCCACCCTACTGTATCATCATCTGTTTATTTGCCTGTCTCCTTTGCCGAGGGTAGGAACAGTGTCTTCTATCTTCATATTCTCACTGCCTAACAGTGTGGTTGGGACATGAGAGCTCATCAAATGTTGACAGAATAAAATAGTGGTTCAAAAGGCATAAGACATGAATGATTCAAAGAGGAAATAACAGTTAACAATGTTGGACCCTGCCAAGAGGTCAAGCAGTTGAGGACTTTTGAAAAAAGCCCCTAAATTTCGCAAATGAGAAGTCATGTTCTTTTAGGGAGAGAAGTTACATAGATGGGGCAGGAATAAATAGGAGGTCAGGAGGTGGGAACAGTTCAGTGCAGAAGAGTTTTTCACAAAACACGGCAGTGAAGCAAAGCGAGAGAGCATCTTAGCTAGTCAGGTATTTCAGGGTGCAGGAAAGTAGGAGAGCCTGAAGGCTCTTCATGTGCTCACAGGAGGAACGGGTGCACAGGGAGAATCTAGACACACGGATAAGACTCAAGAGTAATTCGTCCAGTGAGGTCTCCCCTGAGGCCAAAGTGGATGGGATCTGCAACAGCCGAGGGAATTCAAACTGGATGGCCTCAACTTTCTGAGTGGCCGACAGACCAGGTCTGTCTGTCACGTCTACTCTTCCTTCCTTCCTCCCTCTCCTTCAGCCTCTGTGTCCATTCTGTCACTGAGTCCTTCTGACTCCACTGCTTAAAGAATTCTTGAAGCTACCTACTACCTCAACCTCTACTGCCATTCTTCCAGTTCAGACCAGCATTATCCCCTCCTGGGTTCCTACAACAGCCAACTATCTCCTTCCTTTCAGATGCCTCCCTCTAGTCTCCACACTGCTGTCAAAGTGGTCTCTGTAAGACAGATCTGACCATATCACATCACAGCTTCAAATGATTCAGTGACTTTCAATTATCCCTGGGTTCGATAAGCACTCGTGTGACCTACAAGAAGTGCACGACCTAACTAACCCTTCCTCACCTCTCCCCGACTCTCTGACCCACCCTCACATCGTGCTCTCATTGCTAGGCTCATTGGATTGCTTTCCCACTCAGACATACGATCCTTTCTTAATGTGGGTTTTCCAGTGCTGCTCCCTTGGTTTGGCATACTCTCCACACACTCCACCTCACCGCTGCCTCTCCTTTGCTTGGTAGCCTCCTACTTATCTATCAAGCATAAGCTTCAATGTCACTTCCTTCCAAAAACCTCTTCTAGTTCCCCTTCAAGGGCTCAGGTTGGCCTGCTATGTGCTGCCATGTCACAGTGCTCACCCCACGGCCTGTAAGCTCCACAAGGGCAAGCACCATGTCTATTTTGTTCACCCTTGTAATGCTAGCACCTATCACACTGCTTGGCACAGAGTAGGTGCTTAATAGGTGTTCACAGAATAAATGATCCAGTGGGCTGACTATTTAATCTGCTGAAAACAATGAGGGATGTAAGGTTAAGGGATGTAAAACACTAGAAAATATTTCATCTATTTGTTTATTTATGGAGGGCCAAGTTGAGGGTGCAATTTATAGAAGCATGAATTTATAGAAGCATCACTTGGTGTGGTCAGGAAATCATTCCAGCTGGGTTGAGACTTTGTGGGACGGGTGGTCTTAAAGACAATAACAACGGAACAGAGTGGTCAAAGAGTGGGTGAAGCGATGGTCTTGGACATATAAACTGGAAGAAGAGTAAAAAGCCAGAAAGGAGAAGATTAGGAGAAAGCAAAAAGGTTAAGGGCAAGGGACCACTGTGAGGTTGAAGGGTAAGTGGAATGGGAGTGAGGGCATCAAGGAGCTCAAAGGACTCAGGAGGCTGTGGGCAGAGTGGAATGTAGGTGACGAATTTCAGAGACAGACCAGTTGCACTGAGTGGTCCTGGGAGAGGAGACAGTAATAGGAGCTGAAGAACCCAAGAAACTGTGAGGCTGCACTTGGAGGGACACTGAGAACCATGGCAGGATACAGGGTGAGGGAAAAACTGATCTAAGTCCCCAAGTTTCCAAGGAACCAGAGGGTAACCCTGGGAGGTCTCTGGGTGAGAAGAAGCCTCGGTGTGAGCATCGTAAGTTAATGGGAGTTTATTCAGCAGTTGGGACCGCTCCGTCTGTGGCGTGTGCATGACATCTAAAAGTGTTTCTTACGGGATGTACCAAAAGGTGTTGGTAAGTAAGAGTGACTGCAAGACAGCATCCCGTTAGTGTCAGGTCTCTGAGACACCTGCTATGTACAGACAGCCCTGAAGTATAACCTAGATGTTTGTGGGCTATGACAGGTTCCCAGTGGATGCGTGTTGCTCCGGCAGTGTCTCAGGAAAGGTGCTGGCAGCAACTGTGTCTCCCATGCTGTGTGCTGGCTTTGACAGAGGTCCTGTGGGAATGTGTTGGCTGCACCATTTCTGCTGTGGGTGTGCGCTGTTATGAGAGCACCTTCTGTAAACGTGTGTTGGCTCTGACAGTGCTTCCGGGGGGCATGTGATGGCTGTGAAGGCATCTCTTGTGGATGTGTGCTGCCTGTGACTGTGTCCCCTGTGGGTATTTGAGGAGTTGACATTAGCAACAATATTTTTCTGGCCTATGACCCCATGGCCGTGGGCCCAGCCCACGCCACACTGAGTTCATTGTGCTTCTGGACCTCCCCTTCCCCACCCCCTCCACGTGGGCCGAGGCTGGTGGTGACCTCCCTCTGTCCCCTGTGCTGGATTCTGATCTAGGCATCCTGGACACAAACTCAACACAGTCTGGGTGACAGGCCTCCAGTTTGGGCTTGGCCTGTCTCTTCTCTGTTTCTCTTTCCTTCTCCCCCCTCAGTTTCTTTGTCTCGGTTTGTCTGTCACACACCCATCCTCCACATTCTGACACATGGCTCCCACAGAGGCGGGCAACACACACACACACACACACACACCACACACCCACACTCCCTCACAAGGACTGGCTCACCAGACACACACTCACTCTGACCCACACCCCATCGTAGTGACACGCACGTACACACGGCCAGACACACACACGCAGGCACACAACTTCCCAGTGACACGCACTGACTCACACTAGGCGGTGCACTCGCGCTCACACTCACACTCGAAGGAGCACACACACACCCTGCCCACACCCCCGGCACACTCACGCCGCCACACACCCGACGCGATGACACACGCAGCACAAAGACCCCCAGCCCTGCCCCCACGTTCACGTTCACGTTCACGCTAGCCCTCGTCCCGCAGGCCCAGGCCCCCCCTCCCCCATTGTCTCCGGCTCAGAACAAAGCCCCCGGCTCCGTCGCCGCCACCGCCGCCCGGGAGAGGCCGGCGGGCCGGCGGGCGCGGGCCGGACGGGCCGGGCAGCCGCGGGCACTGACCTCCGCGCGGCGCGGGCTCCCTCGCCCGGTCCTGGGGCGCCGTCCGGCGCGGTCAGCCCCCCGGGCAGCGCCCGCCCGCGCGGGGCCTGGGGCTGCGCATCGTCCGCCGCCGCTGTCTGTCAGTCCGCGAGCAGCTCCGGGCGATCGGCCGTCGGTCCGCGCGCGCCCCCGCCCGTCGATCGGTCCGTCCGCCGCCGCCGCCGGGGCGCCGCCTCCTCCACAGCCGCCCCGCGGAGGATGCGAGCTCCGCCGCCGCGGCCCCGCGCCCCCTCCCCCGCCCTCCGCGCGGTAACCCGAACCCCCGCCCCTCCGCCCGCGAGCCCCCGCCTCCGCCCCCACCGCGTTCCGCGCCGCGGCCCCCCCAAGCCCGTCCTCCCTCCGCCCCTCGACTTCCCGGCCCCATCCCCGGCCGGATCCGGCCCCAGCGCCGCGCCGTCCCCGCGTCTCCGGTCCCTTCCCTTCTCCCGGCCCAAGCGCCCCGTCCGCTTTTCCCGTCCCGTTCTCCGCATCCCCTCTCCGCGTCCCCTTCTCCTTCCTTCCGGCTCTTCCATCTTCTTTCCCGCTCCCTGTTCCCCCACCGTCCCCTCTTTCTCCCTCACTGTTTATTCTCCCCTCCGAACCCTTTTCTCCCCGTTCTCCTCTCCCTTCTTCCCATCGTCTTCCTCTCGTCCCATCTCCCCATTCTTTCCTCTCCAGCCCCTTATCTTCCATCCCTTCTCCTGGACCCTCTCTCCTCACCTCTTCTCCGCACCAGTTCTCCCCCTGTCCTTTGCCTGCCCTTCTCCTTTCCCGTCTCCCCACCTCTTTTTCCCCAACCCCTTCTCCTTGTCCCTTTCTCCGTGTTTCCTCCCCACACCCCCTTACCTCCCAATTTCCCCTGTCATCTCTCTTTCCCCATCCTCTTCTTCCGTGTGAATCTCTCCATTCTCTCCTGATTACTTCTGTTTGTCCCATACTCCTTATTCCTTTTCCTTTTTTCGTCGCCTACTTCTCCCTTCTTTGCTTCCTCTTTTATCCCAAAGTTGAGGCTCCAGATGGAAGGGACTGGAAGGAGGAGATTTAGGGTGGGTGTTCTCACTCAGGGTATATACTTCTCAGAAAAGGAAAGCGAGATGGAAACTGGGCAGGGAGGTGGGAAGGGTCTTGAGGGGCCAACTGGGAGAGAAAATGAAAATAAGTCTATCAGATGGAGGCGGACAGTGTTAAAGAACTAGAAGAGTTTTGATCCCTCTTCTCTGTCTTTCCTTATGACTGAGTGTAGGCTGTGAGTCTAAAGGTATTCTGAACTTGAGACTTGTGCAAATGGTACAAAGAAATCAGGAACTTCTGGGGAGAGAGAGAAGTTTCAATTAAAACAGAAAGGAGTGTGATTTTTTTCAAGAGGAGTGAAGAAGATGCTAGAATCCTTGATAGCATCCAGGATTCTGGCTTGGGCAGGTGGGTTTGGTGGTGACATTCACTGCGTTGGACAAAAGGAGGAGGACTATAGCTTACAGAAGGCTGATTTAGGAAGATGACTTTTGATTTGGGCTGCTGACTTTGAAGTGCCTGTTGGCTAGGTAGGTCCGCAGCTTAGCAGAGCGGCCTGGGATGGACATAAATATTTGGGAATCATCTGCAAATACCATATAAGCTTGAATATAGGGTGAGGTTTTTGCTGTTTTGTTTTTCCAAAATCATACCAAAGGAAAGAGGGAGTAACTTTATATTTGAGTCCTTACAAAGTCTCTCATATTACAGGGTTTGCTCTCATTTACTTTATTTTGAACAACAAACCACTGGATAGGGCAGTATGGTATGGTGACTAAGCTTGTGGACTCTGGAGCCAGACTGCCTGACTTGGGGTCCAGACCCTGCCATTTACAAGCTGTGTGGCTTTTAACAATTCACTTAACCTGTCTTTGACTCAGTTTTCTCATCCACAAAGCAGGACTTAGCGTTAAATTATTTAATATATGTAAATATACTTGGCACATAGTGAGTGGTCCATAAACACTATCTATTTTTACTGTTCGGGCAAGACCCATTAACCTGAAATGTCCTCAGTAATGGCTGCCTGTTAGGTCACTTGCCACAGAATCGATAGTCCCAGCTTTGATAACTATTCCTGGTAATACAGCCTCACAACTGCATGTGTTGGATGTTTCTAAGGATGTTTTATAAACAGTGCTTTAAAAAGCAATACTGTAATATTTGGGAGGGGTTCTAGGATGCTGGAAATGTTCTCTTTCTTGGCCTGAGTGATGCTGTATGGATGTTTTACTCTGCGACTATTCATTAAGCCAAACACTTATGGCTTAGACCATTTTCTATATGAATATTATAACTCAGTAAAAAAAAATCTAAAAAGTTATTTTTAAAAGGCAAAAAAATTAAGTGATTTTTAGAGGTCATGAATATACTCTTGCAGGATGCAAGCCAAACATTAACTGTCTTAGCGTGATGCAAATGGGACCTGTAACTGGGGATAAAGTTTCCAATGACTGCATTACACGTGGATTCAAATTGTGCTGTGTCCTCGCCCAAATTCTGCACTTAGACTGAAGAGAAGGTCATCTGTTTTGGAAAATAGATAAGATGGCTGAAAAAGTGACCCTAATAATGAGGAAGATACTGCTTTGGATAATTCATGTTAAAAGATGCATTAAATTGTTTATTGAATTATGACTATGAAAAGAAAGCCGTATCTATAAATCAACATATTATTTATAAATATTTATATTTCATGATGATCCTGTGCTGTGCTAAGTTGCTCAGCTGTGTCTGACTCTTTGCGAACCCATGGACTGTAGCCTGCCAGGCTCCTCTGCCCATGCAATTTTCCAGTCAAGAATACTGGAGTGGGGTGCCATTTCTTGCTCCAGGAGACCTTCCTTACCCAGGGATTGAAACTGCATCTCTTGTGTCTCCTGCATTGGCAGTATTCTGTACCATTAACATCACCTGGGAAGCCCTTTGTGATGATATATGAATTTAAATATATGTATAATAAAGTCCATTAACTGATAGAAGTAGAATTTTGGTTTTTCAGCCTTATCCTTGAAGGTACATGTTTTCAGTTATGTCAAAAAGCTTTCTGGGTTTTCTCACTGGGAAAATGAGAGATTATCTTAGGTTTGGGTTGACTTTTAGGGGAAATGTGATAAATGGAAAATGAAGCTAAAGGAGTGAATGAGATTTCCCAGGGACAGAATGTACGTTGGGAAGAGAAGGGGGCCTGAGACAGACTCTAAGAAATTCTAGCACTTAAATGTTGAGGAGAAGAATCACAGTCTTCAAAGGAGAGTGAGAAGAAGTAGCCAGAGAGGGAGAAGAAAGGGAAGATGCAGTGCCAATGAAGCCAAGTGAAAGGCTATGAAAGAAGTCATGAGGCAAGGAGTGTTGATCAGGGTTGAATGACACAGAAGAGGCCAGGGAGGCAAGGACTGAAAAGTATCCATTGGATTTGGCCAGAGGGAGAGCATTGGTGACCTTGGGGACAACAGGGTAGGGGGGGTGGTAGGGGTGGAAACTAGTCAGCACTCAGTAAAGGAGTTGGGTAAGGGATGAGCAACTGAAGACATGCAGTCCAGCCTGTTCTTTAAAAAGGCTAGACTACAGGGAGGAGAGAGATCTACTGCAGGGGCAAGGGACAGGTGTTTTAGGGGGCCAGAGAGTTTTTCAAATAAGAGAACCTAATTTTTCTACCTCTCTTTATTGAAGATACATATTAATGGCCACTATGTGCCAGCTTTTTGCTTAGGATACATTGTTAAGATATGACTAAGGAGCATTCAGAAGCTGTGAAGACAGATCTGTACACTGGCACTGGGTAATATAATAATAGAGGAAAGCATGGGATTGCGGGCATAGTTCAGTTCACTTCAGTTGCTCAGTCATGTCTGATTCTTTGCTACTCCATGGACTGCGACACGCCAGGCCTCCTTGTCCATTGCCAACTCCCAGAGATTACTCAAACTCACATCCATTGAGTCGGTGATGCCATCCAACCATCTCATCCTCTGTTGTCCCCTTTTCCTCTCGCCTTCGATCTTTCCCAGCATCAGGGTCTTTTCAAATGAGTCAGCTCTTCCCATCAGGTGGCCAAAGTATTGGAGTTTCAGCTTCAGCATCAGTCCTTCCAATGAACATTCAGGATTGATTTCCTTTAGGATGGACTGGTTGGATCTCCTTGCAGTCCAAGGAATTCTCAAGAGTCTTCTCCAACACCACAGTTCAAAAGCATCAATTCTTCGGCACTCAGCTTTCTTTATAGTCCAACTCTCACATCCATACATGACTACTGGAAAAACCATAGCTTTGACTAGATGGACTTTTGTTGGCAAAGTAATGTCTCTGCTTTTTAATACGCTGTCTAGGTTGGTCATAACTTTTCTTCCAAGGAGTAAGCGTCTTTTAATTTCATGGCTGCAGTCACCATCTGCCGTGATTTTAGAACCCTGAAAAATAAAGTCTCTCACTTTTTCCATTGTTTCCCCATCTATTTGCCATGAAGTGATGGGACCAGATGCCATGATCTTAGTTTTCTGAATGTTGAACTTTAAGCCAACTTTTTCACTCTCCTCTTTCACTTTCATCAAGAAGCTCTTCAGTTCTTCACTTTCTGCCATAAGGGTGGTGTCATCTGCATATCTGAGGTTGTTGATATTTCTCCTGGCAATCTTGATTCCAGCTTGTGCTTCCTCCAGCCCAGCGCTTCTCATGATGTACTCTGCATATAAGTTAAATAAGCAGGGTGACAATATACAGCCTTGACGTACTCCTTTCCCTATTTGGAACCAGTCTGTTGTTCCACGTCCGGTTCTAACTGTTGCTTCCTGACCTGCATATAGATTTCTCAAGAGGCGGGTCAGGTGGTCTGGTATTCCCATCTCTTTCAGAATTTTCCACAGAGGGGATTCTAAATCCAGTCCAGGGTTGGGATGTCAGCAAATAGTGTCACAAAGATGACACTGGAACTGGATCTTGAAAGATGAGTAGAAGCATAGCAGAGGGAAAAGTTGGAGAAAGGAGTTTCAGGCAGAATAAATAGCACTATGCTCAAAATCAGAAAGGTATGAAAGAAAATAGCCTTTGGCCGCAGAGGTTGGTATACAAGTGGAAGTGTTGGTGGTTCCTGAGTACATTGACTTGGCTGTAGTGTAAGGCGTATGGGCTGGTGTGAAAGGAGAAAACAAGAAAGGTAAATGGAGCCAAATCATGGAGGATATTACATTTCATGTATATAGTACAGGCTCTGAGCCATTGTAAAGTTTATTTAATAAGGGAAGTAAAAATGATCAGGTGATGAGACGTCAAGATCATTTTGGCTGCACTACTAAGCATCAAAAGAGAACAGACAAGAGTCAGTTTCAATGCCTAGCTTGTCAGTTCAGTTCAGTTGCTCAGTTGTGTCCAACTCTTTACAACCCCATGGACTGCAGCATGCCAGGCCTCCCTGTCCATCACCAACTCCTGGAGTCTACTCAAACTCATGTCCATTGAGTCGGTGGTGCCATCCTACCATCTCATCCTCTGTTGTCCCCTTCTCCTCTCACCTTCAACCTTTCCCAGCATCAGGGTCTTTTAAATGAGTCAGTTCTTCTCATCAGGTGGCCAAAGTATTGGAGTTTCAGCTTCAACATTTCCTTCCAATGAATATTCAGAACTGATCTCCTTTAGGATGGACTGGTTGGATCTCCTTGCAGTCCAAGGGACTCTCAAGAGTCTTCTCCAACACCACAGTTCAAAAGCATCAATTCTTCGGCGCTCAGCTTTCTTTATAGTCCAACTATCACATCCATACGTGACTACTGGAAAAACCATAGTGTTGACTGGATAGACCTTTGTTGGCAAAGCCTGGCTTGTAGTGAGGATCTAAACTAAGTTAGTAGTAGGATTAGAAAAGAAGAGTAAGATATGAGAGAAGTTTTAGAGACTACAATTCTTTTTTTAATTTTTTAACTTTTTATTTTGTATAAAACTATACATATATATAAAATATACACACACATAAAATCAGTATAGTTGATTAACAATGTTGTGGTAGTTGAAGGTGAGCAGTGAAGGGACTCAGCTATACATATACATGTATACATTCTCCCCCAAACCCTCCTCCCATCCAAGCTGCCACATAACATTGAGCAGAGTTCCATGTGCTGTACAATAGGTCCTTGTTGGTTATCCATTTTAAATATAGTAGTGTGTACATGACCATCTCAGACTCCCTAACTATTCCTTCCCCCCAGAAACCATAAATTAGTTTTCTAAGTCTATGATAAAATCTTTATTTACTTATTTGGCTTCACCCAGTCTTGGTTGTGGCACCCAGGATCTTTGTTGCAGCATGTGGGATGTAGTTCTCTGACTAGGGGTCAAACCCAGGAACCATGCATTGGGAGCTCGGAGTCTCAGCCACTCGACCACTAGTGAAGTCCCTAGGGATTGCATTCTTGATGGCTGACTAGAAGTGAGGAGTGGTGGTGTAGGAAGAGTGTAAGATGACTTTATCTTCCTGGTCTGTACATTAGTGATGTTACTCACTATGTTTGGGAAGAAAAGGATGAGCATGTTTGAGAGGAGAGAGATATGATAATGAATTTGGTTTTGGACATGATGACTTTAAGATGTATGTGAGATATCCCAATGAGTATAAAATTTGGAACTCAGGTAAGCCAAGGATGGATATTTTGGAGGCACCAGTCTGTCAGTCTATAGTGGTTAAGTGGAACCATAAGAATGGATGAGGTCACATGCAGAGAATATATAGTGAAAAGAGTGCCTGGGCAGCATTAAGGGTAGATAACAAAAAGAAGAGCCATGAAGAGGATTGGGAAGAAGTGGCCAACAAGATAAGAACTGAGCATGAGAGTAGTGTCCAATGTGCTATCATAAAAGCCAAGAAAGGAAAGCTTCTAGAATGAGAGTTATCAGTAGCGAAAAATTACGACACTTAGATGAGGTCTCATAGGTCTCCATTAGACTTTGAAATTAAGATGTAGCTGATGATCTTAATGATTCAAAGACAGCAGAGGAAGAACGAAGCCGGAGGCATCACACCTCATGATTTCAAACTGTATTACAAAGCTGTAATCAAAACAGTATGATATTTTCATAAAAGCAGACATATAGATCAATGGAACAGAATAGAGAACCCAGAAGTAAACTTATACGTGTAATTAATTTTCAACAAAGGTACCAAAAATACTCAATGGGGAAAGGATAGTGTCTTTAATATTAGTGCTGGGAAAACTGGATATCTATGGGCAAAAGAATGAAACCAGAACCTTATCTGACACCATACTCAAAAAATCAATTCAAAGTGGGACTAGATTTGAACATTAGGACCTGGAACGATAAAATTCTTAGAAGAACTTTAACCTTGGGGGTAAGCTTCTTGACATTGTTCTTGGCAGTGACTTTTTTGGATTTGACACTAAAAGCAAAGGGAGCAAAAGGGAAAATGAACAGGTGGGGCTGCATCAAACCAAGAATCTTCTGAACACCAAAGGAGATCATCAACAAAATGAGAAAGCAACCTATGGAAGGGGAGAAAATATTGGCAAACCACATATCAGCTAAGAGGTTAATATCCAAAATATATAAGGAACTCATACAATTCAAGAGCAAAAAAACCCCAAATAACCCAACTTAAAAATAAGCAAAGGATCTTAATAGATCTTTTCCAGAGAAAAAAATAGATGACCAATAGGCAAGTGAAAACATGCTCAACATCACTAACCAGAAAAGTGTGGATCAACCACAATGAGATATCACCTCAAACCTGTTAGGATTGCTGTTATCAAAAAACAAGACATATAAAATGCTGGCAAAGATATGGAGGAACAGTGAACACTTTTACACTGCTAGTGGTGATGTAAACTGGTACAATCTTCATGGAAAACATGATGGTAGCTCCTCAAGAAATTAAAAGTAGAACTACCATACGATACAGCAATTCTGCTATATCCAAAGGAAATGAAACTACTATCTGGAAAAGATATCTGCACCTCATGTCCATTGCAGCATTATTCACAAAAACCAAGATGTGGAAACAACCTAAGTTTCCATTGATGGGCAAATGAATAAGTAATATTCATTCATGCTGAATATGGGCTTCTTTGGTAGCTCAGCTGGTAAAGAATCCACTTGCAATGTAGGAGACCCCAGTTCAATTCTTGGGTAGGAAAGATCCCCTGGAGAAGAGACAGGCTACCCACTCCAGTATTCTTGGGTTTCCCTGGTGGCTCAGATGGTAAAGAATCTGACTGTAATGCAGGAGACCTGGGTTCGAACCTTGGGTTGGAAAGATCGCCTGGAGGAGGACATGGGAACCCATCCAGTATTCTTGCCTGGAGAATCCCCATGAACAGAGGAGCCTGGCGTGCAACAGCCTATGGGGTCGCAAACAGTCGGACAGGACTGAGCAACTAAGCACAGTATATGCTGAATATAAGAAAGAATATAAAGATTCCTTCCAGAATAAAGAAGGAATGCTAGTGAGACAGCAGGATGAAGAACTACTACTACTCAGTGAGTGCAGCAGGGAACGAATGAGAAAGGATAGTAACATGAGGCTGAGAGGAGTGGGAAAAGAAGGACTGAGGAACAGTTGCTGGGAAGTAAGCAGCAGGATCACATTTAACACCGCAGGTAAGAAGCTAATGGAGGGGCAATGGCTAGTGGAGAAAGGTCCCAAAGGAGAGAGGAAGGTCTGAGGAATTAACCATGGTTACTGGAAGGAACTGGTTTTTAACCTTGAGAGGTACTTCTTCCTTCAAGACTAAAAGGGAAGATGGGTGAGTATGCAGATAAGTGCATGTATGAGCTTATGATGGCAGTAGGGGAGGAGGGTTGACATGGGAATTTCAGGCCATTGTACCTGGTGATCCCATTCTCTCTGGAGAGGAGTTGGTGTTTGTGAAAAATGGAACACAAAGGAGGCAGAACGTTAGGGATTTTGAGGAAAGTGTTAAAGGAGGGGAGACACTGTTAAGAGGAATGATGGCTGTTGGCCTTATAGGCTCAAAGGACCATGGAGTTGAGGATGCTAGCAAGAGAACAAAAGATACAAGCACAGCTACACTTAAGTCTCTGATGAAGAAGAGAGGTCATTTCATGACAACACTGAAGAGGGTAGAGGTTTGAATGACAAGATGGTATGATTCTCAAAGACTAGGAGGAAGTATGGAGAAGTGCTTGTGTGTGTTTGGGCCTTTGGAAGCTCTGAGAATGGGGACAACTTCCCTTTCCATAGACATGTGGAAGAATGTGAAGAAATGGTGTACTTAGACAAAGCCAGCTCTCTTAGAGGAAGTGGAGTCTCAGAGGTATATAATGGGGCTGAGAATTTTGGGGTTTCACAACAGAAAAAATTGGGAGAAGAGTCCAAGACAGAAAGGGCTAACTCTGGGAAGCAGTGAAAGGGTAAATTAACCAGGGCCAAGGAAGGATAGATGAGTGTGGAAGACCACGTGGGAAAGGAAAGACGACCCCAAAGGCCTGCCTTGTAAACGATGATCCTGAATGACAGGATGGGAGGATATCAATTCTTACTGACTCTGTTAATCATTTGTTCCTTCTTAGTGAGGGAGGAGGCACTGGGTAGCATCAGTGCTTAGTTGTAGACTGCTCTGAGACTAAGTCCCCGCTCAAATGCTCATGAGAAAGCCACAATTATTAGCGCTCTCAGTAGAGCCCAGCCCTGGAGAAAGTGAGCAAGAGTATTAAAAAATGGCCAGAGTCCAGCACTGCTTGAGTTGGGATCTTCCAAGAGTAAGTATGTTTTTCAGGCTCTGAAGGATTTCAATTCCCTGTAGAGACTCTAGGGAAGAAAAAAGGAGACTCTTGATTCTCTCCCACAGAGCAGGAGCCAGGGAAGGCAGAACCAGATGGAATCTAGAACACAGGTGGAGGGATTAAATGCGGAGAAGAGGAAGGACTCCTATCCTCTGGGATAGGAAGTAAGGAGAGCCAGTTCTCTAAATTTCAGTTCACAGAGTGATCAATTTGCTGAAATTCACCAATTTTGCCAATTTACCAAAATTTTGTTTAATTATGTGTAAAGTTTACAACCATTTGCATGGTTGTATGGATTTTAACTAGTTTTGAAGATTACAAAGTGTCAGTTGACTAATTTGAAGTGTAGTTTAGCTCAGTTTTAATTTATTTGCAGCTGTTTCACTGAAGTCATTTTTGCCAGGGCTGGCCTAGCCAAAGTTCAGTGTAGTCTAAATTTTTCCTTACTTTGAATCTACCACTTTTGAGAATGAGAATTTCTTGTGTATTTTGTTCTATAACTACTGTAAAATGACTCAAATGTCAAATATAAACAATCTTGGGGGGGTTTCTGTCTTTCAACATTTTCAAACTGATAATTTGGTTTTTTTAAATACTTTTTTGTACATTTATAATTTTAATAGGTATATATATATGGGCTGAAATATGGCCATATAATATTTCCTTACTTATTGGTAAATGGCATTAATATTTACTACAGTAAGTGATAAAATTAATTATATAAATTTATTAGTTCAAGATAATTATTCTAAGATCTCATGATGACCATTTATAAATGGGCCTCCTGCCATAGTGACACTGAAGAAACATCTGTAGAATTTTTGCTGGTCTCATTTACGTCACTATAGGAAGACTGTACTTTTGGAATATCTCTGCTTATCCTTATCCTTGATTATGTAGTTGCTACTACTTCTAAATAAAGTTTTTACTCTGATTTTATTTTTTATTTAAGTAACAGTTTTATTGGGATACAATTTCATAAAGTTCGTCCTTTTAAAGTGTACAGTTCACAGTTGCTTTTAGTATATTCACAGAGTTGTGTATCCATCAACCACAATCAAATTCCAGAATGTTTTCTTTGTTCTAAAAGAAACCCCATATCTACCAGCGATTACTCCCCATTTCCTTCTCCCTTCAACCCCTGGCAATGAATAATTACTTTCTGTTGCTGGAGATTTGCTTGTTTTGGATATTTCATTTAAATGGAATCATATAGTAGGTAGCCTTTTGTGTCTGGCTTCTTTCACTTAGCTTATTTTTGAGGTTCATATGTGTTGCAGCATGCATCAGTATTTCACTCTCTTTTATGGCAGAATAATATTCCATCCTATGAATATATCACATTCTGATTATTCATTCATTGGTTGATGGACATTTGGATTTTTTGCCCTTTTGGCTGTTATGAGTAATGCTGTTGTGAACATCTGCATAGAAGTTTTTGTGCAGACACACCCTTTCAGTTCCCTTGGGTATATACCTAGGAGTGGAATTGCTGGTATGATATATTATTAACTGCATATCATAAACTATGTTTACCATTTTGAGGAAATATTTGAGGAAATGGGCCAAATTTTTCTATAGCAATGTCACCATTTTACCTTTCTTCCAGGAATGTATCCTGGTTCCAATATATCTGCATCCTTGCCAACACACTTATTGTTCATCTTTTGTATTGTAATCATCTTAGTGGGTATGAAGTGGTATCTCAAAGGTTTTGATTTGCACTTCCCTAGTGACTAATATACAGGAACATCCTAATGACTAATGTACAGACATCCACTGGATCATAGAAAAAGCAAGAGCATTCCAGAAAAACATCTACTTCTGCTTCATTGATTATGCCAAAGTGTTTGACTGTGTAGATCACAATAAACTGTGGAAAATTCTTCAAGAGATGGGAATATCAGACCACCTTACCTGCCTCCTGAGAAATCTGTATGCAGGTCAAGAAGCAACAGTTAGAACAGGACATGGAACAACAAACTGGTTACAAATTGGGAAAGGAGTATGTCAAGGCTGTATATTGTCACCCTACTTATTTAACTTCTATGCAGAGTACATCATGCGAAATGCCAGGCTGGATGAAGCACAAGCTGGGATCAAGATTGCCAGGATAAATATCAACAACCTCAGATACACAGATGACACCACTCTTATGGCAGAAAGTGAAGAGGAACTGAAGAGCCTCTTGATGACAGTGAAAGAGGAGAGTGAAAAAATTGGCTTAAAGCTCAACATTCAGAAAACTAAGATCATGGCATCCTGTCCCATCACTTCATGGCAAATAGATGGGGAAACAATGGAAACAGTGAAAGACTTTATTTTTCTGGGCTCCAAAATCACTGCAGATGGTGACTGCAGCCATGAAATTAAAAGACACTTGCTCCTTGGAAGAAAAGTTATGACCAACCTAGAATGTGAAAGTGAAGTCACTCAGTTGTGTCCGACTCTTTGCGACCCCATGAACTATATAGCCTACTAGGTTCCTCCGTCCATGGGATTTTCCAGGCAAGAATACTGGAGTGGGTTGCCATTTCCTTGTCCAGAGCAAGATCAAGTAGCTGAACACGGGGATCCGTAAGTACCTTCATCTGGCCAAGACGCTGTGGGTAGGACAGGAGCAGGTGACCCTGCACCATGCTGTCCGGATGTCCCAAATCTCCCACCCACCTGGCTCCCCTGCCAGAGGGGAAGGGGTTCCCTTGCTGCCCGCATGGGTTCAGGGAAGCCCTGCTGGCTGGCAAGCCAAGGCAGCATTTCTGGGCGACAGACAGCGCGTTGGTCTTCAGACACCTTGGGTGAGATTCTGCACGTGACCTTGACTAGATGCCCGCACTTTCTCTCACTAGGGAGCAGGGGCCCCGGGGATGAGGCCCGAGTGCAGGGCTGACATACGGGGTGGTCCTGATGTTAACTTGATGGCCGTTCTGACTCCATCCTAGGTATCCATCTTCTGGGCTTATCCAGGAGGGAAAAGGCTTAGAAAGGGCTGGAATGCTGTCTTAGCTGGAGAGGGTGGGATGGATGGAGCAGAAGGGGGCTGGACAGAGTAGTAGACCAACCTAGACAGCATATTAGAAAGCAGAGACATTACTTTGCCAACAAAGGTCTGTCTCGTCAAAGCTATGGTTTTTCCAGTAGTCATGTATGGATGTGAGAGTTGGACTATAAAGAAAGCAGAGTGCCGAAGAATTCATGTTTTTGAACTGTGGTGTTGGAGAAGACTCTTGAGAGTCCCTTGAACTGCAAGGAGATCCAACCAGTCCATCCTAAAGGAAATCAGTCCTGAATGTTCATTGGAAGGACTGATGCTGAAGCTGAAACTCCAATACTTTGGCCACCTGATGTAAAGAACTGACTCATTGGAAAAGACACTGACGCTGGCAAAGATTGGAGGTGGGAGGAGAAGGGGATGACAGAGGATGAGATGGTTGGATGGCATCACTGACTCAATGGACATTAGTTTGAGCAAGCTCTGGGAGTTGGTGATGGACAAGGAAGCCTGGTGTGCTGCAGTCCATGGGGTCACAGAGTTGGACACCACCGAGTGACTGAACTGAGCTGAATGACTAATGATGTTCAGCCTCTTTTTATATGCTTATTGGCCATTGTATATTTTCTTCTCTGGTTTCTTTCAGGAATTTTTCCTGTGGTTTGAATATTCTGTAGTTTAAATATTCTTCAGTCTTGTACACCTAGGTGTAGATTTTTTCAGTGTCCATTTTGATGTCTTCTGAACTTTCTGGATACGTGGTTTGGTGTCGTCCATTAATTTCAGAGAATTCTCAATGATTATTACTTCAAATATTTCTTCTGTTTCTTTTTTTTCCCTCTTTCATATTCCCATTACATATATTATTATTGTCCCATAGTTCTTGTCTTCCACAGTCCACAGTTCTTGGATATTCTGTTCCTTAGATAATTATCTAATTTTCCTTTCTAAAAAGCTTTGATTGAATGAGTCTTTAAATTCTGTAGTGCTTTACAGTTTTCAGCTTCACACGATTTCATATAATCACATTATATAACCCCTTTGTCCCCCACCCCTATGTCACCCCTTCTCCCCCTTATTTTCCTTTTGTTGCTTGTGTTTTTGGCATCCTATCTAAGACATCATCATCTAATCCAAGGTCAAGATTTACTATTTTAAAAAAGCTTTATAATTTTAGCTTTTACATTTAGGTCTATGATCCATTTGAATTAATTTTTGTATGTGGGTGAGGGAGTGGCAACTTTTTTGCTTGTAGATAGCTAGTCCTATCATTATTTGTTGATAAGACTTGTTTTTGATTTTCTTATCATCCTTGTTAAGAAAAAATTGACTATAAATGTGGGTTTATTTCTGACCTTTCAATTCTATTCTCATCTATATGTCTATCCTTATGCCAGTACCACATAGTCTTGCTTACTTTGTATAAGTTTTAAAATGAGGAAGTATGAGTCGTCCCATTTTGTTCTTTTTCAAGAATATCTTGTGTGGCTATTCTGAGTCTCTTGAATTTCCATATGAATTTTAGTATTTCTGCAAATAAAAAAGGCAGCATAACTTTCATAGGGATGGTGTTAAGTCTCTAAATCTATTTGGGGAGTATTTACATCTTAACAATATTAAGTCTTTGCATCCATGAACATGTGTTATCTTTACATTATTTAGGTGTTTTACATTTTATCTCAATGATCTTTTGTAGTTTTTGGTGTGTAAACTTCTTTTGTTAAATTTTTCTGTTAAATTTATCCCTAAGCATTTTATTCTTTTTGATGTTATTGTAAATGAAATTGTTTTATTTTTTGGATTGCTCCTTGCTAGTGTGTAGAAATACAATAGGTTTTTATTTACTGATTGATTTCAGAATGGTAACTGATCTTGTATTTCTAGGGTAAGACTGACTTGGTTCTGGTTTATAATTCTTTCTTTATGTTGTTGGATACAGTTTGCTAGTATTCTGTTGAAAAAGTTTGCATCTATGTTCATAAGGGATATTGATATTTTCTTGCGATGTCTTTTTCTGGTTTTAGTTCATGGTAATAATGGCTTCACAGAATGAGTTAGAAAATTCCGTTTTTAATTATTTTTTAATTCCTAGATTATTTTTTAATCAGCTTGATCAAATGAGTATTATCTATCTGTTTTGGGCATCTGAATCCTAAGTTTCTGATGTGAGTATCACACACAATAGCGACATTCAATACAATTTGACTGAAATGTGGTACACAATAGACCTAAAGAGAAGACTTTGGTAAAACTAAGTCAACCTGAAATTAATTGAAAACTAAAGAAAAGAAAAAAAAAGTGAACCTACAAAGTTATTAAACCTTTCCAGGCAACACAATTTCCATAAATTTTATAAACTACTGATAGAAACAAATTTTTGGTGAATTGATAACTTTACCAGATTAGATTTTGGTGCTCAAAACCAACAATTTTTAAACTTGATAACTTTGGAAAACTTGATGAATTGAACCTTTGGGAGCTTGGTCAATCGGTGACCTGTCTTCAGTAAATAGATTTTCAGCTAATTGCCTAATTCCTGGATGTAAATAAAGATCAGGAGGGTAGAGAATTGAGATGACCATGCTTATAGCCTCTTTTTTTTTTTTTTTTTGAGAAGTAGGAGATGAGGTTAAGTGCTTATAACAAGAGATGAAGATGATACAAAAGAATTTAAGAAAAGTATAGAACATTTGGAGAGGTCAAGAGATGGTAGGATTGAGCAATTTACAACTGTATAGTTGTGTTCAGGACTGAATTTTGTTGATCCCATTGCCAGTGGTTGTGTAATACATTTTTGTTCCTAGGAACTTAGTGATGACTGCACAGGAGTAACCTGGTAATTCATAAGTGGGTGGGAGAGAAAGATATGGGGTTGAGTCGGAGCTACCATGAGAATAGATGAAGTATTGGATCATGATATCCAGACTAAAGAAAGACAGGCATGTTACACACAGGCAGAAAAGAGTTCAGGAAACTATAGAGTTCCTAGAGTTTGAAAATTTGATATATGTGCAAAAGGAATGAGAGACCCAGAGGCCAGAAGCTGGGTTTAGAGAATGAGATTCTGGTGCATAAAGCTTTACGGGTAAAGTAGATCTGGTCATGAAAGGGTCAAAGGCCTGGTAAACAGAATGGGCTGGAGAGATGGGCTTCAGGAGGAGAGAACAATAAAGAACTATGGAGCCAGCACCTTGAATGGAGCATCCCAGGTTGGGATGGTAAGACTCTATGCCTAAGACTTGAATGAATGTGTGAATGATCAGAAGCTGTCTTCTCCCACCCTCACCCCTAATCGGCTTGTGCAATGAATGGCCCAGTCAGTTATAAAAAAGATGGATGTGGGGAAGTGGTTCTTAGTATCATAAAACGCCTTCAGAGTTTGGACTTTCCTGTACTTGCTCCTATCTCTGCTAGCTCCATGTTGATTTCTCAGTTGTTTGGAATTCCTGATATTTTGTCTATCTTCTCTAGCCCATCCTGCTAAATCTGATTCATTTTGTGACTAGCTCTGGGCTACACACTGCATGTTTTCTCCTCAAAGGCAGACATGTTCAAAGTGCAGGCTTGCCAATTGACTTCCTGTGCACTGGGTGAGCAGGTGCTTTAGGCATCCACTAGCAGTTAAGGCCAAGAACATCAGGAGGAGGTGGTACAACCAATGTCTCGAGTTCTCAAGAAAAGAGGCTTTACATAAAGGTGGTGGAAACCACAGTAGGGAATGAGAAAGATCTCCGCCAGCCCCTTTGCCCTCAGCACAAGATTTTGCACTTTTCCCTTAAATTTGTCTAAATCCTTAAGTGTCTATCTCCATAACTAAGGCCTGGCAAAAGTACCCATTATAAAATTGTCTTAGTCTATTTGGGCTATTATTACAAAAACACCACAAACTGGGTTATTTATAGACAATAGGAATTTATTTCTCATCGTTCTGAAGAATGGGAAATCCAAGATCAAAGTACTGGCATGGTTGAATCCTAGTGAGGACCCTCATCCAGGTTCATAGCCAGCATCTTCTCACTGTGCCCTCTTTATAAGAACAATATTCCCACTTGTGAGGCTTCCGCACTCAGGACCTAAGCACCTTCCAAAGGCCCCACCTCCCAATACCATCCAATTGGGCTTAGGAGTTCTTTCTTAAAATTTACTTATTTATTTGCACTGGTCTTAGTTGTGACATTCAAGGGCTTCGATCTTCATTGTGGCATGCAGGATCTTTAGCCGGGGCATCTTTTTTAGTTGCGGCCTGAGAGCTCTTAGTTGCAGCATGTGAGATCTAGGTCCCTGACCAGGGATCAAACCTGAGCCCCCTACACTGGGAGTGTGGAATCTTAGCCACTGGACCACCAGGGAAGTCCCTGGGCATTGGGATTTCAACATATGAATTTGGAGGGGGGGGGCACACAAACATTCAGACCGTAGCAAAAAATGAATTCGTTAATCTTCAGAATTCACTGTTTAAATCTCCTTTCCCCTCAAGTTGCTGCTGTATCTCTGTTCTATCTTCCCCACTCCTTTTCTTAAGTCTTTACTGAATTTGTTACAATACTGCTTCTTTTATGTTTTGGTTTTTGACTGCAAGCTCTATGACCAGGGATTGAACCTGCACTCCCCTCCCAACGGCCCCTGGCATTGGAAGGCAAAGTCTTAACCATGGGACTACCAGGGAACTCCCTGTCCTCCCTTTTCACCGTCACTAAACTTCGCTAGTTTTCATGGTTTCTGCTTTTGTTCCTCTCAAGAGACTGCTCCATTAGAGGTCAACAGCGAATATCCTAATTTTCAAGCCGGATGGCCAAAGATACTCATTGTAATAACTACTATTTGGAGCCTGGCCAACATTAGGCTCCGAGAATACAAAAATTATCTAGTGTCTGTCCCCAGAAGCTCAGAATCTGAAGATGTTTCTGACCCCACATCCCCTGGATTTTGAGACACCAGTGTTCTAGCTGTAGTTCTTTTCACTTTCCTCAGAGGGCTTCTTTTTCTCTGTCTGGCCTTTGAATGTTGACTCTATCCTTTTCCTTTTGCTCTGTATTTTTTGTCTGGGAAATCTCATCCAGTCCCGTTGCTTCAGTTTCCACATATGTGTGATTCTCACATGTGTATTGCTATCTTATATATATCCTCTGAGCTCCACAACAACTCTTCACAAGACAGCTCTGTAACATGAATGTGTTTACAGCAAAGCTCATCTCAGATCTGCTTCTCTGCTGTCCTCATTCTCTGTGAACGGGATTACTTCACCCAATTGCCCAAGCAGGAATGTGGTATCGTGCTTGACTCTTAACTTCCTCCTCTACCTCATGAAGCACACGTGATGTCTAGTCTATTCTATCTCCTCTATACCTGTTTGATCTGTTGGCTTCTCTCCATTCCCTCTGCTTCTGTCCTAGTCTAGTCTTCCCTCAACTCCCCTTGGATTCCTTAACTAGCCTCTTATTCGATTTCCTTGCTTCAAGTCTTGTCCCCTAACCCATCCTCCGGTCTGATGCAAGAATGATCGTTCTGAATTGTAAATCTGATCCCTTTTCTCTTCATTTAAAAATCCTTCAGTGGCTTCCCCTAGTCTTCAGGATAAAATCCAAGCACTTTATCATGTCTTACAGGGCCCTTTGTAACCTGATCCTGCCTGGCTTTCTCGCTTCATTTCCTCCACTTCATCCTCAAAACTAAATCCCAGATGTACCAAATTACTTACTTGGAATTTCTCAACCACTCCACTGTTTCATAATTCAGCACACTTCTACCAGCAGATCTTGCTGCCTGGAATGCCTTCCCAGAGGACCTTCCTACACAACACTTGATGAATGCCTACTCGTTCTTCAAGATTCAGCCCTAGCATTGTTTCCTCTGAAAAGTTCCTTACTGATCGCCTCCTTTCTTAGCACTCCAGTATGCCTTGTGCACACTACTTTATTAGCTATCCATCTTACTATCTTGTGCTTATTCATGATTTGTCCCTCTAAATGGCCTGTTGGGCTCTGGAGGAGTCATCCCTGTATTCTCTATACTAGCACTGTGCTTTGAATGAAGAAGGACAATGTTTGCTAAATTCATTTGGTAATTAATTTTTGAGTCTCTCCTATGTACAAGGAAGACACTGTACTGGGTACTGTGATGAATTTTGCAGGTTCTCTTTCCTCTCTGAAAGGCAATTTCTCAGTCTCCTTCATAGACTCTGTATCCTGTCTGTCCCTTAATGTCTGACCTCAGTCTCCTTTCCCTCTACATATATACCCTGAGTCATCCCATCCATTTCCTTAGCTTTAACTGCCAAGAACTCTCAAATCTCTTTTCCCAGGGAAGAACTCTTTCCTAAACTTCACATGCTCCCAGGCATCTCAAACTCAGCACATACAAAACTGAACTATTTTTCTCTTCCTTTGTTCCATGCGGGATAAAAGGAAAGGTTAATTGTAGGAAACCTTCTGAGACCAGTTTAAGAAAAAGCAGTTAGAAATTAAGTCAGGACAATGGGATTGAGTTTTCAGTTACATCTCTAGGTACAGCTTTCGTATTTTCATCTTCTTGAAGTGAAAAGCAGTAAAACTTTAATGCTTTGGCTTTTCATGCTGGGCTACACAGTGGTGTGCCAAAGTATATGTGAAGCCACAGTGTAAACAAAGTTCATCTTCCTACAGCATCAACTTTGATAATTTGTATGTGTGTGTGCAATGTACAATATTTAACTTGTAAGAACTAAAACCATTATTTTTATATTAAACATATATATTGTGGAACAGAATGCAAAATGTCACAAAAGTTGCACTCCTTTCCTCAAAATAAAAACACAGACCATTTAGGGATCAAACCTAGATCTCCCACATTCCAGGCAGGTTCTTTGCCGTCTGAGCCATCAGGGAAACCCTTTTTATTAGGACAGCTCAAATTAAACTACCGAATTCCTATCCCTGAGTCATAGCTACAATATGCCCTCACATTTAAGGGCACAGAGGAAAACTTCAAGGGTACAGACATTATCCAGTAGTGAACAATGGGGAATCAGCATTGCAGGAAGTTCATTTTCAGATGAAGTAAGAGGAAACCAGGGAAGGGAGGAGTTAGGAAACTTAAAATGCAGAACTTGGCTGAAGAACTTAGTACAGTATGTTGACTCAATTGAGACATTTATAGATACCTATTTTGTCCCATGTTCTCTACTGGATGGCCCAAGAGTTGATTAGGCATCTCCCCTACCCTCTAGGAATTCATCAGCTAGTGATGCATGTTGAACAATGTAACTGTGCCATTGCTACAATGAAGGGTGTACCATGAGAAACTGGACCACTGGAAAAGTCCCTAACTTAGCTTGCAGAATTCAGTGAATACTTCTTAGAGGAGGCAACAGATCAGCTTCTGCTACATCTTGGAAAATGTATAGGTATTTTCTGTCTGTAGGTAGGTTAGAAATATTTCAGGAAAATGAAATATGAAATGTGTGGAAATCAGAGTTGGACACAAAGTTTACATTCTTGACTGTCATTATGAACACCCAAGTCCCTGGAGAGGAAGAAGCCCATTTCTTCAGCTTTGGTATCTTCAGCAGTGTAGCTTAGCATTGTCCCAACATACAGTACCACGTTTATGGTTTTGTAAAGCTGAGCCAGAGAGCTGATTATAACAAAGACAACATGTAGCTGATTCCTCCTCATTTAAAAAACATATATTGAATTCAGGTTCAATTGTAGGAACAGAGTTATTCAGAAGGCTGAGTCCCAGTTTCTGGCTTTGGAAGCTCAGTTGAGTGAAGGAGTCAGTCAAGCAGATAGGCAACTATAGTACAGTGTGAGAATGCTTTGACAGCCATACCTCAGGGCTCTTACTGCACCCAAGAATGGACCTATTCTCATATGGAAGGTGATGCGAAGTTGGCCTCAAAAAACTGACTTTGAGTAGAGATTTGAATGACATGTAGGAGGTAACCTGAAAGAGGGCAAGCACTACACTAGAGGCAACATCATGCAGAAAGGTATGATACGTTTGGAGAATAACAAGTTAACTGTAGGATTAAGGTAGGAGACAAGTCTGAGAGGTGACTGAGGCCAGGTCATAGAAGGCCTTTGTGCCAGGATACAAGCTTGGATTTTAACCAGCAAAGCTAATGCTGAATCACTGTAATGCTGACTTAGATCAGGTTTTTCAGAGCTAGGTTGTAAAACATTACTGAGTTGTAAAATCAACTTGGTGAGTTGGGACCCTCGTTTTAAAAAAGTAAACTAGAAAAGAGTAGACAATATCAGTGCACATGATATTTATAAATAATGTTTTTTGATGCTTTTGTTTCAACAATATATATATACACATCAATATTGTGTTCTGATGTAAATGTATTTTGATCTGTGGGTCAGAGTAAAAAAAAAATTGGAGAAACACTAAAGATTCAACACTACAAAACAATATATCAGATTACTTTTCGTAGCAATTCATAGAAAAAACTCAGGCACAAATGGGAATAATCACTAAAGATTCTTATTTTATGACCTACCATTCTCAGTATCATCTTCAGCCTTGAGCCAGTTCCCTGTTTATCAGAATAATATGTGATCTTAGTCTTACAGAACCTGGATTCTCACTCCCTCAAATTATTTAAGACCTCTCTATCTCTGAACCCATCAATAGCCAGGGGGTGGAAGTACCACGACTGCCTTTAGACTAATCAGGGGCGTTTGTTTGGGAATCAACCCACTGCAGGGAACTGTAACGCAATGTGGTAAATTCAGTGCATTATGGAAATACCATAGCGGCACCTAGGGTCACTAAGTAATAAATTTAAGTTTGGAGATGGTCAGAGCAGTCACCCAAGAGATGGCAAAAGTGTGTGTACAAGTCAGGTAGGTAAAAGGCAGAGAGTTCTCTGGGTGGTAGATGAACAAAATATATTAAGGAAAGCCACGCACAGGGAAGTGCTAAGTGTGTCCAACTCTTTGTGATCCTATGGATGGTAGCCCGCCAGGCTCCTCTGTCCATGGGGATTCTCCAGGCAAGAATACAGGAGTGGGTTGCCATGCCCTCCTCCAGGGAATCTTCCCGACCCAGGGATCCAACCTGTGTCTCTTATGTCTCCTGCACTGGCAGGCAGGTTCTTTACCACTGGCGCCACCTGGGAAGCCCATGCATAGGGAAACCTCCAAGACTCGGGAACATAAAATTAGAGACAAGAGAAGAAGTTGGAGCAATGAGCAGATTGCCTACTCACTGAGGAGAATCACAGTAAGGAATCTGGACTCCTTCCCTATTGGAAAAGAAGAGCAGAGAATTGAGACAGCAGATCCCTATCACTATGGCTGCAGTGTGGAAGGAAGTAAATCAGGGGGCTGTGGGAGTAATCCAGGATAAAGAGGTCTTGGATTTCAGACTAGGGAGGCATGTTTACAGATTTGAGAAACAAATATTTATTTTATGGAAATAAATTTCACATGACGTGCTAATTTTACTGCAGAAAATGAGTGTAACGTAAATCTGACTTTGGTAGTAGTTTCCTTTGGATACTGGGCTTACACTGCCATTGATCTATTGAGACTACAGTAAATTTGTTACATTTTGAGGAGAATGGGCATAACTTGTGACGCTGGAGCCTGAACAGAGAATCTTTGCAAGTAGGAGGGAATTTTTAGTATATATGGGCCTCTCTTTGGAGTTTGAAATTTATTAAACAGGTGCCAGCATGGATTTGGGGGCATACTCCACCTATTTAGGTGAAGACTTGCCATGTATAGGCCTGATTAGTGAAAAACTGCTACATTGTTATTTCCCTGGTGTTATCCCAGTGTTTATGTTCAGTCCAGTTCCAACTCTGTGACCCCATGGACTGCAGCCCATGAGACTCTCTGTCCATGGAATTTTCCAGGCAAGAATACTGGATTGGGTTGCCATTTTCTACTCCAGAGGATTTTCCCAACCCAGGGATTGAACTCTTGTCTCTTGCATTGGCAGGGGAGCTCTTTGCACCAATCCCTGAGCCTTTAGTAAATGCTTTAGGATTCACGTACTCTGTTATATAGGCTAAAACGTTAAAGGGGATGCAGTGTCTCTTGAAACCTCAGTGGCACTGGACATGGCCCATCAGGCTGTGAGCTCCTTGATGGCAAAGGTTGCTTCTTCTCAATTCTATATCCTAGTATGTAGCCCAGGGCCCGACATATGGCCAACACTTGTTAACTAGTATATCCCTAGTGCCTAAAATCGGAGAAGGCAATGGCACCCCACTCCAGTACTCTTGCCTGGAAAATCCCAGGGACGGGGAGTCTGGTGGGCTTCCGTCTATGGGGTCGCACAGAGTCGGCCATGACTGAAGTGACTTAGCAGCAGCAGCAGCAGCAGTAGCAGTGCCTAAAATGATGCTGGGTACTAGCAGATGCTGAATAAAACACTTGAGGAACTACTGAAGGCCCCAAAGGAAGGTATATTTCTGGGGCTTAAGAGGAAAAGATATGGGAGTCCAGTCATAACCCTCCTGTTACCAATACTCAAAGATGTGGTTTTAATTTTAAGGAGTGTTTTCTCTAGGAGTCAAGGCTGACTCTAAGATATCTGGCTGAGGAGAATGAGTTAGTGCCAAAAAGACAGAAAGGGGGCAAATTTTTTTGCACAAGCATTCAGAGTTAAATGTTTAGTCAATAAATGTTCTAAGTGTCTACTATATAATGTCAGAAAGGGCTTTTTTGTAATAGTGTAGACCAACTGGAGTAGAGTAAGAGATGAGACCTCTGTTGGGGGCAGATCAGTTTCTCAGACTCAGGCAGCTGTCCTGAAACAGGACCAGAGTAGCTGTCACCGAGACTAGTATCTGTCTGCTAGACTGGTGAGCCCTCTACCTGCAACGTTATTATCTCAAATAGTGTATGGGTTTGGTGGGCCAAATACCCTCTGAAGGTCTGCCCTAAGATAAAAATCTCTTTTTTCCACTGTACTAGCAATCTGGGATCTGCTAGGCCTTGCTGTTCCGTGTTCGTGCAGGGATGATAGCTCTAAGACTTCCCATGACTATCACCCAAGTGAAGCCTGAGTGTGAGGGATGTGCAGCCTGGCTGGGCTGAGTCTGGCTTCACTGTTTCTAGTGCACATAAAGGAACTTCCTACTTCTCACATCCCCTGACCATTCTGAAGCCGGATTTCCTTCTTCCGAGTTCCCAGAGAGGCCCAGATTTGACAACAATGACAACTTCCAGCAAATTCCCACAGATTTAACTTCCTAATCTTCCTTCCACTTCAACCTTCTCCTTCACCCCTCCATCCCCACCCCAAGAGGAAGGAGCTTATCCTGCAGTCAACATCCTCTGCTAAATGCTTCCACTCTCCTCGCCAGGTTGGTGGTCCTCTCCTCTGAAGTCCATTCAGGATTTGAGGGAGCACTTGAGGATAACATGTGATCCTGTTCAGAAACAGAGGAATGAAACCTTGAAGGTTCCTAGGGTACCAGATTATTAGGGAAAGTTCACTTCTAGATGTTCACCCTCCCACCCTTGTCAGGAAGTAATCTTTAAGAAATCCCAGGGGCTCAGTCTCTATGCTAGATACCAAAACTCAATCACCTATGGGGGCCAGTTTGGAATTACAGAATACATGCCCCATATAGTCAGGCATTAAGAAAAACAAAACTGTGTTAATTCAACACAACCCAGATCAAGAACCAGAAACATGCCATGAATTTACTCTCTCACACAGATGGATGTGGAGAGTTCTCATTCTCCAGAAATCCAAAGGGCGGAAAACAATCAGTTTACATACATACAATGAATTTTTACCTATTGTAAAAAGAAAAGGTTATCTGGCTCTCAGAAAGTTCTGGGCTCCAGACTCCAATCAGGCAGTCCATTGTACAACTCAAGCTCCAGTTCTTAGAGCTTAAAAGAGCTCCCAAGGCCTGTGATCATGGGCACTGATGAGGGCCACATGCCCTTTGGCTCCAGTTAAACCTCTGGTGTTTGAGCTAGGCGGGAACTGTGGGTGCTTGCTTCCTGGTCCTGCCGCAGCCCCTGAAGCAGCTGGTTTAGGAGTGTAAGGTTGCTGTCTCTGCGTGGCAGGGGCAGGGGTGGGAGACAGTTCCCTTTGTACTCAATCACTGCCATTTTGGCCCGATCCTGCTGATTCCGATTTGGGATCTGCAGCATTCTCGTGTAGCCCCCATTCTGACCTTGGTACCGAGGGGCCAGTACTTGAAACAGCTTTGGGATCAAGTCTTTCTCCTAGAGGGGGAGAGTTTTCCAGGAGAGAGCCGAGTCAGGCACCATCACCGAGACATTAACTTTCAGCGCCCCCAAAGGTAGGGTCCACACACACACCCACCCACCCACATCCCTTCCCTCACCCTCTGACGTGGTATTATAAAGTGATCAATTACAGGCAGTTGTGTAGACTGAGATTCACGTTGAACTCAACGTAGGACATATATCTCTAACTTAGTTCACATGTGTCCGTAAGTGCGTGTCTTAATTCCGCCCAGTTCCCTTTCCTCTAACAACTCCCTCCCACTTAGGGAGCAAAGGATAAGATCTGGGAAGTGGACAGGATGCACTCACCGTGAGCCAGAAGTCAGCCATGCGCATGGCTCGTTCGTTGGTGTCTCCCAGCTTCCCGTAGTCGATGAGCTGTGAGGACACAACATCACTGACCAAAATCCGGGCAAGAAAGGAAGTGTCAATCTTAACCCTCTAATGGCAGACTGCAACCTATTCATTCCATACACTAGCAAAGCACGTCGCTAATCCAGGCTACCTCTAACCACGCAGTCCTAATCAGTTCTCCACTTGAGGGGCCACAGGAGTAGGTTCAGCTCACGGTAACAAGGAAAGAGACTTCGGGCACTGTTCACCAGGGCGGTCCCAATTCTTCCCCAACTCCAGCCGGATCCCGCCCCCTGAGGCCAGACCTACGAGAGCAACAAGAGGGTCACGCCCCTTACCTTCTCGGCGTAGCCCCTCAGCTCGTCCACGCGTGCCCATGACGCCTCGATGCGTTCGTGTCGCACCAGTCCCGTAAGCAAGTTCTGCAACAGGTGGATGCGGGACTCGGGACCAAGGCCTAGGCGGCGGTATACGCGGCCGTGGGAGATCGCGGCGGCGAAAGACAGCCGCATGTTCCCAGCTTCTCCCCGCCCCGTGAGGCCGGAACTGGAAACTCAGAGACGCGGCCGAGAGGCGGAGCTTAGAGGACTCACGCGCCTTACGTAGCTGCGTGTTGGACGTGTTTGCGCATGTGTATCAGAGCCTGCCTCGTTGGCAGCCTTGGGAAGGGCGGGGACAGGGCGTTGACCTCGTCCGGAGGAGGAGAGACGGGCGGAGTTTGGTCTAGCGAGCGCTGCTGGTTTGCCCGGGAACCAGGCGCCCTCTAGTGTGGAGTGAGCAGGCCGACGGTTTCTCTGGTGCTGCGACAGTTGTCTTAGGACCCCTCGCCGGGAAGCTCCGCCAAGACCTGGCTGGGAGAGTGAGTACCTGAGGGGAAAGTACCTGGCGGTGTTCCCGTCTTCAGGCCGGCGGACCTGCTCTTCCTGAGGCGTGGGGCGTCTGACACGCTGAGCGTGTCATTTTGAAAAGAAAATTGTTTTCAGTAGTAATGGCGAAATGAATGGAATAACAATGATAGGAAAGAAACGGAGATGGTGAAAATTTTCTTTCCTTGAAGTTGTTGACTGGAAAAAAAAAAGTACAACGTGAAAGTTGAGAGTTGTTTTATCTAGCAGACAAAACTGAGGACTTGATCCCAGGACACAGTAGCTAAGGTAACTCCGAGAGGCTATGGTGGCAGAGGAGGTTGTAGAAGGGGTTTGGGATGGGTGGGGGCCAGAAAATATAAGAGATTTTGCAGGGAAGACCGGGTAGTTGGAGCATCAAACGATTACTCTTAAAAAAAGCAGATATCTCAAGGAATTTAGTGCTTTTCTATGTATGAGAAGATGCATGAGTCTAGGCTCATTGAGATCATTGGTTTTTTTTTTGATATGCACCCCAGCTATTTGGGGCTAGTATCCTGTTTTCTCAAGTTGCTCCATTCAGTGAGTGGCTGCAGTGTCCGATGATTCACTGGGGAGGGTTATGTTTCTGTCCTGAGTTTCCTTGGGGTTTTCTGTGGTGGAGAGGAGGTGCCTGCAGTGGCTGATGGCTGCAACATCATTTGTTTACTGATGTGGCAGGCAACATTGTTAATTCACAAAGCACATATAGCCATCCTAGTTCAAGAAAAATTACTGTGCTCAAAGGAAAAGTAATGATTTAATATTTTAAAATTCAATTCAGTTCAGTCACTCAGCTGTGTCCGACTTTTGTGACCCCCATGGACCGCAGCACGCCAGGCTTCCCTGTCCATCACCAACTCCCAGAGTTTACCCAAACTCATGTCCATCGCCGGAGAAGGCAATGGCAACCCACTCCAGTACTATTGCCTGGAAAATCCCATAGATGGAGGAGCCTGGTAGGCTGCAGTCCATGGGGTCGCGACGAGTCGGACACAACTGAGCGATTTCACTTTCACTTTTCACTTTCATGCATTGGAGAAGGAAATGGCAACCCACTCCAGTATTCTTGCCTGGAGAATCCCACGGATGGGGGAGCCTAGTGGTCTGCCGTCTATGGGGTCGCACAGAGTCGAACACGACTGAAGCGACTTAGCAGCAGCAGCAGCAGCAGCATGTCCATCGAGTCGGTGATACCATCCAACCATCTCATCCTCTGTCGTCCCCTTCTCCTCCTGCCCTCAATCTTTCCCAGCATCAGGGTCTTTTCAAATGAGTCAGCTTTTCGCATCATTTTTTTTTTAAATTACATGATTGTTTTTTTTTATTTTAAAAGGGGAAAACATACGTATGCATTTATGTGTTAAAGAAATGAACAATAACATTGTAGTTTCTGGTTTTGAGCCTTTGTGTCAGCTTATTTGCAATGACTTAGTCAAAAGTGTTCCTTGTTATGTATTCAGTTGTGTCCCCCACCCTGCAAAAAAATATATGCTAAGACTTACCCCACCCCCACACCTCCTGTATCTCCTTCACCCAATACCTCAGGATTTGACTTTCTTTGGAAATAGAGTCCTTGCAGATGTAATTGGTTAAGATGAGGTCATACTGGACTAGTTCAGTTCAGTTGCTCAGTCATGTCCCGCTCTTTGCGACCCCATGGACTGCAGCTGGACTAGGGTGGATGCCTAATCCAAAATGGCTGGTGTCCTTATAAAAAGAACACTTGTGAAGAGACAGAGATACACAAGGAGAATGCCATGTCACCAGGAAGGCAGAGATCAGAGTTGTCTAATGCAAGACAGGGATTTCTGGCAAACATAAGAAACTTAAGAGCAAGTGAAACTGTCAAGTGTCCTGTTGGGTGGCTCTGAATAGTTGTGATCCTTTATGTCTCAGTGCAGAAAGAATTTAGCGAGAGGCAAAGTGATAGATAAGAACTGGCTTATTAGAATAGGATGCTTGTGAGACTTACAAGCAGGCAGACAAGAGGTTGCTGCATCCCAAGAACTTACTGGGCTACAGTTTTATAATCAAAAAGTGAGGAGGAGGAGAAGAAGACTTCTTTGTCATTCTTGAGTAGAGGTCATGCTTCCATCATTTGTTCCTCCTCCAGGCTGGGCAGGGGAGTTTTATTGTCCCTACATGGTCAAGCTAGGTTCACAAATTATTGTTTTTTATGTGTGCACAGAGCATGTCCTAACTTACTGAGATCATTGCTCAGGATGTGGGGCTCAAGCTATCATTGTTTTCTTGTTTGGGGGCATGTCTCTTGCTTCTGTTACGTGGTTTTGTTGCTAAGTAAGCCTGCTTGGTTTTATGGTTAAGCAAACCTGCTTTCTTGAATAATCATTAACTTACAGGGGTCTCCCATATATTTTTCTACTTGCAATCCCCTAGTGGGATTAACGATTTAATCACCTACTTCTTTCCTTTACTGTGTCCCTGTCATAAGATGTGGAACAGATTCTTCCCTAGATCCTTCAGAGAATGCTTGGCCTAGCTGACAAGTTGATTTTGGACTTCTGAACTATAAGATAGTAAATTTCTGCCCAGTTTGTGACATTTTGTTACAGAAGCCCTAGACACATATTCATGTTTGTTAGAAAGTATATTTATATTTGTCATTCTGTTTCCCTTAGATAACCAGAGAACACTTCTTGTTAATTTTAATTTTGAAAAATTTCTTTAGTCTGAAGCAACAATTATGCAAATAGGAAAAGTCTTAAATATATGAATATGTTGGCAGAAAATTATACAAACCATAGTTCACAATAAATTCAAGAAATTGCAATATTCTCTATGTCTCATTTATTTGGGATTAATTCTTGCAGCTTTCAGTTATCTCCACATTTCACTATAACATCATCATCAGAAAATTCATCCTAAATTTCTACTGGTAAAAATTGGGTAGATTTTCTTCTTTGCAAAATTCAGCGAAATTGAATATTGACACTGGTGTTATTTGATCCATTGCTTTTAAAAAGGAATATCCGCATGGTGAAAATGTACAGCATCAAACATTGCCCTTATTCATTTAGGTTGGTGCAAATGTAAATGTAATTGTGGTTTTGGATCACAAATTTTAAATCATTATAACTAGGCTCAAACACATCTTTATTAATCAAAATATGAACCAATATAATCAACACATTTTTGCTAATAAGGAGTAAGTTTATTTATTCCTGTAGTATAAAAATCTATGCTTCGGGATTGGTCAAACTTCTAGAAAGCATTGGTCAAACTTCTGCCTCCTGCTGGTTGTGGAAACGTTTTCCCTGCAAAAAGTTTTCGAGATGCTTGAAGAAGTGATAGTTGGTTGACGAGAGGTCAGATGAATATGATGGATGAAGCAAAACTTCACAGCCCAATTCATTCAACTTCTGAAGCATTGGTTGTGCAACATGTGGTCAGGTATTGTCATGGAGAAGAATTGGGTTCTTTCTATTGACCAATGCCAGCTGCATGCGTTGCAGTTTTTGGTGCAACTCATCTATTTCCTGGAAGGACTGATGCTGAAGCTCCAATACTTTGGCCACCTGTTGCAAAGAGCCAACTCATTAGAAAAAACCCTAATGTTGGGACAGATTGAAGGCAAGAGGAGAAGGGGATGACAGAGGACAAGATTGTTGGATGGCATCACTGACTCAATGGACATGAGTTTGAGCAAGCTCCAGGAGATAAAAGACAGGGAAACCTGGCGTGCTGCAGTCCATGGGGTCTCAAAGAGTCAAACATGACTGAGTGACTGAACAACAAATCAATTTGCTGAGCATACTTCTCAGATGTAATGGTTTCACTGGGATTCAGAAAGCTGTAGTGGATCAGACTGACAGTAGTCCATCAAACAGTGACCATGGCCTTTTCTTGGTGCAAGTTTGGCTTTGGGAAGTGCTTTGGACTTCTTCTCGGTCGAAGTACTCAGCTGGTCATTGCCAGTTGTCATATAAAAGCCATTTTTCATCACACATCACAATCTGATTGAGAAATGGTTTGTTGTTATTGCATAGAATAAGAGAAGATGACACTTCAAAACATCGATTTTTTTGTTTTCTGGTTAGCTCATGAGGCACCATTTGTCGACTTTTTCCACCTTTCCAATTTGCTTCAAATGCCAAATGACTGTAGAATGGTCGACGTTGAGTTTTTTGGCAACTTCTAGTGTAGTTGTAAGAAGACAAGAAGCAGAAGATATTAAGAAGAGGTGGCAAGAATACACAGAAGAACTATACAAAAAAGATCTTCACGACCCAGATAATCACGATGCTGTGATCACTCACCTAGAGCCAGACATCCTGGAATGTGAAGTCAAGTGGGCCTTAGGAAGCATCACTACGAACAAAGCTAGTGGAGGTGATGGAATTCCAGTTGAGCTATTTCAAATCCTGAAAGATGATGTTGTGAAAGTGCTGCACTCAATATGCCAGCAAATTTGGGAAACTCAGCAATGGCCACAGAACTGGAAAAGGTCAGTTTTCATTCCAATCCCAAAGAAAGGCAATGCCAAAGAATGCTCAAACTACTGCAAAATTGCACTCATCTCACACGCTAGTAAAGTGATGCTTAAAATTCTCCAAGCCAGGCTTCAGCAATACATGAACCGTGAACTTCCAGATGTTCAAGCTGGATTTAGAAAAGGCAGAGGAACCAGAGATCAAATTGCCAGCATCTGCTGGATCATCGAAAAAGCAAGAGAGTTCCAGAAAAACATCTATTTCTGCTTTATTGACTATGCCAAAGCCTTTGTGTGGATCACAATAAACTGTGGAAAATTCTGAAAGAGATGGGAATACCAGACCACCTGACCTGTCTCTTGAGAAACCTGTATGCAGGTCAGGAAGCAACAGTTAGAACTGGACATGGAACAACAGACTGGTTCCAAATAGGAAAAGGAGTACATCAAGGCTGTGTATTGTCACCCTCCTTATTTAGCTTATATGCAGAGTACATCATGAGAAATGCTGGGCTGGATGAAGCACAAGCTGGAATCGAGATTGCCAGGAGGAATATCAATAACCTCAGATATGCAGATGACACCACCCTTATGGCAGAAAGTGAAGAACGAAAGAGCCTCTTGATGAAAGTGAAAGAGGAGAGTGAAAAAGTTGGCTTAAAGTTCAACATTCAGAAAACTAAGATCATGGCATCTGGTCCCATCACTTCATGGCAAATAGATGGGGAAACAGTGGAAACAGTGACTGACTTTATTTTTCTGGGCTCCAAATCACTGCAGATGGTGATTGCAGCCATGAAATTAAAATACGCTTACTCCTTGAAAGAAAAGTTATGACCAACCTAGACAGCATATTAAAAAGCAGAGACATTACTTTGTCAACAAAGGTCCATCTAGTCAAGGCTATGGTTTTTCCAGTAGTCATGTATGGATGTGAGAGTTGGACTATAAAGAAAGCTGAGCGCCGACGAATTGATGCTTTTGAACTGTGGTGTTGGAGAAGACTCTTGAGAGTCCCTTGGACTGCAAGGAGATCCAACCAGTCCATCCTAAAGGAGATCAGTTCTGAGTGTTAATTGGAAGGACTGATGTTGAAGCTGAAACTCCAATACTCTGGCCACCTGAAGCAAAGAACTGACTCATTTGAAAAGACTCTGATGCTAGAAAAGATTGAAGGCGGGAGGAGAAGGGGATGACAGAGGATGAGATGGTTGCATGGCATCACCAACTCAATGGACATGAGTTTTGGTAAACTCCGGGAGTTTGTGATAGACAGGGAGGCCTGGTGTGCTGCAGTCCATGGGGTCACAAAGAGTTGGACACTACTGAGCAACTGAACTGAACTGAATAGGTATACAGGCATATCTCATTTATTGTGCTTTGTGGATATTGTGTTTTTTACCAACTGAAGTTTTGTGGCAACCCTGCATTAAGCAAGTCTATAGGCACCAATTTTTTTTCTCTCCACAACCCCTGGCAACCACTGATCTATCAGTCCTGAATATTCACTGGAAGGATTGTTGTTGAAGCTCCAGTACTTTGGCCACCTGATGCAAAGAGTTGACTTATTTGAAAAGACCCTGATGCTGGGGAAGATTGAAGGCAAAAGGAAAACGGAGTGTCAAAGTATGAGATGGTTAGATAGCACCACCAACTCAATGCACTTGAGTTTGAGCAAACTCAAAATATTTTTTTGGCTATGTGAGACTGTCATCTCTTGTTTGTTCTCCCAGCAGTATTCATGCTTTGATTCTTTTTGTATGTATCAGTTTCCTACATTTTGTTGGTGCATTGATAATGGCTTTCTATACAATTTTGTGGATTGACGTTCAAGAAACAATTTTAAATCTTGGTGTCTTGCTGGTGATCAAGGAATATTCTGGCTGTTCGCAGATACTTATGTGTCTGATTGACCTCATTTGAAACTTCATCTCAAAAAAAAATAACTCAGGAAAGAAAAATCTTACATGACTAGGGTTATTTTAAATTTATAGTTTTTACAAGCAGGGGCTATGTTCTACCTACCACAAGGATTGGAGGCACAAAATGTACCTGATGTGAGCTCTGGGAGATAGTGGAGGACAGAGGAGCCTGGGTGCTGCAATGCATGGGGTTGCAAAGAGTAGGACGTGACTTAGCAATTGAACAACAACAACGATCATTTGTTTAGCACTTAGAGAAACAAAAGATTTTTCTTTGAGAGTTATTGTATCACTAAGATTGTTTAGCATAGTCATGCAATGTGATGAAAATCAGATTGACTTTCTTTCAGTTTTATTACTATTTTAAATTTCTTTACAGATGATTCACCTGCTTATGCTTACACTGGGCCAGACTGTGTCTACCTCCCAACCCTTGCTACTCACTGTCTTTGAGAGATTTTGAGAATAGAATTGCTTTGGTGTCAGAAGTGTTGTAAATAGAAAAACATGCCTTTTCCTCTACTCTGAATGACTGCATCCTATTTTGCTGATGCCTTCATGAAACAATATCCTGCAGCCTCTACAGGGATAAGTGTTCAACAGGGGATTTAGTGATGATGGTGAAAAGGAATTGTCAATTGGATTCCAAGCCAACTTTTGATTCTATCCCTAGAATCCTGAATGTTGTGAAGTATCATAGGGACTACCTCCTTTTGGATTTTCTTTTTCCTCTTAGGTCATGGTCTTCACACCTTTCTGGATCAATCCAGTGTTATAGGAAGGATTGGACAAAGACAGAGCTTGTCTATGTTATCAGATGGAATTGTGATCATATTGGGCTTAGTTAAAATGAGTTTCCCAAATTTGAATCATTGGAATATTGAGGAATATAATTAATCAAAACATCCCAAATGAAAACAAGAAATCTTGTAAGCAGTTGAATTTATGAAAATAAGTCACTAATCTATATGCAACTAAAGTTGAAGTGGTCCAGGGCTATAGAGGGGCATGGAGTTTGGATAGAAATCAACATAACCCTCTTTGGTGACACTTCATTTTGGAAATGATGACTATTGATAATTCCAGCTTGGCTTATTCTCCTCATGTGTGTTCTTTCCCCTATCTACTTCATTTCCTTGTATTGTGAGATGAACTGCCTGCTGCTGAAATTATAAGGTCCTTTAAGGTCAGAGAAGGACGGTGATTCATGTATCCTATCTCTTCTCCCTGCCTACCTCCAACCTAGTTCTATGCTGCTCTCACCGCCCCCCTGCAAAGTCTTTCAATACAAGTTTGTAAAAAAGAGAACTTGGATTTTTGTTTGTTTGTGTCCCTTGATGATTTCACTTTTACTTATATAAACTGTTTATCTTCCCCTTTCTGTTTCATCTGATAAATATTTGTTGAGAATTTACTATATAGGTATGTACATTGCTTGTTAGCTACCTTTCATCACAGTTCAGTCGCTCAGTGGTGTCCGACTCTTCACAATCCCATAGACTTCAGTATGCAAGGCTTCCCTGTCCATCACCAACTCCTGGAGCCTACTCAAATTCATGTCCATTGAGTCGGTGATGCCATCCAACCATCTCATCCTCTGTTGTCCCCTTCTCCCACCTTCAATCTTTCCCAGCATCAGGGTCTTTTCCAGTGAGTTGGTTCTTCGCATCAGCTGGACAAAGTATTGGAGTTTCAGCTTCAGCATCAGTCCTTTCAATGAATTTTCAGGACTGATTTCCTTTAGAATTGACTGGTGTGATCTCCCTGCAGTCCAAGGGAGTCTCAAGCGTCTTCTCCACCACCACAGTTCAAAAGCATCAATTCTTTGGCGCTCAACTTCCTTTATAGTCCAACTCTCCATTCATACTTCAACACCAAACATCTCACTAATTATGCCTCTCACAGTACATCCCTTTCTCTGTGATCTTTTGCTATTGAGTCTAAATTATTAAAAAGATTTCTCTAGTGCATTTCTTCTTATGAATCTGAACTCACACATGTCACTGACTGTAGTATTTTCAGTGTATCTGACTTGCTTTTGCTTTGAGTCTGTTTCTTACCCTAGCTGACATATTTCTTCATCACTGGGAGTTGGAACTTTCTTTCATAGTCCATGGAATGCTCTCAGCCAGAATACTGGAATGGGTAGCCTTTCCCTTCTCCAAGGGATCTTCCCAACCCAGAGATTGAACCCAGGTCTCCCGCATAGCAGGTAGATTCTTTACCAACTGAGCCACAAGGGAAGCCCAAGAATACTGCAGTGGGTAGCCTATCCCTTCACCAGAGAATCTTCCCGACCCAGAAATCAAACCAGGGTCTCCTGCATTGCAGAGGGATTCTTTACTAACTGAGCTGTCAGGGAAGCCCACCCTTTCATTCCCTACCCACTACCTTAGAAACCCTTAAGCCAGATAAAAGTTGGACAGTAGACCCATCAGAGGAGATAATAGCTATAAACTTCATCCATTTGAATGAAACCTTGCTGATTATCCAGCCCACCTGTTCTTAACATTTTCTGTGCCTTTTGACCAAGACTGATGAATTCTGTTCTTCTGAAAAATAGTTTTTTAATGTAAAATGAATTAAAAATATTATAAAAGAACCAATTATTAATATATTGAAACACCTCAAAATATTTATAAAACTCTCCAAATTGCTTTACAACCCATTTTGAATTTGAATGAGAAGATTGCTAAAATTTGCTGTTTGTCTAGTATAATTTTCATAGTCTAAAATAAATAAAAAACACACAGAAAGTAATATCATTAGCAAAATAACATAAAGTGAGAAATGAGCTTTAAAATGATGTGCAATATAACCACATTTGTTTAAGAATGTATTCCAATATCTAAAAACAGCAAAGTTGAGCAATGCAAAACCACAATTATTAATAGCTTCTCTTTCTTTACTGATTTCATTTAGTCTCTCTTTTTCTTCCTTGATGTGTTTAGCTAGAGGTTTATCAATTTTATCTCATCAAAGAACTAGCTTAGTTTCATTGATCTTTTCACTTGCCTTTCAGTCTCTATTTCAATTATTTCTTCTCTAAGCTTATTATTTTTCTTTTATGAACTTCAGGTTTTGTTTGTACTTTTTATTCTCATTCCTCTAGTTGTAAGGTTAGTTTGTTTGTTTGAGACTGTTTTGTTTGTTTGTTTTCTTTAGGTAGGCCTATATTACTATACACCTCCCTGTTAGAGCTTCATTTGCTCTGCCTCATAGGTTTTGGAGCATTGTGTTTTCATTTTCAGTTGTCTTGAGATTGTTTTTTAAATTTTATCTTTGATTTCTTCAAGGAACCATTTGTTGTTTAGTAGCATGTTGGTTAGACCACAAGTTTATGGTTTTTCTAGGTTTTTTTGGTTATATTCTTGTTTTATTCTGTTATGGTCAGACAGGATAGTTGATATAATTTTAGTTTCATTAATTATATTAAGACTTGTTTTGTGGAGTTGCATATGATTTATTGTTGAGAATGTTCCTTGGACACTTGAAAAGAATATGTATTGTGTTTTATTTGAATGAAATATTTTTTGTGTATCTAATAAGTCAACCTGATCAAATGCATTGTTTAAGGCCCATATTTCTTTATCTGTTTTCTGCCTGGATCATCTGTCCAGGGATGTAAGTGGACTTTTAAATTCCTGTACTTTTATTGTATTACTGTTCATTTCTCCCTTTATGCCTGTGACCAACCTAGATAGCATATTTAAAAGCAGAGACGTTACTTTGCCAACAAAGGTCCGTCTAGTCAAGGCTATGGTTTTTCCGTTGGTCATGTATGGATGTGAGAGTTGGACAATGAAGAAAGCTGAGCGCCGAAGAATTGATACTTTTGAACTGTGGTGTTGGAGAAGACTCTTGAGAGTCCCTTGGGCTGCAAGGAGATCCAACCAGTCCATCCTAAAGGAGATCAGTCCTGGGTGTTCATTGGAAGGACTGATGTTGCAGCTGAAACTCCAATACTTTGGCCACCTCATGCGAAGAGTTGACTGATTGGAAAAGACCCTAATGCTGGGTAGGATTGGGGGCAGGAGCAGAAGGGGACGACAGAGGATGAGATGGTTGGATGGCATCACTGACTCGATGGACATGGGTTTGGATAGACTCCGGGAGTTGGTGATGGACAGGGAGGCCTGGCGTGCTGCGATTCATGGGGTTGCAAAGAGTCGGACATGACTGAGTGACTGAACTGAACTGAGTATTTGCTTTATGTGCTTAGAGGGCACCTGTATTGGGTGAATTGATAGTTACAAGTTTGGAAATAATAGCTGGATGCATAAGAAATCAATTGACATTCAAATATCAATTTTATGTACTTTTTTATGGTAGAGAAGTCATTATGCAACACATATATCTGATCAAGTACCTACATGCAAAATATGGAAAGAACTATGAAATCACCACAAAATGAATATGGATGAAAGACTTGAGCAGGCACTTTATAAAAGTGAATATTCAAATAGTCACAAGGAATGAAGGAAGTCCAGTCTCAGCAATAATCAAGGAAATGCAAACTATAGTGAGTTATTAGTACTACATACTCCAGAGTGGCTAAAATTTAAGAGTGATAATAGTGTTAATAAACATGAGAAGCAACAGAAACACTCATATATTGCTAGTAAGGTTATAAGATTGTACAGCTACTTTAAAAATTGGCTGGTATTCTCTCCTAAAGTTAAAGAGATGTATCTAGATATGTAGATAAACTATGACCCAAAAATTATTCTCCTGGTATATACCTAATGGAAATGTGTAAGTAAATGCAACAAAAGACATGTGCGAGAATTCTTATAGCAGCAGTATTTAAATAAACACAAGCTGAAGAAAATTCAGTAGTTTGTCAGTAGTATAATGAATTGTGATATATAATGTAATGATATGCAATGATGAAAAACTCAACTGTAGCTCCATTTCAGTTCAGTTCAGTCGCTCAGTCATGTCCGACTCTTTGCGATCCCATGAATTGCAGCATGCCAGGCCTCCCTGTCCATCACCAACTCCCGGAGTTTACCCAAACCCATGTCCATCGAGTCAGTGATGCCATCCAACCATCTCATCCTCTGTCGTCCCTTTCTCCTCCTGCCCCCAATCCTACCCAGCATTAGGGTATTTTCCAATTAGTCAACTCTTCGCATGAGGTGGCCAAAGTATTGGAGTTTCAGCTTCAGCATCAGTCCTTCCAATGAACACCCAGGACTGATCTCCTTTAGGATGGACTGGTTGGATCTCCTTGCAGTCCAAGGGACTCTCAAGAGTCTTCTCCAACACCACAGTTCAAAAGCATCAATTCTGCGGCACTCAGCTTTCTTCACCGTCCAACTCTCACATCCATGCATGACCACTGGAAAAACCATAGCCTTGACTAGACAGACTTTTGTTGCTCCATTTAGTAACAGATAAATTTCCCAAACATTGTTGAATGAATGAAAGTCAGACACAAAACAATTACACTGAATCATTCAATTTGCCTGTTCAAAAACAGAACTCATCTATGGTGTGGAACCTCTGGAATAGAGAGGGTACAGTTAATAAGAGGACATGTTGTGAGGGAGGCGATTCTAGGAGGTTGGTGATGTTCTGTAACTTTTCCTCTATGGTGCTTAAATTGATGTGTTTGTTATGGAATAATTCCATGAGCTGTACACGTGTAATTTGTGTTGTTTGTTTGTTTGTTTTGGTAGTATAACTCTTGTATTTCAGTTAAAAATAGATTTAAAGAAATCACATCTTTTATAGCCTCCTGACTCTCCAGGAGTTATTTCTCTTTCATTCTATGAGTAGGTGTGATATAATGAATAAAGAACCCCCCCAAAAGATATCCATTTTCTAATCCCCAGAACCTGTGAATATATTGCTTTATGTGACAAAAAGAATTTTTCAGATGTGACTAAGATATTGAGATTGGGAGATTGTTATGGGTTATCTGGTTGTGATGAATATAATCAGAAGGGTCCTTATGAGAGGGAGTTGTGGGGGTCAGAGGCAGAGTGATGTTGCATGGGGACAACTTGACTGGTCACTGAAAGGTTTGAAGATGTAAGGAGATTGTGAGCCTGGGAAGGAGGGCAGCCTCTAGATGCTGGAAAAGGCAAGAAAACAGACTTTCCTTTAGAGCCTCCATAAGGAATGCAGCTTTACCAATAATTTCTGTTTAGCCCCATAAGACCCAATTTTGGACATATCACCTCTAGAACTATAAGAGAATTAGCAGGTAAGGTGGTTTGGTTTTCCCATCTCTTTAAGAATTTTCCACAGTTTGTTGTGATCCACAGAGTTAAAGGTTTTAGCATAGTCAATGAAGCAGAAGTAGATGTTTTTCTAGAATTCCCTTGCTTTTTCTATGATCCAGAAGATGTTGGCAATTTGATCTCTAGTTTCTCTGTCTTTTCTAAATCCATCTTGAACACCTGGAAGTTGTTGGTTCACGTACTGGAGAATTTTGAGCATTTCTTTGCTAGCAAGGGAGATGAGTCCTATTGTGCAGAAGTTTGAGCATTCTCTGCCTTTGCTTTTCTTTGGGATTGGAAAGAAAACTGACCTTTTCCAGTCATGTGGCCACTGCTGAGTCTTCCACATTTTCTGGCACATTGAGTGCAGCACTTTAACAGTATCATCTTTTAGGGTTTGAAATAGCTCAGCTGAAATTCCATCACCTCCACTAGCTTTGTTCTAAGGTCTACTTGACTTAGCACTCCAGGAAGTCTGGTTCTAGGTGCGTGATCACACTATTGTGGTTATCTGGGTTATTAAGATCTTTTATGTATAGTACTTCTGTGTATTCTGGCCACCTCTTCTTAATATCTTCTGCTTCTGTTAGGTCCATACCATTTCTGTCCTTTATTGTGCCCATCTTTGCATGTTCCCTTGGTGTCTCTAATTTTCTTAAAGAGATCTCTAGTCTTTCCCATCAGAGAAGGCAACGGCACCCCACTCCAGTACTCTTGCCTGGAAAATCCCATGGATGGAGGAGCCTGGTAGGCTACAGTCCATGGGGTCGCTAAGAGTCGGACACAACTGAGCGACTTCACTTTCACTTTTCCCTTTCATGCACTGGAGAAGGAAATGGCAACCCACTCCAGTATTCTTGCCTGGAGAATCCCAGGGATGGCGGAGCCTGGTGGGCTGTCATCTATGGGGTTGCACAGAGTCAGACACGACTGAAGCGACTTAGCAGCAGCAGCAGCAGTCTTTCCCATTGTATTGTTTTCCTCTATTTCTTTGCACTGATCACTTAGGAAGGCTTTCTCATCTCTCCTTGCTACTCTTTGAAACTCTGCATTCAGATGGATGTATCTTTCCTTTTCTCCTTTGCCTTTCGCTGCTCTTCTTTTCTCAGCTATTTGAAAGGCCTCCTCAGGCAATCGTTTTGCTTTTTTGCATTTCTTTTTCTTGGGGCTGGTCTTAATCACTGCCTCCTGTACAATGTTACAAACCTCCATCCATAGTTCTTGAGACACTCTGTTTTTCAGATCTAACCCCTTGAATCTATTTGTCACTTCCACTGTATAATTGTAAGGGATTTGATTTAGGTCTTACCTGAATTGCTTAGTGGTTTTCCCTACTTTCTTAAATGTAAGTCTAGTTATAATTACTAAGATCTGTTCCCAACCATAGAACACTTCTGACACTAAAAATGTGGGTTTTCCCTACCAAATAGTTCTCTAACTCTGTGCAGATACCAACTGAGTGTCCTACAATTTGCTTCAGTTCTGACACTAACTACCTGGAGTTAGTTCAGACCTCACTGGTTAAGGGCTCAGCCCCACAAGACTGCCCTCCCACTTCAGATAGCAGTTGCAAATATTGGGTCCCTAGTTACCCACAATTTATCTGACTTGTCTTAAAATTTGCGATTCCCATGACCCTCTCTTCTAGTTTGATAATTTGCTATGAAAACACATGGAAATCAGGGACTTTCCTTGTTTACAGCTAAATATATATAGGATATATAGTTATGTATCCTTATAAAGGATGTTAGAAAATATATAAGTGAAAATCCTGATTAAAAGGCAAATAATATGAGGTACGGAGGTGTCCTGAATACAAGAGCTTCTGTGACTGTGGAGGTTGAAGTATACCACCTTTCTGCATGTGGGGGTGTGCATCACCCTAGAAGCTCTACAGACCCTTTCCTTTACGGTTTTTATGGCGGTTCCATGACAGAAGCATGATTAAATCATTGGCAACTCCAGATTAACTCAATCTCTATCTTGTTTCCCTCCTGCAGGTGTGAGGGATTTGGAGCTGAAAGTTCCAACCCTCTAATCACATGGTTTCTTTGGCAGGCAACCTGCATCCGGAAAACTAGGGGGCTCATACAGAGTCACCTCATTAACATAAACTGAAGTCTTCTGGACAGGGACTTTTTAGGAGTAAGAAAAGGGGCTCCTCTCATCCCAGTAACTCATGAAGTTCCAAGAATTCTAGGAGCTCTGCTCCAGAAACCTGGACAAAGACTGGATATATCTTTATTATTATATCACAATATTGTACTAGTTAATAATGAGAAGTAATTGAAAATATCTCCTGGAAGCAGCCCCTTCCCTTTCCAGAAGAGACTCATCTGTGTTGCCAGTTTATTTCTCCTCTTGCCCCTCTTCCTCATTTTTTTTTTCATCTGTGTTTAACCTGATCACTGAATGAGCTGGACTCAGTGGTGTATAATTGGAATATTCCTTTATTTATCTCTACCTTTGCTTGCCACCATGTTATTTTGCTTCTCCCCGCCCCCATTCCTGATAATACTCTTGGGAATGTGATTTTTCTAGTCACTTTTGGTATTGGAATATCTAAAGTCTTAGGCATTAAAAAGTTTAGTCCTATCTACTATCAAAACTTCCATCTCTCTTTAAATCCTAAGCTGGCTCTTTGTCCACCTTTCACCACCTCCATCAAGTTCAGGCCTGATTTGCCATTTCATAGGACAGGAGGGAGTAAGTGTGCCATGGCCTGTTTTCTTTTTCTCATTTCTTTACTTCCTTTCATCCTCCTCCTCTCATTATTTGGCTTGAGGGATGAGAGCTGAAGGGTAGCTGTGGTGCTTTTTGTGACTTTTCTTTAGTTGTAGAATATACGATGGCTGCTTCTTGTGGTTGTGCGTTTGTGGAGTCTGCAGAATGCCCCCATACACTCAGTGACATGATAGTGTACTGTTTGCTGACCTCTTTTGCTGACATCCCAGGGTAAGCTCTTTGACTTTCCCCTCATTCCTGCTTCTGGCAGTATATTTCCAGTTGTCTCTGCTGAAGTGGGCAGTGGGAGGGGTGGGGCATGGGAGGGGTGGGAGGGGTGAGGAAACTCTGTTGGGCAAAGGATCCAATCTGTATCCCATGGACCTTGGAGAAATTCAGCATCTTGTTCAGGAGTAGAGGACACTAGTGATCATTAGCAGGTAGCCCCAGGCTTCATGTTAACTACCATTATTGCTGTTTCCTGGAGTTTGCTCAAACTCAGTGATGCTATCTAACCATCTCATCCTCTGTTGCCCTCTTCTCCTTTTGCCTTCAATCTTGATATCTCCTCCAAATTAAAAGACATATAAATCTGTCTTAAATCCCTATGGATTTAGGGATGACAGTAATAATTAGTCCATAATAGTCCATAATGCACTTCATTCACTTTGAGACCTAAGTGAAAATCTTCTTAAGGCAAATTTCCTTTTTTTTTTAAAGCATGTGCTGGTGCTCAGTCATGTCCAACTCTTTGCGGCCTCATGGAAGGTGGCCTATCAGGCTCCTCTTTCTATGGAATTTTCCAGGCAAGAATACTGGAGTGGGTTGCCATTTCCTTCTCCAGGGGATCTTCCCAACCCAGTGATTGAACTTCGCCATCTCTGTTATCTCCTGCATCGGCAAGTGAGTTCTTCACCATTGGTGCCACCTGAGCAGCAACTCACATCTTATTTGTGTTATTTATCTTGTCCTAGAATCCATCACTCTCCTAGCCCCATTCCTGCAGGACTTGTCCTCTCTTGCTTAAATCACTGGAAATTCCCTACATCTATTGATGTGGTGACCCCCAATTCCTTTGTTCCATGATCCACATTTTCAGTGACTCTGAGAGACTCTTTCTACTGATCATGTGAACCTTACCTCCAGTGACCTTACAATGCTGTCCATCTCTAATCCCTGTGACCTACACTGGGCCCAGCATCTCCCACTTTTCATGACTTATGATTCTCATCCCTGTGAACTCTATCACCCTCCTAAGATCTCCCTCACTGACCTCAACCCATTGGAACTTTGATCCTGACCCCACCTTGATGGCACTTTACTCTCCACTATCATAGAAAACCACATTCATATGTTTCCATCTACCCTCATTCCCAACTTATGTCTAGCCATTTTGTAGGGAACTCTTGATATTGTCTCTGAATTGCATTTAGTAATCACTCTACTTAAATGCCTGCTGCTGTTGCTGCTGCTAAGTTGTTTCAGTCATGTAAGACTCTGTGCGACCCCATAGATGGCAGCCCACCAGGCTCTGCTGTCCCTGGGATTCTCCAGGCAAGAACACTGGAGTGGGTTGCCATTTCCTTCTCCAATGCATGAAAGTGAAAAGTGAAAGTGAAGTCACTCAGTCGTGTCTGACTCTTTGCGATCCCATGGACTGCAGCCTACGAGGCTCCTCCATCCATGGGATTTTCAGGCAAGAGTACTGGAGTGGGGTGCCATTGACTTCTCCGACTTAAATGCCTGAGGAATTGATAAAAAATTATTTGTTTATACACAAGAATTTTGCCTGAAAATCAAAGTTAATATGTAATGCTTCTTAGTTAAAAGTTTTAATGGACTTATTGAACAAATATGAAAAGCATTGAACAAATGTTAACAGTACACAGTTATCAAGGATGCAGTGATGTCAGAGACAGGTGCTATATTGTGCATGGGTTCTGATTTTATCACTATTTCAACTTTATCCTATTCGGAGGCTCCTCCAACTCGCAGTGAGACTATTTTTAAAGAACAAAAGGAAAATCCATCTATTCAAGAACATCTGCTTTCTATATAGTTTTTCTGTTTCATGATTTCTTCTGGAGACATGGTCATTTGACCTGACACTGAAGAGTATGCTTGAGGCACAAAGATAGCAGAGTGAGCACTCCTGTTTCCCAGCTCTGAAGATCCAAGTCCTTTGATTGTTCTTCTTTGTACTGTATGTTTTCATATAGGCTGTGGAGGGGTAGAGAGTGTACCCTTAAATGGAAGCCAATGAATGGCCCTATGTTAGACATGAATAACTTTTTTTCTTTGCATCAGGATTCCTTCAGATCATCAGCTTTGAGAACCTAGCATAAGTCATTGGTTCAGAAGGTATAGGTTTGCAGAATGGAGATTTCCTCCCCTCTCAGGTCCTTGGTTGGCTTCAGCATATTCTCCTTTTTTATTTCTGATCATGACTCTATGGCTCAAATAGTGTGAAAAGTCACAAAGGTGCTTGATTGGAGATAAGCATTTTCTTACATTTTAATATACAGAAGCATTTCTTATTGAATTATCACTATGATTTAGTCACTAAGATGTGTCTGACTCTTGTGACCCCATGGACTGTAGCTAGCCAGTCTCCTCTGCCCATGGGATTCTCCAGGCAAGAATACTGGAGTGGGTTGCTATTTCCTTCTCCAGGGACTCTTCCCGACCCTGGGCTCGAACCCGGGTCTCCTGCATTGCAGGCAGATTCTTTACCGACTGAGCTACGAGGAATGCCCCGACCTGGTCCTCAGCCTTGATTAAAATGGCCCTTTCTCCCTGGTCATAAATCTCATTCCAAAAACAGGTCTTTCTCAGACTTGTACAGAGCTCTAGGCCTTAAATATCTAAACTCCTGTGAATTTTTTCTTTACCTTTTTAAAGAAACATGCACAGGCAAGTGCCAAAGTGCCCAGGAAGAAGAGAAAATGGTTAAATTAGAAAAAGTTATTTAACTTCTATTTTTCATATTTGTTTAATACTGTTTCCCAAATTGATGCAGGTTCTATCCTGGCCAAGTTTCTGATTTTTTTTTTATTCCTATAATAGAATAGCTCTAAATGGCATTATATTTGAGAATTGGAAATCTTGAATTTCCTATGAATGTTTTTGCATTCAAGCATTAATAACTCTTCTTCACAATTTAAGAGAGTGAAAAACATACACTTTGAAATGCAAAGAATTTGTAACTTCCAGTGAATAACTGTATATTGATAAAAATATTCGTATAGTCATCCTATAGATTTTGTAGCAGTCTGCAATGATTTTAATTTTCCTCTATGAAAATGGCTTTCTTGAAGCTTTATATAACATTACATATTTAAAAATAAAAACATTCAGATAATATAAAATATGCAGTTGCTATATTAAATGGACTTTATTCGATATTATCATGTACTCATGTGTATCAGTTATCTGTTTTTAAAGAAGAAGGAATTGAGGCAAAGAAAAATAAGGTTCTTACTCAAGAAATCTTCAACTCTTGCTATGATTGATTTACTTTTAGATGTTTGGTTTGAAAAAAATTGATATAAGGAAGGTTTTCATTCTGAGTGGGTGCTATTTTAAGCTTGTTCTGGTAATGTGCCTTCTTTGTTTAGATACTGGAACTCTTTCTTATCTGGTCATTGAGTATTACATTTTATTCAAGTCATCAAGCACATCCTGCTTTGTGATTTTCTTCCAGGCATCAGGAATTTCACCTTTATTGATAAATTTTTTGTGATAATTTTCTTCTAGCTTTGATCTGAAGTGACAAACAAACCATTTCCAGTATGGCTGGGTGGATGTGTCTGGGGTGATGCTCCATGTGGCATATTCCCCTCCTGCTTGTTGGTAGGTCTTATATGGGATTCTCCTGTTATCATTCAAAATAAAATCGCGATCACTTGCTACTAAACTAGTACAGTAATTAATGACAAAATAGTCTGTTTGATAGATCGACCATCCAGCGAGAGCCTGTGGACGGTGGAAGGGAACACTGTGCTCTCCTTCGTGGGTAGGGATTGTGTTTGTACAAATTGCTTTACAGAAGGGACACTGTTTCCAGCAGCCACAAAGATGTTCAGAGAGCATTTTCTGGATTTCAGGAATCATTTCTTCTACAAATCTAGACAAACAGTTCTGTTCTACCTTCTTCATTTCAGGGTCCAAAGCTTTACTCATGGCCTCTTTGATAAACTCGGTATCTTTTATCTCCTGGTGTTCGATGCTTATCAAGTCTTTTCGTGGAAAGGTCAAGTTACTCCCAAGGTAATCACAGAACAAATCTAACCACCCAGACACTGTGCTGCTTTTATCTTTGGCTATTGGTGTAGATGCATATATAGCTGAGAGGATGGCATTTTTGATGTCATCTAAACTCATTTGTAGAAAAGTCTTTATTTTTTCACTTCCTGTGTCAGAAAAATATCTTTTAACATGGTTTTCAATGTAATTCTTAAAAAATGATTCTGGATTATGAAAGTACTGCCAGTAGTTATCAAAATTTTCCTCTTCTGCCAGAGAGATGAGAATATGTTTCTCCAGGTTAGCTCTGTTTTCGTTGAATGCCCGGCAGGTGGTTCGAATGTCCCCAGCAATTTTGAGGGCCATGTTTTTCCTTATGGTGCTGGAGATAGCAGGTGTGAGTTTGTTCCACAGAAAATCAACAAATGTTTTAATTGAAGTTGCTCCTTGACAAGAGATCTTAAAGCTCATGAAGAAATCATCTTTCTTGCTTTGCAGATAGTTTACAGGATCATTTGCCCTCTTGAAAGCCTTGTGCATCTCCGTAAACTTCACTGATGCTCTTTGGAATAAACGCAATGATAAGTCTATTTTATATATTCTTGTAAATGTGTATCTTTTCTGAGTGGGTGCAGACTTCACCTCCTCTTCTATTATTCTCAGGATTTCATAGAAATAAGTTGGATTGTAATCATGCTTTTGCTGAGATATTTTGTTAACAGTTTCATTAACTTTCGAAATAATGCAGTCAGTAATCATATTTATGGAGTGTATATCCTGGGGCTCTATTGTCATTGTGGAGAGTCCCCAGGATTTCTTGTTCATCTTAACATGTTTGTCATAGTTGATTTCAAACTTTTCTCCAGAATAGTTCTCCAGTATCCTTACCATGTCTTTTTCCTTTTTGAAATAGCCCAAAAGGATGTTCTCAGAATCCGCTTCAATTGTAGGCTCTGTGTCTGCAGGGAGACTTGAGGACACATCATAGACCCAATTTTCCCAAAGTGGGTTGAATTTCTCATGGAGCTCTTCCTCACTCAATTCGGTGCCATTTAGCGATAAAGCCACATTCCGGCTTTTTTCCAATAATTCCTTTTCATAGCCTGACTTTTTGTTATCCAGTTTTTCTTGATTCTTTTTTAAATGAATAAGTTCTTTGGCTTTTCTTTGGCCATCTAAAATTAGTGCCTCTTTAAGGGTTATTAGTTTATTTTCAAAATTTCCTTTCCACTGAACCAGCACGTCACTGTCTGGGTCTTCATTAAAATATTTCTCAAATTCTTGCTTGATGGCTTCATATATCTCTGTAACTGGACCCTCCAGGGTATATGTTTCGAGTGTCTGGATTTTTCCATTCTGAATCTGGTTGATCAGCTTCTCCTGTAAGCTCCGCACATGACTCCTCAGGTCCCATGTCCAGGAGTTATACATGGTTTCCAGTTTGCTCATGGCCATGACTTCTTGAGTATTCCTGAAACTGAAAATAAAGTTCTCATTCAGTAGGGCTCTCCACAAATCTTGAACTCGGAATTTTACATCTGATATCTTCATGATGCTTCCCCTAGATTCCTGTCGGGCAGTGACAAGAATTCTACTTTTTAGTTCCTGGACGTTATGGCTGTAGCGAGGATTGGGAGGGGCCATTGGCGGATTGCCATCCCAGAGGTGAGCAAAGTAGTAGACATGGGTATTGGTGTCAAACTTAATGACATCACTGAAACAGGTTACATCAGAGCACTGCTCTTCTTCAGCTGCTATTGCTGCCATTTTGTCCAATCTCTGTTCTAGCCGCCTTCTTCCTTCCATAGTTTGGTCTTTAGCTGTAACTTCCCCCACATTTTGATGGACAAAGAGGCAACTGGGAGAGATTTTTACTTGTTTCATCCTCAGAAAAGCTTGGACAACTATTTGTAGAATATCTTGCATTTCTGATGGATTTTCCCCAAAAATATTGATCAGAGTCAGGTTTCCAAGTCCGATGACAAAGGTTGCCAACTCATTGTCATGATTCTGGGACTTGTTGCTGAGTTCTGGGGCTCGAAGTCCCTCTGTGTCCACAACAAGCACAAAGTCAAAGCCAAGTTCAGCTGTGAATGTCTCCTCCACTTTCAGAAGCTGCATGTAGGCCCCCCGAGTACACCTCCCAGCACTGACAGTGAACTGCAGCCCAAAAAGAGCATTCAGCAGGGTGGACTTCCCTGAACTCTGCAGGCCAAGGACAGAGAGAACAAAGAGCCGCTTGTTTCCAAGTTTCTCAGAGAGCTTGTCAAAAACAGCTGCCACCCACCTCAGGGGCACGTATGAAACATCCCCATCCATCAGCTCCATGGGAACACCAGATATCATCAGATCTGCAGCAATGTGGGGAAGGGAGAGAAATAGGGTATCTTTCATGGATGGAGCTTCTTCCAGAGCTTCATAGATCTGGCCAGCTTCTCTGAGAATGTGCTCAATTCTCAAGGTACAGTCATTAATCTCTCTGGAAATGGCTTCTATCTCATTTTGCCTGACTTTCAGAGAGCTACTCTTTGGGGCCTCTTGCTTTTCTTTTTGAATCAATGCCTTTTTCTTCTCATTTAGATTTTCCAAGTGTCCTGCAGTCAGGTTGTCCAAAGCTACATTCAGCCATTGGAGGAAGTAGAGTTTGGTGTGAGTTTCTGAATGATTTTGGAGAATTTCAAGGACAGAACACATTAAAGCATTGAGAGAAAGGGCTTTTCTCAACTGTTTACATCTTATCCTTTGTTTTTCTGTCTCAATCTCACTTTTGTGTTGTTCAATGCTGCGATTCCCCTTTTCTCTCAGATGATAGAGTTCTTTGTCCTTTTCACACCAAAGTTGCCACAGCTTTCCCTGAAGAGGTAGTAAGTTTTCCTTGACCTGAGTTATTTCCATTTCTCTCAGTAGGGTCATTAGAGCCTCTACCTTTTCTTTGGCTTCCTTACAATCTCTCTGGTCTTCATCAATAAGCATTCCTTGCTTGCGAGCAACTTGGGCACAGTTCTCCAAGCTGACTGCAGTGTTAGAGAGCTCCAGCAAACGTCTGATTGTAGTTGTGAGCTCCCCTATTAATTCTGCCTCATTTCTGTTCCTGATTCCAATTCTCACTCTTGAGCCGGATTTATTGACTGGGACTTTTCCTTTATCATCAAGCAAAAAGATGAAAGGTTTTGATGACTGACACATGTCATGGACTATTTTTCGGTTTCCTTTATTGTCATCAGAAGTTGACATGAGGACCACAATTATGGAAGAAACTTCCTGCAAAAAGGCGAGTTGCTTCTCATGTTCCTTTGCATCTCCATGAAGATTGGTAAAGGTCAAGCAATTGTCAAATCTGTCCTGCTCTTCCCCTCCAGGACAGAACCAGGCGACTTCCACCACTCCTCCCATCAAGAGACAGTCTCTGCTGCTGCCTTTGCAATGTCGGTGAAAAAAGACATCATGTTTGCGTTCACTGAGAAGACAGTTCATGATCTGAGATTTGGAGGCAGAGAAGCCAGTTCCAACTCTAATAAAGGACACAATGGGGATAGAAACATGACACATCCGGTGATTCTTGTAATTGTCCTTCTCCTCTTTTATTGTTTTCCCTACTTGCTGCCAGCTCTTTCGAATTTGACTGAGAGACCAGAGAGGGAATTCAATTTGAGCATTGCAAGGATTAGGTATCAGAAGGGGGAGGGCAAACTGACAAATGGAAAGTTTGTCCAAAATATATTGTCTGGCAAAATCATCTGCACAGTGAAGAATTGCCATCTGAATATCCATAGGGTGAACATAGGGTCTGACGTTAGTGGCTGCTGAAGGCTTAGTAGGACTGTCACTTTCTTCAGGTAGATCTTCATATGGATCAAAAGCCTCCTTTTCTTGATTAGAGGTGCTTGAATAGACTTGGTTCTCTGTGTATTCTTCATGTTTGATGATCAGGTGTCTCAGCCCATAATCCATCATCAGCAGCTTCTGTAGGAAATAGAAGGGGAGTTCTCTTTGAGAGCAGGGCTGAGTGTTGTACACGGAAGTCTTGTGGATCAGTTGGAAGTTAGCTCTGCTCATTTTTCTTGGGTAGTAATGTTCTAGGCCTAGACGGTGGAGTAAGTCTTGGAAGGCTCCATTTGCTATGACTTCCTCCTTTTTATTTTCATTATCGTGTGGTTCATGGGGCTCTTTCTTTTCATGGAAGACACTTTGCAATTGTTTTCTCACCTCCTCCACTTGCAATGAAGAGAGAGCAGCCTCATAACTCCCATCAATGAGCAGTCTCAAGTCTTTTTCTAGGTTTTCCCAATCATGATCTCTAGCTTTGGCGAGGACATATACAACTTCTTTAGTCAAATATTGTCCCATGTGATGTTTTATCAATGCCAAGCGTTGTGTTTTCTCCTCTGGTGAAACAGCTTTGATGCCCACTGTTGCTGTCAGACCTGTGAGCACCAGGAATGCCTGAGCCCTGTAGTTGCAAATATTTTTGAGCTCTTGGTATTTATTTTGGGCAGTTTGCATTTTATCCAATAGGAAGTCTAACTCATCCTGCCCCAGGAGATACTGAAATATATTGTCAGCCACGTGATATCCTGCACCAGATGCTATCAAAAGTAGCAAGATGTGTGTGTCTGGCTTCCCCGTTTCTTGGAGATATTTCAAGAAGCAGCCAAGAGACAAGCTGACCTCATAAGTCAACTTTCTTTGAGCTTCCTCCACCAACTCTGTGGATTCAGAGTTGGCCTTTACTTCTCTAAGGTCATTCTGTGTTTTTTTAAATATTTCAGTTAACTCAGAAAATTGGGTGATATGGACATTGCCTTCCTTTGGTTCTGACTGAAATATCCACTGCATAATGGAATGAGCCTGAGGAAAGTTTGTTACTGTATAGATGTGAGGATCCAAAAGACTGCTCAACTGAGATTTAATAAATTTAGTTCCATAATTGGAAGATTTTTTGCAAAAGTTAACAGTGTTTACCAGAAAATCCTGCAGACCCCAGTCTTTGAGGCATATATTAGTCCAAATGGTATAACTTTCAGTTTTTTGACTCAATCTGTGCATAAAATTTATCAGCCTATTAAGCTGTTCTTCAGGATCAAAAACTTTCCAGGATTTCACATCCTCTAGGAAAATCCTAGCCTCCTTCTCAATACTCAGTAATTCTTCTCCCTCCTGGATCTGGGCAGTGAGTTCAGTCAGAACAGTATAGTTGTCTTTCAGGCAGTTAGCTACTTCAAGAGGATCCTTAAAATCATCTCTGTGGCTAGAGAGGACAATGTCCCAAACAGGCACCAGCTGAAGTCCACGGTCAATGACACACCAGGTTTGATTATTGGCAACTAGACCAGCTTTCCAGTCAAGAAAGCCATTTGCTTCTGGTGGGCCACCTGTCTGGGCGACAGATAATTGCACTTCGTTTTGGAGATTTTGGAAGGTTTTCCTCTGAGAAGCTTGTTTCGAATGAGAGTCTGACATATCCAGACCTGTACCAATGTTCACTCCAAAGCCACTGTAACTGCCCCTTATGTGAATATTCAGGGCCTTTGCTGCTTGCTGTTTCACTTCTACCAGCTGTTCTTTTTGGAAACCCTCTGAAATGGCTTTCCACCAGTAGATTCCTCCCAGGTGCAGAGGGCCCTGATCAGCATGGGACCCAAACCTCTGGAAGAAGGCTTCAGTCCTGTGCCTCAGCAAGCGCAGTTTGTCTGGGTCTTCTGACTGACTCAAAAGGTCTTCAATGTATTTTAAATCCTGGAGAGCAGCATTGGAAAGTTGGAGCTGGTCAATGGGAAAGATGCAGGAGGCCAGTGGGATATAGATGAACTTGGTTGAGCAGAAATAAGAGTGTTTAGAATGTGACTGTTGTATTTTCTTGGATTCTGAATGCATGCTTTTATCCATACCAGCTTCCAGGCTAATTCCCCAACCTCTACCCTTTGCTAAGGCAGTTATACTGAAGCCCAGCTTCTCTACAGTCTGAGTGAACATGGATTCTTCTTGAGAAGATGTAAATTCTTTCATTTCCATCCGTATACTCTGATTAGGGCCACGGAGTACAAGCTCCTTGGGGACACAGAGTAGCTCTTCTTTCTTCTCTATAAGACACCTTTGGTCACTGGTTTTGTAAATTCCCTGTAGGGCTAGTCCTCCAGATGCATGTCTCACCAGTTCTCTATCTGGAAGAATTTTCCTGTGAGAAAATGCCCCTTCCATGAGGCTGAGTTGTCTCTGCATAACTTCCATGACTTCTCCTAGGGGTTTTAAAGAGATGGCCAGAACTCTTTGGGGGTCTCCATTGTTTGCCTCAGCGCTGCTTCCTTTTTCCTCACTGCCTCTTCCTGTTGTTGCCTCCATTCTTACAGCATTTCTGTTTGTTCCTGCAGTGCCTGTTCTGCCTCCTTCTGCCTTTTCTTTAATGATTCCACCCAGGAGTCTTTTAAGTCTGAAAGAGTATTTGAGAGTGACAGGTTAAGCAGTTTCTCCAGGGCCCTTTTCTCCCAGGAATGTTGCACCTGGTATTTCAGTTTCTGGAGGTCTTTTTCTTCTAGGTGTTGTAAGGCATGGGCAGAAGTCACACCCAGGTGTTCCTGCAGCTTTGACAACTAGTACTCAATTGCCAGTCCTACTTCTCTGAGCATTTCTTGGAGATCTTGCATATTTTTGCCTCTTAACAGATGTTCATTGGGCATAGATTCTGCTGTGTCCATGACTGTGGGAAGAAAAGACACTCAGTTAGCCTGTGGCATGTTAATATGCAGAATTCTGTGATTAATTTGAAGAAATCTGTTACTTTTGTATACACTAATAATGAACTATCAGAAAAAAAAATTCAGGGAACAATCCCATTTATGATCACATTAAAAAGAATAAAATACCAGGGAATAAACTTAACCAAGGTGAAAGACCTATATTCTGAAAACTATAAACACTGATGAAGGAATTTGAAAATGATAAAAAGGAATGGAAAGATATCCTGTGTTCCTTGATTAGAAGGATTAATGTTGTTAAAAATGGCCATATTATCCAAAGCAATCTACAGATTTAATGCAATCACTATCAAAATACCCAGGACACTTTCACAAAGTTGGACAAAATGATTCTAAAAACTTTTTTGAAACCACAAAAGACTCAATTGCCAAAGCTGACTGGAGAAAAAAAATAGCTGGATGTATCACGTCCCCTATTCAGACTATACAATAAAGCTACATTAATCAAAACAGCATGACATTGGCATAAAAGCAAACACATAGATCAATGGAACAGAGTAGAGAGCCCAGAAATAAACGAACACACTTATGGTCAATAATCTATGACAAAGAGTTGAGAAAACAATGGAAAAAAGATAATTTGAATAAGTGGTGCTGGGAAAATTGGATAGCTACATTAAAAGAATATTAGGAAAAAATAGGCAAAGAAGACATACAAATGACCAACAGGCACATGAAAGGTCATTCAACGTTGTTAATTGTTAGGAAAATGCAAGTCAAAACCATAATGAGGTATCACCTCAAGCCAATCATAATGGCCATCATCATATAATCTACAAATAATAAATGCTAGAGAGGGTGTGGATAATAGGGAACTCTTGTGTACTGTTGCTGAGAATTTAAGTTGATTTAGCCACTATGGAAAGGATTATAGAGTTTCCTCAAAAATGAAAAATAGCATCACAATATTACCCAGCAATTCCACTCCTGGGTATATATGTAAAGGAAGTGAAGACAGGATATTGAAGACATATATGCACCCCCATGTTTATTGCATCGTGATCCACAATAGCCAAGATATGGAAACAACCTAAGTGTCAGCACATGCCTTAATGGATAAAGGATATGTGATACAGCATGCACACATGTGCGCACAGACACAGACACACAATGGAATATTATATAGTCACAAGAAAGAGGGAAATCTTGCCATTTGTGTGTGACAACATGGATGGACCTTGAGTGCATTATGCTAAGTGAGATAAATCAGACCAAGAAAGAGAAATTCTGTATAATATCACTTACATGTGAAATCTAAAAAAGCCAAACTTGTAAAAACAGAGTAGTATGATGGTTACCAGAGGTTGGAAGGTGTGGGAATTAGGGAGATACTGTTTAAAGGTACAAATGTGCCATCAGTAGATAAATAAGTCCTAGACATCTAGGCTTCCCTGGTGGCTCAAACGGTAAAGAATCCTCCCGCAATGCAGGAGACCTGGGTTTGATCCCTAGGTTGGGAAGATCCCCTGGAAGAGGGCATGGCAACCGACTCTAGTATTTTTGCCTGGAGGATCCTCATGGACATAGGAGCCTGGCGGGCTACAGTCCATGGGGTCGCAAAGAGTTGGACATGACTGAGCGACTAAGCATAGCACATAGCACACATAGTGATTATAAACAATACACTGTATTATAAACTTCAAAGTTGCCAAGGGACTTTCTCTTAATTGTTCTCACCACAATAAAGAAATGATACTGTGATGTGATAGAGGTGTTAGGTAACTCTATCTTGGTCATATGGGAATATAAAAATGTATCATATCAGCACATTGTATACCTTAGACTTATGTAAGGTTATATGTTAATTTATCTCAATAAATAAAATGCACTTCTTAGCTGATTTAACTTGTCACCCACTTCTCACTCTTCCTCTGACACTAGTTAATATCATTATATTATACATATCTATTTTATATTATAAACTATATATATATAATCAAATTCTCTTTATCTACCGATGCCATCTTAATGTGTGTATGTAAAACCAAATACTCTTATATTCAGTGTTTACTCAATGTTATTTTTAACCCCACTGTCTTTGAGACATATTATATGAGATGAGATTTCACACATTTCAACTTCACACATAATTCAGGTTTCTTCCCTTCTTGTATTTCCTGTCCTATTGAATGTCACTATTACAATCATATACATCCTTCTTCCTCCTAATGTGAATGTAGTTTCATGTCCTTTCAAATTATCCTTTTCAATCTCTCCTAAATCTCAATTCTTTTTTAATCCCCTACCAGCTCTGCCTTAGATTTTTCCTTCATTTTTTCTTTATTGAATCATATAACTGTCATCTCATCTTACAGTCATTTTGATGTTGTGCTTTCCATCTTCCCCAGTGTCACTAAAATTTGAATCTAAATTTAATGGGAGACTCAGTAATTCAAAGAACAGCTTTTCTGGGCTTCTCTGGTGGACAGTGGTTAGGAATCTGCCTTGCAATGCAAGGAACACTGGTTCGATCCCTGGTCCGGGAAGATCCCACATGCCACGGAGCAACTAAGCCTGTGCACCACATCTGCACCTGTGCTTAGAGTCCACAAGCCACAACTACTGAGCCCATGAGGTGCAACTATTAAAACCTGTGTGCCCCAGGGGCTGTGCTCCACAATAATAGAAGCCCTGGGTATATATGCAAAGGAAGTGAAGAGAGGATATGGATGAGATGTATGCAGTGTGCATATGCACACTGCAACTAAAGTAGCCCCCACTTACTGCAACTAGAGAAAGCCTGCGCACAGCAATAAGGACTCGGTGCAGCCAAAACATAAATTAATTAAAAAAGAGAACAAGTTTTCCAACTGAGTTATCTAAAATATCTAGGTAAAATTTTAAGACAAATTCTTTGAAGTCTCAAGGAATTTAATAGATGGTGAAATAATATCTGATGGAAGAGGTAAATAAATTTGAAGCAAGTGAAACACTTCCATTACAAATTAGAGACAACATTTAGGATACCTTGGCATACACCTCGGAAGACAAATAAAAGAAATTCACAATCAGACATATCATAGTGAAACTGCAGAAAATACAATAGGAAAAGCAAAGCATTTAGAGAAAAGCAGATTTTTAAAAATGAATATATTTTAATTGGAGAATAATTACAATATTGTGATGGTTTGCCATACATCAACATGAATCAGCTACAGGTATATAGGTATCCTCCAAAATCCTGAATCCCCCTTCCCACCTTCCTCCCCACCCTATCCTGGGTTGTCCCAGAGCACCTACAATGGATGCTCTGCTTCATGCATCGAGCTTGCACTGGTTATCTGTTTTACATACGGTAATGTACATGTTTCAGTGGTATTCTCTCAAATCATCCCACCCTCACATTCTTCTACTGAGTTCAAAAGTCTGTTTTTATATTTATGTCTCCCTTGCTGTCCTACATGTAGGATTGTTGGTGCCGTCTTTCTATATTTCATTTACATGTGTTATTATACAGTATTTGTCTTTCTCTTTCTGACTTACTTCACTCTGTATAATAAGCTCCAGGCTCATCCACCTCATTAGAACTGACTCAAAGGCACTCTTTTTAATAGCTGAGTAATATTTCATTGCGTATATGTACCACAACTTCCTTATCCATTCATCTGTCAATGGACATCTAGGTTGCTTCCATGTCCCAGCTATTGTAAATAGTGCTGCACTGAACACTGGGGTACATGTGTCTCTTTTAATTCTGGTTTCCTTGGAGTGTATGCCCAGCGGTGGGATTACTAGGTGGTATGGCAGTTCTATCCCCAGTTTTTTAAGGAATCTCCACATTGTTCTCCATAATGGCTCTACCAGTTTGCATTGCTACCAACAGTCTAAGAGCATTCCCTTTTCTCCACACCCTCTCCAGAATTTATTATTATAGACTTTGATGATGGCCATTCTGACCAATGTGAGATGATACCTCATTATGGTTTTGATTTGCATTTATCTAATAATGAGTGATATTGAGCATCTTCTCCTGTGTTTATTAGCCATGTGTATGTCTTCTTTGGAGAAATGTCTTTTTATGTCTTTTGCCCACTTTTTGGTTGGATTGTTCATTTTTCTGGTATTGAGCTACATGAGCTGCTTGTATATTTTGGAGACTAATTCTTTGTCAGTTTTTTCATTTGCTATTACTTTCTCCCATTCTGAGGACTGTCTGAGGTAAGCGGATTTTATCTTCAAATAATAATTAGAGAGAATGATGACCTCAACAGTGCTGATGGAAGCCAGAAGGCAGTAGGATGGAGTGTTAAACCTACTGAAAGAAAATAGCTGATAAAGTAGGATTCTATACAGAGTTAAAAATATCCTTAAAGAATTATGGTGGGAGAAAAACATAATTGAAAACAGCACAGTAACAGAATTTGTTACCTGGAAATGCACATTGAAGGAACTACTAAGGCATGTTTTTTCAGGAGAAGGAAAATATCACCAATGAATAGTCAGAGATGCAGGAAAAGATGGTGAGCAACAAATTAATAAGTATATGGAAAAATCTAAATAAATGCATAAAACAGTGGGGTTTAAAATACATGATGGCAATTTCACTTAGGCTGGAGTGTGCAGCCAAATGGATTTAAGGGACCCTCAGTTCCTTGAGGTATTTGAGAGGAAAGTCAAAGATTCTATTGCTTTCGTAGAATATATGTTGCAATTTCTAGAACAATCTCAAATATAAGAGTCAAGAATATATAACTGTCAAAGTAACACAGGAAAATAAAATAAGAAACATTTGATTATACAACTTATCAAAATTTGTGGGCTACAGTGAAAGCCGTGCTTAGAGGGAAATTTACATTGAATGCATACATAACAAAAGAATAATTATATGAAAACAATAATCTAAGTTTCCATCTGAGGAAGAGAAAATTAAATCCAAATAAGCAAGAAAAAAGAAATAAGAACTAAAAAACCAATAAAATTGAAAACAGGAAATCAATAGAAAAAACTCAGTAAAAGTATAACATGATTCTTTGCAAATACCAACAAAACTAATAATTCAGACTGTGAAAAGAGGGAAGATACAAATTGCTAATATCAGAAATATAATAGGGGTTATGGATATGAATTCTACAAACATTGAGGATGATAAAAAGAGTACTATGAAAAACTGTTCACTCTCACATTTGATAGCCTAGATAAAAAGTATCAGTTCCTTGGAAGACAAACTATTAAGCTTACATGAGAGGAAATAAATAATCTGAATAGGCCTGTGTCTGTTAAAAAAATTGAATCAATATTTAACAATATTTAACAACCATCCAAAAACACCAGTCCCAGTGGGATTCACTGGTGAATTCTACCAAACATTTAAGGAAGAAACTGTACCAAATATCTACAATCTCTTTCAGAGGACTGAAGCAGGAGGAATACTTCCTAATTTAGTTGATGAGGTCAGCATTACGTTAATACCAAAACCAGTTAAGGACGTTACAAGAAAGAAAACTGAAAACCTATATCTCTTATGAGAAAAAATTAACAAATTAAATCTAATAATGTAAAAAGAAGTTATATACCACAACCATGTGGGATATACCTCAGGTAAGCAAAGTGGATTCAACGTTCAGAATCAATTCATGTAATATACTACAATCAACTAAGAAGAAAAACCACATGGAGAGAACCCATTTGACAAAATCCAATACTTACTCATTATTAAAACTTCCAGCAAGCTAAAAATAGAGGGGAACTTACTGAACTTGATAAAAGACATTAACAAAAGCCCTACTATTAACATTACACTTAATGGTAAGAACCTAGATGCTTTCCTCTTAAAGAAAAACAGGTTAAGGATATCCCCTCTCATCACTCCTATCACACATTCTATTGGAAGAGTTAGTTAATAAGATAAGAAAATAAGAATATACTGATTGGGAAGAAATAAATAAAACATGTCTTTGTAGATAACACTATGTAAAAAATGCCAAAGAATCAACAAAAAGTCTCCTGGAACTGCTAAGTGAATACAACAAGGTTGTAGAGTATAAGGATTAGCATACAAAGACTATTGTTTTTTTAATATGCTAGCAGTAAACAATTGGAATTTGAGATTAAAAACACAATACCATTTAAACTAGCACCCTCGCAAAATAAATACTTAGATATAAACCTAATAAAAGATGTACAAGATCTATATAAGGAAAACTACAAAACTCTGATGAAAGAAATCAATGAATAGCTATATAAATGGAGAGGTATTTATGTTTAATATTGTTAAGGCATCAGTTCTTCCCAACTTAATTTATAGAGACAGTGTCTTCTTCAGCACCACAATTTGAAAGCATCAGTTCTTCAGCATTCAGCTTTCTTTATGGTCCAACTCTCACATCTGTACATAACTGCTAGAAAACCTATAGCTATGACTATATGGACCTGTGTTGACAAAGTGATGTTTCTGCTTTTTAATATACTGTCTAGGTTATTATTACTGTTTAGCAAAACAACAACAACAACAAACAATTGAGCTTTAAAGATATGAAAGACACAGAAGAATCTTAAATCACATTGCCGTGTGAAAGAGACCAGTCTGATAATGCTACATACTTTATGATTCCAACTATATAAAATAGTGGAAGTCAAAACTATGCAGACTGCAAATAGATCAGTGGTTGCCAGGGGTTGTGGGGAGAAAAAAAAAATTGGTGCCTATAGACTTGCTTAATGCAGGGTTGCCACAAAACTTCAGTTTGTAAAAAACATAATATCCACAAAGCACAATAAAATAAGATATGCCTGCATACCTATTCAGTTCAGTTCAGTCACTCAGTCGTGTCCAAATCTTTGTGACCCCATGGACTGCAGCACACCAGGCCTCCCTGTCCATCACCAACTCCCGGAGTTTACCAAAACTCATGTCCACTGAGTTAGTGATGCCATGCAACCATCTCATCCTTTGTCATCCCCTTCTCCTCCCGCCTTCAACCTTTTCCAGCATCAGAGTCTTTTTAAATGAGTCAGTTCTTTGCTTCAGATGGCCAGAGTATTGGAGTTTCAGCTTCAACATCAGTCCTTCCAATGAACATTCAGGACTGATCTCCTTTAGGATGGACTGGTTGGATCTCCTTGCAGTCCAAGGGACTCTCAAGAGTCTTCTCCAACACCACAGTTCAAAAGCATCAATTCTTCGGCACTCAGCTTTCTTGATAGTCCAACTCTTACATCCATACATGACTACTGGAAAAACCATGGCTTTGATAGATGGACCTTTGTTGGCAAAGTTATGTCTCTGCTTTTCAATATGGTGTTTAGGTTGGTCATAACTTTCCTTCCAAGGAGTAAGCATCTTTTACTTTCATGGCTGCAATCACCATCTGAAGTGATTTTGGAGCCCCTAAAAATAAACTCTGCTACTATTTCCCCATCTATTTGCCATGAAGTGATGGGACCGGATGCCATGATCTTAGTTTCTAAATGCTGAGCTTTAGGCCAACTTTTCCACTCTCCTCTTTCACTTTCATCAAGAGGCTCTTTAGTTCTTCTTCACTTTCTGTCATAAGGGTGGTGTCATCTGCTTTTCTGAGGTTATTGATATTTCTCCTGGCAATCCTGATTCCAGCTTGTGCTTCATCCAGCTCAGCATTTCTCATGATGTGCTCTGCATATAAGTTAAATACGCAGGGTGACAATATACAGCCTTGATGTACTCCTTTCCCTATTTGGAACCAGTCTGTTGTTCCATGTCCAGTTCTAACTGTTGCTTCCTGACCTGCATACAGATTTCTCAAGAGGCAGGTCAGGTGGTCTGGTATTCCCATCTCTTTCTGAATTTTCTACAGTTTATTGTGGTCCACACAGTCAAAGGCTTTGGCATAGTCAATAAAGCAGAAGTAGATGTTTTTCTGAAACTCTCTTGCTTTTTTGATGATCCAATGGATGTTGGCAATTTGATCTCTGGTTCCTCTGTCTTTTCTGAAACTAGCCTGAACATCTGGAAGTTCATGGTTCACGTATTGCTTAAGCCTAGCTTGGAGAATTTTGGGCATTACTTTACTAGCGTGTGAGATGAGTTCAATTGTGCAGTAGTTTGAGCATTCTTTGCCATTGGTATACCTATTATACCAATTGAGAGCCATCATCAAAGCTGGTCTTCTTCAGTTCAGTTCAGTTCAGTCGCTGAGTCATGTCTAACTCTTTGTGACCCCATGGAGTGCAGCATGCCAGGCTTCCCTGTCCATCACCATCTCCTGGAGCTTGCTCAAACTCATGTCCATTGAGTCAGTGATGCCAACCAACCATCTCATCCCCTGTCATCCCCTTCTCCTTCTGCCTTCAATCTTTCCCAGCATCAGGGTCTTTCCAGTGAGTCAGTTCTTCGCACCAGGTGGCCAAAGTATTGGAGTTTCAGCTTCAGCATCAGTCCTTCCAATGAATATTCAGGACTGATTTCCTTTAGGATGGACTGGTGGCATCTCCTTGCAGTCCAAGGGACTCTCGAGAGTCTTCTCCAACACCACAGTTCAAAAGCATCAATTCTTTGGCTCTCAGCTTTCTTTATAGTCCAACTATCACATCCGTACATGACTACTGGAAGAACCACAGCTCTGACTAGATGGACCTTTGTTGGCAAAGTAATGTCTCTGCTTTTTAATATGCTGTCTAGGTTGATCATAACTTTTCTTCCAAGAAGCAAATATCTTTTAATTTCATGGCTGCAGTCACCATCTGCAGTGATTTTGGAGCCCAAGAAAATAAAGTCTCTCACTGTTTTGATTGTTTCCCCATCTATTTGCCATGAATTGATGGGACCGGATGCCATGATCTTTAATATTTGAATGTTGAGTTTTAAACCAGCTTTTTCACTCTCCTATTTCACTTTCATCAAGGGGCTCTTCAGTTCCTCTTTGCTTTCTGCCATAAGAGTGGTGTCATCTGCGTATCTGAGATTATTGATATTTCTCACGGCAATCTTGATTCCAGCTTGTGCTTCATCCAGCCTGACATGTCGCATGATGTACTCTGCATGTAAGTTAAATAAGCAGGGTGACAATATACAGCCTTGACATACTCCTTTCCCGATTTGGAACCAGTCAGTTGTTTCATGTCCGTTTCTAACTGTTCCTTCTTGACGTGCGTGCATACAGATTTCTCAGGAGTCAGATATGGTGGTCTGGTATTCCCATCTCTTTAAGAATTTTCCAAAGTTTGTTGCAATTCACACAAAGTCTTTAGTGTTGTCAATGAAGCAGAAGTAGCTATTTTTCTGGAATTCTCTTGCATTTTCTATGATCCAACAGATGTAGGCAATTTGATCTCCTCTGCCTTTTCTGAATCTTACTTGAACATCTGAATGTTCACGGTTCATGTACTGTAGAAGCCTGGCTTGGAGAGTTTTGAGCATTACTTTACTAGCATGTGAGATGAGTGCAATTGTGCAGTAGTTTGAACATTCTTTGCCATTGCCCTTCTTTGGGATTGGAATGAAAACTGACCTTTTCCAGTCCTGTGGCCACTGCTGAGCTTTCCAAATTTGCTGGCATATTGAGTGCAGCACTTTAACAGCATCATATTTTAGGATTTGAAATAGCTCAACTGGAATTCCACCACCTCCACTAGCTTTGTTCATAGTGATGCTTCCTAAGGCCCACTTGACTTTGTATTCCAAGATGTCTGGCTCTAGGTGAGTGATCACACCATCATGGTTATCTGGATCACTAAGATCTTTTTTGTATAATTCTTCTGCATATTCTTACCAAATATTCTTAATATCTTTTGCTTCTGTTAGTTCCATACCATATCTGTCCTTCATTTTGCCCATCTTTACATGAAATGTTCCCTTGGTATCTTTAATTTTCTTGAAGAGATCTCTAGTCTTTCCCATTCTATTGTTTTCCTCTATTTCTTTGTATTGATATGGAAGGCTTTGTATTGTATGGAAGGCTTTCTTATCTCTCCTTGCTATTTGGAACTCTGCAGTTTTCTCCTTTGCCTTTAGCTTCTCTTCTTTCCTCAGCTCTTTGTAAGGCCTCCTCAGAAAGCCATTTTGCCTTTTTGCATTTCTTCTTCTTGGGGATGGTCTTGATCACTGTCTCCTGTACAGCGTCACGAACCTCCATCCACAGTTCTTCAGACATTCTATCAGATCTAATCCCTTGAATCTATTTATCACTTCCACTGCATAATCATAAGGGATTTGATTTAGGTCATACCTGAATTGTCTAGTGGTTTTCTCTACTTTCTTCAACTGATGTCTGAATTTGGCAATAAGGAATTAATGATCTGAGCCACAGTCAGCTCCCAGCCTTGTTTTTTCTGACTGTATAGGGCTTCTCCATCTTTGGCTGCAAAGAATATAATCAACCTGATTTTGGTATTGACCATCTGGTGATGTTCATGTGTAGAATCTTCTCCTGTATTGTTGGAAGAGGGTGTTTGCTATGACCAGTGCTTATTCTTGGCAAAACTCTGTTAGTCTTTGGCCTGCTTCATTTTGTACTCCAAGGCCAAATTTGCCTGTTACTCCAGGTATCCCTTGACTTCCTAATTTTGCATTCCAGTCCCCTAAGATGAAAAGGACATCTTTTTTGGGTGTTAGTTCTAGAAGGTCTTGTGGATCTTCATAGAAGTGTTCAGTTTCAGCTTCTTCAGCATTACTGGTCGGGGCATAGACTTGGATTACTGTGATATCGAATGGTTTGCCTTGGAAACAAACAGAGATCATTCGGTCGTTTTTGAGATTTCCCCTAAGTACTGCATTTCGGACTCTTGTTGACTATGAGGGCTACTCCATTTCTTCTATGGGATTCTTGCCCACAGTAGTAGATAGAATAGTAATCTGAATTAAATTCGCTCATTCCAGTCCATTTTATTTCACTGATTCCTAAAATGTTGATGTTCACTCTTGCCATCTCCTGCTTGACCACTTCTAATTTACCTTGATTCATGGACCTAACATTCCAGGTTCCTATGCAATATTGCTCTTTATAGCATCAGACTTTACTTCCGTCACCAGTCACATTCACAACTGCATGTTGTTTTCGCTTTGGCTGTCTCTTCATTCTTTCTGTAGTTATTTCTTCATTCTTCTCCAGTAGCCTATAGGGCACCTGCCGACCTGGGGAGTTCATCTTTCAGTGTCATATCTTTTGCCTTTTCATACTGTTCATGGGGTTCTCAAAGCAAGAATACTGTAGTGGTTTGCTATTCCCTTCTCCAGAGAATGCATAAGGTTCATCTACCTTCTTTGAGCTTTGCTCTCTCACTTATCCTTTATTTCATACTTTGCATCTGTCTTGTTCCCCTGATTGTTTCATATTAGCCCCCAGACATGCTCAGGCATTCCTATTCTAGATAAATACAGGTTGGAGTTTGTCTCCTCTTTAAGTTCTTGGTCTCTTTATTCCTTTCACTATATTTCCAAAAACTCAAAACATTATCTTATTAAGTGTGACTATGTGTGCTGTGCTGTGCTTAGTCGCTCAGTCGTGTTGAACTCTTTGCGACCCCATGGATTACAGTCCCCCAGGTCCTCTGTCCATGGAACTCTCTAGGCAGTTCTCCAGTGGGTAGTCATTTCCTTCTCCAGGGAATCTTCCCAACCAAGGGATCGAATCTGGGTTTCCTACACTGCAGGTGGATTCTTTACTCTGAGTCATCAAATATGAATGCGCTTAGTTGCTCACAACTCTTTGTGACCCCGTGGACTGTAGCCCACCAGGCTCCTTTGTCCATGGGGATTCTCTAGGCAAGAATACTGGAGGAGGGTTGCCATGCCCTCCTCCAGAGGATCTTCCCAACCCAGGGATCAATCCCAAGTCTCCCACACTGTAGGTGGATTCTTTACCATCTGAGCCACCAGGGAAGCCCTCAAATATGAATATATGATGGCTAAATAAGCTAATGAACGTTCACTTTACTATTTTTTCATAAGTTTAGGTTGTGCCATATGACTTTTAAAAGCACAATTCTGTCCTTCAGTCTCTGGTTGCTAAGTTAAATAACATATTTTTGGGCTCTGTCTTCATCTTACTGATTGTTAAGACCAATGAAACCCTTTTCTTCTTTCCTGTGTTTATCTAAGCTAGTTTAATACAGTAAATATTATAGACCAAAGTGAGCAAAAATAAACCAAGGTTGTACTGTGCTGTGCTTAGTCACTCAGTTGTGTTCAACTCTTTGTGACCCCATGGACTGTAGACTGTCAGGCTCCTCTGTCCATGAGGATTCTCCAGGCAAAGAATACTGGAGTGGGTTGCCATGCCCTCCTCCAGGGGATCTTCCCAACCCAGGGACTGAACCCAGGCCTCCCACATTTCAGGCAGATTCTTTACCGTCTGAACCACCAGGGAAACCCAAACCAAGAATGCCCCACATTTATTTCAGTGTTTACCAATACTGGTCTTTTGCCAGTAATGTTCTAGGTTCTATAGATTGCTCACTGAAGAAGACAGAGATGTCCTTGCTCACCCACGGTGAGGAGACAGATAATTCATTCATAAACTGATATGATTAATAATAACAATATGATATTAATTATAATACTATTACAATGTTATAATAAATATAATATTATTATAAGAAGAAGACTACTGATTATAAGGTGGGTTATCTTGTGTGTGTATGTGTGTGAGTGACCCTGGGTGGAACATCACACATATAAGCCCTATTCATCACCCAGATGTCAAGGTGAGCCCTTCCTTTGCTTCTACCCACTGCTGTGAAAATGCTTTCAGTTTTATTTCTCTTTCTCTCCTTTTCCAGAAACAATAGTTTTTCTTTTTTTTTAATTTAGTAGTACCTTGGCAAGGATAGAAAACTTTTCAACATAAGGAAATATTGTCAGGTACTATAGATTCTTTCTCAACTTCATTCTTGCAACAGAAGTTTAGTTTACAAATAAACATTTCAGTACTGTTTTTATATCCTATGACCCTAGTTGTAACTATAATGTTTAAAATAATAACACAGCCTATGAAATTTTGGTTCATGCATTTTCTTCTACAAAGGCTTGATTTATATTATCTGACATTTATCTTTTGATACTGCAATATTTTATTACTTTGCCTGCTGAAGGGAGCCTAAAATCTTCAGCAGTTCTGATAACTGAGAGCTAGAGCGGGTAAGGGTCTATGTTGTGAGAAACTCTCATTGAGATTAGAAGTGGTGTGTGTGTAGGGGACAAGAATAAGTGATAAAATGATTAGAAAAGCATACAGGGGCATTATCAGGGAGGAATAAAATCTCAGTCATAGGCCTTCAATTCTTGACTGATTTGAGAAACTTTTCTTATAGATTCCCTCTTAGTGCCTTCTCAGAAACCTCTGTAAACATCTGTTATGCCTTCAGTGACCATATTTCATGGTATCATGGAACCAGCCTATACTGTCTCATGAGAAAATTGTTAAATGTTCAGGATTTTGTAAGACAATTATTAAGCACAACCATTACGAAAAGTAAATTACATGGGAACACATCTGCAAATATTAGGGGATAAGTGACTCCAGGGGTCCATCCTTCCACTGAAACAATAAACAAAAATAAACGAAAACATCAGCATCTACTTTATTGAAAATCTGGAAAGCAATTAAAGGTTTATGTGTGTTGATCAACAAAAGGCAACTTAAAAATGGGAAGGGAGTGTTGTGGCACTTTTACTTGCCTTTGGGCCACCTTCCTCCCCTGCTTGAGAGAGTTGTGAAGATATAGGCCACATTCCCCTTGTGAGAGCTTTGTCCGTGCTTTCAAAGGGAAAGGAGCAGACCCTGATCTCAAAGATTGTGTTTCTCTACTTGGAGCCCTCTGGGGATTATCTGAAAGACTGAAGAAAGGCAGTTTGGTTTTTATTTTGTATGGCACAGAGCTCCATTAGAATGCAGCCAAATGGAGGGTATTCCTTGCAAACAAGAAAGGTAAATAGACAACCCCTCCTATCTGGGGGAAGATGTTAAAGTTGAGGTAAACAATAGACATGTGGAAAACTTGGTAAGAAAGACTGAGAAGAGACATTTTGTGGGGAACTGGAACAGTAAAAAGTCCCCTCTGTGTAGGATTTATACCTCTAAATGATCTTTAGTTTCAAGAGAAGCAGAAACTAAAGGCTAAGGCAGAATTGTAAAGGGCCTAGTTAAGCATTGAAGGATTTAGAAAAGGCACAGGAAGCAGAGATCAAATTTCCAAGATTTGTTGGATCATAGAAAAAGCAAGAGAATTCCAGAAAAATAGCTACTTCTACTTCACTGACTACACCAAAGCCTTTGTGTGAATTGCAACAAACTGTGGAAAACTTTTAAAGAGATGTGAATACCAGACAATCTTACCTGTCTCCTGAGAAACTTGTATGCAGGTCAGGAAGCAACAGTTAGAACTGGTCATGGAACAATGGACTGGTTCCAAATTGGGAAAGGAGTATGTCAAGACTGTATATTGTCACCTTTCTTATTTAACTTATATGCAGAGTACATCATGCAACATGTCAGGCTGGATAAAGCACAAGCTGGAGTCAAGATGGGCACAATAAAGGACAGAAATGCTATGGACCTAACAGAAGCAGAAGATATTAAGAAGAGGTGGCAAGAATACACAGAAGAACTATACCAAAAAGATCTTCATGACCCAGATAATCACGATGGTGTGATCACTCACCTAGAGCCAGACATCCTGGAATGAGAAGTCAAGTGGGCCTTAGGAAGCATCACTATGAACAAAGCTAGTGGAGGTGATGGAATTCCAGTTGAGCTGTTTCAAATCCTAAAAGATGATGCTGCTAAAGTCCTGGACTCAATATGCCAGCAAATTTGGAAAACTCAGCAGTGGCCACAGGACTGGAAAAGGTCAGTTTTCATTCCAATCCCAAAGAAAGGTAATGTCAAAGAATGGGTGTTAGAGTTGGACCATAAAGAAGGATGAACTCCAAAGAATTAATGCTTTTCAACTGTGATGTTGGAGAAGACTCTTGAGGGTCCCTTGGACTGCAAGGAGATCGAAGCAGTCAATCCTAAAGGAAATCAGTCCTGAATATTCATTAGAAGGACTGATGCTGAAGCTGAAGCTCCAATACTTGGGCCACCTGGTGCGAAGAGCTGACTCATTAGAAAAGACCCTGATTCTGGGAAGGATTGAAGGCAGGAGGAGAAGGGGACGACAGAGGACAAGATGGTTGGATGGCATCACCAACTCAATGGACGTGAGTTTGAGCAAGCTCTGAGAGATGGTGATGGACAGGAAACCCTGGTGTCCTGAAGTCCATGAGGTCCTTAAGAGTTGGACATGACTGAGTGACTGAACAACAAAGCATTGAAGGCATGCTAAACACTGAGCCAGTATGCAAAGAGAGTTGTTTTTTTCCTAGCTGTTGTTTGTTTGGGTATGTTTTTGTTTTGTCTCCAGGCAAAAAAAAAAAAACTCAAACAACACATAAACTTACCATAAGATAAAGGACACATTTTGGAGAGAACATACCACTAATATTTTTATAGAAAAAGATAGAAAAATGCTAGACATATAACCAAAACCCACAGGAACCAACCAAAACAAGCCCTGAGCACGAGAAAGTTTATGATTTCAAGAGTTACCTTATTATAAAATTCAAAATGTCCAGTTTTCCACAAAAATTTAAAAAAACTTGCAAAGAAACAAGAAAATATGACCCATTCACAGAAAAATTAATAGAAACTATCAAGTCATAGAAGTTATTCATCAAGGCCTTTAGTTCACCTGGCTTAAATGTGCTCAAAATACTAAAGGAGATCATGGACAAAAATTGTATAACTCCAGGAGAATGATATTCCTCAAATAGTGTACACCTCTAGAGAGATGCAGAGTATAAAAAGGGACCAAACTAATTCTAGGTTAAAAATTACAATATCAAAAATGAATTCACTAAGAATTTCATAATCAGATTTGAGCAGTCAGAGTTGAAAGTCAGAGAACTTGAAAACAAGTCATTTAAAATTATCCAGTCTGAGCAACATAAAGACAAGGGAATGAACAAAAATGAAGAGAGCCTATGAGATCTGTGAGACACCATCAATAATAGAACATACAAACAATGGAAGTTTCCTAAGGAGAGAATAGAGTGAAAGGGATGTAAAAGAATTTTGAAGAAACTATGACCAACAAGTCATCCTTTGATTAAATACATGAATCTACACATTCAGGAAGCTCAATGAACTTTAGAAAGGAAAAACACAGGAGATCCACACTGAGACATGTTCTAATAAAACTTTTAAAGGTCAGAGACAAAGGAAGAACCTTGAAAGCAGCAAATGAGAAATGAATGTCCTATTTAAGGGATACTCATTAAGAAAAAGACTGGACATCTTAGCAGAAACCATGCAGGCCAGAAGGCGATGAGATGACATATTTAAAGTACCTAAAGAAAGAGAAAGCCCATAACTCTATACCTGGCAAAACTAGCATTCAAAAATAAAGAAGTTAAGACATTCCCAGAGTAACAAATGCTGAGGGAATTCATCACTAGTAGATGTGTCCTATTTGTTCAGTCGCTGAGTTGTGTCCGACTCTTTGTGACCCTGTGGACTGCAGCATGTCATTCTTCCTTGTCCTTCACTATTTCCTGGAGTTCGCTCAAGTTCATGTTCATTGAGTTGGTGATGCTAGATGTTTCCTATAGGAAATGCTAAAGAGTCCTTCAGGAGGAAATGAAAGGACACTAGACAGTAAACTTGAAGCCACGTGAAGAAATAACACAGGTAAAGGAGTATATAAGCCAGTATTAGTGTAGTTTTCCTTTGTGACTCCTTTTTCTGTCCAAGTTTGATCAAAAAGACAAATCATAAATTGATAATGATAAGCCTATGTTAAATGGACACAAAGTAGAAAGATGTAATTTGTGATACAATAACATAAAGGGGGGAGGGACGGAGAAATGTAGGATCAGAATTTTTACACACCTATGGAAGTTAACATGGTATTAATTCAAAATAGATTGTTACATGTTTGTGAGGTTAATTGTAAGCTCCAGCACAACCAATGCTAAAATAACTTTTAAATATACAGAAAAATGAATTAGAAAGGAATCAAAATTATGCACTACAAAAATACCAAACACAAAAGAAGGCAGTTAATGGTGACATTGAGGAACAAACAAGATATGAAACATATGAAAGACAAAGCAAAATTGCAGAAATAAATATTTCATTATCAGTAATTATAAATGGATTAAAGTCTTCTATTAGAAGGTAAATATTCTCAAAATAGATTAAAAAGCAAAATGCTATTATATGCTGTCTAGAAAAGACTCATTTTATATCCAAGACAAATAGGTCAAAAGTAAAAGAATGTTAAAGGACATTCCAGGCAAATAGTTACTAAAAGAGAACTGAGATATCAGTGCTAATATCAGATAAAATAGACTCAGTCGAAAATTGTTTCAAGAGGGAAGGAGGAACACTAAATATTGATTAAAACGTGAGCCCATCAGGAAGATATAAACCTAGGAACCTAATAACAGAACTCTAAAACATAGGAAGCAAAAATTCAAAAGTGAAAGCAGAAATATACAGTTCTAAAATAATCGTTGGAGATTTCAGTGCTGTACTCTCCATATGGAGGAACAATTAGAAGATCAGTAGCAAATAGGGGAGCTGAACAATACTCTAAACCAGCTATATCTGACAGACATAGACACTCTCTCCAACATCAGCTTAGTAGTGTTTCTGCTGAACAGATTTTCTCAAGAACTTTGTGGATCTTCTGTAAATTTCAGTGGGGTTCACTCCTCTATGCAAAAGCCACATTTATAGATCTTTTCCAGACAAACCCTTCTAAGCCTTGCCCTGCTGAAATAGTAGAAAACAGTACCCTTAAGCTCCCTAGAGGACTTCTAGTTTGAATGATATCTGTGAAGCAAACCCTTATCCTCTTTTTTGGGGCAACTGTAGTTAAAATGATTTTCATTTATTTATTTATTATTTTTAATCGGAGGATAATTTCTTTACAGTATTGTGTTGGTTTCTGCCATATATCAACATGAATCAGCCAAGTAACAATATATCTCCTCCCTCTTGAACCTCCCTCCAACCTACCATCCCACCCCTTTTGCCTGATTAATTGAGCCTATCCGGGATAACCTTCTTTTGGTTAAACCAAAATCAACTGATTTGGGACCTTAATTTTATCTGAAAATTCCTTCATCTATGCTACATTCTATTGTTTTGCAGCAAAGGGAGGTCATTAGGTAGGCCTTGAATAATGGAGCTACCTTCATCTGTGTGCCAAGTGGTAAAGTATGTAAAGTCCTCAGTCCAGTATTTGACGTATACTAAGAGCTCAATAAATGTTAACACGTCCTATCTTTCGATTTTTCTAAAGTCTCTTTTGGAACCACAATCTCAATGCCCAAAGGGGTGTGGGACTCAATGAGGTAAATCCCACTGAAGGGGAGGAGGATCTAAAGGAGTTTGCCACCACCTAGCCAAAGGAGAATCAGATTCTTTTACTTATAAGAGCATACTTTACAGTTTAAGAAAATCTGGAGAGAAGAACTGTTAGTGGAGACTTGAAGTCCTAAACCAGAGAACTTGGAAGGAATATATATGCAGATTAGGTTCCAGGGAATTTTTCAGTGCATCAGGGTAGAGTATAGAAAGGAATTAAGAGAGAAGCATAGCCCAGGGAGTGTATGCCATCCAAACAAGTAAGATGGCTGTTATATGGAGATACACATAACCTTCAAGATATCCTTTTAGTTGACCCAAGGGGCTTGGAGTTTAGGTGGCTTAGGAGTATAACTGAGCTATTCTGTACATGGAATTCATTTGGTGCCTATGCCTATTCCAGGTGGTAGAGGCAAATTTTAAGAGACGATATTCAGTTAAGATTGGCCTATGAACTAAAGTAACCTGAAAAGTGGCAAGTGTATCAGGGAAAACATCATGAAAAGAGACAAAGGCTGTTTGAATGGGATGAATAAAGCCCAAGGACTAGAGGATCCTATGGGACCAAGAACGGAAATGTAGGAAAAAGAGAAGCTCCCCAAGGTAGAAGCAGGTTCCAATCTCCAGGAGACCATGAAGACTGAAAGTAGAATGTCAGACCCACCACTCTAGGGAGAATAAATATAGGGTTTAATGATCATATGTCAAGTCCAATAAAGATTGGGAAGCTTACATACATTGGAGAATGAAAGGAAAAATCAAGACTTACGGGTCTAAATTAAGGCCAAGGTTTGTTTTTTGTTTGTTTGTTTGATTTTTACTTTAACTAGAAACTACATACCACAACTGCAGTCAGGAACGCTGATCCTGTAGGTTTTCTTTCAGAAGTGGCTTCCCATCTCCTGAAGCTTCTGCCATGAGATAATAGGAAATATTAGTTATAGAAATTGCTGCAACATGGAAAATAACTTTCGACATTTTGGTATAGACAGAAAGTTAACAGAGAAGCTGTGTGTCTTTTCTGCTAATGTTTTAGCAATTCTATTATTTTCTTGTTGTCTCAAAATGGGGAGATGCTTTTCTTTAGGAGATGTGGGAGATTGTAACCCAAAGAAGGCCTCTTCAGCATTTGAAATCCCATAGTCATTGACTTCCATATAGGATAGGAAGGAACAAAAAACGTAGGAGAGTAGCTGTAGCTCCTTTTTCCTTCTAAGACTTTAAGACTAAGCCTACTGACCTAGAATTCTCAGAGCTGTCAGTTTGAGGGCACAGACAAAGACACATAGGGAGGAGGGTAGACTTCTCAATGATTGTCTCCACTGGACAGTCTGGTTCAGATTTGGACGGATACTGTGACACTGGAAAGCTGGGGAGTCTGTCTGTCCTGTTACACTGTCAGGCTCCTGTCATTCTTCATTCTGCATGAGTAACTGTGCTGAGTGTTGGGTAGGAGTTGAATGTATCAGAAGACATTTTCAAGATTACCTTCCCTGAAGGGAACTGGCACACTATGGATATATCCCCACATTAGGAGATGACCTGCCTGTGATTTGAGAGCATTGGTTTATACCCCAATGGACACAACATTTGATCACCAAGCAGCATGGTAAAAGTAAGATTTTATATTGACTACAGAAATTGTTATCTGGAAATCAATCCATACATTCAATTTTTGCTAAAGACTGAATCCTTGGTATCTGCTGTAACCTAACAAAATGATCTCTGCTGAAGATGAATGCAGAGGCCTTTACTAGGTGTCTGTAGGTCCAGAACACACTAGTAGTTTCCTCAAGAATAAATCAGTTTTACAGTTAAGTTGTATACCGGGATCCCTCCTTTCCACCTCCAACTACAGTGTCTGGGAAGACATCCTTTGAAGCCACATAAAAATCACGTTTGTCAGTTCCAGAAAGGATCTAGTAATAGTCATAGAACTATGTCATTATTGAAGATCCTGTTTTGTCCTTCACTGACTTATTCTCTAAGAAAAATACATATAAAATAGTGTGTCTATTTGAGCACTTGTGTAGAAGGCACTTGTTCTGATGGTTTCCAATGTCAATGAGTCATTCTTTGTAGCTCTGTGTTGTGTCAATGAGAGAGAAGCAGAGATATGTGCAGTAGGAAGAAGGATGAGGAGAAGAGAAGATTCTTTTAGTTCTTGTCTGCTTTGCTGTTGCCTACAGTGAAGGACTTTTGGGCTAGAGGTAGATTATTTACACATTCTTCGTGGTGCTGGAAAGATTTTATCAATGATTTCTCTACTTTGCTTATCATATGAAAATGAAGTGAAAGTGTTAGTCTCTTAGTCAAGTCCGACTCTTTGTGACCCCATGGACTGTAGTCCGCCAGGCTCCTCTGTCCGTGGAATTCTCCAGGCAAGAATACTGGAGTGGGTTGCTATTCCCTTCTCCAGGGAGTCTTCCAAACCCAGGGATCAAACCCAGGTCTCCTGCATTTCAGGCAGTTTCTTTACCGTTTGAGTCACCAGGGAAGCATATAGTTTTGATCTATATTTATTGCCAAATTATAGAGATAGATTTAAAAAAGGTAGGAATCTATTTTAAAAAGGCAGAAATTGCAGCAAATTACTGCAGGTGTTAAGGATTGTAATGTCCTCACTCTTCTGACTGATTGAACTTGACTTGAATTTAAAGTTAAAAACATGAGTTAATCTTTCAAAGTCATTGTTCTCAGACTTTATATTGCATAATGATTAACTGAGGACATCTTAAAAATGTGGATTCCCAGCCCCACTCACAGAGAATCTGACATGGAAGGTCTGGCTTATTGCTCAGGAACTATGGTTTTTATAAACACCTCAACTTTGATTTTACAAATGCTGCCAAGTGGTAAATCACATTTTGAAAACAACTCTATTCTAGGAAAACATTTTTTAGTGGAGAAAAGGTGGGAGTGTAAAAAATAAATTTGCCATTTCTATTGGCCTGAACATGATGATGTATCATTTGACTCTCTTTACTTCTTTGTTTCTAGTTGAGGTACTCTTTCTGTCTCAGTATTTGAATGAATACACATGAAAATTCAACTGCTGTGCTAGAATGTTCAACTGAATTAAATGTTTTAGGAGTTTAACTTCAAAGGATAAAGAAATTCAAAGCTATAAAGTTTTTTAAGGAGACAGGTAGGCTAGATCCAGAAATGCTGCTGACATATGACTGAGTCTAACATGGTCAGAAAAATTACCTGAAATTTCTGATAATTTCAGAAATAATCAAAGAAAAAAAAAACAGAATATTTCCCAGAGCTGTAGTAGGCCTGATTGTCCATAATGACAATTTAGATCAAATGTTGTATGAAGTTAACAATAACAGAAACAACTCTGTTTGATAGATCCTGGAAATACTCTCATATTCATAGAATAGATAGTAAGGAGTTTGAATATTGAACCAATGAACAATCTTGGTTATTTACAGATATGTTATTAATAAAAGCAGATGAATGTCAGAGTTCCCAGTAGCAGCTTGGTATTGCTACATGATATTATAGCACTATTTTTAATATTCTTAAGGAATATGATTTGGATCCTAAGATTATCTGTCAACCAAATTAGTAAAGGGAAAAGTAAAGCTACTAGTGTAATGATTTTTATTGCATAAGGTAAAAATTAAAAACAGTTATAATGAAAATTCTAGCTAGTTCATACAAACAATGAATGCTTGAGAGGGTGTGAAGAAAAGGGAAACCCCTTGCACTGTTGGTGGCAATGTAAATTGATACAGCCATTAAGGAGAACAGTATAAATATTCCTTAAAAAACTAAAAATAGAACTAAAATGTGACCCAGCAATCCCATTACTGGGCAGTTACCCAAAGAAAAGCATATTTCAAAAAGACACATGCATCCCTATGTTCATTGCAGCACCATTTACAATAACCAGGATATGGAAACAACCTAAATGTCCATCAACAGAGAAATGGATACAGAAGAGGTGGTACATATATACAATGGAATATTACTCAGTCATGAAAAGGAACGAAATTGGGTCATTTGTAGAGATGTGGATGTACCTAGGGACTTTTATACAGAGTGAACTGAGTCAAAAAAAGAAAAACAAATATCATATATTAATGCATATCTGTGGAATTTGAAAGAATTGGTATAGATGATCTTATTTATAAAGCAGAAATAGTGACACAGATGTAGAGAACAAATATATAGATATCAAGGGGGAAAGGAGGATGGGATGAATTGGGAGGTTGGGACTGACATATACATACTATGTATAAAATAGATAACAAATGGGAACCTACTGTATAGCATAGGAAACTGTACTCAGTGCTCTGTGGTAAACTAAATGGAAAGGAAATCCAAAAAAGAGAGGATATATGTATTTGTATAGCTGATTTACTTTGCTGTACAGTAGCAACTAACACAATATTATAAAGCAACTATACTTCAATAAAAACTTTAAATATTCCAGTTAGCTCAATACAGGACGAGGTGGTATAGGTGAGGATACTCTGTGTGTGTGTGTGTGTGTGTGTGTCTGTGTGTCTGTGTGTCTGTATGTGTGTTGGGTGGTAATGTGAGTGAAAATGCACCAAGCTGGTAAAAATTTATTTTTGAATGTGACAGATAAAAATGAAAGTTAGTAATGACATAAAAGGGTGATTCCTTTCTCTCTCTGTGTGTGCATGCTCAGTCACGTCCAACTTTTTGTGACCACATGGAATGTAGTCCCCAGGCTTCTCTGTCCATCATGCTAACTAATGAAATAATAAAATGAAATAAAGAAATCTCAATTGGTATCACAAAAGTAGACAAGAAAAAATTCAAAAGAAGAAATTATGGGTACATGTAAATGACAGGAATAAGTCCAGTTTTTCATCCTTATGTATATGCCAGTAGAACTGTGTGTAACCATACATCAAGATATATCCACCAGAATGTTCATAGCACCACTATTCATAAAAGTAAAAAATTGGAAACAATCCTGATGTCCTTTCACAGTCACATTGTAAATAAAAAGTGACATATTCATACAATAATAAAACAATATCATGGTGATACACAACATTATGGGTAAATCTCACAATTTTAAGCTTTGAAACAAGCCAAATACAAAAGAATACATATAATATGATTCCATATACAGAAAGATAAATACCTGCCAAAATGAATTTATAAAATCACAAGTCTGAGTAATGACTAGTATAAACTCTTAGGAAGTAGAGAGATTAATGATAAGAAGTAGCTGAGAGTATGAGAGATTGTTCTGGAATATGGGCAATGTTCTAATACTCCATCTGGGCATGCTTACATGGTCAATTTGTGATACTTCATTAAACTATAAATACTGGTAGACTCTAATCTCATGGCGTGATCATCTCTATGGTTTGAGAAGTCATTGGTCAGTGGAGGAAGGATCAAAGAGACCAGGAGAAATATCAAAGCAGTCTTTGTTCCATCCCAGGAAGACTGTCAAGTTAATCTGTGTTGTTCCTAATTAGGGTAAAGTCACAGGCACATGTTTTATGGTTATTGGGCTCAAATCTTTTATAGTCACATAAACAGAAAGCAGATAATCTCAGACCTTATATGGAAACCCCCCTGAGAACCTGTTTGTTATTGCTTGAGCTAAAAAGCCTGAACATGGTTGATCTGAGACAGACTTGATAGTACAATTGGACAGGACTAGAGAAAGACTTATAGTTCTTTAGGGTAAGAGTCAGGCCACTGGGAAATGGTAATTTTCAGAGACTAGCAGGTAAACTTAGGCTTATTATTAAATGACTTGTTCCCTGTAAAAAAAGAAGAGCATAATTCTTTGTTTAATTTCCTGTAGTCTAAGAAAAACTCAGATAAAGTTGTGTGGACATCTATGTGACAGAAAAATAACATCAGATAACTTGTATTCAGAGATCTTCTCTGACAACCCCTAACTCAAAGTTTCCTTTCTATTACACTACCTCAGGTTCTAAAGAGGAGGACTGTGAAGAATAGGCCTCTCAGCTATATTTAGCAGAAATTCAGTAAAAGGGATATAGTTGATGACATAGATGTTGTAAAAGTTCAGATATTTTTTCATTTTTCTAATCTATATTGATCTCTAGCTCGTTAAAGTTCATGAATACTATTAATTCCAACTTGCTGAGATTGTCAAGAAGCTTTGAGCTATTCAAACTCAAGATGTCTTCTCTCAGAAATAGGAATTTTTGTGACTCTTTTGTCCTAAGTAAATTGCACATGTATATGTGGTTTGGGTGTGTATGTAAAAAAGAAAAAGGTCATTACATTGTCTCATTTTAAGACTTACATACAGCTACCAAGAACAAGATGGTATTAATGAAGACAGATATAGGTCAATGGCAATGGAAGAGTACAGAGGATCTAGAAATAACTCATGCATATATGCTACACTGATTTGCAAAGAGGAATGGAAAATCTATTCAACAAATGGTGCTGGGACATTTGGATATCCATGTGGAAAAAACCTGATCACTGACCCTGCTTTATACCACACCCAAAATAGCTCATCACACCACACCCAAAATAACTCAAAATAGACCAAAACTTAATGTAAAAATTAACCTATTAAACTTCTGGATGAAAGAAGGGTGAAAAATATTAATATTCATGGCCTTGCAGTGGGCAAAACTTTCTTAGGACACTAAAATCATGAGCCATAAAAAAAATGATCAATTAGACAATCAAAGTGAAAAATTTGGCTCTCTGAAAATTACATTAAGACAATTAAAGGTCTAACGAAAGAAGGGAAGAAAATATTTTCAATGAATATATCTGGCAAAAAACTGGTATCCAAATTATATAAAGACTCTTACAGTTCAGTAATATGTAAGAGAATGCAGTAAGAACAGGGCAAATTGTTTGAATAGCTGATTTTATCAAAGAAGATATTGAGTGGTCAGTAAGTGCGTGAAAAGATGGTCAACATCATTAGTCATTAGGGAAATTCAAATTAAAACTGCAATGAGAAAACAGAGCAAACTCATTAGAAAGGCTAAAATTAAGAAGACTGACAATATCAAGTGTCAGAGAGGATGTAGAGCAGCTAGAGCATGCCTCACTCTTTGTAGTAACCATTTCAGAAACGTGTTAGGCACTTGTGAAACATCACACACCATATGACTCAGACATTTCTCTTCTGGATACCTATCCAAGAGAATTGAAAATTTTTGTCCACACGACAATTTGTGTATAGATCTTCATCGTAGATTTTTGCATAATAGCTAAAAACTGGAAATACTCAAAATGTCCATAAATAGGTAGATACTGGGTTGGCCAAAAAGTTCTTTTGAGTTTTTGTGTAACATCCCCTGAATGAACTTTCTGGCTAATCCAATAGTAAACAAAATAACGCTATACAATAAAATACTACTTAATAATAGAAATGGATAACTACTCATACAAGCAACAACATGATTGAATTTAAAATTTATTATTCTGCGTGAAAGAAGCCATCCACAAATGAATACTTTTTGTATTATTCCATTTATATAAACGCAAACTAATTTATAGTAACCCAAAGCATATCAGTGGTTGCCCGGGACTGGAGCAGAGGTAGGAATAGACTGCAAAAGGGCAGTGTAAATTTTGGGGGATCATGAAAATATTTTATGTCTTGATTGTGGGAATAGTTTCAAGGGTTTAGTAGTTTCAACTTGGCAAAATTCATCAAAATGTATACCTTAAATGGATGCATTTTTTTGTGCATAGGTTATTTCTCAATAAAATTGACATAAAAATAAGAAAATAATTTTAAACTAGGATAGAGGAAGCCACATGATTCCATCTTCTGTGGGACTTTTCAAGTGCGAGAACATAGGGCCCATTTATGTGGGAGTGTATGCTTACACTTAGACATGACTTCCTTGAGACCATTTTATTCCCATATTCTAATTTGCTTTTAGTCTAGTGAGGCTTCTGGGAGCATTCTAAAACCACATAGCAAGAGAAGATCTTTTCCCTTTCCTTGGTTTTTACATTTTTGTCTTCATCTACCTAGCGATTAGTAGCAAATGGCTTAGCTACAGTTGAAACTGAGGCATTGTCTTGAGGACAGAAAGAAACTGAACTGGGACCTGAACCAGGAGCAGCCAAGTGTTTAGAGGATGTTTTTGGATAACTGAGGAGACTGAAGAAAAAAGTTGAATCCCTGGGGACCAAGAGAATGTGAAACCAGCATGGAACAGCCTAGGACAGAGTTGTACTTCTTACCAGCAAGTGCGACCCTTGAGGTGGAATATAAGTCCATCCCAGCTTGCACCTAGTAACTTGTTTAAACCTCTTTCTGCCTTTTGTTTTCTCAATGCATCCATTCTATTGCTATCTTCCCAGTGTCTCAGGCCCCCAAAAATTCTAGTTTGATTGTTCTTCATTCTCTTTTTCACTTCCCACAATCAAACAACTCATCTTCATAATTTTACATATAATTTACACTGACTAGTCTACTCCCAAGTGCCAGGCACTTTTCGAGACAATGGGGTTAGAGAGATAAATAAGAAAAAGGCTGAGAAGTTTCTTTGAACTGATAGACCAGAAGCATTGAGAGGGGTCTATGAATGCAGGAAAGATTACATCAAAGAGAGCATTAGTTGAGGCTCTTCTCACATTTGGTGACCTCCCTTTCCATTTCTAGAGTGTAGAAGCTATGTGGTCAAACCTTCCTCATTTTCAAAAGTTGTCACATTGAAATTAAGACTCTATTATCCATTCTTGTATTCTTCCCTCTGGTCCCTAAGGAAGAGGCATCCCTAACCTCTTTGCAATACTAGCTCTGTCCTTTAAATCCTGCTGCTACTCACCTCCCAGTAGCCTTTTTCTTTTCTTTTTTCTTTATCTTGGATCTAAAATGTCTTGGGTATTTTTACTTTTTCTTTTTCTTTTGCAGTTGCTTCACTTTGGATAAAAAAAACATACATCTTCCCATTTTGTTGAAATACAGAGTGGATCTTGCCTCCTCCATAAGCTTTTCTTTATATTTCTTTTATTGCCCTATTTCTCAAAAGGAATTTCAAATTTAGCACTTCTGGCTCAGTAAGTGTTTGTTGATGAAATAAATTGCAGAATGCATCCTATCCACTTATTATTATTTAGTTTCAATTCTGCCCTCACCTTTTTCTAGAAAAAGTTCTCTAGAAGTCTGATATTCACATTCTAATTATCCAGTCCAGGGAGCCTTTCCAGCTTTCTATCCTGTTAACTCTGGGAGCTCCTCTTTGTTGACCATCTCTCCTCTCTTGTACTCATCATGATAATGTGCCTTTGAGTGAATGAGATCATACAAGTACTGCTGATTGGAAGTTTGGTAAAGATTTTTTAAATGTCAGCATTTATTTCACACACATTTATTGAGGGCTTTCAGCATGCTGAGAAATGTTTTAGGTACTGTGTGTTGACTAATGAATAAGGCAGGTTAGATCCCCGCCTTTACAGTGTTTACCTCCACCTGAGGGAAGCAGACCATAAACTTCAAAATATTTGAAGAAGGAAAATAATTTCAGTTTAAGTGTTAGCAACAAAACAATCAGATAATTGGATGGAGAGTAACCTGAGCCTGCTTTTGATCATGTAGTTAGAGAATATGTGTTCAAAGACTGCTGCTAATCGCGAGCTGCTTTAGGCTCTTTATGCAGTGTCTAGCCTTTTCCAGTTTCTATCAAATATCATGATCCACCAGTGACACCACTGGGTATTTATCTAAAGGAAAAGAAAACACTAATTTGAAAAGATCCTCCCCATCCCTGACCAGGTTCATTCCAGCATTATTTACAATAACCAAAGTTGAAAGCAACATAAATGCCCATTGATGGATGGATGGATAAAGAAAGTATGGTACATTTCTAATGGAATATTATTCAGAAAAAGAAAAAGAGAGAGAGAGAGAGAGAGAGAGAAAAATCCTGCCATTTGTGACAACGTGGTTTGACCGTGAGGGCATTATGTTAAGTAAAATGTCACACAAAGATAAAGTCCATATGATCTCACTTACATATAGAAGCTAAAACAAAACATAACATAACCAAACACAAGCTAAATGATACAGAGAACAGACTGGTGGTTGCCAGAGGTTGGGGGAGAAGGACAGAAAATGGGTGAAGGAGGTACAAAGGCTGAAATTTCCAGATTATAAAAGGAATGAATCCTGGGAATGTTATGTGCAGCATGATGACTATAGTTGATAATACAGTATTGTGATTTGAAAGTTGCTATGAAGACCTTAAAATTTTTCATAATAAGGAAAAGTAAACTATAACTGTGCAGTGATGTATGTTTACTAGGCTTGCTGTGGGTTATCATTTTGCAATATATACACATATGGAATCATGTTGCACAGTTTAACTAATACTGTGAATTACATCTCAATAAAAAAGAAAAAAGTAACAAATGTTAGCTTGCCTCTTAATCACTACCTCCTGTTGTAGATTTTACTATTTCTGTAGCTCCTCTTTGGACTTGGATTTACAGTGTTGAATGGCTTATCCAGTTAGAAACTTATTTTGAATTTCTAACTCTGGCCCTTTGAGGGTATTATTCCATTTTGATGGACAAATGGTGACGTGGGCACCTTTTATTTCTTGGAAGCCATTTTTTCCTACTTCTTCACCCAAACTATGCCCCTGTTAGTTACCAACTAAATGCTGGGCATTAGTTTGTGCTATTTGACTGCTCTGTATAAGAAGCTCTTGAATCTGTATCTCTATCTTTGTATGGTCCACCTTTCACAGTGCATCCTGAAACTCATAGGTAAGTCATTCACTTGTTTACAAGACTTGAAAAGTCCTCATTGGTTTATGATATGATCTAATTACTTGGCCCTAGCATTCAATCCCCCTCACAATCTGGCAACAAACAACCCAATCCCCCCTTTTTTTCTTTGAAGTGAAGTGAAGTGAAGTTGCTCAGCTGTGTCCGACTCTTTGTGACCCCATGGACTGTAGCCTACCAGATTCCTCCGTCCATGGGATTTTCCAGGCAAGAGTACTGGAGTGGGTTGCCATTTCCTTCTCCAGAGGATCTTCCCGACCCAGGGATTGAACCCGGGTCTCCAGCATTGTAGGCAGAGGCTTTACCGTCTGAGCCTTCTGTTATAATATTACTTCTCTTTTATGGTTTGGTTTCCTGGCTGCAAGGCAGGTGGCATCTCAGCTCCCCCACTGGGGATCAAACCTCAAAAGGTGAAGTCTTAACCACTGGACTGCCAGGGAAGTCCCAACCCAATTCCTTTTACAACCACTCTTTTTCCTTTTATGCTAGTTCACTTTCTTCCCTTAAAAGCTGTACTCTGTCATCTTTCCTCAATCTCATAGTTTTTTAACCCTGTATGTTGAGGTGGAGTAGAATATGCCACCTCCAAATCTGCCACTTTGACATGTGGATTGTTCTGAGCAGAAGGCAATTAAGACCCAGCAGACTCAGGAAAAGCTTTTTTACCTCTGCTTGAACTGCCTAAAAGAATTATATAGAGGGCCTGTACCAGAAAGCCTTGGAGAAGGAAATGGCAACCCACTCCAGGATTCTTGCTTGGAGAACTCCATGGACAGAGGAGCCTGGTGATCTACAGTCCGTAGCATACAAAGAGTTGGAGTGACTGATCAACTAACACTGTACCAGAAAGAGCTATTACCAGAGACAGCTTGTTTATCAGAAAGACATATTTGCACGGCATCGCAAACATTTGCTTACCAGTCATTTGCTTGTCCCATCTTCTTAATTGTCTCCCTCCTCTTTGAAGCCCCAGACCCCTACTGCCTTCTCCTTAGCATGAGGTGGTATATATGCCTCAATTGCCAGACCATCTTTGAGTCTTGGTGGGGATTCTGTAAGTATGTAGTTAAACTTAAACTTAACTTTGTCCTGTTAACCTGTTTTATATCAACTCAAATATTAGATCAACAAAATATTATATTAGATGAGCATTTCCCAGGACACTAGATTCCTAACCCAGTTCTCCTTATTTGTGAAGGCTTCCTTTATTCTTCCAGGTCCAGTTAGTTCCCTTCTTCTCTGTATTTACCATAGCACCTCTTACTTACATGAGTCATAATAAAGTTAAACGTTTCATGAGTCCTTTGCTCTTGGAAAGCAGTGATGGTTAAAAGAAATCCATGCAACCTTTTGTGTTCTGAGAATTAACTTACTGCACAGAGCCACCTTTCTGCATATGACTTAGGTAAGACTCATTTGCGTGTTCCCCTATTACTTATGAGGAGGCCAGACACAGACCCCCTTTTTAAAAATTAACTACTTTTCTCTCTCTCTTTCTTTATTGCTATACAGTAGATCTTTCTTGGTTACTTATTTTAAATATAGCATCAGACAAAGACCCTTTAAATTCCATTCTTTGCCTCATGAAACTTTCACTGAGCTGTTTGTCCCCCTGATCAATTGGAGTGTTTGAAACTAAACATTAATTAAACTTCTCTCCTTTTAGCCTCCTTAAGGTTGACCCATACTCATTCTGATCCAGCATACAACAACCCCTCATTAATGATTCCTCCTAAAGATAAAAATATTTCCTTTTATACACACCCTCTATTCTGTGTTGTTTCTAGCCTGTTGACCTTTCCCTACAAAAGAAAATTCCTTTCTGCCTTTCTTTTGAGATGCTTACAGTTCTGTTTGAATTGTTTTCTCTATTACAATAGTCTTTTTCCTTTATTGCAATAATCCTTTCCAATGAAGTCTCTTTTGATGTTAAGTGTAGATTTATTTTTATTTGACGATAGAAGTTACCAAATTGTTTGTTTCTTTTGATAATGTACTCCCTTTCCCTCAGGTTTGGAGCTGTTTATTGGAACAATGAGAATGTTAGATTCATATTTGTGTTCTCATCGTGCCTTAACCTGCCTTGATCTCTGACTGTCCCTATCCTCGTTTCCATCAATTTCTGTTTTTATTTTAGTCTCTGAGTATGTTTTTGTATCTCTCTGTCTACCCATTTCTCTCCTTTTCCTTCACTTACCTGTCTCCTTGAGGCCAAGCTCCTGTCTTCAGTTTGCTCCAGAGAGATGAGCGAGAAAGCAGAGCAGGTTCCTTCCCCGAGTCTGGCAGTTTGCTTATTGAAATCTCCAGCCTAGACTTCAGCTCCTTCTGTGGGAAAAGGGCAAGCAGGAAGTGAAAAGCTGGTTTCACTTTTGTTTTTTTTCCCCTCTTTTAAAAGATCAGCTGATTTTAAGGAATCCTTCTCATTTATATATTTATTTATTCATTTATAATTGTGATTTATATTTATTTTTATAATTATGATTAGATAATTGTGATTTATAATTGTGTTTACATTGTGATTCCTGGGTGCTAAGGTTATTACAGATGGAAGACTAATGTTCGTGGGGAGCAGTGTGTGTGCATGTTTATTTATGGTGCCCTGGGGTGAGCACTAGATAAAGAACATGGGAGAAACAGGATAGGGAGAGAATTTCAGAAAAGAGACAAGGGCACATTAGAATGGCTTCCTCAGGGAACTTGCTTTAACTGCTTTACTGTTCTAGCTGTGTGATTGATTTGAAAATTTCCAAAGCTGATGTGGATGATTCAAAACTAACATGAGCTAAATTCTTAAAAGCATACTATGTGTTTATAGTGAGAAAGAGAATTTTACTGTTCTCTAATTTTATACTAGAGCTTTTGATGTAGTTTAGTCGCTAAGTCGTGTCTGACTTTTGCAACCCCATGGACTGTAGCCTGCCAGGCTCCTCTGTCCATGGGATTCTCCAGGCAAGAATACCGGAGTGGGTTGCCATTTCCTTCTCCAGGGGATCTTCCCAACTAAGGAGTTGAGCCCAGGTCCCCTGCATTGCAGACAGATTCTTTGAGCTACAAGGGAAGCACAGCTTTTGAGTAATGTTGAAAATCTGTTTTCCCTTACACATCTCATGTAAAACATTTTGTTTCATTGATTATTATCTTACCCCATGATTTAATTCATTATAATTTTGCTTGTAAGCAGTACCACCTGCTCCATTGTTCCTCTGTTTCAAGCTGTATATGTCTGCACATGTCTTCTTGGAGGACAACCTCATACTCATTTTTCCCAGGACCTCTAGAAATTCTACCCACATCATCTCATATTTTCTGTTTCCACTCCCAGTGGACCTGTACGTCTCCCCTACATGGACGTATACTGAGCTGTCTGTGCTGTGCTCTCAGACACTGACTCCACTCTGATGATGCTCCTGTCACAATGTGCTGCACTGTAACGGTTGCTTGTCTACTCATTTCTCCCATCTGCCAAACCTCAAACATCCCACCTCCCTTTGTTCCTCCCATCTGTGGGGGATCTGTCTTATTCATCTTTGTATCCCAAACATAGTGCATGAACCATATAGATGAACAAAATGTCATGGTTGAATAAGAAAATGATTGGTCTGTTTGAGCCTGTGTCTTCAGTTATATGTGAGAATATTAACAGCTATTTCCGTGAGTGACATGAGACACAAGGAAGGTATAAGAAGGGCTGGAATGGTACCCTTCCAATAGGACTTCCCTTTTCCTACTTTTAGAATAGGAATGAAAGTGTTTTCTAGTAGCTGCTGCTACTGCTGCTGCTAAGTTGCTTCAGTCGTGTCTGACTCTGTGCGACCCCATAGACGGCAGCCCACCAGGCTCCCCCGTCCCTGGGATTCTCCAGGCAAGAACAATGGAGTGGGTTGCCATTTCCTTCTCCAATGCAGGAAAGTGAAAAGTGAAAGTGAATTCGCTCAGTCGTGTCCGACTCTTAGCGACCCCATGGACTGCAGCCTACCAGGCTCCTCCATCCATGGGATTTTCAGGCAAGAGTACTGGAGTGGGGTGCCATTGCCTTCTCTGATTTTCTTGTAGGCCAGAGTTTAAATGCCAGCCATTAGTTTGAGTCCAGGATCCAGCAGTTCCTAGCTATATTTGCTTATGAGTGTGGAGAGGGTGACCTAAGTAATGAGGAGCAGTCAAGTAGTGGAATGAATTTGTGTCAGTAGCACCATCCACTCACATATTATTAATGAGGATAAAATGAGGTAGGTTAACCTCACCCAGTGCTTGGCCTGAAGTAGACGATCACGTATGAATTCTTTTCCCCAGCACACAATTTGTCTGATGATCAGATCTGTCAGAACAAGAAATATCAAGGGAAGTGTCTTTAGCGGCAGAGTTCCCTCCACTCTTCGATCTGCACCTCTGAATGTTTCTGTGTATGTGCGTGTTTTTGCGTTCTTGTGCTGGGCTTTGTGTCACTGCCTGTGTCTTCTCTATTGCTATGCTTTGGGTCTAGAGATCACAGAGTCTGTCTGATGCACCTCAGATTCTCTCACAGAGTGAGTAGATTTTCTGTATATGGTAAGATTTCAGTAAATGTATAAATTAACGAAGGAGTAAAAGCCATCCCTTAGAATAAAATCAGATTTGAAACCAAGTTTATTTCTCCACACATTTACCTCCCATTACTCCATGTCAACACCCAATAGAGAAAACAGACTTTTGCTTTCTTTTTCACTTTTCTCTCAATTCCAGGAAATGTTTGTTTTTAACATGAACTTCGGTTAAATGACTAGTGAGTGGTTTTTGAAAACTGTTTTCTCCGGGCTTTTTTGTTTCCTTTTTTATTGCCAGTTTTTCACTTAAGTTCTCTTTGAAAAATTATAGCTTTATTCTGAATAAACTGAGGAAAAAGGAAATCACCCAGTCCTCCACAGTGATACTAGAGAGAGCCAAGCATCCAGGGCTAGATCTAGGGTGAGGCAAGAGAAGAGTTTGGGGTACAAGGGAACTTGAGAGTGAGAGAGATTTAAATTTTGTAGTCTGGGTGCCTCACTTGCTTCACCCTAATTTCAGCCCTTCTTTTAGCGTCAGCTAAAAATCCTGGCATGAACCAGTCCATCTCTAACCCATTGATTATAGAGAAAAGGGCAGCTGAGATCACTGGGTCTCTCTTGTCTGACATTTTCCCCTGATTCTTTCCTTCTAATTGGCTCTTCTTTGGCTAAGAGAATATGTCTGATAAGAGACTCTGTCTGCTTCTTCTGAAATCAGGTGGGTGATACTTGCCAATAAAAAAGGGGTGGTGGTATTTTTCTTTTTTCTCTTTTATTTCTTTTGGCTATTCAAATAATTTAAATGACATAAGACATTCACAGTAGAAAATCAAGTTTAATACATATGTCTGGGGAATTAACATAGGCATGAGAAATTTGAAAGATAGTAAAGCAAGGTGAGGTACATTTATAAACATACTAGTATGTTTATACTAAGAAAGAGGTAGGAGTCTGGGACTTAAAAGGGAAGTAAAGTAATTCACAGGAAAACATAGAGATTTAATGTTTGTTAAACAAACGTTCGCTGGTCAATTTAGAGAGAACAGGACACAGAGAGGACTTTGATCAAACTGGCCTTGCTAAGTTCCTCCCTGTTTAGCACACCTAGTTCATCGTATACTAAGTTATATATAGTGTTGTATAGTTATCTATAGTGGTATCTTCCTCCTAGAACAGGCTCTATATTCTGTTCTCTTAGGCAGTCAGTTAGAAGTTCAAAGTTTCTTTCTGAGTCTTTTGGACCTTCCATACCTTCAGGTTGAAATAATCTACACACCCAAGTGGCATATGTTGGGTCACCTGCACTGTATCCCATCAAAAGAGAGGAAGAAGAGGAAGAAAAATCAGACAACCTAGGTGTTTTAGGAAAAAAAATGAAACAGTTTTCCTTTGTTTCAACACCAGATGTGTGTGGGGCTTTCCCCACGACAAGCAACTCTGTAGCACTAGCCGGGTGTCTTACAATTTAATTTGATTCTGACACTATGTATCTTTCTGAATGTACTGTCAGGTCCCACAGTTTAAGGGCTCAGTCCCAGGAGACTGCCACTGGCTTCACATGTCAATTTCAGGTAGTAGAACTCCAGATTACCTTCAACTTCTATATGACTTGACCGGAAAGCTGCCTCTTCAGGTTTGATGTACTTGCTAGAGCAACTTCTAAAACTCAGGGAAGACTTATGTTTTCTAGTTGAGTAAAGAATGTGATAAAGGTTGCAGATGAACAGACAGATGAAGAGATACATAGGTTGAGGTCTGGGTGGGTTCTGTTCCTGTGGAGTAGGGGTCCATCCCTCTCTTGATATATGTGGATGTGTTCACCAAACTGAAAGCTCTCCAAACCCCATGCTCTTGGGATTTTATGTAGGCTTTCTCACATAGGATTCATCTATTTTTAAGTTAATTTTCAGCCCCTCTCTGGAGAATGGGAAGTAGAGGACTGAAAATATGAAACTTCTAATCCTGGCTTTGTCTTTCTGGTGGCCATTTCCCATCCAGCGGCCCACCCAGAGTTGCCTCATTAAAACAAAAGTACTTCTACCATTCTTACTACTTAAGAATTTATAAGCATTTCAAGAACCCTGTTTTATGAATTGGGACAAAGATCAACTGTATATTTCTTATTATAAATAACAATATTACACAGGGAAAGACACAGAGGCATCGGATCCTGCCTTCAGTGGACTTCTCCCCCTACCTCTCAGGGCAGTGCCCAGATGCAACCAGTAGGGCTTTGCTAGCCCCAGGTAGAGGTAAAAAGGAAGAGCGTCCTTCTCTTTTGTGAACCCTGAGATTTTCCTGCTTCTGCTGTCTGATCCTACTTACAGTCTACTACTCCCTTTAGAAAACATGAATTTCTAATCGACTATTTAGGTGGCATTATCCTTGCAGATGACAGGGATATAAAAATTTGGGCTGATTTGTCAAGTTTAGGAATGGCTATCAGTATTAGTCTCCTTAAAGGTATGTGTTTACATGGAAAGTGGACCCAAACTCCATTGTTGTTACTTTCTAATTACGCAGACTTTGGTCACTCATTTAATCTTTCTCAGTTTTTCAGTAACTAAGTTGGACCCTATAGGGCTTTCCCAGAACCAAACTGCCCACCCTCCCATATGCTCCATCTGCCTCTTTGTAGAAAAGCTTTAGTCTCCCAGGTCTCCCCTGAGTCACAAAAGGCTGGCTCAAGACTTGACCTAAAGACTGTGAATTTGTAGTAACAAAAAATAGCAGCTGGGCCAGGAGAACTGGTAACAATTTAAATAGATCAGCTATATAGCAAAGTTATAGGATATTTAGTTCCTTCCTGAAGTACATAGATAATGGTGTCTGATACAATTTCCCGAGTTGTTTTGCAAATACTATAAAACCTCCACCAGATGTAAGAAGTTAACTGGATGAACTATGAGAAGATGGTCCCCAAACTGATTGGAGTCTAAGGACTGATGGTATTAACCACTATGACACCAACTTGTTATATCACCATCAACCAATCAGAGTATTATACACAAGCTGATCACACACCTGTGATTCTCTCTCTCCCTTTGCCTTAAAAAAAAAAAAAGCCTTTTATGAAATCTGCTGGGGAATCTGGACCTTTTGAGCCCATATGACTCCTTGTATGGCCCTGTAATAAATGCAGCATGTTCCGTAGTTCAGCTGGTGAAGAATCCGCCTGCAAAGTAGGAGACCCTGGTTCGATTCCTGGGCCAGGAAGATCCCTTGGAGAAGAGATAGTCTACCCACTCCAGTATTCTTGGGCTTCCTTGGTGGTTCAGCTAGTAAAGAATCAGCATGCAATGAGGGAGACCTGGGTTCAATCCTTGGGTTGGGAAGATCCCCTGGAGAAGTGAATGGCTACCCACTCCAGTATTCTGGCCTAGAGAAGTCCATGGACCATATAGCCCATGGGTATATTCCACAAAGAGTAGGGTAGGACTGAATGACTTTCACTTTCACTTTCCTTCACCAAAACTTGGTGTCAGTAGATTGGCTTTACATGTGCTAGTGGACTCAAGTTTATAAACGTTCAGTAACATTTCTTCTTGCTACTTTTCATTGTGTTGATGAAATGAGAATTCCAGGGCTTAACCTGAGGTAGGGGCTCAAAATACTAATTCCTTCCATCTCTTCTTCCCATTCAAGTTCTGCTTAAAGGAATCTCCAGTGTAAACTCCATCTCAGTCTCAGACGGAGATACCAAAACTAATTATGCAAAACTGAAGGTGTCTCAGGCAGTAAAGAATCCACTTGCAGTGCAGGAGTCCTGGGTTAGATCCCTGGGTCAGGAAGATCCCTGGAGAAGGGAACGGCTACTTACTCTTGTATTCCTACCTGGAGAATTCCATGGACAAAGGAGCCTGGCAGGCTACAATCCATGGGGTTGCAAAGAGTTGGACATGACTGAGCGACTTTCACTTTCACATTGTGCAAAGCAGAAAATGGAATTCAAGGACGCTTCCATCACCAAGCCAAGGGGAGAACTTACTATGCCTTTCTAGACATTAGGATAGGCTTTATAATTGATGATATTGAATACTTTAGAATCCAGGGTAAATATCCATCAATATGAATCTAGAAGAGCGTATGTAGAAAATTTATAGTGGTTGGAGATATGGGGTGGCCCCCATTTCAGAAGAATCTGAGGGATTTTCAGAATAGCCAGGAAGAATGCAAAGGGAAAGTAAATCAGAAGCTGAATTCAGAGTGGCCACCATGGAAGTGGTAAGAATGAACTTCGGGAATAGCTGCCAGTAATGTGGGAGCAGTCATGGATTTGTCTGGCTCTGAAAGGGATTCAGTTGCATTCTAGTACCACTCATGAATACTGAAAACTTTAGAAGAGATTACTAATGTAAGTAATTAAAGATTACTAATTACTAAAGGTATCCCTCGGGTTTGGGGTCAGATATAAGGGGGAAGCAGATCCAGGATTTTTGCTAATTTGGTCAAATAGAGACTTGGAGTTGATGTAATTTGGGATACCATTTTAGGGGAATATTTTTGAACCCTCAAACTAATTATCCCAGACATGTTGGGATGTCTGGGATATTAATTCAATTCAAGCAAATCTTATTGGTTCTACTATTAAAATATATCCTGGATTGGGCCACAGACCATGTGTAGCACTAAGCGCTATCCTGATACAAGCTGCTATCATCTCTTTCCTGAATTGTTGCAATAATCTTCTAACCTATTCCCCTGAATTGTCATTGTTGTACTCTACCTCATTTTCTCTGTCCATTTAATAAGAGAATGACCCTTTTAAGTCAAAAGTAAGATGTCATTCCTCTGCTTAGAAATCTCCAAGAGCTTCCCATCTCTCTCTTAGCAAAAGTGGAAAGTCCTACAATGTCCCATAAGCCCTTATATCAGTTTCCTCTCTGACCACTCTCTCCCTTGTTTTTTTGTGCTGCAACTATACTAGCTTCTTTGTTAGCCCTCACCTGCTTCCATCTTGCAATCTTTGCTCTTGCTCTGTCTGAAAAAAAAATTTTGTTTCCATCCCTTTCTTTAGAATTCTGCTCATATTTCACTGTACCTGGGAAAGTATTTCCTGATGACTCTATATTAAATAGCAGTCTTGTATGCCCAGCACTCATTACCTTCTTTATTTTCCTATTTTTTTCTTCTTAACATTTGCCATCATTTAACATACCATTTATGACATAAATCAAATCCCCTACGATTATACAGTGGAAGTGACAAATAGATTCAAGGGATTATATCTGATAGAGTGCCTGAGAACTATGGACAGAGGTTTGAGACACTGTACAGAAGGCAGTGATCAAGACCATCCCCAAGAAAAAGAAATGCAAAAAGGCAAAATGGTTGTCTGAGGAGGCCTTACAAATAGCTGAGAAAAGAAGAGAAGCCAAAGGCAAAGGAGAAAAGGAAAGATAGACCCATTGGAATGCAGAGTTCCAAAGAATAGCAGGGAGAGATCAGAAAGCCTTCATAAGTAATCAGTGCAAAGAAATAGAGGAAAACAATAGAATGGGAAAGACTAGAGATCTCTTCAAGAAAATTAGAAATACCAAGGGAACATTTCATGCAAAGATAGGCACAATAAAGGACAGAAATGGAATGGACCTAACAGAAGCAGAAGATATTGAGAAGAGGTGACAAGAATACACAGAAGAACTATACAAAAAAGATCTTCATGACCCAGATAACCACGATGGTGCGATCACTCACCTAGAGCCAGACATCTTGGAGTGCGATGTCAAGTAGGCCTTAGGAAGCATCACTACGAACACAACTAGTGGAGGTGATGAAATTCCAATTAAGCTATTTCAAATCCTAAAAGATGATGCTATTAAAGTGCTGTGCTCAATGTGCCAGCAAATTTGGAAAACTCAGCAGTGGCCACGACTGGAAAAGGTCAGTTTTCATTCTAATCCCAAAGAAAGGCAATGCCAAAGAATGTTCAAACTACTGCACAGTTGCACTCATCTCACACACTAGCAAAGTAATGCTCAAAATTCTCCAAGCTAGGCTACAACAGTATATGAACCTAGACCTTCCAGATGTTCAAGCTGGATTTAGAAAAGGCAGAGGAACCAGAGATCAAATTGCCAACATCCATTGAATCAAAGAAAAAACAAGAGAATTCCAGAAAAACATCTACTTCTGCTTTATTGATCACGCCAAAGCCTTTGTAGATCACAACAAACTGTGGAAAATTCTTTAAGAGATAGGAATACCAGACCACCTTACCTGCCTCCTGAGAAATCTGTACGCAGGTCAAGAAGCAACAGCTAGAACCACACATGGAACAATGAACTGGTTCCAAATTGGGAATGGAGTATGTCAAGGCTGTATATTGTAACCCTGCTTATTTAACTTATGGGCAGAGTACGTCATGCGAAATGCTGGGCTGGATGAAGTACAAGCTGGAATCAAGATTGTCGGGAGAAATATCAATAACCTCAGATATGCAGATGACACCACCCTTATGGCAGAAAGCTAAGAGGAACTAAAGAGCCTCTTGATGAAAGTGAAAGAGGAGAGTGAAAAAGTTGGCTTAAAATTCAACATTCAAAAAACTAAGATCATAGCATCTGGTCCTATCACTTCATGGACATAGATGGGGAAAAATGGAAACAGTGACAGACTTTATTTTCTTGGGCTCCAAAATCACTGCAGATGGTGACTGCAGCCATGAAGTTAAAAGACACTTGCTCCTTGGAAGAAAACCTATGACCAACCTAGACAGCATATTAAAAAGCAGAGACATTACTTTGCCAACAAAGGTCCATATAGTCAAAGCTATGGTTTTTCCAGTAGTCACAGATGGATGTGAGAGTTGGACTCAAGCTCAGCTCAAGAAAGCTGAGCACCAAAGAACTGATGCTTTTGAACTGTGGTGTTGGAGAAAACTCTCGAGAGTCCCTTGGACTGCAGGGAGATCAAACAAGTCAATCCTAAAGGAAATCAGTCCTGAATATTCATTGGGAGGACTGATGCTGAAGCTGAAGCTCCAGTACTTTGGCCACCTGATGCAAAGAACTGACTCATTGGAAAAGACCCTGATGCTGGGAAAGACTGAAGGCAGGAGGATAAGGGGACAGCAGAGGATGAGATGGTTGGATGGCATCACCAACTCGATGGACATGAGTTTGAGTAAGCTCCAGGAGTTGGTGATGGACAAGGAGGTCTGGTGTACAGCAGTCTGTGGGGTCTCAGAGAGTTGGACATGACTGAGCAACTGAACTGAACTATTAATAACACAAGGAAGGAAGTTCGAGAGGATGTAGTTTCAATTTAACTAAGTAGAGACAGGACAGCTCCACTACAGTCTTGATTTTCAGCCCCATAAAACTATGGTGACCACATACTTTGCTTTTAAAAAGGGGCACTTTAAAGAGTGAAAGATGATGGGGCAAATGCTAAAATCCTCAAAGCAATCCAGGCCATCTATTTAGAATATACACTCTAAATCTGCAAATTGTCTATTTTAGACTAGACCTCTTGTAGTATTTCCTCCAAGTTCAGTTTCTGATGCTAGTCAAGTTTATTCTTAGCATCATGCTAAGTTGTATTGAAGAGACACATTCCTGTGGCAACCAAAATTTCTTCCCTGGCCTTTACAGTCTTCTGCCATGGTGGTCTCTGTAATGTGTGCATGTTCTTAGTCATTCAGTCATGTACAATTCTCTGTGACCCTGTGGATGGTTGCTCTCCAGGCTTCTCTGTCCATGGGGATTCTCCAGGCAAGAATACTAAAGTGGCTTGCCATTCTCTCCTCCAGGTCTCTATAATAATGAGCTCTAAATATATTGTTTTCCTGTTTTCCACTTACTTCTGCTTTTTTCTTCCATGGAATCTTCTCAGTTTAAGTGACTTTTAAACTTTGGCTTCAGGACTTCCCTGGTGGTCCAATGGTTAAGAATCTGCATGCTGGTGCAGGGGACATGGATTCTATCCCTGGTCTGGAAAGATGCCACATGCCTCAGGACAACTATACCCACAAGCTACAACTGAGCCCACATGCTGCAGCTACTAAAGATCATGTGCCTAGAGCTTATGCTCTGCAAGAGAAACCACTGCAATGAAAAGCCCAGGCACCAAAAGGAAGAGTAGCTCCCACTCGCCATAACTAGAAAAAGCTAGAGAAAGCCCTTACATAGTAATTAAGACCCAGCACAGCCAAAAATTAAAAACAACAAAACTAACAACTTTGGCTTCTTTTTCTCTAAATCAGTATGTGGGCTAGTGTATCTACTAATGGCCTTAGTGTATCTACTTAATTGGGGGCTATCTACTATCTACTACTCTACCATACTTTCTGGAGTTTATCTTGTTGTCGTTCAGTCACTAAGTCATGTCTGACTCTTTGCAACCCCATGGGCTACAGCATGCCAGGCTTCCTGTCCTTCATCATCTCCCAGAGTTTGCTCAAACTCATGTCCACTGAGTCAGTGATACTATCTAATCATGTCATCCTCTATCACTCACTTCTCCTCCTGCCCTCAGTCTTTTCCAGCATCAGGGTCTTTTCCAATGAGTCGGCTCTTTGCATCAGGTTGACAAAGTATTGGAGCTTCAGTTTCAACATCAGTCCTTCCAATGAATATTCAGAATTGATTTCCTTTAGGATTGACTGGTTTGATCTCCTTGCAGTCCAAGGGACTCTCAAGAGTCTTCTCCACACCACAATTTGAAAGCATTAGTTCTTTGGTGCTCAGCCTTCTGTATGGTCCAACTCTCACATCCATACATGACTACTGGAAAAACCATAGCTTTGACTAGATGGATATTTGTTGGCAAAATATGTCACTGCTTTTGAATATGCTGTATAGGTTTGCCATAGCTTCATCTTTTAATTTCATGGCTGCAGTCACCATCTGCATTTTGGAGCCCAAGAAAATAAAAGTCTGTCACTGTTTCCATTTTTTCCCCATCTAGTTTCCATGAAGTGATGGGACTGAATGCCATGATCCTAGTTTTTTGAATGTTGAATTTTAAGCCAGCTTTTTCACTTTCCTTTTTCACCTTCATCAAGAGTCTCTTTAGTTCCTCTTCACTTTCTGCCATTAGAATGATAATATTGTGTATCTGAGGTTGTTGATATTTCTCCCATTTATCTAAACTACATCAATTAATTTGGTGACTAAAAGCCTAACTTTTTTAAAATTCACATTTGAAAGTTTTTAATTGTTGATCTCAGGGTAGCATCCAACTCTAAATGACTATTCATAACAGAGATGGATGATTGGAAATTCCTGAGTTCAGTGGATCTTTCCTTTGTTAAACAAGATTGTCCTCTCTCTTCAAGAAGTTCTCTTTGATGATATTTCATCATTCTCAGGCAAATAAGAGAAATTTAAACAGGAATTAAAAGTCACATAGGAAAGCAAAGATTAATGACTGAATGCTAAAAAGTTTATCTCAAATGACTGCTTTATGTTTATACTGATTATTTAAGAAATATGTATACACGGAGACTTAGAGAAAAAAACAAGAAGAAGAGGAAACCAGGTCAGGAACAGACTAATGTAAGTTGAGCCATGGTCTGAAGTAGAAAACAGTTGAATCTGTATCCTATGCATGGAATCAACACATACAGGAAAATATCCAGAAAGCAGCCTATTCAACAGTATGATTCAGAGACATGTTTGAAATAAAAGGAAGTCATGTCTTTGAATGGCATTGAGAAATAGCCACTTTAAATTGTTATAAATGTCATTTCTATCTACCTTGGGAAGTATACATTATTGAAATGATAAATATTTATTAGAAACAGTGTTCCTACAGACTAGATCATGAAGACTAGGAGTGGTCAGGTGATCTGGGAGTAATCAGGTTTACCAAATATGTCAAGAAAAACTTTCTGTCCTCCTGCCTTCAATGCTTTTACCTGTGTAGGTGGAGAAGGAGCCCCAGAACTCTGTTTATCTTGGCAAGATCCCTTTACTTCTCAGTATATCTCCAAACTCACAACTTTGCTGTCACTATCTGCCTCGAGCCTTAATGGTTAAGCCCAGTTTAATGGGTTGAATTGTGTCCCCTAAAAGATATGTTAATAAATTTTCACTCCCTGTTGCCAGAATGTGACCTTATTTGGAAATAGGGTGATTCCAGATGTAATTAGCTAAGATGTGGTCATATTTGAGTAGGGTGGCCCTTAATCGAATATAACTGGTATCCTTGTAAGAAGAAGAGAAAGAGACCCACAGGGGAATACCACACAATGATGGAGGCAAAGATTGAGTTGCTGTAACTGCAAGTTCAGGAATGCCAAAATTTGTCAGCAGATCACCAAAAAAATTGAAGAGGCAAATGAAGATTCTTCTCTACAGGTTTCAGATGAAGGATGGCTCTGCTAACACCTTGATTTTGAACTTCTGGCCTCCAGGAACTTGAGGCAATTAATTTCTGTTATTTTAAGTCAACTAGTCTGTGGTACTTTGTTAATGAAACCCTAGGCAACTAATGTACACAGTATATCCTTACACCCTTTATCTTTATTTATGCTTGTTACAAGAAACCCATGACATACAGTGCAGCACATACCTCTGCATGTTAGTTCTCATACAGTTTAAACAGCCTTCATTTAACTATATCTTATGCCCTTCAAATCCTTTTCTTGTGTTCTGTGGAACATGAGGTCAGACAGCAAAATGAAACCAGGCTTTCCTGAAAAGTCAAAGCTTCCTGTACTAACATCTCAAACACATCTCCTGCATTCCCTTCTAAGGAATTTTAAACTTGCTGTTAGCTTTGTCCAGAATGCTCGTTCCTCAGATAACGAAATTACTCCCTCTTTCAATTCCTTTAGGCCTTTAATTCAAAATAACTTTCTTAGAAAGGCCTTTATTTTTTAAAAAATAGTTTTGTTTATTTATTTGTTTTTGGCTGTGCTGGGCCTTTGTTGCTGTGAGGGCTTTTTCTCTAGTTGTAGTGAGCAAGGGCTACTCTCTAGTTGCAGTGCACAGGCTTCTCATCGACGTGGCTTCTCTTGTTGCAGAGCACTGGCTCTAGGGCACTTGGGCTTCAGTAATTGCAGCTCCTGGGCTCTAGAGCACTAACTCAGTAGTTGTGGTGCATAGGCATGCTCTAGGCATGAGGAATCTTCCCATGTCTCCTGTATTGGCATTCTTTATCTATCACTAAGCCACCAGGGAAGCCATGGAAGGCCTTTCTAATCACTTTATGTGAAGTTGACATCCTATGTTTGCTATTCCCTTTTCTACTACCCTTCCCTGATATGTTTTTTAAAAGTATAGCTGATTTACAATATTATATTAGCTTAAGTGTGCAATATAGTGATTCAATATATTTATAGGTTATTTAAACTTATTATAAAATAGTAGCCATTTCCCCCTCTGCTATATGGTATATCCATTTTGCTTATTTATTTTATACATAGTAGTTCGTATCTCTTAATCCCTTACCCTTTTCATCCCTGATGTGTTTTTTACCTTATACTTTTCACCATAAAATATGGTGTCACTATAAAATATAATTCATTTATTCTGCTTGGAAGGAAACTTCAATAAGGTATAAAATTGATATGAACACCTAATAATAACTTAAATGGATTATTAAATGGTGCTGAAACAAATAGACAGCAAGACATTTCTCCAGCAAGCATGGGTTTACTCATAATCAGCAGAGACCTACAACCTGAGGGCTGCAATCTTGGCAAGCCACATGCAAGTCCCCATCCATACACCAAGGGAAGGAGAATACTTTTATAAAAGGAGGAAGGAAATTACAAAGGTCATAGTTAAAAAAGGAACCCATGAATTTCATATCTGAGAACTTGACAGGAACGGGAGGAGTATTTTTTCTTCCTGTTGGACTCTGCTATTGTCCCAGAGTGTGCATGAGCGTCCTCTCTGATCTGCTGACTCTATTTAATTAAGGTTTCTATTTATTATTTTTTTTACATCCCCGCCCCCGCTTACTATCAGGATTTTTCTCTGAAAGCATTGCTGATCAAGAGTTAGGTTTTCTGATTTCAGTGGCTTTTTTGTCCATCAGTGCCAGGAAGGACCTTTCTTCCTGTAATATCTCACATTGGAGGGAAGGTGCAGATTGGAAACCTGTTGGAGTCACATTTGAGTAACGAGGGGCAGGCGGGAGAATGCTCAGGCACTTTTTATCTCAAGTCCATATGTTATCAAGATCATGGACATTGGGGGTCATCTGAAGCTTTATATCATCATCAAAGCTTTATGTCGCAAAACTATGTGACTAACTTCCAACAAACCTAATCTGGATATCTTGGGTAAACTGTCTCATCCAATGTCTCCTGCTTCAGTTCTGGGAAATTTTTACTTTCAGGTCGCCAGATGATGTGTAGTCCGGTCAGGGTTTGGTGCTTTCTTTAGGTATGTTATGTGAATCCAGAGTCTGTCTATTCCTTGGAGTTTGGTGGCACAAGTGTTGGTTAGCAGTGCCTGAAACAGGCCTTTCCAACTAGGTTGAGGAGACCTCGGCTGGAGGTATCTTTTCCAGTAGATGAAATCTCCAGGTTGCAAGCTGTCATGTTTAAGGTCTTCATCTCTTGAAAGTGCACTGTGAAACGACTGATCTACCAAAATATGGTTACTTTTAATAGAAATAATTAGGTCTTTGCAGAATTAGAATATCTCTCCTTTTATCAGTTTTGAGTCAAAAGAAGAAAGACCCAAGTGCATTGGGCATCCTGTCACTATCTCAAAAGGTGAGAGCTTTTAAGTTCCAAAAAAGGTGGATCCAAGAAACAGAAGGACTAATGGCAATGATATTTGCCAATGTGTTTGGAGAGCCTGTACAAGTTTTGCAAATTAAATCTTAAGAATCCTGTTAGTATGTTTGACTAAACCAGAGGATTGAGGGTGGTAAGCACAGTGGATGTATTATAAAACCAGCATAGCTGTTGAAGTATCTGGCCAGTAAAATGGATTTCTTGATCATTATTGAGATTGAGAGGAGTTTTCTAGGTATGGATTATCTTTTCCAGAAGGACTTTGGCCGCAGAACGGACCTTTTGCAAGGGGAGGCTTCAGTTCAGTGTGAAAACATACAGATCATGATTAAAATATATTTATATTTATTAGACAGATGAAATTTTATGAAATATATCGGCCAGATTCCAATGACCAGTTTAAATTGTTAAGGAACAGTACAAACAGGCTTGTTTCTGTTGTGCTTTGGACAAGTGGAACAAGTGAGGTAAGCACTCTTTGCAACCTTGTTAATGCTTTCCCACCAATATTGATTCATCAAGGCTATCATTGTGTCAGCAGACCAACAGTGTCTCCAACAGTGTTGAGGTAAGGGAATTGAGTCTCCAGGAGGACTGGTGATACTGAGACAAACTTGGGTCTGCTTGTTCATGCACAGTAAAGTCAATATGCTGATCTCTAACTGTGGTTTAGAGAAGTACAGCATTTATTGCAAGGCCAAGCAAGGAGTATGGGTGACTGATGCTGGAAAGACCAGAACTCCCTGGTGGATCTGATGGAAGTGTTTTTAAAGACACTTTCTCATGTGAGTGAGAGGGTTTTAGGGTACCTGATCAACTTGTGGGCATTCTGACTAATTGGTGGTGAGGTATACAATTGAGAGTCAATATTATCAACCTTAGTCCATACCATTGTGATCACTTTAAATCTCTTTTCTGCTAGGAGTAGGATACCACTTTGCTTCCACAGCATTCCAAAGATATGTCTACTATAAGTATAAATGTTGGCAGATTTAAGTGAAAATGGATATGTATAGACAAATACCTTGTTTTAATCAAAGAATTGACTCTCTTCTGTTATGTTTAGAGGGAGGTGGTAGTAATGTGGAATTCATGATGGTGTGGCTAGAAGGTAGCTGGTAGATGAAACCAATTATTATTGACTGATGGACTGATGTTGATTTGGATGCAGATACTTGATTACTTACCATATTATTTTGTCCTTGATATCACCCTCCATACTGTTTCTACTTATACGTAAATATAATAAAAATGGATGTTAACATATTTGGTAGATGTCATAAGTCTAGGATAGATAGCGAAAGACTTGGATCACAAAGTAAAACCTAAAGTAGAAATTTCTTTTACTGTAATGATGAGTGATGGTCAAAATTATAAATTTAGTCATAGGTTATTAAAATCTCAATTATACATCATAAAATCAGCTTTTATGGTATGGTAGCATCTATTTGTCAATGTCTAGAGATTTATAAAAACTATAAAATGGACACTGGTCCTTAGTAGTAAATATGGGGAGAGAGAAGGGCTTCAGAATGTATTTTATAAGTAAAAGAAGAACATAGAAAGGATGATAAAAAATGACTAAGAAATTAATCAACAAAGAGTAAGTCCTATTGTAGGAAAGTGTTCCAGATTAGGTGCTGGTAATCAGGATTTGTTGCGAGAGAGCCAGATTTAGAGCAGCTCTCAATATTACTAGTGCAGCTTGAGGGCATTGGTGATTTTTATTCTTACTTCTTTTAAAAATCTGATATCATCTACTCTACCAAGTGCCAATGCTGAAAAATGGAGACACTACATCCCAAAGTGGTGAGGCTGAGGGAGTTTGTTTTAGAAGAGAATGAAATGCCTGGAGGCTATAGAAATAGTGAATTTCAGCAATTGGCAGTACTGATGGCAGAGCAATAAAGGTGGGTAAAGTGCAGTTACTTAGTCATTAGACACATATTTGGGGAGGAGAAAGAAAGATTCCAAATGGGTTTTAAATATATGTTTACCAGAAATGTGGGAGTTAAAGGACTACGTATTTTTTTTAAAAGAATTATTGAACTCTTATTATGTATCAGATACAGAAATAAATTTATGAACAAAACAGACTAGTTCCTGCTTTTATGAAGATTACTCTAATGAAAAAAACTGCAAAAAACACACATGGTAGCGAAACAACATGCTACTAAAGAAAACTTGATATAGCTTTAGCCAGATTCATCAATAAAAAAAGCAGGAGACCTCAAATCAACCAAATCACAAAAGAAAAGTAGACATTACAATGAGCACCACAGAAATACAAAGGACTAGAAGAGACTACTGTGAGCAACTGTATGCCAATAAAAAGTACAACCTAGAAGAAATGGGCATATTCTTTGAAAGATACAATCTTCCAAGACTGAAACAGAAAGAAATTAAAAAAATGTGAACACACCAATTATCAGTATTAAAGTTGAATCAGTAATGTAAAACCTCCCAATGCACAAAAGTCCAGGAACATATGACTTCACAGGTGAATTCTATCAAACATTTAGAGAATAGTTAACACCTATCTTTCTGAAACTATTCCAAAAAATTGCAGAGGAATGAACACTTTTGAACCTGTTCTATGAGGCTACCATCACCCTATATCAAAACTAGACATTAGTACTGCCAAAGGATAAAATTACAGGCCAGTATCACTGCTGACCATAGGTGCAAAAATCCTCAGCAAAATCCTAGCAAACCAATTCTAGCAGTCCATTAAAAGGATCACACACCATGATCAAGTGGGATTTATCCTATGGCTTTCCATATCCACAAATCAATCAGTGTGACATACCACATTAACAAATTGAAGAATACAAATCATATGATCATCTCAGTAGATGCAGAAAAAGCTTTTGATAAAATTCAAGACCCATTTATATAGAAACTCTCCAGGAAGTGGGCATAGAGGGCACATGCTGCTGCTGCTGCTAAGTCACTTCAGTCGTGTCTGACTCTGTGCGACCCTATAGACGGCAGCCCACCAGGCTCCCCTGTCCCTGGGATTCTCCAGGCAAGAATACTGGAGTGGGTTTCCATTTCATTCTCCAATGCATGAAAGTGAAAAGTGAAAGTGAAGTCGCTCAGTAGTGTCTGACTCTTCGCAACCCCATGGACTGCAGCCTACCAGGCCCCTCCGTACATGGGATTTTCCAGGGCACATACTTCGACATAAAAGAGGCCATCTATGACAAACACATAGCTAACATCATATTCAGTGGTGAAAAGCTGAAAGCATTTCATCTAAGATCTGGAACAAGACAAGGATACCCACTCTCACCATTTTTATTCAGCATTTTTTTGTTAAGACCTAGTCATAACAGAGAAGAAAAAGAAAAGGAATCCAAATTGGAAAAAAAGAAGTAAAACTGTCCCTGTTTGCAAATTACATGATACTGTACATAGAAAATCCTAAAGATGCTAGCAGAAAGCTACTAGAGCTCATCAATGATTTTTGTAAATTTGCAGGATACAAAATTAATACACAAACATCTCCTGCATTTGTATACACTAACAACAAATATCAGAAAGAGAAATTAAGGAAATAATCCCATTTGCCATTACACCAAAAATAATAAAATACCTAGGAATAAACCTACCAGGACTTCCCTGGTGGCTTAGATGGTAAAGAATCTGCCCACAGTGTGCAAGACCCAGGTTCATTCCCTGGGTCAGGAATAGCCCCGGAGTAGGAAACGGCAGCCCATTCCGGTATGCTTTTCTAGAGAATTTTGTGGACAGAGGAGCCTGGCAGGCTATAGTCCATGGGGTCACAAAAAGAGTCAAACACGAGTAAGCAACTAACACACACACAAACCTACCTAAGAAGGAAAAAGACCTGTACTCCAAAAACTATAAGATTCTGATGAAAGAAATCAAAGTTAACATGAACAGATGGAAGGATATACTGTGCTCTTAGATTGAAAGAATAAATATTGTCTAAATGACTATTCTACCCAAGACAATCTACAGATTCAATGCAATACCTATCAAATTACCAATGGCATTTTTAAAAAATAGAACTAGAACAAAATTTTTTTTTTAATTTGGTATGGAGACACAAAAGACTCTGAATAGCCAAAATAATCTTGAGAAAGAAAAATGGAGCTGGAGGAATTAGACTCTTTGATTTCAGACTATACAATAAAAATATAATAATCTAACCAGTATGATATTGGCACAAAAACAGACACAGACAAATGATACAGAATGGAAAGCCCAGAAATAAACCCATACACTTATGGTCAATTAGTCTATGACAAAGGAAGGAAGACAATGGAGAAAAGACAGTCTTTTCAATAAGTGGTGCTGAGAAAACTGGACAACTACATGTAAAAGAATGAAATTAGAATATTCTCTAACACCATGCACAAAAATAAAAACACAGTGAGTTAAAGAACTGAATGTAAGAATGTATACTGAAAACTAGAGTAAACCATAGGCAGAACACTCTCTAACATAAATTGCAACAGTATTTTTTGGCTCCATCTCCTAACCTTATGGAAATAAAAAGAAACAAGTGGGACCCAATTAAACTTAAAGGCTTTTGCACAGAAAAGGAAACCATAAACAAAACAAAAAGACAACCTACATCATGGAATAAAATAATTTGTGAACAATGCAACTGGTAAGGGATTAATTTCCAAATTACAGAAACAGCTCAGACAACTTAATATCTAAAGAACAAATAATCCAATCAAAACATGGGCAGAAGACCTAAATAGACCTTTCTCCAAAAATGAAAGGAGAAATGGGATATCTTTCCTGTCCTCAAGAAATTTATGAAAAATGGCACATATAACCATGGCATGAATATGATTAAGCTTGAATGCAATTATTTTATAGTGTGGTATAGGAGCCCAGAGAATACAGCAATTATTGTCATTTATTTATTCAGTTCATTTATTTTACTTAGATAAAAAGCTATTTTTAAGCAAAACTAATAAGATAAAATCCCATTCCTCAAGTGCTCAATGCCTGGCGGAAGACATGGACACAGATCTGATTTACCTGTATATTTTAAGACAAAAATAGATACAGTAGAGGACATAGTAGAACATAATGGGAGCAGAAGCCAGTATTGCTCAGTTCCAATGACAATGATAGCCAAAAAATGGACCCAGGCTTCAAGGAATTTAAAGACAGAAGAGTTATTACACAATCTTTAGGAGATTCCAACTTTCATGGGAAATTACTTAGAGATTGTCTAGCCTGTCCCTCCATTTTACAGATGGGAAATCTTGGACCTAGAGGTAGGCTAGTTCCTGGCTAAGCCATGAGTTCCACCCAGTTCTGAGCCTATCCAGAGAGAGACCTTCCCTCTGCCTCACACTATATTCTCTGTTGAGTTCATGCTGACCCAAGTTGTACATGTACTTTGGTCTTTGTGTGTCCTCTGTAGACTGTTCACATTTTCAGAAATAGTTCAGACCTGGAGTCTTCAATGAGGACTCTTCCCCAAGGTTTCTAAATTTGAGCAAAGAACTCTGAAATGAGTTTACAGCAGGACCTTAACAAACTGTAAGTCAAAGAAGACAAAGACAGAAAGAGTGACATGAGCGAGTCAGAGAGCAATCATAATAGAGCAATAGAGAATGATGAGGAAAGAGACACACACATACATATATACAAGAGAAAGACTGAGAGAGATAGACAGAGCAGAGTCAAATCAAGAAGGAAAGACCTTTCCTAGCCAGCTGTGCTCCCATCTTCCACATGGGTAAAGGGAAAGCTAACCCCATTATGGGCCCCTGGGCAAGAGGATACTCACAAGTATGAATCCTAGGTCTTCTTCCAGTTCATTCAGACCTTGGGATGTGAGATTGCTCTGGCAAGTTAGAAATGTGGCTGTCTTTTGTGAGCCAACTAGCTAGCTTGATTTTTTTTACATGTGTCTGAATAATGTGGGCTGTAGTAATACAAATCACTGCCAGCCAACACCTACTCACCTGCTGCTGAGAGGATGGGGGGGCGGGGGGGGGGGCAGGGCAAAACTAGAAGTGTTATCTTACCCCTGATTTAAAACTTTGTCAATTGCATCTAATTATCTGTTGAATAAAGTTCAGTTTGGGGATTTAAGATCCATCTAGCTAGTAAATAAGAGAATGGATTGAATTGTATTCAGACTGATCTGACGTTAAGTGCCTGTGTGATTACTTGCTAGTTGAATTAGGGCAAGTTACTGTTGACTCAAAAAAGTACACAATGTGAGAGCTGTGAGTTAAATTTTATTTGAGGTAAAAATGAAGACTGCAGCCCAGGAGACAGCACCTCAGACAGCTCTGAGAAACTGCTCCAAAGAGGCAGGCAGAAGGTCAGTATATATGTCATTTTGGTGAAGGGGGAACACATGCAATAAAGCACATATTTTTCCAGAAGATTTCTGCTGGTTACAAGGAGCAGTCATCACCATGAAGGACTTGAGTCCTTTTTTAGGTATGAGGAGATACAAGAATTAGGCTCATAAAATCAGTTCCTGAAAATGTCTTAACTACCTGAAGACCTGTCCTGCCAGCAGAGAGTGTCTCATTTCTAATCTCCACTCTGAACTCCTTTCAGAGGGTGTTGAAAATCAGCACCTGCAGCAGCACATGATTTAATCCGTGTAGAGGTAGATGGTAAGTGCCAATTTGTGGTTGACATTACTTAGCTTTTCACAGTCTCTCTGTCTTCTAATTATGAAATGGGAATAAAAACAGTACTTATATCCAAGAGTTGCTTTGAAAAGTAAATAATCATGTAAATCATGTAGCATAGTGTTTGGCCCTTGCTTAATATTCAATAAAAGTTAACTATTAGTTTTCTTCTAGTGGGGGACCCAGAGACAGATAAATCAAAGAAAACCAAGCAAAAATTTTATAACTTTTATACTTGTGAAAGGGACCCAAGAAAACTGACTAACTTGCTAAAATGGCAGAAACCCCTCATCTTAAATACCATCTCCAGCTAAAGATAAAAGAATGTATTAGGGGTACTGGCTTGGGACTTCAAAAAGAGGAAGAAGGCAGTTGAAATGGAGATGAAAAGCAAATGTTTGGTAAACAAATGCTTTCTGGGTCATGCAAACACAATGGGGCAGAAAGCAGACCCTTGATCCTTAAGCCCTGCTGGGTTTCATCCATCATACCTAGCTCTCATACTCTTTGCAGATATCTCTGGTAGTAGCTCTATTCTGGTAGCAGGTCCTTTATCTAAATATTTTAGACAGCTAAATATTAGGTAAAAAGAAAGACTTCCTGTGTCTTCGGTTTCTTAAAATTAAATAGCATAAACTAATTGTCATGCCAAAGACTCACGCTTTGGGGTCATGAATTTTGCTCCCCTGGGAATCTAAGGCATAGAATATTGGATTAATTTACCTAAATTCCAAAGGCCAGGGCATGACAGAACTGGGACTCACACTCAGGCGGTTTGGCTTCTGAGCCCACGTTCTTGATTACTAATTTTTCTAGTAAAGAAAAGTGAGAAGGACCTACAGTTCTACAACTTATTGACTTTGAAAATTTTAAAACCACTCAGGAGAGTCATGACTATTGTAGTACTAGGACCGGTTTGTTAATTGTGTAGCAAATAATGACAGTCTCATGGCTGAAGCAGGGGTGAGCTTAGAGGTGCTGTCTTGCACTGAGTATGAATCATTAGCTGATTTGTTTCACAGTATTGGGAAGAGTAGATGGAGTGTTTCCTTTAGACAAGGCTTCCAAGAGCATTGTTTCTTTGACTAACACCTATCTTGTTTGACATGATTGGCATCATTTTGAGGGGGCACTCCGAAGAGTTATGATTCCCTATTCCTTTATGTCTCAGTGCAGGGTAGAATTCAGCAAGAGTAAAGTGGTAGATAAGAAGTGATTTATTAGAATGGGATGTTAGTGAGGCTTACAAGCTGGTGGGTGAGAAATGCCACACCCCAAGAACTTAGTGGGCTACAGTTTTATAATCAAAGGAAAAGTAGGGAGGGGGAGAAGACCTTCTTTGTCTTTCTTGAGTAGATGTCATGTTTTCATCATTAGTTCCTCCTTCGGGTTGAGCAGGGAAGTTTTCTTGTCCATACATTGTCAAGCTAGATCCACAAATTATTGTTTTTTATGTATGTAGCGAGTATGTCTTAAGGATCATTAGCTTCGTGAGCTCACTGGACAGAATGTGGGTCTCATGCCACCATTGTTTTATTGTTTGCGGGCATGTTCCATGTTTCTGTTGTATGATTTTGTTGCTAAGCAAAGCCTGCTTGGTTTTGTGGCTAAGCAAACCTACTTTCTCGAGTAATCATTAACTTACAGGGGTCTCCCATATCTTTCACTCCAGTATTCTTGCCTGGAGAATCTCATGGATACAGGAGCCTGGAAGGCTACTGTCAATGGGGTAGCCAGAGTCGGACACAACTTAGCGACGAAACCACCACCATCACCCATATCTTTCTACTTACAATCCCCTAGTGGGATTAACAGTTTAATTACCTATTTTGTCCCTTCATTCTGGCCCTATTGGTTTAGTACAGATCTCTGTCTGACCAGATTAATGATCTTGGAACCATTTACTATTATGATCAGATTTAATCTTTTGCACCTCTGCTTCCTCAACTATTGCTAATTTTGAAAAGGCACAAAGGAAGTCTCATTTCTATAGCTTCTCCTTCTGCATTATGCTTCTTTCTCTGAGGCAGGAAACTAGGGATTTTTATAAATGAACAAAAAAAGGGAGATGTAGCTCTGAATGAATGTGTTGTGCGCCTATAGGCTTCCATGCACTTCTTTCAACCCCAATTCTACTTCTTTTACTCCTTTCCCAGCAGCTGTGTGTTTTGTGTGTGTGGGTGTTTGAGTTGTCTCAACTTGGCCCATATCCATGCAAGCTGCAGCTGCTCCTTGGCATGGGGAATTTCCAGGGAAAGCTTCTTTAAGCTTGTCAAAACTTGCTAGGGAATCAAGGCTTGGAGATATGCTCACTTTTTGATAATTAAAACTCAGAACTTCTGGCACTTTAAGAATTCAGAGAGGGCTTGCTATTTCTCATTTACAATCACCTCCAGTTATCTTCTTTGCATCATGCCCCAAGAGAAATAACAGTCAAAACACTACAAGTCCTCAGCCTGAGCTTCAGGGTAAAATGGACCCTATTCTTAACTGCTTTCTTGCATAAATCTTTACTGCAATATTCTGCATTCACAGAACTTCATGCCCTAAAGTTATTCCTGCAAAACTCTGTTCTGAGATGAGGGCAGTGGTTCAGTTCAGTTCAGTCGCTCAGTCGTGTCTGACCCTTTGTGACCCCATGAACCATAGTACGCCAGGCCTCCCTGTCCTTCACCAACTGCCGGAGTCTACCCAAACCCATGTCCATTGAGTCAGTGATGTCATCCAACCATCTGATCCTCTGTCATCCCCTTCTCCTCCTGCCCTCAATCTTTCCCAGCATCAGGGTCTTTTCCAATGAGTCAGCTCTTCCCATCAGGTGGCCAAAGTATTGGAGTTTCAGCTTCAACATCAGTCCTTCCAATGAACACCCAGGACTGATCTCCTTTAGGATGGACTGGTTGGATCTCCTTGTAGTCCAAGGGACTCTCAAGAGTCTTCTCCAAAACCACAGTTCAAAAGCATCATTTCTTCAGCACTCAGCTTTCTTTATCATCCAACTCTCACATCCATGCATGACTACTGAAAAAAACATAGCCTTGATTAGATGGACATTTGTTGACAAAGTAATGTCTCTGCTTTTTAATATGCTGTCTAGGTTGGTCATAACTTTTCTTCCAAGGAGTAAGCATCTTTTAATTTCATGGCTGCAATCACCATCTGCAGTGATTTTGGAGCCCAAGAAAATAAAGTCAGCCACCAGTGGAGGTTCCAGCAAATCCGTTGTTTATGGATTGTTTGTGGCCTGCGATGAGCCTGTGAGAGCTTTACTATCTTGCCCATAATAATTTTCACAGAGAAAATTATTTTGTTATCATAGAAACACCTTTCCTTTATCATCCTAATTTTCTACTTCATTTTCTCTCCTACTTTTTTTCCTGGTCTTTAACACTCCCTTTTCTTGCTTTCCCTATCTTTTTAATTCAACATTGAAGAAAAGGATGGAAAAGCCTCCCAGCTTGGATGAAACCTACATGCTGAGACCAGAGTCCATTAGGGGTCTTATGATAGTGTTGACCCAAAAAATAGTCACATCCTAAAAGTTGAGAGTTAGTTTATTCAGTGAGAATTGTTAGGACTTCAAGCCTGGGAGACAGCATCTCAAGTGACCCTGAGAAAACTTTTCCAAGGAGATGGGAGGAGTCAGGTTATATACATGTTTGTAACAAAGGGCAGATAGCCTGAACATCAAAAGTATTTTTGTGAATTAAAGAAAACCAGATATCTCAGGGCTTCCTTTGTGGCTCAGCTGGTATAGAAACTGCCTGCAATGCGGGAGACCTGGGTTCGATACCTGGGTTGGGAAGATCCCCCGGAGAAGGGAAAGGCTACCCACTCCAGTATTCTGGCCTAGAGAATTCCATGGACTATGTAGTCTATGGGGCCGCAAAGAGTTGGACATGACTGAGCAACTTTCAGTAGTAGTAGATATCTCAAGTTAAGGAATTTAGCACTTTTCTGTGTATGGGATGATACAAGAATCTGGTCTCAATGAAATCATTCCTTTCATATGCATCTCAGCTCTCTTGGGCCAGTATCCTGCATTTTTCCCATCCTGAGTTCCTCAGTGCTCAACATAGAGTGACTATAGCCTAATGGTTGCCAGATTGTGCAGGTATTGTTCTCCTTCCTGGGTGCCCTTAGAACTCCTTTGGAGGGCTGGAATTACTGATGACTGTGATGTGCTTGTTTACTGATATGTCAGGAATACTCCATTTCTCAATAACATCAATACAAGATTGCGTGAAGAATATATGCCCTCACTCTACTTAGGCTAAATGTGAACTTGTAATTAGTTTCAAAACATTTAACAAACATGGAATTGAAGAGACCTGACTTAATATTAATTAGTAATAATAATAATTTTTAAATACCCTAAAATTTCAGTCCAAAACTAGCTCCATATGAGCCAAAGTTAGATGGTCCTGTTGAGTAAGACTCATTTGACTTCTTCTGGCTTTATTGAGGTATAGTTGACATATAATATTCTGTAAATTTCAAATGTACAATGTATTGATTTAGTACACACACACACACACATTTATATATGTGTGTGTGTGTGTGTGTATCTGAAAATGATTGCCCTCATACCATTACCCAACTTCTCCATCCCAGCTTCATTTGATCTTAAACTTCAATACTGCTGACCAAGTGTCCAGGAAAATGAAGTGATATACCTATATACTGATCAGTTTCTGTGGTGAGTGCTAAGAGTAACACTGTTTGGTCTGGTGGATTTCTCAAGGACCAGTTCCTTAAGTCATTGGAGTGGGTGAGGATATGTGTGACCATTAATATCAGTTCCTTTTCAGGTAAGTCAAATGTTTTGGTAGCATTAGATAACAGGGGAACATTAAAGGCATTAAAACTGTGTCTGAGAAGATTAGGGCAGCAGAGATTCCTGAAAAGGAGTTGGAGGAGCTTTGCAGGGATGGCCTTGTATGCTGTTGAGAGTGGAAAATATTGGTGCATGACTAAGAAGCACTAACTTATTTTGTTCCAGAATGCTGCTGTTGCTGCTGCTAAGTCACTTCAGTTGTGTCCGACTCTGTGCGACCCCATAGACGGAAGCCCACCAGGCTCCTCCGTCCCTGGGATTCTCCAGCAAGAACACTGGAGTGAGTTGCCATTTCCTTCTCCAATGTTCCAGAATAAAATAAGGAAATAATCACCAGGAGTTTTTTGAAACTGAATCATTAGAGTAAGTTTAAAATTGGTTCATGGCGGGTGGGATGAATTGAGAAATTGGGATTGACACATACACACTATTGATAATATGTATATTGTAGATAAGTAATGAAAACCTACTGTATAGCTCAGGGAACCCTACTCAGTGCTCTGTGGTGACCTAAAAGGGAAGGGAATCCAAAGAAGCAGGGACATATGTATATGTATAGCTGATTCACCTTGCTGTGCAGTAGAAACTAACACAACATTGTAAAGCAACTATATTCTGATAAAAATTAATTAAAAATTCCAGTAGTCAGGTATGGATATGAGAGTTGGACCATAAAGAAAGCTGAGCGCCGAAGAATTGATGCTTTTGAACTGTGATGTTGGAGAAGACTCTTGAGAGTCCCTTGGACTGCAAGGAGATCCAACCAGTCCATCCTAAAGGAGATCAGTCCTGAATATTCATTGGAAGGACTGATGCTGAAGCTGAAGCTCCAATACTTTGGCCACCTGTTGCGAAGAACTGACTTATTGGAAAAGACCCTGATGCTGGGAAAGATTGAGGGAGGGAGGAGAAGAGGACGACAGAGGATGAGATGGTTGGATGGCATCACCAACTCAATGGACACGAGTTTGAGTAAACTCCGGGAGTTGGTGATGGACAGGGAAGCCTGGCGTGCTGCAGTCCATGGGGTTGCAAAGAGTCAGACATGATTGAGTGACTGAACTGAACTGAAAGTAAAATTGATTCGAGCATTATGCTCCAAGATGGTGGCATAGGAAGACCTTGATCTTACCACCTCCCATGTGCACACTGAACCTACACCTACCTGTAGAACAGTTTCTCCTGAAGAAGAACTGAGAGCTGATTGAACAGCTTCTGCACGACAAATGGGAGAGAGACTACATAGAGATAGATAGGAGAGATAGAGACACAGTATTGATGGGAATCCCACCCCTGGCATGCTGACCTGCAATAGGGAGGGATATCAATGAAAGAACTGTGAACAGACTGCCTTGGGGCACAAGAAAGAAAAACCCCAGCAGTTTAAAGGACATCTAAACTACATGTGAAAGAAATTCATATACTAACCCTAGGGCATGTGCAAACTTCTGTAAAACTGCTGAAACTCTCTGAGAGTGCCTCTCTCTCAGAGGCACTAAAAATCACCATTTTGCATTCCTCCTCCACCTTGATAGTGTGGATGGGAGAATGGTACAGGCATTCCAACCAACCCTCTAAGGCTTCCCCAGGACACTCCAGGCTCCTGGCCCATACCAGCTGTCCCCCCAAGGAGGCCCTGAGAAAGTGTGCCCTGGGACCACTAAATCCATGCCCACCAGGACAACCATGGTGAAGGAGGAAACAGACAGAACAGGCTCCATCTTGAAAGCAGGACTCCATCTTGGGCCAGACTGTGGACTTTGAGCTATATGCCCAGTATCTATGGAAACGATATACCAATGGAAAACCAGACCCCCTGATGAAGGAGCCTCAGGACTTGTACCTAGACTCTCCCGGTGCCTAAAAGAATATGCTAATTATCTCTGCAACAGAACAAAGTCGTAAATCCCATTATGCTTATCAGGAGTATGCTGCTGCTGCTAAGTCGCTTCAGTCGTGTCCAGACTCTGTGTGACCCCAGGCCTATTGAGAAATGTCCACTATTTAACTATCTAGGCCTATGACACATGAATCATGGGTTAACTTTGATTGTATCTCTCTTTTACCTTGTCCAGACTAGTTTCAAGGAATTTGTGTAGATGGGTTTGAGCACGTATGCTTAGGGTATATAAGGTTTTCACAAAAACTGGTTGGGGTCCATGGCTAAGAGGAAACTCTGTCTTGGGCCTGCTGGTGTAAAAAACTGCACTCCACTATCTGCATTGTCCTTCTGAGTGAGTTTGTTTCCCAGAACGCCTGGCTACAACAATGGCACATCATGCCCCAGGCCCATGCTCACTTTGGCTCCAGCTGTCCTGCCAAGGTGTCCCGAGCCCTTAGATCCCGCAGAGGAGAGACAAGCCCCCTAAATGTCTGGCCCTGAAAACTAATGGGGATTATATCCAGGAAAGCCCTAGAACTTCAGGAGATGAAGAGCTCTCTCTTAAAGGACTTCGATTCACTTACCCTATGACTCGACACATGCACAAAAACACCAGTTGGAAAAATGCTTAGAACAAAAGAGAAGGAGCCTCATTTACTAATCTTAAAGCTCCTGTCAGAGAAGCAGGAAGTCGGTGAATCCTATCTGGGAAGCACCACTTTGGTGAGCTTGTCCATCCTATCTCGCTAATGCTAGGGGCCACTTTGGTACTCCACCGGAAATCTGCTAGAGCTTGGGTGTGTACCTCACTGAGAGCCCTGCTTATCTCTGTAGCAACAGTTGCATGTCCCAACCATAGCAGGTGGGGCACATGCTGGGCCCACAAATGGAAAGTCCCTTGATTTCCAGAAAGACTTTAATTAAGAAGAGATAAACAACCTGTCTGATGGGAGTTCAAAGTAATGGTTGTAAAAATGAAGAAGAATGGATGAACGCAATCAGAACGTCAACAGAGAAAGAAAATATAACAAAGTACCAAACAAAAGTTAAAACTGAACTGAAAAATATAGGGATTCAGCAGCTGAATGGATGAAGAAGCAGCACAAATCTGTGAGCTATAACACAAAGCAGTGGAGTTCATCCAGACAGAGTAGCATAATGGAAAAAAATATTTTTAAGTGAAGATCCCTGAAGTCATAAAATCAAGCAAACTAACATTTACATTTTAGGAATCCCAGAAGCATAAGAGAGAGTGAAAGGGAGATCAACTTATTTGAAAAACTAATGATTAAAAACTTCTTTAACCTGGGGAAGGAAGCATATCTAGGTCCAGGAATCACAGAGAGTCCCAAACAAGATAAACTTGAAATAAATCACAAAAGACATACCATAATTAAAATGGCAAAAGTTAAAGAGAGAAATTTAAAGGGAGCAAAGAAAAACAACTAGTTACATACAAGAAAATATTGATAAGACTGATATCAGTGAAGACTGAAAAATCAGCTAATTTTTTAGCAGAAGCTGCAGGCCAGAAGGGAGTGGCATGATATGTTTAAATTGCTGAAAAGGAAAAAAAAATTACCACCAAGAATACTCTACTTGGCAAGATTATCATTCAGAATAGAGGGAGAGATAAGTGAGTTTCCCAGACAAGCAAAAAGTGAAAAAGATTATTACTACTAAATTGGCCTTACGTGAAATGTTAGCAAATCTTCAAGAGGAAAAAAAAAAAAAAGAATCGCTAGAAATAAGGAAATAAACAAAAGAAAAAAGTCTCACTGGTAGAGATCCACTGGCGGTGGATAAGCCACTTAATAAAACTGCTATGAAGGTTAAAAGACAGAAGTAGTAGAATTATAACTGCAATAAGCAGTTAAGGGATACACACACAAAAAAGATGAAAAATATGATGTTAAAAACATGTAACATTAGGAACAGTAAAAATATAGTGCTTTTAGAATGCATTCAAAGTTGATTATCAGCTTAAAATAAACTGATATATATATATTCACGGTGACTGCAGCCATGAAATTAAAAGATGTTTGCTCCTTGGAAGAAAAGCTAGGACAAGCCTAGACAACATATTAAAAAGTTGAGACATCACTTTGCAGACAAAGTTCATATAGTCAAAAAGGCGGTTTTTCCAGTAGTCATGTATGGATGTGAGAGATGGACCATATAAGAAGGCTGAGCACTTAAGAATTGATACTTTTGAACTGTGGTGCTGGCGAAGACTCTTGAGTCCCTTGGACTGCAAGGAGATCCAACCAGTCAATCCTAAACAAAATCAACCCTGAATATTCATTGGAGGGACTGTTGCTGAAACTGAAGCTCCAATAGTTTGGCCACCTGATATGAAGAGGTGACTCACTGGCAAAGACCCTGATGCTGGGGAAGATTAAAGGCAAAAGGAGAAGGGGCAGCAGAGTATGAGATGGTTAGATAAGCATCACCAACTCAATGAACATGAATCTGAGGAAACTCCAGGAGATAGTGAAGGACAGGGGAGCCTGGTATGCTGCAGTCTGTGGGGTTGCAAAGAGTTGGACATGACTTAGTGACTGAACAACAACAACGTATATTCATGAACCTAATAGCAATCACCAATCACAAACCTACAACAGATACACCAAAAATAAAGGCAAAGGAACCCACACAAAACACTAAAAAAAAAAAAAAACGTCAAACCACAAGGAGGAGACCAAGAGAAGAAAAAGTAGTGAAGAACTACAAAAACAACCAGAAAACAGTTAACAAAATGGAAATAAAGTACGTACATATCAATAACCACTTTAAATGTGAAACAATGAAATGCTCCAATCAAAAGACATAGGATGAATTAATGCATAAAAAATACAGACCCATCTATATTCTACCTATGAGAGAATCTTCTCACATTTATATACATACAAAGACTGAAAGTAAAAGCATGGGGAGAAAGATATTTCATACAAATGGAAACAGAAAGCTGGTATTATAATACTCATATGAAACAAAATAGACTTTAAAACAAAGATAGCAACAAATTAAAATGGAAGTCATTATATTGTCATAAAGAGAAGATCCAAGAGGATATATTGTAAACCCAACACAGGAGCACCTAAATGTATAAGCAAAAATGAACAGACATAAAGGAAGGAATTGGCAGTAATACAATAATAGTAGGAAACTTTAGTACCCCACTTACATCAATGTACAAATTATTCATACTGATTTATGAAAATCAGTAAATAAATATTGGCCTTAAATGACACATTTGACTTAATGAACTTAATAGATATAGAAAGAATAGTCCATCTAATACACATTCTTTTCAAGTGCACATGAAATAATAGTGGCTCTGCCACTGGCAATCAACTTGGTTGATCTTTTCTTAGAGATCTCAACTTTTATTTTTGACTATTTTATGGTCTTGTGACCTCTAGCCTCTGATTGCTTCAAAAAGTTTACAACTTTTCCCCCCATTCTTTCACTTTAAGCCAGTCTAGGTTCATTTGTTCAGCGCATTGTTTTTGAGATTCAACCGTGATGTTGCATTTATCAATACTGTATTATTTTCTATTTTCTCCTGAGTACTATTCTGTTAAATGGATGCTCCATAAGGATACGCCAGTTTATTTGTGCATTCATCTATTGATACACAGTTGGTTTTTTTCCAAGCTTTTGGCTAGCTTGAATGAAGCTGATAAGAACAGTTACAAGCTTTTGTATAAGCAAAGGCTTTAATTTCTGTTGGATATCTAGGAATGGAAGTACTAGGTTAAATAACACATGTACTTATGTTGTATTCTACATGTCCATTTAAAGTTTAGTCTCTGTTAAATAGAATTTGAAATCAGGGGAGACACAAAGATTCCAGTCTATGTCTACAAACATAATATAAGCAGCTTCAGAATATCTTACAAAGTCAGACTCATGGGAATGCATTGTTTACTTCAGCTCTCAGGACCTTAATTTTAATGACTTCCTTCCAGGAAAAGCCACTGTTCAAGACCTTAGAGAACTTAGGTTCAGGTCTTTGAGACTAGTGGTTGGCAAAGATTTACGATGGGGAAATAAAAATCCAGTGAGAAATGCCAAATGGGATTTTGATCTTCAAACTGCAGATTTCGCTGTCCTGTATTCAGCCCTTGACGCCCTCTCCACTGACTCCATTGCTGTGTGCTCAGCCCAGCAGGTGAGAATACGGAATATGTCAAGGAAGCTGCATCTCTTTAGACATTTTTGCGGTTTGGAGAGACTTGGCTTTTTCTCTTAAGTGCCACCTACCTTTCTCTCTCCTTCTCTTCCTTCCTCACTTCCTTTCTTCCTTTGTCTCTTTCTCTTTTTCTTCTTTTTGTGGAGGGCTTCTCTTTAACTCTCCTTACATAAAACACAACATAGAAATCCTGTTTCAAGATGCCTGCAGGGATCAGATTTTACACTGAAAAAAAAATTTAGGATTTTACCCTGAAATCTGTAGGATGATAATCTCCCACAATGACCTTAACTTTTGACAGCTGGAGCCTGCCACATACCCCCTTGTCAGAGTCCTTGGCTGACTCTGTGTTCTCATCCCCTTGTACTTTTCCTATTACCACAGGTATAAGGTTACAGGAAACCTGTTTTTTTAATTTTAATTTTGAAAGTTCTTGGATCTGGAGATGAATACAACAGCTACTTGAGGACTTTTGCTACCATAAGACACAAAACCTTGCTCTAACATCTCTGTCACAACTCATATGGAAGGTAAAGAGTTTGTCCAATTTGTAATATTTGCTTCTTCTTGAACTCAAGGAAGGAAGAAAAATCTATTGTTTTTGCAACTTCATCTACTCCCAAGCCCAGGTGAGCACACCTTTTTTTTCTTGCTGGTCATTTCTGTGGGTACCAGTGCTAATAGATATTAATTCATTTTGTTGTTCCTAGTTGTGTGAGTATTCATGTTTAGGTATATGAGTGTAAATATATGTAAATTTGTATATGTGATAATATGCACTTGGAATAAACATGCACATATTGGTTTATTGATTTGTCTGACAGATATTTGTTGAAAAACTTATCTGTGTCAAGCAGTGAGGATAAAATAGCTGATGGTATTTCTCTTCAACATAGAAAAAAAACAGAGTGATTTGAAAGCAAGTATATATTATGTGATAGAAAAGATGTATTAATAGCTGTTGGGATAAAACCTAGAGAAGCAGAAAAATGGAAAATAGCAACTCAGCTTAACGGAGTGCATGGAAGCTTGGGTGAAGCCATTAGAGGAGGATAATGGAGAATAACGAGGAGTTTATCTCCTTGATCAAGCAAGAAGTGAAGTTCCATAGAGGAAAGGGTGCAGGCAAAGGCACAGGTTCATGTACCTTTAGGTATGGACGTCAAGTGTAAGAGTTAGTGAGCAAGGAGAGATGACTTTGCAGACATCTCCCAAGCAGGCAGAGATGCTCTAGAACCTGATTATACATTGGATTTAAGTCTAGAAACAATGAAGAATTATTGAATTGGTTTAGTGGGGAGTTGAAAATGATACAGTTAGCATTTTCTGAAGATAACTCTATTATTTGAAAGAGCAATAAAGGAGGCAGAGAAGTCATAAGTAGAAATTATGAGGTCAGAAAATAGGTTGGTGATATTAGCAATTGAGAGGAGGAGAGAGATTTGAGATCTCCTGAGATAAAATCAGTGAGTATTTAAATTGTCCAATTGATGGAAAGGGAAAAAAAAGGAAAAAAAGGAAAAGAAAATGACTCCAATTTTCAATCTGAAAATCTGTCTTAGTAGTTGTGCCAATATAAGGGAAAGAAAGGAGTATTTATGGAAAAAAAATCATAGTTTCAAGTTCAGCTATCTTAAATTAAAAGTTAAACAAGAAAATGCATGTGAAGTAATTGGTCCATATGTGTGCATTAAGTCATGAATATTTACCATTATTCTAGACAATTAAACCATAATGTACACCAAACAATAACTGTATATTTATAAATAATTTAATTTAATTCCTGTAATAGATACTAATATCCTTATCTTATAGATGCAGAAACTAAAGCTTATGTGGCATAAATAACTTGCTCAATATGATCTGTAGAGCTCAGATCCAAATCAAGTTGTCTGTCCACAAAACTTATTCCATCACTGTAACGTCATAATTATAATCATTACTATTGCTATTATTATTTATATTATATATAAAAGGAAATTGTCAGTGAGGTTCAGTAGGAAGTTTGATATGTGAATCAGAACTTTGAAAGAAGATGACTCAGTTGCTTATAGAGATTTAGAAGCCATCAACAGTTAAATGATAGCTGAAGTCAGAAGAGTAAGTGAGATCTTGCAGAGAGTGTATAGGCTCAGAAAGTGAAGAAAAGAGGAAAATGCTGATACTAAATGATGGGCAAAAGAAAAGTATGATAAGGAAAAGAAAAGGAGGTGTCATTGGGAGAAAAAAGGTCTAAGAGAAGGCAAGGGAGAATATGGCTTCAAGAGTATCCATAGTTGTACATATGACTGAGTGATCACATAAGATAATCAAAAGCACAATTAATATACTTGAGCATTGAAAGGTCTCTTTGAATAGTGCAAAATAGAGTTATTAGAGAGATTAAAAATATTATCTCAAGAAGCTTAGAGAAGAGAGTAAGGAGATAAAATTCCTTGTTAGAAGGAGAAACCAGTAGCACAAAAGACGGGGAAAATAAAAGGAAAAAAAAAGAGGTTATGTTGGAAAAATAGCCAGAGAAGAAATATTTGACGTTATGAGCACAAGGGATCCCCTTATTATAGCTAAGACAACTCTTCTGCTGAGAGGAAAGGGTGGATTATTACATAGATGTAAGGATGTGAAGAGGTGAGCAGTTGAACCTATATATGTTGACATTTTAATTTCTCTGGTATACAGTCAGAGAGAAAATCCTGAGTGGTGAGGCTGACCTTAGTTGGGTTAGGGCCGAGAACTTGAGAGAAATAATGTTTCCCTAGCTATGATGGGAGTATTGGAACGACACAAGGAAAAAGTAAAGAAAAGAGACCAAGATTTGTGGAGGCATTGGCTGTAATAAGCAACTTCGGCATTTGTTGTGGTTTTTCTCCAACTTAACCTAACAGCTGAAATATATATGAGACAAAATCAAATTAATACAGACTTCAGGTTCAGGAAATTAAATATAGATTTAACAGGACCCAATGGAAAAGAGTTTCAATGAGGAAGAGTGCAAAACAGTGACAAAAACAGAGAAATGAAGAATGCACCCAAAAGGTTGAGTATCAAATTATGGGAGAGTTTGGAATAGTAGTTTTTCTGTAGAATCACAGGAACAGGAATTATATTGAAAATAATTAAAAAGGAAAAATGGATGGGAACTTTCAGTTATGAATATATTTGGCAATGAAAGAGAATGATTGGAAAGTTTGGCAACAAAATGAAGAGAAAAATTAGGCAATGGCTAGAAAGGACAGTAGAACCAAAGAAAGGCTATTTGTGTATCTGTGTCTGTGTGCATTTTAATATAAAGGATATTTTAACATATTTGGCTATAATAAATGAAGGCAAAACCAAAATCAAATATAAGAAAAGAAATTCAAATTGTATTGTCACTTCCAAAAGACGAAAAAGAAGCTTCTTGCCTTTGTTAACAATTCTTTAAAAGTAATGTTGATTTCTGGGGGAATTTGATTTTAGAAAGTGACACTGGATAATTACCTGTTGAATAAATACAGCAACAATCGTGATCAGATGCCTATTTCTTCATGGCTAATGGTTTTGGTATCATAATTTTTTTTTTTTCTCATTCCAAGACCAAACAAGAATTCTTTGTACTTTCTCTTCCATTATTTTTTGTCACTGCGTTCTATTTATCAGATTTTTTTCATTAGAGTCTGGCATGTATTATAAAATAAAATGGAAAATATATAGGTGAATTGGATATTTGTTGGTTATCTTTTTAATATCATTTTTTCTTTGCTCAAAATTTCCTGATTTCTTTTGGGGATACATATTTTTGCAGGGAATCTGACTCTATTCCACATCAGACTTTATCTTAGTACCTTTGATGAGAAAGGTGTTGCAAAGAAACTTTATTTTTATGATTAGATGAGAGCAAGAAATCGTGCATCCCTCATAGTTAGGATGAGGACTATGTGGAAGACTATAAGGAAACATGTTGAGGGTTTGGGTAGAACCTCACCTGAAGCCAGCCCTAAAATGGATTTTCAGTAATTTAAATCTATAAGTTACCATTGTTTTTTTTTTCATTATTATTAGTAGTGTTAGTAGTAGCATGCTGTGTTGTTGTTCAGTCACTAAGTCATGTCCTACTCTTTGTGATCCCATGGACTGCAGCATGCCAGGCTTCCTTGTCCTTCACTGTCTCCTGGAGTTTGCTCAAACTCATATCCATTGAGTCAGTGATGCCATCCGGCCATCTCATCCTCTGTTGCCACCTTCTCCTCTTGCTCTCAACCTTTCCCAGCATCAGGGTCTTTTCCAATGAATCAGCTCTTTGCATCTGGTGGCCAAAGTATTGGAACTTCAGCTTCAGCATCAGTCCTTCCAATGAATATTTAGGGTTGATTTCCTTTAGGATTGACTGGTTTGATCTTGCAGTCCAAGGGACTCTCAAGAGTCTTCTCTAGCACCACAACTGGAAAACATGGTCTAGTACCCAGCATACAAGATCCTTGACACAATAGTTAGGCTCCTATATCTCTCACAAAATCTTCTAAATTGTAAGTCTAATCCAGTAATCTGAGTGTTAAAGGTAAATTTATGGTAACTGTATGGTCACCAGTGGCACCAGACTCAAACTGACCTTGATGAGTGTTGGCCCTGTTAGCACCCAAGGATTGTTATTTACTATCGGCAGACACAGCTGGGACTCCCTGGCTGCAGAAGGCAGCCTATCCGTATTGCCTTCATTAGGCTTCCATATCAGGTTCTGTGCTTTCTCTCTTAGTTTAGGTCCTTGAAAGCAGAGCCTAAGAAAAGAGCTTGGGTACAGAGAGTTTATTTGAAAACTGATCCCAGGGATGGTTTCATGAGGGATGGTGACTAGGAAAAAACCTCTAAAAAAGCTCTTTAGGGGAAATAATAAAAACAGCAGGAGTAATAAACAATAAATAAACAATGGGGGTTTAACTATATAGAGCTCAACTTCTAAGAAGCATACAGGCTGCCTCCCAGAAATGTCTGATGCATTTATTCATCAATTCCCGTTGCCCATTGGTTAAAGGTTGCCTCTGGGACATTAACTTGCCCATGCTTCCAACACTGTGGGCAGAATGCTGAAAGACAGGCAAAGGGTCCCTGAGGTAAATTGTCTGTGGTGCCAGGGGAGTCAGAACTGTCCACCATGGCTAAACCTGAGGTCTGAGGTGAGCTGAAATTGTGTGACAGGGCTGTGTAATATTCAGTTCAGAAGTTCCTCTTTATCATGTGAAATATTTGTACAAGGGTCAGGATTATAGTCCATGGCCATAACTTCCTCTTTTCTTCCTTGTCCTGTTTGGATTGCTACTTAAGCCTCTTTATAAAAACACAATGGAAAAATGCAAGAATTAATAACCATGATTTATATGTTTGAACTCCCAAGCCATGTTTTGGGAGTATTATGGACAAATTTGACATTGACCCCTATTTTTTAATTTTGAAATATAAAAAGTGAGTGGTTTTTATTGACTAAACAAGTTCACGTCATTCTTAGACTGCTGAGTCTCGCAAGTACAAAATATTTCTTGAAGTGAAAAAATGAAATCAAAACAAAGACAATACCTGTAACATATTTTCACAGTAATTTAGCAATATGTAAATTACCTTGTTGTCAGGCGTTGTCAGGAAACTGTATAGACTGATACTCAGACTACCAAGTGGATCAAGCAAGGAAAACTGGGCTTAAAAAGCTATATGAATTGGTGGAAATGACAATATGCATCCTAATGCTAGCTGGCACATTGTAGGAAGCAGCTGGAAGCAAACAGTCCCCAAGGTACACTTGTTAACATTGCACTTGTTTATAAAGCTTGTGAAATCAAACATTCAGAATGCATCTACTCTCCTTCTGATGACAGGTAAACAGTGATAAACATCAATGGGAGAAGGAAACCAGACTTTTGTGCTTGAATTTACCTTACTGGGACTTTCACAGGATCCAAAGGTCCAAATCTTGCTGTTCTGTGTTTTCCTGATCATTTACCTTCTCTCTGTTTTTGGAAACCTGCTCATAATAATCCTTATCCAAACTGACCCTCGACTTCACACTCCCATGTACTTTTTCCTCAAAAACTTGTCCTTTGTTGATCTTTGTTTCTGTACAAGCATCGTTCCCCAGATGTTGGTCCACTTCCTTGTAAAAAAGAAAACCATTTCCTTTGCTGGGTGCTCACTACAGATAGTTGTCTTCCTCCTAGCAGGGTGTACAGAGTGTGCTCTTCTGGCGATGATGTCCTATGACCGTTATGTGGCAGTCTGCAGGCCCCTACACTATTCTACTCTCATGACCCAGAAGGTTTGCGTCCAGTTGGCCATAGTATCCTGGATCAGTGTGGCATTTGTATGTTCAGTGGACAGTGCATTTACACTCTGTCTCCCCTACCAGGGACAGAACATAATTAATCATTATTTTTGTGAACCTCCTGCACTCCTGAAGCTGGCTTCTGCAGATACCTGCAATGCCGAAATGGCCCTCTTTTCAATGGGTGTGATTGTTATCCTAGCTCCTGTCTCCCTCATCCTGGTCTCTTACTGGCATATTATCTCCACTGTGATTCAGATGCAGTCAGGGGAAGGGAGGCTCAAGGTGTTCTCTACCTGCAGCTCCCATCTCACTGTTGTGGTTCTCTACTATGGCTCTGGAATATTTGCCTACATGAGACCCAATTCCAAGACAATGAAGGAAAGGGATAAGGTCATTTCTTTGTTCTATTCAGTTATGACTTCCATGTTGAACCCCATAATTTACAGCCTGAGGAATAAGGATGTGAAGGGAGCTCTGAGCAAACTGGCTGGAAGATAGTCAACATTCAGAGGCAATGATATTTGACATTTTAAAAAAGTACTTTGAACACTGTGATGCTCAACAATAGCTCTACTAGCTTCATTCTTTTCTTTCCTTGCCTTGTTAACCTCAGTTGATTTTCTTCTCTACAAATATTCACTGAATGCCTACCCTATGAAAACACTGTGCCCACAACCTGAAAATATGAGTAACTTACTGCCTTTCTTAAAAAAAACTTGAAATTCACAAGATAACACAAATATAACTCTTTTAAGAGGTAAATAAAGAAGGAATATTTTACAAACTTTTGCACAGCAGAGGAAACCATGAACAAAATGAAAACCTATGGACTGGGAAAAACATTTGCAAATGATGGAACCAAGAGCTTAACTTCCAAAACACACAAACAGCTCAACCAACTCAATAACAAAAAAACACAACCCAATCAAAAAATGAGCAGAAGACCTAAACAGACATTTCTCCAAAGAAGACAGTCACTGTCACTGTGTGTGTGTGTGTGTGTTCAGTCGTGTCCAACTGAGCACAGCCCTATGGACTGTAGCCCACCAGGCTCCTCTGTTCATGGAATTTTCCAAGTGAGAATACTGGAGTGGGTTGCCATTTCCTACTCCAGGGGATCTTCTTGACCCAGGGATTGAATCTGCGTCTCCTGAATCTCTTGCACTGGCAGGTGGATTCTTTACCACTAGTGCCACCAGACAGTTGGCCAATTGGCACCTGAAAAGATACCCAACATTGCTAGTTATTTGAGAAATGCAAATCAAAACTATGAGAAGTCACCTCACACTGGTCAAAATGGCCATGATTAAAAAGTTTACAAATAATAAATGCTGGAGGGGTGTGGAGGAAAAGGAATCCTCCTACATTGTTGATGGGAATGTAAATTGGTGCAGCCACTATGGAAAACTGCATGGTCATGCCTTCCTTTTAGGAGAAGCACAAAGATTAAATGGAGAATTAAACTTGGCAATTTGCATAGCTTTAAGTGAAAGTCACTCAGTCATGGACTATACAGTCCATGGAATTCTCCAGGCCAGAATACTGTAGTGGGTAGCCGTTGCCTTCTCCAAGGGATCTTCCTAACCCAGGGATTGAACCTGGGTCTCCTGCATTGCAGGCGGATTCTTTACCAGCTGAGCCACAAGAGAAGCTGCATGAACACAGGATCACAATTTAAAAATTTTTTTTTTAATTTTTTAATTTCAATGTCTAAAGAAATCTTATTGATCATATTATGTAACTAATGCTTTAATCTCTGTAATTTTCTTAATTAACTCACACTGGGCTTTTTTATTAAAATGTCTGGCTTTAAAAATCAGTGTAATATCCAACAGAGACTTCACTGAGCTACTATACACAGAAGGACTGAGATCTGTTTATAAACAATACAGACACTCAAGGATAAAAAAAATAGCCATTTTCACTGCTAAATTGTATGTCTGAAGATCAACGGATGACAAGGTTATGATAAATTAGAAAAGTAAATGATATGGGTAGCTTCAGATCCATGCTATTTTCTTTTGTTGTTACATCTGCATAGTGTTCTCATTGATTACCTAGTGAGACGGCACTTGATATTAATATGAGGACTTCAGTTCAGTTCAGATCAGTTGCTCAGTCATGTCTGACTCTTTGCGTCCCCATGGACTGAAGTACGCCAGGCTTCCCTGTCCATCACCAATTCCCAGAGCTTACTCAAACTCATGTCCTTTGAGTTGGTGATGCCATCCAACCATCTCATCATCCTCTGTCGTCCTCTTCCCCTCCTGCCTTCAATCTTTCCCAGCATCAAGGTCTTTTCCAATAAGTCAGTTCTTCACATCAGGGGACAAAAGTATCAGAGTTTCAGCTTCAGCATCAGTCCTTCCAATGAATATTCAGGACTGATTTCCTCTAGGATGGACTAGTTGGATCTCCTTGCAGTCCAAGGGACTCTCAAGAGTCTTCTCCAACACTACAGTTCAAAAGCATCAGTTCTTCGGCACTTAGCTTTCTTTATAGTCCAACTCTCACACCCATACATGACTTACTGGAAAAACCAAAGCTTTGACTAGATGGACCTTTGTTGGCAAAGTAATGTCTCTGCTTTTTAATATGCTGTCTAGGTTGGTCATAATATAAGACCAATATGAGAACTTACTAAACATTTAAAACTGAAGATCTCTCTACACATGCATGAGCATTTGCTTATACATACATGCATGCTTACATCTGAATTAATGCAAAGGTATGTAATACAAGTATATATACATGCACATATTTAATAACTGAATATGCTTTTATTATACATGTTTATATTAATTCTAATTCCGTACGTGGGGATTCAATTATTCTTGTTTGTTCAAATGATTTCATGTAACACGGTAATTTTTGGTGTTTTTAAACATATATATTTACTCTTCTGCCTATCAAAGCAGCCACATTATTTATGTCTGAATTCCTCATCTGTGAATTGAAGGTAATAATAATGCCTAGTTTATAAGGCTGTCATCAGAAATAAATGAGATAGTGTATGTAAAGTGCTTGATGCATAGTAATTACTCTGAAAAACTCTTTAATACTTTTTAAAAATATATACATATACTTTATGTATATGTATAACATGATACATGTGATAACTGTGAAGTCTGTATAACATTATCTCTACTTATTTTGACCACAGACTATTGAGAAATGTTATGGCACAACTTATTTTTGTGTGTGTGTGTGTGTGTGTGTGTTTTATTTTAATCTAATTTATTTATTTTAGTTGGGGGCTAATTACTTTACAATATTGAAGCTCATCACCTTTAACACTTGGTAGTAAAATACTGAACAATAGAGCATTTCATTTAACCCAAATTTACTTCATTAGAAGGTAATTAACTTGTAATATTCAACATTAATAAACTAAGAGACTTAATTTCATGAAAAAAAATTAAGTAAAATAAAATGTCTGGGAGGTCTACATTCATTAATTCTAGCCACAATATCTTTTTCTTCCTCAAAAATGAAAAATGCATTCAACCTCCAGTCATTAGCGCTGGATATTCCTTGCATCTGAAATGTTCTGCTAATCAGCCCTGGTGCACTTAACTTGTACTCAACATTGACAGTTCATTCTCAACAAAACTGTCAGCTCACTAGGGGCCTTCACCAAACGTACAGTCTAAGACAACACACTTTCCATTCACTCTCTATCTCCATTATTGCTTGCTATTGTGCTTATGGGACTTCTATCTCTGAAATTATTCATTTGGAAACATCCTGATTAAAACCAACTTGAAAGATGAAATGACAAAATTAATAAAACCCCAAATCTGTAAAGGGAATCTGGTTATGGTGGTGTGTCGTAAATATAAGAAGGAAAAAGATTTAAGAAATGAGAAGTACTCAGTAGTGACAAATGCAAAAGGATAGTCACGAAGAATTAGAACTGAAAGACTGCTCATCAAAGAAGAAGAGATATTGGATAGGTGCCTGCAGGCAGTGGTTTTGTTATTCATTTTTTATCCATGATCTAGTCATTTCCTGTTGGCAACAAGAATCCTCTTATAAATCCACTTATACAATCAATATGGGATTAAATTATATGATATTTCAATTCCTTTCCAGTTCTAATATAATATGACTAAGTCCCAAATAATTAATAATAGTATAATTCAGAAAATTAAAGAAGTATTAATATTGAATTATATATTTCAATAATTCAATACATTATCCTTCTCTCTGATTCTCTTCAGTGTAGTAACTAGCTATTCCAGATCCTATGTCCGTCATTCTCTTTTGCTCTATTTTATACAGTTTTACTGAATCCACAAGTATTCCTCTAAAAAGATTTTATCTGAGTTTCTAACCTTATAAAAGTTATTCCTATTCCTTATAAAAGTGTTCCATACTTTTTATTTTAAAAATCCCTATTCGCAGCACAGAAACAGGGACACAGACGTACAGAACAGACTTGTGGACACAGTGGGGGAAGGAAAGGGTGGGACTAATTAAGAAAGTAGTAGTGACATATATACACTATCATGTGTGAAATAGGTAACACAGGGAGCCCAGCCTGGTGCTGGTGATGACCTAGAGGGCTGGGATGAGACCAGGGAGGGAGGCTCATATATGTATAATTATGACTAATTCCCATTGTTGTACAGTAGAAACCAACACAACATTGTAAAACAATTACCCGCCAATTAAAAAAACAATTTTATCTGTTTTTAACCTTATAAATGAAGTACTATTATACATAATCTTTAGGGCTCTTTTTTTCACTTAATATTAAATTGCTGAATTACTTGTTTTGTTGTATGTCCTTCTGGTTCCTTTGTTTTGATTGCTGCATGATATTCTTTTGTGTGAATACTTATCTATTCCACTATTGATGGACATAAAGCTTGTTTCCAGTTTTTCTTTTTTAGTTGTGAATGATGTGCTCTTACATTTCACATGTGTACAACCTTCTTTTGGGTACATTCTTTTTATGAGAAAAATAAAAAATCTTGTATTTTATTTCTTTTGTTGTACTTCTGCAATAATTTTCTTGAGCATATTCTTTTTATAATCAGAACATAAAAAATGTATTTTTCATTTGCTTAAAATTGAAAGAAAAAAGATATAACTTCAGCAGCAGTTTCAGAATTTTTTGGAAAAATAAGTGATTAAAGAGAGACTAAAGAATGAGGAGGACCTAGCAAAAAATTGGGTGAGGGAATGGCCTGAACTGAAACAGTGATGGATAGAGGCAGGTGCTGTATCAATCATTATCTTAGAAGCAGCTGAGTCCACTTGAACTGAGAGCAGGAACATGCACACATGTGTGCTCATGAATTAATGAAAGAAAAACGGAGAAACAAAACACATAAAAGTATAGCAAGGTCCAATAAATCAGTGCTTTGATGCTGATTAAAGCTCAAGGAAGGAAGGCCTGATATGAACAGAAGCACTGCAAAGTTCATTTCTCTCTGGCTGATAATGGCCCAGGCTTGAGGCACAAATTGGGAGACAGGGAGTGGCAGCATTTACAGAACCCACAAGATACACTTTGTAATTTGGAAAGAGAGCTAACCAGGGGCCCTTGCTTCTTAGGTCATTCACTGACACTGTCTATTTAGTAGGACTTTGGAAACGGCCTCGGTAAATCCATGTGAGGGCAGCATAGCCCTCAGGCCTCAGAGCTCATTTAGTGGGTAAAGTTTGCTGGAGTTGGAGGCCAGGAGACATGCCTGGGAGATTCATTAAAATTTTGTTTCCTGGAGTAGCATTTTCAGGGGAGGTCATGTCAGCTGAGGGGATGAGACCATGATGCCTCCCGCAGGACAGGGCCCCAGCTCACTGTCGCCCCAGGGACGGTGAGTCTGGTGTAGAATCTCCATTGGGCAGCTCCTTTTATGCCTTGTTAGTCAAATTCCTTCTCATCTTTTTTCGTGGCTCCCAGTAAGATAGGAATACCTCAAAGTCTGAGTACCTGGACTCAAGAATTCAGTTAGAATGATGCCAAGGCTCTGAAGGCTTTCTTGCAAGGACAATGGACAAGAGAAGTGTGTAGAGATTTAGCTCCTTGCTTCTCCAGGATCCTGCCCTAGGTTCTCATCTGCTCACTGGCATCCATTTCCACCTCCAGAGAGGACTGGCAATGTGACTAGAGGTGTCTTTGACCTCTGATTTCAGTCACAGCTGTACACATGCCTACATCCTCCCCTGCCAGAAGAACCATCACCTCGTTCTTCATCTTCTTGAACATCTTCATCCCGCAAATGAATCACAGGGCAGTAGGTGTACTCAGGCAGCTGAACCCTTCCCTATCTGAGGTAAGGGCTCTTTCTTTGTTTCAAGAAAATTGAGTGGAATCTGGAAGTCTTGAGATATACGGTCAAGACCTCACTGCTCTGCTCCTTAGATTCTCAGTCCCGCAGCCATTATAACTCGTCCATTCCCTTCTACACTTTAGGTACCCTTACATATACCCACAATTGATTTGTTCCACTGGCAAGACCTGGGTTCCTCTACTTCCTGATGCTGGCATCCTGGTAAAAGTCTCAGTATTATCTCTAGACCTAGATTATCGTGGCCTCAGATGGTCTGATGTGTACCCATAAAAGACTGGGATCTCAAAAGAGGATGATCTAAAATCAGTTGAAGTGCCTGTTCCATATATGCCTGCTTGATATTAAAGCCCAGTGCTACAGAAAAAGCTAATTGAAGTCAATTAATATTTTAAAGTATGCTAACAGTGACACAGAGTAATAACATAAAGATGTGATTCCAAATTTTTGACTCCATCTTCTTCTTTGGCTTTGTCTGACCATTTCCTATAAAGGACAACAATGGCCCTCTGTTAATCTCGGTTTCTATTCTCTTCCCTTGGTCTGAGGTATTCACCCATTACCAGCAGTTTTCCAAAAAGGGGGCTCATCCTGTGTAGGCACACTATATGTTTTCTGGCATTTATCTTCAGATGACCGTAGTGGAGACAAACTAGAGAATGGAAGGAGGGAGAGCAGGGCTCTGAATCAAGGGGAGGAAGGCAGATAGAAAAGATCTTGAGTCCTAAGTATCACCACTTTACTTAAGTCCTGCTTTTTCTTTTAAGTCCTGTCCAAATTCCTGGAGCATAAATCTGGATAAATATAACCAGTTAATTATTTTCTTCCCTTTATTAATATATCCATTCATCTTTTTAATTCAAGGAAAGTATTTCAAGTCATGTATATACTAGGAACAATACTAAGAATTGTCTTTGAATTTGTGTTTTTGTCGCTGCCAATGGGCAAAGAAATTCTTCTAGTCAGTATTTCTTAGTTTCCACGTATAGACCTGGTTTTGCGAGGCCAGAGAAAGATCTCAGACCCCAAAGAATGATGAAACAATTTTACAAGAAGATGATTTTCTGGTTGACTTCTTGCCTAGACTTCACTGCGGCATAAGTGCAAGCAGGATACTTGGTCTTGCACTGCTTCAGTGTTCTGACCTTTATAGTGCTACCTCCTCTCTCTGTTAGTGCACTCTGACCCCTTTCTCCTTAGCTGCCTTATATTCACCTGCAGCCTGTAGCTTGTATAAGTGACATATAAGTGATTATATAAAGTTTCCTTCCCTGATACTTCACTTAGATAGACTTGTAGTATGTTATACTTTCCTTTGTATTTCATTGCCAGTAGATGTGTGTAGGTGTTTATGTAATGGGCTTTTCACATCCATGCAATTTCCCTAGCATCAAATATAGTGCCTGGTATATTGTAAGTGCTTAGTAAATATTTATGGAGTGAAAGAAAGGAACTAGATCAATTGGAAAAGCCTTTAATTTTAGAATTTTATCATCCAACTACTGAAAGGTCCCAACCCTAAGTTGACAACGTTGGTAACATAAACTGAAGACAGAGGGGTCAGAGCAGATGATACAAAGGAAGGATGAAACATTTGGTGGATTATTCTCTTCTTTTACAGAGTGCCTCCTGAGTCCTCCATCCAACTATGAAAGGTCTGCATTCATGTAGAGGAAACTAAGTAGCACTATTCCACACACCACTTGGTCTCCTGCTCAAACCTTTCCACCAGTACTTTCACATAGATTCAGGGCTCAGCAGAACCAGCATCTTTCCTCATACAGCTAATACTATGAGATAGAGGATCTCTTTTTTTGTTCAAGATCTTACTTTGACCTTCAAGTGATGGGATGGCTTTGGACCTTGTCTATAAACCCCCCTTTTTTGTAACTCACCCCTTCTATCATGTATCCTAAACACAAATACCTTGCCATATCTTTTCAAATCTCATGCATCACCTTCGTTTCTATCCTCTTCCTCTTGAGCAAACATCTTATCATTACCTGAAAATAGGCAAGCATCTTTTGTACTGTTCCTGAATATGTACCTCCAAAATCTATACTATCCCAATGATTCAGTCATACACAGACTTCATCTTCCCTTCCATGAAGTAGCAGTATGCTCATCAAGGATGTGAGGACAGTTCAAGAACACAAGAGACCAAGTGGTCCAAGAGCCAAGAGGTTCCCTGTTAAGAAAACTGTTAAGAACAATGAGACTGGAAAATGAAGCCAGATGTCATGTTTAGGGGAGCAGAAAAAACAGAAATGGAATCCCAAGGAAATTTAAAGCAGAAAAGCAACTGAATTAAAAGCCAATGTGCAGTGTATTTTTTTGTTGGGAAGATAGCTATAATTTTATCTATTCACAAAGATATTTGCTTGGGTTCATTCTCCTGGTTATCTTATTTAAAGATGACAGACTATGACCAACATGCTTATTTCTAATTTATATGATACTTTATAATAATTTAATGAAAAGATTCATAAATTCAGAAGACAGAAGGCAAACCTAGCTACCAAGAGGAAAATATATCATCTCATGGAATTCTTACCGGTAATTCCATAGTGATGTGAGACAATACAAACTAGGGTAATCTCCCTTAGAAAGGCTTTCGTCAAGACCATCTGGTTCTACATAACTAAAGAAACAACACAGAATGGAGCACTGGAACTCCACCCTCGGAAGTGGCTTCATATTGATGGGGATTCTGAATGGCAGTGGGTCTCCTGAGCTGCTCTGCGCTACAATCACAGTCCTGTACATGCTGGCCCTCACCAGCAATGGCCTTCTGCTCCTGGCCATCACAATGGATGCCCGACTCCACGTGCCCATGTACCTCCTGCTCAGGCAGCTCTCTCTCATGGACCTCCTCTTCACATCTGTTGTCACTCCCAAGGCCTTCATGGATTTTCTGCTCCATGAAAACACCATCTCCTTTGGGGGCTGTGCCCTTCAGATGTTCCTGGCACTGACAGTGGGTGGTGCAGAGGACCTCCTACTGGCCTTCATGGCCTATGACAGGTATGTGGCCATTTGTCATCCTCTAAATTACATGGTCCTCATGAGGCCGAGGGTCTGCTGGCTCATGGTGGCCACATCCTGGGTCCTGGCTTCCCTGAGTGCTCTAGGACATACCTTGTACACCATGCACTTCCCTTTCTGCATGTCCCAGGAGATCAGCCACCTGCTCTGTGAGATTCCACCTCTGTTGAAGTTGGCCTGTGCAGATACTTCCAGATATGAACTCATGGTATATGTGACAGGTGTGACTTTCCTCTTGCTCCCCCTTTCTGCCATTGTTTCCTCCTACACACTAATCCTACTTACTGTGCTCCACATGCCCTCAAATGAAGGGAGGCGGAAAGCCCTGGTCACCTGTTCTTCCCACTTGACTGTGGTTGGGATGTTCTATGGAGCTGCCGCATTCATGTATGTTCTGCCCAGTTCCCTCCACAGCCCCAAGCAAGACAACATCATCTCTGTCTTCTACACAATTGTCACCCCAGCCCTGAACCCCCTCATCTACAGTCTGAGGAATAAAGAAGTTATGGGGGCTTTGAGGAGGGTCCTGGGAAAATACATACTATAGACACACCTCCTGACACAGTTACTAAGTAGATGTGGTGGTTGTTCAGTCACTCACTGGTGTCTGACTTTTTGTGACCCCATAGACTGCAGCACTCCAGGCTTCCCTGTCCTTCACCATTTCTCCCAGAGCTTGCTCAAACTCATGTCGTTTGAGTCGGTGATGCCATCCAACCATCTTGTCCTCTGTCATCCCCTTCTCCTCCTGCCTTCAATCTTTTCCAGCGTCAGGGTCTTTTCTAATGAGTCGGCTCTTCGCATCAGGTGGCCAAAGAACTGGAGATTCAACTTCAGGATAAGTCCTTCCAATGAATATTCAGGACTAATTTCCTTTAGGATGGACTGGTTGGAATTCCTTGCAATCCGAGGGACGCTCAAGAGTCTTCTCCAACACCATAGTTCAAAAGCATCAATTCTTCAGTGCTCAGCCTTCTTAATGGTTCAACTCTCACATCAATACATGACTACTGGAAAATCCATAGATTGACTAGACAAACCTTTGTGGGAAAAGTAATGTCTCTGCTTTGTAGCTGTATAGGTTTGTCTTAGCTTTCCTTCCAAAGAGCAAGCGTCTTTTAATTTCATGGCTGCAGACATGATAGACTAAGTTTCAATTTCAATATCCTATAGCAGTGATAATGATATAGCTAATAACAGGCTGAGCAAACTCCAACAGCCTCTTAAAATCAGAGGAGGGCTGCTTTCATTTGAACTGGATTCTTACTTGTAGAGAGAAATATCTTCAGAAGATATCTTGGGCTTCTTGTCTTGTTAGGTAGATGGTTGTTCAAGCAATTAGTTGGAAAGAATTGTGACTGTATTTGTACAAATACTTATGTTGAAAGTGTTAAAGTGAAGTTGTTAGTCACTCTGGTGTGTCCAACTCTTTGCAATTGCATGGACTGTAGCCCACCGGCTCCTCTATCCAAGGGATTCATCAGGCAAGAATACTGGAGTGGGTTGCCATTCCCTTCTCCTGGGGATCTTCCTGACCCAGGGATCGAACCCAAGTCTCCCACATTGCAGGCGGATTCTATGCCATCAGAGCCACCAGGGAAGCCCTTATGTTGAGATAAAAAAAAAAGCTAAATGGGACATTTTTATACTGCCTGAAATTAAAATTATAGAATTGAATAAAATAGAATGTGGAAATTCTCAGATTTCAAATGAGGACTGGAGATACAATAACAGTGAGAGTCATGTGATGTGTATTTGCTTGATTTTTTAAAAAAATATATCATTTACATACATACAGACCTGTTTTGTAACATCAAAATAATTGCATGGTAAGTATATGTATATGTCTATGTCCACAGGAAAGGAAGACTACGAAATATAATTCACTTCCTGTTATCTTAGAATGAAATTTAGTAGCTCACTCGTGTCTGAATCTTTGCGATCCCATGGAATGTAGCCCTCCAGGTTTCTCTGTCCATGGAATTCTCCAAGCAAGAATACTGGATTGGGTTGCCATTCCCTTCTTCAGCAGATTTTCCCAAACCAGGGATTGAACCCAGGTCTCCCACGTTGGCAGGCAAATTCTTTACCATCTCAGCTAGCAGGGAAGCATATCTATTAGTTTAGATATGCTTTATTTTTATCATTCAATACATCAGTGTGGGAAGATTTATAACAAAAACTAGGAACTAAAATCTGTTCAGTTGAGAAGCTCCAAAAACACCTTGGCTCACATAGTTGAGATTATTTTTGAGGTAATGCTTTGTTAAAACTCAGAAAAATTTTCTTTCTTTATAAAAACTGTCTTACATTGCTTAATCTATTAAGATAAATGATAACACAAATATAATAATCTATGGAACTAATCCATGTTCATCATAAAAACAGAAAACTTGAAACTTGATAAGGAAGCCAAAATCATTTATTAAGTTTTCTATTTTTTGCTTTTTCATATATGTATTTTACTGAATAGTTACGTACATTTTGGTTAAAGTTCTCTTATTTCTTTGTTGTTTAAAGTTTGGTGAACTTCTTTCTGTGAAGAAGGAACATTATAGTGTAGCGGTGAAGAAAGACAGTAGCTGGGAGGGGAGAGTGTTGAGTCCTTTTATCATCTGTGCATCTTTGAACACTAAATTAAACCGTTTGTTTCTCAGTTTGCTCATCTGAAAAGCAGTGATATTAATAGAACTCATGATGATTTCATGATGTTTTAGGGAGTCTTGAATAAGATAATAAGGCATTTAGACCAGAGCTTGGCAAAGTGCTTAAACCATGCTGCTGCTGCTGCTAAGTCGCTTCAGTCATGTCCGACTCTGTGTGACCCCATAGATGGCAGCCCACCAGGCTCCACCGCCCCTGGGATTCTTCAGGCAAGGACACTGGAGTGGGTTGCCATTTCCTTCTCCAGTGCATGAAAGTGAAAAGCGACAGTGAAGTCACTCAGTCATGTCCGACTCTTCGCGAACCCATGGACTGCAGCCTACCAGGCTCCTCTGTCCCTGGGATTTTCCAGGCAAGAGTTCTGGAGTGGGTTGCCATTGCCTTCTCCGTGAACCATGCTAACTATTACATGAATAACTAGTAAATATTCTTAATAAAACTTCATTTCAAATGACTACATAATGTCATCATATGAATCTGCTATAATGTATTTAGGGATTTCCTTACACTTAATTTTGTCTCTCCAAATTTTCCTACATAAGGGTATATTTTATGTTAGGTCAAATTGTAGAAGTGGAAATAGTGGGATGTAAGCAAAGAAACTACTTTTAAATTCTTGTTATAAAGAGCCAGGTTGCTAACAAGTAATTTAGAAACCCTTTCCATTCTGTCATAATGTTGAGCTGGAAGTGCCTGTTTATTGTACACTTTATGGAGCTGTCTTATCATTTGAACTTGCTTTGCTTGTTTATTAAACATATCAATGAAAATGTAACAGATATTTTCATTTATATTACTTATTTTGCTTCATCTAATGAGGTTGTTTTTTTTTTTGTAGCTGTTTGTAGTTCCTTACATTTCCCATTCTTCATTCAGAAAATATTTTCAAATTTCTTTTAGATTTGCTTAATAATTTCATAAGTTACATTGGACTTTTTAATCTGCAGTTTATTTAGGTATATGATAAATGGTGAGCTTTAAGTTAATTCTGTTTCTAAAGAGCTGATTTTCTTATTAGTATTCTTAACCACCTTTCCATAGTATGTGTTTATTATTACTATTACTGTATTTATAATTGCTTGACTATATGCTGTCTTGTAAGTCTAGCACTAGAGAATGTTTCTACTCCTGTTCTCTAGTTCCATTGGTCGATAAAGAGTCTCTGTTTCCATTTTTCCTCACCTAAATTTTTTTAGGTTTTATCATCGGTTTATTCTTCCTGATGAATTTTTGAATCATCTGCTAACTGTCCAAAAAATCCCACTGGTATATTGTTGCGATTGTATTTAACTCATACATTGATTTGGAAATGCTATCTTTTTGCAGTATTCAGTCTTAACTCCCAGGAATGTAGTACCCCATTGCCTCACCCAATATAATTTGTTTGTTGTTCCCTAAAAATACCATTTCACACCTTGACTCTCTGCTTATGACTTGCATCATACTTTGCAGGGAAAAGGGGAGTAGTTATATAGACCTTCGTCATCTTCCACTACCAGCTTGACTAGCATAGCTGCACATAGTGTTTTTATCTTTGGAAGAGCCCATCATATTCTCCAGGACAATCCATGTTGCTACAAATGGCAGAATTTCACTCTTTTTTAAAGGCTGAGTTATTTTTCATTGTTAAAATTTAAAAAGTGCCCGTGAGAGACCAAACACTACTCTAAGTGCTCTTGAACCAAGTTCTCTTACTACTCAAAGAAATAGGTATTGGAATTATCTGCTTCTGCTCTGCAGCATCTCTTTACAGAAATATTTGCTACAGTTTACACACTTGGTCCAGTAACCGCCATCTTAAAGAACTCTTCTTTGAAGTCATACTCTCCCCTCCAGTTACTACGCTATTTCTCAGAGCAAATCATCTTACCAGAAACTGTGGGTTTAGGACCTAACTGTATGTATAGCTTCAGGTCCTTTCCTACTATTCAGGACACATGCCACTGTAATCAGGTTCCCTTCCACTCAATACCCAGAGCACTGCAGTTGTTCTTGTCAACAAAGACAGGTTTGTGATTCATCATCTGACAAAGAAAATATAGTTTGTATATTTTATAAGATGGTAAATGTGAACTTTAATTACCCATGATAACAAATGACCATAAAAAGGCTTTAGAGATTAAAAACTAAATTCCATAGGAGATACAACAAATATTTATAATCTACATTATAAAAATTTTGAATAATTTGTAGGAATTTCCAACACTGCTAACTATACAGAATTCCATTGTCATTAATGTTTTTAGTCTTATACTCAGTGTGTGTGTGTTCCTATGTGATTTTCTCTCTGGAATTGCACTCCTTCTTACAGGCATAAAAAATTCTGGTCATTTCCCAAAACTCCTTTTTTATTTTCTAAAATGCTTATTGGAAAGATGTGAGGTTTAAGGGTTGAGGCAATAATTCCCTCATTTTGAATAACAACTTAAAAAGCCTATATTTTGCAATTTACTAGAATGCAAAATGAAAATAAAATTGGAAATGAAAATGATTCAGTCACTATGGAAGATAATTCCTTAAAAATACACTTAACCAAAAAACTGAGCAAGTTCACTGAAAGATATTTACCCAAGTGAGTAACAGTTTATGCTCACTTGGAAATCTGCACCTGAATGTTTGTAATGGCTTTTTACACAAACAACAAAAATCAGAAAGAACACACAAATGTCTTTGATGAATAGATTAAGCAAGCTATGATACATTCATACAAATGGACACTACTCAGCAATAAGTGTGAACAGGCTTCTAATAATCAGCAGAATTTGGATGAATCTCAAATATATTATGCTAAGTGAAAGGAGCTATACTCAAAGTGTCTGATACCATTCATATGACATGCTGAAAAGGCAAAAAAGAAAAATAGTAGCAATGGTAAACAGATTAGAGGGTTGGTGGGGAACTGGTGGAGGGCAGGATATAATTACCAAAGGACACCAGAGAATTTGGGAGGTTGATACAACTTCTATATTCTGATTTTGGTGGTGGCTGTATACTATATATGGGTTTCCTTGGTAGCTCAGTGGCAAAGAATCTGCCAGTGCAGGAGATGTGGGTTGATCCCTGGACCAGGAAAAGCCCCTGGAGAAGGAAATGACAACCCACTCCAGTATTTTTGCTTGGGAAGTCCCCTGGACAGAGAAACCTAGCAACCTGCAGTCCATGGGGTTGCAAACGAGTCAGATACAACTTAGTGACTGAACAACAAATATACATTTATGAAAACTTGCATCACTATATACTACAAAAGGTGAATTTAACTATATGAAAACTGTACCTTAGTAAAACTGAAAAAAATATAGGAAAAGATAATTGTAAATAAAAGGATATGAAGTTTTTAATATCCTGCTTCTACAACCTTCTTTTAAGTACCAATAGAAAAAGTCCCCTGCCATATTGTTTTTTGTCAAGAGTTTAGTGTTATAGTTTTGAAATACAATTGTATTTATTCTGTCAATTAAACTTGCCAGATCATTTGTTGAGCCAATTACTGTGTTCATCATTGCTCCCTATAATATATATACAACCCTAGGCATCACCTTCCTTCTTGATGAAATTATTATATTCAGGCATCTTTGGTGGTAAAGCCTTATAGTTTTGTTTGTAATTTTTTGTCACTCTCTACTGATGCTTTATCTGTGCATAAAACTCTCAGTGGGGGCAGTTATGTTCCCTCAGCACTTTTGAAGGTATTTCTCTCTTGTCCTATAACTTCAGTGAAAACTCCACTATCTTCTGTCTTTATCAGTGGGAAATCTGTCTTGTTTCTTTGAGAGAATTGAAAAGATTTTCATTAACACTGATATTCTCCATATTCAGTACTGTCTGGATAACTTTTTTTATTTTCCCTGCTCAATGTTTACGAAGTTGCACACTTTCTCTTCAAATGTCACTTGTGACACACAATGTAACACCAAACACACATACGTATGTACAGGACAAAACAGATTGCCGAAGGTCACGGAGGGAAGACTTGGTAATTACAGACTCCACAGAGCACAGTCATGTTGGATTAAATAGTCCAGGCTAAGAAGGTGACAGGTGAGGCCAGGGGGATGGAGGTGGGAAGCAACGTCCCAGATGCCTCAAAACCCACCTTAAATCTGGGGCAGAGGACTGATTGACCACGAAAGGGTCTTTGCTTCCTGTTCATTTCAGTCGGTAATTTGGAAATGGGCCATCACTGCCTTCCTTAGGTGACATGGAAACCCAGGGCCTCCAAGCTCCTTTAGTGAGAGAAGAGTACAAGGAAACAGGGCCAGGAAACAGGCCCAAAGGGATTCATTACCATCCTGTTTCCTGGACCAGCCTTTCCAGGGAAGGCCATTTCAGCTGAGAGGCTAGGCTAAGTGCCTCTAAACACAGGGGTAGAATAGAGGGGGTGGGGTTATGGGATGAGGAAACCGAGCAGCCTCCCCCAGGACAGGCCCTGGCTCGGTGTTGGCCCCAGGGACAGTGAGGTCAGTCATTGCAGGCTCTCCTTTGAGCAGCCGTTCTAATATCTACTTCCTCCAGATTCCCACTGCTTTCATTTTTTCTCCTAGACCCCAGCAAGAGTAAATAAAAGTCTGAGCATCAGTACCCATGAACCCTGTCTGACTAATGCACAATAGTTAGATGAACCTTTTACTTGAGGAGCTATGTGACAGAAGCAGTTTCTTTTAATTTTCCACAGGTGTAAAAACAGGAAAGCTATACTCTTTTTCCTTAGAAGCTCTCCAAGTCAGAAGGATTCAGTTGGCTCTGTTAGCAAGAGTTGCATTTCCAGAGCAGACCTGTAGAGAAACTGAGAACAGAAGGAGCCCTAACCGACCTTGGTCAGACCCCTCAGACTTTTAACACAGCTTAGCAAAATCAAACCTATTGGATACAGCTGAAAAAGTCCCATCTTCCTTCTTGTTTTCTACTGCATTTTCCTTGACCCTCAAACAATCCCCAGGGTTGTCCATGTGGTCAGGAAGCTGGCATTTAACCACCTGAGGTAAGAGTATTATCTCACTTTCAGGGAAGGGTGCAGTCTTGAGGAATTTTGACTTGGGAAATGGAGCCCAGTGCAGATCCCAAGAACTTCAGCTACTCTGTCTTCCAGATTCTCTGGTGCTTGGGCTCTGTACCTCATCACAAACTCCTCTATTCTTTGTTTTCTAAGTATGAGGAGGAATCAGTGAGGCCTGATGGAAGATTCTATGCTACATCCCAGACCAGGGTATCTGCTTCCTGGTGGTAGCATCAGGATCTGTCTTTAGACCTCACAGGCTTTGCTGGCATCTGATAAAAATATTTGCAGCTATGTTATAATATATGCCTCTGAAGGACCATTTAAGATCAGATGATAGTTCTGTGACATGCTTTAGTACCTCTTTACTATTAAAATTCTGTGGACCTTGTAGAAGTCAATGGAAACTAGTGAAATGTCAAAATATATGACACAATAGAGGAAAGTGAGTTTTAGAAATATGCTTCACTTACAGATTTTTTAAGATATGTTCAAAGTTGGATTTATCTGCCCAGTTTCCATGATGTGTAAGACTGATTTCTGTCGATCTCATGTGTCTGTTTTAGAAAGCTTCTCTCTGCGAATAGGTCCCAGACTCCCACAGCAGCTTCCGGAACAGGAGCTCTTTTTCCTCCTCCTGTGGCTCCTCAATGCAGTGTGGATACCCTGGCTCTGTCGTTTGGGGGCCTAACATGGTGAAAGAGAGGGAAGCTAAGATTAATGAGCTTGATTACAAATACAGCACATGCTGTTTTTTCTCCTACAACTTTACCTATTTCTCCCCCAAACAATCTGAGCTTCCTTATCAATTCCTTATGTTTTTCATATTTCTGAGTAACCCCAGGGTCACATTTATTATAATATGTTATGAAAGAAACATCTGTGTTTGCCTTGATTTTAAAGGTTAAGTTCTGAAAGTGACATTACCTCAAGCACACTATTCCATAGCCTTAAACGATCTAAATTCTCTTCCCTCTTTGGCACATGGAGAGTGTAGGGCTGGTCCAGTGAACTAAGGCTCACTTTAGCTCTTCTAATAAGGCTGTGTCTATAGTTTTGAGGGTTGCAAATCAATGTGGACATATGGTATATGGAAAACAAATAATGAGGTATATTATTGACATCACATTGATGCTCTTATTTTAGAATTTCATATTCAAAGTAGGTAGACAGCGCAGTGACTGGGTACTTAAATCATCAGTCAAACATTATACCTAAAGCATAAGTATAAGAATTATCAAGAGCACAGATACCTGAGTATTGATACATTGTAATGAGAAAGATGATTTGAATTTCTGGGGAGATACATGTTCAGGTTTGATGTCCTGAATAATGTTCTTAACTAGTGATCTTTGAATATTTAGCTGTTAATGTGATGCTTGTTCTCCATTCAGATGGTTCTTTTCAAGATACTTAAAAGATTCAGAAATAGAGATCAAGAAATAGAAGTAGCTACCAGTGGGAAAGGAATCACCATATTGGACTCATATTGGTCATTCTATAGGGCTTCTGATGTTACAAAATGTTGCAACCATCTAAAGAAAAATTCACCTAGAATCTACTTGGCTCTAGGCAAGTAAAGAAACAACACAGAATGGAGCACTGGAACTCCACCCTCGGAAGTGGCTTCATATTGTTGGGGATTCTGAATGGCAGTGGGTCTCCTGAGCTGCTCTGCGCTACAATCACAGTCCTGTACATGCTGGCCCTCACAAGCAATGGCCTTCTTCTCCTGGCCATCACAATGGATGCCCGACTCCATGTGCCCATGTACCTCCTGCTTGGGCAGCTCTCTGTCATGGACCTCCTCTTCACATCTGTTGTCACTCCCAAGGCCTTCATGGATTTTCTGCTCCATGAAAACACCATCTCCTTTGGGGGCTGTGCCCTTCAGATGTTCCTGGCACTGACAGTGGGTGGTGCAGAGGACCTCCTACTGGCCTTCATGGCCTATGACAGGTATGTGGCCATTTGTCATCCTCTAAATTACATGGTCCTTATGAGGCCAAGGGTCTGCTGGCTTATGGTGGCCACATCCTGGATTTTGGCATCCTTTAGTGCCGTTGTATATACTGTGTACACCATGCACTATCCCTTTTGCAAAGCCCGTGAGATTAGCCACCTGCTCTGTGAGATTCTACCTCTGTTGAAGTTGGCCTGTGCAGATATTTCCAGATATGAACTCATGGTATATGTGATGGGTGTGACCTTCTTGATTCCTCCTCTTGTTGCTATCCTTGCCTCCTACACACTAATCCTACTTACTGTGCTCCACATGCCCTCAAATGAAGGGAGGCAGAAAGCTCTGGTCACCTGCTCTTCCCACTTGACTGTGGTTGGGATGTTCTATGGAGCTGCCACATTCATGTATGTCCTGCCCAATTCCCTCCACAGTCCCAAGCAGGACAACATCATCTCTGTCTTCTACACAATTGTCACCCCAGCCCTGAACCCCCTCATCTACAGTCTGAGGAATAAAGAGGTCATGGGGGCCGTAAGGAGAATCCTGGGAAAATATATGCTGTGGACACACTCCTGACAGAGTTGCCAAGTAGACATGGTAGGGGACTAAGTATCATGTGGCTGTGATAATGGTAGCTTCTAGAAGTCTGATCAAACTCTACTAGCCTCTTAAATCAGAGGAGAGCTGCTCTCATTTGACTGGATTCTTAGACAGTTGTAGAGAGAAGTATCCTCATAAGACATATTGGGCTTCTTGTTTATTAGGTAGATGGTTGTTCAAACAATTAGTTGGAAAGAATAATCGATTTGCGACTACATTTGTACGAATACTTATGTTGAGAGAGTGGGAAAGGCTAATGGGCCATTTTTATACTGTTGGAAATATAATAGCAGTGAGAGTCATGTGTTGTGTATTTTGCTTGAGTTTTTAAAAATGTGATTTACATACATGTAGACCTGTTTTGAAACATCAAAACAATTGTGTGGTAAGTATATGTCTATGTCCGTATCCACAAGAAAGGAAAGCTACCATATATAATTCACTTTCTGCTAATTTAGATATGCTTTATTTGTATCATTTGATTTACCTGTGTGGAAAGATTTATAACAAAAACTTCAAACTTTCCTGGTTCACCTAATTGAAATTATTTTGGGAGGTAGTGCTTTTTTAAAACTCATAAATATTTTCTTTTCAGAAGCTGTCTTAAATTACTTAGTGTATTAAGATCAATGATAATATAAAAGCTAATAATCTATGGAACTAGTCCAAGTTCATTATAAAAAACAAAAAATTCAGAAATTGAGAAAGAAGCAAAAATCTCCTATAAGGTTTTCTGTTTGTTTGCTGCTTATCTATGTGCAGTTTACTGAATAGCTATGTACATCTTGGCTAAAGTTTTGCTTTTTTATTGCTTGTAATTTGGTGAAGTGTCTTCCTTTGAAGAGAGGACATTATAGTGTAGGGCTGGGGGGCTTAGGGAGGTAGGTGGCCAGAGTGCTGAGTTCAGTCTCTGCTCACCATGTATCATCTGTTTATCTTTGAACACAAATTAAACCATTCATTTCTCACTTTGTTCCTCTGAAAAGCAGTGATAATAATAAGACTCATGATGATCTCGTTTTAGGGTGACTTGAATAAGATGATAATGCACTTAGACCTGTGCCTTGCAAATAGTTTTTAAAGCATGCTAACTGTTATGTGAATAACTGTTATGTGAATACCTAGTAAATAGTCTTGATAAAACTTCATTTAAAATGACTACATAATTGCATCATATATGAATCCTCTATAACATATTTAGGGATTTCCTTACATTTAATTTTGTCCCTTCAAATTTTCTTACATAAGGGTATATTTTATGTGAGGTCAAATTCTTGAAGTGTAAATAATGGAATATAAGCAAAGAAGCTATTTGAAATTCTTATTTTAAAGAGCCAACTGTTTATGAGAAAGTTAGAGACATTTTGCATGCTGGCTGGCATTTTGTGAGACTTTCATGTATTGGAGAAGTCAATGGCAACCCACTCCAGTGTTCTTGCCTGGAGAATCCCAGGGACGGGGAAGTCTGGTGGGCTGCCGTCTATGGGGTCACACAGAGTCCGACACAACTGAAGCGACTTAGCAGCAGCAGCAGCAGCAGCTGCCTCATTGTACTCTTTCCAGTGCTGTCTTATGTAAACTCCCTTTGATAATTTATTAAGCACATAAACAAAAAGTAATGGGCATTTTCACTTATAATATTTATTTAGTTTTATTCTAGTGATTTTTCTGAAGCCATTTATAGACAAAAGTCCCAGAAAATTTGGCAGTTATATACGTGGCAACATTTATTTTCAGTTTATTACATATGTAATAGGATATGTTGGCTAGAGAAGTGTTACAACATTTACAAAATGTCATAGATTCATTTTTTCCTTTGTATTTTATAGGCAATAGTACCCTTACAATTCCCATTTTTAATTCGGATAATATTGCCACATTTCTTTAGATTTGCTTAATAAACTTTCATCTCTGATATTATTTAAATACATTATGGGTAGTGAAACTTTAAGTTAGTTGTTTTCTAAATAGCTGATTTTCCTGTTAGCATTCCTAATAATCTTTACTTATTTTGAATTTATTATTATTATTATTTACAGTTGCTTGACTATATATTGTCTTCTTGTAAGTATAGTAGTAGAGGGTATCTCTAGTACTGGTCTAGTACTATCGTCTTAAAAGACTTCACTGTACCTATACCTTCTGGTCCTTTTCTACCATTCATGATTCATGTCACTAATCAGGCTCCACTCCACAGCCAACAACACCTCCACTCCCTACCACATTGTAGTTGTGCATGTCAACAGTGACAGAGGTATATGTCTCATCTGTTCTGACAAAGAAATAATAGTTTATATATTTTATAAAATTGTAAAATATGAATTTTAGAATCATTACCTGTTATTACCAATGAGCTTCAAAGGGCTTAGAGATTAAAACCTATATTCCATGGGAGATACAATAGATCTTTGTAGTCCACATATCTCAGAAAAATTTTAAATATTTGTAAATATTTCCAGAATTGCTAACTAGACAGGATTTAACTATCATTAAGATTTTCAGTCTCCAGTCCTAAGTGTGTGTATGTGTGTGTGTCCCTGTATGACTTTCTGTCTTGAATTGCACCTTCTTCTTTACTTGCATAAATAATCCTGCTCATTCACCAAAACTCTTCTTTTTATCTTTAAATACTAATTAGGGAGCCATGAAATTTAAAGCTTCAGGCAATATGCACTTCATTTTCAATTATAATTTAAAAACCCATATTTTATAGCTTAAAAATGCAAAGTGAGAATAAAAATTGTTCAGTCACTACAGAAAACAGATGGACAGTTTTTATCAAATTAAACACATACTTACCACACAACAGAGCAAGTTTACTACAAGGTACTTACCCAAGTGAATAACAATTTATTGTCACTCAAAAACCTATACATGAATGGTTATAATGGCTTTTTCTGTTATTGTTTCTAAAAACAATAGCCAGAAACAACACAAATGTCCTTTAACTGGTGAATGGATAAAGAAACTATGATACCTCCACACAACTACTGGATGCTACTCAGCAAAAAATGGGAATGGACTATTAATAGATGGCAGAATTTGGATGAATCTAAAACATATTATGCTAAGTGAAAGGAGCTATACTCAAAGTATCTGATACCATTCATATGACATGTAGGGAAAAAGTAGGAACAACAGTAAACAGATCAGAGAGTTCCTGAGGGTTTGGGTGAGCATGGGATGATTATCAAAAGGCACCAGAGAATTAGGGGGGTTGAGGCAACTTTATATCTTGGTTTTGGTGGCGGTTATATTCTATTATGGGTTTCCCTGATGGCTCAGCAGGTAAAGAAACCACCCACACTGCAGAAGACTCAAGAGATGTGGGATTGATTCCTGTGTCAGGATGATCCCCTGGAGGAGGGCATGCCAACCCACTCGAGTATTCTTGGCTGGAGAATCCCATGGACTGGGGAACCTGGTGGGGTACAGTCCAAACGGTCTTAAAGAGTTGGACAAGACTGAGAGACTAACGCTTTCACTTTTACTTTTTTCATATGCTATTATATACATTTGTCAAAAATTGCAGAATTGTATACGAAAAAGCGACTGAACTGAACTGATACGAAAAAGGCAGATTTTATTGAGGGAATATTTGTGCCTTAATAAAAATGAAAAAAGTAGGAAATAATTTAATGAAGTTTTTAATATTCTTCTTCTACAGCCTTCTTTAAGTACCAATATAAAAAGTCCCCCATCATCTTGATCTTTTTTGTGAATTTAAAATTTTTTATTTATATCCTATCTGCTTTGAAAAGGGATTTAATGTTCAGTCAGTTCAGTTCAGTCGCTCAGTCTTGTCTGACTCTTTGTGACCCCATGGACTGCAGCACATCAGGCTTTCCTGTCCATCACCAACTCCCAGAGCTTATTCAAACTCACATCCATTGAGTTGGTGATGCCTTCCAACCACCTCGTCCTCTGTCATCCCCTTCTCCTCCCACCTTCAATCTTTCCCAGCATCAGGGTCTTTTCAAATGAGTGAATTTTTTGCATCAGGTGGCCAAAGTATTGGAGTTTCAGCTTCAGAATCAGTCCTGCCAAAGAATATTCTGGCCTGATTTCCTTTAGGATGGACTGATTGGATCTCCTTGCTGTCAAAGGGATTCTCAAGAGTCTTCTCCAACACCACAGGTCAGAATCATCAATTCTTCGGCACTCAGCTTTCTTTATAGTCCAACTCTAACATCAATACATGACTACTGGTAAAACCACAGCTTTGACTAGATGGACCTTTGTTGGCAAAGTAATATCTCTGATTTCAATATTCTGTCTATGTTGGTTATTACTTTTCTTCCAAGGAGTAAGCGTCTTTTAATTTCATGACTGCAATCACCATCTGCAATGATTTTGGAGCCCCCCAAATTAAAGTCTGTCACTGTTTCCATTGTTTCCCCATCTATTTGTCAAGAAGTGATGGGACCGGTTGTGTCCAAATCTTTGTGACCCCGTGGACTATACAGGCAATAGAATTCTCCAGCCCAGAATACTGGAGTGGGTAGCCTTTTCCTTCTCCAGGGGATCTTCCCAACCCAGGTATTGAACCCAGGTCTCCCACATTTCAGGGAGATTATTTACCAGCTGAGCCACAAGGGAAGCTCAAGAATACTGGAGTGGGTAGCCTATCCCTTCTCCAGCGGATCATCCCAACCCAGGAATTGAACTGAGGTTTCCTTCATTGCAGTCAGATTCTTTACCAACTGAGCTATCAGGGAAGCCCTTACGATTATACAGTGGAAGTGATTATACAAGCATGGTGCTGGAGCAGCCGCTGAGAAAAGATACCCCACGTCCAAAGCCAAAGGAGAAGCCCCAGCAAGAGGGTAGGAGGGGCAAAAACACGTTTAGAATCAAACCCCATACCCGCCAGAGATGCTCAGAGGGCTCAAACAAACCTTGTGCACACCAGGACACAGAGACCCTACAGAGACTGAGACAGAACTGCGTTTGAGTGTCTCCTGTGGAGGTATGGGTCAGCAGTGGCCTGCCACAGGGGCAGGGGCTCTGAGTGCTGCAGACCTGGGTATGGCATAAGCACTCTTGAAGGAGGTCTCCATTAACCTCAGCATAGAGCCACCAGAACTTACACAGGACTGGGGAAACAGACTCTTGGAGGGAACAGACAGACCTTGTGGGCACCAGGACCCAGGAGAAAGGAGCAATGACCCCACAAGAGACTGACCCAGACTTGCCCATGAGTGCCTGGGAATCTCTAGTGGAGGCATGGGTCGGCGGTAGCCTGCTGCAAGGTTGGGGGCACTGAGTGTAGCAGGGCATGCATGGGACCTTTTGAAGGAGGTCACCATTGTCTTCACTACCTCCACCACAGTTTGGCCCCAGGTAAATAACAGGGAGGGAAAACAGCCTCACCCACCAATAGAAAATTGGATTAAAGATTTACTGAGCATGGCCCCGCCCATCAGAACAAGACCTGTTTCCCCCTCAGGCAGCCTCTTATCCTTTTCAATCAGAGGGCAGACAGACTGAAAACCACATTCACAGGAAACTAACCAATCTGATCAAATGGATCGCAGCCTTGTCTAACTCAATGAATCTATGAGCCATGCCGTGTAGGGACACTCAAGAAGGACGGATCATGGTGGAAACTTCTGACCAAATGTGGTCCACTGGAGAAGGGAATGGAAAACCACTTCAGTATTCTTGCCTTGAGAACCCCATGAACAATATGAAAAGGCAAAAAGATAGGACACTGAAAGTTGAACTCCCCAGGTTGGTAGGTGCCCAATATGCTACTGGAGATCACTGGAGAAATAACTTCAGACACAATGAAGAGATGGAGCCAGATCAAAAGCAACACTCAGTTGTGGATGTGACGGATGATGGAATTAAAGCCCAATGCTGTAAAGAGCAATATTGCATAGGAACCTGGAATGTTAGGTCCATGAATCAAGGCAAATTGGAAGTGGTCAAATAGGAGATGACAAGAGTAAATGTCGACATAGGAATCAGCAAGCTAAAATGGACTGGAATGGGTGAATTTAACTCAGATGGCCATTATATCTACTACTCTGGGCAAGAATCCCTTAGAAGAAATGGAGGGGCCATCACAGTCAACAAAAGAGTCCGAAATGCAATACTTGGATGCAATCTCAAAAATGACAGAATGATCTCTGTTTGTTTCCAAAGCAAACCAGTATCACAGTAATCCAAGTCTATGGTCTGACCAGTAATGCTGAAGAAGCTGAAGTTGAACGGTTCTATGAAGACCTACAAGACCTTCTAGAACTAACATCCATAAAAGATGTCCTTTTCATTATAGGGGACTGGAATGTAAAAGTAGGAAGTCAAGAAATAGCTGGAGTAAGAAGCAAATTTGTCCTTGCAGTACAGAATGAAGCAGGACAAAGGCTAATAGAATTTTGCTAGGAGAACGCACTGGTCATAGAAAGCGCTGTCTTCCAACAACACAAGAGAAGACTCTACGTGTGGACATCACCAGATGGTCAACAACTAAATCATATTGATTATATTCTTTGCAGCCAAAGATGAAGAAGCTCTATACAGTCAGCAAAAGCAAGACCGGGAGTTGACTGTGGCTCACATCATGAACTCCTTATTGCCAAATTCAGACTTAAGTTGAATAAAGTAGGGAAAACCACTAGACCTAAATCAAATCCCTTATGATTATACAGTGAAAGTGACAAATAGATTCAAGGGATTAGGTCTTATAGACAGAGTGTCTGAAGAAATATGGATGGAGGCTTGTAACATTGTACAGGAGGCAGGGATCAAGATCATCCCCAAGAAAAAGAAGTGCAAAAAGACAAAATGGTTTTCTGAGGAGGACTTACAAATAGCTGTGAAAAGAAGAAAAGAGAAAGGCAAACGAGAAAAGGAAAGATATACGCATTTGAATGCAGAGTTCCAAATAGCAAGGAGAGATAAGAAAGCCTTCCTCAGGTATCAGTGCAAAGAAATAGAGGGAAACAATAGAATGGGAAAGACTAGAGATCTCTTCAAGCAAATCAGAGATACTGAAGGAGGAAACAGACAAAACAGGTTCCATCTTGAAAGCAGGACTCCATCTTGGGCTGGACTGTGGACTTTGAACTATATGCCCTGTATCTATGGAAACGACATACAAACTGGAAAATCAGACCGCCCGGATGGAAAAGTCCCAGGGCTCGTATCTAGACTCTCCATCGCTAAAAAAATACCCTAATTATCTGTGTAACCGAATAGAATCATAAATTCTATTATGCTTATTGGGGTATGACCACAGGCCTATTGATAATTGTCCACTCTTAACTACCTAGGCTTAAGGCATACGAATCATGGGTTAACTTGGATTGTATCTTTCTTTTCATATGTTCAGACTAGTTTCAGAGAATTTGAAGAGGTGGGTTTGAGCACGTACACTTAGGGTATATAAGGTTTTCACAAAAACTGGTTGGGGTACTTGGCTAAGAGGAGACTCTGCCTTGCGCCTGCGGGTATAATAAACTGCCCTCCACTATCTGCATTGTCCTTCTGAGTGAATTTGTTTCCCGGAACGCATGGCTACAACAATACCAAGGGAACATTTCATGCAAAGATGGGCACAATAAAGGACAGAAACGGTATGGACCTGACAGAAGCAGAAGATATTAAGAAGAGGTGGCAAGAATACACAGAAGAACTATACAAAAAGATCTTCACGACCCAGATAATCACGACGGTGTGATCACTCACCTAGAGCCAGACATCCTGGAATGCAAAGTCAAGTGGGCCTTAGGAAGCATCACTGCAAACAAAGCTAGTGGAGGTGATGGAATTCCAGTTGAGCTATTTCAAATCCTAAAAGATGATACTGTGAAAGTGCTGCACTCAATATGTCAGCAAATTTGGAAAACTCAGCAGTGGCCACAGGACTGGAAAAAATCAGTTTTCATTCCATTCCCAAAGAAAGGCAATGCCAAAGAATGCTCAAGCTACCGCACAATTGCACTCATCTCACAGGCTAGCAAAGTAATGCTCAAAATTCTCCAAGCCTGGCTTCAACAGTACGTGAACTCTGGATTTACAGATGTTCAAGCTGGATTTAGAAAAGGCAGAGGAACCAGAGATTCCTGGCCAACATCCGCTGGATCCTCGAAAAAGCAAGGGAGTTCCAGAAGAACATCTATTTCTGTTTTAATGACTGTGTGGATCACAGCAAACTGTGAAAAATTCTTAAAGAGATGGGAATACCAGACTACCTGACCTGCCTCCTGAGAAATCTGTATGCAGGTCAGGAAGCAACAGTTAGAACTGGACATGGAACAACAGACTGGTTCCAAATAGGAAAAGGAGTACGTCAAGGCTGTATATTGTCACCCTGCTTATTTAACTTATATGTAGTATACATCATGAGAAACGCTGGGCTGGAAGAAGCACAAGCTGGAATCAAGATTACCGGGAGAAATATCAATAACCTCAGATATGCAGATGACACCACCCTTATGGCAGAAAGCGAAGAACTAAAGAGCCTCTTGATGAAAGTGAAAGAGGAGAGTGAAAAAGTTGGCCTAAAGCTCAACATTCAGAAAACTAAGATCATGGCATCTGGTCCATCACTTCATGGCAAATAGATGGGGAAACAATGGAAACAGGGAGAGACTTTATTTTTTTTGTTCTCCAAAATCACTGCAGATGGTGACTGCAGCCATAAAAGTAAAAGATGCTTACTCCTTGGAAGAAAAGTTATGACCAACCTAGTCAGCATATTAAAAAACAGAGTCATTACTTTGCCAAGAAAGTTCTGTCTAGTCAAATCTATGGTTTTCCAGTAGTCATGTATCGATGTGAGAGTTGGACTATAAAGAAAAAGCACCAAAGAATTGATGCTTTTGAACTGTGGTGTGGGAGAAGACTCTTGAGAGTCCCTTGGACTGCAAGGAGATCCAACCAGTCCATCCTAAAGGAAAGAAGTCCTGAATATTCATCAGAAGGACTGATGTTGAAGCTGAAACTCCAGTACTTTGGCCATCTGATGCGAAGAACTGACTCATTTGAAAAGACCCTGATGCTGGGAAAGATTGAAGGTGGGAGGAGAAGGGGCAACAGAGGATGAGATGGTTGGATGGCATCATCGATTCAATGGACTTGAGTAAACTCCGGGGGAGTTTGTGATGGACAAGGACGCCTGCCGTGCTGCCGTCCATGGGATCGCAAAGAGTTGGACACGACTGATCAACTGAACTGAGCTCTGCATATCAGTTAAATAAACAGAGTGACAATATAAGCCTTGATGTACGCCTTTTACGGTTTGGAACCTGTCTGTTGTTCCATGTCCAGTTTGAGACATAAAGTAAGATTTTTTAATATTAAAAATTCAAAACCTTAAGAGGAAACATGATAATTATACTCCCAAATCTAGGCTCATTTGCTGTTTAGTTCTTCCTCCTGACATTTTTGGTAATGAGAGGGTAACAGGCAGGAAGGCCAGGGGTCTCCAAAGGGAGGAAATAGGCTTCAAGTGTCAGACGTTTTTTCTCTCTCTCTTAAGCAGCAGGAGGAAAAAAACTACAGGTGTTAGATTTTCCCTTCTCTATACAAATTTTAAAAGAGGTTGCTTTTAAAATTCGGTGTTGCCATGAAGACACCATGTTCCACCAAAGCTTAACTTTTCTCAAACCTTGAGCTCAGGGATGTGTTTTTCTTATGGAAATGTTTGCCTTAAGCTATGTTAATGAACTATGTTAATGAACTATGTTAATGAACCCTAGACTCAGTCTTCAAGTTGATTCTGCTTAAGACTTAGAACCGACTTGACAAACTAGTATGTTTTACTCATGCAAATGTTCTCTTTAGCTATGATAATGAGACTGTATTTGCTTGGAAGCCTGCCTTTCTTCAAGATTCATGACACTCATTTTCTGGCAGGGGACAACTCCCCTTGTGCCATTGTTATCTCAGAATGCATGTTGTGGGTGAGGAGCCTGGTGCCAGTCTCTGAGTTTTAAGACATTTCCTTTTTCTAATTAGCAGATTGCTAGTAGCTATATAAGCTTCCCTGATGGCTCAGATGGTAAAGCGTCTGCCTCCAATGCGGGAGACCCAGGTTCGATCCCTGGGTTGGGGAGATCCCCTGGAGAAGGAAATGGCAACCCACTCCAGTACTCTTGCCTGAGGAGCCTGGTAGGCTACAGTCCATGGAGTCGCAAAAGAGCTAGACACGACTGAATGACTTCACTAGTAGCTGTATAACATCTAACTAAAAACTAGCAGGGAGGTATTCTTTCTGTCCCCTTCTGATGTTTATGTCAGAAGCTTTCTCTAGCTCTTTTATACTTTAATAAAACTTTATTACACAAGAGCTCTTAGCTATCAAGCCTTGTCACTCGCCCCGGATTGAATTCTTTTCCTCTGGAGGCCAAGAATCCTGGCATCTCTTTCGTGGTTCAGCAACTATCTTTCAGTAAGAACGAAATTCTGGTTTTTGAGGATAGCCCAGATTTATTCATTTAAAATAATGGTGTTTGCAATACAGTATACTGGCACATATATACGGTATTTAGTCAATCGGTAAAGATAACCCTGTATGCGAGACATCAAAAGAGACACAGATAAATAGAACAGTATTATGGACTCTATGGGAGAGGGCGAGGGCGGGAGGATATGGGAGAATGGCATGGAAGCATGTAAATTATCATATGTGAAACGAATAACCAGTCCAGATTCAATGCATGATACATGGTACTCGGGGCTGTTGCACTGGGATGACCTGGAGGGATGGGATGGGATGGGGAGGGAGGTGGAAGGGGGGTTCTGGAGGGGGAAAACATGTACACCCATGGTGGATTCATGTCAATGTATGGCAAAACAAATACAATATTGTAAAGTTAAAAAATAGAAAATAAACTAATAAAAAAATAAAATAATGGTGTTTGGCATATCAGATATTACTTTGAATGCTAAAATATCTGCCACTGAACAAATGTGAAATGTAGTGTTTTACATACCTCTCATTAGCTAGTAGTCAACATTTTTTATACATGTAATGATTTTAAGGAGCATTGAGAAATATTAAGGTACTTTTGCACAAATTCACTCTTTTCCGTCCTCTGTGCACCCACTCAAAATTGTGAAACTGTGCAAATATGTTATATTATTTGAAGGTTGAATACAAAGTGTAAAATTAAAATATTTCTTCCAGATTTTTTTTCAGCAAAGAGTGTTTGTTCCAAGGACAAAAATAATTATATTTGGGGCTGAAATTTAAGATTATTTTTTAGTTAATTTATTTTTTGGGGGGGGATAATTGCTTTAAAATGTTTTGTTGGTTTCTACCCTACATCAGCATGAGTCAGCCATAGATTTACATATGTCCCCTCCCACTTGAACCTCTCTCCCCCCTCCCACCTCATCCCACCCCTCTAGGCTGTCACAGCCTCGGGTTGATCTGCACTTCTATTTTCTTAACATATGGTAATGTATATTTTCAGTGCTACTCTTTCAATTTGTCCCACCCTCTCCTTCCCCTTCTGTGTCCACAAGTCTGTTCTCTATGTCTGTGTCTCTATTGCTGCCCTACAAATATTAATAGGTTCATCAGTACCATTTCTGTAGATACTATATATATATATATATGTATGTGTATATATATATATATATGGATTCATATACAACATTTGTTTTCTCTTTCTGACTTACTTCACTCTGTATAACAGGCTCTAGGTTCATCCACCTCACTAGAACTGACTCAAATTAATTCCTCTTTAAGGCTAATATTCCATTATATTAATATATATGTACCATACCATCTTTATCCATTCATCTATAGATGGACATGTAGATTTTTTCCATGTCCTGGCTATTGTAAATAGTGCTACAGTGAACATTGGAGTACATGTCTTTTAGAATTGTGGTTTTCTCAGAGTATATCCCCAGTAATGGGATTGCTGGGTCATATGATAGGTTTTTTCCTAGTTTTTAAAAGAAATCTCCATACTGTTATCTGTAGTGGCTGTATCAATTTATATTCCCACCAACAGTGCAAGAGGGTTACTCTTTCTCCACACCTTCTCTAGCATTTATTGTTTGTAGATTTTTTTGATTACCATTCTGATTACTCATTCTGGTGTGAGTTGATAACCTCATTGTAGTTTTGGTTTGCATTTCACTAATAATAAGTGATGTTGAACATTTTTTTTCATGTATTTATTAGCCATCTGTGAGTCTTCTTTGGAGAAATGTCTGTTTAGGTCATATGCCCACTTTTTGATTGAGCTGTTTGTTTTTCTGATATTGGGCTGCCTGAACTGATTGTCTGTTTTGGAGATTAATCTTTTGTCAATAGGCCAGGGGGATGGAGATGGGAAGCAACATGCTATAGATACCCCAAAACCCACCTTAAATTTGTGGCAGAGGACTGAAAGGGACCTTTGGTTCCTGCTCAGTTCAGTCAGTATTTGGAAATGCACCATCAGTGCCTCCCTTAGGTGACATAGAAACCCAGGGCCTCCAGGCTCATTTAGTGAGAGAAGAGTGCAGGGATACAAAGCCAGGAAACAGGCCCAAAGGGATTGATTCCCACCCTGTGTCCTGGACCAACATTTCCAGGGGAGGCCATTTCAGCTGAGAGGCCAAGTCCTTCTAAACACAGGGGTAGAATAGAGTAGAGGAAGTGGGGTCATGGGTGAGGAAACCAAGCAGCTTCCCGCAGGAGAGGCCCTAGACAGTGAGGTCAGTCGTTGCAGTGTCTCCTTTGAGCAGCCTTTCTAATTAATATCTACTTCCTCCAGATTCCCACTGCTTTCATTTTTCTCCCATTCCCCAGCAAGAGTAAATGAAAGTCTGAGCATTGGTACCCATCAACCCAGTCAGACAAATGCTCCAGAGCTAGATGGGCCTCCTACTTGGGGAACTGTGTGACAGAAGCAGCTTCTTGTAATTCTCCACAGGTGTGAGAACAGGAAAGCTATCTTCTTGCTTCATAGAAACTATCCAAGAACTGTATTGATGTTCTTTCTGCATTTATTGCATTTCCAGAGAAGACCTCCAGAAGAACTGAAGGAACAGAATAAGCCTGACACCTACCTTGGTCAGATACCTCAGACTTCTAACTTGACTTAGCAAAAAACTAACTGAATATTGCCAGAAAGTGCCTATCTTCCTTCTCCATTTCTACTGGAACTTCCCTGACTCTCAGACTATCTCCAGGATAGACAGTGTGGCCAGGAAGCTGGCTTCCCACAGAAATGTATTGTCTCACTTTCAGGAAAGTGTGCAGCTTCTAGGAATGTGGAGTTGAGAAATGGAGCCCAGTGCAGACATATGAACTTCAGCTACTCTGACTTCCAAGTTCTATGGTGCTTTGGTCTGTACCCCATCCCAAACTCCTATATTCTTGGTTTTCTAAACATGAAGAGGAATCAGTGAATCTTACAGTCTGCTGTAAGATTTTAAGTTATATCTCAGACCAGGGTATCTGCTTCCTGGTGGAAGCCTCAGGACTTGTTTTTAAACTCCATAGACTTTGCTGACCTTTGATAAAAGTGTTTGCACCTACATTACAATAAATGCCTCCAAAGGAATATTTAAGAGTAGATGAAAGGTCTGGGATATGCTGTAATACCTTTTATCATCAAAATTCTGTGGACCTTGTAGAGGTTGATGGAAATTAGTGAAATGTCAAAATATAGGACACAATAGAGGAAAGTGATTTTTAGAAATATGCTTCAGTGTGTTCAAAATTGGATTTTCTACCCAATTCCCATGCTGTTCAGTTCAGTTCAGTTCAGTCGCTCAGTAGAGTCTGACTCCCATGCTGAGTGACACTGATTTCTGTCATTCTCAGATGCCTGTCTCTCTATTTTCTCCCTGAGATTGGGTACAACACTCCAAGAGCCATTTCCAGATCAAGGGCTCTTTTTCTCCTTCTGTGTGGCCATTTAATCCAGTGTGGATACCCTAGCCCTGTCAAAGGGAGAATGGGGATCTGGGTTTAAGCAAGAGTGAGAAGGTAGGATTAATAACACAAGTTATGTGAAGAAGTATATTGACGTGTGTTATTGAAATCACATTTCTGTGCCTGTTTCAGAAAATCAATCAAAAAAGACTTATGCAGAACACTGACTGGGTATGTAAATTATTGATTAAACATTCTACTTAAAACATAGGTACCAGAAAAAAATCAGGAACATGTGTAGTAAAATATTTCTTTATTGTTATGAAAGAGATGATTTGACTTTCTAGGGAGATACATGTTCAGGTTTGATGTCCTGAATAATCCTCATGTAGTAATGTTTAGCTCTTATAGTGATGTTTATTTTCCAATTAGATAGGTTCTTATACTAATGTTTATTCTCCAATTAGATGGGTTCTTTGTTTATCAAGATACAATTAAAAGAGTCAGAAACTGAGAGATTAAGAGTTACCAGTGGAAAAGGCATCATCTCACTGGATTCATGTTGGCCATCCTATGGGATCTCTGATGGTATAAAACTATGAGACCATCATAACAAAAATTCACCAAGGATCCATTTGTTTCCAGGCAACTAAAGAAACAACACAGAATGGAGCTTTGTAACTCCACCCTGGGAAGTGGCTTCATATTGATAGGCATTCTGAATGACAGTGGGTCTCCTGAGCTGCTCTGTGCTACAATCACAGTCCTGTACACACTGGCCCTCACCAGCAATGGTCTGCTGCTTCTGGTCATCACAATGGATGCCCGGCTCCATGTGCCCATGTACCTCCTGCTTGGGCAGCTCTCTCTCATGGACCTCCTCTTCACATCTGTTGTCACTCCCAAGGCCATCGTGGATTTTCTGCTCAGTGAAAACACCATCTCCTTTGGGGGGTGTGCCCTTCAGGTGTTCCTAGTACTGACCCTTGGTGGTGCAGAGGACCTCCAACTGGCCTTCATGGCCTATGACAGGTATGTGGCCATTTGTCATCCTCTGAAGTATATGGTCCTCATGAGGCCAAGGGATCTGTTTGCTCATGGTGGCCACACCCTGGGTCCTGGCATCCCTGAATGCTTTAGGTCATACTTTGTATATCATGCACTTCTCTTTCTGCATGTCCCGGGAGATCAGCCACCTCTTCTGTGAGATCCCACCTCTGTTGAAGTTGGCCTGTGCAGATACTTCCATATATGAACTCATGGTGTATGTGATGGGTGTGACCTTTCTGATTCCCTCTTTTGTTGCTATACTTGTCTCCTATTCAGTAATCCTACTTACTGTGCTCCACATGCCCTCAAATGAAGGGAGACAGAAAGCTCTGGTCACATGCTCTTCCCACCTGACTGTGGTTGGGATGTTCTATGGAGCTGCCACATTCATGTATGTTCTGCCCAGTTCCCTCCACAGTCCCAAGCAGGACAACATTATTTCTGTCTTCTACACGATTGTCACCCCAGCCCTGAACCCCCTCATCTACAGCCTGAGGAATAAAGAGGTCATGAGGGCCTTGAGAAGGGTCCTACAAAAATACATGCTGCAGACACACTTCTGACACAGTTACAAAATAGACGTGGTAGGGGACTAAGTTTCAATCAATATCACGTATCAATGATCAATAGCAGTAGATTTAGTTTGAGCAAACTCCAATAGCCTCTTAAAATCAGAGGAAGACTTCTCTTGTTTGAACAATATTCTTAGACTGTTGTAGGAATCAGAATCCTCAGAATATATACTGGACTTCTTGTCTGTTACATAGCTGTTGTTTTAATAATTATTTGGAAAGAAGAATCAGTGTCTATGCATCTACTTCAGTTTCAAGGGACAGTTTTTGTTGAGATAATGGAAGAATCCAAATGGGAAAATTTAATAGTGACTTAATTAAAAATTAAAAGATAGAAACCAATAAAACTGAATGTGGAATTCCTCAATTTGAAATTAGGGTTAGAGATACAGCCATAGATACATCTATTGTGTATATTGCTTGAATTTTCTAAATATGTAGTTTATATAGATACAGAAATTTTTCAAAACAAGTGTGAAGTGAGTATATGTATATCTCTGTGTCCACATGAAAGGAGGGATATATATAAAAATTCTCTCTCTCTCTCTCTCTCTCTCTCTCTCTCTCTCTCTCTATATATATATATATATATATATATATATATATATATATATATAAATTTTCTAGCTACCTTAAATATGCCTTATTTCTGTCATTTGATTTATCAGTGTGGGAATATTTTGGACAAATCTGGTAACTTCACTCTATTCAGTTAAGAGGTGACAAAGTACTCCTGCTCACATCATTGGAATTGTTTTTGCAGATAGGGCTTTGTAAAGATTCAGAAATATTTTTTTTTTTTACAGAACAGTCTTAAATTACTTAATCTATTAAGATCAACCATAATGCAAAGGCAAAAGTTAATCTATGAAACTATAATCCAAGTTCATTATAAAAACAGAAAATTTAGAAAGAAGCAAAAATCACCTATAAAGTTTCAGTTCAGTTCAGTCACTCAGTCGTGTCCGACTCTTTGTGACCCCATGAACTGCAGCACACCAGGCCTCCCTGTCCATCAGCAACTCCTGGAGTTTACTCAAACTCAAGTCCATTGAGTTGGTGATGCCATCCAACCATCTCATCCTCTGTCGTCCCCTTCTCCTCCTGCTTTCAATCTTTCCTAGCATCACAGGTCTTTTCAAATGAGTCAGTTCATCAGGTGGCCAAGGTATTGGAGCTTCAGCTTCAGCATCAGTCCTTCCAATGAATATTCAGGACTTATTTCCTTTAGGATGGACTGGTTGGATCCCCTTGCTGTCTAAGGGACTCTCAAGTTTGGCATTCACTTTTTTAGGTGATTCATACATGCAATTTACTGAATAGTTCTGTACATGTTGGTTAAGGTCTTGCTTAATTGTCGTTTAAAATTTGGTGAAGCTTCTTCCTTGTGAAGAGGAGACACTATCGTGTAGGGGTGGAGAGAAGAGGAGGAGGGAGGGAGGGGGTCAGAGTGCTGAGTGTAATTTCTACTGTCACTTTATCATCTGTGAACATTAAATTGAACCATTTGTGTCTCAGTTTGCTCATCTGAAAAGTGATGATAATAATAGGATTTATGATAACCTCATGATGTTTTGTAGGGACTTAAATAAGATAATTACACACTTAGACCAGAGCCTGGCAAATAGTGCTTAATATGTGCTAGCTGTTATATGAATAACTAGTAAATAGTCTTGATAAATGATCAATATAAATGACTACGTAGTATCATCATTTGAATCCTATATAATGTATTTGGGGATTTGCTTACACTTAATTTTGTTCCCCCAAATTTTCTTACATGAATGTATGATTTTATGGTAGGTCAAATTTCTAGAAGTGAAATTACTGGATGCAGGCAAAAAAATTTTAAATTCTTGTTACAAAGAACCAGAGGTGACTGCTCATGAGAAAGTTAGAAACTGTTTGCATACTGGCTAGCATTATGTGGGAGTGCCTGCCCCACTGTACTCTTTCTGGGACTGTCTCATCATATGAACTCTCTTTGCTAATTTATTAAACATAACAATGAAAATGTAAGAGATGTTTTCATTTATATTACTTACTTGGTTTTATTTTAACTCTTTATTTTCCTCTTTATAGACAAAAGTCCCCAACAATTTGACAGTTATTCATGTTCCAACATTTATTTTTAGTTTATTACCTAGATATGTAGTGGAATATGTTGGATAGAGAAGTGCTACAATATTTATGTAGTTTCATATATTCATATTTTCCTTTGTATCTTTAAGGCGATTGTGCCATTACAATTCTCATTTTTTGTTCAGAGAAATTTGCATATTTCTCCTAGATCTGTTTAATAATCTCACAAGTGACTTTAGCTTTAATCTCTCTGCAATTAATTTTTTTGGTACATGATGGATGGTGAAACTTTAAGTTAATATGTTTCTAAATAGCTGATTTTACTTTTAGCTTCCTTAATAACTCTCTCCTATCATGGATCTTCTCATTATTATTTATAATCACTTGACTACAAACTGTCTTCTTAGAAGTAGAGCAGTAGGAAGTATTTCTGGGTATGTTCTCTAGTTTCTGTGTTTTGTAAGAGGTATCCTTTCCCATATTTCCTAATATTTATTAAAGTTTTATCATCTGTTTATTCCTCCTGATGAACTTTTGAGTCATCTGCTAAATGTCTAAAAAATCCTATTAGTATATTAATTTCAATTGCATGTAACTCATACGTTAATTTGGAAATGATGTCTTTTTGCAATACTCAGTCTTAAATTCCAGGGACATAGTATCCTATTGCCCTACCTGAATAAATCTGTTTGTTTTTCTTTTAAAAAATGCCCTTGACTCTTAGCTTATGACTTTGCATCATTGAGAAAAGAGAAGGTGTCATATAGGACTCCCTCAGCTTCCAATACCACATTTACCAGCCCATCTGCACATAGTGTTTTTTTCTTTCAAAAGAGTCCATGTTACCCAGCAATCCCACTGCTGGGCATACACACCGAGGAAACCAGAATTGAAAGAGACGCGCGTACCCCAATGTTCATCACAGCACTGTTTACAATAGCCAGGACATGGAAGCAACCTAGATGCCCATCAGCAGACGAATGGATAAGGAAGCTGTGGTACATATACACAATGGAATATTACTCAGCCATTAAAAAAATACATTTGAATCGGTTCTATTGAGATGGATGAAACTGGAGCCCATTATACAGAGTGAAGTAAGCCAGAAAGAAAAACACCAATACAGATACTAATGCATATATATGGAATTTGAAAGATGGTAATGGTAACCCTATATGCGAGACAGAATAAGAGACACAGATGCATAGAACAGTCTTGTAGACTCTGAGGAAGAAGGTGAGGGTGGGACGTTCTGGGACAATAGCATTGAAACATGTATATTGTCATATGTGAAGCGGAACACCATTCCATGTTCTATGCATGGGACACATGCTCAGGGCTGGAGCATTGGGATGACCCAGAGGGATGGGATGGGGAGGGAGGTAGGAGGAGGGTTCGGGAGGGGGAGCACATGTGAACCCATGGCTGATTCATGTCAATGTATGGCAAAAAACTACTACAATACTGTAAAGTAATTAGCCCCCAACTAAAATAAATAAATTTATTTAAAAAAAAAAAGAGTCCATCATATACTCTAGGTCCATCAACATTGCTATATAAATGGTAGAATTGCTTTTTTTATGACTAATATTCCATTGTCAAATAAAAAAGAGGCCATCAGTGGCCAGATCCTCCATTAGTACTGTTCAGCCAGGCGCTCTCACTTCTCAAAGATATTGGTCTTGAAATTTCCTGCTTCCCTCTGCATCACCTCCCTCCTTACAAGAACATTTACCACAGGTTAAATGCATGCTCCAGTATCTCCCATCTTAAAGAAGCTCACCCTTCCATTTCTCAGAGCATTTCTCAGAGCAAATAGTCTTGAAAGACTTAACTGTACCTATAGCTTCTGATCCTTTTCTACCATTCATGATTCATGCCACCATAATCAGGCTGCCCTCACTCAATCCCTCAACTAGAGTAGTGCTTGTCAAACAGTGACAGAGGTGTATGACTCATCTGTCTGACAAAGAAACGACTTTATATATTTTACAAAATGTGAATTTTAATACCATTACTAATGATTACCAATGAGCCTAGAAGGGCATAGAGATTAACAGCTACATTCCATAGAAGATACAATAAATCTTATAATCTATATATCTCAGAAAGACTTTAAACAATTTTAAGAATATTTCCAGAATTGCTAAATAGTCAGGATTTAACTCATTAATTTTCAGTGTCCAACTCTGTGTGTGTATGTATGTGTGTGTGTCCCCAAATGACTTTCTGTCTTGAATTGCACATCCTTGTTTACTTGCTTAAATGACCCTGCTTATTACCCCAAACTCTTCTTTTTTCTTTAAATGCTAATACCAGGATGATTGCTTTACAATATTGTGTTAATTTCTGCCGTACATCAGCATGAGTCAGCCATAGATTTACATATGTCCCTTCCCTCTTGAAACTCCCACCTACCACCCCATCCCATCCCTCTAGGTTGTCACAGAGCACTGGACTGAACTCCCTGTGTCATACAGCAAATTCCCATTGGCTGTCTCTTTTACTTGTGGTAATGTATGTTACAATACTACTCTCTCAATTCGTCCTACCCTCTCCTTCCCCTGCTGTGCTCTTTGTCTGCATCTCTATTACTGCCCTACAAATATTAATAGGTTCATCAGTACCATTTTTCTAGATACCATATATATGTGTTCATATACAACATTTGTTTTTCTCTTTCAAACTTATTTCACTCTGTATAACAGGCTCTAGGTTCATCTGTCTCACTAGAACTGACTCAAATTCTTGTGTATGGCTAATATTTCATTGTATTAGTATATATGTACTACACCTTCTTTATCCATTCATCTGTCGATGGACATGTAGGTTGCTTCCATGTCCTGGCAGTTGTGAATAGTATTGCAATGAACAAAAATTTTGAACACTTCATGAATCTTTTGTCATCCTTGCTAGGGGCCACACTAATCTTTTCTGTATCATTCCAATTTCAGTATATATGCTGCCAAAGTAAGCACTTTTCTTCACTTTTAATCAGAATTTAAAGACTATATCTTATCACTTAACAGAATGCAAAATGAGAATAAAATTGGGAATGAAAATGGATTAGTCACAATGGAAAACAGTTCTTTATCAACTTAATACACTTATTATAACTGAGCAAGTTCGCTACAAGGTACTTACCCAAGTGAATAGCAACTTATGTTTACTCAAAAACCCATATGTGAGTATTTAGAATGGCTTTTTTCACAAACAACAGAAACTGGAAACAACACAAATGTCCTTTAACTGGTGAATGGATAAACAAATTATAATACACCCACACAACTGAACACTGCTCAGCAACAAAGAGTAACAGACTACTAAGCAGAATTTGGATGAATCTCAAACATATTATGTTAAGTAAAAGGAGCTAGATTCAAAATATCTGAAACCATTCATATAACATGCAGAAAAACACAAAAATAGGAGCAACAGTAAACAGATCAGAGAGTTGGCAAGAGTTTGGGTGAGGGTGGGATACGAATACCAAAGGGCAACAGAGAATTTGGGGAGTCAACACAACTTCTCTATCTTGATTTTGGTGGTGGTTATATACTATACATATTTGTCAAAACCCACAAAATATGTACTAAAAATGGTGAAATTTCCTGTATGAAAATTGTACCTTAATAAAAATGAAAAGATGTGGGAAATAATAATTGGAGATAAATATATATGAAGCTTTTAATATTCTACTTCGACAGCCTTCTTTAAGTACCAATAGAAAAATGCCCCTGCCATCTTTTGATTTTTTTCAAGAATTTTGTAATTTGTTTTCACTCTCTAGTGATACTTTATCTATGCATAAAGAGAACTCTAAGTGGAGGCAGTTACGTTCCCTCATTGCTTTTGAAGGTGTTTCTCTCTTGTATGATTACTGTCAGTGAAAACTCCGCTATCTTCTATCTGTATCTGTCTTTGTCAGTGGGAAATCTGTCATTTTTCTCTGAGAGCATTTAAAAGAGTCTCATTAACACTAACATTCTCCAACTTCAGTACTGTCTATATTTCTTTTTATTGTTCCTGCCCAGTATTCACAGATTTGCATACTTTCTCTTCAGATGTTACTGGTGGCAGACAGTAACAACACCACACACACATACTTATGTAGAGGATGCAACAAATTGCCAGAGATGGCTCCGATGGTAAAGAATGCACCTATAATGCAGGAGACCTGGGTTCGAATCCTAAGTTGGGAAGATCCCCTGGAGAAGGGAACAGCTACTTTCTCCAATATTCTGGCCTGGAGATTTCTGGTTTGGATTGCAATTCCCCCAGGTTTGGGTCACAAAGAGTCAGCCACGACTGAGTGACTTTCACACAAAGGTCAATGAAGGGAAGACCTGGTAATTACAGACTTCACAGAGCACAGTCATATTGAATTAAATAGTCCAGTCCAAGAGGATGATAAGAGAGGCCAGGGTTATGGAGGTGAGAAGCAACATTGCACAGATGCCCTAAAATCCACCTTAAATCTGGGGTAGAGGGCTGGCTGACCATGAAAGGGACCTTTGCTTCCTGCTCAGTTCTGTCACTAATTTGGAAACGGGCCATCAGTGCCTCCCTTATGTGACATAGAAACCCAGAGCCTCCAAGCTCATTTAGTGAGAGAAGAGTGCAGGGATACAGGACCAGGAAACAGGCCCGAAGGGATTCATTACCATCCTGTTTCTACGACCAGCATTTCTAGGGGAGACCATTTCAGCTGAGACTAAGGCTGCATCCCTCTAAACACAGGGGTAGAATAGAGGGGGTGGGGTTATGGGATGAGGAAACTGGGCAGCCTCCCCCAGGACAGGCCCTGGCTTGGTATTGGCCCCAGGGACAGTGAGATCAGTTATTGCTGGGTCTCCTTTGAGCAGCCCTTCGAATATCTACTTCCTCCAGATTCCCACTGCTTTCATTTTCCCCAGCAAGAGTAGCATCAGTACCCATGAACTTTGTCTGACAAATGCACCATAGCTAGATGAGCCTCTTACTTGAGGAGCTGTGTGACAGAAGCAGTTTCTCCTAATTCTCTACAGGCTTGAGAGGTAAGCCATATTCTTGTTCCATAGAAACTTCCAAGGCCCAAGGACTCGATTAGCTCTCTCTCTGTAAGTGCCACATTTCCAGAGCACATCTGCAGAGGAACTGAAGGAACAGGAGTCCTATACTTCTCTTGGTCAGACTCCTTAGACTTCTAAGCCAACTTAGCAAAAATTTTACAAGTTGAATACTGCTGGAAAGGTCTTATCTTCCTTCTCTTCATAAAACATTTATTTTATTTATTCAACTCTTTTGGCTGCACTGTACAGAATGTGGGATCTTGGTTCCCAGACCAGGGTTTGAACCCTTGCTCCCTGCAGTAGAAGTGCAGAGTCTTAACCACTGGACCACCAGGGAAGTCCCCATCCTTCTCCTTTTCTACTGGATCTTCCTTGATCCTCAAACAATCCCCTGGGTAGTCTGTGTGGTCAAGGAGCTGTGTTTCTCAACCACCTGAGGTAAGAATATTGTCTTACTTTCAGAGATGTGTGAAGCCTCTTAAAAGATGAAGCCCAGTGCAGACCTAGGAACTTCAGCTACTCTGTCTTGTAGGATCTCTGGTGCTTGGGATCTATACCTCATCCCAACCCCCTCTATTCTTGGTTTTCTAAACATGAAGAGGAATCAGTGAGGACTGATGGAAGACTCTATGCTACACCCCAGCCCAGGGTGTCTACCTCCTGGTGGAAGCATCAGGACCTGTCTTCAGACCCCATGTACTTTTTCTGGCTTCTGATAAAAGTGTTTACACTTGGATTATAATAAATGCCTCCAAAGGAACTTTAAAAAGCAACTGATAGGTCTATCACATGCTCTAACACCTTTTTACCATTAAAATCCTATAAACCCCATACGGACTAATAGAAACCAGTAAATGTCAAATCTATGACTCAGTAGAGGGAAATGACTTAGAGAAATATGTTTCACTCACAGATTCTTATGTTCAGAGTTGGATTTATCTTCCCAGTTCCTAAGGTGCACAAGGCCGATTTCTGTTAACCTCAGATCCCTGTCTCTTAGATTTTCTCCCTGAGATTGAGTACCACACCCCAAGAGAAGCTTCCAGAACAGGAACTCATCTTCCACCTCTTTGTGGCTCCTCAGTGGTGTGTGGATACCCTGGCCCTGTATGAGGGAGAAGGGGATCTGGATAAGGTGGAGAAGCTAGGATTATTGAGCCTGATTACAACATACAGCACAAACTCTTTTGCTTCTGATATCTTTTACCACTTCTGCCCAAAACAAACAATCTGAATTTCCTGAGTAGGTCCTTATATTTTTTTATCATATTTCTCAATAATCTCAGGCTGACATTTTATCATAACTTGTTTAAAAAAATAACTCCTTGTTTTGCATTGATCCTAAACTTTAGCTCTAATAGTGACAGTACCTCAAACTCACCAATCTCTAGTCTCAGACAGTCTATAATCCCTTCCCTGAAAGCCTGGTCCAGTGACCTAAGTTGGACATACTTTATCTCTTGTAATGAGGCTGTGACTAGTTTTGAATGCTGTAAGCAAAGTGAACATAAGTTATTTTGGGAAGTATACTGAGGTGCTTTATTGAAATCACATGTCTGTACCTGTTTCAATATTACATTTTCAAAATAGGCCTATGCAGAACACTGACTGTGTATGTAAATCATTTGATTAAACATTGTATTTAAAACCTAAGTACCAGAAAAATCGGAAGCATGGATGTCAGAATATTGCTTTATTGTTTTGAGAGAGGTGATTTTGTCTTTCTGGGGAGATACATATTTAGGTTTTAGATCCTGAATACTATTCTCATGTAGTGACCTCTTACTGTTTAGCTGTTACTGTGATGCTTATTCTCCAACTAGATGGGTTCTTTTTATCAAGCTATAAAGAGTCAGAAATTGAGAGATCAAGAGGAAAAACCAGTTGCCATTGGATTGGCCATCCTACAGGGCCTCTGATGTTACAAAACTATGGAGCCATCATAACAAAAATTCACTAAGAATCTACTTGGTTCTAGGCAACTAGAGAAACAACACAGAATGGAGCACTGTAACTCCACCCTGGGAAGTGGCTTCATATTGATGGGGATTCTGAATGGCAGTTTGTCTCCTGAGCTGCTCTGTGCTACAATCACAGTCCTGTACACACTGGCCCTCACCAGCAATGGCCTGCTGCTCCTGGTCATCACAATGGATGTCTGGCTCCACGTGCCCATGTACCTCCTGCTTGGGCAGCTCTCTCTCATGGACCTCCTCTTCACATCTGTTGTCACTCCCAAGGCCATCGTAGATTTTCTGCTTAGTGAAAACACCATCTCCTTTGGGGGCTGTGCCCTTCAGATGTTCCTGGCACTGACAGTGGGTGGTGCAGAGGACCTCCTACTGGCCTTCATGGCCTATGACAGGTATGTGGCCATTTGTCATCCTCTGAACTACATGGTCCTCATGAGGCCGAGGGTCTGCTGGCTCATGATGGCCACACCCTGGGTCCTGGCATCCTTGAATGCTTTGTGTCATACCCTGTATACCATGCACTTCCCTTTATGCATGTCCCGGAAAATCAACCACCTACTCTGTGAGATTCCACCTGTACTGAAGTTGGCCTGTGAAGATGCCTCTAGATATGAACTCATGTTGTATATAACTGGTGTGACCTTCCTGATTCCACCTCTTGTTGCTATCCTTGCCTCCTACACACTAATCCTACTTACTGTGCTCCACATGCCCTCAAATGAAGGGAGGCAGAAAGCCCTGGTCACCTGCTCTTCCCACTTGACTGTGGTTGGGATGTTCTATGGAGCTGCCACATTCATGTATGTTCTGCCCAGTTCCCTCCACAGCCCCAAGCAAGACAACATCATCTCTGTCTTCTACACGATTGTCACCCCAGCCCTGAACCCCCTCATCTATAGCCTGAGGAATAAAGAGGTTATGGGAGCCTTGAGGAGGGTCCTACGAAAATATATGCTGTGAACACACTTCACCATCTTGGGAGAGCTTATAGCTTGACACCAAAATTCGTTCCTCCTTAAAGTCAGAAGTTTTCTGATAAAAATGAAATACTCATGGAGTGGAAAGTATATCCACTCATAGTGGAGAGTATAGCTTTTAATAGAAAAATGAAGAATGTAGCTTTACTTGTCAAATGCTATTTTAAATTGTCTTTCTGTGAAATAATTTATGAGATATGTATCAGACTGTCTTTATTTAATTATTCACTTATTTATTTTTATTGAATTATAGTTGGTTTACAATGTTGTATTGATTTCCTCTATATAGCAAAGTGACTCAGTTATACATACATATATTCATTTTTATATTCTTTTCCATTATGGCTTATCTCAGGATATTGAATATAATTTCCTCTGGTATACAGTAAGACCTTGTTGTTTATTCATTCTGTATGTAATGGTTTGATTTGCTAACCCCAAACTCCTGGTCTATCCCTCCTCCTCCTTCTCTCTTCCTTGGCAACCAGAAGTCTGTTCTCTACGTCTGTGAGTCTGTTTCTATTTTGTAAGTAGTTTCCTTTGTTTTACAGTTTAGATTCCACAGATATGTGATATGCTATGGTATTCTTCTTTCTCTTTCTGACTTACTTCACTTGGTATGATGATCTCTGTTTCCATCCATGTTCCTGTTGTGTGTTTGTGCTTGGCTGCTCAGTCATATCCAACTCTTCGTGACCCTTTGCACTGTAGCCCACCAGGCTCCTCTGTCTATGGTACTTTTCAGGCAAGAACACTGGATGGGTTGCCACCTCCCTTCTCCAGGGGATCTTCCTGACCCAGGGATTGAACTCTTGTCTCCAAAAGTGACAGTGTTAGTCATTCAGTCATGTTCAACTCTTTGTGACCCCGTGAACTGTGTAGTTCAACCAGGCTCCTCTGTCCATAGAATTCTCCAGGCAAGAATAATGGAGTGGGTAGCCATTCCCTACTCCAGGGGATCTTCCTGACCCAGGGATCAAACCCAGTCCCCTGCATTGCAGGCATATTCTTTACCATCTGAGCCATCAGTGAAGCCCCCATCTTCCTAAAACCACCCTGTTAAGAAGGTTAGTTGGTCTAAAATTTGTACAAAACTCAAGGTCCTTGTCCCTGCCGTATGGTCCTTGCTTAGGTTTCCCAGTTGAAATTTTCTTTTTTGGGACTTTATATTGGTTCAGTATGGACTCCTGCAAGTCAGAGGTCCTGTCCCAAGTTTTCAAAAACTCCTCTCCCCATTTAACACTGTAGTTAATTGGGAAAACAAAGAGTAAATTTTAAATACAATATGATCAAATAACAAACGCTGAAGAGGGTATGGAGAAAAGAGAACCCTCCTACACTGTTGGTGGGAATGTAGTTAGTGTAGCCACTATAGAAAACAGTATAGTAGTTCTTAAAAAAAAAAATTGAGTTACCATATGCTCCAGCAATCCCACTCCTGGATGCCTATCTGGACAAAAGTACAAGTCAAAAAGATACGTGCACCCCATGTTCATATCAGCACTACTCACAATGGCCAGGACATGGGAGTAACCTAAATATCCATTAACAGATGAACAGATGAAGGTATGGCCCATATATACAGTGCAATACTACTCAGACATAAAAAGAATGAATGAATTAATTAATTGTTAATTAAGTCTGTGGGGTCACAAAGAGTCAGACACGACTGAGCAACTAAGCACAGCACATGATAATTATAATTAATTATTAATATTAAATCAAGCATGTAATTAAATCAATAAATATATACTAGTTGTATTCAATATAATATAATTATTTAATTGTAGTTATTTATATCATAATTAAATATTGTAATTATACTTAATTATTAATTCATTCTTTTTTATGGCTGTGTAGTAGTCCATCATATACCTATACCACATCTTCATCCATTCATCTGTTAATGGGCATTTAGTTTATTTCCACATCTTGGCTATTGTGAATAGTGCTGGTATGAACAAAGGGGTGCATGTATCTTTTTGACTTGTAGTTTTGTCCAGATAGATGCCCAAGAGTGGGCTTGCTGGATCATATGGTAATTCAATTTTTCTCTTTTGGGGGAATCTCTATACTGTTTTCTATAGTGACTGCACTTACATTCCCCCCAACAGTGTAGGAGGGTTCTCTTTTCTCCATACCCTCTCCAGCATTTGTTATTTGATAATATTGTATTTAAAATTTACTCTTTGTTTTCCCAATTAACTACAGTGTTAAATGGAGAGGGAGGTTTTGCAAACTTCAGACATGATCTCTGACTTGCAGGAGTCCATATTGAACCAATATAAGGTCCCAAAAAGGAAAGTTTCAACTGGGAAGCCTAAGCAAAGACCATACAGCTGATGAGATGTAGTCATCAGAGGCAGGGCCTTGAGTTTTGTACAAATTTTAGACCAACTGACCTTCTTAAAAGGGTTTCCCAGGTGGCGCAGTGGTAAAGAATTCGCTTGCCAATGCAGGAGATGCAAGAGACATGGGTTTGATCCCTGGGTCGGGAAGATCCCCTGGAGGAGGAAATGGCAACCTGCTCCAGTATTCTTGGTTGGAAAATTCCATGAACAAAGGAGCCTGCTGGGCTATGGTCCAGGGGTCACAAAGAGTTGAACATGACTGAGCGACTGAGCATGCACACACGACTTCTTAAAACATCATGCTAGCAGCCTAGTTTAATGCCCACACTAGTAGTGGTTTGGATGTATTTGCATTATGTTCGCTCCTCCTTTTTCCAAACATCAGCCATCATGGAAACTCCCCTGTCTGGACACTCCAACAGGTGTCTTTTATTTGTTTATCTTTGCTTGTTTTGTTTCTGACATGGAGACTTTTTAATGCTGCCTAAAATTCCCAAAATACTGAAATGTGTAAAAGAGAAAAACAAGACATCAGCAAAGGCTGTAAGTAAACAGCTATGTTTATTATTTCACAATAAACAAGCACACAAACAAGACTGGTTTTCCATTATCTCAAGGCTATATTGAAATATCCTTACACTTCCAAAAGGTATGTTTGACATGTGTAGATGTGTGAGTCTACAGATATGTATTTATGCTGAAAAGGAGGACTCACATGCGCATACAAACACATACTTATTCTCTAGTAGCTTAAATATGCTGTGCTGCTACCATTTATAGTACAACAAATAATAGACATTGTTTTCTCTTTTTGCTTATTGGCTCCAGTAAATCCTGTTGGTTTCATCTATACAGTACATTCCAAATGTGGGCACTTCTTACAGTCTCTCCCCAAAGCATCTTAGTCCAGTCACCATAATCTGTTGCCTATTGTTCCACAGAAGCTAGTTTCTTATTTCCATTCTTGTCCCTCCATAGTCTGTTTTCTCTCTTTCTCCCTCCTTAAACTAGTTATGATGGTTTAAGATTGACCGTTATAAACATGTCAGAGCATTTCACCTTTCAAGAAGGATACACATGATCTTGCTGTGTCTACCGGTCAGTCCATATTTGAAACTGCTCTCTTACATTCACTCTAACTCCTTTGACCTTCTTATTGTCCATTACACGGTTCAAAATTATCCCTGCTTTAGAGCCAATTAGTAGCTATTCTCCTAGCCTGTGATGTTTTTCTGTCAAATCTGCTTGTCTTACTATTTCTTGTCATTCACATCTCATCTTAAAAATCTTAACTTTTCAAAAAGGTTACCGATTGAAGTGGCATGCACCCAAACCAAAAGGCATTATCACGCACTGTGTTTTAATTTTTTTCATTGTATTTATCATTAGGCAAAACTTTCTTACACCTTGGTTTACCTGCTCACTCTCTGTTTCCACTTTCCAAAATGAAAATTCCATGAGAGCATGGACTCTGCTTTGTGTGGGTCATAGCTTCTTCTCCATAAAAATTGAGGTATGAATATAGAATAGTCTCTATAATAGCAATGTATATGCATGTAAGTGCATGTATATATCTTCACTGATGAAATAGAGGAATATGCTATGATCGTACATACAAAGATTACTATTTTATTTAAATGCAATATATTAGTTTTTTGCTAAATAGCCTATAAATTCAAATTTATAACTATCAAAACTTTAATGGCATTTTTAAAAGTGAATTTGGAGAAGCTAAGAAGTAGAAAATTGTAGAATAGATGAAAAATAAGAGACATGTCCTACCAACTAAAGCTACAGTCATTGAAATACAACAAAGGGTAGTAGTTTATAAATATGCAATATTCATATTGAAATTTAATATATTTTTTGGTGTATTTGATATTAATGGGAAAAGATGAGTAACCATGATACTAGAAAAAAATGGCTAAATATTTAAGAAAATAGTACCATATTAATTCATAGTACATGAATATATATATATTCTCCTAAAATAAATTCCAGATTTTTTTAAGATCTAATGGTTAAAACACAGTCTGTTGTCAGGCTGCCCACCCTAGATTCATATCCCTCTTGTTTCTGTGCATATGTGGGACCATGTGATTGAACTTCAACCAATGGAATATGATGTGTGCTCCTTCTAAGGCACAAAACCTACCAATGAAAAACCTTTTAATCTTCATTTTTCTGGATATTGACATGCAAGATAACCATGAAACCTGCAAATAGCAGAACTTCTGTCAACCTAGGTCTACACATCTACCACTCCATCCCTCAACTAGAATTTGTATAAGTGAAAAATAAGCTTCTGCTTATTAAACCACTGAGATTTGAGATTTATCTCTTAGGACAGGGATTGGTAAACACACCTGGAAAAGTTTTACGGGAACACATTCATTTTTGTATTGTCTATGATTTGTTGTCCCACTGCAATAGTAGTTGTGATGGGACAGTATGGCCTGCAAAGCCTAAATGTATTTAGTTTCTACCCCTTTACAGAAAAAGTATGTTGACTACTATGCTAAAGCAAATAGTATTATTTTAGATAAAGGATAACTGTAAGCAGATAAGGTAGGGGATCCCTGTATAAAGAGAACCAGGCATGGCTTTCTTGACATAGGAAGAAGCCATTTTTCACCTAAACCATTTTGTGCTCTAAGTCTGGCCATATTGCTAGCCCTTGAGCAGGTCTCAGTAATTAATGATCTTAAGGGAGCAAAAGAATACAGGAAAGGCAAGAAAAACAAGAAATTCTTCCTTCTCCTAGCTTTGCCTTAGCTGTGTCTTTTGACTTGATACCCACCAAAAGGTGAATCCAGATTTGGGGTATCAAAACTAGAACTAGAACTGGAAGATGACATAGAATATTTTTGTTATATTAAGGGCAAGAAAAGCCTCTCTTAGTAAAAAGAAAAGGATTCTAGCCTCTTACCACCACCACCCCCCCCCATCACACCTTTATCTGGTTGACTCTTTCATCCTTCAGTTTTCAACTTAAAAGTTACCTCCTCACAAATGCATTCTGTATGATTTCCAAAGGTCTATAATTATGCCATTCAGCTATTCTGCTGTAATAATCTTTGCCAAGGTCAGTAATGACCAAATTGATAAATTCAATAGCCTTTTATCAATAATACATAAAACTCTGAGTTATTTGAGAAATCTTTCCTGGATGGTCACTCCTCTCACCATATCTGACACTCCATCTGTTTCTCTGATTCTTGCTGCCTCAGACTTGATTGGCTATACTTCCACCTTGAAATGTTGGTAAATGCAAGGTTCTGTCTTGGATTCTTTCCCACTATCTTTCTTGAACATCACATCTCATCCAGGATTGCACTTCAGAATTACCTTGGGATATTGTTACAAAATGTCTGTATTGCCTCCATCTTTGCCACCCTTGTGGTCTATACTAGGACCAATAATTTGCATTTTAATATAACTCTTTCAAGATTGCAACGCATAAGCTTGGTTTTCTGATTAAACCCTTTGGCACATATCCTGAGATATGTCAAATTTCACTTGCAATTATTTACGGTAAGCTTGAAGATCTATTTCTCCAGCCCGTATCTCTCTTTTAAACTCTAGCTTTATCCATTCATTCGAAAACGATATTTCTTGAGCAATAACAATGGCTGGATACTTTACTATATATTATAATATAGAGATCAACAAAGCAGTCACAGTTTTTACTGCTGTGGAATTTGCAGCCTAATGGATGAATCAGATATCAAGCAAATAAGTACACAATTTGCTTCTACAAAAGCCATTCCATTACCTAAAATTCAGTGTACAATTTTTAGTGTGCTTAAGAATCACTTGGGACTCATTACAAATGGAGATTCCTAAGATCAACTTCCCTACTCCACCATATATTGAGCAATATTTTCAAAAACAAACTAGGAATCATTTTAAGTCATAATATGTAAAACTATGGTCTACATTATAAATGCCTTACCAAGTCATAAAGTAGTGCCACAGTTCTCATTTTCTCAACTTCATCCTAATTATCTAGTACTGTCTTATAAATTACCCATATACAGCATTTTCAGAATTACATGCTGGGCAAATTCTTCAGTACAAAAAAGAGTATTTCTCAGTCTAGACTCTGTCTTACTTTCATCTTTATAGCTCATTATTTTCTTAACATACACATACTCTTAGAAAAATTCTGCCATTTGCTGTTCCTTAAATATTCTCTTTTTAAAATTTCAGATATTGTTAAAATGAGAATTTTAAGCTATGCTAGAAATATAACACCATCAAGACTTTACTTTTTTTGCATCTATAGCCTGATCTTCCAGAAGTATACCTGAAATATATGATGTATTCAAAATATATTTGATGAATGCATGCAAGTATGAAGAAAATGAATCCATTTTCCAGAAATACATTTTTGTATTTGTGATAGTTTTGTTTGCTTCTTTATTTTTTTGATGTACAGTTGTCTACTTGTTTTGATTTCCTTATTAGCTTGTATGGGCTTGAAGAGTAGTGACTGTTTATTCATCAACCTTTCATTTCCTTCCTTCCTCTTTCCCTTGCTTCCTACATTTTTCCCCCTTCTTTTCCTTTCTGTATTACTTTCCTGTGTCTATCAAGGTCCCTTGTTTTGATTAGGCAATATGCTGAACTTATTTGAGAAGACATGTGGGAAAATAAGAGAAGAAAAACAAGTGGAGGAATGGAATGAAAATGAGAAAATTTTATAATAAAATCACTTCTCTCCACATCCATAAAATTGTCATCAAAATCAGAGATTCTCACTTTCAAAAAAACCTATTTTGCAGTCATCCTACTGAGCGCCCCTTTGACATCCTTGTTCCTCAGACTATAAATGATGGGGTTCAGCATGGGTGTCACTGCTGAGTAGAAAACAGAGATCACTTTATCTCTTTCATTCATTATCTTGGAGTTCGGTCTCATGTAGGCAAATATTGCTGAGCCATAGAAGAGGACAACAACAGTGAGATGGGAGCCACAGGTAGTGAAAGCCTTGAGCCTTCCCTCCCCAGATTGCATCTGGATCACAGTGGAGATGATATTCCAGTAGGAGACCAGGATCAGGGAGACAGGAGCTAGGAGGGTGGCCACACCCATTGCAAAGATGGCCATTTCTGTCCTGTAGGTGTCTACAGAAGCCAGCTTCAGGAGAGCAGGAGGTTCACAAAAAAAATGGTTAATGATATTGTTTCCTTGGTAGGGCAAACACAACGTGAATGTGGTGTCCACCAGAGACACAAATGCTCCACTAGCCCAGGACCCTATGGCCAGCTGGGCACATACCCAATGTGTCATGATGGTAGTATAGCGCAGGGGCTTGCAGACAGCTACATACCGGTCATAGGACATCACCGCCAGCAGTGCACACTCAGTACACCCAACCAGAAGTAAAACAACTATCTGTGTTGAGCATCCAGCAAAGGAAATGGTTTTGTGAAGGCAGATTTTTGTCTTTATATTTACAAAGTAATCCTAAATTACTCTGATATTGGTGTCCTTTCATTTGTTCTCAATGTGAAGAGGACGCGCATCCTGAGTCTGTCTCTCTTTTAAATACGCCCTAGTCTGTCCTCAACACTCTTTTCTCTCTCTTTGCACAAAGCCCTTTGGCAAGAATAATACTAATTATCGTGTGTCAGGTACTCTCCTGGGGCCAGTCATTATTGTTTCTTTATCCTTTTAATTTTAAATCTTAATTTCATGAATTAATTATTATTATCCCCCAAATACAGATGATGAAACAGACTCAGAGAAATTTTCAAACTGGTTCCTCTAAGCCTTTGTCACCCTTTCTATATCCTGCAATTATGTTCTTTTCTTACTAAAAAACTGGTTGTAGAGAAGGTTAAGGTTTAGCCCAGTTCTCTCCACTCCTTGAAGATAAATCCACAGATTTTCTCCATTTTAAGGGTTTTAGAGCTCATCCACTATGGCAGAGCTATTTATCAGTTCAGTTCAGTCACTCAGTCGTATCTGACTATTTGCGACCCCATGGACTGCAGCACGCCAGGCCTCCCTGTCCATCACCAACTCCCGGAGTTAACTCAAACTCATATTATAGGCCCACAAATAACAGGCATATTTGAACATATTTTAAAGCATTTTGAGGTGTCCTGCCTAAAGGACAATAGAGAGAATTCAAGGAAAAATATTGAGAAAACTGACAAAGATTATTTGCAGATCTCTAATTGTACATCTTTAAAAAACTCAAAGGGATCCAAAGCAAGCTTAGTAAGATGAGTAAGTGAAAAATAAGTAGGAATTTTAGTAAAAAAAAGAATTCTTTCATAGTCGCTAAACTTAACAGTGTACAGTTAAAAAACATTCAAAGACCTATGTGAAAAAAACCATGAAACATTATATTTGAATACATGAATAGGCAGATTAATTTTATGCATCAATTCAGTCAGTCGCTAAGTTGTGTCCGACTTACATAGAACATAATCTTATAAAGATGTTCATTTCATCCAAATTCATCCATAAATTCATTGAAATTCCAACCTAATTCACAGAAGATTTTTGTAATGGAATTTAACAAGCTTATTTTTAATTTCTTCTAAATTAGTAATTTTATAGTAGAAAATGAGGTGTGGAAAAGAAAAATGAGAGAGTAGAGGAAACATACCCAACCAGATACAAAATATATAATAAAAATTTCCTTCCTTACTAATATTGTATATACTGAGCTGGCATAAAGCATTTGACCAATAAATATATTATAGAACAGAAACATTTCCTAGTATGTATGAAAATTTTATATTTGACAAATGGTGCATCTGAAGTGCATCACTTAGTAAAAGATATAGAACAATTGGATATTCGCTTTAGAATATTACATATACATGTTTATATAAGCATATTTATACATACATATAATGTAAGTATAAGCAATAATTAATCCCAATTGAGTTATCTAATTTTTAAAAACACTTTAATTTTATGTGTAATTAGATAATCTGTCTACCTATTTTTTGATTTATCTATCTATTGGTCTATTCAATCTTTGGGTAGTAAAAACTTTCCTAAACAAGCACACACACACACATACACACAAAGAGAACGAAATCATAAAGAAAAATGCCCACAAAACTGGCAATTTAAGTATCAGAATCCCACTCTAAACAAAATTTAAAATAAATAAATCTTAGAAAATATTTCAAACATTTTAACAGAATTTTAAAATTATTCTTAATATATAAAGGACTTACAAAATCAATTATATATAAATTATAAATACATATATAGGCAAATTGTCAGACTTTGTATGTGATACATCATTTTAATCTTTTAAATGGAGTGTGAATGGGTGTGTGTATCTGTGTATACATGTATATTTGTGGTATATGTGTGTTTCCACAGTCATTTCTCCTATAATGAGAGTCAAATGCTCATGGGCTGCTGCCATTTGTCAGGAGACAGCATAACTCACTGATTGGCAGTTGGGGCTCTGTAGCTAAACTACAGGGTATAAATTCTAGTTTTTCTGGTTGATGTTCAACCAACCATAGCAAATTCCTTGGCTTTTCTGTGCCTTGCTTTCCTCATTTGCAAAATGATGAGATTAATAATACATATCTTATAGTGCTTATGTAAACATTAAATAACATACAAAGCATTTAAAGAAATTAGGACAGTAAACAAAGCTAGCCCATAATATTATATAATATCCCATTACAGTAATGGGATTGTAATCTAGAAGTAACTGAAAGATAGGAAAATTAAGGACAAAGCATAGTAACGCATGGCTGCTAGGTCTGAGTGAGGAAAATGCTTCTTCTCCCTGTTTTTATACTTTTCCTTCTTTTGCCCTTTGTTCATCCTTTGGATCTGGATCTGTGTTGCTAGCAGAATTCAATGTTAAGGCCAAATATGATAGGGGATGATGAGAGGCTTCTCATCAAAGACAAAGTTAATAGTTTGATTTAGTCATGTTTTTCTCTCTTTTTGAAAGTCTTACTATGGAAGTTTCCAAACATATATGAAAGTGAAGAGAATAGTAAATAAAATGTCAAATACCTAATAATAAGATTCAAATGCATTAATCAGTTTTGATAATTTGATCATCTAATTTATTAGAGTTTGACATAATAAAATATACTTATAGCTATTTAAAAGCTCCTTTATTACTGAAAGTCTAGAAGAGAAATTATTGTCATATAAGTCTAACATTAGAACCTAGCTTTTTCTCAAAATTCAAACATAAAAGATAAAATAACCATATTTAAAGATTCTTACAAAGTCTATTGTGTATAGAAGAATAGTTTGCATACATATTCTATTGTAGATCAATAGAAATTAATCTGTTAACAGTGATTATCCCCAGAAAGTAGAATTCTTGAGGGAGCAGGGCAAGTGAGTGAGATCGCACTTTTACTTTTTAAGCCTATCTGTATTGTTTGACTTGTACAATGTAGCCTGAATTTTCTAAGTAAAAAAGAAAATTTAAATGATTTAAAATGAAAAACCTGAAGGAATTACAATGATAATACAATACAAGCAATACAAATTAAAACAATGAAAATAATATTAGAATAATGTAAAAACTGAAAGATATATCACTGGATCAGAATAGAAATAGAACCTTCAAAGGTTCTCCAAGAATTGTGTAAATGCTTCTGATAAGTCAGTAAAGCACCTATTATCCAGCAAATCATGCTGTAATGATTGACCACAGGCATACCTTTTTTTATGGCTCTTCACTTTACTGTGCTTTGCAGATATTGCTTTTTTTTTTTTTAATAAATTGAAGATTTGTGGCAATTCTGAGTTGAGCAAGTCAATTTGCACCATTTTTTCCCTAAAACATTTTTTCACTTAGTGTATCTGAATCAGTTCAGTTCAGTTCAGTTCAGTTCAGCCGCTCAGTCGTGTCCGACTCTTTGCGACCCCATGAACTGCAGCACGCCAGGCCTCCCTGTCCATCACCAACTCTCGGAGTTTACCCAAACCCATGTCCATCGAGTTAGTGATGCCATCCAACCATCTCATCCTCTGTCGTCCCCTTCTCTTCCTGCCTTCAATCTTTTCCAGCATCAGGGATCAGGGTCTTTTTAAATGAATCAGTTCTTCACATCAGGTGGGCCAAAGTACTAGAGTTTCAGCTTCAGCATACTGTTGCTTCCTGACCTGCATACAGGTTTCTCAAGAGACAGGTCAGATGGTCTGGTATTCCCATCTCTTTCAGAATTTTCCAGTTTATTGTGATCCACACAGTCAAAGGCTTGGCGTAGTCAATAAAGCAGAAATAGATGTTTTTCTGGAACTCTCTTGCTTTTTCGATGATCCAGCGAACGTTGGCAATTTGATCTCCGGTTCCTCTGCCTTTTCTAAAACCAGCTTTAACATCTGGAATTTCATGGTTCACGTATTGCTGAAGCCTGGCTTGGAGAATTTTGAGCATTACTTTACCAGTGTGTGAGATGAGTGCAATTGTGTAGTAGTTTGAGCATTCTTTGGCATTGCCTTTCTTTGGGATTGGAATGAAAACTGATCTTTTCCAGTCCTGTGGCCACTGCTGAGTTTTCCAGATTTGCTGGCATACCGAGTGCAGCACTTTCACAGCATCATCTTTCAGGATTTGAAATAGCTCAACTGGAATTCCATCACCTCCACTAGCTTGGTTTGTAGTGATGCTTTCTAAGGCCCACTTGACTTCACATTCCAGGATGTCTGGCTCTAGGTGAGTGATCACACCATCGTGATTATCTGGGTTGTGAAGATCTTTTTTGTATAGTTCTTCTGGTATTCTTGCCACCTCTTCTTAATATCTTCTGCTTCTGTTAGGTCCATACCGTTTCTGTCCTTTATTGAGTCCATCTTTGCATGAAATGTTCCCTTGGTATCTCTAATTTTCTTGAAGAGATCTCTATTCTTTCCCAATCTATTGTTTTCCTCTATTTCTTTGCATTGATCGCTGAGGAAGGCTTTCTTATCTCTCCTTGCTATTCTTTGGAACTCTGCATTCAGATGAGAATATCTTTCCTTTTCTCCTTTGCTTTTTGCTTCTCTTCTTTTCCCAGCTATTTGTTTGTTTTGGTAATTCTCACAATATTTCAAACCCTCCACCAGCGAAAAGATTATAACTTGCTGAAGACTCAGATAATGGTTAGCATTTTTAGCAATAAAGTATTTTTTAATTAAGGCATGTACATTGTTTTTTTAGACATAATGTCATTCCACACTTAATAGTCTTTAGTATATTTAGTGTAAATATAACTCTTAGTATATGTGCTGGGAAGCCAAAAAACTCACATGACTCACTTTATTGCAATACTCACTTTATTGCAGTGGTCTGCAACTGAGCCCATAGTATCTCTGAGGTATGCCTAGAGTTGACAAACAAATGAAATGTGTCCACTTCATTCATTACAAAGAAAACATTCCAGAAGGGTGAAGGATATGTGTCTGTTCATTACACATAGATACACACGTATAAATAACCTTAAACATTTAAAAAGGTAATTATCCATTGATCTCATGTAGTAGAATACCTTTCTGACCATTACAACAAAAGTGCAAACTATAAAAACAAACAAATTTATTTTACTTCAATTTTAATCTCTACACATTCATTCAAACAGCACAATAGCAAGAAAGTACATAACCTGATTTTAAAATGAAAGAACTGAATAGATATTTCTCAAAAGAAAGCATACAAATGGCCAACGGGGATATGAGAAGAGGCTCAATATCACTAATCATCAGGGAAATGTAAATAAAACCACAATGACAAATAATCTCATGCCTATTAGGAGAACTACTATTAAAAAGACAAAAGATAACACATTTTGACGGAATGCGGAGAAAAGGGGCCACTTACACTGTTGGTGGGAAGCGATTTGAAAAACAGTATGAAATTTCCCCTCAAAATTAAAAATAGAACTACCAAATGATCCAGTGGTCCCACTTCTGGATATATGATCTAAAGAATGAAATTCGTATCTCAGAGAGACATCTGCACTCCCAAGTTCATTACAGCATTATTCACAATAGCCAAGATTATGGAAAGAGCCTAAGAATATGTTCATGGGTGATTGGATAAAGAAATTGTGACACAGACCCCCACACACGTAAGCAATGGAATATTATTCAGTCTTAAAGAGGAAGGAAATTTTGCCATCTGTGACAGCTTGGATGAACCTGATGCACATTATGCTAATTGAAATAAACCAGAGACTGAGAGACAAGTACTTTATGATCTAATTTATGTGTGTCATCTGAAAAACTGATCTCCTAGAAGCAGAGAGTAGAATGGTGGTTACCAGGGACTGGCAAGTAGGGAAAATGGGAAAATGTTGATAAAAGGGTAAAAAGTTTCAATCAGGCAGGATGAATAAGTTCTGAAGATCTGACATAGAGCACAGTGACTATGGTTAATAATATTGTTCAGTTCAGCTCAGTTAGTCGCTCAATCGTGTCCGACTCTTTGTGACCCCATGAATCGCAACACGCCAGGTCTCCTGTCCATCACCAACTCCCAGAGTTTACCCAAACCCGTGTCCATCAAGTCAGTGATGCCATCCAGCCATCTCATCCTCTGTCGTCCTCTTCTCCTCCCGCCCCTAATCCTACCCAGCATCAGGGTCTTTTCCAGTGGGTCAACTCTTTGCGTGAGGTAGCCAAAGTATTGGAGTTTCAGCTTCAACATCAGTCCTTCCAATGAACACCCAGGACTGATCTCCTTTAGGTTGGACTGGTTGGATCTTCCCACAGTCCAAGGGACTCTCAAGTCTTCTGCAACACCATAGTTCAAAAGCATCAATTCTGCGGCACTCAGCTTTCTTCACCGTCTAACTCTCACATCCATACATGACTACTGGAAAAACCATAGCCTTGACTAGACGGATCTTTGTTGGCAAAGTAATGTGTCTGCTTTTAAATATGCTATCTAGATTGGTCATAACTTTTCTTAGAAGGAGTAAGCGTCTTTTAATTTCATGGCTGTAATCACCATCAGCAGTGATTTTGGAGCCCCCAAAAATAAAGTCTGACACTGTTTCCCCTGTTTCCACTGTTTCCCCATCTGTTTCCCATCTAGTTATGAGATCAGATGCCATGATCTTAGTTTTCTGAATGTTGAGTATTATACACTTATTTGCTGAGAATAGATTTTAATTTTTCTCCCCCAAAAAGTAACTGTGAAGAGACAGATATATTAATTAACTTGATTTTGGTAATCATTTCACAATGAATACATACCTCAACACCTCACATTGTGTACCTTTAATATATGCAATTTTTATTTGTCAATTATACTTCAGTAAAGCTGGGGAAAATTTTTTAATGCATTCACAAAACATAATTTGAAAGTAAACAACAACATGGAAAAATTAACTACAAATGTAGGAGATCAAGGATTAATATCCTTGATATTAATTTTATAATTAGTATAAAAAGTCTAATGATAATCAGAAAATAAATTATAAATATTATAGGAAAATGGTATACACATAACTTGACAATTCATAATTAGTAAATTTCAATCTCAATACAAGAAAAGGCAAATTAAAGTTAGATGTCTTTTTTGACCATCACATTGGCATGAATTTTTAAAATCTGTAGTATTCAATGATAATGAAGTTCTTGTTTTTTGGAAACAAAATATTAAAACCTGCATGATGGGTAATTTGTCAACATATAGAAAATGCATTAAAATGAGCATTATACTTTGATAAAGTAAATTCAGGCTTACCATTTTGTCATGAATAAATATAATAATATTTTGTCAAAAAGCAATATGGGTAAAATAAATCTGTGAGGATTTTATTACAATATTATAACTACAACTCTTTAAAAGAAGAAATATTCTCAAAAAATCAAATATAGAACATCTAAATTATGGAATACTATGCAGCCCCTGAAAAACTGTAAAATTATTTAATATCAAAATTTTGCAAAATATTTAAGATGAAATGTGAATTATAAAAATATTTTATATTTAAAAATATTCTCATTTAAAAATTTGCCTGGCCAACGTGTTCATGTGTGTGTATTTCTGGGTGATGGGAGTATAAAAATTTTTATTTCCATTTTTATGTCATTTTATATCTTTAATAAAAACAAATTGTTTTGTATGCAGAAAATAAGCAATCTTTCACTCAATCCTTTGTTATCTGGTGCCTGCTTACCTCTTCACTCTCATTTCTTGCCTCTTCCTATCCTCTGACTTTATATTCTGGACCATTATAAATATTGTTTCTTAAAGCTGCTTTTCATTGACAAATCCTACATTAAACTCTTGATAGTCATTATCCCATTCATTCTTTAGAATGATCTTACTCTTTGGTAATATCATCCAATCATTTTTCATAAATAGTGAAACTGAGGCCTAAGATAGTTAAGTAACTTTTAAATTTTAACAACCTTAACTTTTTCCTCTAGGGATGAAAAAAGAGAAGCAGCACAACCTTCCTTCATCATACTGTTCCTTGTTGTTGCTGCTGCTGCTAAGTCGCTTCAGTCGTGTCCGACTCTGTGCGACCCCATAGACGGCAGCCTACCTGGCTCCTCCGTCCCTGGGATCCTCCAGGCAAGAACACTGGAGTGAGTTGCCGTTTCCTTCTCCAATGCATGAAGTGAAAAGTGAAAGTGAAGTCGCTCAGTCGTGTCCGACTCTTTGCGACCCCATGGACTGTAGCCTACCAGGCTCCTCCGTCCATGGGATTTTCCAGGCGAGAGTACTGGAGTGGGGTGCCATTCTCTGTTAGCTTTAGATCTTCAAAAATATGTCTCACTTCTATAGCGATGTGTATGGACTTTTTTCATTCACAGTTATTTCATTAATGCTACTTTGTTTTTACTTTTATACAATCAACGATAATGTCAAAGGGTAGTTTAACAATACAGCTCACTGATTATTTCTCTGTTAAAGGCAGCTGAAAATTAGAATAATATTCGCTCAGTTAGCACTGAATAAAGATAATTTTTCCAGCAGAAACAAAGTAGAGACCATTTCTAATTAGAGAGAACATTTAATAGTTGTATAAATATGGAAAACCATCAACTCTTTCTGAGAATCAGTCATTTTATCTGTGAAACGGGGATAGTATTTGGCCTGCTTTAATCTTTATAGTTGTAAAGGCTAAAAGTAACTAATATTTATATATCCAATAATAACTTCTAAAAAGCAGACTGTACAGAAGCTGCAATGAGGGACAGAGTAATATATATATATAGATAAAGGAGAAGATTTTGATAAACCTTTCCCAATTCAAGACAGAGCAAATGGGCAAAAAATAGCAAAAATAAAAAAGCTAAAGATATAATCAATTAAAAAGTACAAATACATATCAAACTGCAAACTATCATAATAAAAATTACATCTATTTCCAGTGCACATGGAACATTCACAAATATTGTTACAAACATAATCTCAATAAATTTCAAAAAAAATAGTTATTATGCAAGCAGCATGTATGTATCATTAGCTGTAGGGAGTGGGAGTGAGAAGTTTGAAGAGGGCAAAAACACAAGCTAGACTTCTCGGGATAGATATTACTTCATAGGTTGATTTTTTAATCAGGTAAATATTTTATATAATTTGAAATAAAATAAAAAATTTAAAATAAACTCATAAAAATTGAAAGAAAAATGTAATAAACAAACCTAGCTATGTATCCAGATTGTGATGTGTGTATGGTGAGATAAAACAGCTGAGGGCTGTGTTGTTGCCATCAGGACATGGAACATTTGGTAAGAGGCAAAAAGATAAGAGAATCCAAGGTGTCAGTGGTATTGCTAACGCTAGATGGTGAACACATAGAAATGTTATATGTACATATATAGAACTAGTTTATTTATCTATATACATGGTGTGCTGTGCTTAGTTGCTTAGTCATGTCTGACTCTGTGACCCCATGGACTTTAGCCTGTCAGACTCCTCTGTCCATGAGGATTCTCCAGGCGAGAATACTGGAGTGGATTGCCATGCTCCTCCAGGGAACCCAGGTCTCCTGCACTGCAGGCAGATTCTTTACTGTCTGAGCCACCAGAGAAATCCAAGAATACTGGAGTAGGTAACCTATCCCTGCTCCAGCGGATATTGCAAACCCAGGAATTGAACCAGGGTCTCCTGCCTTACAGGAGGATTCTTTACCAGTTGAGTTACCTGGAAAGCCCATATACATACATACATGTGTATATATTACTTGTGGATACATTATGCATTAAAATAAAGGTATATTATCTAGCTCCTGGTATTACGAAGACCAGTTAGTAATCTGCTATAGTAAAAGTCCAGGGCAGAGATAATGGTAATTGGGACCAGAGTGGAATATTTGAGTGTTGAAAACTTGGATTTTTTAGGGAAAGAAAAATACCACAGAACTTGCTGATAGATTGGATCTTTGTTAAATCTTGTCCAAAGGAAATATTAGTTCTTTTTTTTTTTCATGGAAAGGTATCTTTTTTGATTTGTTTCCTTATGTAATTAGCTTCAAGCATTACAGAGTAGCTAAAAGTTTCCAGGCAAGGTATGTGGAGCAGAGGAGTTCATTTTAAATTCAGAATTTAAGAAATCTTCAAAGGGTCTGAGGCAGAAAGGAATTAATAAAGGAAAAACAAGGCCACTGGGCAAAGTATAAGTGGCGATGATGCAGATATGGGAAATGTATTGGTAAGACTGCTTCCATTTCAGATGTTGATTTTGACCATTAGTTCCTATTCAGGAGTACCAATCAGGGATGAGGCTTTAAAGGAGTATGTTCCCAGCAGGAAGCTCTTGAATTATGATGCTCATTACCAAGTGTGCTGGCTGCTTTCACACATGACCTTTAAGGCATCGATAATTTATAATGTGATTTATTTGTAAATAATGTGAAAAGAAAGTACTTGGCTGTCCTGATACAACATGAGCAGCTTGAGGAGTTGATGCAGAAACCAAGGCGTAGGTAACTGATAAGAATTCTTTTTTCAGTGTCTAGGACTCTGATATAAACCTGGGAAGGTCTGCCCACAGTAGAGTGTCTAATATTATATGACTACAAATGCTCACTAATAAGAAGGTAAGAACTAAGAAATTCTGTCAATAGCAACAAGTAAAATTCAACACTTGTATCTTCATTTTATCTTCATTTTCATCTTCATTTTCCTCTCTAGTTTTTGTTTCTGCTTTAAATTGAGTTGTCCAAAAAATCTGGCTAACTTTCTCTGTGATTGGATGTAGGATTGTCATAGGGTAAGAAAAGAAAATACTGAAGTAAAATGTAAGGTCACTGTCAGAACAGAAAAAGAATTTCAAACATATCCTGGGATATTGATCAGAGAAATGAATGCTTCTTAACTATCAAAATACAGAGCTGATAGAGACAAAATTGTGTCTCTAACACCAAATGAGGACTTAGTTCTAATGTGGCAGATTTTCAGAATTTTCATAATGTAGAAGAACCGCATAAAACCAACAGCGGATATGAAGTGCCATCTAGGATTTATAGGGCTTCAATATGACACTGGCAGCTACCATCCTGGATAAAAGAAAACCTCCCTAATACTCTCCTAAAGGCCCCCATTACCTCCTTGTTTCTCAGACTATAGATGAGAGGGTTCAGTGCTGGAGTAATGACAATATAAAATACAGAGAGTATGTTGTCCTGTTGGGGACTGTGGTAGGAGCTGGGCTGGACATACATAAACATGGCAGCTCCATAGTACATTCCCACCACAATCAGATGAGAAGAACATGTGAGGAGGGCTTTCTGCCTTCCCTCTCCTGAGGACATGTGGAGGACAGCAACTAGGACAAACGTATAGGAGGCAAGGACAGCAGCAAGGGAAGGCATGAGAAAGATGCAACCTGACACATACACCATGAACTCATATCTGGAGGTATCTGCACAAGCCAGTTTCAGCAAGGGTGGGATCTCACAGAGGAGGTGCCTGATTTCCCGGGTCATGCAAAAAGGAAAATGCATGGTATATGACGTGTGTATCACAGAATTCAGGAATGCCAGGGTCCAAGGTGTGGCCATCATGAGCCAGCAGATCCTGGGCCTCATGAGGACCATGTAGTTCAGAGGATAACAAATGGCTACATACCTGTCATAGGCCATGAAAGCCAGTAAGAGGCCCTCTGCACCACCCAGGGTCAGTACTAGGAACATCTGAAGGGCACAGCCCTCAAAGGAGATGGCATTCTCCCCACACAGATAATCCACAAGTGTCTTAGGAATAACTACAGATGTAAGCATCAAATCCATGAGAGAGAGCTGGCTGAGCAGGAGGTACATGGGCACATGGAGCCGGGCATCCATTGTGATGACCAGGAACAGCAGGCCATTGCTGGTCAGGGCTAGTGTGTACAGGACTGAAATTGTAGTGTAGAGAAGTCCAGGAGACCCACTGTCAGGCAGAATCCCCATCAAGATGAAACCGCTTTCCAAGGTGGAGTTATAGAGCTCCATTCTGTGGTTTTTTTCGTTATCTGAAATTACGAAAAATCAGGTAAGGTAGTTCTGATGTGTTCACTGGGGACTCCTTGTCTTTACAATGTTACAGCCCTTGATTGAAAGAAATTAGTTGCTCAGTTTATCATACCATGTATTAGTCTTTTATTCATAAATTAAATCACCAAGTATGTATTGATAACATGTTGTTAAAATAGCACATTTCTTTCCCGTTTCTGGTGTTTCCTGCAATGTTAGGCAAATCCCATTTGTGCAGTAATTCTGCATTTGCTCTGCTTCACCATCCCACTTACTTCTCTTGAGAAACAGGAGCAACTTAACCAATGGGAGACATTAAAGGGAAAAGCTAGGCATATAGATATATGGTGTGCACTAAGTAGCTTCAGTCATGTCCAACTCTTTGTGACCCTATGGACTGTAGCCTGCCAGGCTCCTCTGTCCAAGGGATTCTCTAAGCAAGAATACTGAAGTAGGTTGCTGTGCCCTCCTCCAGGGGATCTTCCCAACCCAGTGATGGAACCCATGTCTCTTTACATCTCCTGCATTGGCAGGTAGGTTCTTCACCACTAGCACCACCTGGGAAGCCCAGACATATGGTATCCGACTTCTTTTTCCTTCCCTTCTTTTCAGAAGATATAGCATCTTTGAGAAGGCCTAACATATATTTCCCTCTCTTCCACCCAGGTTGTGAAGCAATTGATAGAGGAGATATTTGTGTAGCCAAAACATCACCCTATTTTTCATGAAGCAGAAATTACGGGATGTAATTTCTGTGTCAGTGGATAATGGACTTCCTAAACCAACCTCAAAATGAACATAATTACCTTTGCAGTCACAAGCAATGCAGGACCAGGTCAATACTTCCCAGCGAAGGACTGGTGGAACAGGAGAACAAGACATACAAGTACTGGTCATTGTATCTTCTAAGAAAAAGAGAGAATTTTATTTTGGTTACTTCTCCAATTAGATTAACTTCCTCCCTGAAACTTGAGAAGAAAGGAGAGAGTAGAGACTAAGCATTAACGTTACCTTGATGTAAAAGAAAATTTTGGAAGAGAGAAAGAACCATTCCCTCTCATGCCTATTATGTGCCAGGCACTGTGCAAGCTCCCATTCATACAGGGAAGTACATAGTATATAAAGTACCTGACCACATTCAGTTACACTCATGAGGAGCATTGAAAGGTAGGTGGAGAATTCCCTGCTGTCCAGTGGTTGGGACTCCCCGCTCTCACTGCCCAGAGCCTGGGTTCAATCTTTGGTCAGGGAACTAAGTTCCCACAAGCTGCATGGCCTAGCCAATAAATAAATAAAATAGATGTAACTATAAATTGTGAAAAGTATCCTAAAGGAAAAAAAAAATGAACAGTGGTTCTCATGTAGATTGGTAGTTAAAGAAAGCCTTCTGAGTCTCTGAATTTTAAGCTCAGTTTTGAAAGACAAACGTAAATTGCCCAAATGAGGAGGGATGAAGAGCTACCTGAGCAATGGACATATAATATGCAGAGTATTTGAAATAGGAAAGAGCTTGTAATTTCTAAGAAGCTGAAGGAAGACTGGTGAGAACGGTACTGAATGAGAGACACTTGGAGAGATAAACATGTTCCAAGTTATGTTTGGCCTTTCAGGGAATATGGACTACTGTTGTTGTTATTTGTTAACTAAGTTATGTCTGTCTCCTTTGTGACCCCATGGACTGTAGCCTGCCAGGTTCCTCTGTCCATGGGATTTCCTAGGCAAGAACACTGAGGTGGGTTGCTATTTCCTTCTCCAGGAGATCTTTCTGACCCAGGGATTGAACCCACCTCTCCTGCATTGCAGGCAGATTCTTTACCACTGAGTCTATTTCCTAGCCTCTCTGCCCTCCTCCATCCCTGTCCAGACCCCAAATCCCTCCATGTTGATCCAGCTGAAATTCTCCAGGAAATTGTGTTTCCTCTTGCCTCTAGGCTTTTGCACTTGCAGATCCTTCTTCCTAGAAAGCGCCATTTCTTTCCCCTTTCCCATTCCTCATGCTCTAATCCTTTTTCTCAGTTAAAACTTCCTGGTACTTCAGAACATTTCTGTTACTACCTCCCAGAAGTTTGCCTTGCTTCCCTGACTATTGCAGTCAAATATTTTAATGCTAATCTTTAAATGTAAGGATTATGTCTTATTCACAGTGTTTGTTCAGTATATGGCTGCTGCTGCTGCTGCTGCTAAGTCACTTCAGTCGTGTCCGACTCTGTGCGACCCCATAGACGGCAGCCCACCAGGCTCCGCCATCCCTGGGATTCTCCAGGCAAGAACACTGGAGTGGGTTGCCATTGCCTTCTCCAGTGCATGAAAGTGAAAAGTGAAAGTGAAGTCGCTCAGTCATGTCCGACTCTTAGCGACCCCCTGGACTGCAGCCCACCAGGCCCCTCCGTCCATGGGATTTTTCCAGACAAGAGTACTGGAGTAGAGTGCCATTGCCTTCTCTGCAGTATATGGAACAGCTCCTTAATTAGAGAATACCCTTGATGATTATATGTTGAATAAATGAGACCAACATTAACGACATGTCCAAGACCTAGGGAACAAATAACATTTCCTAACCATCCACATTTCCTAACTAGGGTCCTGCTCCCATTTCCTGATCATTCACTTATAGAAAACTCATAATACCCCCCAAACAGAGATAAAATCCTTACCTCTGATAGAAAGGAGATACTGCTGGTAGATTTCACTGTTGGCTGTGTATCTTGTTTGGAGGGTGAAGAAGTGCAGATAGAAAATTGGTGAGTAAATAAAGTAGATTTTGTACCAGTGCGTGAAGGGGACCAGCTGTGAGTAGGTATGTGGAATCAGTGGATCAGGGCGTTCCCATCCATCTGGCTTTGCAGGGCATCTTTGGGATGGGCCACCTGGCTTTTGAATGACCTACACTTCAGAGAAAAGGCTCTCATAGGAACCTGAAACAGCCTATCCCCTCTCTTATGTGAAGGGTTAAGACAGGCTGTGTCTCTGACCCAGTCACCTTGTGAAGGAATTTTCCTAGCCATAAAGCAATTGTCTAACTAAGGTGAATGCTTAACTTTTAAAAACAGTTTCACTCCTACTTGGCTCTGGAGGAAAAGCTGAATAAAGGAAAACCAGTGCAGATGATCCAGGAAGAGGACCCAAAGGAAGGCCTGCAATGCCTGGCCTCACTTTCTCAGAGGCCACAGTGAGACAGGGCCCTGTCCTTGGGGTGGCTCTTCTGCCTCCCTATGTGATGACAATGACTCTGTCCCTCTACTCAGAAGTTTGTTTAAAATGAACTCTCTCCCCAGCTGAATTGATCCCTTCCTGGAAGTGCTGGGAGACAGGACTTTTAATAAATCTCCTGGGTGTGATACTTGACCTCTTAGGTCTTCTTTTATCTCTCAATAAATGAGTTCTGCACCCCAGTAAAAGAAACATGGAGTGGGGTTGCTATTTACAATCCCTGAGTTCACACCTAATGACCAGGCTTTGGGCTAGTACTGTGCATCTCTGCCAAATTCACAAGGATTTGAGAAGACCCAATGAGGTCTCAGGAGAGCTGTGAAAGCAGGACTCTATCTCAGTCTTTCCTCTGGAGGTAACTGTTGCATTGAGCACAAGTGAGTATCTCAGAGCAAATTAATTAAGACTAAAGCATATAATGTATCCTGCTTTGTTTTCCCTCCATAGTTCTTTTTTTTTTCTCATTCAATATGTAACCCTAACTTTGCATGCTTTGTTTTCCTTCCATTATTCTGTCTTTTTTCCTCATTCAATATGTATTAGCTTCAACTGTGCACTGAACACAACATTATATAGCAATAATATAGAAGAAAAAAACAACCATCCTTTCTCAGGGATGTTACCTTCTAGGTGGTGGAGAACAAGAAATACAATATCATAAGTGTTACATTGTATATTAGGAGTTTTCAAGTGTTTTAGAGCTAAAAAAGGTAAGAGGAACAGAGAATGTGGGAAGAAATTGTTAACTTTAAATAGAAGGGTTAGAGCAGATCTTACTGAGAAAATGTCCTTTGAGCAAAAATGTGAAGATCATTTTAGACAGAGAGAAGAGCCACTGAAAAGGTTCTGAGGTCAAGCTGAGGTAGGGAAACAAGGAGACCAATGGAGCTGGACTGGAGTGAGCAAGCTGGGTTGCAGTAGGAGATGAGGTCAGAGAGTAAGTGGAGTAAGCATATAGAACCACTGTGACGATTTCGACTTTTGTTCTAAGTGAATCAGGGAACTATTGGGGGTCTTTGAATAGGAAATTGAAATAATTTGAGTTTTGTTTAAGAGGAATTGTCACTTTGCTTTGTTACTCTGTTAAAGACTTTACAGGCACCAGAAAGAAAGCAAGCAGACTGGTTAGGAACCTGTTGCAATGACTTGGGAGCCAATGAGTTGGGTCAGAGGGGTGGCAGTGGAAGAGCTGTTAAATGATATAATCCTGGATATATTCAGAGAAAGGATGTGTGTATCTTTAAATGTCAGTTTTGTCAGTTTGCTGCTGCTCAGTTAAGTCAGGTGATTAGAACTTAGTGGTGATGGCCTCTATTTTAGTCCATTAAATATTTTCTCTGGTGCTGAGATTCTTTATGAATTCATCAAATGTTATTTAATTTCTACTTTGTTCCAGCTATGGTGCCAGGCTCAGTGACCCCGTTGTGGAAAATATGTAGTTTCTGCCCTCCTTATATGGTTGTGGGGAAGATATTGAAAACTGTAGTCATAGCTCACATCTTAATACAGAAGATCCTAGACAGTCTAGTTTGTGAAGGAGGTGGATTTCTGTAGATTCCACAATAGCACACCACCAAGATCTTCCTAGAAACACACACACACACACACACACACACACACACACATTAGGGGTCTGTATTAACATGTTTTAGTCATCTTCTTAAGGTAAAGTGGGATCTATAAGTCATCATTCCATATTCCCTTCTACTCCATGGGCAGATTATTAGAGGGCAGGGAATTCATAATTATCTCCAAGAGGAGGAGAGCATTTCTTGTTCAAAGAGTAGATGTTTGCTGAGTTAGAAGACCTACAGATGTTGCCTCAATGACTCTCAAGTGTGAGGAAAAGGATAGAAGTGTTATTCTCCTTATATGGCCCTAAAGAAACCTCTAGCTATGCTTTCTCAAAACCAAACCCAGAGTCTCAGTATGTTAGTAGCTCAATTATAATGCAAATTGAATTCCTAAATTTCCAAGATGTCTTCTGTTAAAGTGAGGGTATTGTTTAGGGAGGAATGGGAACCTGACAATTGGACTAGGGACAAATAAATTCCCATGACTCTGAGGACATTGTTCTGCTAATTTTTTGACCAATAATTAGCTGTTTCATGAGAGTTTGGCCCTCATTTGCCTTAGAAACATGTAATAAATGCCCCTGAGGTTGTTGCCATTAAGATACTGCAGATTCTCCTCAGGCGCTACTCTCACCTTCCCTCTTTGCTTCCAAACTTGTAAGTAGACTCAAGTTCCAGCAAACTCAAAGGGTGAGAGTTGTTATATATCAAAGGAGCAGCATAATTTTTCTGACATATACAGACAGAAATCTGGGAAATAAGTGTGGGGATGGAGCTCATGGGTATGGAATTATGGTGGGAGGAAAAAAAGTTGGATCAGGCCAATCTTATTGATATGGCCCACTAAGTAGAGACATTAGAAAAGGTTCTACAGATTGTTTAGTTGACTGGCTAAAACATGAGCCCAAGTGTAGGTCTACTACAGTAAATAGAATTTAAAGTGTAAGATTTACGTTTATATACTATAGAATAAGTTGTCCAAGGGCTTTGGTAGATAAACTGTTGGAATGGGTTTATCAAACAAGACCTGCTCACCCACTCTGGGAGAATATATCTTTCACTGTGACTGTGAGAAACAAATTTTTGAGAGAAGACCCAGCATCCTTTAAGGGCCCTGTGGTTGCTCCTCTGTGTAGGTCAGAAATTATAGTGGGAGCTGCTACCACTGAACTGGGATCTCTAAAGGCAATAGGAATAATGGGATCTCATGTGGCATGGCCATCATCATATCTTAATCATCAAAGATAAGTTGAATGTGGCTGCTCTAATGGGTGGAGGAGTGAAAGCGGTGAGCATAGCAATCTGACTCACAGAGACTGATGGTTAGTTGATGATGATGTTCTTAGAAAATAACTTCTTGGTGTCAAATCCTTTGTTCTTGAGGTTAAGTCATGGTCAGCTAACAACATTCCTGTAAATCTCTACCAAACAAATGTCATTTTCTGATCTGACAAGAAAGGCAAGGTGCCAAGGCACAACTCTCCCCTGCCAAGGTCCTGGTCCTGGCTAAGAGAAGGCAGATCTCAGCTGGTAGCTTCCTCAGGGCCAGGTCCCCAGACCCTGCCCAGCTGTCATCACTGAGGGAGCCAGGCACCCAGGACTCAACTGGCTCTCAGGCTCCCTAAACAGTGGAGTGGAGTTGTGGGGGTCAGCCAGGTCCCATAGACTGTGAACCCAGGCAGACTGCCACTGCTATTAGGTCACAGAAACAGAGATGGGGGAGAAGCTTACTGCTACCTCAAGGCCTGGGCCAAACCAGTGGGTAGCCTTGATGAAGGCTCTGGAGACCTGAAGGACACAGCCCCCAGCCTGTCAACTCGCCCATTGGCCCAGGGCCAGGCAAACTGGAAGACCCTAGGGAGGAGGCCAGGATTCCCCTCTTACCTCACTCTGCAACTGACAACCACCACTCCCACTGGACCTTTGGCTGAATTCCTCTCTAACGTTGCTCATTAGTAGCTGGTTGCTTGTGGGAGGGGCCCATGTGGTGCTGACCAATGACCAAGAATGACAACTACAGATAGCTTACGGTGAACAGTGTTGGATTCATGATCTCCAAAGAAGAAGATTCAGCTTCGGAGCTAGAGACCAAGCTTGGTCACTCAAGAGCTTTTGTGTAGTCGAGTTTTATTAAAGTGAAAAAGGAACAGAAAAAGCTTCTGACATAGACCTCAGAAGGGAGATGGAGAGTGCCCCCTCTGCTAGTCTTAACAAGCTGTTTTATGTCTGTTAGAAAGTTATTAATCAGATAAGAGAGACACCTCAAGGCTGAGGGAGTTTCACTGGGCCCCTCTCCCACAAAATACATTTTTGAGATAAGATGGCATGAAGTGTGTCATCCCCCAGCCATAAAACAATTGATATGAATACTGGTTTGTTGAGCTATTACCAGCCCAAGGTTTGAGAAAAGAAAAAAAAAATTAGTCTTTGGTGGAACCATTTTGAAGAAAGGCAAATTCCAAAGCAAATACATAGTTTCATTAACAAAGCTTAAGAAAAACGTTTCCTTGGCGAGTTTGTTTCCTCCTGCCACTTAAGGGAGAGACAAAAAATGTCTAACCCATGCAGCCTGTTTCCTCCATTTGGAGACCCCTGGCCTTCCTGCCTGTTACCCTTTCATCCCCCCCTTTTCTTTTAGGAGAATTATGTTGCCTAGGGAAAGGGGCGTCATTCTCATTCTGTAACTGCTTCTGAGCTGATAAGGGGCATCGTCCCTAAATTGGTGAGACAACATATTTTCCTAACCCTCATATTGAGGGTCTCTGATCCAGGGACCCAAAGTAGTAATTGGAGGAAGTTGTCCCAGTCACAGGAGTTTGAGCAACCATTTGTAACTAAAACTTTCAGACGGTTAGAAACAAACCCCATTTTACAGTTACAGATGTAAGGCGAAATAGTCATTAAACCAAGTTAAAACCTAATCAAAACCATAATGTCCATAGGCTCCAACAGTACGTGAACCGTGAACCTAAAGATGTTCAAGCTGGGTTTAGAAAAGGCAGAGGAACCAGAGATCAAATTGCCAACATCTGCTGGATCACCAAATAAGCAAGAGAGTTCCAGAAAAGCATCTACTTTTGCTTTCTTGACTATGCCAAAGCCTTTGACTGTGTTGCTCACAGCAAACTGTGGAAAATTCTTCAAGAGATGGGACTACCAGACCACCTTACCTGCTTCCTGAGAAATCTGTATGCAGGTCAGGAAGCAACAGTTAGAACTGGACATGGAACAACGACTGGTTCCAAATCGGGAAAGGAGTATGACAAGGCTGTATATTGTCACCCTGCTTATTTAACTTATATGCAGAGTACATCATGAGAAATGTTGGGCTGGATGAAGCACAAGCTGGAATCAAGATTGCTGGGAGAAATATCAATAACCTCAGAAAAGCAGATGACACCACCCTTATGGCAGAAAGTAAAGAAGAACTAAAGAGCCTCTTGATGAAAGTGAAAGAAGAGAGTAAAAATGCTGGCTTAAAACTCAACATTCAGAAAACTAACAGAGTTAGTAAAGACCCCTGGCCTTTCTGCCTGTTACCCTCTCACTACCAGTCCCATGGCAACTGTTGCCTGGTAACACTGTAGGGGAGGAGGGGAGGCATAATGCACAGTAATGGCCTCATGCAAAGAGCTGCACTTGGCTTGCTCTATTACAAAGATATTATGCTTATTGTTTTTTCTTATCATGGAATGGTGAAGTCAAGTGGGCCTTAGGCAGCTTTACTACAAAAAAATTAGTGGAGGTGATGGAATTCCAGATGAGCTAATTCAAATCCTGAAAGATGATGCTGTCAAAATACTGCACTCAATATGTCAGCAAATCTGGAAAACTCAGCAGTGGCCACAGGACTGGAAAAGGTCAATTTTCATTCCAATCCAAAAGAAAGGCAATGCCAAAGAATGCTCAAACTGCCACACAATTGTGCACATCTCACACACTAGCAAAGTAATGCTAAAAATTCCCCAAGCCAGGCTTCAACAGTTGTGAACTGTGAACTTCCAGATGTTCAAGCTGGATTTAGAAAAGGCGGAGTAATAAGAGAACAAATTGCCAATATCCGTTGGATCCTCGAAAAAGCAAGAGAGTTCCAGAAAAACATCTATTTCTGCTTTATTGACTACGCCAAAGCCTTTGACTGTGTGGATCATAACAAACTCTGGAAAAGTCTGAGAGAGATGGGAATACCAGACCACCTTACCTTCCTCCTGAGAAAACTGTATGCAGGCCAAGAAACAACAGTTAGAACTGGACAGTTAGACTGGTTGCAAATCGGGAAAGGAGTAAGTCAAGGCTGTATATTGTCACCCTGTTTATTTAACTTATGTGCAGAGTACATCATGAGTAATGCTGTACTGCATGAAGCACAAGCTGGAATCAAGATTGCCGGGAGAAATATCAATAACCTCAGATATGAGAATGACATCACCCTTATGGCAGAAAGTGAAGAAGAACTAAAGAGCCTCTTGATGAAAGTGAAAGAGGAGAGTGGAAAGTTCGCTTAAAACTCAGCATTCAGAAAGCTAAGATCATGGCATCTGGTCCCATCACTTCATGGCAAATAGATAGGGAAACAGTGGCTGATTTTATTTTTGAGGGCTCCAAAATCACTGCATATGGTGACTGCAGCCATGAAATTAAAAGGCGTTTGTTTCTTCGAAGAAAAGTTATGACCAACCTAGGTAGCATATTAAAAAGCAGAGACATTACTTTGCCAACAAAGGTCTGTCTAGTCAAAGCTATGATTTTTCCAGTAGACCTGTATGGATATGAGACTTGGACTATAAAGAAAGCTGAGCACCGAAGAACTGATGTTTTTGAACTGTGTTGTTGGAGAAGACTCTTGAGAGTCCCTTGGACTGAAAGGAGTTCCAACCAGTCCATCCTAAAGGAAATCAGTCCTGAATATTCATTGGAAGGACTGATGTTGAAGCTGAAGCTCCAATAGTTCAGCAGCTTGATACGAAGAACTGACTCATTTGAAAAGACCCTGATGCTGGGAAAGACTGAAGGCAGGAGGAGAAGGGGATGGCAGAGGATGAGATGGTTGAGTGGCATCACCAACTCAATGGAGATGAATTTGAGTAAACTCCGGGAGTTGGTGCTGGACAGGGAGGCCTGGCATGCTGCAGTCCATGGGTTGTAAAGAGTTGGACATGACTGAGCAACTAAACTGAACTGAACTGATGGTTTTTCCAGTAGTCATGTATGGATGCGAGAGTTGGGCCATAAAGAAGGTTGAGTGCTAAAGAATTGATGCTTTTGAACTGTGGTATTGGAGAAGACTCTTGAGAGTCCTTGGACAGCAAGGAGATCAACCAGTCCATTCTAAAGAAATCAGTCCTGAATATTCACTGGAAGGACTGATGCTGAAGCTGAAGCTCCAATAATTTGGCCACCTGATGCGAAGAACTGACTCACTAGAAATGACTCTGATGCTGGGAAAGACTGAAGGCAGTAGGAGAAGGGGATGACAGAGGATGAGATGCTTGAATGGCATCACCTACTCAATGGACATGAGTTTGAGCAAGTTCTGGGAGTTGGTGATGGACAGGGAGGCCTGGTGTGCTGCGGTTCATGGGGTCGCCAAGAGTCAGACACGACTGAGCGACTGAACTGAACTAAACTGAAGCAACTGAACTGACTGATGAACAACCCTAAATTCAAGTGCCTCTAATATCACAGCTTCAAGATATACAAATCCAAAATGACATTATTTAAAAGATAAATAGAAAATTCTTAGAATCCTAGGAGGAAATTTCTCTAATTCTCTCTCAGTAATTGTTATAGTAATTAGAAAAATTCAGTAAGGACACAAAAGATTTGAGCATAATGTGCATTTTTTCTATATAGAGATAAGTGAGTTGCTAAAATAAAGCATCTAAATCTCTATTATCATTGCTTGGCTAGTCAAATTTAACATTTCATGTTATAGTTCATATTATTTTCCTTTTGTTTAAGAATAGAATTTCTGAGTTCTCAACTTTAATCTACAAGTATTTTTATCTTGATAGGCATCATAATATAATACTATCAGTCATTTATCATCAATAATCCACAGAGTAAATTTTGTAGACATGAAGATATTACACAATGATTCCCTAATTATGAGATAATAATTATTTAGTTTTGTGAAATTATGTTAGTATAAAAACCAAATTTTGTTACAATTTGTGATGTCACATACACATTATTTGAATGTGTTATAACTTCAAACATAAAATACTAAGAGGTTAAATTTATTTCCAGATGTTAGACATAAATTTTAGTAAAATATCATATTTGAAAAAAAAATATTTGCAGGAGAAAATGAAAAACTATTCACTTATCAAATATATTTTTAGAGAAAACAGGTACAGTGTTAAAAAAAGACAAGAAAAACAGAGCTCTTAGTTTCAATGAATGTAGCACAAATATATCATTGATGTAACAATACTTCCTACCTCTCAGTAAAATCATACTGATGCAACAACAAAGACAAGTGAAACAAACTCAAATCTATTACAAATGAACGTATTTTCTGCCAATCTAGTTACATGGCTATATTCTCCATATATTAAACAATAGGACATTTGTTGAGAAATACCATTTCAATCAAGAAATTTTAACTTTCTAGAAGACAATACAGAGAGTAGGACATATTACATTACAATGTATAGTTCTTTTCTCTGTAGACCATTTATATATTTCTGCACTGCAAGGGTCCAACTTGACCATGTGACTTGCTGTACATCTCCTCTGTGCAAGAATTTTACATCTCTCTCTGCTAAATATTGGCCATGCGACCTCCTTTGTTCCATGAATGTGGGTTGGAAGGGTGTGTCCTTTCAGAACTGAAACTTTTAACAGTATTTTGTGGCTTCAGTTCAGTTCAGTTCAGTTCAGTCGCTCAGTCGTGTCTGACTCTTTGCGACCCCATGAATTGCAGCATGCCAGGCCTCTCTGTCCATCACCAACTCCCGGAGTCCACCCAAACCCATGTCCATCAAGTCGGTGATGCCATCCTACCATCTCATCCTCTGTCGTCCCCTTCTCCTCCCACCCCCAATCCTACCCAGCATCAGTGTCTTTTCCAATGAGTCAGCTCTTCCCACGAGGTGGCCAAAGTATTGGTGTTTCAGCTTCAACATCAGACCTTCCAATGAACACCCAGGATTGATCTCTTTTAGGATGGATTGATTGGATCTCCTTGCAGTCCAAGGGACTCTCAAGAGTCTTCAACAACACAACAGTTCAAAAGCATCAGTTCTGCGGCGCTCAGCTTTCTTCACCGTCCAACTCTCACATCCATACATGACCACTGGAAAAACTATAGCCTTGACTAGATGGACTTTTGTTGGCAAAGTAATGTCTCTGCTTTTAAATATGCTATCTAGGTTGGCCATAACCTTCCTTCCAAGGAGTAAGCGTCTTTTAATTTCATGGCTGCAATCACCATCAGCAGTGATTCTGGAGCCCAAAAAAATAAAGTCTGACACTGTTTCCACTGTTTCCCCATCTATTTGCCATGAAGTGATGGGACCAGATGCCATGATCTTAGTTTTCTGAATGTTGAGTTTTAAGCCAACTTTTTCACTCTCCTCTTTCACCTTCATCAAGAGGCTCTTTAGTTCTTCACTTTCTGCCATAAGGGTGGTGTCATCTGCATATCTGAGGTTATTTATATTTCTCCCGGCAATCTTGATTCCAGCTTGTGTTTCTTCCAGCCCAGCGTTTCTCATGATGTACTCTGCATATAAGTTAAATAAGCAGGGTGACAATATACAGCCTTGACGTACTCCTTCTCCTATTTGGAACCAGTCTGTTGTTCCATGTCCAGTTCTAACTGTTGCTTTCTGACCTGCATACAGGTTTCTCAAGAGACAGGTCAGGTGGTCTGGTATTCCCATCTCTTTCAGAATTTTCCACGGTTTATTGTGATTTACACAGTCAAAGGCTTTGGCATAATCAATAAAGCAGAAATAGATGTTTTTCTGGAACTCTCTTGCTTTTTCGATGATCCAGCGGATATTGGCATTTGATCTCTGGTTCCTCTGCCTTTTCTAAAACCAGCTTGAACATCTGGAAGTTCACGGTTCACATATTGCTGAAGCCTGGCTTGGAGAATTTTGAGCATTACTTTACTAGCATGTGATTCATGTTAATGTATGGCAAAAACCACTACAATATTGTAAAGTAATTATCCCCCAACTAAAATAAATAAATTTATTAAAAAAAAGTGCTATAAAAAGAAACAGTTTAACTTTTCCTGTGTTTAAAATTCTACTACTCTAAAGCCTGAATCACCAGTTCTATCTTCTACTGCTCTCTAGGCTTTTCAAAAGCCAGTAGCCTCAATTCACTTGATTAACCTCTGGGTAAGGGCTTATAATCGGAGAAGGCAATGGCACCCAGTGATGGAGGAGCCTGGTAGGCTGCCATCTATGGGGTCGCACAGAGTCAGACACGACTGAAGCGACTTATCAGCAGCAAGGGCTTTTTCCTGCAGTAAGACTAGTTCAGGTCCCATGACACACAGCTTGGCCTCCAAGATAATTTAGCTTTCCTCTGCCCCCTTTTTCTCTTTCCAGATTTGCTTCTAAAGGCTCCATACATTTCCTTTCTTCTTCAATTTTTTTTCCAATATTATTGTTCAATCCCTTTGCTAGGAGTTCAGATTCATTCATTCCAAGCATTCTTAAGCTCTTTTCACAAGCCCCAGGGTTCAACAGAAACATGGATGGATGAATATTATAGGTTATAGATCTCTATGGCCAAATTTTAAAAGTCACATAGGACCCACTATCTTTTCCAGTAAGGTTTTTATTGCCATATTAATCTATAAAAAATAAATATTTAAGAGGCTTCTGAGCCAAAGCCAAGAACCAGTGAAGTTTATGCATAGCAACTACTTAGTCTAAAATGCTTAACTGTTTATTTGTTCAATGCCTAGCTTCCCCCAATCAAATCTAAGCTTTATGAGCACAGGGTCTTTGTTTCATTTCTCTCTCTGAGGGTCTAGAACAATGCCTGGCACATAGTAATTACTCAATATTTGTTAATGAACAATTACTGATTATTGGGAAGGTTATTATGATATTCATGATACAGTAATATATATGCTGTGTGGGTATGTTAGTCTCTCAGTTGTGTCTGACTTTTTGTGAACCCATGGATGGTGAATCGCCAGGCTCCTCTGTCTTTGGAATTCTCCAAGAAAGAATACTGAAGTGGGTAGCCATTCCCTTCTCTGGGGGATCTTCCCAAGCCAGGGGTCGAACCTGGGTCCCCTGCATTGCAGACAGATTCTTTACTGTCTGAGCCACCAGGGAAGCCCAATATATGCTGTAAAAGAATATATTAACATCCTTGTTAATATATCCCATCCTGTCATATCAACCCTGTAAAATAAGCATGTTATCTTTGTCTCAGCAGTATGGAAATGGAAACTCAGAGAGTTTAATAAAATTGCTAGGCATCACAAAACAGAGATTTCTAGTGCTGGGATTAAATTTAGGTCACTTAGAATCCAAAACGTTTGTGCTTTTCTCTACACAATATCACACTCCTAGAGAATGGTTTTCCTTTCTTGAACTTCATCCTATTGGCATCTGACATTCCTTAGGGTCCCAAAGGACAGTGAAGTCAAGAAAGGCCAGGTACTCCTGAGGAAGGGCAGGAAGAGGAGCTAAGCTGATACCAGAAACACCTGGGGGAAATTGCAGGTGCCAGCCCTTCATCTGGCCCTGAGGACAAAAGAGGCACAGCTGGGAACAGATCTCCTGTCATGACTGGGTGCAGGGCCAACCTATCTAGTCTGCTCGCTCACACCTGACACAGAGAAGGTTGCAGTGACATCGTTTCAGGTCCAATAGTTAATGACTCATCCAGGAAAAGGAGTAGGACCTCCCTGGTACTTTTTCTGGTTCTTCTGACAGCAGAGCCAGAGTTCGTTAAACTCTCAGGGGCCTGCATGAAGCATAGGTATCAGGCAGTGCTGACCAAGGCAGATCTCCCTACTGGGCACAGGTAAGGATCTCATCACGGGACAAATCAACCCAGGCCCCTCTCAAGGTTCAGGTGCTCAGCTAGGCAAGGTTTGGTGGAACACCTAATTCCATTCCTCTGTCCACACTGGAACAGTCTTATCAGTTTTTCCCCTTCCTGAGCCACAGTTTCCCCTTTCTTTGTCATAAGTGACATCTAAGACAACAAGCTGATTGATATTACCCAGGGTTTTGTTTTTCTTTTCTCCAATTCTGTCCTCTAAATCTTTCTGGGTCAGAAAACTTCCAGTCACTGTAGCTTTGACAGAACATATATCTCCTGAAGTCTTGACTGTCCTCTAATTAACTCAGGAAAGACTTGCTTCAGTGGAACAAGATAGATCACATCAAGTACACTGTTTCCTTAGGGCAATTCTGTGGATGCAGAAAGACTAGAAGAGTGGGTTCCTCTTCCTAGGACAGTCAGTGAATGATGAGAAGAAGAATGTTTTCATGGACGTTCTGGAGGGAATGGCAGGAGCCTGAAAGGTCTTTTGACTGTGATATGTGGTCTTGCTTTTTTGTTTTTATTTATTACCTGTCTGAAATGCTTAAAAGATAGTTTCCCTATTCTAAGGTTTTTCTTAAAAATAAATGACAAAGATCAAGGCATGTTGGTATATTTTCATTTGTGTGTCTATGCGTGTCTGTGTGTATTAAGGAATGCTTTCAGTTAAAAAAAGTTAGCTCAGTGATTTTTACTTTTTCCTAATTCTTTGTTTTTATTATATTTTCATAATAAAGTACACCCTAGGTGTTCTGCACATCTGTAGCCAACTTTATTTTCATCCTTATTTCTTAGAAAGCCATTAAAGACTTTGTTAGGTATCCCTTCTCCTTATACATTAACCCCACCAAGATACTATATATTTACTGTGTCAAGACCTTCACTGTGATTTTAATATAATTGATTATTTAGATATATCCTCCATTAGATTCTAAGCTTCATGGAGGAAGAAAGCTTCACATCACCAGTACCTCAGTAGAAGTGGAATAGATATTGAATTTTTTTCATATGATTTAAGGTTCTCTTATTTAATATAGCCCAGGTTAATTATTTATGAATATTATCTTTTGAACATTCCCTCTAATCTTCCTCATATTTTTCACAGAATTTTTCTGAGGATCTGCTTCTCTTTTCCAATTTGTCCACTCTTGAAAGAGATGTAGTTGGACTCTCCTGGGACACACTCTCTGTCTACTTAGGTGTACTACAATACTTCTCTCATATCTTAATGTTGAAAGCCAGTGACTATCCTGAATCCTTACAATCAATTGTCAATTATAGCTTTGCTGGAATGAGGAGAAAGATCCTAAGGTTACCTCATAATCTGATTAGGTGAGAAGGAATAAGCATTATATGACTAGAAGTGCTCTACAGTTCTTATATTGAAAGGGGAGAGAAAGTGCATTAAAACTACTACAGTCTGTCGATAGCCTTCCTTTGCATCTCACTGCCACATTTTCTACAACTTTGAGTCACGTCAAAACAAAACATGATAAAACAATTGACTTTTTCTACTATATACCCTCTCAAATACTCTTAACGATTGCAGCCCTTAAACACGTACATAAAGGTAAATCCTACTTTGGCAGTAGATGGAGAATATAAACACCATGAATCTTTAAAGAAGGGGGGATATATAATAGGTACAAATAGAACATTTCTACTTTTTTTCCATCTGACTCCACTCCACTGCCTCAGGACCCGTCTCACTTAACCCCACTACAAAGGTATTAAATGTGCAGCAGAAAATGAATGTATATGGATATGATCCAAGTTGTTTTAGTAAATACAGTAACAAAGTAGAAAATGGATCATAAAGAATAAGAGTGGGGAAGGATGAGACATTGCTCATTTCAGAACTCAGACTCCATTCTTTCTTCCTTGTGTTGATTCTTACATAACACAAGGCACTTTCTGCTACAACTGAGATCCTGACTGTGCTGCTTTCCTGACACTAACAAAGAGTCTGAAAACAAATCCAGAATCTGACTTTTCCAATCAAGAATCTCTCTCCATGACCGCAGCTGGGGGTTCATTCATTTATCAATGGCTGAAGGAAACTGGACAAGAGTTAATGAGTTTATCCTCATGAGTTTCTCTTCCTTACCTACTGAAATACAGTCATTACTCTTCCTGACATTTCTATTCATCTACCTGGTCACTCTGCTGGGAAACAGCCTCATCATTCTGGTTACCTTGGCTGACCCCATGCTGCACAGCCCCATGTACTTCTTCCTCAGGAACTTGTCCTTCTTAGAGATTGGCTTCAACCTAGTCATTGTGCCCAAGATGCTGGGGACCCTGATTGCTCAGGACACAGCCATCTCCTTTCTTGGCTGTGCCACTCAGATGTATTTCGTCTTCTTCTTTGGGGTTTCTGAATGCTTCCTCCTGGCCACCATGGCCTATGACCGCTATGTAGCCATCTGCAGTCCCTTGCACTACCCAGTCATCATGAACCCAAGGACACGTGCCAAACTGGCAGCTGTCTCCTGGTTTCCAGGCATTCCCATGGCTACTGTGCAGACCACGTGGCTCTTCAGCTTTCCATTCTGTGGCATCAACAAGGTGAACCACTTCTTCTGTGACAGCCCGCCTGTGCTGAGGCTGGTCTGTGCAGACACAGCACTCTTTGAGATCTATGCCATCACTGGAACCATTCTGGTTGTCATGATACCCTGCTTGCTGATCCTATGTTCCTACACTCACATCGCTGCTGCCATCCTGAAGATTCCATTGGCTAAGGGGAAGCATAAAGCCTTCTCTACCTGCTCATCCCACCTCCTTGTTGTCTCCCTCTTCTATGTATCTTCAAGCCTCACCTACTTTCGGCCTAAGTCCAATAATTCTCCTGAGAGCAAGAAAGTGCTATCACTGTCCTACACTGTTGTGACTCCCATGTTGAACCCCATCATCTACAGCCTGAGAAATAATGAGGTGAAGAATGCCCTTGGTCGGACCTTCCACAAGGCTTTAGGTGTCAGAAACTGCTTTCTGTAGACACTTTGAGGTGGAATTAAAGTTTATTAAGTGAGGAACAATCAATTCCATGTTTGGGATTCCTCCATGCCTCTGTTTTCACCCTTTCTGGGACAAAACCCAGCTGCTGAAATGGCTGTTGAAAAGACCAGTGGAGGGAAGGAGCACAGAGGTATATTACACCTATCATTATTATGTGCCATTTTCCTCTGTTTGCCCAATATGGACTTAACATTCCTTATCTTACTGGTATAAATGCTAAATGCTATTTTGAAACTTCTATGACCAATATATCTAGGTATTTACTTTGCTAATGTGCACCAATGTGACATACACTGGGGACAGTGTGAAACTGCTTATAATGTGATTTTGGGGACGTAAGAGTCTTCTTGATACTTTATTTTGTTTTCTGCAAGACTGACTCCATCAGTAGAAATAAAGGCCATAAATCCCCCATGCATTATTTGTCCCATTTATTCATTTCATTTCACACACCTGAGACAGTTTTGGCTCTAAATTTTTTGTATTTAGCATGGTAGAGAAAAGTGGATCACTAATCCCCATGACTATCCTTTCATAACTCCAATGAACTTAGTCACCTCCTTTTAGGCTATTTTTCTGAGATAGAATGGTTAGAGTTTCCAATTTTCACTCTTGTTCTATATTGAGGTTTTTAAGCTTTGTTGAAGTAGTTCCAAATTTTCACAAACTTAATTTCAGGCATGGTGTTGCTTTCTTCAAGGCTTGCAATGGATCCTTGCTGTTCCTATATGTCTTATTAACAACTCTGTTATGCTTTGCTTACTTTAGTGCCTTTTAATTTTCAGCCTTTGCATATGTTGATATGAAAGTACAAAAGACCATAAAACACAATTACTGCGTTCAGAAGTTTATCATTTCATCATTTGAAATTATGAAAGAAAAACTATGAACTCCTGAAATAATGAAATATTTTACAATATAAAGGGGCCTTGCCTGCGTTCATATTACACTCTGCCATTTATTAGTTGGGTGAACAGAGGAAAGTCGATAACTCTTCATGCCTTTTTCCTCATCTGTAAAGTTATACAAATAATAATCATATCTATCCTATAGGTTTTTTAAGACTAGATATTAATAATGTGTTTATGAGAGCCCAAGCATATTTCAGATTCATATGTAGGTTTTGATGCTTAACAATTGGTTCTTAGCATCTGAATACCTTTATGAACTTCTAATAATCTCTGACAATTATAGACATACTGCATGCACATTTTTATAATTATTTTTATCACTTAATGTCATAACTGAGGTTAACAGATTAGGCACCCAACAAGTTATTAGGGTAGATAAAGCAGTTTTCTTATCTAAAAACAGGTAATCGTGGTTAACTTCACATAGAGTTGTTGTAAGGATTAAGCTGGGTAATGAAAACAAAGCTCCTAATATCAGTCATAAACATTTATTTTCACATTGTGACAATTATTTGTGAGAATAATATTAAAGGGCTATAAAACATGTCACCATGTGTAAGCGCCATTACTTAATCTATACGCTTTCTATTCTCCATAATTCATGGTTTCCTATATTCCAGTATAAACAGTAATGCGGTGAACATTTTAATATTCTAAGTTTTTTTTTAAAAGTCCTCTTCAGCCACCATATTGAGATAAAATCCCAACAGTAGAATAGTGAGTCAAAATCCCTGAAATTTTGTTTATTTTTCCTGTAATTATTGATCTGTCCCTGTGATTCATGCCTTCTGTTCATTAGTATTTCCAGTGATAAAAAGGCATAAATTGTAATGGCAAAGAGGACAATTCACCAAGTAACCATAATCAGCCTAAATGTGTAATCACCTGATTAGTGTTTCAAAATACAGAGGAAAAAATGGTAAAGGTGAAATGAAAAATAGATAAATCCATGTACGGTGACAGATTTCTATACTCATCTCTCATTAACGAGTAGGACAAGTAGAAAGAAAATCAGTAATAACACAAAACAATTGAGCAACACTAAAATAAACTAGTCCAAAATGATATTAAAAGACACCGTACTATACTTCTCATATCAAATTAGTGTCTACATATCATTTAAGAATAAACTCCAGTGTTTTCTGTTAATCTCTCTCAGATTCCTCTAAGCAAATCCAAGTTCACTCTCTTTTGAACACATGTGGCATCTAGCATGTGTTAAGCTCAGCACAAAGTTAGTAAGTTAGCACTGTTAAGCATTAAATATCACAACTGTATTTTTCACATGCATAGAGGACACAGTAAGGACAGTTCATCATTCGTGCTTGTATTACGAAGGCCTAGCCCAATGCCTGGAATACAATGGGTACTTGGTTAGTAAATCAATGATTAAACGTATAAATCCTAAATTGTTTCACTAGCTCTGACCTCTAACTGAAATGTGAATTTCAGGTTTATGGCTAAATCCAAGACATCTCTGCTTGGGTGTCAAAGTATATATCTAGCACCATCCTCCCAAAGAATTTCCAAATCTTAAAAAACTTTTTCTTTTTAATTATCCCTCTTTTTGACCTCATCATTTGTTGACATTTTCTTTCATTTAATCAGTGGATAGTCACAGACTGATTTTGGTGTGACAGTAAACCAGGTGCTGCCCTCTCAGAGCTCCTGGCTGTGAGACAAACACACAAACAGCTACAGAATAAAAAAGTGCCATGCAGAGTGCAGTACCATGTTGTAATTCTGCACGTCAATAAAGGCTATCATAGAAGAGTTCAACCAGTCTCCTAATCCTGCTCATTCTTCCTTGGCATAAGTCTTCTTGCTCAAACCTTGACTCAGTTCACATTTTCAATGCCAAGGCCATTATACACCATTATATGACACTAGCCAGGCCCTCATTTCTAAATTATTATCATGAGTCTCCTCGGTATTCTCATTGCTTCTGAGCACTTCCCATTCCTGCTTTACACTCACTAGTAAGTACTGAATTTACAAGGATGAGCAAAAGAGTCCTTGCCTCAGGGACATTACAGTCCAGTGTAGAGGAAAAATATTAAAGAAAGAACTACGCAAATAATAATTACGATTTTATATCATTGCTATGAAGGAAAAGGTATATTGCTCTGGAGAAAGAATAAAAGGAGAGAGTCCTAATTTATAAGCATGATTCAGAAAAGACCTCACTGAGGAAGTAATATTTAGAGTGATATAAGAAAATTGTGCAGGAGTTAACCAAGTAAAAATAAAAAGGAAAAATACTCAAAGCAAAAGAATTAGTATAAAGATTCTAAATTAATGATCACAGAAATAGTATTGTGGAATGATAATGATGTTGATCATCATATTAGTCAACTGGAATGCTCCTCCATCACCCTAATGGAAACGTTCAAGTCTCAGATCAGGTAGTATCTTGATGAAACCTGCCTAACATGACATTCACCTAGATTTATCAGGTTTTCTGTACTTAAACTTATTTCCTCTTCACAACAGGTATTGGGACATTGAGTAATTTTAGTATCTTTCTCTACATCATAAGACTAGGAATTAATAGTGGAGGGATGAGATAAAACTAGAGTATTATTTCAAGAACTTTTTATTAAAATTTAAATAAATGTACACAATAAAATTAAGTACAAAATAATATACAATAAAGAGATTTCCTTCTCAGGGTTCACCTCTGTGCTTTCCCACTTTCCTGCACCAAGGAAACAATTATAATTAATTCCTTGTGTATCTTTCTAGCAATTTACTATTTCCATATTTTATATGTATATATGTGTAATGTTAGTTCTATAAAATATATGTATATATTTTATAATTTTTGTAATGTTTATATCATGTCCTTCATTTGAAATGGCTTTATTTCAAATAAAATTTTATCGTGGAGTTTGTTCCACATTAACTTAATATATTCACAGAAAAATAGTATTGCAATGGGAAATCTATAATTTTTAATTCATCACCTATTGATGGAATTAAAATAGTTTGTACAGTATTCAACTGTTAATAATTTTACTATAATAAGAAATAATTTAATATTTCCTATGACCTAAAACTGTATGACTCTTAAAGCCTGAATCACCAGCTCTATCCTGTACTGCTCTCTAGACTTTTCAAAACCAGTAGCCTCAATTAACTTGATCAACTTTTGGACAAGGGCTTATATCTTCTGCTATATGACTGCCTTAACAATGACTAGCCTACTATTAGCAAAAAGGCAAAAAGATCCTATGATAGAGAAGTCCTTTCCTTCAGCAGTTTTCTATTTCTTCCATCCTGAATATGTGTACAGCAACTACTTAATCTTAAGTGCTTAAGTGTTTATTTTTTCAATGCCTGGATTTCTGCATTCAAATGTAAGCTATATGAGCACAGGGAATTTTTTTGTTGTTCATTTCTCTTTCTAAGGGTCTAGAACAATGCCTGGCATGTAGTAATTAGTCAATATTTGTTGATAAACAATTACTGGCCATTGGGAAGGTTGGAAGTTTATTATAACGTGATATTCATGATATAGTAATACATATGTTATAATAGGGCTTCCCAGGTGGCTCAGTAGTAAAGAATCCACCTAGAATGCAGGAGACCCAGGTTTGATCCCTGGGCTGGGCAGATCTCTGGAGGAGCAAATGCAAACCCACTCCAGTATTCTTGCCTGGAAAATCCCATGGACAGAGGAACCTGGTGGGCTACAGTCCATGGAGTTGCAGAGGCAGATATGACTTAGTGATCAAGTGCACGCACACACACACACACACACACACACACACACACACACACACACACACATGCTGTAATAGAATACATAAAAATCCTTTTTTATATATCCCATCCTGTCATATCAACCCTGTAAAATAAGCATGTTATCTTTGTCTCAGCAGTATGGAAATGGAAACTCAGAGAGTTTAATAAAATTGCTAGGCATCACAAAACAGAGATTTCTAGTGCTGGGATTAAATTTAGGTCACTTAGAATCCAAAACGTTTGTGCTTTTCTCTACACAATATCACACTCCTAGAGAATGGTTTTCCTTTCTTGAACTTCATCCTATTGGCATCTGACATTCCTTAGGGTCCCAAAGGACAGTGAAGTCAAGAAAGGCCAGGTACTCCTGAGGAAGGGCAGGAAGAGGAGCTAAGCTGATACCAGAAACACCTGGGGGAAATTGCAGGTGCCAGCCCTTCATCTGGCCCTGAGGACAAAAGAGGCACAGCTGGGAACAGATCTCCTCAGTCAGGACTGGGAGCAGGGCCAATGCTCACTCACACCTGACACAGAGAAGGCTGCAGTGATCTGGCTTCAGGTCTAGTCATTAATGGCTAATCCAGGAAAAGGAGTAGGACCTCCCTGGTACTTTTTCTGGTTCTTCTGACAGCAGAGCCAGAGTTCGTCAAACTCTCAGGGGCCTGCATGAAGCATAGGTATCAGGCAGTGCTGACCAAGGCAGATCTCCCTACTGGGCACAGGTAAGGATCTCATCAAGGGCCAAATCAACCCAGGCTGGTCTCAAGGTTCAGGTGCTCAGCTAGACAAGGTTTGGTGGAACGCCGGAATTCTATTCCTGTGTCCACATCGGAAAAATCGTATCTGTTTTTTGCCTCCCTGAGCCTTGATTTCCCATTTTTTGTCATAAAGTAAGATCTGAGACCACAAGAAGATTCAGATTACCCAAGTTATTGTCCAACTGTGACTCCAAATCTTTCTGGTTCAGAAAAATTCCAATCTCTGAAGCTTTGACAGGACATATACCTCCTCCAACTCTGGACTTTTCCTCTAATTAACTCAAGGAATACTTGCCTCAGTGGAACATTCATGAGGCAGAGTGCACTATTCTTTAGCACAATTCTAAGACAGCAGAAACTCCAGAAAAGTGAGTTCCTCCTCCCGGGACAGTCAGTCAATGATTAACAGAAGGCCTAGAGACTGTCATATAGAGTGAAGTAAGCAAGAAAGAGAAAAGCAAATACTGTATATTAATGCATATATGTGGAATCTAGAATATGATATAGATGAACTTATCTGCAAAGCAAAAATAGAGACACAGATGTAAAGAACAAACATATGGATACCAAGGGGGAAGGGGAATGGGATGGATTGGGAGATTGGGATTAGCATATATACACTACTATGTATAAAACACATAGCTAATAAAAACTAACTGTATAGCACAGGGAACTCAATGCTCTGAGGTGACCTAAGTGGGGAGGAAATACAAGGAAGAGGGGATGTATATGACCGATTCACTTTGCTGTACAGCAGAAACTAACATAACATTGTAAAGCAACTATACTCCAATAAAAAATAAAGTAAGGAAAGAAGGAAGAATGTTTCTATGGAAGTTCTGGAGGGTCTGGCAAGGAGTCTGTGCATTGACCATGGACCAGAAGGTTCTGCAGTGTCTTCCATCAAGACGGTCTGCCATCTCTTCTGCCCAGCAGTTTCCAGAAATTCTATGGGAAAACCAATAGTCCATTTCATCTCTCCTCCCTTCTCCTTCCCGGTCCTTCTCCATCAGAACCACTCACTATGTTTTGTCATGAAATGAAACTTCTAGTGAAAGTTGCTTTCAGTAGAAGAATGTGAGTGGACATGAAATCTAATGAAAACTCAAGGAATGATAAACTTTCTGAAATTCTTGTATTCATTTATCATAAATAACTCAATCTGGATTTGCATCGGGCTTATTCTCTTAAGTAGTAATCAGTTCCTTGTCTGAAAGAGTTTACAAATTAAACTAGGAAATTCTGATTCAACAGATAATTAAAATGGAAAATTAAAAATAATTATTTTTAAAGCCAGGAATAACCCCATCTGGAAGCAGCACAGGGAAAACATACCTGAGTTTTAAAAAAGGGAAGGAAGAGGTCAGCAGGATAAAGGAGGCAGGTGTGCTAACAAGTGAAGTTGTGTGAAAAGATACAGAGCAGGACTGGCAAACTTCCAGCTAGCCTCCTGTTTTATATGGCCCATGGGCTAAAAATGGTTTTTAAATTTTTTAAATGATTAAAAAAATCAAAAGAAGGATAATAGTTCATGGCATCTGAAAATTATATGAAATTCAAATTTTGATAAATAAAATCGGTATTCGGATATGCTCATTCGTTTAGGTTTTGTACATATTTGTGTACCTGTTGTTTGTATGGGCTTCCCAGGTGGTGTTAGTGGTAGAGATCTGGATTTGATCCCTGGGTCAGGAAGATCCTTTGGAGAAGGGCATGGCAATCCACTCCAGTAGTCTCGCCTGGTGAATCTCATGGACAGAGGAGCCTAGCAGGCTACAGGCCCTAGGATCACAACGAGTCACACAACTGAGTGACTAAGCACAGCACATTATAATGTAGATTCAGTATTTTGCATGTGTGCATTAGTTTAGATGTTGTGTAGTTGTAACTGAGATCACATGGTCCATAAATCCTAAAATATTTATGTCTGTCCTTTTGTAGAAAAAAAAATTACCAACCTCTGTATAGAATCATGAAAGGAAGTAATTCATCCATAAGTGCAAAAAAGCTGATGATGAAAGACAAAAGGTGAGACCTAAAATGTATTCTGTGTTCAAAATGTAGGCCTTGTTGAAAACCCGTGTTGCTTTTACTATTTTTTTTTCATTATGGTTCTAATTGCAGGACCTGCATTGTCCTGCTGTGCAAACAATTTACCAAATTCCTTAACTAGGAAATTACTTAACCTCTCCAAACTTCATTTCATCCATTAGCAATGTAGGGAGGATAATAATAGCATCAAAATCAGACAGTTGTTGTGGAGAAGACTATTAAAAAGGTAAAAATACTAGCATAATTCTATTATATATTCAGCAAATAGTAACAACATACAGTCATCATTTTCATTTTTATCATTATTACTTTATTGCTGTTACATAACAAAATGTAGCTCACTGTTGAGCGCTTGAGTAATCAGAAAATAAAATTAGGAAGTAACTCACTCCTTTCCCCACCACATAAATGTGATTTTTGCTAAAACTGGCATGTTCTTTCAGTTGTTTTTCCTATTTTTTCTTATTTACAAAGTTGGAATCTTACATGTACACATTTACTCTTGTTTTTTCAATTTTAATATTATGTCATGGATGTTATTCAATAGCATTTCTTCAAAAAAGGCTTAGATGATTACATGGTATTTTCTGAAGTCTTAGGTCATAATTGACCTAGTCAGTTATTCATTAGTGATTGTTTCCAATTCTGACACTACAGAGATACAACACTGAATACGTTTATAAGTGAAATATTTGTCTAAGGCTCTGATTATTGGTTTAAATTAGAAACACTGAGTTCTTGAGACAAAATGTATGAACACTTTAAGAGATTTCATTTAAATTTTCTAAACTGCTTTTCAGAAAAATTATACTATTTTTCACACCAAAATCAAAGATATTTTCTACCATACCACCTCCCTTATTAGCACTGAGCGTTATGATTATTTTTACTTTTCCAAGTTTGATGAGCAAAATTGAATTCTAGTGTTATTTATTGATTTGTCTAATTTGTATTTATTTTTAGTACTGGGAAAATAGAGTAATTTTACATGTTCATTTCTTATTGATATTTTTGGTGAATTGAATCTTCATTCCCTATGTTTTTAAGGGAGAGAAATCATTTTTGATTGAAGTATAGTTGATTTAAAAGGTTTTATTAGTTTCAGATGTACAGCATAGTGATTTATTTAGTACTTTGATAGATTATATTCCATTCAAAGTCATTACAAGCTAATAACTCTCAGTACTATATAATATATCCTTATTTCTTACCTATTTTATACATAGTGATTTTTTATTTTTAAAATTTTCATTTTACTTTTTTAAATTTTTATTTTTTTGTTTTAATTGGAGGCGAATTACTTTACAGTATTGTGGTGGTTTTTGCCACACATCAACATGAATCAGCCATGGGTGTACATGTGTCCCACCATCCCGAGCCCCGCTCCCACCTCCCTCCCTGCCGTCCCTCCGAGTTGTCCCAGAGCACCAGCTTTGAGTGCCCTGCTTCGTGCATGGAACCTGCACTGGTCATTCTGTTTTACATATGGTAACATACATGTTTCAACGCCGTTCTCCCACATCATCCCACCCTTGCCTTCTACCACATAGTCCAGAAGTCTGTTCTTTACATCTGTGTCTCTTTTGCTGTCTTGCATATAGGGTCATCCTTACCGTCTTTCTAAATTCCATATGTATAATCTATACTTTTAGAGATTATATTCCATTCAAAGTCGTTACAAGCTAATGGCTATAATTCTTAGTACTATATAATATATCCTTGTTTCTTACCTATTTTATACATAGTAATTTTGTATCTCTTAATCTCAGACCCTTAGTTTGCCCCTCCTTCCTCCCCCTCTCCTTTAGTAACCACTAGTTTGTTTTCTGTATCTGTGAGGTTGTTTCTTTTTTGTTATATTCACTAGTTTGTTTTTTTTTTTAGATTCCTTATATAGTGATATCATACAATAATAGTCCTTCTCTGACATATCACTAATCATTATGTTTTCTAGGTCCATGCACATGGTTTCAAAGAGCAGAATTTCATTCTTTTTATGGTTGAGCAATATAGTCCATTATATATGTGTGTGTGTGTATTCATATATATATATGCACACAAATACTTTTGAATCAAAGTTTTCATATTCTTAGGATATATACTCAGCAGTGGGATTGCTGGGTCATATGGTAGTTCTCTTTTAAGTTTTTGAGGAACCTCCATCCTGTTTTCCATAGTGGCTGCACCAATTTACATTCCCACTAACAGGGTACAAGGGTTCCCTTTCCTCCACATTCTTGCCAGCAAATTATTGTTATTTGTAGACTCTTTGATGATAGCTATTCTGACAGGAGTGAGGTGATATCACACTATGGTTTTGATTTGCATTTATCTGATTACAGCCCAAGAATACTGGAGTGAGTAGACTATCCCTTCTCCAGCAGATCTTCCCAACTCAGGAATTGAACCGGGGTCTCCTGCATTGCAGGTGGATTCGTTACCAACTGAACTATCAGGGAATCACCCCGATTATTAGCCATGTTGAACATCTTTTCACATGCCCATTAGCCATCTGTACATTTTTTGGGGAAAAAAAAGTCTACTCAGGTCTTCTGCCTGGTTTTTGATTGGGTTGTTTGATTTTTTTGGTATTGAATTGTACAAGTTGTTTATGTATTTTGGATGTTAACCCCTTGTTGGTTCTAATAACATTTGCAGGTATTTTCTTCCATTCTATGTGTTATCTTTTTGTTTTGTTGGTGGTTTCTTTTGTTTTACAATGGATTTAATGTTTATTAGGTCCCATTTAATTTTGCTTTTATTGATAACAGTGTTCCTTAATGCTCTTGTGATCCTTCTACAGACCAATAGACAGTTTTTATCATTTGTTGAATAATAATATTTTTTAAATAATAATAATTTGTTTTATCTTTTACTACAGATAAAATTTCAAATTTATCGTTGTATTTTAAAATGTTAAGTGTTGTTTTTGGTAGCATGAATATTTCATTATAATATTTGTGTTTATTCAAATACAAAGATTACAATATCAAGATAAATAATATAGATACATGAAACAAAGAGAAAAAAGTTAAAACACTTATAACCACTACATTAATATTTTAACATTTAAATGTGGGCAATTGAGTTTTTCTGTTTATGGATATGGACTTCCCTGATGGCTCTAAAGAATCTGCCTGCAATCCAGGAGACACAGATGTGGGTTCAATTCCTGGTTGGAAAGATCCCCTGTAGAAGGAATTGATAACCCACTCTAGTATTCTTGCCTGAAAAAGCACATGGACAGAGGAGTTTAGCAGGTTAAGTCCAAAGGGTTGCAAAGAGTCAGACATGACTGAGCATATATACACAGAGCACACATTTATGGATGTAATTTATATTTTAAAATAAGTATCTTCACACTAAACATATTATTCTGTAACATACTCCATTCACTTATATGCCTCAATGTTATTAAATATTCTTTTATAACAATTCTAAATTTCAGCTTAGAAATTCATAGCAAAGATATATCAATTTATTTAACCAACTTGCTGTTTTTGTTCTTTTGGTTCATTTGTTTGCAACTACACTGTCATAAATAAGGTTGACAAAAACATTTAGGTAAACATAACTTTCACCCAAACTTAGTCTAAAATTGCAGATAAGATATTGTTAGTCCAAAGTGTCTTTGATTTATATTGGGAGATTTATTTGTCATTTCTTACCTATCATGTTTATTTCCCTTAACTTTTAACATAACTGAGTACTGCAATTGTTTAATCTTATTTTTAATTTGTACTTACTTTTTAGTAACTTTGAACATCTTTCCATGCTTTATAGCCATTTTGATTTCAACCCTTTGCATGAGTTTTTTCTTTTCCCAATGTCTTTTTTTTAAGAATTTTTTTTTATTGTGGTGAGAACACTTAACATGAGAACTTTTTAAAACATTTTAGTTATACAATTTGTTGTATACAATACAACTAATTTGTATATAATTTGTTAACTATAGGCACATTAGATGTCTAAATGTAATTCATCTGACAAAACTGAAACTTTATATCTTTTACACAGAAACTCCTCTTTTTTCTTCCCTCAGTTCCCTGGATGTCAATATTCTACTCGTACAGTTTCAGGCCTTACATTGAAACCTTAATCCACTTAGATTTAGCTTTTTGATTTGTGTTTTTGTGTGCAGCAGAAAAGGTCTTTTTGGTGTGGCTTTTGTGACTTTACTTTGTCATTTTTATTAGTTTTCTATCTGAATGGTTAAGGAAAAAATTCCCTATCCTCAAATTTAAAAGAAAAATAGCACAAAGATAAGGACATACTGGTATGAGTATATTTCCATTTACTTTGCTGTATGCTGAGGAATACTCTCAGTTCAAGTGTTAGCTTAGTTATTTTGGTATTTTTCCTAGTCATTTATTCTTGATTAAACTTCATAATTTCATACAGCACCCTAGATGTTTTACCTGTCTCTTAGCCTAGAAAAGCTTTCATAGACTGCAGTAGGTACCCCTATTTCTCATACGTCCCACCCAAGCTACTATGTATTTCCTGTATCATGCCCTTCATTGTGATTTAATATAATTGATTATTTGAATATCTCCTTCATTAGATTCTAAACTTAAAGGAAGCCATCAGTCATCATTTCACCAGTACCTCAAAAGAAGTAGAATATATACTGGATTTTTTCATATCATTTAAGGCTCTATCTCTTATTCATATAAACCAGGTTGTTTACTCAAAACAGTTTTTCTTTGCATGTTGACTCTAATGTTCCTCATAATTTTTGCAGAATTTTTGTGAGAATCTGTTTCTTTTTCTTTTTTTCATTTGTCCAGTCTAGAAAGAGAAGTAGTTGGAACTCTTGGGACACACTCACTATCTACTTAGGTATACTAAAGTACTCCTCTCAGATTTTAATTTTGAAAGCCAGTGGATATTCTGTGTCCTGACAATCAATTGTCAATTATAACTTTGCTGGACTGAGGAGAAATATCCTAAGGTGGTCACCTCATAATCTGATTAGACAAGAAAGAATAAGCATTATATGACATGAAGTACTCTACTGTTTGTACATTGAAAAGGGGGAAAACTTGCATTAAAACTGCTACATCCTTTCTTTGTATCTCCTTGCCACTTTTTCTACTACTTTGAGTCACTTCAAAACAAAACATGATAAAACAGTAGAATTTTTCTATTTATAGTCCCTCTCAAGTTGTTTTAGGATTACAGTCCTTAAATATGTACAAAAAAGTAATTAGTGGGACTTCCCTGGTGGTCCAGTGGCTAAGAATCTGCCCTCCCAATGCAGGCGGCCAAGTTAGATCCCTGATCAGGGAACTACATCCCTCATGCTGAAAGTAAGACTCAACACAGCCAAATAAATGAATAAACAAATAAAGAAATTTTTTTTTTAAGTTAGCATTATTTTTAGCAATAGGTGGAGAAATCAAACACCATAAATCTTTGAAGAAGGGGGAGACATAATAGGTATAAATAGAAATTTTCTACTGTTTCTCCATCTGACTCCACCCAATTGCCTCAGGACCCCTTTCACTTAACCACACTATGAGGATATTAAGTGTGCATCAGAAAATGAGTGTGTGTGGATATGATCCAAATTGTTTTAGCAAATACAGTAACAAAGTGGGAAATGAATCATACAGAATAAGACTGGGGAAAGATGAGACATTGCCCATTTCAGAACCCAGGCTCTGGTTTTTCTTCCTTGTGTCTTTATTCTCAGATAACACAAGACCTTTTGTCTTACAACTGAGATCCTGATTGTGCTTCTTTCTCTGACACTAAAAGGAATCCCAACAACAAATCTAGAATCTGACCCTTCCAATCAAGAGTCTCTATCCATGACTGCAGCTGGGGGTTCATTCCTATATCAATGGTTGAAGGAAATTGGACAAGAGTTAATGAGTTTATCCTCATGAGTTTCTCTTCCTTACCTACTGAAATACAGTCATTACTCTTCCTGACATTTCTATTCATCTACCTGGTCACTCTGCTGGGAAACAGCCTCATCATTCTGGTTACCTTGGCTGACCCCATGCTGCACAGCCCCATGTACTTCTTCCTCAGGAACTTGTCCTTCTTAGAGATTGGCTTCAACCTAGTCATTGTGCCCAAGATGCTGGGGACCCTGATTGCTCAGGACACAGCCATCTCCTTTCTTGGCTGTGCCACTCAGATGTATTTCTTCTTCTTCTTTGGGGTTTCTGAGTGCTTCCTCCTGGCCACCATGGCCTATGACCGCTATGTAGCCATCTGCAGTCCCTTGCACTACCCAGTCATCATGAACCCAAGGACACGTGCCAAACTGGCAGCTGCCTCCTGGTTTCCAGGCCTTCCTGTAGCTACTGTGCAGACCACATGGCTCTTCAGCTTTCCATTCTGTGGCATCAACAAGGTGAACCACTTCTTCTGTGACAGCCCGCCTGTGCTGAGGCTGGTCTGTGCAGACACAGCACTGTTTGAGATCTATGCCATCATTGGAACCATTCTGGTTGTCATGATACCCTGCTTGCTGATCCTATGTTCCTACACTCACATTGCCGCTGCCATCCTGAAGATTCCATCAGCTAAGGGGAAGCATAAAGCCTTCTCTACCTGCTCATCCCACCTCCTTGTTGTCTCCCTCTTCTATGTATCTTCAAGCCTCACCTACTTTCGGCCTAAGTCCAATAATTCTCCTGAGAGCAAAAAATTGCTATCACTGTCCTACACAGTTGTAACTCCCATGTTGAACCCCATCATCTACAGCTTGAGAAATAATGAGGTGAAGAATGCCCTTGGTCGAAACTTCCACAAGGCTATGGGTGTCAGAACTGCATTCTGTAGACATTTTGAAGTATAACTAAATTTATTAAATGAGGAACAATCAGTTCCATGTTTGGGATTCCTCGCTGCATCTATTCACATCTCCATAGGCCAAAAACCAGCTATTGAAAGGGCTGTTGAAAAGCACAGTGACGAGAAAGCAATATAGAAATAGATTAGTCCTATCATCACACCTATCAAATTCCTCTGCTTGCTTGTTATGCACTAATTTTTTTTCTCATTTGACATTTCTGTGGCCAATACATTCCAGAGTAAAATACATGGCATATTTACTCTGTAAATTTGCGCCTAAGTGACTTACTTTGGGAACAGTATGAAACTGTTTGAAATGTAAACTTGCAGACAGGAAGTTCTCTTGGCATTTATTGTGTTTAAGACAAATCTAACTCCATTTAATAGGAAAAAAAAGTCTATAATCCCTTAAGTACAAAATACTTCTCATTCATTCACTTCATTTTGCATGCCTCTAAGGCAGTATGGGCTCCTAAATTTGTTGGTATTTAGCATGGACTGAGAAAAGTGTAACACTAATCCCTGTAACTATGCCTTTCAATCCAGTTAAGTCACTCAGTCGTGTCTGACTCTTTGCGACTAACCATGGACTGCAGCACACCAGGCTTCCCTGTCCATCACCAACTCCTGGACCTTACTCAAACTCATGTCCATTGAGTCAGTGATGCCATCCAACCATCTTATCCTCTGCTGTCCCCTTCTCCTCCAACCTTCAATCTTTCCTAGCATCAAGGTCTTTTCCTGAGTCAGTTCTTTGCATCAGGTGGCGAAAGTATTGGAGTTTCAGCTTCAGTATCAATCCTTCCAATGACGGTTCCTTTATAACCCCAATATCCTTAACCAACTCTTTTCAGGCTATTTTTCCCAGGCAGAATGATTAGAATTTCCAGTTTTCTCTCTGAGTTCTTTTCCAAGTTTGTAGGCATTGTTGAAGTAATTTCAAATTTTCACAAACATAATTTCAGTCATGATGCTTTTTCTTCCAGGCTTATAATGGATCTTACCTACTCCAGTATAGGCCTTATTAACAACTGTTATGTTTTGCCTGAAAAGTGAAAGTGTTATTTGTTCAGTCTTGTCCAACTCTTTGCAACCCCATGGACTGTAGCTTGCCAGGCTCCTCTGCCCATGGGATTCTCTAGGCAAGAATACTGGAGTGGATAGCCATTCCCTTGTCCATGGGATCTTCACAACCCAGGGATCAAACCCAGGTCTCCTGGATTGCAGGCAGATACTTTACTATCTGAACCCCCAGGGAATCCCCTATGTTTTGCCTAGTGCTTTTCAATTTAAAAAATTTGTGTTTGTTGATGTGAAAATACAAAAGACCGTAAAACATAATTACTGCCTTCAGAACTTTATAATTTAATCAAGATTAGAAATTATAAAAGAAAAACCATAAATTGCTAAAATAAGGGAATATTACTTTACATAAAGGGGCCTTGCCTCAGTTCATACCATATTCCGTCATTTACTAGGAGGGTGACCATGGGAAAGTGAATCAAATTCTTTATGCCTCTTTCCTCATCTGTAAAATGATGCATATAACAATAGCATCTATATGATAGGTGTGTTTTTAAGAGTAAATATTACATGTAAAGCATTTATGATAACACTAAGCATATTGTATATCTAAATACAGGTATTTAGCGTTAGCAAGTACCTTATCTGAGTCCCTCATTTTATAGCTAAGGAAAGCAAGGTTCAAAGATATTTTGTTACATATGTTTAAACAAAATTCAGATGCCTTGAATCTAAATTCTCTCTTTTTTTTTTAGTACCATGCCCTGCGGGCTACAGTCCATGGGGTCACAAGAGTCAGACATGACTTAGCGACTAAACCACTGCCACCACTGAATAGCTAATTAAGCAAGTGATTAACTCAGATCCAAAGTAAAAGAAAACTTTAAAAAATAACAATGGGTTCTCACTTCGGCAGCACATATAATAGTATTAGAATGATACAGAGATTAGCATGGCCGCTGCACAAGGATGACAGGAAAATTCATGAAGCATTCCATATTTTTAAAACCGGACAAACACAACACACACACATACACACACACACAAGAAAACTATGGGCCAATATCTCTGATGAACATAGATGCAAAAATCCTCAACAAAATTTTAGCAAACAGAATTCAGCAGCACATCAAAAAGCTCATACACCCCATGATCAAGTTGGGTTTATTCCAGGAATGCAAGGATTCTTCAATACATGCAAATAAATCAATGTGATACACCATATTAACAAACTGGAAGATAAAAACCATATGATTATCTCAATAGAAGCAGGAAAAGCCTTTAACAAAATTCAGCACCCATTTATGATTAAAACTCTTCAAAAAATTGGCATAGAAGGAACCTACCTCAATATAGGAAAGGCCATATATAATAAGCCTACAGCAAACATTATTCTCAATGGTGAAAAAGTGAAAGCATTCCCCCTAAGATCAGGAACAAGACAAGGGTGTCCAGTTTCACCACTATTATTCAACATAGTTCTGGAAGTTCTAGCTACAGCAATCAGAGAAGAAAAAGAAATAAAAGGAATCCAGATCAGGAAAGAAGTAAAGCTCTCACTGTTTGCAGATGATATGATACCGTACATAGAAAACCCTAAAGATAGTATCATAAAATTACTAAAGCTAATCAGTGAATTTAGCAAAGTTGCAGGATACAAAATCAATACACAGAAATCACTTGCATTTCTATATACTAACAATGAAAACTCAGAAAGAGAAATTAAGGCATCAATCCCATGTACCACTGCAACAAAAAGAATTAAATATCTAGGAATAAACTTACCTAAGGAGACAAAAGAACTGTACACAGAAAATTTTAAGACACTAATGAAAGAAATCAAAGATGACATAAACAGATGGAGAGATATTCCATGTTCCTGAGTAGGAAGAATCAATATTGTGAAAAAGGCTATACTACCAAATGCAATCTATAGATTCAGTGTGATCCCTATCAAATTACCAATGGCATTTTTCACAGAACTAGAACAAAAAATTCCACAATTCATATAGAAACACAAAAGACCCTGAATAGGAAAAGCAGTCTTGAGAAAAAAGAATGGAGCTGGAGGAATCACCCTTCCTGACTTCAGATTATACTACAAAGCTACAGTCATCAAGACAGTATGGTACTAGCACAAAAACAGAAACATAGACCAATGGAACAAGATAGAAAGCCCCAAAATAAACCCATGCACCTATGGGTACCTTATTTTTGACAAAGGAGGCAAGAATATACAATGGGGCAAAGAAAGCCTCTTCAATAAATGGTGCTGGGAAAACTAGACAGCTACATGTAAAAGGATGAAATTAGAACACTTCCTAACACCATACACAAAGAAAAACTCAAAATGGATTAAAGAACTAAATAAAAGACCAGAAACTATAAAACTCTTAGAGGAAAGCATAGGCAGAACACTCGATGACAAAAATCAAAGCAAGATCCTCTAGGACCCACCTCCTACAGTAATGGAAATAAAAATGAAAGTATACAAGTGGGATCTGATTAAACTTAAAAGCTTTTGCACAGCAAAGGAAACTATAAGCAAGGTGAAAAGACAACCCTCAGCATGGGAGAAAATAATAGCAAATGAAACAACTGACAAATGATTAATTTCCAAAATATACAAGCATCTCATACAATTCAATACCAGAAAAACAAACAATCCGATCAAAAAGTGGGAAAAAGACCTAAACAGACATTACTCCAAAGAAGACATACAGATGGCTAAGAAACATGTGAAAAGATGCTCAACATTGCTCATTATTAGAGAAATGCAAATCAAAACTACAATGAGGTATCACCTCACACCAGTCAGAATGGCCATCATCAAAAAGTCTACAAACAATAAATGCTGGAAAGGGTGTGGAGAAAAGGGAACACTCTTGCACTGTTGGTAGGAATGTAAGTTGATACAGCCACTAAGGAAGACGGTTGGAGATTCCTTACAAAACTAGAAATAAAACCACCATATGACCCAGCAATTCCACTCCTAGGCATATACCCTGAAGAAACCAAAATTCAAAAAGACACATGTATGCCATTGTTCATTGCAGCACTATTTACAATAGCTAGAACATGGAAGCAACCTATATGTCTATCGACAGATGAATGGATAAAAAAGTTATGGTACATATACACAATGGAATATTATTCAGCCATAAAAAGGAATGCATTTGAGTCAGTTCTAATGAAGTGGATGAACCTAGAGCCTATTATACAGAGTGAAGTAAGTCAGAAAGAGAAAGAGAAATATCATATTCTAATGTATATATACGGAATCTAGAAAAATGGTACTGAAGAATTTATTTACAGGGCAGCAATGGAGAAACAGACATAGAGAATAGACATGGACATGGAGAGAGGGGAAGAGAGGGTGAGACGTGTGGAAAGAGTAACATGGAAGCTTACATTACCATGTGTAGAATAGGTAGCCAATGGGAATTTGCTGTATGGCTCAGGAAACTCAAACAGGGGCTCTATATCAACCTAGAGTGGTGGGATGGGGAGGGAGATGGTAGGGAGGTTCAAAAGGGATGGGATATATGTATACCTATGGCTTGTTCATGCTGAGGTTTGACAGAAAACAACAAAATTTTGTAAAGCAATTATCCTTCAATTAAAAAAAAAATTCTAAAAAATAAAAGAAGAATGGGGGAGAATGTTAATTCTTCAGTCAGTTTAAATTCATTATTAACTCTGAATAAATAACAGCAAATGAGCAGTCCCAGTAACATCAGTGACTTCATCAAAAGCTACAGAAACCCACTCATAATCACTTGCTTTACTTTTTAATTGACTGGTACTGATACTGCTCCCAAGGTCTTCAATTCCTCAAGGATCAGTTCTCACCAAAATGATAATTGTTTTAAGCAAGTTTATTTTCTCTCGACACATTTGTTTTGGTTGTTCCAGTCAAACATAATTTAATCAAATCATCATTGGTAAAAGGCTTTCCTTATTTGGCTAACAAATGAGCCATTTGGAAGCTTTGCTTGCAGCCCCACTTTAATTTTTTCTTTTTTGTAAAGATATTATGTCATAACAAGATATTCCATGGAGTTTTCAAATTTCTCTGACTGTTGCTTTCTGTAAGTTGGAAATATTCCAGTGAGTACTTAGTATAGCAATGTCTACATGTATTGTCTATGCTTGGCAAAGCTTGAATATCATTACATTATAAACACAATGATTTACCATCTAATTTGATGTCAGAATATTCTACACTCCTCTGCTCTTTAAAATGTGACATTTGATATAACTTTTTTTCTCATTCTAACTTGATGTCTATGCGATGGTAACAAAATAAATGTTACAGTACAGAAATACACATGGCACTCAAGATGTCAAGCAATAACCTCATCACTGTGCTTTTCTTTTAAACTTATAATATATATTTTTTGCAAGAGTAATTCACTCTTAGCAGCAAACAGGGTTATGAACATACTCTTATAACTTGAAAACAGCTACAAAAAGAACTGACCAATTAAGCTGTGACCATTTCCCTCCTATGTTCACCTCCTAGCTCCTGGAAATTTTTTTCCAGTTTTACTGAGATATAATTGACATATAGCATTTTACAAGTTTAAGGTGTACAGCATAATAATTTAATACATGTACACATTTCAAAATAATTACCACAATAAGTTAATATATTACTTCAAATATTTACAACTTTGTTCTTGTGCATCCCCATGATTTTTAATGCCCAAGCAGAAGATGAAAGTACCACTAACGTATAAACTTCAAACAACCATTCAGTTTTGATGTTATAGCATGAAGTAACTATGATATGTAAATGAGCATGGCTGTGTTCCAATAAAACTTTACTTCTAGGTACTAGAATTTGGATTTTATATACTTTTTTTTTTTGCAGAATACATGATGAATACACATAATTGTATTTTTACACACTTGCAGTGAACAACCTGAAAAATAAAATTTATAATTTCTGTTTGCAATTGCATAAGAAAGAATAAAACATACAGGAATAAATGTAACAGAAGTACAAACCTTATACTCTGAAAGTTGTAAAACATTGAAGGAAATTAAAGAAGATCTAAATGAATGTAAAAGTATCCAAGGTTCATGAATCAAAAAAACTTAACATCACTAAGATAGCAATGTGCTTCAGATTCATCTACAGATTCAACACAATCCCTATCAGAATCCCAGATGACAGAGATTCTTACTTGACATCATATACAATAATTAACTCAAAATAGATCGATGACTTAACTACAGAGTTCTTAAAAGACAGCACAAGCGTAAATCTTCATGATCTTAGATTTGGAAATGGATTCTTAGTTATGACACCAAAAGCACAAGCAAACAAAGAAAAAGCAGTAAAATACATTCAGTTCAGTTCAGTTCAGTTCAGTTGCTCAGTCGTGTCCAACTCTTTGCAACCCCGCGGACTGCAGCACGCCTGGCTTCCTTGTTCTTCACCAACTCCCAGAGCTTGCTCAAACTCATGTCCATTGATCAAGTCAGTGATGCCATCCAACCATCTCATCCTCCGTTGTCCCCTTTTCCTCCTGCCTTCAATCTTTCCCAGCATCAGGGTCTTTTCAAATGAGTCAGGTCTTCGCATCAGGTGGCCTGGATTCTATATACTTTTTATGTGTCAAGGAATATTATTTTTTTGATTTATTAACCATTTTAAAAACAAGTAAAAACCATTCTTAACTCATGAACTATATAAGACCCATGAGGGTTGAATTTGGCCTGTATAGTTTGCCAACACTTGGGAAAGAGCATGAACCAGAAGCTAAAATGCTTGGGTTTTATCCTGCTTCTGTCACTTGATAACTGTGATATTGGGCAAGTTATTTAGCACCTCTGTGACTGTATTTCCTCTTCTGTGAAGTGAAGATAATCATAAAACCTATTCTACATCTTGGTTGAGAGAATTAAATGAGTGAATATACGTAAATTACTAAAAAACAAGGCTGAGCACATAGTAATTTCTGTATAGAAAAGTTAAGCATTACGAAGATGCTCATGACAGTGGTGGTGATGTTGATGATGATGAGAATAACAAAAATTATTTGGAAGGGAAAACTAAACAGCAATAAGTACAGTGAGGTCTGCAGGAATCCAGTCTTGAAAGGCCTTCTATGCCAAGGTGTTTGAACACTGTTTTGTGAACTGGATGTATTAATTAAGAGGGTTTTTAGTATGAAGAATCTGTCAAGTGTGTATTTTGGGAAAATTACTTTGGTAGTGGTATGGAGAATGGGTGGCAAAGAACACAGTCTATAAGATAGACATCAGTCAAAAGACCTTTGTAACTGGTCAGTGGAGAGATCATGAAACCAAAATTCAGTGCAAGGGAAAACCACCTCTTAATCTCAGAATTTGAAGTCCTCCATCATAGTGGGTGAGCAAAGCAGGCAGTAAGCAGAGCTGAGAGCTCAGAGAAAATCACTGCTGCTCTGGATCTCACCCACTCTGCAGGTCAGCAGGGACTTGAGCTTCAAAATTGGCCTGATTTCTAGCAGGATTTCATTAGGTGTGAATCTGCAGCCTGAGTTCATTATTTCCCCAGATCTGATCCTGTCTGTTCACCCAAGCTTTCGCTCCAGGCCCCAGGAGAAGCCACTGGGAGCCTCCCTCAGCTGTGCTCCCTGAAGAGCAGCATGTCTTATTAACAACTTTTTAATGAGGTCACAGACTGTGACTGCTCATTAATAGGCTGGTTAGTCTGCAGCCCCAGGGGTGGAAGAGACTGAAGACAGAACAGTGAGAACAAAGTTCAGCCTAAGTAGAGCTGAGGATAGGAAGAGAGAACTAACTCCCTTTAGCAGAGATTCCATGCCTTTACCCTTGGGTCTCCAGGATCCATCCCTTGCAGCTCTCAGTGACTGTGATTCTGCAGATAGAGGTCTGGAGGGACCAGGGACAGAGGTGAGAGGAATTAAAACAGCCCCCAGGGCTTTCAGGCTCAGACCAGCTCTCAGTCTAGAGAGACTGTTGAGGAAATCAAATGCTCTTCAGGTTTTCTTCAATGCTTGCGTAAAAGGAATTTTGCTTTTGAAGTTTTATCATCTTCCCTTCCATAATCATGGACTCCTTTGCTATTCCTCCATCGTGTCCAATTGCAGGTTCTTTGTGTTCTTTTCTAAGTCCTTTAAAATTGCACTTGTCCTGGAAGTTCATTTGTTGGCACTCTTCTCTCCTCCTTGTGGGCTAACTCTTAGAGATCCCATCATTGCCAGGGTTTCAACAAAACACTCCTGTGGAGATAAAACTTCGGTGTTGGCTTATATCTCCCATGAGGATTATTACTAGTGTCTCCTAATTGGTCTCCTAGCTTCCAGTCATACTGAAGACTTCTATATATACACCTCTTTCTAATTCATCTTTCTTACCATCTCCATAGTTCTTTGTAAATACACATGTGATGATCTGTCATTCTCATGCTTAGAATCCTTAAAATTCACCAACATTTTTAGAATGAAACTAATTGTTATTAGGATGTCCAATTTCAGTTCTGATCATACCCCAACCATACTAAACTATTTTCTTTCCCCCTACACCATACATTTCTAAGTTTCTCTAAGCATAGTCTTTTATTCCCCTTAGCCATTTAAAATCTAAAAAACCTGGGTTCAAACCCGGTGTCTGCAATTTACCAACTATGTAAATTCATGCAAGTTTCTATTTCTCAGTTTCCTCCTCTGTGATGAAGTGAAATACTTACCTCAGGGGCTTGACATAAAGATAAAAGTGATATTAAATAAACTTACTATGAAAGCATTAAAGCTGGGTATCCTGTGGCAACAATGGAGGCCTCATGTAGGCAAACATTTCCACTTGTAGAACTTTGCAGTTCATTATACTCTTTAGTATTCTTGCAATTTAAAGTAAGATATGAGTTACGCAGAATTCTCAGTTAGTTTCCTTTTAATTATCATTTAGGTAAATTATTAGGTTCCCTCCTTTTGCCAGAGAGCAGGGTAAAGAAAGGAATTAACATGGGGTTACTGTCTACTACCTATTTGTATACAAAGCATCAGTTACACCTCAGAGATATCATCAGGATGTATAGAACAGGACAAAGGGACAACCAGTAAGTGTCAGAGCTTAGGTATGAATCCAGGTCCCTATGATCTAAAATACTGTGTTCTTTTCAATATAGTATAAATTCTCTAAAATATAAAGGTACAAATTATAAATAAGTTAGAAGGAAAAGGAAAGAATGATATATAACATAGAAGGCCAAGAGGCCTCAAAAGGATCATAGGAGAAAAATATTTTAAGACATATATAATCTATGGTGAACTATTAATATTTCTTTGGGATCATTGAAAGGACTAATAAAGTTTTTTCTCTAAAAAGAGCTACATGTGATACACTGTCCTCAACAAGACGTAGACATTATTAGTATTACTAAATTTTTACATCTTTACTCATCTCTCTACAATTCCTACCTCTCGTTCCATACTCTGCATACCAAGTTAATATTTCCACATCACTTAAGAATAAACTCTGGTGTTTTCTTCTCTCTCTAAGCAAATCTAAGTTCACTTTCCTTTGAACACATGTGGCATCTTGCATACATCACTATTAAGCATTAAAGACATTGCAATTTTATTTTTCGCATGTGTGGAGGACACCGTAAGAACAGTTAATAGTTTATGTTTGTATTTCTGAGGCCTAGTTCAGTGTCTGGACTATAATAGGTATGGACTGACTGAATAAATAAATGTATAATTCCAAAATTGTTTCCCTAGCTCTGATCTCTCACTGAAATGTGAATTCTGTATTTACAGCTGCCTCCAGGACATGTCTGCATAGCTATCAAAGCATATGTCTAGCACCACGCTCCCAGACAACCTCCAAATCTTGAAAAGAATTTTCTTGTTACTTATCCCTTTTTTGAGACCTCATCATTTGTTGACACTTATTTTCATTTAATCAGTGAATATCCACAGACTGAATCTTGGTGTAACAGTGAACTAAGTGCTGCCCTCTCGGGGCTGTGAGACAGACAAATACACAAATAGCTACAGACTAAAAAGACTGTGCCATGTAGAGTGCTATGTGCATGTGTACATGTGCATGCTTAGTTGTGTTCGACTCCTTGTGACACAATAGAATATAGCCCACCAGGCTCCTCTGTCCATAGGATTTTCCAGGCGAGAATACTTGAGTGGGTTGCCATTTTCTCTTCCAGGGGATCCTCCTGGCCCAGGGATCAAACCCACATCTCCTGTGTCTCCTGCTTTGATAGGCAGATTCTTTACCACTGAGCCACCTGGGAAGCCCAGAGTGCTCTACCATGTTTTAATTCTACATTTCAATAAAGGCTATCATAGAAGTGTTCAACTAGTCTCCTAATACTGCTCATTCTTCCTTGGCAAAATTCTCCTTGTGCAAACCATGGCTTAATTCTCATTTTCATTGCCACTGTCTTTACACACCATTATATAACACTTGTCAGGCTTTCATTTCTAAAGCAATATCGTGAGAGTCTCCTCAGTGTTCTCATTGCTTCCAATTCTGCAATCTTTATACTCATTGGTAAGCACTCAGTTTACAGGGATGTGCAAAACAGAGCCCCTGCCTCAGGGACATTACAGTCTGAAGGGGAGGAGAGATAATAAAGAAAGAACTACACTAATAAATATATACTTACAGTTTGATATCATTACTATGAAGGAAAAGAGCATACTGCTCTGGAGAAAGAATAAAAGGAGGGAATCCTAATTTGCTTTTGGTTTCAGAGAAGACCTCACTGAGGAAGTGATATTTAAAGTGCTATCAAAAGATTGTGTAGCAGTTAACCAGCTAAAACCAAAAGGAAAAATATACAAAGCAAAAGAATTAGCATATACAAAGATTCTAAGTCAGTAATTACAGAAATAGTGTTGGTAGAAATAATAGTAGTTGAAGTTGGTCATCATATAGTCAACTGAACTGTCCCTTCCTCTCCTTAATGACAACCTTCAAGTCCCAGGTCAAACAGTATATTAATGGAACCTTATCATTTATGCCTATTGCCAGCACATGGCATATTTGCTGTACTTTGTTTCATTTCCTTCTCACAACAGGTACTGGGCATTTTATATAAGAGAAATTAAGACATGGAATAATTTTCTTCGGGTCTTGATATTAGGAATCAATGGGATAAACTAGAATGGTAGTTTCCTCTTTTTAAAATTGAAGTATAATTGATTTACAGTGTTGTGTTAATTTCAGATGTACTGCAAAGTGAATCAGATATTGATAGATAGATAGATAATGTGTGTATGTGTACACATATATGTGTATATATTTATGGGCTTTCCTGGTGACTCAGTGGTAAAGAATCTGCCTGCCAATGCACAAGATGCACATTTGATCCCTGGGTCGGGAAGATCCCCTGGAGGAGGAAATGGCAACCCACTCCAGTATTCTTGCCTGGGAAATCCCATGGACAGGGGAGCCTGGCAAGCTATAGTTCATGGGGTCACAAAAGTGTTGGACATGACTTAGTGACTAAACAACAACATACATACATATATTCTTTTTCATTACATAGGTTATTACAAAATATTGAATATAGCTCTCTGTGCTATACAGTAGGTCCTTGTTTATTTTATATACAGTAGCATGTATTTGTTAATCTCATACTCCTAATTTATCCCTTCCCTCATATTACTTTTGGTAACCATGAATTGATTTTCTAGATCAGTGAGTCTGTTCCTTTTTTGTAAATGAGTTCATTTGTATCACTTTTTTAGATTCTACATATAGGTGATATCATATGATATTTGTCTTTCTCTGTCTGACTTAACTTCACTTGGTATGATAATCTCTAGATACATTCATGTCGTGGCAAGTGGCACTATTTCATTCTTTTTTATGGCTGAGTAATATTCCATTTTGTATATATACCACATCCTCTTTACCCATTCATCTATCAATGGACCCTTAGATTACTTCTATTTCTTGGCTATTATAATTAGTGGTGCTACAAATATTTGGATGCATGTATTTTTTTTAAACAGTTTTTGTGTTTTTCAGATATATGCCCAAGAATGAGATTGCTGGACCATATGGTAGCTCTATTTTCAGTTCTTTAAGGAACCTCAATACAGTTCTCCCTAGTGACTGCATTAGCTTACATTCCCAACAGTGTAGGAGGGTTCCCTTCAGAATGGTAGCTTTCTTTTGTTTTAGATATCTTTCCATTTCACTAAAACCACAAAATTTGCGTATGACAAAAATTCACCAGACTTCTTCCTCCTGGAGGTTGAAATTAATTCCCCTTCCTTGCATGTAGGTTAGACTTAGTGACTTACTTTTGTGCAACAGACCATGAAAAGGAAATAGTAATAAGTCATGTTCATATATCATATACACCCTGGTGTGATGTGATGAGAAGAATGCTTTACTCCTGTGATATAGTCCCCACCTCATTCCCCCAAAAAAGCCTAATCATGAAAAAACAGCAGACAAACCATAATTGAGGGTGATTCTGCAAAATACCTTACCAGTCGCTATACAAAAATGAAAATTAAGGGAATACTGAGGAAACATCACAGATTGGAAAAAATGAGAATATATGACGACTAAATACAATATAGTATTCTGGAATGAATCTTGGTACAGAAGTCAGACATTTGTCAGTATAATGAATTCAGCTAAGGCCTGCAGTTTAGTTAATAGTATTTTACCAATGTTAATTTTTTAGTTCTGACAAATGAACCATGGTCATGTAAGGTGTTTTACGATTGGATGGAAGAAAATGGATGGAGTATAGAAATAATTATTATTTCTGACTCTAAGTCTAAAATTTTTTTAAAACTTAAAGTGTTTTACATAAAAATTCAATCAACATAAAATCATATACAACCAAAATAGAATTCCCTCTGTTACCCAAATTCATTGCCTAGAGGCAACTATTATCCATTTTTTATATCCTTACAGAAATTTTCTAATAAACAATTTCATTTATATATTTTATATATTTCATTATATATAATTTCATTTTATATATTGAAATTTTCTTTATATAAAATATATGCAGTTTACATGGTATAATGTATCATGTTCTCTACCTTGGTTTTTTAAATTCAAAAGCGTAGCTTCTACTTTGTCCATTGGTCTTACACATATGAAGAAGTTAGGATATTAGAACCAACTCCAAACACTGTCCACAAAACAGAATCTGTTATTTTAAGTGGTCATTTCAAGAAATTGACAAGCAAAGTCCTGAAGATTTTGTAATGGATGTTATTGATCTTGTTCACCTTGATTTTTTAAGTAAACTTTTAAAATTGCTAAGCATAACAAAACAGAAAGGTCTGGGATTAAACTTAGGTCACTCAGAATCCAAAACATTTGCGCTTTTCTCCACACAATACCACATTCCTGGAGTATGGTTTTCCTTTCTTGAACTTCATTCTATTGGCATCTGACATTCCTTAGGGTCCCAAAGGACAGTGGAATCAAAAAGGTCAGGTACCCTTGAGGAAGGGCAGGGAAAGAAGCTAAGTTGAGCCCAGAAACACCTAAGGGAAAATACATGTGCCAGTCCTTCATGTGGCCCTGAGGACAAAAGAGGCACAGCTGGGAACAGATCGCCTAAATCAGGGCTGGGAGCAGGGCCAACCCCCTAGACCGCTCACTCACACCTGACACAGAGAAGGCTGCAGTGATTCTGGCTTCAGGTCCAGTCATTAATGGCTCATCCAAGAAAGGCAGTAGGACCTCCCTAATTCTTTTTCTGGTTCTGACAGCAGAGCCAGAGGTCGCCAAACTCTCAGGAGCCTGCACGAAGCATAGGTATCAGGTAGAGCTGAACAAGGTAGATCTTCCTATTGGGCACAGGTAAGGTTCCTGTCAAATGTCGAATCAACCCAGGCCCCTCTCAAGGTTCAGGTGCTCAACTAGACAAGGTTTGGCAGGGTTTGATGGATTATCTAATTCTATTCCTATTCCACACTGAGAAGACATCATCGGTCTTCTCTCTGGGCCTTAGTTTCTCCCCTCTATGGCATGAGTGAGATCTGAGACTGCGAGAAGACTGAGATTACCCAGTGATTTGTGTGTGTGTGTGTGTGTATGTATGTGTGTTTAACTTCCAATTCTGTCCTGTAAAGCTTTCTGGGTCAGAAAAATCTCAGTCTCTGCAGGTTTTGACAAAACATATACCTCCTCCAAGTCTTAACTGTGCTCTATTATTGAAGAAGTTCTGGAGTGACTGACAAGGAGACTGTGGCCTGGCCATGGGCCGAGTTCTGCTGTGTCTCCCACCACAAGTCAGGCTGTATCTCTTCCCAGTAGTTTACAGAAGTTCTGGTGTCAAAGGCTGACACTTAAATGTTTAGGTTGGGTTCATTTTACACACTTTGTTGAAAACCCAAGTGTTTTTTTTATTATAAAATTTTATAATTATGGTTTTAAGTTCAGGTTCTGTCATTTCCATGTAGTTTCCATGTAAGTACAAAGTTTCTCAACTACAAAATTATGTATCTGCATTAAAATTCTGCATTCATCTCTAGTATGGGGAGGATAATGATGGCATTTAAATCACAGTTGTGAGAAGAAAATGAGAGAATGAGTGTAAAGCATAAAGCATAAATCTATTACATTTTTAGTAAATGTTGCAGTTTCATCATCATTATGATCATAATTTTCATTTTTAATGTTATTATTACTATCATATAACAAATGTAGCTCATTGTAGAAAATTTAGTAATCCAGAAAAATAGAAATAAGAAATCACCTTTTCATAGCACTTGGAAATAGATCACATTAAAATTTTGATTATAACCTTTCAGCCTTTTTATACAAAAAATGTATTTACAAAATGAGAAATTCAGCATATATGTGCAGTTTTGCATCTTATTTTTTCATTAATATTATACTGTGATTATTGCATTACACTATTAATTGTTCTTCAAAATTATTTAAATGATTGCATGATTTTCCTTAAATTCATGCTTTATAAGTGAACCTTTCATTCACCTATCTATTAATGATCATTTTCAAGGTATCACTATAATGGTCAGCACTGGACAGACACGTAAAATCATTGCCTCCAATTCTTCTACCAGAGGAGTTCTTGAATCAAAATATATGAACATTATAAGGATCCTCATACAATTTGTGACAAACTGAGGCTAATTTACATAGCCTCAAGCAGAATAAGATATTGCTTATTAACCAACCCTTACTAGCACTGAGTATTATACTTTTCAATATTTCAAATTGATGAAGAAATTAAATTTCTATCTTAATTTTTAACTTTATTACTAGCAAAATAGAGTAATTTTCATATGCTTATTGGCCATTGAAACTTTTTGGTGAAATAAATCTTTGTGTCTTGTATTTTCCTTTTGAGGAGATTGTGTCATTTTAAAGGGGATTTCTGTAGCTTGCTATATATTAGGTAGCCAAACAATTTTTATAATTTGTTGCTATTATTACAAATATTTTCCCAGTCTGTCATTAAGTTTTCCCTTTTGTTTATCGGTTGTTTTGTGTTATAAGTGTTTTGTTCTTAATAATATTCAAGTATTTGTTCTTCAAATGAAAAAAAATACATTTTCAGTAAAAACTATAAAATGTGAAGAAGAAATTTAAAACTCTTGGAATTGGACCACTAAGATGTTAATGAAGAAATAGAACTGAAGGCTTTCTATATGTATTATGTAATACATATATAAATTTTGTATTTAAAATAAATGTTTTATATTAAATATACTATCTTGTAGCACACTTTATCAACTTAGCAAAAACTTATTGAATATTTTCTCATGTCATTTGATTTTCTTATAAGATACATTTTAATTGCTTCATAGTATTCATAATATAGATGTGTATATGTAGCAATTTGTTTCACAATCTATTTTTATATCGTTAGATTGTTCTTTATCATTTATTTGTTTTAATTACACTATTGTAAATAAAGCTGAGAGGAACATCCTAGTATATAAAATTTGCAGATAATCTTAATCTAAAATTGTAGATATGAAGTTGCTAGTTCAAAGAATCTCTGATACATAGTGTAAAATCCACTTATTGTTTGGACCTATAGTGTTTGAATGTTTATATTTCACATTTACCCAAAATAAATACCATGTTTAAAATTTTTTAAGAAAAAATGATCTCCTTTAAAAAATTGTACTTAATTTTTGAACTGTTTTTGAACTGACTTTGATCTGTTTTTCTCTTCTGGCATTTGATTTCTGATGATGTGAACTGAATGATTATAGATTTACTTAATTTTCCCTTGGGTAATTAGTAACAATATGTTGACATTTATCCTGTACACATTGTCTCCATTAAAATTTATCTTTTAATTTCTATGTTAAACTATTAATGTTTAAAATTATATAATTTGTATATGTTAAAATCAATGAATATTTTATTTTTTGGATTCTGCTTTAGAATACATGCTGAGAAAGAACTTCAGAAAGCTAAAGTAAATAGTTACCAGTATTTTCTTCAATTCAGCTAAAGCTTCATATTTACATTTAAATCATTTTCCATGTTGGGTATATTTTATTGTGTTATTTAATGTAAGAATGTAACATTTATTTTCCCCTCAAGTTGCCCCAGAGCTGCTTATATATGCATTGGTCCAGGGATTCATTCTATTTCAGTTATGTGCCTAGAGTGATAGTCTTCAAAGCATGCACAGATAAACATAATAAAATATTGTAATACTATGAGGAAATGTAATATTATATGGTAATATTATAACATGTTTAAATACCTACCAATGTATATGATCCCCACCTTTCAGAATTTTATGTTTCCTTGATGTGTACTATCTAGGGTTTTTAGTTATAATTAGTGGGAAGGAAAAGGAAAAGCCTGCCTACTCCATCTTATAGACACAGAACTTCCTGATTTATTTTTTTTCTTTGCAGTTGGGCCAGAGTTTTTGTTTGGTTGCAGTTTACAGAATTTGTTTTAATTTGTTGTTTTAATCATTTGCTAGGTTGGTTAGTAAATAGAATTATTCCCCGTCCTCAAAATTTATAAAAAATTCATATAAAGACATATGCCTGTGTGAATCTTTTAAAACTTGTTTGCATTCAGGGATTCTTTCAGTTCAAAAAGTCATGTCTCCTTTTAGCTCAGAGATGTTTATTCTTCCTCTGGTACTTCTTTGAATATTCTTTTTCTTTTCTCCTTTGTTACATATTCTGGAATGCCTATTAAATTGATTTTATTTACTGTATTTTACTTCATTATTCTTCTTATTATTTTTGTCTCTATTATTTCTTCTTAATAATTTAGATATAAATTCTCTTGTGTTCTAATTCATTAATACAGTTTTCTTAAGTTCTAACACTGGATTCTATAATTTTTAAATTTTATTATCATGATTTCCCCCCAGGTAGTCTTTTCTAACTATATCCTTTTTTTGTTTTACTTTGTGTCAACTTTGGTTTTTACTGCTCCTAATGATGTTTTATTTCTGTTAGTAAATGTGTGTTGTTCTCACTATAGTTCTCCATCCACATCTAATTCCCTTTCATTTATCCCAGTCTCTTAGCCCACATTAGTTTACAACTTTATCTCATAATGTCTCCATTAGAATTTAGTACTTTAGATTACCAAGATAACAAGAGAAGAAGAACCTCTTGATAACCAGTTGCAAATTAGAAGCAAATAATATAAAATAAGGATCCAGTTGAGTCTGGACACCTTGATGTTAGTGGCGTTGATTCTCTTCTGTCTTCAATGTGATTTGGCAAAAATTCCAATTGTAATTCTCGTGACCATTAATGAAATAATCCCCAGATCAAGTCAAAACTGTTCAATGAAGCATGGTTTAATAGAAATCAGAGTACTTCAGAATCCAACAGATGTGGTTTAGACTCCAGATTTGCCACTTTAATTGCTATTTATTAACTTCTCTGGGGTCAGTTTCCTCACCTGTAAAATGCACATGTATAAGGATAAAGCGTATGCATATGTTAATACATACTAGCTCCTCATTCACCTCCCAAATTCTAACCAGGCAAAAAAGACTTATGAAGAGGAGAAAATTAATTAGATGCATTGATCTGCATCATAATCATAAAGATATTTCTAAAGTTATGATAAATTCACATGTATGTGTGCTTTAATGAAATCATGAACATTGTGCTTGTTTCTCAAAAGTTTATGTGTTTTTAGGAATATCACTGCCTCCCAAAATGGACCCTTTGGTGGCTCCTTCAGAGATGCATGGTTCTGATTAGGCATAAACTTTCCCTATATGTCAACGTACAAACAGAAATATATCAACTCTTCTGAAACCTGACCTAGGGCCGTTTCAGAGCTCATGCTGTGGCCATTCTCCTTTGTGCTTTTATTCTCAGATAACACAAGATAATTTCCCTTGCAATTGAGATCCTGATCTTGCCTCTTTCCCTGACACTAAGAAGGATTCTGAAAAACAAATCCAGAATCTGACTCTTCCAATCGAGAATCTCTATGACCACAGCTGGGGGTTCATTCCTATATTTATGGCTGAAGGAAATTGGACAAGAGTTAATGAGTTTATCCTCATGAGTTTCTCTTCCTTACCTACTGAAATACAGTCATTACTCTTCCTGACATTTCTATTCATCTACCTGGTCACTCTGCTGGGAAACAGCCTCATCATTCTGGTTACCTTGGCTGACCCCATGCTGCACAGCCCCATGTACTTCTTCCTCAGGAACTTGTCCTTCTTAGAGATTGGCTTCAACCTAGTCATTGTGCCCAAGATGCTGGGGACCCTGATTGCTCAGGACACAGCCATCTCCCTTTCTTGGCTGTGCCACTCAGATGTATTTCTTCTTCTTCTTTGGGGTTTCTGAGTGCTTCCTCCTGGCCACCATGGCCTATGACCGCTATGTAGCCATCTGCAGTCCCTTGCACTACCCAGTCATCATGAACCCAAGGACACGTGCCAAACTGGCAGCTGCCTCCTGGTTTCCAGGCCTTCCTGTAGCTACTGTGCAGACCACATGGCTCTTCAGCTTTCCATTCTGTGGCATCAACAAGGTGAACCACTTCTTCTGTGACAGCCCGCCTGTGCTGAGGCTGGTCTGTGCAGACACAGCACTGTTTGAGATCTATGCCATCATTGGAACCATTCTATTTGTCATGATACCCTGCTTGCTGATCCTATGTTCCTACATTCGCATCGCTGCTGCCATCCTGAAGAGTCCATCAGCTAAGGGGAAGCATAAAGCCTTCTCTACCTGCTCCTCTCACCTGCTCGTTGTTTCCCTTTTCTATGTATCTTTAAGCCTCGTCTACTTTCGACCTAAGTCCAATAATTCTCCTGAGAGCAAGAAAGTGCTATCACTGTCCTACACTGTTGTGACTCCCATGTTGAACCCCATCATCTACAGCCTAAGAAATAATGAGGTGAAGAATGCCCTTAGCCGGACCTTCCACAAGGCCCTAGGCCTTAGAAACTGCATCCCATAAGCATTAACAAATAATTCTAAAGTTTATCAAATAGGGAACAATCAGTTTGATACTTAGAATCCCTCTGCCTAACTCCGTTGTGATGAAACCCACTGCTGAAATGAATATTGGAAAGCTCAGTGAAGAGAAAACATCACAGAGGTGGTTTAGACATACCACTACCACCTGGAAAATTCCTCTGATTGTCCAGTATAGACTTATATTCTTTTCTTATTTTCAACACTTCTGTGGCCAAATAATTCCAAATATTCACATTCCTGTTTCCATACTGCTAACAGTATGAAACTGCTTATAATCCTAGCATGGGAACACACATAATAAAAAAGGGCAAAACCCATCGAAAATCACCATGTCAGTTTGTCTTCCTTTGGGCAAATCTGACTCCGCTCATCAGAAAGGAAACTCTACTAGTCCTCCTCCAGTGCATAACTCTCCTTACTGACTTACTTTAGTTTTCATGTCCTTGAGGGAGTGTTAATTCTTTTAAGTGCGCTGGTTGTAATATGGATATGGGAAAGTGGATCAATAATTCCCATACCTACACTTTTATAATGCTAGCAACCTCTTTATTCCTCCTTCTATTTATCCTTGGAAGAATGACCTGAGCTTCCATTGGCTCTCTAGATTTGGGGTGTCAGTGGTTATTTGTTTAAAGGTCTTTTTTTTTTTTTACTTTACAATATTATATTGGTTTTGCCATACATTGACATGAATCCACCATGGGTGTATATGTGTTCCCCATCCAGAACCCCTCACCCTCTTCCCTCCCCATCCCATCCCTCTGGGTCATCCCAGTGCACCAGCCCTGAGCACCCTGTATCATGCATCGAACCTGGACTGGCAATTCATTTCACATATGATAATTTACATGTTTCAATGCCATTCTCCCATGTCATCCCACCCTCGCCCTCTCCCATGGAGTCCAAAAGACTGTTCTATGCATCTGTGTCTCTTTTGCTGTCTCGCATACAGGTTATTGTTGACATCTTTCTAAATTCCATATATATGTGTTAGTATGCTCTATTGGTGTTTTTCTTTCTGGCTTACTTCACTCTGTATAATAGGCTTCAGTTTCATCCACCTCATTAGAACTGATTTGAATGTATTTTTTTAATGGCTGAGTAATATTCCATTGTGTATATGTACCACAGCTTCCTTATCCATTCGTCTGCTGATGCACATCTAGGCTGCTTCCATGTCCTGGCTATTGTAAACAGTGCTGCGATGAACACTGGGGTACATGTGTCTCTTTCAGTTCTGGTTTCCTCGGTGTATATGCCCAGCAGTGGGATTGCTGGGTCATATGGCAGTTCTATTTCCAGTTTTTTAAGGAATCTCCACACTGTTCTCCATAGTGGCTGTACTAGTTTGTATTCCCACCAACAGTGTAAGAGGGTTCCCTTTTCTCCACAACCTCCCCAGCATTTATTGCTTGTAGACTTTTGGATAGCAGCCATTCTGACTGGCGTGAAATGGTACCTCATTGTGGTTTTGATTTGCGTTTCTCTAATAATGAGTGATGTTGAGCATCTTTTCATGGGTTTGTTAGCCATCTGAATGTCTTCTTTGGAGAAATGTCTGTTTAGTTCTTTGGCCCACTTTTTGATTTGGTAGTTAATTTTTCTGGAATTGAGCTGCAGGAGTTGCTTGTATATTTTTGAGATTAATTCTTTGTCCATTGCTTCGTTTACTATTATTTTCTCCCATTCTGAAGGCTGTCTTTTCACCTGGCTTATAGTTTCCATTGTTGTGCAGAAGCTTTTAATTTTAATTAGGTCCCATTTGTTAATTTTTGCTTTTATTTCCAATATTCTGGGAGGTGGGTCATGGAGGATCCTGCTGTGGTTTATGTCAGATTAAGGTCATTTTTAATCATTAGTTTTGTTTAGGTTCTTAACCTTGTTGAAGTAATATCATAAATTTCAATCATGATGCTGGTTTCATCAAAGTTTAAAATAGATCCAGCTAATTTCAGCATAGCTCTTCTATAACACAAAAGATATTCCATTCTTTTTATAACTTCATAGTATTATATTTTGTAGATATGCCACAGTTTATTCGATGAGTCTTCTACAATTACAAAGAATAATTTTATGCATATACCTTTTTACATTTTTGCCAGTGCACCTGACATGTGGAAATCTGGAAGTCAGATTTATTGGTCAAAGTGTAAATATATAGTGTTTCTCTCTTGCAAATGTCTCTCCAAACTTATTGTACCATTTTACACCCCCAACAGAAATTTATGAGGGTTCTTTTCTCCCCAGAGCCACAACAATAATACTTGTCACCAATCATTTAGAATTTAGGTTATGTAATAGGTGAAAAAATCATAATTAAATCTTAATTTGAGTGAATTAATTTTGAAGAGTACAGAGAGAATAGGTGAGTAAGTCAGAGGAAAGATATGCATTTCATTTAGACTTCTGAATTCATGATTTAGAGGATTTGCAGTTGGTGATGTCTTGATACTCTATTTTCTCCACTTGAAGGCTTCTTTTGACCTTCATTTTAACCAAATTCATTATATATTTCAAGGTATACTACAACTCCTCAAGCAGATAACTTACTCTTTCCTCAATCAGTTCAGTCGCTCAGTCGTGTCTGACTCTTCGCGACCCCATGGGCTGCAGCACACCAGTCCTCCCTGTCCATCACTAACTCCTACAGTTTGCTCAAACTCATGCACATCGAGTTGGTGATGCCATCCAACCATCTCATCCTCTGTCGTCCCCTTCCCCTCCTGCCTTCAATCTTTCCCATTATCAGGGTCTTTTCCAATGAGTCAGTTCTTTGCATCAGGTGACCAAAGTATTGGAGCTTCGGCTTCAGCATCAGTCCTTCCAATGAATATTCAGGACTGCTTTCCTTTGCTATTGACTGGCTTGGTCTCATTGCAGTCCAAGGGACTCTCAAGAGTCATCTGCAACACCATAGTTCAAAAGCATCAATTCTTCAATGCTCAGCTTTCTTTATGGTCCAATTCTCACATCCATACATGACTACTGGAAAAACCATAGCTTTGACTAGAAGGACCTTTGTTGGAAAAGTAATGTCTCTGCTTTTTAATATGCTGTCTAGGTTGGTCATAACTTTCCTTCCAAGGATTGAGCGTCTTTTAATTTCATGGCTGCAGTCACCATCTGCAGTGATTTTGAAGCCCAAGAAAATAAAATTCTGTCACTGTTTCCATTGTTTCCCCATCTATTTGCCATGAAGGGATGGGACCAGGTGCCATGATCTTCATTTTTTGAATGTTGAGTATTAAGCCAGCTTTTTCACTCTCCTCTTTCACTTTCATCAAGAGGCTCTTTAGTTCCTCTTTGCTTTCTGTCATAAGGGTGGTATCATCTGCATATCTGAGGTTATTGATATTTCTCCCAGCAATCTTGATTCCAGCCTGTGCTTGCATCTATTTTAGGTTTGCCAATGGACAAATTAAATTCTGTGTATACTATACTATACTTATTTTTATCTGTTTGCCTTCCCCCAATGTACCTGTAACTCTTTGAAAATGAATTCTGCACAAGTGTTTCTGTTTTAATATGACATAGGCACTCATGAAAACTTTTTGTTCTGAAAAACTCACATTAAAATAGGAGAAATAGGAGAAATAAGGTTAAGGCAGACTTTTCAACTCAATGGACATGAGTTTGAGTAAGCTCCGGGAGTTGGTGACAGACAGGGAAGCCTGGCATACTGCAGTCCATGGTGTCGCAAAGAATCGGACATGACTGAGCGACTGAACTGAACTGAACTGAACTGAGGCTTCTCAAAATACATGCAATTTTGAAGTTAGAGGTGGAAAATGAGGGAGAAGGTTGGTATTGGTAAATACCATATGGTAAACACGCCTTGTGGAAAAAGTCAAGCATGTACGTGCAGGCATTGTGCCAGATGCTAAGCAAACAATAATAAACAAGTCAGATGTGGCTACCTCTTTCAGTAAGAAACATGAAGTCAAAAGTCTATTCCAGAAGCACTGTGAGGAATGTCTAGATATGCATTAGGCTGTTTGGGTTAAGCCATAATCAGTTGGAGGAACTTTTATCTCAAACATGGACATCATCTTATTCCTTCAATTCCTATTCTGGAAGGGTTAAGGATTTTGAGATGTTAGCCTTTTCATCTTAACCAGTAGTTAATAGCATTGATGATCTCACTTATAAACTAAAAATACTGACTTACAATGATGATGGTTGCCAGGACCTGGGTATGTTGAGGTTGGTCAAACGGTACAAACTCAGTTTTAAATAATTAAGTTCTGGGGATCAAATGTACTGCATAGTTACTCTAGTTAACAATACTGTGTTATATACTTGAAAGTTGCTAAGAGAGTAGATCTTAAATGTTTTCACCATACACACATAAACATACAGCTAATTATGTGAAGTAATGGGCCTGTTAACTAACTCTATTGTATTCATTTCACAATATATCAAATCATACATTTCACAATGTATCAAATCATCACATTATACACCTTAAACTTACACAATGTTCTATGTCAATTATATCTCAATGAATCTGGGGAAAAAAAAAGAATGCTGACATGCTTCTCTAGCCTCTGGTGGAAACCTTGGAGAATAGGCAGACCACTGAGTTTTGTTCCTTTTCTCTTGTAGCCTCACAAGTGCAGGAGAAGTTGAAGCTTCAGTAAAACCCATCCTCCAAGGAAGGTTTCATGCAGAATCTTCATGAGATTTTGTACTCTTGGGAACCCCTCAAAACTCATGCCTGTCAGAATGTGAACCTATGACTTCTCCTTAAGAAGAGGCAGTATTGGGGGAAGTCACTTCCCTAGAGTAAACAGCAGGGATCAGGGAGTTCTGAGACCCAACCTGGAACCCTCTAGAGTGAATGGCACAGGCCCAGCCCTGAGCTTCCCTGGAGTGACTAATGCTGCACAGCTCAGACTGCTTTACAGCTGCTGGCCCCTCGTAGCTACCCGCAGTGTCTGAGACACTGGGACAAAGCTTCTTTGAGAATGTGACAAGGCAAACCCGAGTTCACCAGCAATGTGGACCAGGACAAGCAGAAGCCAGAGCGTCTTTGGAATGACTGGTACAGACGCAGTACAGGACTTTTCTGAAGTGGCTTGCACAGACATCACCACAATTTAAAACTCCCCTGGAGTCACCCATTCAGACACAATCCAAAGCTGTTCTAGAGCGACTGACACAAACCAGGGCTTCTCTTCAAAGTGAAATAGACAAACCTCACTCACAGGAGGTAAGTGAAGGATGAGAAGGCAGGGCATAAACTTGAAATCTGTAAACAGGATGAGGGCTAACCACCAAGAAAGGTGTCCTCTTTGACATATTTCTGAGAGATAAGAAAGGTGAACAGAAGTCTCAGTAAAACACATGGGGTTTTATAGAATTTGACAAAAGAAATAGGACAAAAGGAATCTGCTAAAGAATAGAAAACAGTGATAAAATGTGTATTGTGCTTTAGACTCTTCAAAGTGTTTGCACGTGAATTATCTCATTTCATACCCACAACCACCCTGTCAGGTGGGTAGGGCAATTATAATAACTGTCATTCTATAGTTGGAAAGAAACATAACTCAGAAAAGTTCATGTCAGTAGCTCTGTGTCTCACATCTAAAACACATAATAACCAGAACTTTAGCTCCCCCCAGATCCTTGCCGTGATAACTATGTGGTCTCAAAGTATCACTTATGTGGTAGCTTCACAAAGTTCTCTTAGGTGTGTTAACTAGTTCTTCCTTGTTGAAACAAAACATGGAATCTCCAAGATGTCATCCCTGAAAGGAGACAATGTGGATAGAGACATAGCTGGTCACACAACCTCAGCTGAGAGGAGCAGGATTTCACGTTTCCCCATAATGTCCCCTTCCCCTAGGAAAGGGACTCTCTTCCCCTCTATCACCCCTTCCTTACTTACTGGGAGAAAACAATATTAAAAACAGAAGAGAAAGGGGAAAGACATGGAAGAGAAAGAGAAGGAAGTCTAGGTCAAAAGAAAGAAATACAGAGAAAGATCAAGGCAAGTGAAGGATAACATGACGTGACACCTGTGGGAGGGAGGCCGGCACAAAACCAAGAATCCTGTTTCATACTGTGTGTCGTGCAGCCCCAGGGTCCTAAGAAGAGGCATGAGGGGGCCATTGCAGGGGCCAGGAGAAAAGTGAATGCCAAGCAAATGGGTCTCTTAGCCTGAGTCCCTGCCCTAGTTCATCCTCACTTAACTCAAGTCTTGAGAGTTCCCGAAAGACTTGGTTTGAAAGAAAAGGGAAGGTGCGCCTCTGCTTTAAAAGTCAGAAAAACTACTGCTATGCATATGTAAGTTCCCTCAGCTTCATTAGCTAAGTGTTCAGAAATTCTTTTTGATAAGTTCTGAATTTGGAGCCCGAGAATCTTTTCTTTTCTGGACTCTTGTCACATCCTATCTAGTGTCTAAGTAGCGTCATCAGGAAATTCTCAAACTATGTTTGCTGCAGTATTCCTCTGGTTTCAACTGTCATACGACTTGGCCACACCTCATTGGATTGCTTTCTATCTGCCTAACACTGCTTTACCAAAAGGTTGGATTTAGAGGCTTCTTGTAACTATACAAACTGTAGTATATATTTTTATATATGTGTATATAAATTATATATATTTTTATACATGTGTATATAAATTATACAACAGGCTTCTCTGGTAGCTCAGCTGGTAAAGAATCCGCGTGCAATGCAGGAGACCCTGGTTCAATTCCTGGGTCAGGAAGATACGCTGGAGAAGGAAATGGTTACCCACTCCAGTGTTCTTGCCTGGAGAATTCCATGGAGCGAGGAGCCTGGAGGACTACAGTCCATGGAGTTACAAAGAGTCAGATACAACTGACTAACACACGTACTATGTATAATATCAATAATAATAATGACTAATAATTCAAATGTTCTATAATTTTACATTTATTTCCACATCTCTTCAGTTCAGTTCAGTTGCTCAGTTGTGTCAGACTCTTTGTGACCCCATGGACTGCAGCACACCAAGTTTCCTTGTCTATCACCAACTCCCAGAGCTTGCTCAAACTCATGTCCATAGAGTTGGTGATACCATCCAACAATCTCATCCTCTGTCATCCCCTTCTCTTCCTGCCTTCAATCCTTCCCAGCATTAGGGTCTTTTCCAATGAGTCAGTTCTTCTCATCAGGTGGCTGAAGTATGGAGCTTCAGCTTCAGCATCAGTCCTTCCAATGAATATTCAGGACTGATTTCTTTTACAATTGACTGGTTTGATCTCCTTGCAGTCCATGGGACTCTCAAGAGTCTTCTCCAACACCACAGTTCAAAAGCATCAATTCTTCAATGCTCAGCTTTCTTTATGGTCCAACTCTCACATCCTTACAAGACTACTGGAAAAACCATAGCTTTGACTAGATGGACCTTTGTTGGCAAAGTAATGTCTCTGCTTTTTAATATGCTGTCTAGGTTGGTCATAGCTTTTCTTCCAAAGAGCAAGCGTCTTGTAATTTCATGACTGCAGTCACCATCTGCAGTGATTTTGGAGTCCAAGAAAATAAAGCCTGTCATTGTTTCCATTGTTTTCCCCTCTATTTGCCAGGAAGTGATGGGGCTGGATGCCATGATCTTCGTTTTTTGAATGCTGAGTTTTAAGCCAGTTTTTTTCACTCTCTTCTTTCATTTTCATCAAGAGGCTCTTTAGTTTCTCTTTGGTTTCTGTTATAAGGATGGTGTCATCTGTATATCTGAGGCTACTGATATTTCTCCTGGCAGTGTTGATTCCAGCTTATGCTTCATCCAACCTGGCATTTCGCATGATGTATTCTGCATGTAATTTAAATAAGCAGAGTGACAATATACAGCCTTGACGTACTCCTTTCCCAATTTGGAACCAGTCCATTGTTTCATGTCTGGTTCTATCTGTTGCTTCTTGACCTGTATATAGATTTCTCAGGAGGCAGATAGAGTGGCCTGGTATTCCCATCTCTTTAAGAATTTTCCACAGTTTGCTGTGATCCACACAAACACTTTGGTGTAGTCAATATAGCAGAAGCAGACATTTCTCTGGAACTCTCTTGCTTTTTCTATCCAGTGGATGTTGGAAATTTGATCTCTGGTTCCTCTGCCTTTTATAAATCCAGCTTGAACATCTGAAGTTCTTGGTTCACGTAGTGTTGAAGCCTGGCTTGTAGAATTTTGAGCATTACTTTTCTAGTGTGTGAAATGAGTGCAATTGTTCAGTGAGTTGAACATTCTTTGGCATTGCCTTTCTTTGGGTTGGGATGAAAACTGACCTTTTCCAGTCCTATGACCACTGCTGAGTTTTCCAAATTTGCTGGCATATTGAGTGAAGCACTTTCACAGCATCATCTTTTAGGATTTGAAATAGCTCAACTCGAATTCCATCACCTCCACTAGGTTTGTTTGTAGTGATGCTTCCTAAGGTCCATTTGACTTCACATTCCAGGATGTCTGGCTCTAGGTGAGTGATCACACCACCACACCATATCTCTTACCAGCAATAATTTAAAACACTGTTAAAAGGATTTTTACAAATACCAAAAGATAGTAATGAGTTTGATCCATCATGGAATCCCTAAGAATTTCATGACAAAGAGCTCTATTAACTTTTTAAGATATTAGTGCACATGGACATGTTCAGTTGCACAGTCTTTGGACTCTTTGCAAACGTATGGACTGTAGACTGCCAGGCTCCTCTGTCTATGGGATTCTCCAGGCAAGAACACTGAAGTGGGTTGCCATTCCCTTCTCCAGGGGATCTTTCCAACCCAGGGATTAAACCTGGGTCTCCCCATTGCAGGCAGATTCTTTACCATCTTAGTCACCAGGTGACCCCAAGATGTTAAGTCAATTAACTGATGACATTGAGATAAATGCTAACTACTCATTCAACAAACATTTACTGTTACTTTGTGGGTACTAGATAATGTAATGTGGATATAGTGATGGATACCTTTTGGTTTGTGGCTTAAAGAAGTGCACAATTTGCAGGCAAGGACACATATAAAGATAATTGTGACAAAAAACCATTATTATAATAAGAGTATTTTAAAATCCTGGAGAACACAAGGAAAGAGTAATTAGTTATATCCAGTTAGGGGTTGGGAATGACCTAAGAAAAGGTTTTATTAGGAACTTCACATTAGACTTTTGGTTAAAAAATAAATATTTACATGGTTTACCTGTGTTTCACCTAGGGCATTTGATGAACTTTTTATGAGACCTTTGTTACTGTTTTAAAGAGATGTGTTCCAGATAAGAGTACATATAACTGTGTTTATTTATACCCAACCATGTCTGAAATGATTTAAAGTCGCTGATAAAAATATAAGGTAGCTGTGCTATTTGTCTAAAGAGTAGAGATTAAAAATTAGCTTCAAACCATTTGGGAATAAGCCTTAAGTTATGTGCCCTAGAGTCTTGGCTCTGTCCTAAGAAATATTTTGACTCAATATGTGAGGGAACCAGACTTTTATGGCACACTAAGTAATGCAATGCTGTTATAATGGAGTAAAGCTTTAAAAATGCCTTGTCAGTACACAGCAAAAATAAAAATAAACAAAACAAATATAACTTGGAAGATAAAATCTAATGTATCAGCTGGGAAACACACACACACACACAGGCCTTATATGACTATTGGTTCAACTAGAGATCCAATAGTATCATCAAACTGCTTTGAAAAAAGTTGAACTTTAGGCTACATTAATTATTAAGCACTTAGAGTTAAGCACTCTGCTAGTTCCAAAAGATACGATGATGAATGAATACATTTGTCCTCATGATGTTAATAATTATATAACATATAGATGCACACATACGCAATTATAAAAATGCTATAATAGCAGTTTACATCAAGTGTTAAAAGAGTAAAAGAATAATCCCTTGATCTGGCCAAAGGAGGACAGGGAAAGTTCACAAAGAAAATGATGTTTCTACTGAGACTTGCAAAATCAGCAGAAAGGTATGCATAGTTGCAGGAAGAGGTTCCTAGAGTAGAGAGCCACAGGCACAAAGGCAAGGAAGGGTGAGAGAACACCATGTGTGCACAGAACAGAAAGTATTTTGGTGTGATTAGAGCATCAGCTCTGTAGGGGATTTCAAACTGGAAAAATAAGCAGAAATCAGAGAAAAAGGCCTTTTAAGAATTTTACTTATTCCAAGAATAGTACAGAATGACTGAAAGACAGTTAGCAGGTAAATAACCTCATTTGAGCCACTGTCAGATCACATGCAAGTCAAGAATGGATCGAAGAGAATGAGATAGAGTCGGATTCCTATAAGAGTCTAGGCCATAGGACGTAAGAGCCGGAACCTAAAGCCATGGTGACAGAGATGGAGAAGGTGATGTTGAATCAGTGTTTAGGGAGAAAAATAATCAAGTTTGGGGGATGAATTAAGAATTTTTAACCCAGTTCCTGGGGACACAGCCAGGTGGCATCATTCCTGAAATGAGGTAGATGAAAGTGGGGGGAGGGGGTGGTGGAGGTTGGGCAGGAAGAAGATATGACTCATCAATCTTCACATCTAAGGCTGTACTGTAGATGTACGCAGTCTTTTCTGTCTAAATTCCTAATGAATGTGCCTCACTGTGCCTACATTCTGCCTATATAGGTATTTCCATGATTATTTTTCATATCTTCTTCATTCTTCAATTAATAACAAATTACTGGGCATCTGCCTTGCAAGATGTTGGGATAAAAAGTTGAATAGCACAATTTCTACTCTCAAGGAATATACCCCCTAGAAAATGAGATGGAGACATAAATTCATGATTATTCTAAGATAAGGACTGTGAAAGTGGTATTTCAGGTCTCCAGTGGTGCTAACACCTTGAAATGTTCTGCCCTACTAGAAGTAATCTTGCTTCTTTTCTCCTTTGCTACCATCCTATGCCGAGCGCTCCAGCTTAGTCTCACCTGTGAGTTCAGATTCATTTCCATTCTCAGAGAGGGGGTGAAAGTGCCACCTAACAGGCAAACCCACGGTTTGGAGTCAGATGCCAACACTTGCTGGCTGCCTGACTTTAGAAAAATTACTTCACTTCTCTGGGCCTCAGATTCCTTGGGTGTAAAGTGAAACTAGTGATAGTCCCTAGATCTTCTGGTAGTTGTGAAATAACCATAACACTTGCAAAACACTCAGAGTACTGTCTAGTATTGACTTGGTGCTCAATAAATGTTCATTTTTACTATGAAAATAAATAAGATTTCTAACAAGTTTCTATAAAGTAAGTGAAGCCCAGCTTGAAATTTTTAAAATAAATAGGAATCAGGAAAAAAATTTAAATAACTCTTTCTCATTATTTTTGCTCTTTAACTCCCTCTTTCTCTCACCACCTTGACTTCACGTCTTGCACCTGCTCAGGACTTTACTCAAAAATCATCTTCTTAGTGAGACCTTCTGTGACATGCCCCACATCCTAAAGCCTGTCTTCTCCACTGCTTTATTCTTCTCATCATCTAACATAATAAACATTCTATTTACATAATTTAATATAACCCATATATCCTGTTAAAAAGTGAGTTATATGAAGGTGGAGATTTTTGTTTGTTTTATTTACTACTATATTATCTTCAATATCTAGAGCAGTGTCTGGCACACTAAATATATTATTTATTGAATAAATTATTTTTTTCTCTTAGGGGTTGAAAATAAAAGGCTACAGTGATTTGGGGCAATAGATTATATAAGAAGTAGATTTTAGAAGGTAGATCTAGCTTTAAATCATTATAATTGTAATGATTAGCATTCACTGAGTGTATAGTCACCATGCTACGTGCTTTAGATTTATTCCTTCATTTAAGTTTATAGTCATCAGAAAAACTTTCATGGTTCTAATTTTGAAGCTTAATTATTGATATAATGGTGAAACCTTCTGATTCTTTTTAACAGGATTTAACATTACTAGTCACACTTACGTACTTGATTTGGTCTTTATTAATGTGTAAAATTTGTTTCGTATTTCCTGAGAGTCAAGACACAATATAACCAGTAGAAGCTAATGAAAGGGTTCATACATAACATACCTGGATGCTCTCTATGGTCTGACAGTATTTTGAGTCTATGTTCTCTTTGTCTGATCACATATAGCCACATGCAGGGTATTTAGTCCTGTGATCAAGATAAACCACAGTTCCTATATTATTCATCTTCTTATTTAAACTACAATTGTCTGAGTTTAGAAATGTCTGAGTTTAGAATTGATTGTTTGAGTTTAGAAATGATTCTTCCAGTATACTGAACTCTTCCCAAGTATGAGCTGCTCCAAATTGGGACACATTCAGGTTTCTTCCTCAGGGATCATTGGTAATGGTTGACTCACTTTCCTTGACTTTCTCCTTCCCTCTTTCATTTTGCAGAAAACACACCCTCACCACCTTCTGTGCATTAAGACCCTTCTCTTCAGAAATGATTGGCCTGGCTTCTTTTTTAGCACTACTAACTGTTGAAGAGAGATCGGATAGAAGCGCAAAAATGAAGCTGTGTCTTTGGCCATCCTCTATTGAGTGAAGAAAAGTCAGGACATGTATAGATATATATGGTATGCCTCAGTTCAGTCTGAAAAAAAAAACAGTTGATATTCTTCAAAAAAAAAAAGTGAATCCCATAGTCAGACTTGTTTTTAACATTGGAAAGTATAGCTGATTGAGCTTCAGCAATAATAACAAGAGGATGAAGAATGAGGCCATGAGAATTTCCCTTTCTAAGGGTGTAATAGAGTCTAAATAACATATGGAGACTGCCACCTTCTTGGAGTGTGAATGTCCAATGAAATCCTGAGCAGAGGAATGATGTGGGGAAACTGGACCGTTGTCAGTGAGTTTGTTCTTGTGAGCTTCTCAGCCCTGTCCTCTCAGCTACAAGCTCTGTTGTTTCTCCTTTTTTTGACCATTTACCTTGTTACCCTGATGGGAAATGTCCTCATAATCCTGGTTACTACAGCTGACTCTGCCCTCCAAAGTCCTATGTACTTCTTCCTCAGGAACTTGTCTTTCCTGGAGATAGGTTTCAACTTGGTTATTGTGCCCAAGATGCTGGGGACCCTGATCATCCAGGACACAACCATCTCCTTCCTTGGCTGTGCTACCCAGATGTACTTCTTCTTCTTCTTCGGAGCTGCTGAGTGCTGCCTCCTGGCCACCATGGCGTATGACCGCTACGTGGCCATCTGTGACCCTTTGCGCTACCCAGTCATCATGGGTCGCAGGGCCTGTGGCCAGCTGGCAGCCGCCTCCTGGTTCTCAGGATTCCCAGTGGCTACTGTGCAAACCACATGGATTTTCAGCTTCCCTTTTTGTGGCCCCAACAGGGTGAACCACTTCTTCTGTGACAGCCCCCCTGTCATCGCACTGGTCTGTGCTGATACCTCTCTGTTTGAACTGGAAGCTCTAACAGCTACTGTCCTATTCATCCTCTTCCCTTTCTTGTTGATCCTGGGTTCCTATGTCCGCATTCTCTCCACTATCTTCAGGATGCCCTCAGCCGAGGGGAAGCGCAAGGCCTTCTCCACCTGTTCCTCCCACCTTCTGGTTGTCTCCCTCTTCTACAGCACTGCCATCCTGACATACTTTCGACCCCGGTCCAGCAACTCTCCTGAGAGCAAGAAGCTATTGTCACTCTCCTACACGGTGGTGACTCCCATGTTGAACCCCATCATCTACAGCTTGAGGAATAGTGAAGTAAAGGCTGCACTAAGGCGGACCATCCACAGGACCTTGGGCTTTCAGAAACTATGACTGACTTAGATGGGAACTGAGGGGGTAGAACACATAGACAAAGGAAAGAAAAGCAAGTTCCTCAAATACGTCTTTGGTCTCTATTCTTTCCAAGAGCCACAGTATACACACTGGGACTTTGGACTTTCCACTGGGATCCATTAATGAATGAAAGAACATGAGTGATGCAATAAATAACTTCAATAGGCCCAGTATTCTCTGGAACTGGGGTACCAATGTCTCTAAGGATGCTATATTAGTTTACACAGATTAGCAGTCTGATGGTTGACAACTTCACTACTTTTTGTCTTTTCTTATTTGTTTTAACTTTTCTTGAACTTCTTCATGTCATTTTATAATTTTCTGCTTTATTTTCTTTTGTACATCCAAAAATTCCACCAGTAACTTTCAAAGATCTTTCTGTTTAGGAGATAAATTAATAATAATTGTGATTATAAATAGTAGAGTTTGCTTCATTCTTTCACTCACTTTTTTTTTTCAAAATCTTTGGGTTTAGAATCAAACTTTCAAAAATTTAAGAACTCAAAATGTCAACAAATTTTTATTCAGCATTTGTCAGACCTTATTTAGACCCTGAAGACACATGAGTGAATAAAACAAATTTCTTGCCTCATGGAATTTATATTCTAGTGAGAAAGAGAGAAAATAAAATGATACTTCAAATCCTCCATTTGCTTGTAAAGCACCCATGTTTGAAGGGTATGATTTGAGGACGTCCTCTGCTACCATAATTGGTCTGTGCCTCATATGGGGAAAACTAATTCACTACATGGAAAACTGCCTTAATCTCAAACTATCCACCTTGGATATGGGAGTTGCTTGACAGAAAAGGTGTAAAAGAACCCAAAGTTAAGTAGATGTGGACAGATTATGGGAAACTACTATGAATAACCCAAAGATTTTTTGTTTCTAGATTTTTGGGGGGGTAATGTTATTATGATTGGATGGAATCAACTGTCTTTCTTAAGCTTGCATATCCCTCGACAAATTTTGCCACCCCTTTATGACTATGTCAGTGAACATAGTCAAGTTCTAGACTCTTGGCAAAGAGCAGACTTGGGACATGGGCACCATAGCTTTGTGTAAAGTATTTGTAAGCATTTATTGATAATTTATTGATATATTTATTGATATAAAATGGGAGTGTTTCTCAGGTGATTTGTTTAAAAGACCGACCAGAAGGAAGCAGAGCATCCTTCCTAATACTACTCCATGAATTATTGTCCTTCTTCTACAAAGGGAGTGCTGGATAAAGGATGGAGTGTGGGTCCACAGACAAGTACCAAGGATGAAAGTTACCATATTCTAGTCTTTCAGAGGGACCTACTCAGCCAATCTTAGAAGTAGACAACCAGGAGGTTCTTGGTGTCAGTGGAAAACTCCAAACGCATGAGAAATTCCTTGTGGCTACTTTCCTCAGAGCTCCCTTCACATCATTGTTCCTCAGGCTGTAGATGAGGGGATTAAGCATGGGGGTCACCATTGCATAGAACACAGATACCAGCTTTTCCTGTTCTTTGTAAGACTTTGGTGTCATGTAGGTGACAATTCCTGATCCATAAAAAAGGATGACCACCAGGAGATGGGAGCCACAGGTTGAGAATGCCTTGAGCTTGCCCTCAGCTGACCTCATCCTGACCACAGTCACTATGATGCGGCCATAAGACACCAGGATTAGAGAAACTGGTATGAGGAGAATCACAACCCCCATGAGGAAAATGGCCATCTCTGAAGTGTGGGTGTCTGTGGATGCCAGGATCAACATTGCAGGGGCCTCACAAAAGAAATGAGCAATATTATTGCTGCCTTGGTAGGGCAGTCTTAGTGTGAAGGTAGTGTCCACCACAGACACCAGAATGCCACTGGTCCATGATCCTACAGCCAGCAGGATGCACACCCTCCAAGTCACGGTGCTAGGGTAATGCAGAGGGTTGCAGATAGCCACATATCGACCATAGGACATCACCGCCAAAAGGACACACTGTGTACACCCGAAAATGAGGAAGAGTAGAAGCTGAGCTGCACAACGTGTGAATGAAATCACTTTCTTTCTTGATAGCGGGTGGACTAGGGCTTGAGGAATGATGTTGGTAGAGAAACAGAGGTCAGCCAGAGATAAATTGCAGAGAAAAAAATACATGGGTGTGTGAAGCTGAGAGTCAACCTGAATAAGGAACATGAGAAGCAGATTTCCAAGCACAGTGACCAGGTAGACACCCAGGAATAAGATGAAAAGCAGCTGTTGGGTGTGTTGGTCATCAGAGAGTCCCAGAAGGAGGAATTCTGTCACCTGCGTCTGATTTGTCTGTCTCATAGTTTTATCAGTGTGAAGTCACTATACAGTATATATAGGTGGGTATAGCCTATAAGATTATACAATTCACAACTGGAAGGCTTAGAAATTGCTCCCAATCATACCAACCATTTTAAGAATCCCCTTTATTAGGCTGTTGGAAGATGACTATACTGCTTTTTTGGAATGTTTTCAATGTTGCAAAACTTAATACTTCGTAAGATGGTACATTCATTTCTAGTGTCATCTGACAAGCATATGGTAGATCAAAAGAATCATCTTCATCATCTTCTCTATCTGAACATCATACTTCTAATGATAAAAACAATAGATTGAATTCACCTGTAAAGTCATGAAATTTAATTTCTCTTTATTATCAGCAAAAATATTTGAGTCTTAGTCTGCTCTTGTGATACCTCCCCCATCTCGTGATGGTGTAGATATTTTTCTTTAGTTTTTCAAACATACAAATCTTCCAATTGTTTCTTCCTTGAAAAAAAAAAAACAGTCACTCACTAAGGTATAAGAAAAAGAACCAAAGTACCTTGTAGAATTGATGTTTTTTTTTCTTGGACAAAATAACCTATTTTGAAAGAGTAGGAAACCAAGGGATAACTCTGCATGGTGTGCTATAATCTTTCTGACAATCCTGTCCCCCACTTCAACTGGAGCTCCTGAATATAAATCTTAGCCATCAGTGAACTTCCAAAACACCATTGTAACATAATTTCCATTTTAAGCCAGCACCCTGTCTGGTTTTGTTCAGACTAAACAGCACTAATCCACCACTTCCAGCCCATCATCTCTAGCTTATTATTGCATTATCTGTCTTCCATTATCTGCCTACTCTTCTCAGAGACTAAAAACTCCTTTGGTAACTGTGTCTATGTCTTTTTCATTTTTGTGTTCTTTAAAAGACATAGCATAGAACTTTATTCAATAAATTATGTTTCATGAAGTAAATAAAAATAATTTGACCACATAGTTTTTAGTCGAGTTGTTTAGAAAGCCTAGAGAGACTTGCAATAATGTGGGAACAATAATAAAATTTTCTGTGGAGCTGTTGCAAAAAAGAAAGGGAAGAAATTTACTTAAGACTTAAGTTTAGAACCCTATGCAAGTTTTGGGCTATTAGTCCTTTATGTGTTTGGTAAAGGTGATTAAAAGTATTTTTTAAAATATATCACATTAAAAATAAATTTAAAAATACATACATCAAATAGAATGCATAAGATTACCAAGGAAACAGTTACCAAATAGTTTTGGGAAAAAAAAACTATGTGATATAATAATACGTGTGGCTCTTTAACACATAAAAATTTAGGCAGATCTAATAATCACCTTAGTTTCAAAATGATGAGCTTAAATAAGATTTTGAGGTAACTTCAACAACTGCAATATTATTTTAAAATACTTCTAATTTCTGTTGGTGATAAAGTCATAGATACTGCTACATCCAAACAAGAGAGAAATTTCAGTTAAAGTAAAAACAAAGAAGTAGCATTTATATCTAAATTGAAGAATCCTCATGGAATTGAAGAATTTCAAGTTAGGAAGTTGTGGGCTAAAGGAATTCCCAGGAGTTTTCTCAAAAAGTCATAATTACATTCTATGTTATCAAATAATGGAGTCTTAGGTTTCTGGATGGTTCTAGTTGGGTCAATATGATGAAAGATTTCAATTCAACATTGAAATAATAAGTGAACAAATAAAACATTAATAAGAACAATCTCATCTCTGCTTTATGGTCATTTATGGCTTCCTTATCTGACCCTAAGTCACTTTTCTAGCTATTTTTCCTGCCACATACCCAGGACACACTGCATTTTTAAACCTCATTGGTTTTGGCTCAGTGTCGTCTCTCTATTAACAGGTAAGCCTGCTACACAGAGATAGCACTGTTTTCCTTGAGCATTTAACACTCTTGCAATATTCAATTATCTGATTTCTGAGCAAATATTATTGGCCAAGCACATGCTTAGTAAAGGGAATACAGATAGAAGACCCGAATCCAGAGGCCCTCAGATAGGAGGGACCAAACTATAGTCGTGATTCATCCCTAGTGCCATAGTCGTCCCTAGAATATCATAGATTCACAGCATATGGTGGTTTAATGAATGAATGTACTGGGCCAAGTGAGTCTGTATCACCTAACAATTACTTACATCAAACTGATATAGAATTGCTTCTAAGGGGAAATATAGTCTGTTGTCAAAACAACTGACATAAAAATAAATTTTGAGAACACAAGCTATGTTAAGATAGATACTTTAGAATTGTCACCCATTTAGCAGAAGTTATTACTTGATAGATTCTTAGTCTCTAGGATATAGTTCAGTTTGCGTCCTTTAGACTTAACTTATTTCTCTGCCACACATCCTTCCCAGAGTAGAAATTAGTGCAACTGTATCAGTCATGTGACTAGATCTCAGGGAAAATTAAATGGTAAGCAAATGTCTATCTGTTTTGATGCAAAGAAGTAGAGAGCATAGAACTAAACACTTATTGCAAAGTTCAAAGTCATGCCTACAATCAGTGGTTAACTTTAAATGGGCAGTTACTGGATATTGGTAATTTTTATGCCTTCCTCATCTGCTATAGATTTTTCAATATTTCAAAAATATTATTTTGGAACATTTTCTTTTCTGACCCACACATTTTCCCCACTCCCCACTCCCAGCCACTCCCAACAAAACAGACATAGACACACACACAAATACACACATTCTCAAACATGTAGTCTATCCTAGATGCATAAGTGTACCTATATCATCATAACTCTTAATGAATTATATTGAAATTATTTTCTTTCTCTGAGACTATAAGATGTTCGAGGGCAGGGACCTCAACTGAATCATCCTTATTTAGAGTAAATAAGATAAATCCTGGTACAGAAATAATTAACGTACCTTTTCTGAACTGATTTGACCTGAGCCAAAGTACAGGAGACAGAGAGGTCAATGTGAGTCAGAGATGAGTGTGATCTGTCAAATTGTAGCAGCTCTCATGGACCCTGGGAGTACAGCATTAGAGGGCTATACTCTGACCTTTCCTGATTTGTTTTTAAAAGCATATTATTCTTCCACGCAAGCATGGAGAAGAAAATGTTCCCCCAGGTGACTGCAAATCTGCTCCTAGGGTCAGGAAGCCTTTGTAAGAAAATGATGTCTATTGTCAAGCTTTCTCTTGTGTTATTGTGCCTTTTCTCAGATTCAACGTAAGATTGTAAGTTCATTTCTCTAAAAATGACATGTGTTACTGGATGTGGAACAGGACGATAGGGTCACAGAGCTAGACATTGTCTAATCTGACATTTCTTTTAGGAAGAGGATACTGAGGAAATCCATAGTAACCAACAAAAAAATATACTAAATTTATTTTCTGAGCCTGAGATCTTTTGGGCTCAAAATCACCTAGTCCCTACTTCCCATACCTATTTACTGTCTTCCAAGCCCAGCTCAACAGAAGTATGAGAAGTGTAAGAATCCCCATGGAAGTTCTGCTTATGTTTTCATCAGGTGAGAACCACAATCCCTGTCACAAAGAATTTGACATTGTAATTATGGTTTGATAAGGTAACTTCACTGTGAAGAAAACCTTGCCTAGATCTATGCCAGAAGATTTAGCAGTAAGAATCAGACTGTTGGGACAAAATTATTAATAGTTGAATTTTAAAAATCGAATCTATGAAGAGATTTAAACCAGTTCACTCCCAATATATGCCAAGTTATCCTCTTTGTTCAACTCATACCTTCTCTTTTCCTCCCTCTAACAATCATATCAGCATTTTCTCATTCAGTGGAGAAAAAAAAAAGATCACATTAGCATGTTAAAGCCAGTAAAGACATCTCACTGTTGAGGGGAAAACTGCTGCAGCGGTATTGGTTGCAGAATTAGAAGAGCGGAGACTGCGGTATTGTGTTATCAAGTTAAATTGCTCAGTAAAATCTCTGAAGTCAAGATCAAGGACAAAGCAGGAAAGAGAATCACATCTCCTGTGTCCTCCTGCTCTATCCAAAGTTCTTATTGATCTGGGGGCATATTGTGCCACAATGGTTCCTTTTAAATGAGCTAAACACCAGGATACCACAAGCAGCCTCTGGAGCGGCTGAAGTGCTCAGGAGAATTGAACCATTAGGGTGGATCCTGAGCTGCATTCCTCTCAGAAGGTTCCCAAATGGTTATAAGGAGGGCAGAAAATAACATTTAGTAAGCACCCACATCTCTATTTACAAGCCACATCACCAGTTCTTCTAACATGTCTTTTCTTTGGAGAAGTGTTGTATTTTTCAATTAAGTATTGTTTTCTGGAGGAAAAATTATTAGGCTACAACCCCAGGTCTATCACATAGTCTGTGTATGATTTTGAGGAATTTTATAATTTGCAGAATGCAAATGTAGTACGCCTCAAAAAATAACTAGATCCTCTAATTATTAACATTTAACAACACTTTCTTTATTTACACATACAGTATTTTAATAATTTAATAGTAAGCTATAGACATGATGCCCAGAATATATAAAGAACTTCTACAAATTGATTAGAAAAGTCAGAAAATTCCAGTTTTTAAAATGGGTAAAAGACTTGAATATGTGTTTGCAATACAGAAAATAGTTCATAAGCACATGAACAGCATAATTAGCCACCAGAGTGTATAAATTTAAATCATAGTGAAATACCACTAACCCCTAATAAAAATCCATAAAATGACTGAGAATGTAGAAAATTTTTATTGCTGATGTGAGCATAAATTGGTACAATGAATTTAAAAAGTCCATTTGGAAGTATCTTTGAAAACTAACCTAAGCATATGTCTTCCCTCCAACAACCCAGTAAATTTTTTCGTGACTATATACCATATAGAGATGCGTGTTTATATTTATCACAAGATATGGACAAGGATGTCATAACTCTCCTCATAATTGTCACAGGTGGAAACAATATAAATTTCCATAGACAACAAAAAAGATAAACTGTGGTACAATCAAGCACTGGAATAGTATTAAATAATTTTAAAAGAAAGAACTACTGCTATATACAACCACACAGATGAAACTCACAGCATGATGTTCAGTAAAAGAAGCCAGACATACTAAGAAGTATGTACTGCATGATTCCATTTATTTGAGGCATAAGAACAGGAAAACCTAACCTTTGCTTTTAGAATTCCAAATAATGGTTACTGTTGAAGGAGCGTTGACTAGGCACATTTTGATATGCTGTGAATGTTCTACATTCTGACCTACATAATGGTTATGTAGGTGTTCAGTTCACTTCAGTCGCTCAGTTGTGTCTGACTCTTTGTGACCCCATGAATTGTAGCACGCCAGGCCTCCCAGTCCATCACCAACTCCCGGAGTTTACCCAAACCCATGTCCATCGAGTCAGTGATGCCATCCAACCATCTCATCCTCGTCATCCCCTTCTCCTCCTGCCCCCAATCCTACCCAGCATTAGGGTCTTTTCCAATGAGTCAACTCTTCGCATGAGGTGGCCAAAGTATTGGAGTTTCAGCTTCAGCATCAGTCCTTCCAATGAACACCCAGGACTGATCTCCTTTAAGATGGACTGGTTGGATCTCCTTGCAGTCCAAGGGACTCTAAAGAGTCTTCTCCAACACCACAGTTCAAAAGCATCAATTCTGCAGCACTCAGCTTTCTTCACCGTCCAACTCTCACATCCATACATGACCACTGGAAAAACCATAGCCTTGACTAGATGGACTTTTGTTGGCAAAGTAATGTCTCTGCTTTTAAATATGCTATCTAGGTTGGCCATAACCTTCCTTCCAAGGAGTAAGCGTCTTTTAATTTCATGGCTGCAGTCACCATCAGCAGTGATTTTGGAGCCAAAAAAAATTAAAGTCTGACACTGTTTCCACTGTTTCCCCATCTATTTCCCATGAAGTGATGGGACCAGATGCCATGATCTTAGCTTTCTGAACGTTGAGCTTTAAGACAACTTTTTCGCTCTCCTCTCTCACTTTCATCAAGAGGCTCCTTAGTTCTTCTTCACTTTCTGCCATAAGGGTGGTGTCATCTGCATATCTGAGGTTATTGATATTTCTCCCAGCACTCTCGATTCCAGCTTGTGTTTCTTCCAGCCCAGCGTTTCTCATGATGTACTCTGCATATAAGTTAAATAAGCAGGGTGACAATATACAGCCTTGACGTACTCCTTTTCCTATTTGGAACCAGTCTGTTGTTCCATGTCCAGTTCTAACTGTTGCTTCCTGACCTGCATACAGGTTTCTCAAGAGACAGGTCAGATGGTCTGGTATTCTCATCTCTTTCAGAATTTCCCACAGTTTATTGTGATCCACACAGTCAAAGGCTTTGGCATAGTCAATAAAGCAGAAATAGATGTTTTTCTGGAACTCTCTTGCTTTTTTGATGATCCAGCGGATATTGGCAATTTGATCTCTGGTTCCTCTGCCTTTTCTAAAACCAGCTTGAACATCTGAAAGTTCACGTTCACGTATTGCTGAAGCCTGGCTTGGAGAATTTTGAGCATTACTTTACTAGCATGTGAGATGAGTGCAGTTGTGTAGTAGTTTGAGCATTCTTTGGCATTGCCTTTCTTTGGGATTGGAATGAAAACTGACCTTTTCCAGTCCTGTGGCCACTGCTGAGTTTTCCAAATTTGCCGGCATATCGAGTGCAGCACTTTCACAGCATCACCTTTGAGGATTTGAAATAGCTCAACTGGAATTCCATCACCTCCACTAGCTTTGTTCATAGTGATGCTTTCTAAGGCCCACTTGACTTCACATTCCAGAATGTCTGGCTCTAGGTGAGTGACCACACCATCGTGATTATCTGGGCCATGAAGATCTTTTTTGTATAGTTCTTCTGTGTATTCTTGCCACCTCTTCTTAATATCTTCTGCTTCTGTTAGGTCCATACCATTTCTGTCCTTTATTGAGCCCATATTTGCATGAAATGTTCCTTTGGTATCTCTCATTTTCTTGAAGAGATCTCTAGTCTTTCCCAATCTGTTGTTTTCCTCTATTTCTTTGCACTGATCACTGAGGAAGGCTTTCTTATCTCTCCTTGCTGTTCTTTGGAACTCTGCATTCAGATGGGAATATCTTTCCTTTTCTCCTTTGCTTTTCACTTCTCTTCTCTTCCCAGCTATCTGTAAGGCCTCCTTCAGACAGCCATTTTGCTTTTTTGCATTTCTTTTCCATGGGGATGGTCTTGATCCCTGTCTCCTGTACAATGTCACGAACCTCTGCCCATAGTTCATCAGGCACCCTGTCTATCAGATCTAGTCCCTTAAATCTATTTGTCACTTCTACCTTAGAAGAAATGGAGTAGCCATCATGGTCAACAAAAGAGTCAGAAATGCAGTACTGGGATGCAATCTCAAAAACGATCGAATGATCTCTGTTCATTTCCAAGGCAAACCATTCAATATCACAGTAATCCAAGTCTATGCCCCGACCAGTAACGCCAAAGAAGCTGAAGTTGAATGGTTCTATGAAGACCTACAAGACCTTCTAGAACTAACACCCAAAAAAGATGTCCTTTTTATTATAGGGGACTGGAATGCAAATGTATGAAGTCAAGAAACACCTGGCGTAACAGGCAAATTTGGCCTTGGAGTACAGAATGAAGCAGGGCAAAGGCTAATAGAGTTTTGCCAAGAGAACGCACTGGTAATAGAAAACACCCTATTCCAACAAAACAAAAGAAGACTCTATACGTGGACATCACCAGATGGTCAATACCGAAATCAGATTGATTATATTCTTTGCAGTCAAAGATGGAGAAGCTCTATACAGTCAGCAACAACAAGACTGGGAGCAGATTGTGGACCAGATCATGAACTGCTTATTGCCAAATTCAGACTTAAATTGAAGAAAGTAGGGAAAACCACTAGTCTATTCAGGTATGACGTAGATCAAATCCCTTATGAGTATACAGTAGAAGTGACAAATAGATTAAGGAACTAGATCTGATAGACAGAGTGCCTGATGAACTATGGACAGAGGTTCGTGACATTGTACAGGAGACAGGGATCAAGACAATCCCCCTGGAAAAGAAAGCAAAAAAGCAACATGGCTGTCTGAGGAGGCCTTACAGATAGCTGGGAAGAGAAGAGAAGCGAAAAGCAAAGGAGAAAAGGAAAGATATTCCCATCTGAATGCAGAGTTCCAAAGAACAGCAAGGAGAGATAAGAAAGCCTTCCTCAGTGATCAATGCAAAGAAATAGAGGAAAACAACAGATTGGGAAAGACTAGAGATCTCTTCAAGAAAATGAGAGATACCAAAGGAACATTTCTTGCAAATATAGGCTCAATAAAGGACAGAAATGGTATGGACCTAACAGAAGCAGAAGATATTAAGAAGAGGTGGCAAGAATACACAGAAGAACTATACAAAAAAGATCTTCATGGCCCAGATAATCACGATGGTGTGGTCACTCACCTAGAGCCAGACATTCTGGAATGTGAAGTCAAGTGGGCCTTAGAAAGCATCACTATGAACAAAGCTAGTGGAGGTGATGGAATTCCAGTTGAGCTATTTCAAATCCTCAAAGGTGATGCTGTGAAAGTGCTGCACTCGATATGCCGGCAAATTTGGAAAACTCAGCAGTGGCCACAGGACTGGAAAAGGTCAGTTTTCATTCCAATCCCAAAGAAAGGCAATGCCAAAGAATGCTCAAACTACTACACAACTGCACTCATCTCACATGCTAGTAAAGTAATGCTCAAAATTCTCCAAGCCAGGCTTCAGAAATACGTGAACGTGAACTTTCAGATGTTCAAGCTGGTTTTAGAAAAGGCAGAGGAACCAGAGATCAAATTGCCAATATCTGCTGGATCATCAAAAAAGCAAGAGAGTTCCAGAAAAACATCTATTTCTGCTTTATTGACTATGCCAAAGCCTTTGACTGTGTGGATCACAATAAACTGTGGGAAATTCTGAAAGAGATGAGAATACCAGACCATCTGACCTGTCTCTTGAGAAACCTGTATGCAGGTCAGGAAGCAACAGTTAGAACTGGACATGGAACAACAGACTGGTTCCAAATAGGAAAAGGAGTACGTCAAGGCTGTATATTGTCACCCTGCTTATTTAACTTATATGCAGAGTACATCATGAGAAACGCTGGGCTGGAAGAAACACAAGCTGGAATCGAGAGTGCTGGGAGAAATATCAATAACCTCAGATATGCAGATGACACCACCCTTATGGCAGAAAGTGAAGAAGAACTAAGGAGCCTCTTGATGAAAGTGAGAGAGGAGAGCGAAAAAGTTGTCTTAAAGCTCAACGTTCAGAAAGCTAAGATCATGGCATCTGGTCCCATCACTTCATGGGAAATAGATGGGGAAACAGTGGAAACAGTGTCAGACTTTAATTTTTTTTGGCTCCAAAATCACTGCTGATGGTGACTGCAGCCATGAAATTAAAAGACGCTTACTCCTTGGAAGGAAGGTTATGGCCAACCTAGATAGCATATTTAAAAGCAGAGACATTACTTTGCCAACAAAAGTCCATCTAGTCAAGGCTATGGTTTTTCCAGTGGTCATGTATGGATGTGAGAGTTGGACGGTGAAGAAAGCTGAGCGCCGCAGAATTGATGCTTTTGAACTGTGGTGTTGGAGAAGACTCTTTAGAGTCTCTTGGACTGCAAGGAGATCCAATCAATCCATACTAAAAGAGATCAGTCCTGGGTGTTCATTGGAAGGACTGATGTTGAGGCTGAAGCTCCAATACTTTGGCCACCTCATGCGAAGAGTTTACTCGTTGGAAAAGACCCTTATGCTGGGTAGGATTGGGGGCAGGAGGAGAAGGGGACGACAGAGGATGAGATGGTTGGATGGCATCACTGACTCGATGGACATGGGTTTGGGTAGACTCCGGGAGTTGGTGATGGACAGAGAGGCCTGGCATGGTACAATTCATGGGGTTGCAAAGAGTCGGACACGACTGAGTGACTGAATTGAACTGAACTGAACTGAACTGTATACTGATAAGGGATTTGATCTAGGTCATACCTGAATGGGCTAGTGGTTTTCCCTACTTTCTTCAATTTAAGTCTGAATTTGGCAATAAGCAGTTCATGATCTGAGCCACAATCTGCTCCCAGTCTTGTTGTTGCTGACTGTATAGAGCTTCTCCATCTTTGGCTGCAAAGAATATAATCAATCTGATTTCGGTATTGACCATCTGGTGATGTCCACGTGTAGAGTCCTCTCTTGTATTGTTGTAAGAGGGTGTTTGCTATGACCAGTGCGTTCTCTTGGCAAAACTCTATTAGCTTTTGCCCTGCTTCATTCTGTACTCCAAAGCCAAATTTGCCTGTTAGGCCAGGTGTTTCCTGACTTCCTGCTTTTGCATTCCAGTCCCCTATAATGAAAAAGACATCTTTTTTGGGTGTTAGTTCTAGAAGGTCTTGTAGGTCTTCATAGAACCGTTAAACTTCAGCTTCTTCAGCGTTACTGGTCGGGGCATAGACTTGGATTACTGTGATATTGAATGGTTTCCCTTGGAAGTGAACAGAGATCATTCGATCGTTTTTGAGATTGCATCCAAGTACTGCATTTCGGACTCTTTTGTTGACCATGATGGCTACTCCATTTCTTCTAAGGGATTCTTGCCCACAGTGGTAGATATAATTGTCATCTGAGTTAAATTCACCCGTTCCAGTCCATCTTAGTTCACTGATTCCTAGAATGTCAACATTCACTCTTGCCATCTCCTGTTTGATCACTTCCAATTTGCCTTGATTCATGGACCTAACATTCCAGGTTCATATGCAATATTGCTCTTTACAGCATCGGACTTTGCTTCTATCACCAGTCACATCCACAGCTGGGTATTCTTTTTGCTTTGGCTCCATCCCATCATTCCTTCTGGAGTTATTTCTCCACTGATCTCCAGTAGCATATCGGGCACTTACTGACTTGGAGAGTTCATCTTTCAGTGTCCTATCTTTTTGCCTTTTCATACTGTTCACGGGGTTCTCAAGGCAAGAATACTGAAGTGGTTTGCCATGCCCTTCTCCAGTGGACCACATTCTGTCAGACCTCTCCACCATGACCCATCCGTCTTGGGTGGCCCCACATGGCATTGCTTAGTTTCATTGAGATAGACAAGGCTGTGGTCCGTGTGATCAGATTAGCTAGTTTTCTGTAATTTTAGTTTCAGTGTGTCTGCCCTCTGATGCCCTCTCGCAACACCTACCGTCTCGCTTGGGTTTCTCTTACCTTGGACGTGGGGTATCTCTTCACAGCTGCTCCAGCAAAGAGCAGCCGTTGCTCCTTACCTTGGACAAGGGGTATTTATCTACTCACGACAGCCCCTCCTGACCTTGAATGTGGAGTAACTCCTCTCGGCCCTCCTGTGCCCACGCAGCCGCTGCTTCTTGGGCCTGGGGTAACTCCTCTCGGCCTCGGGCGCGCACATATATATATATACACATATGTAAAAACTTCTTGAACTATACTTAAGATTGGTTCACACTACTGTGTGTAAGTAACACCTCATTAAAAGAAAAAGAGGTGAGAGAGAGAGGAGAGAGACAGGAGAGAAAACATAAAGTGATGCATTTAATTAAAGCTGCTCGGGGCAGAGATTTGAAGTAGCAGAGCAAATCCAAATTCAAAAGAGGAGATCAATGAAATAGACAACAAAATATAAACATGATAAGATTATCAAAATCCCAAACTGGTTCTTTGTAAAGATTACTAAGATAGTCAAAGTTCTGTCCAAAATCATTTTTAAGAGTGAAACAATAAAATAGAGGATCCCAAAGGGCCATCCCACCAAAGAAATATATAAGAAAAAATGGCAAATACTGTCAAAAAAAAGATCTTTATCTGGACTCTGGAAAATACCAAAAGCTTACAATAAACAGTTGCACGTTTAATCAAGAAAGAGACAACTAGAGTCAAATTAGGAGAGCTTTGTGCTATTTTAACCAAGAAACTGAAAAGGGCAACGTATAGAATAGGAGAAAATATTTGCAAACTATATAACTGATGACATTTTAGCATCCAGAATGTATAAAGAACCCATTCAACTTAAGACAAAAACAAACAACCTAATTTTGAAGTGGACTAAATAAATAAAGTAAAAATGCACAAAGCACTTAAAAGACATGTCTCCAAAGAAAATGGCTAAGAAGAATATGAAAAATGCTCAACACCATTAGGCATTTGGGAAATGGAATTTAAAACCACAATGAGATATCACTTGACATCCACTAGGATAACTATAATAATAATAAAGACATAAAGGAAGGGAGATAAGAACAAGGATTGGTGAAGATGTGAAGAAATTGGAGCCCTCATGCATTGCTGTTGGGAATGTAAATTTGTGCAGCTGTTGTGAAAAAGTTTGGCAGGTCCTCAATAAGTTAAGTGTAGAACTACCATACATCTTGGCAATTCCACTCCTTGGTAAACACCGAAGAGAACTGAAAACAAGAACTCAAATAAATACCTGTGCATAAATACTCATAGCAGCACTGGTCAAAATACCCTGAAGTTAGAGACAACCCAAATGTCCACCAACTTAGGACTGAGGAAGCAAAATGTGTTATATCCATAGAAGGGAATTAAGTACTGATATTTGCAACAACATGAAAGGACTCTGAAAACATGCATAAGACTCTAAATACCTTTATCAGATTATGGTTTGCAAATATTTTTTCCCATTCTGTGATGGATTCATTTGGGAGAGAGAACTAAGAAGCCCCTATCCCATTCCTTAAATCAAAATAAATTCTGGATGGAGCAAGCTATAAATGTAAGCAAAAATATGAAAATCTTGGAAGAAAAAATTGAATATTTTAAAAAAGCATAATGATTTAAAATATAAATAGAGACCTTTTAAATATTAAAGACTGATTGACTTGGCTAAATTATAAAAACACATGTGTGATATAAAACTCCGTAAAGTAGATCAACCAACAAAATGGAAAAATACCTGTTTCTGAGGGAAAATCGAAGAGTCAATTTTTCAAAATATTAAAGGGTTTTACAAAGCACTTAAAGTTGGGATTTCCCCGGTGGCTTAACAGTAAAGAATCCTCCTGCCTACACAGGAGATGCAGTTTTGATCCCTGGGTCAGGAAGATCCCCCGGAGAAGGAAATGGCAATCCACTCCAGTATGCTTGCTTGAGAAATACCATGGACAGAGGAGCCTGGCAGGCTACAGTCCATGGGGTTGCAAAAGAGTCGGACAGTACTTATTGACTTAACAACAGAAAGAAAGTTGGACAACCTAATAAGAGAAGATGAGTAAATAGTCCCTTTACAGAAAAGGAAATGAAAAGGATGAATAAACATATAAAATTATGCTCATCCTCAAATATAATTGAAGATTATATAATAAAATAACAGTGAGGGTTTTTTCCCTAATGGATTAGCAAAATTGAAGAGCATGACAGTACCAACTGTAAGGAAAGATGTAACTAAATAGGAACTTGAATGCAATTTTGATGGAAGTATAAATTAATGCAACTGACAATATTTGTTAATATTTTAAAGAAATATACTTTTTGACCCAGCAATTAAGCCTCAGGAAACTTACTCATCAAATATGTTTGAAAAGGACAGAAAGATATGTATTCAAAAGTATTCATCATAGCACTGTATTGATATAAAGATTGGAAATAACCCAGAAGTCCATTAATGTGAATATAGTTAAATAAATCACGGCATATTTATACCACAAGACAAAATCCATTTATTTTTAATGAGTTACATTTATATGTTCTATGAAACCTCAACTAAACTACAAACAATGTCTAAGCCAAACCACAAAGCCAGTTAAACTACAGAATTCAAATTAATAGCATTTCCTTAATGTGACAGATGATGTCTTGCTGAAACCAAATTGCCTCTTGAACTGTGATTGAAGAACTAACAGCTTCAGGACATTTTCTTGAATCTTATATGCCTATACTATCCTTTGATAACTCGATTCTTCCATCATTTTTATTTTGCATTGCTTGGCCTTTAGATAATATGTATGCCTCATTTAGATATATTTACATTTTTTTCATTAGCTTGAGAGAATTGTAGCAGTAGTTCCATTTTCATATAGTCAAACCAGTCTTAATAGTTTAAGAAACAAAGCTAAAGTTTCATTCTACAAAACTGTCTTTTAATTGTAAATTTTCTCCACAAAAGAAAAGCTTTGACTTTGTGTTCAGTAAAAGTATACAATTTTAATATAACAGCATACCCTGTTCTCATGTGATATCAGACAGCACTAACCAAATTAAACTCTACCACTTAACGTGATCACATGGCACCTAAACAACCATCAAGTGAAATGAAAATGCAAGCCCTTCAACCAAGTTGCATAATTCAGTTAGAAAGCTGGCATCTGCATAACCCAGTATCTGCTCATTTTCATTTCTATTTAATTATCATACAAATGGAAACACAAATTTTGATGACTTATGAACCTCTGAGACTATATGTGCTGACATTATTTGAATAACATTATAAGGTTTAAAAGAGAGATGATTATGATTTGAAGGCTTTAGTCTGTGATTTCAAATGTAATATGAAATGCCCTAGGGTGTCTCAAAGGATGGAAAGTATTAAGATAATAAGGTAAAAAGTTGAGGGTTCTTGAACTCCAGGGATTGCCCTATTTACATCACTTTCAGGACCTCACCTTTAAATATTCCCTGGAAGGAAAATCATCTGTTCAGAACTGGGACATAAGAGAATTGGAATTTGTACCTTGAATTAAGTAAGGCAGAGAAGCTTGGGTTGGAGTGAAACTCATAGGATGACTCTAGTGCAGACCTTGAGAGGCATTGCTTAAAAGCCTACCTACAACTGGTCATGTTCTTCAAGAATGGCTGTGCAGGCTATAGGAATCACTCTCTCTGGCACTGGATCCTCATTTCCTTTACCAATGACTCGTCAGCCTTTTTCTATATTCTCTCTGCTCTCAGGTAAGAGTAGGAAAGTCTCTGATGGACCTCAGTCTACAGTTCTGCTATATAGGTTGGGGACTGGGTTGTGGGCATGGTGTTGGGAAAGATGAACTTTGTCACTCTCTTACCCATCAATTTTTTCCTTGCTAGACTCCCAGAGACAGTTCTATTTCCAGTCTTCTCCAGAATCCCAGCCCCAAATCGTCTTCCAGAATTTCTCCTTCTGGGATGAGGTTGTTTCCAGAGAGATCACATGACTTCCCTCTTGCTGTTGAAAAACAGCTCTGTTTGATTCTCCCCTGCCCTCTGCTATCAGCCCTTTGGTCTTCACTGTTCCCCCAGCTTGCATTTTTTCCACGGTCTCCTCTTGAATAGGCAGGGAGCTGGAGGGATCCTGGGAATCTTGCTTTGAGGAACCCCTTCAACAGTTTCTTGTCTGTGAACATGCTCTGGGTGTAGGAGATGTGAAGGAACCTGGACTGTATGATACACTGTTCTAGGAATGCTAGCACTGACGCCTCCAATCTCCTTGATGAGTCAGAGCAGATGGAGGAAAGCACGTCCAGCTCCAGTCAGCACTGTCCTTCCTGTCTGGAGGAAGACACTAGCCTCCACTGCTGGACCATCACACATATATCTCATATTCCAATATTTTTCTCATACGAGTCAGGCATGGTGACTTCCTATATGACCCAGCCTCGGTCAGTATCCAGTTGGCCCAATACTTACTATGTGACTCCTTTTGTTATGGTAAAGAGTTGGGGGCTATGAGAGTAAGTACATAAGAATACAAAATACTCATGTGAGTATATCTGTGATGTGTAGGTATCTGTGTGTTTGTGTGAAATATTGCTTGTGAAGTTGACTGAGTAGGTACGCATAGCATTGTTATCTGTGTATGACAAGGAGTCATTCCCAAGTTTGCAGGTGTATGTACATAAGATTAAATCACTAAGAGAAGATATCTGGACAGACCATACTGGTTATGATGTTACTAGGGCCTCAGAGGTATAAAAGATTCACTGCCTGTCTTTTTGTTTGGTAAAACAGCCAGACGTACCGATCTCCTCCTGAGGCCCCTCCTCCTCTCGCTTTTCCCCACATCTCCGGCTTCCTGTCCTCTGTGCTCAGCCTCCCTCCCTACTTTCTTCTAACTTATATTCCCATTAGTATTTTTCCCAGCCATTTTTGCTTCCTCAAGTTGACAAAGTTATATGAAAATTTAGAGTGTAAAAGAACAATTTTCCCTGACCTTCCCTGGTATATATATGATACTACATTTCATCTTCTTTGGCTCTTTTTTCCACTCATTTATTACCCTCTGTTTCTGCTTGGAGATTAAACCAAATTCTTCCCCAACCCACATATATACACACACGTATGTTAAATGTACAAATCCTACCTTAGATAGAGAGATAACCATTCTTCATATATACTGTACAGTTTATACCTGAATTCTGAGTTTTGTTGTGTGTTAAGTTTATCAATGTGATAAGGGTATTATTTAAAGGATTCATTGAGATACACACACACACACACACACACACATTATTTTGCAACCTACTTTTTTGATGCAACAGCGTCAGACATCTTCCTATGGAAAATATAGATCTACTTACCTTTCAATGGTTTATTGCATCATCATCATCACCATAATGGTAGGCAGGCATTTCTTTAATGTAGTTGCCAGACATTGAGCAAACTATTTTCCATTAAGTTATTAATTTAATCTTTATAATCATACGGTGAATTTGTGTTATGTCCATTCTACATTAGGAAACTGTCACATGCAAGCAAGAGATACTTAAATTGTCCAGGGATACAGAGTTAAGAAATGAGGGGGAAAGGATCCAACCTATGTCTGTGTGACTCAGACATCTTTACTCTTATCTGTTTCTCTGTGCTGTATTGATTACATTAAATAGTAAATCTAGAATTTATTTAACATATTACCTATTGTTAGACTTTAAGTGGTTTTTTCCTGCAAACAATTCTATACGTGAGTATCATTTGAGACAAGGATTTTGAATATCTATAATGATTTCCAAAATATAAAGACCTAAAATTAGCATTGTTCAAAAAAAAGATAAGCTTATTTTAGAATTTTGTAATATTTTGAGGTTACCTTCCAGAGAGATTTTGGCAAATGTACATGCTACATACTTCAAATCTGTTTTCCCCACTCTCCAATACACAGTGAGTGGCTTCAATCTATTTTCACCTTTACTAATCTTCTTACACAGGATTATATTCTGAGTTGGCTATTGTCCAATGTCTGAAAAATGATTGTTCTATATTTTGTTTTATATTTGCTTCCAGCAAGATGGCTAGTTCTATACTACTTATTTTATCAAGACTGAAAGTAGAAGCAATAAAATGTCTTTAGTTTAAAGCATCCTCAGTTAAATACTGAGATTTTCCTATTTTCATATTTTTTCCTATATTGTAACTATGTGGCCTTTTAAACAACAGCTCTAAAGCATCACAGTGTTAGAAAAGAAGAAAAATAAGCCACCTACAATTCCAGCACCCAGAGTAAATTGCTCTCAACATTTTGGAAAATTTTGCTCAATATTTTCTATACATTTTGAATGTGTGTGTGTGTGTGTGTGTGTGTGTGCTCAGTTGCTCAGCTGTGTCTGACTCTTTTGCAACCCCATGTTCGATAATGCACCAGGCTCCTCTGCCCATGGAATTTTCCAGCCAAGAATACTGGAGTGGGTTACCATTTCCTACTCCAGGGTATCTTCCCCACTCAGGGATCAAGCTTGCATCTCCTGCACTGGCAGACAGATTCTTTCCCATTAGCACCACTTGGAAGATATTCTTTCTCTCTCTCACACCAATGGAAGATTATTGTCCTCATTATCATTATTGATAATCACTATTTGTAGGGTATAGAAGAAATGGTGCTCAGATAACACCTAGACAAGAGAATGGAAGAAAGAAAATGACAGACTTGACTTTGAAGCTGAGCCTGCTGAGAACAGGTAAGTTATTCCCTGTGGAATTTCAAAAATAACTGGAAAAGGAAATATTTCTTTGAATAACTACAAGAACTATGCTGTACAGTACATCTCTAGGATTTATCTTGTCTAACTGAAACTTTGTATCATTTGACTAATACTTTTCCATTTCCTCCTCCTCACAGCCCCTAGCAACTCTCTGCTTCTATGAGTTTGACTATTTTACATTCCTCATATAAGTGATATTATGTATTTGTACTTCTGTGTCTGGCTTATTTCACTTAGCATAATGTCTTCTCAGTTTATCTATGTCATCACAAACAGCAGGATTTCCTTCTTTCTAAGGGTGAATAATGTTCCACTGTGTGTATATCCAACATTTTCTTTATCCAATTTTTATTGAGGTATACTTGCTTTATGATATTATATTAGCTTCAGGTGTACAACACAGTGATTCAGTGTTTTTATATGCAGATTATACTCTAAATTTACTATAGAATGTTGACTGTATTCTCTGTGCTATAAAATATATCCATGTAGCTTATTTACTTTATACACAGTATTTGGTTCCTCTTAATCTCCTACTTCTGTCCTGCCGCTCCCTCTGTCTTTCTCCCCTTCAGCGACCACGAGTTTGTTCTCTAGATCTGTGAGTCTATTTCTGTTTTGTTATATTCCTTCATTTATTTTATTTCTTGGATTCTACATATAAGTGAAGTCATACAGTAGTTGTCTTTCTCTGACATAGTTCACATGATACCTTCTAGGTCCATCCATCTTGCTGCAAATGGCAGAATTTCATTATTTTTATGGCTGTGTAATATCCCTTTGTGTGTATATACTACATCTTCTTTATCCATTCAATTGTGTTGATGGATATTAAGATTGCTTCTATATATTGATAAGTAATGCTGCTATGAACATCAGGGTGTGCACTTATCTTTTCAAATTAGTGTTTTTATTTTCTTTGGATATATACCCAGGAGTAAAATTGCTGGATTATAGGATAGTTCTATTTTCAGTTTTTTGAGACACTTCCATGATGCTTCCCATAATACCTGCACCAATTTACATTCTCACAGTGTTGAAGTGTTCCCTTTTCTCTACATTTTTACCAACACTTACTATATCTGTTTTGTTTCTTATAATAGCCATCCTAACAAGGATGAGGTAATCATTGTGGTTTTGATTTACATTTCGATGTTGATTAGTGATGTTGAGCACTTTTTCATGTACCTGTTGGCCATTTGTATGTCTTCTTGGAAAAACATTTATTCAGTTCCTTAGTACATATTTTAATTGTGTTATTTGCTTTTTTGACATTGTGTGTATGATTTCCTTATATACTTTAAACATTAACCTTTTTTCTGATAGATGGTTTGCAAATATTTTCTCCCATTCTATAGGTTACCTTTTCATTTTGTTAACTGTTTCCTTTGGAATGTAAAGGCTTCTTAGATGTAGTTTCACCTGTCTACTTTTGCTTTTGTTGCTTGCGCTTTTACTGTCATATTCAAGGAATCATTCAGTTCAGTTCAGTTGCTCAGTCATGTCCAACTCTTTGCAACCCCATGAACTGCAGCACGTCAGGCCTCCCTGTCCATCACCAACTCCCAGAGTTTACCCAAATTCATGTCCATCGAGTCGGTGATGCCATCCAACCATCTTATCCTCTATCATCCCCTTCTCCTGCCTTCAATCTTTCCCAGCATCAGGGTCTTTTCAAATGAGCCAGTTCTTCGCATCAGGTGGCCAAAGTATTGGAGTTTCAGCTTCAACCTCAGTCCTTCCAATGAACACTCAGGACTGATCTCCTTTAGGATGGACAGGTTGGATCTCCTTGCAGTCCAAGGGACTCTCAATAGTCTTCTCCAACACCACAGCTCAAAAGCATCAATTCTTGGGTGCTCAGCTTTCTTTATAGTCCACCTCTCACATCCATACATGACTACTGGAAAATCCATAGCTTTGACTAGACGGACCTTTGTTGGCAAAGTAATGTCTCTGCTTTTTAATATGCTGTCTAGGTTGGCCATAACTTTCCTTCCAAAGAGTAAGTGTCTTTAATTACATGGTTGCAGTCACCATCTGCAGTGATTTTGGAGCCCCCCCAAAAATAAAGTCTGTCATTGTTTCCACTGTTTCCCCATCTATTTGCCATGAAATGTTGGGACTGGATGCCATGATCTTAGTTTTCTGAATGTTGAGTTTTAAGCCAACTTTTTCACTCTCCTCTTTCACTTTCATCAAGAGGCTCTTAAGTTCTTCTTCACTTTCTGCCATAAGGGTGGTGTCATCTGCATATCTGAGGTTATTGATATTTCTCCCGGCAATCTTGATTCCAGCTTGTGCTTCCTCCAGCCCAGCGTTTCTCATGATGTACTCTGCATATAAGTTAAAAAAGCAGGGTGACAATATACAGCCTTGACATACTCCTTTTCCTATTTGGAACCAGTCTGTTGTTCCACGTCCAGTTCTAACTGTTGCTTCCTGACCTGCACACAGATTTCTCAAGAGGCAGGTCAAGTGGTCTGGTATTCCCAGCTCTTTCAGAATTTTCCACAGTTTGCTGTGATCCACACAGTCAAAGGCTTTGGCATAGTCAATAAAGCAGAAATAGATGTTTTTCTGGAACTCTCTTGCTTTGTCAGTGATCCAGCGGATGTTGGCAGAGGTTTTCCCCCATATTTTCTTCTAGGATTTAAGTCTTTATTTGAGTTAATTTTTATATGATGTGAGATAAGGGTCCAATTTCATTCCTCGGTGTGTAAATATCCAGTTTTCCCAACAACATTTATTGAAGCAACTATCCTTTCCCCATTATATATTCTTGACACCTTATTAACCATATATGTGGGGATTTATTTTGGGCTGTCATTATTATGTTGCATTGGTCTGAATGTTTGTTTCTAACCATTATTTCACTAAATGATATGATAATGTATTTTCTTGTGAATATTTTCTGAAATTTAGAGTATTTATTTAGAATGGACTCCTAAAGTCGGATTTAGAAATTGGGATATTGTTTGGGGGTGTTAGAAGATATTAGGCTTAGGAGGTCTTAATACTACTCTATTCCTAATCATTCCTCCCCTTAGAATTCTATAAAATAAATATGAAATAATGAAAACTAAGATGCCCCTTTTTATTAATCAGGCTAGTCCCTAATGCCACTGAAGTTTAGAGCTCTGAAGAGCATGGATTGGGCTACATGGTCTAGTCTAAAGTTCTTTAAAGTTCCCTTATGGCTTCAATCCATATTGTATCATAGTATTGCTTTCTGGCTGGCAAAGTGATGATGAGTACACCAAGGAACTAGCCAAAAATGAGAGAATAGAGCAAGTAAAGTTCTAAAGCACGACCCTGTTCAAGGTCCATTAAGGGACCTTAACAGTCCACTCTCTGGAAGAAGAGAAAAAATAGAAATGAGCATGGCCTTTTAGAGCACAAAAACTCTCCCTAGTAGTAAACATGGACCAATCAACATCCTCATGTTACAAATCAGAGTTTTACTCCTCCTGGGGAGAAAGGACTGGAAAAAAACAGTTTCTTCCTTACCCATACTACTGAGAACCAGGTCAAAGCATACGAGTGTTTGAGTCATTTAATGTATTTAACAAAGTTGTTTCTAAGATATACTATATTAACTTTCCTACTTACATTGTACAAAAATTCCTTTTTCTCGGCATTTTTGTTATACAGCTAATGAATTCTGACATTTATTAATTTGGTGATTTAACCTCTTTGTGCCTCAGTTTTCTCATCTGCAAAATAAGACAGTGTCTACTGCAATATGTTATCAGGACAATTTTATCATATAAACCCTTAAAGTAATGCCTGATATGTGTTAAATGCTCAATAAAATACTAGTTATTATTTTTTGTTGTGACTTTTTCTGTTAAAACCTTAGTTAATTTCCCAGGTAAAAGCTGTATCTCTCATTGTTGTAATTGTACTTAGTCATGATAATATTGAATTTTTTTCTTGTAGTTAGTAGCTATTTGCATTTTTTTCTTTGTAAATAGTCTGTTCATGTCCTTGGCCCATTATTTCTTAGACTCAGCAATTTTCATAGTGTTTGATACAGAATCATAATGTAATAAAGTATTTGAAGTTTTTTCTGATATCTCCCTCAAATATTTTTCTCAGTTTGTAGTTTAATTTTATTCATGATGCTATTATCTCACTGAAGTCTTTCAATTTATGTTGTAAATCCTACACTTTTCCTTCGAGGTTTCTTAGCAGGCTTTTGTGATTTTCAAGTCTAATCCTAATCATAGTTCACAGCTTGAACCTATTTTTCCTCTATTGTGTTGTTTTACTTTTACTATTTTATTCTTTAACTCAAACAGAACTGTCCTTAGTGTTGATATGCCAAGGCTTTATTTTTAACCCCAAGAAAAGTTTGCTGTTTTTTAAGAGGTCAAATTAAATTTGATGCCTGAAACTGTTTCATGTTTGTCAATCATATGTTATAATTTAATATGTAGTGTTTTGAACAGTTAGTGGTACAGTTTTTACACACAGTGATAATCCTAACAGTATACACAGTCATTTCCTAATAATCTGTGTATAGCCATTTAGTAAAGTTCACATGAACTTTAATATCCTCGTATCAGAACATATAAATCCCAAGAAGGTTTTAACAACATCATATTTTATCTGTAAATAAGTGGTACTGGGGAGGGAGATTTGGGGAAAAAATAAAGTGGATTTAAATTATAGCCAACTAATACGAATAAAATATTCCACTTAGTATCAATTAGAACAAGTTGGATGGCAGAAAGCTAGAAATATCCAATTAGGTTTTTAAATTGAGCTTTAAATGAGCCTCTCCACAGGTTGTTGTTTTAAGTCAGTCCAGCTCTTTGTGACCTCATTGATAGTAGCCTGTCAGGCTCTTTCTGTGCATGGGATTTCCCAGGCAAGAATACTGGGGTGGGTTACCATTTCCTTCTCCAGGGCATCTTCCCCACCCAGGGATTGAAACTGTGTGTCCCCTGTGTGGCTGGCAGATTCTTTACCCCTGAGCTACCCAGGAAGCCCAATATCATAAACCCAAAGTTTAGTATTTTTGTTTGCACCAACAGAGAAACAAGCATAAACCTCAATGGGAAAAGAAAACCACACTTCTGTGGCAGAATTTATCTTCCTTGGCCTTTCACAGGACCCACAGACCCAGATCCTGCTGTTTATTCTTTTTCTCATCATTTATCTGTTAACTGTGCTTGGAAACCTGCTTATCATCATTCTCATCTTCATGGATTCTCGACTTCACACGCCCATGTACTTTTTTCTTAGAAACCTCTCTTCTGCAGATCTCTGTTTCTCTACTAGGCGAAGGAAGAAGTAAGATATAACTATGAAAGTGGGATTGCGGGCTTTTAATTTTCCTTTCTTTCTTTATTTTTTAGATTCCTATGCCCCTTCCCTCTGCCTTCAGACTTGAACCCCTTACTCACCGCCACGCTCCCTAACACACTGCTCTTTAAAGCTCGTGGTTACTTTCATTCTCACACAGAATGAAATACTCAGATACTTTGCGTTCTCATAATTCTTTGATCTTCATTCCATCAGTGATTTCAACCATGGTCATATCTTAAATATTGTCATTGCCAGAAGTTGTCATCCCCACTTTCCAAATTGTGAAACCGCAGAATCCTGAGCAAATAAAATGAGTGCTGCTTTAAGGCACTAAGTTTTGAGATGGTTTGTTATGCAGCAAGTATGACTAAAGCTCGGAGAGAATCATGCTCCATCCTATTCAAATAGATGTCTGTGGGGCTTTTTCACATTACCAATTATAACTACTACCTCTCCTGCTATGGAGGGAGACAGGGATAAAGGGCCAAGAAGCTTCTAAAGAATTATAATAAAGATGGTGTATCAGTCAGGGTTTTTAGTTGCAAGTAACAGAAACTGACAACGTATGATTTAAGCCAAAAAGAAAAAATACTGAATAATATTAATTCCTGTCTATAGCCAGAACCACAGGTCTAATTCATTTATCACAGAATGGGTCAGAATCCCATTCACAGAGGAGCCTGGTGGGCTACAGTTCACAAGGTCACAGAGAGTCAGACACAACTGAAGTGAACTTTGCACGCACGCATGCAAGCACAGGTCAGCTGGGGACATTACTGCCATTCAGCACTAGGTGGCGCAGTTTATACAGTCAATACCGTCTTCAGGCTGGCGCAGCAATTCGCTGAACCTGGAAATTGGAATATTGCGGCTTCCCCTACCGCTGATAGAAAAAAAGAAACTGCTGACAACACAACCTCAACCAAATGATCAAGATTAACACAAATAGTGTTCAATCCTGTTGACAGTATGTTCCCTTGAGATGATGTGATGGAAACAGTACTTTATGATCGGAAGATCTTCAAACCCATAACCTCAGTCTAATCAGGAGAAAATTATTAGACAAATTCTCATACATGGGCTTCCTCTAAAATGTATAACCTTCACCCCTCAAAACTTTAAATGTCCTCAAAAACAAATCTGAGAAACTGTCACAGCCAGGAGGAGCCCAAGGAACAACTTAACGTAATATGGTATCCTGAGTAGAATCCTGGATCAGAAAACAAGGATATAAAACAAAACTTAACGAAGTCCAAGCAAAGTGTAAAGTTTAGTTAATAATAAGGTATCACTCTTATATTCTTAATTGTACCAGATGTGCCATAATAATGTAAATAATAACAATGAGCTGTGGATAGTGACTGAAGCCATGAAATTTAAGACTCTTGATCCTTGGAAGAAAAGCTATGACAAACCTAGAGAGCATATAAAAAAGCAGAGACATCACTTTGCCGACAAAGATCCATATAGTCAAAACTATGGTTTTTCCAGTAGTCATGTACGGATGTGAGAGTTGGACCATAAAGAAGGCTGAGCACCAAAGAATTGATGCTTTTGTACTGTGGTGCTAGAGAAGACTCTTGAGAGTCTCTTGGACAGCAAGGAGATCCAACCAAGGAAATCCTAAAGGAAATCAACCCTGAATATTCATTAGAAGGACTTATGCTGAAGTCGAAGCTCCAATACTTTGGCCACCTGATGTGAAGGGCCAATTAATTCATTGGAAAAGACCCTGATGGCTGGGAAAGATTGAGGGCAGGAGGAGAAGGGGGTGAAGGAGGATGAGATGGTTGGATGGCATCACTGACTCAATGGACGTGAGTCTGAGCAAACTCTGGGAGATAGTGAAAAACAGGAAAGCCTGGCATGCTGCTGCAGTCCATGGGTCACAAAGAGTTGGACACAACTGAGCAACTGAACAAAAACAAGGTCAATAATGGGAAAAGTTTATGGGGAGGCATCTGGGAATTCGCTGTACTATCAGTTCAGTTCAGTCGCTCAGTAGTGTCCGACTTTGCGACCCCATGGACTGCAGCATGCCAGGCTTCCCTGTCCATCACCAACTCCCGGAACTTACTCAAACTCATGTCCATCGAGTCGGTGATGCCATCCAACCATTTCATCCTCTGTCGTCCCCTTCTCCTGCCTTCAATCTTTCCCAGAATCAGGGTCTTTTCAAATGAGTCAGTTCTTTGCATCAGGTAGCCAAAGCATTGGAGTTTCAGCTTCAGCATCAGTCCTTCCAATGAACACTCAGGACTGATCTCCTCTAGGATGGACTGGTTGGATCTCCTTGCTGTCCAAGGGACTCTCAAGAGTCTTCTCCAACACCACAGTTCAAAAGCATCAATTCTTCAGCACTCAGTTGTCTTTATAGTCCAACTCTCACATCCATACATGACTACTGGAAAAACTGTAGCTTTGACTAGACGGAATTTGTTGGCAAAGTAATGTCTCTGCTTTTTAATATGCTGTCTAGGTTGGTCATAACTTTCCTTCCAAGGAGAAAGCATCTTTTAATTTCAAGGCTGCAGTCACCACCTGCAGTGATTTTGGAGCCCAGAAAAATAAAATCTGTCATTGTTTCCATTGCTTCCCCATCTATTTGCCATGAAGTGATGAGACCAGATGACATGATCTTAGTTTTCTGAAAGTTGAGTTTTAAGCCAACTTTTTCACTCTCCTCTTTCACCTTCATCGAGAGGTTCTTTAGTTCTTCTTTGCTTTCTGCCATAAGCGTGGTGTCACCTGCATATCTGAGGTTATTGATATTTCTCCTGGCAGTCTTGATTCCAGCTTGTGCTTCATCCAGCTCAGCATTTCTCATGATATACTCTGCTGCTGCTGCTGCTAAGTCGCTTCAGTCGTGTCCGACTCTGTGCGACCCCATAGACAGCAGCCCACCAGGCTCCGCCGTCCCTGGGATTCTCCAGGCAAGAATACTGGAGTGGGTTGCCGTTTCCTTCTCCACATGATAAGTTAAATAAGAAGGGTGACAACATACAGCCTTGATGTACTCCTTTTCCTATTTGGAACCAGTCTGTTGTTCCATGTCCAGTTCTAACTGTTTCTTCTTGACCTGCATACAAATTTCTCAGGAGGCAGGTCAGGTGGTCTGGTATTCCCATCTCTTTCAGAACTTTCCACAGTTTATTGTGATCCCCACAGTCAAAGGCTTTGGCATAGTCAATAAAAGAGTAGGTGTTTTCTGCAACTCTCTTGATTTTTTTCGATGATCCAGTGGATGTTGGCAATTTGATCTCTGGTTCCTCTGCCTTTTCTAAATCCAGCTTGAACATCTGGAAGTTCACGGTTCACATACTGTACTGTACTGTACCCAGAGAAGCTGTACTATAGCTCCTCATTTTTTCGTTAACTCTAAAACTGACCTGAAAAATAAAGTCTGTTTTTAAAGAAGCAAAGGAACTGATGCTCTTGCTTTTTCACTCACTAGCTCTTAATTCAAAGTCTCGACTGGGTATATCTAACTGATCAAGTCCTAACTCCAATGCAGACAAAGGCAGTTAATATCAGATGTATTCAGTTTCTATGGACAGAGACAGGCTCTAACTCTCCACAACACTCAACAGAAGACTATAATTATAGAAACGTTATTCAAATGATCAGAAGCCTAAAACTAACAAATATCCATGACACATAGCCCATGAAACTAAATCTTACCCCTTCTCATATTTTGACTATCTACAAATCCCTGACTGCATTTTTATTCCAGGAGAAAGGGGAGATGGGTAGGTGGGGCAGTGAAAACGTGTAAGAAAGATTTCGGCAATTTTAGATGTAGATGGAGGAAGCCACAGAAGTTGGACAAGCCGTTTTCCCACCTACCCTAACAATGGCCCTTGGTTCTAGGCCCTAGAGCTGGACGTGTCTACAAAGTGGGAGGGGCCTGGGAAGGGGCGGGCCTGGGAGAGGCCCCACCCCCTGGTCAACTGTATAAACCTGGGCCGCGGGTGCTGCTGGGGGCTCCAGCCAAGCCTGGTGAGCATGCGCAGATGTGTCGGCCTGCTCCTGGAATTTAAGAGGTAGGGAACCGGCGTCAGAGAGTAAAGGTCAAATGTGACCTGAGGTAGTTCAGTTCTGGAGTGATTACCAACGCAAGCTCCCTTCCCCGAACGGGCAGGCGACTTGTGCAGCTCCTCTGAACTGGCTCCTGGGTGTGACTGAACCCAGCCCTGGCTGGGAGCGGTACTTGCAGGTATCACGCGGCCCAGCGGGCAGTGAGGAGGCGGGTGAGTGGAATTGGGAATCCCGCTAGAGGGCATCCACGCGGAACGCACGGGCCTTCTAGGCTTGTTTGCAGTTACCCGGTTTCCAGCTCTGCGCTCTGGAATTTCTGCTGCAGACGCTGGAGCAGGGCGCGACCTGACGGGGGTGGAGGCCTGGGCTGTGGAAGGAAGTCAGCGCATGGGAGAGAAGTAAGCGGGGTATGGGTGGGAAACGGCAAGGCTGGGTTCCACGTCCAGATTCCCTGTCTCCCCTTCAATTCTGTGATGCGGGCGGTCTCCAGGCGCTTACCCTGGTAAATATATCTTGCTCAGCTTGATTTTGGAGTGACTCGTGGATTCCAGATCAAGTGTGATTGGATCGATTAACTGGAAAAGAAAATGGAGAAAAGTTCATTTCAACTTGCCTTGCTTTCTCAGTCATTCCTGGCCACGCGCTGAAAGTAACTTAGTAATTTTATATTTAGTAGTAAATGTAATGAGTAATTTATTAATTTTTAATCTATAAATCCCTATCTTTTGTTGATTTTTCTCACTTTGAGTTGAATGTGTAATTCATCTCATTCTTGTTTGTTTATATATGTAAGGCTTCTCCATTGCCTAACGGTAGAACTTGAGCTGTGCTATATAGACTTTGAAGTGCAGTGTTTGAAGTGTTTTTGAGTTGTGTTTTAGAAGCAAAAGTTAAATTTCAAAGTAGTTGAGATTGTTTTTTCTGTTTCTACTTGGTGTTAAGATCTAGTATTCAGTTTGGTAATAAATGTGGTTTGTACAAAGTTTATTTACTTTTGGTTTATTGAAGAATTTTTTGGTACCTTAATAAAGTAGCTGCTTTTGTAAGCGTTCTCTTTATTCAGATGCTTATTGACACACTGCTTTATGCTCCTTTTTACAAGCTAATCTCGAAAGGTGAAAGATTCTCCTTATCTTGGGCTATTGCTCTGCCTATGACGTATTCGATTAAAAACAATCCTCCTTACAGATACTACCTATTCCCCATAATTAGCGTCTGTTCCAGTTCCTTGACGCTGTAAAATCATTTGAACTTGTGTCAGCTGGCTATTTAATCTAACTCTCCAGATTCCTGTCACCTGTGCCTTACTGAGCCCTTCCTTCAGAGATACTGGCTTAGCGCCTTAACTCTTCATCCTGAGTTACACCATCGTCCTTAAAGGTGTCTGTTTAGTACTTCAGAGTTTAAACTTCAACAGTTCTTGACTATTCCATTGCTCGTCCCTTAAACAGACCACTTATGCTACTCGCAGTCATGGTGGTACCTTGGTCCATTTATCATCCAGACTGTTCCTCCTTTGAAATCTTTTAAGAGCCAGCAGGTCATCCTGAACATCTCTAACCTGTCCTTGTAGCTCTATAATTATTTATACTGAGTGATTTACTAATTTTTAATCTATAAATCCCTAGTGTATTTTGATGCTTTTTCTCTCTTTGAGTTGACTGTGTAGTTCATCTCATTCTTGTTTAATTATATATGTAAAGCTTCACTGTTTCCTAACAGTAGAACTTGAGCTGTTCTATATAGATTTTGAAGTGCGGTGTTTGAAGTGTTTTTAATTTGAGTTGTGTTTTAGAAGCAAAAGTTAAATTTCAAAGTAGTTGGAATTGTTTTTTCTATTTCTACATGGTGTTAAGAGCTAGTTTTCATTCTGATAATAAATGTGGTTTGTACAACTTTTGTTTACCTTTTGTTTATTGAAGAGTTTTGGTACCTTAATAAGTAGCGGTTTTTTTAAGCATTCTCATAAGTGCTTGAATAGAAATTACATTCTATCTGGTTTTATATATCAAAGAAAGCATATTCATGTCCACTGTGCTGTTAATTTTAGTTTACTTTATTTGCTAAGGACTGAAAAAGTTGTCTTAGGCTCCTATTTATATTGTGCTATTATTGATCACATCTCTTGTTGTCTGAAAGTTTTGGTATAAATATATTTCAGTTATGTGATTTGATACAGATAGTAGTAGTCATAATGTCATGAGTTGTGCCTTCAATCATTTAAAAGTTTCCTCCTTGTCTAATTTCATTCATTTGTGCTTTCAATTCAATATATATCTTAATTCAGGTTTATCCCTGCATATTTTATTGTTTACATTTGCTTGTTATTTTTTTAATCATCCCTTTCAGCTTTGGAGTTCTTCTGGATGTCTCTTGAGTTTTTATGTAATTGAGTTAAGTTTTTACTCAGTACATTTATCATTACAATGGATATTCTTGTTTGTTAAATCTACTTTTTTTTTTAAATGCTCTCTTGGTTTTTGTTTTTAACATGTGATCTGTGAACTGTTTCTTCTTTTTTCTCCTTGTATATTATTAATTCTTAAAGTATCTGGGCCCATAGTTCATTCTTCTGCTGAAACTCAGTGAGTGATACCTCTTCAGCACTTGGAACTTTTTTTTTTAATAAACCCATACTTTCCTAAAGTTTTGGAGAAGGTTTGTGTTGGATTTCAGAATCTTTCCTCAGTTGATCCACTTTGCCCTGTGTCCCCATTTAATGGGGATCTTAATGAGTATATAAATGGTTTCAAATATTTCTACAAGACAGTGAAAATATGGTTTAAAGAAACAGTTTAGCAAAGGCCACCACTTAGAATATGCTGACCACAGTGAAGGTGGAAACCAGTCTGCCTGTGTGAATCTTAAGCTGTTTCAACAGAGCAGGCAGACTGAGTCAAATAGAAGATAGGGATTGAGTGAAGGGTTACATGTGAAACATCTATTCCAGTTATCTCCTCAAACTCCCAGCCCTCTTCCCACGTACATAGAGAAGCAGTTTAGCTCCAGCACCTTCCTCCCACAAAAGGTTCTTTCCTAAATAAATTGAATAAACCATACGAGGAGAATGAAGACTTTTAGCTTTGGTGTTGACATTTTTTATAGTAAAACCTTTTCACTCTGTTGTGTGGGGAGCCCATAGCTTGACAGCCCACTCCTCCTCTCACCCTAAATCAAAGCCTGCCAACGTGTATGTCTCACTGATATTCACATCAGTTCAGTTCAGTCGCTCAGTCGTGTCCGACTCTGTGACCCCATGGACTGCAGCACGCCAGGCCTCCCTGTCGATCACCAGCTCCCAGCGTTTACTCAAACTCATGTCCATCGAGTTGGTGATGCCATCCAACCATCTCATCCTCTGTCGTCCCCTTCTCCTCGTGCCTTCAATCTTTCCCAGAATCAGGGTCTTTTCAAATGAGTCAGTTCTTTGCATCAGGTGGCCAAAGTAGTGGAGTTTCAGCTTCAGCGTCAGTCCTTCCAGTGAATATTCAGGACTGATTTCCTTTAGGATGGACTGGTTGGAACTCCTTGCAGTCCAAGGGACTCTCAAGAGTCTTCTCCAACAACACAGTTCAAAAACATCAATTCTTCGGTGCTCAGCTTTCTTTATAGTCCAAGTCTCATATCCATACATGTCTACTGGAAAAACCATAGCTTTGACTAGACGGACTTTTGTTGGCAAAGTAATGTCTCTGCTTTTTAATATGCTACCTAGGTTGGTCATAACTTTTCTTCCAAGGAGCAAACGCTTTTTAATTTCATGGCTGCAGTCACCATATGCAGTGATTTTGGAGCCCTCAAAAATAAAGTCAGCCACTGTTTCCCTATCTATTTGCCATGAAGTGATGGGACCAGATGCTATGATCTTAGTTTTCTGAATGTTGAGTTTTAAGCCAGCTTTTTCACTCTCCTCTCTCACTTTCATCAAGAGGCTGTTTAGTTCTTCTTCACTTTCTGCCATAAGGGCAATGTTATCTGCATATCTGAGGTTATTGATATGTCTACTGACAATCTTGATTCCAGCTTGTGCTTCATCCAGCCCAGTGTTTCTCATGATATACTCTGCATTTAAGTTAAATAAGCAGGGTGACAATATATTCACATAGCTGTTGGTAAGTCTCCCATTCAGGGCAAATACCCATTAGGAAACTAATCTTACTGATACAAAAGAAGTAGAAATTCATATGACAATCTAGAATAATCAACTTAACACTTTATTCTTAAGTGTGAGCAGAAAACTGGGGAACACTAGATGTCTAAAAACCACGATGATTAAAAACCTTCATCACAGAATCAAAGGGAATTTAGGAAACAGGAAATTCTTCAGAGAAATTTGAAATGATATTGTAACTGTACAAGCACAATGCTATGAGAAGAGAACCATCAGTAAGGAATAGTTTATAAATTTAAAATGACTAGTGAAACATTTTTTTGTTTCTTCATAAAAATAAATTCTTCAAAGTCAAGTGAAAGAAATCCCCCATAACTCAAAGAAAAAAACATAAAAGCTTTCATCAGTTTTCAAAAAAAAAAAACACTTCTGTGCAGTAAATCTGGACATAGAAATTAAGGTAAGGTATAAAATGATTGATTTTTATCATAAAAGTTCTCATGTGCCATTTGATTGCTTTTCCTTTTGCCGTGTGCATGGATCACTTTCATTTGAAAATTTTTTCCCATGATTTTATTTTTTACCATAAAATTTTTTTCTCCCTTTTCCTCCATATTTTGGGAGACATTTTTAGGCTTTTCTGTCATATCATTGGTTCAATGAAGTGTCACATCTGCTTTCTACTGCTTCCAGTCAAGATTTTAAGTCTGCTAATCTACTTTGATACCTACTTTGATCTCATTCCTGTTTTACCAACAGGATTTTTAATTCTCTTTTGTTACAATACATCTTTTTGAATCTGTAGACATCAGGCAAGTGTCTTATTTTTTTAATAAAGATTGTGTTTTAGAACAATTTTACATTTATAGAAAAGTACAGTTTCCATATACCCAAACCATTTCCTCTATTAGTGACAAATTAGTATGGTACACCTGTTTCAATTAATGGGATAATGAAATACTGTTTAATTAATTATATTTCAATTAATGAAATAATATTGATACATTAACTGAAGCCCATACTCTATTCCTATTTCTTTAGTTTTTACCTAATATCTTTTTTTCTGATCTGTGGTCCCAGCCAGGATGCCATATTTTGTTTATTTGTTTTATATCTTTAAGCTCCTTGGCTATAACAGTTTCTCAAACTTGCCTTTAATGACCTTTACAATTTTGAGGAGTATAGGTCAGATATTTTAAAGGAAGCCCATCTATTAGAATTTGTCTGATTATTTTTCTCATGATTAGATTGGAGTTATGGGTTTAGAGAAGGAAGATCACAGAGAGAAAAGTGCCATTTCCACCACATTGTCTCAAGGGAACATACTATCGATGTGACTTACCACTATTGATGTTACCCTTCATCACCTGGTTGAAGTAGCGTTTGTGAGGTTTCTCGTGTGTGTGTGTGTGTGTGTGTGTGTGTTAGTTGCTCAGTCATGTCTGATTGTTTGCAACCTCAGAGACTATAGCCCACCAGGCTCCTCTGTCCATGAATTCTCCAGGCAAGAATGGAGTGGGTAGCTATTCCCTTCTCCAGGGGATTTTTCTGACCCAGGGATCGAACACAGGTTGCCTGCATTGCAAGCAGATTCTTTACTGTCTGAGCCACCAGGGAAGCCCTTTCTCCACTATAAATGCACTTTTCTCCCTCTCCATAGTGTACTCATTTGGAAGGAAATCACTTCAAAGAGCCCACACTCAATGGAGAGTTATGCTTCACCTCCTGGGGGGCTGAGTATGTAAATATTTGGAATTCTTCTCATGGAGATTTGTGTATTCTTCCACATTTATTGATTGATTCAGTGATGTATATCAGTGTGGCTTAAGGTATTTATTTTATAGTTTGGGTTATAATCCAGTATTACTTCATTCAGTTGTTCATGCTCCTTCAGCTTTGGCCATTGGGAGCTCTTTCACTTAGCTTCTGTGTGCCTTTGACATGCCCCAGTAAATGTGTTTTGTTTTGTTTCTGAGCATTTCTTTACTTTCTGGCACTTGAAGATATGCCAGGCTTATCTTATAAATTTCCTAGCCCAGTCCTCAAATCATCCATTTGTCCATGGAACCCTGGTTCCTTTTATTGAAGAACGGTTTTAGAAACCAAGATCTGGGAGCTAGGTGTTCCTTCTATGCCTACTCTGCTGACAGAGCAAGGAAATATATGTGTGTATACTAACCCCTATATATTCATATATCTGTAAATATTTCTATATGTAACCTTCTTTACCTGTATTAAGCTAAACATAAGTTCATACTGATATCTCCAGCTCTAATTCGTTACCACATGGATCATTTGGCCTCCTTCCCTTGGTTATCTGTAAACTCCCACTCAAACACTGAGAAACCTGGCTCTCAGAAACTGCACGCCATTTACTTACTATTCAGTTCCAGCACAAGTGTATATCAGTATCAGAATTGTTAATTTCTACCTTCATGGAAAATAACTATCAACTAGAGCATGTTTTCTTTTGCCTTTAGTCTTATGGATTCTGCTTATTTCCAAACTCCGTTTTTTTTTCTCCTGGAATGTTGTATTCTAAAATGTTTTCTTGCCCTCTCTAGCATTGTGTATTTTTCCTTCTATTGCACCGTCATTTCAAAGGCCTTCATATATCCTTCCCCTACTTCGTTTGTTAATCCTTGAATGTTGATTGATTTATTCAGGTGGACATTGCCAGTAGATGAGGTCAGGAAATGCTTTTATGCATAAACTTTTGGCCAGATTGTAAGGTATACTTACAGGCAGACACATCTGTGTTGTGTATGATAATATATCATAATCTGTTGAGTGCTTACTATCTGCTGAGAAGTGAGATGAGTGCTCTTTTAATCCCTATAATTCAATCAGACAGATTTTGTTACATTCATTTACAGCTGAGAAAACTCAGACTTTGGCTAAATAATTTGCTCAAGTTCATACATGTAGTAACTAGTACAGTCTGGATTTAACCTCGTGTCTACGACTCCGAAGTGTGTACTCTTAGCCACTATATATTGACTATGTCAAGGTTTCTTAACTTCAGAATTATTGACATTTGGGGCTGGATAATTATTTTTTATAAGGGGATGTAATGTGCACTGCAGCAGCTTCCCTTCTATACCCACTAGATGCCAGTAACAGCCCCCACTTGTGACAACCAGAACTGTCTCCAGGCATTGCCCGATTTTCTGTGTTGGCAGAATTGCACCTGAGAACCACTAGCCTAGTGGCTTACAATAAACATGATTCCTGAATGGTAAACTGCAAGTGGACTGGGAGAACTGTAAACTGGGTGGAAAGTTGGATCTGAACTCCTCTGACTGTAGTGACTCTTATAATCAGGCATGCTCTTTGGGGGAGCTCTGAGAGCTTCACTTGTAGAGTTGTTAGATATTGGTCCTGTGGAAGGAACCTTTCAGTCAAGATGCTTTCTGCCCAACCTACATGGGCCACATTGCCTTGCACTTGAGCTATACTCTGTGAGAACTCCCACTGAAGAAAAATTCTAGTTCCTCAGTCCTCTGCTAGCAAGCTTTTTTTTCTGTCTAGTAGCCTTCTTAGTAGCTGGTGCCAAATATGACTTGTGGTAGACTTGTAAGTCTTGAATGTTGGGTTGAGCCTAAGATCTCCCTGTTGCACATTGCAGACTGGTTCATAGCAAATCCTAACAAATGAAAGCTTTTAATTTTTATAGTCTGGGAATATACTTTTTGACCTAGAAATCATTTGTGTCTTATTTTTCAGCTTCTCAGTTACCTGAATATTGGCTGTGTGTCTGAAGCTCCTGGAACTTTTCTCATTGCATATATACATTGTATACAAGTGCTTAGCCCCAGCCTGAGAATTATCGGAATATTCTGGTAAGACAAATTTGAACTGCAGTGGGAGTTCTGTGGAGGAAGATGCAGCCTTTGAGCAAGCTGATGACTATATCAAAACCTCATAACCTGGCTCCTCATGAACAAAGTGAGGTCCTGGGAGCAGATACATCTTGGCAGCAGGAAACCATCCCAGTCATGGAGACAGATGACTGTGAGGCCTCTCGTCAGAAATTCAGGCATTTTCAGTATTTGGAAGTGTCTGGGCCTCGTGAAGCCCTGAGCCAACTCTGGGAGCTTAGTCTTCAGTGGCTGAGACCAGAAATTCATACGAAGCAGCAGATTCTAGAGCTATTGGTGCTGGAGCAGTTCCTGACAGTTCTCCCTGAAGAAGTCAGGACTTGGGTGAATTTACAACATCCGAAGAATAGCAAAGAAGTGGTGAGCCTCATACAGGATGTGATTGATATGCTTGAAGATGAAGGTGAGAATACAGAAAATTGGAGGTAGAATAGTTGACCCTCTCCCATATGAGGAAAAATTATCTTAAAAAATTTTGTTATTTGTATATAGTTGATGTACAATATTATATAAGTTGGAGGTTTATGATATGTTATTGTTTAGTCCCTAAGTCGTGTCTGACTCTTTGCAACTCTGGACTGCAGCATGCCAGGCTCCCCTGACCTTTACTGTCTCCCGGAGTTTGCTCAAACTCATGTCCATTGAGTTGATGATACCATCCAACCATCTCATTCTCTCTCACTCCCTTCTCTTCCTGCCCTCAATCTTTCCCAGCATCAGGGTTTTTTCCATTGAGTCCACTTTTTGCATCAGGTGGCCAAAGTATTGGAGCTTCAACTTCAGTATCAGTCCTTCCAATATAGCGATTCACAATTTTATAAGATTATGCTCCATTTATAGTCATTATAAAATATTGGCTATATTCCTTCTGTTGTATAATATATCACCGTAGCTTATTTTATACATAATAGTTTTTACATATTAATTGTCTACCCCTTTATTGCCCCTCCCCTATCCCCTCTTCCCACTGGTAACCACTAGTTTGTGAGTCTGTTTCTCTTTTGTTATATTCAGTAGTTTGTTGTATTTTTTAGATTCCACATGTAAGTGATATCATAGAGTATTTGTCTTCCTCTGTCTGACTTATTTCACTTAGCATAGTAACTTTTTCTGAAGCTGAATGGTGTCAAGGGCCAGATCATAAAGAACTTTACTATACTAGGAAGGCTGAACTGAGAGCTCAGAGATTGAGCAGGGGAGTAAAACAATTTGATTTGCCTTTCAAAAATACTCTGTTGGTTTCATTGTAGAACAGGGTTCAGCAGACCATGACCACAGGCTGAATATTTTTGGAAATACATTTTTATTGGAACACAGGTACATCCCATTTGTTTACATTTTGTCTATAGCTGCTTTCCTTCTATGACTGGAGTTGATTGGTTATGGCATATTTATAATCTGGATCTTTATAGGAAAAGTTTATCAACATCTGCAATAAAGGATAGCACTGAGAGCTCTGAAAATAGGAAAACCAGTTAGGAACTATTGTAGTAGATCAGGTGTTAGAGAATGAGGAAGCATTGGGAAAACAGGAATTTGAACCTGAAGGATTTACATATTATCTGTGAATGGGATAAATGTTCTGGCTTGCATGAATGGGGTGTTAAATAACAGATTTTGTTGGAGGAGAGATTGATATATCAATTATGTGACACATTGAATTTGAGGTCTTTGTGCGACAGCCACAATGAATCATCTAATATGTAATTAACAATATGGCTTTAATGTTGAAGCCATTTTAGTAGAAGTTTAGTAGTTTTTGTTGCTTCTATAACATGTTACCATTAATTTTATTACTTAAAACAATATGAATTATAGTCCTACATGTCTGCAAATTAGTGGGTCTTTCTGCACTAAAATCAAGAAGGAAAAGTACATAAACTTATAGATGTGAACGGGAGTAGAAGAAATACAGATTCTTAGGAAGACCCAGTATTTAAGAGCTGGTATAGATATAACTCCCTGGAGGAAGAAATGGCAACCCACTCCAGTATTTTTGCCTGTAAAATCTCATGGACAGAGGAGCCTGGTGGGCTACATTCCATGGGATTGCAGAGTCGGACATAACTTGAGCGACTGAGCACACACACATAGCTTTAACTACCATTACAGAAAATATAGAACTAGGATAGAGGAATGTGTTAAACTATACCATGGGAATGCCGTTAGTAAAATCTAATGTGTCAGAAACTGCAAGACAATCCAATTTCTAGAACAAAATTCTAAGGAAGAAGGGAGGGGCATGGAAGAGGGATTTAGAGATTAAAAGAAACATGAAAGATATGTAACTGATCATGGGAATGTGTGGACCTTATAACAAACACGGGAGGCAATTGACTGGATATTTGACTAAGAATTATTAATTAGAAACAGTGATGATATAGGTGTTGGAGTTATATTTAGTCTTTATCTAAAAAGTAAATAAAATGGACTGAGAAAAATAAGAAAACTCAAAATAAGGTAAGCAGGCTAGAAAGGAGTAATCCAGAAAGTCAAAGAACAGGCAAGATTGGTGTCTTGAGCTAAGAAAGAAGAAATCTGCAAGAAGGGATTGTTGAACACTGTTGCAACAAAAAAAAGTCTTATAAAAATGAGTACTGAAAACAATTGATTGAAATTGTTGATTAGATCAGTGGTCCGGCATGGGTCTGTCTGGGGTAAAATCAAGGTTCAGCAGTTCTTAGTTTCTTTTTGGGTCTCATGCTCCCTTTCCCCCATCTTCAAACTGGCCGTGGTGAACTGGGTCCTTTACACACTGCCATCTCTCTGACACTCCATTCTGTTGTCACAGTATGTGCTGGCACACATGCAGTTGCTCTCACTCATTCTTTCACTTTCTCTGTCTCACTGACCACAGCTGGGAAAGGTTCTCTGCTTTTCAAGAATTATGTGATTTGATTGAGAGCACCCAGATAATCCAGAATCATTTCTTCATCTCAAAGATCTTTAATGTTACAGAATCCCTTTTTGCCATATTATCCACGGGTTTGGGCATGAATATCTTAAGGGGCCTATTATTTTGCCTGTCACATGGGTTAAAAAAAAAATGAAATATGAGGCGAGAGTGTGATAATGGTTATAGACTATTCCTGAGAAGTTTAGTTGGGAAGGAAATGAGAGGTTGCAGGGTAATACAGGACTGGGAAAGGCTTTTGGTTTCTTTTAACATGCCTTGGATCCCTGAAGAATCCACTTAAAGGGTTTACCTTTGTTTTTACCTAACTTAGATCTCTCAGGGGGGCTTCCATAGTGGCTCAGACAGTAAAGAATCCACCTGCAATGAAGGAGACCGGGGTTCGATCCCTGGGTTGGGAAGATCCCCTGGAGAAGGAAATGGCAACCCACTCCAGGATTCTTGCCTGGAGAATCCCATGGACAGAGGAGCTTGGAGGGCTACAGTCCATGAGTTGCAAAGAATTGGACAGGACTGAGTGACTAAGCATACACAGACCTCTCAGGGCTGAGAGGTTACTGGCTAGCATTTGTTGAAAACATTTAATGAAAACTATATTAGCTACTGCCACCTGGGACAGCAAATAAATAGTTGGGACAAACATAAACCAAACAAAAAGATTGGGAGCAAAGGTGCTTTAGGAAGTAAGGGATTTGAAAGCTCCTACAAATTCTTAAAGATCTAGGAGGCTGGGTATGTGTTCTGAAAGACCTGAGGATTCCCTGATTCTCACCTCTGTCCAGTCTTCAGGCTCTGCTCAAGCAGAGGTGATAACTATCTGGCTAAGTGTTGAAGACATTCCCTTTGCAGACAGCCCATCTACAAAGGCTAGAGAATGGTTTTGAGTCTTTTCCCCCTCCCGCAGTTCAGTTTGTTCAGTTGCTCAGTCGTGTCTGACTCTGCGACGCCATAGACTGCAGCACGCCAGGCTTCCTTGTCCATCAGGCTTCCTCTCCCTGGTTTGAAGCATTTAAGGGAATCTCTGTGGAATCGCTAGCTAACCACTAAGCTGACGAAATACACTTAAGTGGGCACAGAGAACAAAGAATATAGGTTTTATAAAATTTTTAAGAAGTTGAAGATTAGCAATATTGATAGAAGTTTAGCTACAATGATCAAGGAAAAAAAAAGATTAAAATCACTGAGATCGGGAATAAAGGTAGGGAGATTATTATTAAACTTGCATAAATCAAAGAGGACACTGTGAAAACTTAGATGAAATAGAAAATTTTCCAAAACGACCCAAACTGACTCTGAACCCATCTATAACAGCTGAAGAGATTGAATCAATAATTTTAAAAATGTAAGTATCAATATATCTAAGCAACTACCAAGACCATAGTAGTGGAAAATGGGAGTAGGTGACTTTGGTGGGCAAGATCCATTTTAAATTAAAAGGGAGAAAGAATATAGAAAGAACTTGAGAATGTATCAATTTATGAATTTTTCTTTGAATGGTGTGAGAGTTTCAGAGAATACAATTGTAAAGGTTTAGAAAGGGGGTCAGGAGGAAAGAAGAGTTAAGGCAAGGAAACAACACTCAGTGAAAGTGGTAAAATGGAGGATGGTTGACTTAAGGCTTTTGCATCTTTTCAAGATACAGCTTGCATATTTCTAAGAAAGACAAAACTAAAGAAACATGTGGTAGCCACTGAGGAATTATGGGACAGAGGTTTCACAAAGTGTTATAGACCTGAGTAAAGTTAACAGACTATAACCTTATGGCAACATTCAAATGGCATGTTGCTGAAATTTTGGGGTTTTTTTGCTCAATTCTGCCTTTATTTACAAAGTGGTCTCATAAATATTTCTTGCATTGTTTCTGTTTTTTCTTATTTCACACTGAATCAATAAGGGTGAAATACTTACAGACCAGTACTGGTCCATAGTCTGGCATTTGCGGATTAGTGGTGTAACTAATGGATCTTGGAGTAACATTAGAAAGTAGCCCTTGGGTATATGTCTCACCAAAGGTCTGGAGAACAGAATTGGTTGCTGCAAAGATTTTTATGTCATGGAAGAGTCATTTAGTCTATGTGTAGTATATACAAAGCAACTTAGAGGAAAAGAATCCTTGAGCAGAGTAATCCCCAATGTCTTTGAGGAAGTGATTGGTTAGGCAAAATATTCTTAGCTCCCAGTAGAATTACAGCCTATGGTAGCTAAGCCTTAGTTAGGATTTAGTTTTGACAAGATTAAAGTTATTATCATTATTTTTTTTTGATCTGCTATAACCACAGGTGAGGCATCAAAGTATTATTTTCCCTCTTCTGTCTGATCCAGTAGTTCTCCACCCCTGGTAGAATATCAGAATCACTTTTAGACCTTTTTAAAACTATAAGATCTGAGACTTCGCTAGTGGTCCAGTGGTTTAGACTCCTTGCTTCTACTGCAGAGGGTGTGGTTTCGATCCCTGGTTCAGTGAACTAAGATCCTGCATGCTGCATGGTGCAGTCAAAAAGTAAACAATAATAATAATAAATAAATAAAAATCTGGGCCCCACCCCTGGAGATTCTGGTTGCTGGTAGAACTTGACATTTTTTTCAAGCTTCTGAAGTAGCATGGTGAAACTGCTGTAATTATTAGAAGTTTCTCCAGGGAAAAATGTTTCTCCCTAATGTTTTCTTCATCTTCAGGTATAACCTGCAAGGATTCTGTCCTACATCAGAAAGGGAGCTTCAAGAAAGAGAAAATGGAAGCTGGCTTGGTAACAGGCAAATCCCAGGTAAATTAGGATTCCAGTCTTTATTGAAACATCCTGCCTTTTCTCTTTTGGTCTTTGAACTTTTGCCAAACATAAGGGCATGACTGTTATTCTCCCACAGGACACTGGACCCATTTTAGTTGATGATACACTTTTTGGAAAATATTTAATCTTGCTTATTCTCTGTGCATCTATGCCCTCAAGATTGCAGATGATAACTGAAACTGTAGGCATAGGGCCTCCCCAGGGAATGTTTAGAATTCAAAGTGAAGAGAACCAAGGGCAGAATCCTGAGCAATGTCAATTAATAGGCAAGAGTAGAAGAAACCTCAAAGGATACTGAAATGAAGGGACCACAGTTGTAGAGGAAAACCAGGACAATATGATGTCACCTTGAAAGCAAAGGATGAGCATTTTCAAGTATATTTCATATTTCAATACTTCAAAAGTTCAGAAAAGTACAGCTGAGTAGTGTCTGTTCTCTTAACATCATGGAGATAAACGCATGCATGGGAATAGAAGCCAGATTGTTGAGGATTGAGGAGAGGAAAAGTGAGGAAGTAGGCAGAACACATGTAGACAACTTATTCACAAAGACTGGCTCTGAGGTAGAGGATGGTTTGTGTGATTTGTATTTCAGTGTGATTGATGGTGCCTAGAAGGACAAGGTTAAGAGTGCTGAACAGAGAAGTGCAACAGCTAATGGGATGAGGGCCTTTATAATAAGTATTTTTGCAGTGCCTAACATTTCTAAGGACTGGGAATATGACAGTAAACAAAACAAAACACCTGCCTTTGTGGAGATTATATTTTGGTAGAAGTAGATAGACAAATACAAGCAAATAAGATAATTACAGAGAAAATAAACATAACCCAGTAGACTGATTAGGAAGAAGGCTACTTTGTTGGGTAATCAGAAAAAAAAAAATTATTTAACAGAGTGACATTGGGCTCTGAGACCTGAAGGATGAGGCATTAAAAGGTTGCATTTCCCAATTAGAGATGCTCCCTCTTCTGCTAGCAGAACCTACATCTTCATTACAAATTTCCCACAATTCTACCTTAAACTCTTCCTGTTCTGAACTCTTTTTGTGTAAGTTATTTGTACTCTATAGTAATTTTTTGTTCCACAGTTATTCCAACTGTTTTTTTCTCTTCAATTAAAATATAAGCTAATCTAGAGTTGGACGGCCCTTCATTTTCCTTTTGCAGCCCTCACAGAGTACCAAGTTGATAGGCCCCTCATGTAACTTGATTTTTCACCACTTAGGACTCCCAACACTGTCCTATCAATTATGTTTGTATATTGTGACCACCTACCCTATTCTTTCCAAATTAATTTCTTCTCTAGTAATACTGATATTTTGGAGACCTTTAATTAAACAGGAACTTAATGTTTTAGGAACCAGTGAAATTCAAAGATGTGGTTGTGGAATTCAGCAAAGAAGAGTGGGGGCAACTGGACCCTGCTGTAAAGAACCTGTACAGGCATGTGATGCTGGAGAACTATAGGAACCTGAATTCACTGCATAAAGGTGGTAACTCTATTTACCTAATCTGCCCTTTAGTAGTCTCTTCATGCATGCATGCGTGCTCAGTCGCTTCCCTCGTGTCCAACTCTTTGCAACCCTATGGACTGTTTGTAGCCTGCCAGGCTCTTCTGTTCATGTGGATTCTCCAGGCAAGAATACTGGAGTGAGTTGCCATGCCCTCCTCCAGGGGATCTTCCTGACCCAGGGATCCAAGCCTCATCTCTTATGTCTCCTGTATTGTTGGGCGGGTTTTTTACCACTAGCGCCACCTGGGAAGCCCAGTAGTCTCTTCATCTTCTGTTAAAAACTACAGGACTGCTGAAGTGGTTGAGGGCGTTTGAGTTTGGGTTTAGATTTTCTAATAACTTTTGGGAACAATAGCAGATGTTCTTGCTGAATGTGATTGAAAGTCCTTTCTGATGTAGAGCTAGAAATACATAGGTTCACTGGCCTTATCTTTTAGCAGCTCAGAGACTACTACTTTGGGATAGAATTCTCTTCCCTATAAAAATGTCTGAAATGTCTTTGTTTCCTTTTCCCCATGAAAAGAGCAGCTACTTGCCAAACTGGTTGAGACCTCCAAGTTGGAGAGTAAGAAAGAAAGTTGGATAATGGAGCAAGAAATCCCAAGAACAGCTGTTTTTGCTAAGAATCAGGCAGATCTGAGGCATTTGTAAGAAGCTTCTGTTCATTAAATACACAGATAATGTATGACCCAGTTTGAGTTGGGTTTGAGTTGGTATTCAGGAGGTGACAACAAACCAGCTAAACTTTGAAGAAAAAAAGTCATTGCTTTTCATTCACAGACTTTTTTTTTTCTTATGTGAACAGGCAAAACAGTGGTGTCGGTTAGGAACACAGACTGCTTTTGTTTTTTTTAATTGATGTGTAGTTGATTTACAGTGTTGTGTTAGTTTCTGGTATACTGAAAAGTGATGCAATTAGGCATGTATATATATCAAAATATATCCTCAGTATCAAAATTATTATATCTGTTAAGGATTTTGTAAGATGGCCAGATATAAAATAAAAGTATTAGTAGGTTTTCTGCATCTTAGAACTAAGTGACTTGAAAATAACAAAATACATGAAAGTGATTTTTTAAATAGGAGTAAAGAAGTTACGTGAAAAATGAGTTGTACAAATGTAAGGAGAACATAGACTTATTAGGGAAATACAACCAGGAATTTTGCTATTCAGTAAATAAATAGTGCTAGAACAATTATGGTTTTGATCATCTATTACTCCTAACAGATCATCCTAAAACTTAGTGACTTAAAACAGTTATCTTATAATTCTTACAATTTTGTGAGTTGACTTAGGAATTCTTACATTCTATATGATGTTGGCTGAGGATGCAGTGTTCTGGCGACTTGACTGGGATGCAATGGCCAAGATGACTCATCACATAGCTGGAGGTCGATGACTGGGAATTTTGCTGGTCCTGTGGACCAGAATACTTGTACCTGGCCTCCTGAGGCAAGGACTCCTCACAGCACAGCAGCCACACTCTGAGAGGAAACATCCTGAGAGGAATTGGAAGCTGTCAGTCTTCTAAAGGCTAGGCCCAGAAGTAGCCTAGTATCACTTCTACTACATTCTGTTGGCTAAGCAGGGACAGGGTCAGCCCAAATTCCCAGGGAAGAGAGAAAAAAAAAAACACTAAAAAACACTGCACTCCTCTATGAGGAGCATATCAGAGAACGTGCCATAATTTTGATCTGCTATAGTTTGTCCTCTGACCACAAATTGACTTCATTTTCCTCGTTAATTACATTTACTCTCTCCTAAGATGTCATCTCATTATGGCATCAAGTTTAAAGTCCAGAAACTCATTCTGTGAATTAAGTCCAGGTTTGGAAGAGATTCCTTTCGCTCTGAAAACCTGTGAGTTCAAGGAACAAGTTATCTGCTCCCACACATCCAACATACACTGGTGAGGTAGAGACAGGGAAACTGCAGTCAATATTTCCAGTACATGCCTAGGCTCCACCCTAGGAGATTCTGATTTAATAGTCTACTTTCTAGCATGGGCATTGTATAGACAAATGATGATTTCTCCTAGAAATTAGACTAAAGGAGGCTGAATTGATATATACTTGACAAAGTTGGATGCATCAGTGGGAGCTGCTTTGAGGTAAAAGTCTTTTCATCAAGTAAAACAGTATTACCTAAGGACAGATTAGATATGAGAGATGAAGAGCCATGGTTATTCAGGTTTTCTTCATAAACTCCAGTGTAAATGTTACAAGACCGGTGACTCATTGAACAAAAATGGGGATGTCAAGGGAAGCTGTTTCCGCATGGAGGGAGGTCGTCTCTCATTTGTTGAGTTTTGGAAGAGAGTAGGGATAGTCAAGTGGGGATGTCCTAGAAACTGTGCGAAACTGCAAAGCTGAATCTCTTACTTAGCTACTGGTAAATCATGGAAGATAACAGTGTTAGACATATCTGAAATTATGTGGAAAAAAAGAAAGGTCATTTAAATTTAATTTTTTTTAAATGCTAGAATGCATAGTGTACTGGGTATATATATACACAGAAACTAAGTGAAAAAGGAATTTTGAGAAGTGAAGTGAAACTTTATCAAAAGAGATAGAGAAACTAAAGAGAGGTGAAAAGAGAAAAACCCAACCTGAATCAGAACAGGTAAAGTTTTGAGTCCTAAGAAACACACAGAAAAATGTCTGAGCACTTTTAGAATCAGGAGTGATTTTGCACCCAGAATAAGAACAGTTTCTGTGCTATCATATATTTCAGTTCTTTCTGCCTCTGTTAAATACAGGGAATAATTGCTGCTGTAAGGATAATAGGGACACTATGATGGCAGGTTTGCTTCCAGATGGTTAAGGTACGGGGCCTATAAATTTAGACATGTTCCTAAAGAAATGATTAAATTGGCATTTTAGAAGGGCTTATTATTTGAAACAGCTTGGGTTAAAAGAGACAAGTTACTGGAGAAAGCAAGATTAGGTATCACTTTCACAGACTAGTTATGAACCAGTGATGGCTTGAAATGTGATATGCCGTGACATCTCAGTATATATGCTGATATTCTGCCAAGTTCTGTATATTCTCCTTAGTATTTCTAAATAGCTCTCCTCATATTTTATGATCTCCTCATCCTCTTTTTAATATTTTTATCTCATTTATTTCTTCTATAATCCTTGTTTTCTAACCCCACCTCACATTTCAATTCTGTATTTAAAGATCCATAAGATATGTATATACCCTTATATGGCTTAGATTTCCTTTCCTAATTAAGCAATTTTCCTTCCAGTTCATGGAATTTTTTATTTATTTTTAGACAGAGAGAGAATTTCAGAAAATCAGGAATTAGTCCCCAAACTGAGAATTTCTGGAGAAGAATCATCCCATGCAGTGATTATGACAAGACTGACTGAAGGTGGGCATTTTCCTTTAGATGCCTGGAACAGTGATGACTGGTTATATAGGAATAAGGAACCCTGGGACATAAATTTGCCACAAGAAATTTTCATTCCTAATATAGTCTACACTGAGGAGGGAGACTTTGAATATAGTGAAAATAAGGTAAGCTCTGATGTTAAGTCAGTTAACTCAATTTTTGATACACAACAGGGAATTCCTATGAGAAAGGATTCCCCGAAGTGTGATCAGCTTAAAACTAACTTTGAATTTAATTTAGACTCAGTAGATAAGCAGCATTCAGAATATAATAAGTGTGGGAGTGCCTTGAGCCTGAGTACAGATATTCAGCACCCCAAAAGTCATACCACAGTGAATTTCTATAAATGTTATCAGTGTGGAAAGGCCTTCAGCCGGAGTTCATCCCTCATTCGACATCAGATCATTCACACAGGAGAGAGACCCTATAAATGCAGTGAATGTGGAAGATGCTTCAACCGACGTACAAACCTTACTAAGCATCAAAAACTTCATGCTGCAACAAAAGCCTGGGAAGGCAATCAATGTGGAAAAGCCCGCAGTGAGCATGAAGACAGTAATAAAAATCCAGGACTTCATTCTGCAGATAATCTCTATGAATGTGTTAAGTGTGGAAAGTCCTTCACCCGTAGCTCATCACTTATTCGACATCAAGTTATTCATACAGGAGAGAAGCCATTCAAATGTCAGAAATGTAAGAAAACCTTTAACAGAAGTTCAAACTTGCTTAAACACCAAAAAATTCATACTTGATAGAAGTCCTGTGATAGCAACAATGTGGGATTCCTTCAGTCAGAGTGCAAAACTCATTCAATGTCCATGAATTTCTTCTGGAAGGAATCCTGTGAATATAGTAAATGGAAGAAAATATTTGTCAGAGAATATTCTTTAATTGATATGACTGAATTAATACTGGAGGTAAACTGGATAGAAACCTGAGGGAACTTTTCCAGGTTTCAGATGAAGCCAAAAGGGTTCGGAGTTAAACACTGCAACGTGGTAGTGTCTGTCATTATTCTGATGTCCATTTACCATCATCTCTCCCTAGTTCATAAATGAAACTTGTGGAATACTTACATTCACCTGATCTATTGATGAAGTAGATATTAGGGTGGAGCCAAGCAATACCCTTGGAGTTGACATCTAATAAAACTCAAACTTTCAGTCCTTATAAGACGGTCACAAGCAACCAGGAGCTCATGAGAATATAGAAGGACACTTCTAAGGACTGACTCTGAATTAATGCAAAGACCACAGAGACCGCCAGTTACTCCACCCATGGTGATGTCCTTGGGTGTCCTGGTGCTGAGTGGGAACTGGAACTGGAAGAGTGTTATCAGCTGCAGTGGTGGGTAGATATGTTGTTAATGTACATGTATTCTCAATATCTGCATTTGTGAAAGTACTCTGGGATCTAGGCTTGAGAGACATCCATAACCCTAAGGCTGTCATTTATCCCAAACATTAAAAGGTCAACAGAGTCCTAATACTCTGTGTACCAGAACTGTCTCTTTCTTCTATAAGCTGCCTCAGGATCCCAGAGGATTCTTGAACCAAGATGCTTATGTTAGCTTGCCCCCAAAGAAAGATTCTGGAGACATGCCCAATGAATGTTGATGGTGGCTTTTGTCAGGGTTCATACCTTATCCAAAGGCGGAAAATGTATTCTGGAGTGAACCCCTCCCTACAATGAGTTAATAAATGTGAAAAATTATTCTGTGTTCATTTGTTCATCCTTTACACCACAAGCTGTTAAATTAAGACAAATCCCTACAGAAGTAATTGATAGGATTCTCCACAAGTTGTCTTTTATTTATATGAATTTCCTGAACAAAAGCAAAACACTCCAAATATAAGAAATTCTTGAGGTACATAGTTCAGTCATTCATCAAAGCAATGTCATGTTTAATATAATGGATTATGACATTCTCATTTTAGGCATTCTGAGTCTAATAGTTTACCTTTTTTATAAGCTATTTTCTTTTGAGTAATTGAAAGATAAAAGTACTATTTTCATTTTTTATCTTTTTTTCTCAGGAGCTATTTGGGCCTAAGTAAAATGCTTATTTTTTCTCCTAGATCTCTAAGCTTTCCAAAAAATAAAAAATATGTATACTATTTACTAAGTTAAACATACTTAGCTTCAAAGAAAATCATAGATTTAATAAGTGAATTTAGATATACTACATATATCCCACTTCCCTCAAAAAAATACCTTGAACAAGTGGGAATATGTTTCTAGATGAGAAGATTATTGTAGAGATGTTGAATCTCCCCACATTAAACTATTAAATTTTAATTAAACATTTCATTGGGAAGATTCCTTTCACAAAGTGATGTAAGGTTTATTTTGTACAAGTAACAAGTTAAACTTAACCTTTTTATTGAAAAGGGGTGATAATTGGAACCTTAGTAACATAGTATGGTACTAACCTAGGAATTGAAATCTTTAGAACAGAACTGTAACTAGACCTAGATGTTTGTAAGAATTTAGTATATTATAAATTATCACTTCACATTGGTGTGGAAAAAAACTAGTTAATATTACATTTATATCATGCAGGTACATTCATTAGATGAATTTATAATGTAGGTTGATATTTATTAAAAGCAAAAATTAAGAGTTGAACATCAATGAAAACTGGTCTAAAAAATGAACTGTCAATTCATGAAAAAAGGATAACCAATAAACGGGAAATACTGTTTTTACTAATAATAAAAACATTGCATTTGGTGTTCATAACATATAAAAGGAATAATAAAGCTTAATTTTAACAGGACTCTCAAGAAATGCAACTATAACCATTGGCATAATGGTTAACCAAATGGCAACTAATAACCACTAACAACAGTGTAAATAATTACTACCTTTCTGGAGAGCCAATTTGACAACATGTATGAAGAGGCAAATGCTCCAGGTGTAGTCAGGAGTAAGCTTGAATGGAGTGGAGGTGTGATATGCTCAAATAAGTATATAAGGGATACTGTTTAATTGAAGAGAGGTTCTGAGGAATGGGGTGGCCATGTTAGCCTCATCGGTGTCAACCCAAGTGCCTGTCCATTGTTCTTCACCAGTTTTCTTAACCATATCTCATACCAAGTTCTGAATTTAATTGGTGCTTCAATTCTGCAACCATTTCAATGAGAGTGGGGTTCAATCCTTAGTCATATTTGCCTTGCAATTGCTGAAAATCCGCAGAACTACTTCAACATTTCCATAGGGTCCTTCTGGTGATCCTCTTCTGGTTCTGAATTGTATGCTCACAGCTCTTGGTTGCTCTTGTTCTCTGTGTTTATTCTCTAAGGTGACAGAAAATCCAGATGGCTCCACATCTTTAAAATCATTATTTTCACCATAGCAACTGAATGCTATGGCCACTTGATCTCTCAACACCTTGCCCTCACCTGCACTTTTATTCACTTCTACCACTAGTGATAATTGGAGACATCTCTATGCCCTAAAATTATTTTCCCCCCAGCAAGGAGGTTATCTCTGTGCTGCTCCTAGCAGCCCAGTGAACCCCATTTAAAGGATCTATTTTGTATGTCCACATTGGTCCCAGTAAATATTTCAGTCTGGGTCCTAGCAGGAAACAGATTCTAATTTTAGAATAATTTGATGACAGTTTGACAATATAGGACTATTTAGGAGGTATGGATAGAGTTTAGGGAAACCCCAAGAAATAGGGGAGTATTCCAGGGGTAGTAACAAGGGGATATCTTATCACTAGGCCTGCCTGAAGAGGCAAGAGGAAGGAGAAGCTAGAAGGAGGTCATGTAAAGAAGGCACTTTGGTAAGAAATGTGACTTCAGATCTAGAAAAGTAGCCCGTCAAAACCAACCTTGCAGTGTCAGGGCTCCCCATTGGCCAAGCCTAGTCAAAGCTGGAGTGCTAGGGGAGCCTATTGATACAGTCCATTTAGGTCAGTCTTCTCATGTTAGAGAAGGATAAAGAGTGGGTTTAGAAGGCAAACAGAAGACATCCTGGCAATGGACAGGATCCAGAATGATCTGATGAGAGACTTTTAGTGGGCCTCAGTCTTTCTGGATATATCTGTGATATATATAGGGTGTCCAGATCTCCTTGGACTGGCTTCTGTACCCAATTATATTATCTGTAGCATAAATAGAAGTGTTTTTGTTTGTTTTTGAGATACAGTTGACATATAACAGCTTCAGGTGTACAGCATGATGGTTCATTATTTGTATATATTCTGATGACCACAAGAAGACTAGTTAACATTTGTCACTGCACGTAACAAAATTTTTTTTCTTATAATGAGAATTTTTAAAATGTACTCTCTTCAGTTCAGTCGCTCAGTTGTGTCCGACTCTTTGCGACCCCATGAATCGCAGCACGCCAGGCCTCCCTGTCCATCACCAACTCCCAGAGTTTACCCAAACTCATGTCCATCGAGTTGGTGATGCCATCCAGCAATCTCATCCTCTGTCGCCCCCTTCTCCTCCTGCCCCCAATCCTTCCCAGCATCAGGGTCTTTTCCAATGAGTCAACTCTTCAGATGAGGTGGCCAAAGTATTGGAGTTTCAGCTTCAACATCAGTCCTTCCAATGAACAATCAGGACTGATCTCCTTTAGGATGGACTGGTTGGATCTCCTTGCAGTCCAAGGGACTCTCAAGAGTCTTCTCCAACACCACAGTTCAAAAGCAATACTTAGGCGCTCATCTTTCTTCACAGTCCAACCCTCACATCCATACATGACCACTGGAAAAACTATAGCCTTGACTAGACGGGCCTTTGTTGGCAAAGTAATGTCTCTGCTTTTTAAAGTGTTGTCTAGGTTGGTCATAACTTTCCTTCCAAGGAGTAAGTGTCTTTTAATTTCACGGCTGCAATCACCATCTACAGTGATTTTGGAGCCCCCCAAAATAAAGTCTGACACTGTTTCCACTGTTTCCCCATCTATTTGCCATGAAGTGCTGGAACCAGATGCCATGATCTTAGTTTTCTGAACGTTGAGCTTTAAGCCAACTTTTTCACTCTCCTCTTTCACTTTCATCAAGAGGCTTTTTAGTTCCTCTTCACTTTCTGCCATAAGGGTGGTGTCATCTGCATATCTGAGGTTATTGATATTTCTCCCGGCAATCTTGATTCCAGCTTGTGCTTCTTCCAGCCCAGTGTTTCTCATGATGTACTCTCTTAGAAACTTTGAAATACACAATACAGTATTATTAACTAGAGTCTGTCCATACTGTACATTATATCCCCAAGACTTTATATTATGACTGGAAGTTTGTGCCTTTTAACCACATTCATTCATTTCATCCATTCCCCATTCCCTGACTCCTGATAATCACGAATATGTTCTCTGTATCTGTGAGTTTGTGGAGTTTTGTTGTTGTTTAAGGGTGGTTAATTTTTTTTTTTTAAGATTCCATATATGAGTGAGATCATACAGTATTTGTCTTTCTCTGTCTGACTTATTTGCCTTATAATGCCATCAAGACTTCCCAGGTGGTGCTAGGGGTAAAGAACCCCTCTGCCAGTGCAGGTGATATAAGAGACATGGGTTCAGCCTCTGGGTTGGGAAGATCCCTTGGAGAAGGAAATGGCAACCTGCTCCAATATTCTTGCCTGGAAAATTCCATAGATAGAGAAGCCTGGTGTGCTACAGTCAATGGGGCTGCAAAGAGTTCGGGCACGACTGAGCACTCACACACAATGCCATCAAGATCCATCTGTGTGGTTGCAAATGGCAAGATTTGCTTCTTTATGGCTGAATAATATTCCATTGTGTATAAATATACATACCACATTGGACACTTAGGTTGCTTCCATGTCTTGGGTATTGTAATTAAAGCTGCTATGAATATGGGAGTGCAGGTATCTTTTGATTTAGTGTTTTGTTTTTTGGCTACATACCCAGAAGTGGAATTGCTAAATCATACAGTAATTCTATTTGTAATTTTTTGAGGAAGCTCCATACTTTTGTCCAACAGTAATGGCTGTACCAATTTACATTCCCACCAGCAATGCACAAGGGCTCCCTTCTGTCCACATCCTTGCTAATACTTGTTATTTCTTATCTTTTAGATAGCCATTCTAATAGATGTGAGGTAGTATATCATTGTGGTTTTGAGCACATCTCCTTGATGATTAGTGATGTTGAGCACCTTTTCATGTACGTTTTAGCCATCCATTCGTCATCTTTGGAAAAATATCCGTTCCAATCCTCTGCCTGTTTTTTCATTAGATTGTCTGTTTTTTGCTACTGAGTTGTGTTTATGTATTTTTGATATTAACCCCTTATCAGATATACTTTTTTTTTTTTTTACAATTATTGTCTCTCATTTGATAGGTTGCCTTTTCATTTTGTTGATGGTTTCCTTGGCTGGGCAGAAGCTTTTTAGTTTGATGTAGTCTCACTTGTTTATTTCTGCTTTCACTGCCTTTGCTTCTAGTGTCAAATCCAAAAAATCATCTTTAAATAAGTTGGATAAAACTGTGAGACGCTTAAAGTATACCTCCTGGTGATTTGCTGCCTACACATTGTGAAAGGATTCCTCCCATCTAGTTAATTAACACATTATCTCCAGGCCAGCCAAACTGCTTGAAGGTGTTGTCCATACTGGCTCTGTACTGGTGATTCCACTAACATATGCTAGTACTTTTTTCAAGTTTGTGTGTTTCTTTGAATTAAAAAAGTATTTCTATTGTTCACACTAAATTATGACTGGATTATGAACAGTGGTCCTGATATCTGCATGAGTGGGTGTGAAAGTGGCTCAGTCATGTCCGACTCTTTATGACCTCATGGACTATACAGTCCATGGAATTCTCCAGGCCAGAATACTGGAGTTGGTAGCCTTTCCCTTCTCCGGGGGATCTTCCCAACCTAGGGATTGAACCAAGGTCTCCCACATTGCAGGCAGATTCTTTACCAGCTGAGCCACAAGAGAAGCCTGATTATCTTCATAGATGTGATCTTTAAAGTTAGTAATTTACCGATACTGGTTGTGCTCTGTCACTTTTCTTTAAGAACTCTTTGATATCCAAGTTGATTTCTCTTGCTCTTATTACTTCATTTTGATGCTGTAATGGCTGAAATAGGTTATTTCTTAAAAGAAAGATCTACTTTTGTTTGTCATAAATAACTAGGTTACCATTCTAGCAAGTGAAGAAAATATAAGAGATATCACTTAATATATCTGACAATGAGTTTAGTGACTAAAAAAAAGGTTTTGAGAAAAATATGTAGGATTTGTATTTTGATACTCCATTTTCAATGAAAATTTTTATAAAGCACCTATATCTCCTAATATAGCCTTAAGAGATGGAAAGTCAAACTTCTAGGTTTTAATTCTCAATTTGCCACTTCGTTGTTGTTGACTGAGCCACTTCAGTTGCTCAGTCATGTCTGACTCTTTGTGACCCCATGGACTGCAGCACACCAGGCTTCCCTGTCCTATACCATATCCTGGAGTTTGCGCAAACTCATGTCGTTTGGGAGAAGGCAATGGCAACCCAGTCCAGTACTCTTGCCTGGAAAATCCCATGGATGGAGGAGCCTGGTGGGCTATGGTCCATGGGGTCGCGAAGAGTCGGACACGACTGAGCGACTTCACTTTCACTTTTCACTTCATGCATTGGAGAAGGAAATGGCAACCCACTCCAGTGTTCTTGCCTGGAGAATCCCAGGGATGGGGGAGCCTGGTGGGCTGCCATCTGTGGGGTTGCACAGAGTCGGACACGACTGAAGCGACGCAGCAGCAGCAGCAGCACGTCCTTTGAATCAGTGATGCTGTCCAACCATCTCGTCCTCTGTTGTCTTCTTTTCCTCCTGCCTTCAGTCTTTCCCAGCATCAGAGTCTTTTCCAGTGAGTTGGCTCTTCGCATCAGGTGGCCAAAGTATTAGAACTTCTTGTCCCATAACTAGTTATTTAACTTGGGATTCTAATTTTTATTTGAGAAGGGATAGTGGGTCCACATTTTGATTGTTATACAGCTCAAATGGAATAATATATTATGTATTATGTAAGTACAGGAATTGCAAATGAAATGCAGATATATGATTTTTAGCAGTGTTTGACTCATTGTAAATGCTAAAAAGTCACAGCCATTATTGATGTTAATCATTGACCAAAGAAGCAATAGCCTGGCTCAGAAATTGTTTAACAGTCAACCCTCTAAAATATCAAATGCAATAAATTCTAGCTCCAAGGGTGAAGGATTCCTCAACTTTTGTGTTCAGATTTTCTAAGAGTGAAATTTATTTTTCTCTGGGAGAACCTTTAGCCCTAGAATTCATCACTGATACAGCAGTTCACTTTTGACAGGGATAGATCCAACTCTCCCCCCACAATTTAGTATATTTTCAGCTGTGAAATGGTTTAATTTTTTTTTTCAGAAGGAGAGAGGCTTACCTTTACTTTTCCTATCTGTCACTGAACTAGAAAAGGAAGGTAACAACTCTTGGAGACCTATTCAGAAATGAATATCAACTATGGAAAAATCCATTCAAAAATCCTGTGCCTGTGGCAGTACTCTCAATTTAAGTATGTCTATGTTTACACATGTGAATGCAGGCTTACCAAGGATAGCAGATACTGACTAGATCAAAGAAATTATTTTGAAAACAAGAAAAACCAGCAGAAACTAACACATGGGAGCATACTCATCTGTTGTCTGACAGTCTGAAAGTGGGTATTGATAAGGCTCTGCCCAGGTGGAAGACAGCAGGAAAGCAAAGGGGCCTTTTGCCCACTGGAAGATAAAACCAGATATCTGGCCTAATACTAAAATACAGGCATACCTTGGAGATACTGTGGGTTCAGTTTCAGACCACCTCAAAGCAAAAATTGTGGTAAAGCAAGTCACTTGAGTTTTTATTTTTTGGTTTCTCAGTTCATACAGAAGTCATGTTTACACTGTACTATAGTCTACTAAGTGTACAACAGCATTATTTCTAAAAAAAAAAATATATATAACCTTAATTTAAAAATACTTTATTGCTAAAAAATGCTAACCATCATGTGACAATGCAGGGTTGCCACAAAGCTTCAATTTGTGAACAATTAAAAAAAACCCAACCTCAACATATGTGAAGACCAGTTAAGGGAGGTGTGCCTGTGTGCATGTCATAGAGGGAACTGTGACTAAAAAGGATAAGAGAGAAAAGGGTTGAGGGAAGAAAGGGAAGAGGCTGTTAGATTAAGCTTCCCAGAATAACAGAATTTTCCTTTGTGTCTTCATGGATACAAAATGGTAACATCTCAGTGGTTTTTATTTCTGAATGAAAATGTGTAATCCCTTGGAATTAAAAAAATCTAAATCAATATTCTGCATCAGCTACTATTTGATTCTTTGATCCTAAAATCATTGATTCATGTTCACTATTTAGTGGATAATACAAAAGTGGAGAGAGAAAGACACAAGGACGACACGGTGATTTGCTTGATGCTGTTTTAAAGTTTTATTTCTTCTCAACTGCATTATGAATATAAAAAATGCTGCAGTTTAAAGAGGAGGGGAGTTTTTAAGTCAGGTTTCTCTTCCTATGACTCAGTTTTCATATAAAAGGAACTGGAAATACAGGCTTCCTTAGTGGCTCAGACAATAAAGAATCTGCCTGCAGTGCAGGAGACCTGGGTTCGATCTCTGGGTGGGGAAGATCCCCTGGAGAAAGGAATGGCTGTCCCCTCCAGTATTCTTGCCTGGAGAATTCCATGGACAGAGGAGCCTGGCGGCCTGTGGGTTCACAAAGAGTCAGATACGACTGTGCAACTAACATTTTAACTTTTTATGGGGCACCTGTAAAGATTTTAATGGATTCTTTGCTCCTAAACCCCAAAATTCTTTTCCTCTCAATGGACTTGAAATCAAAGATGTGAAGTTAAGATGATGTTGTCTCTTCAACAGTATCCACCCCTAAAACATTTATAGTATGTCAACACTGTGCTAGAAGCTGGAGACCCTCCAGGAACTCATGATACCTATATAGAAGGTACCATACAAATGATGTGAAAGCACAGGATTCCAGAGACCAGATTTGGCTAAGTTTAAGCCTCTACCTTGGGGACAAGATCTTTGAGATGATTCTGAAACTGCATTTCAGCATGAAGAAACACTTACTGCCCTGAGCAGTCATGGCTTTTTATAGTATCTTTAAACTCATTTTTTAGTGAGTGTGTTTTCCAGTTTTATTCTGGTGGGCATACTCATGAAGTGAAAAATTCAGCTTTTATAAAAGGAAGCTGCTTCCTATTAACAAAACTCATTGATACCTCCTGGTTGTCATGTCTATTGTATGGCCTCATGACCTCCATGCTTGCTCCTTCTTTGATAGTAGCTGGCTGGATACATCATGTAATTTCATATTCCATTTCTTTACCAAATTATACTTCTGCTTCCTATCTTTTAACCCAATAACTGAATATAGAAAATCGTTATAAAAATTACCTGAATAGAAAATTTGATACATGAGCACATTTATGGCAGTTCAATTCATGATATAAAAATTAAAAGTGTAAATCCCTGATAATATAAAGATAATTACATATTAAGATACAGTCACACAATGGAGTATGTAGCCATTATTTACATTTTAAGGAAGTTTTATGTAAAAAAGTTTATATGAAACTAAGACACCAATAAAAATATAAAAGATACAGAAAAACATGAAGAACATTAAGAACCATAATTCAGTCTATCAAACTCCCTAATAACATTTCTGAATATTCCAAATATTTTCTCCATGAAAATATAAATATATATTTATATATAAATAGAATCTTATCCTATATAGAGTTCTATATATATCTTGTACTTTTTCTCTTAATACCATAAGTATATTCTTATCCTTACAACATTCTTGGAAAATACAGGTTTTAATGACTGCATAATATTACATCATGTAGATGCATCATAATTTGACCTTTCCCCTATTTTGGGGGGGAGGGCAGCATAAAAATATTTTTGTAAATATCTTGAACATTTATCTGTGTATGTGTTCTAATGTAGTTTAGAATGCTTGGCCTAGACCCACCACTTGCTGGAGAAACCTACTTGAACATCAGTGCTAATCACAATTATATGCCTTATCAGTTCATCCCTGGGCATGTTTGAAAACACCACAGTTAACATCTGAACAAAGCTAGCCAAACCAAAGGCTTACCTACTAGCCTATGGTTTGGCCCAGACTAAAAGACTTGTCAGGAGGTAGTAATTATAAATTGAGCCAATCATCTCCCTGCTACTCAGAAATCTGGAGACCAAGACAGAAGTTACACGTTAGTGGTGGGCAATAAAATTGAAAAAAATATATTCAAGTTCAGTTCAGTTCAAGGGTGTGGTGCAATTATAAGCATGCACAGAGTGAGTAAATAGGAAGTCAGTCTGTAGAGTGGATAACCAAAGAGAAACAAAAATAAGTTCTTGAAAGAGTAGCCTCATTGTTTAACGGCTTTCTAGAGCAAGTTCTCATATTTAAGCTTCTGTCCCTGTGGGTTTTGTTGTTTTGGTTAGATTCTGAAACATAATGTTATATAATTCTTTTTTATATGAAATAAGTAGAGCTTTGCTCTTTGCAAATAGGATTTCCCTAACAGTGGGTAACTCTATTTCCATGTAGATGTAAAATCACTGTAGGAGAATGAGTAATAACAATTTTAAGGCTTATGACTCATCAAATAGTTTTTCCAAAGTCTTATCAATTTACTCTCAACATAAGCAGTATATAAGTATCAATCATTCTGTACTCACTGAAAGTAGCTTTTATTTATAATTTTTGTTAATTTAAAAAATGGTATTTCATTCTTTAAGGGGCTTCCCAGATGGCGCTAATGGTAAAGAATCCTCCTGCCAGTGCAGGAGACAAAAGGGACATGGGTTTGATCTCTGGGTTGGGAAGATCTCCTGGAAAAGGAAATGGCAACCTGCTCCAGTATTCTTGCCTGGAAAATTCCATGGACAGAAGAGCCTAGTGGGCTACACAGTCCATGGGGTTGCAAAATATTGGCGATGACTGAGTGCACACATACACATTGCTTTAATCTGTTGATGTCCTGTGCCATTTTTTAAGCTAGGTGTCCATCTCATATTAATTTTATAAATTAAGCTTATAACTACCTTAATCATGGCAAATATTTTCCCTGTTGTTTTAACTCCTGTATGTTCTTAACCTATAGTTTAAAATTTGTTAATGTGGTCAGATTTCTAAGTTCCATTTCATCAAAGTTTAAAAAAGTGCATATGTGTTTTCAACTATATAAGAACACACTTTAGTGAATTATAAATATTTTATGTTTAAAGGGGTAGAACCCCCTCTAAAAAAAGAGAAAGAGAAATCTTGGTCTAATATTGAATACAAATCAGAAGAAACGGATCGGGTTAACTTGCAATTTGTTTTTGATGAAGCGGACTTCATGAAACCATATATAGGCTCATGGAACACAGTTTGAAAACTTGTGCTTTCATCAATACATATTAGATAAACATCTGTATGATGTTGGTCATGAGACGAAAGCCTAATTTTATTTTTCTCCAAAGAGTTAAATAATTTTCTCAGCACCATTTACCGAATAATCCTATTCATATCTTTTATCATATGTAAAGCATCTAAGCATTGTTAAATACACATATGTAATCCATACACTGGTTTTTTAGTTATTTAATAAGAACTGAGCATTCTAAATATTTTTTTCAAATGTATCATCAAGTTCTCAGTGTTTTAACTTCAATATATCATTTACTATATGTTTTCTTTCCTAGTGGCTCAGATGGTAAAGAATCTGCCTGCAATGTGTGAGACCCAGGTTTGATCTCTGGGTTGGGAAGATCCCCTGGAGAAGGAAATGGCAATCCACTCCAGTAATCTTGCCCGGAGAATCCCATGGACAGAAGAGTCTGGCAAGCTACAGTCCATGGGGTTGCAGAGAGTCAGACACGACTGAGTGGCCAACACACACACGTATCATTTACTATATGTTAGGGCAATCTCATTAATCTTTCTTATAATTATCTTTGCTCTTCTCTAATACCTATTTTTCTTAAACTTTTTTTCAGGAAAAAGAATACTTTTTTCAATTTCAAATCTCATTAGGATTTTGATAAGATCTGAAATAAATCTGTACATTAACATTCCAATAAAATTATGACTTCTCTATTCAAGTCCCCTTTTATTTTCAATTAAATGTTTTTTCATTATTTTCATTCTACATTCTTGCTATTTGTTCCTTTTAAAGAAAACTTAGTATTACAAGGGCTTTCCTTGTGGCTCAGCTAGTAAAGAATCTGCCTGCAATGCAGGAGACCTGGGTTCGATCCCTGGGTTGGGAAGATCCCTTGGAGAAGGGAAAGGCTACCCACTCCAGTATTCTGGCCTGGAGAATTCCATGGACTGTATAGTCCATGGGTCTTCCCTCATCTTGTTGGAAAATTTAGCAAATAAAAACACAGGGTGCTGTTAAGTTTGAATTTCATATAAGTAAATACTTTCTTAGTATAAGTTCCATGCAATATTTGGGACATACTTATAAAAAAATGATCATTGTATATTTGAAAAATAAGATATATGATGAAAATTCAGGAAAACCTGATTGAAGGCAGGAGAAGGGGATGACAGAGGATGAGATGATTGGATGGCATCACCGACTCGATGAATATGAGCTTGAGCAAGCTCCCGGAGTTGGTGTTGGACAGGGAAGCCTGGCGTGCTGCAGTCCATGGGGTCACAGAGTCAGACACGACTGAGCGACTGAACTGAATTGAACTGATCTGAAAAATCAGACCTAATTGGGTGTCCTGGATTCCTTTATTTGATAATCCTACTATCCCATCCAGTCTTTAACATATAATGTTTTTATACTCAGCATTTCTATATTAAATGCTTTCTTGCACAACTACTTTAACATTTTTCAAGTTTTGTAAACAAATTAACAATTCAGAATTAACTGCATGTTTAACTGATTTTAGCGTTTGTTACTAGTCCTTTTACATTATGACTTCCACATTCTTGAGATCTGTTTAAGAAAGGTACATATATGTTTTCTGGGTTTTTTGTTTGTTTGTTTGTTTTGTTTTTTTGCTTATCTGTTACCTATAGATATAAAGACAATTTAGTTGATAAGAAAAAATATAGGTGATAACCGATTTTTGAGTCTCACAATTCTGAAGGTGTTATTACACTGTCTTTTGACATTTACTATTGCAGAGTTCTGTATCCATTCTCCCTCTTAGGTTTTGTAGATAACCAGATTTTTTCCATACCTCCTAGGGTCTAAACGAATGCATAAATGTAAAAAATTGGGTAGCAGAATAGGTGGGAGTGTTATGGTAACTTCAGAGTGTAGCACCCTTGCAAGAAAAGGATGGTTCTTGAGTTTTCTGGTTGAGAGAAATAAATTATCTAAGATATACTGTCTTGGATAAAGGGAAATACAGTGTTTTCTGATCTTTTGTCATAAGCAATTGAAATTTACTGACCCTTTAGTTAATTCTTCCATATTTTGAGTTGTCTGCCAGTTTTGAGTTACAGGCTTTGTATGTTTTCTTTTTTTTTTTTCCTGTAGCTTCTAAGGGACTTTACAGTTGAGTCAAGATTCTTGCTGTTCATTGAGAGCTAGCCAATTTCAGTTCAAACCAAAATACAAGCAAATGTTTTGAAGTCAGTGAAAACACAAAGTTGAACATACAGTATGATTTCATGCACATGAAAATGCACAGAAAAAAGACTTAGAATGAAATAGGATGAGACGTTTTCTTCTTGACTATTTACATATTTTATAATGACTATGCATATGGGGTTTCCCTGGTGGCTAAGATGGTAAAGAATTCGCCTGCAATGCAGGAGACCTGGGTTCGATCCTTGGGTCAGGAAGATCTCCTGGAGAAGGGAATGGCTACCCACTCTAGTATTCTTGACAGGAGAATTCCATGCACAGTGGAGCCTGGCAGGCTACCATCCATGGGGTTGCAAAGAGTTGGACTCAGCTGAGCAACTAACACACAACACTACTATACCTAATATATACGGTAGAAAAAGAAAATACTTTAAAATACCGTCCTAAGCATCTCTTCTTAAAGCAAATGATTCTTAGTAGGAATTAGAGGAAATTTTAAATGTTGCTTGGGATTATTTGGGTTATTTATAGCATTTTTTTCTAGCAGCATTTACTAGGCTTAAAGTGAAGCTTTGATTAAAGCTGTTACAACAAAATGAACGGAATTACAAGGTTTCTCTTCTGCAGTTATTGTAAAGATGTGCATTCTGATTGAATCCCTTGTAATACTCGTGGCATTTATACGTTTTCTCTCCTGTGTGGACTCTCTGATGAATTCGAAGGGCTGAGCTGTGGCTGAAACCCTTACCACACTTAGCACATTGATAAGGCTTCTCTCCTGTGTGGATCCTGTGGTGAATGTGAAGATTTGAGCTGTGACTAAAGCCCTTTCCACAGTCATCACATTTATAGGGTTTTTCTCCTGTATGGACTCGCTGATGAATGAGAAGATGTGAACGCTGACTGAAACCTTTACCACACTGTTCACATTTATAGGGTTTCTCTCCAGTATGCACTCTTTGATGAGTGTGAAGTTTTGAACTCTTGCTGAAGCCCTTCCCACATTCATGACAAATATAGGGTTTCTCCCCCGTATGGACCCTCTGATGAATGCGAAGATCTGAGCTGTGGCTAAAGTCCTTCCCACAGTTGTCACATTTGTATGGCTTCTCTCCTGTATGCACTCTCTGATGGATTTGAAGATTTGAGCGCTGGGTAAAGCCCTTTCCACAGTCACCACATTTATAGGACTTTTCTCCTGTGTGGACTAAATGATGAATTCGAAGATTTGAGCTCTGACTGAAGCCTTTACCACACTCATCACACTTATATGGTTTCTCTCCGGTGTGGACTCTCTGATGAACATGAAGTACTGAACTCCGACTAAAACTCTTACCACACTGATCACATTTAAAAGGCTTCTCTCCTATGTGAAGTCTCTGGTGAATGTGAAGCAATGAATTTCTATCGAGGTCCTTATCACACTGCAATTTATAGAGTTTCTCTTCCAGGTGGACTCTTTGATGCTGGTGAAGCCTGGGGATCTGACTGAAGCTATTACTACACAGGTTACATACATAAGGTACCTCCCCTGGGTGGGCTCTCTGATGAAAGTGAACACCGAAGCTCTGACTAAAGTTACTGCCAACTTCATCACATCTGTACAGCTGCTTACCTGTGTGGATTCTTGGATGTCTGAATAGGTCTGATCTCTGAGGGAAGCATGTGGGGCTGATGGAGCATGGAGAGAACTTCTCTCCAAGTTGATTTCTCTTGTGGAGAACACACTGTGAGTTCCAGTAATAAATTTCTTTACATTTTTTACGTCCACAGTATTTCTCTTCCATAGAGCCTTTCAGCAGGGCATTTTGGTATATCTCCCCAGTGTACTCTGGAAAGGCTTCCTGTCCTGGGATAGAATGCTGACGTATGAGCGTCTGTTCTTTTTCCATAGAGAGATTTTTCCTGGATATGCCAACATGGTATCTGTGTCCTTGAAAACCACATGAATCACTCACATAGATTTTTCTACCATCATCTTCAGAGTGTTTCCTTTCTAAGGACTGACAAGGTATACACTTGGTATATTCTAAGTTCCTGGGACTTTTGCTTTCAAAAGTCAGTTCATAGTTCCCATACCCTGCTACTTGTGTGGGGAGTGTTGACCATTCTTGATAGTGAGAAAGGTGTTGCTGCTTTAGGTCTTTGGAATCTATACCTTGAACCATTTCCACATAGTTTTTATTCTCATATATCTGAGTGCTGGCAGTCTTCCAGCCTTGCCAGCAGGAAAGCTTTTCATGTTCTAAATATCTGAATCTTTCTTCCTGGGGTTTGCAGCTCTCTTTCCAATTTCCTAAAATATAAGCAGATAATCCAGTGGTAAGCAGATAATCCAGCTATGTTTAAAAATTTCCAAGGATCTCAGTCAACAAGCTCCAGAATTATAGGAATATATGTGTGGGCACAAGTGAGAAAGAAGGGTTATGACTTAGGCTGCTCCATATTTGGGTGTGAAATTCATTTGTTTATTCATTTATAGATGTATTCATTTTACTCATTCATTCAATAAACATACCTTGAGCATCTACTACTTACCAAGTACTGTTAGAAATAAAAGAGAAAGTGATTGGCTTCATGGAAATCGTCTTAAAGACTGAGATTTAATTAGATTACTCTATTTGGGAAATTATTATAAGAAATAAAATACCTGTTTCTATCTTTTGTTCTAAAGTAGTGTAGTAGATTGTGTCAAAAAAAAAAAAAAAAAACCTCTCTGCTTATTTACATCTTTGGGTGTTTCTCTTACATACTGACTCTATAATTTGCTTTGGTCACTGGGACAAAAGTGAGACAAACAGAAATCTGAAAAGTACTTGTACTTTTGGGTTGGTCTCTTTTGCTGGTTTTGATAGTCCTGTGATCACCATCACACAAATGAACCTGGGCTGGCCTCCTTGAAGAGACACATATGGTCAACACATGGCCATTATAACATTGATACTGACCAACTGCCAGACATGTGAGTCAGGCTATCCAGCTTTATCTTAGACCATCTAGCCCCAGTCAAGTCACTCCTGATAGAAGATCCATGTAACCAACTGGAATCATGAAACATAACAAAGTTTTAAGTTACTAAGTTTAGGGTAGTTTGTTATATAGCAAAAGCTAACTCATACAAATAGAACATGAAATGAGAACAAATTTAGGACTGCACAAAATTGTAGGTGGAAATCTGTGCTTTATGTGTAATCCAGAAAATATTCACAAATAATAATAATCACAAACACCTATTAATTACATAGCCAAAATGTTTTGGAAGATACCTTGTTTTCTCTATCTGTTATTTTTCATGTGATTTAAGAACCATTTTTGAGAATCTCTTTTACCTCAATACAGCGATCAGATAAAGAACCAAAATACTCAACAAAACAGGTCCCAGAAGAAACTAACCTTATCCCCTAAGAGTTGGGATAACTTTACCTACTAACATGACATTTGTGTAATTCTCCCACATGACCTCTCTGTAGAGCTTTTTCTGAGAAGAATCCAAGAACTTCCACTCCTCCCAAGTAAAAGTAACAGTCACATCTTCAAATGTTACTGCCATCTGGTCGAAGATTAGCTTTCTAGGAAGAAGCAATCTAAATAAGATGGACAACGAAAAAAACATTCAGCATGTAACATAAGTGGTAAGCCAAAAAGAAATAACTCTAATAATGAAGAAAGACAAGAAAAGTAAGAAGAGACATAATATAGGTCAAGTGGTTAAATAATGTATACAGTCACTGAATACCATCACCATCATAAGAAACATTTATATGCCATTTGTCTACTAACCACTGGGCCAGGTAAGTACTTCACATATATCTCAAGTAATCCTCATAGTGATCCTGTGTTGCAGATACTATTAGTATCCCCATTTACACATTAGTAAATAATAGTTGAAAAAGATTAATTCCCAAGATCATGAACCTGGAGGTATTGCAGCTAGGATCCAGGTCTACACACTTTGAACAAGAACTGTGCCAACTATAACAATATCGCTTCATGTTGCTTGTGTTATTGCTTCATGATTGGTCATTTTAGACATTATCTATTTACTTCCTACCCCTACTCTTCATCCTCCTATAGCATTATTGCTAATTTTCTGGTTAAATCAATAAGCAGCACTTGTATAATTTTGAATATGATTATACACTTTTGGGGGGGATTACCTGTTTAATTTTTACTTGTTAAATTTACGGTCCTCAAATTCTTGATTTGTTTAAAAGGCTTTATATAATCTGTTTTATCAAATGTCTCATTCCCTTGCCCACCCCTTGTATTTTGGAAAGTCTATCTTTCTGCTCCAACCAGGGCCTGCTACTCTTTAGTGCTCCATTTTCAAAATCACATGACTCTTCCTCTTTTGTGATTTACTGCATTAATTGGGAGGCACATAACAACATGAGTTCAATCAAGCCTGTGAACATTACGCTTTTTAGCCACTGAAAAAAGCAAAGGTGAGAAACAGATGAGGTTTTCTTCAAAGGAGAATCTCCAAACAGTTACTAGGAAAGATTCCCAAGAATCATTTGAATCACTGTATACCTGAAGCCCTTCTGTCCCTTACAAGTGGCTGGCTATAGAATTCTAGAGTGAAAATATTTTTCCTTAAAACTATTTCACTGTTTCATAAGCTTTTAGTGTTGCCAAGACTGATTTAAAAAAAATAATAAACTCTGTAATTCCTTTGTAGGCAACTTTTTCTTTCCTCTCTGGAAATATTTTAGGGTGGTCTTTAATGGCTGGCCTTCTGCCCCAAATGGTGTGTGGATTTGAGCTTCTCCAGAGTTCACAGGGCTCATGAGTTCCTTTCTTGTCTGTATTACTCTGCTGTATTCTGGGATGTAACATCTTTAGCCCTAAATGGCTCTTATCACTGTTCCTACTGTTGCCATCCAGGTTTTTGTAGAAATTTCTCATTTGCTGATGGCTCTTCAGTTTCATCATTGTAAGTTCATAAATTTCTTGGATTTTTAATTATTATGCAGTTCTAGAAAGTTGAAGGGATAAATGCATGCATTCTATCTAAAAATAATTATTTTAGTAGAACAGATCATAAGTTGGTTGTGTAACACCTTCATTTTATTTCTTTGATGACATTTTTAATTATAAAGTTAAATTTAAAATGTTCGATAAATATTAAGAATAAAAGAAATAGATACTTTTAAGGAGATTACAATAAAATGGAAGAAAACTAAACTATCATTGTCATAAAATTATAATCATAGCATCAGCTAAATATTATCTAGCAGTTAGGGGCAGTTATGTGAAATAGGCTACCTTATCTCATTTATCATCACAACAATCCAGTAAGGTATTATTATCAACAATACAGAAAAGAGGAATCTAAATTTAGCAAGATTAAGTAACTATTACAAGGTCCTGTAGTTACAAAGGAGTGGCTTTTAAACACAGGCCTACTGATGCTTTACCTCCTAAGCAAAAGTGAGAGAAGTTAAAAACAACTTGCAAAGGGTGGTAAATCAAGATTTCCACATACAGCCATATGATGTTAATATAGAAGGACAAAAGGAAGATATACTGAAATATTCAAGAATTCAAAATATACCAACCAAGTACCATTTTCCAAATAAACTAAATAAAAATCTATGTCTAAAAAGTGAAACATTAATCACAAATATGAATTCAAGAATGAGAAAATACAATGCTATTTTTTTAAAATGTTTATAAATGCTAAAAATTTTAAAGACAGTAAGTCTACTTAACACATACAAATTGGGATTCTCAAAAACTGACAAACTGGTTGTCAGTATGAAAAATAAAGGAACTCACTGGTCCTTCACTTTTTAAAAAGTATAGTATATAAAACCCAGTCTGTTGTTACTGGTTTTGATTGTCATTTTAAGAAAGATTTAAGAATTTATTTTTTAAATGTACTAGAGATTAAGAGTCTAGTATCTTTTACTGAAAGTAAGTTCATAAAAATTGTAAAAATGCTAAAGTAATATAAGTAAAAATTAAGTCTACCCTACACAAATAACTTAAGAAATAAGCACTATTGTTTTCATTGTGTCCTTTCTGACCTCATTTTCGTACATACCCCACTAATGTTTTTTTCATAACAAAGACATCATAATTCTGCAATTTGCTTTTTCAGGTAATGTATAGTGTACAACTTCCCATTTCAGTACATACAGGCCTGTGTTATTTGTGGTGACTTTTAAGTATGTCCAAAATTATTTGATTTTGTCCAAAAATTATTTGATACACTTCCCTTCAAAAGGTAGAGCCTAATGCCCCACCTCCTTGAATGTGGCCTGGTCTTAGGGACTTAGTTCTGATGAATAGAGGAAAATGCAGAAGGGGAAGCCATGGTGTACAACTTTCAAGACTAGCCCATAAAAGGCACTACATTTTCCTCCTTGTGCTTCCCTGATAGCTCAGTTGGTAAAGAATCCGCCTGCAATACAGGAGACCCCGGTTCGATTCCTGGGTCGGGAAGATTCCCTGGAGAAGAGAAAGGCTACCCATTCCAGTATTCTGGCCTGGAGAATTCCATGGACTGTACAGTCTATGGGGTTGCCGAGTCGGCCATGACTGAGTGACTTTCACTTTCACTTTTCTTCCTCCTTGTTTTTTTCTTGGATCAGTTACTCTGGGAGAACCTACCTAAAATACCGTAAAAATACTTAGGCAGCCCTGTGGAGAGGCCCATGTGGTAAGGAATTGAGGCCTTCTGTCCTCAGTGAGAAATGAGGCATCTGCCAACAGCCATGTGAGAACCATCTTAGAAGTGGATCCTCCAGCCCCAGTGAAGGCTTCCAGTGAACTGTAGTCCTGCTGTTGGCTTGACTGCAAGCTCATAAGAAACCCTGAGCCAGAACCACATTGCTATACTCCCAGATTCCTGACTCAGAAACTGAGGAAGATAATAAATGTTTGTCATTTTAAAAAGCTGCTACATATAATTTGTTATGCAGAAATAGATGATTAATGTATTGTTGTAAAAGTTGCATAGCATTTCATGTTATAATGTTCTAAAATTTAACTGTTCCCATACTAATGGACATTGAGATTATTTCCACTTTTATGGCTATCATAATATGGTAGTAAACAACTCTTAAATACATCATGGAACACTCACTTGTAATATTTCTAGAAAATATATTTCTAGAAATTAGAACCACAAGGCATATATATTTCAGTTTATCAAAAACACTACCAAACAACCCAAAAGTTTCCTTAAATGAATTCTTTCAAATTTTCAAAGAGCAGATTATTTGATTCTATTAAATTATTCCAAGGCATATAAAAAATTATCAAAATTTTAAGAAACTCAAGAAAAGAGATGGCAAAAGTCAGAAGACTATAGATTTATATTACTAATGAATACTGACAAACTTCAGAAGTAAATAAAGTCAAATATAAGGTCAATAAAATTCACCAACACCTGTATTTATAATCTACTGCCACATAACTAGTTACTTCAAAATTGAGTGGCTTAAAACAGTGATTATTATCTTTCATGGTTTCTCTAGGTCAGATATTCAAGGGTGGCTTGGCTGAGCAGTTCTGGCTTGGACATCTCATGAGATTCTGTGGAGTTGTCAGCTAGCTCTGCAGTCATCTACAGGCTTGACTGGGCTGAAGGATTCATTCCCAGGGTGGCTCACTCATATGGCTGGCAGGTTGGCTGTCTCACTTTCTTTCTGCTTGGTCCTTTCTTGTGGCCTGAGCTACCTCTCAACATGGTGTCAAGTTTCTTGAGAGAGATGAGCAAGCAAAAGTTGCATCCTTTTAACGACTTAGCATGGGAAGTCACATAGCATCACTTCTGCTGTTGTGGTTTTCTCCATTGAGTTCTCCATTGTTCTTCAGTGTTCTTCAATCATTCTCCAATGTCGTTCTCCACTGGCTGAGGCAAACACTCACCCCAGCTAGATTTGAGAGGAGGGGTCATAGATCCCACCTTTTGATCAGAAGTGTGAAAGTCACATTGTAGAAAGAGCATGAAGGATAGGATAAGTTATAGGTATGGCCATCTTTGGAAAATGTAATCTGCTACAGTACTAAAGTATATTATAACATGATGAAATGGTGGCTCATTCCAAAATAGCAAAGGAAGGTTCATAAGAGAAAATCTAGTAGTTATAAGCCATAATCATAATGTCAAATAAGAAAAGTCATATAGTTATTTTAATCAATGCCCAAAAGGTATCTCTTAAAGTTCAACATTGGTCCTTCATTTAAATCTACAAACAAAGCAAGTTACCAAAACAAAGACATGCAAAAAGAGTTCAAATCCAAAGGTAAAACATTAAAGATATTCCCATTAAAATTGGAAAAAACAAGGATACTACAAATCCACTATTTTACAGCCATTAATATGAAAGCATTTGCTAGTGCAAGCAGACAAAATTATCTGTAGAGGGTGTGATTGTTTTTCTGGGAAGTCCAAGAAAATCAACTGAAAATTATGAGCAATGGTAAGGGAGTTCAACATCCCAGAAATTCCACTACAAGGCTTGTATCCTAAAGAAACTTACATATGAAAACCAGAGGACATGTGTAAGAGCATTTCGAGTATGACTGCTGTAGTAGCAAAAACACTGGAAATAATCCAGAAGGCACAACAACACTATGTTGAATAAATAAGCTGTTTTTTATACTGTGAAATAGTACACAGCAGTGAAAATAAACTACAGATACATGAATCAACATGGTTGCACTGTAAAAATCTAATGTTATGCTAAAGTAGCCATTCACAAAATATATACAGCAATTCCATTTATCTAATGTTAAAAACAGGCAAAACTACACACACACACAAAAGCTAGGGAATGCCAAACACAACATTTAAGGTATCAGTTGCCTCTCTAGGAGAAGGAAGAGTGAAGTTGTGAGCTTATCAGGGGGCTTTTAAAAGTATTTGCTGGTCTATATGGTGGGTACCCATGCTATCACTGTATTTTAAATTGCACATATTATGTTTCCATATATTCTTTGCATTTTTTTCTCACACCAAAATAAATACCTGATAAGTTTAAGAGTTAAATTTTTAAAATACTTGAAACTATAAGAAATAATTGAGGAAAATAAAAGTAATTATGTATTAGACTTGGGATGAAGAACTTTCAAAGCATAAAACTATACATATAAATAAGTAAGATTCACTTTATGTAAATTTAAGTTATATAAACAAAGAAGTCCTTAAAAGTAAAAGACAAATGATAACTTAGAGAAATGCTTATAGCATACAACAAATGGTTGCTGTATTTTACATACAAAGTACACCTTTTATCATATGGAAAAAAAATCAATAGGAAAAAAGGTAATGTATGTCCAGTCGTTTTATCAAAGAAGGAATGCAAATGATCAAGAAGTATATGTTTAAAATGATCAGTCTTAATAAAGACTGAAAAGATGCAATTCAAGGCTAAATTTTAAAAATAATATTCAATGCTGGTAAAGGTTCAGCAACACAAGATCTTTCATTACATGGTTGTACCAGTTAGTTTATGCAATATTTCTAAAAAAGAACTTAAGTTTTTCAAAAGCCTAAAACAAGTTTGTATTCTTTGACTCTATTATCTTATTTCCCAGAACACATTTTGAGGAAATGGAAATACACTTAATAAATTATAAGAATATTTATTAGAAGTTGCTTATAATAGCAAAATATTGGGAAATACTTAAGTTTTTCCCAATAAAAGAAAATTTAAATAGAGCATGGTATACACTTGGAATGAAAAATTATATAGCCATTAAAACTCATGCTACCAAAACATACTTGGAAAAATGTCCACTTCATATGTTAAATGAAAAAATGAAACATATAATAACCATTCACATATTCAACAGCTATTCACTGAGTGCTTACTATATGCCAGGCATTGTTCTAGATACTGGGAACATTCTCTGCCCTCATGAAGCCTATCTATCATGATTCAAATTTTTTTATATATACTAATCTTTCCATATGTGTGTGTGCTAAGTCGCTTCAGTCATGTCTATTTGTGACCCTATGGACTGAGCCCGCCAAGCTCCTCTGTCCTTGGGATTCTCCTGGCAAGAATACTGGAATAGTTTGCCATTTACCCCTCAAGGGAATCTTCCTGACCCAGGGATCAAAACTGCGGTTCCTGCAGCTCCTGCATTTCAAGCGGATTCTTTACCACTGAGCCACCGGGGAAGCCCCTCATATTCTGTCGGAGACTAAATGATGGTCTTCCTGCTGGAATGATATCTTCCAATTCATAATAATGATTCAAATTTGAGCTCCTGTCTTTTACTTAAAATTGCCATTCATTCCAGCACTGTTTAACATATGGTAACTTTAGAAATTCTTGTTAACCTCATGTGGTTTATTTGCCCAAGGTTAAGGAAATACGTTCTGACATTTATTTATCTCAGGGTATCAAAGACAGTATGAATTATATAGTAGACTTGAATGACTGGCTGGCTGAATGAGTAAATGTCAAGAAAAGACCCGGGGCGGGAGGCAGGGGCTTGCTGCATAGGAGGCTTGAAAGCTTCCCAGGCAAATGAGGAACATGGTCTATTCAGTCTGGTCCATCCATCCCTGTTGCCACTTCCACTGCTCCTGCTATCCATGGAGAAGTCATGGGCATTTTATAAATAAGAGAAGACAGTCCTACTCACCCAGGATCAGACTGTGAGTGCAAGAGTGACCATTCTTTCCTCCTTTGCGCTCCTTTTTTAGGGAAGGGTGGAGTGTTGAGAAGGCTGAGCTGAGAGAGAAGAGAGGAGGAAAGAAAGACTGGCATGACTTGAGATTCCCAAACTCACTACAGTCCCCATGCACGAAGATTTGAGTGTGGCCCCCAAAACTCCCAGAAAGAGGTCAGAAAGAGCCCAAGAACATTTCTGTGCCCTTTCAAGGACCAGAAAGGAGAGTTATATGAATTTGCACTCAGAACCTCATTTCTGAACATCTAGAAAAGTACAGTTCTAGTCTGGGCATGAAAACATAGAATTTGATCTCAAAGTTTAGTCCCTCCAGGAATACGGATGCTTTCCATGTAATTTAACCTCTCTGAGCCTCAAAATTTGCCTAGTTTATTATTAACAAGAAAAATAAAAACAATTGGAATAACAGCAGCACACTTAAAAAGCTTCTTTCTGAAAGTATTTCTTAAATTTTGTTCAGTCAGTTAAGTAAAAAGGTTAATTCCATCACCCTCTCCCGCCCCACTTCTTACAACATAAATACTGGATTTACTATTAGATCAGAGTACAGAGTCTTAGCAGAAGAACCCAGATCTAGGGCTTCCACCACGTGATCATAATCTCACCAACCACTTGTAGAACTCTGAAAAAGACCAAACTTCTAGACCTCCTAGGGCCTCACTTTCCTCACCTGTAAAATGGGGGCATTAGTCTTTGCCACTCTGGTCCTCCCTTGCTGATCACAGGTCCCTGGAGAAAATGATAAACAGTTAAGAGCCCTCTTTCTCTAGAGAGAAAACTGATTCATAGTGTTCCAGGAGCTGGACAGGTTTGCACTCCCCCCTACACACCAAGGGCCGCCAGAGTTTGTACATCTGAAGCTCCGGGTTCAGACGTACAAACTGTTCTCTCAGAGCAGGATCCACAGGGCCTCTGCTCCTGCCGCGGAGACACAGGCGGCCTCGGTTCCGCATCCAGACCTCCGTCCTAGCACCTCCCAGCCCCAAGCACCCCGGCCCGAGGACCCAAGTTGACTCTGCCTCCTCTCTCCTTCCCCTTCAGTTTTAACGTGGGGAGGGCGGTTGTGAAGGACCTACCTACACTGCAGTCCTGAGATTTCTAAGCCTGAGCGGCTTCTCGACCCCTGGCCCTCTCTCTTCTGCCACAGCTCTCTTCGTCCTTGTCTGCTTCTGGTTTGCTGCTCCCGAGCCCGCGTCACTTACGGAGCCTCTGGAGAGGAACAGGGACCAACCCAAATACCTCGTCCAAACAGTGTCTACCACCCCGCTTGACCAAAACCGAAGCCTCGGGCCTCGGACGGCACTCTCAGAGGGTTCCCATGGAGACGGGAGGGGGCGGGGCAGGAAAGGAGCGCGCCGGAGGACGTGGCTCCTGATTGGCCAGAAAGATCGGGGGCGGGGGGCGGCCTGGTCTTAAACCACCAGTGTTCCAGGGAGGGAGGACCGTACACTACTGAACGCACTTGGAACCGAGGATGGGCTTCAGCCATCTAAGATATTACTAACGTTAATGGACAATTCTAGATGTTTTTAGGGAACCTGGGAAGGGGGCAGGGCTGGGGATTCTGGGAAACAGTCTCCCTGGGGGCGAGGGGTGGTAGCGCCTGCTGTCTGCGCATTCAGCAAAATGGGCACCCCACTAGCTCTGGCTGTAGCATCCTCCCCTAATTCAAGTCACAGAGCCGCGAAGAGGGCTTTTCATTTTTCGGTTTATGGTTTCCAGGACCCGCTTCTCTCCTGGCTAACTCGTTGGTCGGGTTGGGCTTTTCTCCCTCTTCTCTTCCTGCTAAATCTTAGGCTTCTCTGGTAGCATCGTGTTCTGTCACCTGGATTCAGTCATTTTAGTCGCTCAGTCATGTCCGATTCTTTGCGACCCCATGAAGTGCAGCACGCCCGGCTTCCCTGTCCATCACCAGCTCCTGGAACCTGCTCAAACTCATGTCCATGGAGTCGGTGATGCCATACAACCATCTCATTCCCTGTCGTCCCTTTCCCCTCCTGCCTTCAATCTTTCTCAGCATCAAGGTCTTTTCCAGTAAGTCAGTTTTTTGCATCAGGCCGCCAAAGTATTGGAATTTCACTTTCAGCATCAGTCCTTCCAATGAATATTCAGGACTGATTTCCTTTAGGATTGACTGGTTTGATTTCCTTCTCTAAGGGACTCTCAAGAGTCTTCTCCAACAGTGTGGAGATTCCTTAAAAAACTGGAAAATAGAACTGCCGTAGGACCCAGCAACCCCACCACTGGGCATACACACCGAGGAAACGTGAAAGAGACACGTGTACTCCAGCGTTCATTGCAGCACTGTTTACAATAGCTAGGACATGGAACCAACCTAGATGTCCATCGGCAGACGATTGCATAAGAATGTTGTGGTAGATATACACAATGGAATATTAATCAGATATTAAAAATAATGCATTTGAATCAGTTCTAATGAGGTAGATGAAACTGGAGCCTATTATACAGAGTGAAGTAAGTCAGAAAGAAAAACACCAATACAGTATATTAACGCATATATATGGAATTTAGAAAGATGGTAACAATGACCCTATATGCAAGACAGCAAAAGAGACACAGATATAAAGAACAGACTGTTGGACTCTGTGGAAGAAGGCAAGGGTGGGATGATTTGAGAGAACAGCATTGAAACATGTATATTACCATATGTGAAATAGATTGCCAGTCCACAATCGATGCATGAGTCAGGGAGCTCAGGGCCAGTGTACTGGGATGACCCTGAGGGATGGGATAGGGAGGGAGTTGGGAGGGGGGGGTTCAGGATGGGGGAACACATGTACACCATGGCTGATTCGTGTCAATGTATGACAAAAGCCACTACAATAATGTGAAGTAATTAGCCTCCAATTAATATAAATAAATTAATTTTCAAATAAAAGAGTCTTCTCCAACAGCACAGTTCAAAAGTATCAATTCTGTGGTGCTCAGCTTTCATTACAGTCCAACTCTCACATCCATACATGACCACTGGAAAAACCATAGTCTTGACTAGACAGACCTTTGTTGGCAAAGTAATGTATCTGCTTTTTAATATGCTTTCTACGTTGGTCATAGCTTTTCTTCCAAGAAGCAAGTGTCTTTTAATTTCATGGCTGCAGTCACCATCTGCAGTGATTTTGGAGCCCAAGAAAATAGAGTCTCTCGCTGTTTCCATTGTTTACCCATCTATTTGCCATGAAGTGATGGAGCAGATGCCATGATCTTAGTTTTTATTGAATGTTGAGTTTTAATGTTGAGTTTTAAGCCAGATTTTTCACTCTCCTCTTTCACTTTCATCAACAGGCTCTTTAGTTCTTCACTTTCTGCCATAAGGGTGGTGTCATCTGCATATCTGAGGTTATTGATATTTCTCCCAGCAATCTTGATTCCAGCTTGTGCTTCATCCAGTCCAGCATTTCTCATGATGTACTCTGCATATAAGTTAAATAAGCAGGGTGACAATATACAGCCTTGATGTACTCCTTCCCCGATCTGGAATCAGTCTGTTGTTCCATGTCCAGTTCGAACTGTTGCTACTTGACTTTCATACAGATTTCTCAAGAGGCTGGTCAGGAGGTCTGGTATCCCCATCTCTTGACAAATTTCCACAGTGTGTTGTGATCCACACTGTCAAAGGCTTTGGCATAGTCAGTAAAGCAGAAGTAGATGTTTTTCTGGAACTCTCTTGCTTTTTCGATGATCCAATGGATGTTGGCAATTTGATCTCTGGTTCCTCTGCCTTTTCTAAATCCCGCTTGAACATTTGGAAGGTAATGGTTCATGTACTGTTGACGCTTGGCTTTGAGAGTTTTGAGCATTGCTTTGCTAGTGTTTGAGATGAGTGCAATTGTCCGGTAGTTTGAACATTCTTTGACATTGCCTTTCTTTGAGATTGGAATGAAAACTGACCTTTTCCAGTCCTGTGGCCACTGCCAAGTTTTCCAAATTACTGTGGGCAAGAATCCCTTAGAAGGAATGGAGTAGCCACCATAGTAAAAAAAAGAGTCTGAAATGCAGTCCTTGGATGCAATTTCAAAACGACAGAATGATCTCTGTTCGTTTCCAAGGCAAACCATTCAATATCACAGTAATCCAAGTCTATGCCCTGACCAGTAATGCTTTAGAAGCTGAAGCTGAACAGTTCTATGAAGACCTACAAGACCTTCTAGAACTAACACCCAAAAAAGATGTCCTTTTCATTATAGGGGACTGGAATGCAAAAGTAGGAAGTCAAGAAATACCTGGAATAACAAGCAAATTTGGCCTTGGAGTACAGAATGAAGGAGGGCAAAGGCTAATAGAGTTCTGCCAAGAGAACGCACTGGTCATAGCAAATACTCTCTTCCAACAACACAAGAGAAGACTCTACACGTGGACATCACCAGATGGTCAATACCAAAAGCAGCCAAAGATGGAGAAGCTCTATACAGTCAGCAAAAACAAAACTGGGAGCTGACTGTGGCCTAGATCATAAACTCCTTATTGCCAAATTCACACTTAAATTGAAGAAAGTAGGGAAAACCATTAGACCATTCAGGTATGAAAAGTGAAGTCGCTCAGTCGTGTCCGACTCTTTGCGACCCCATGGACTGTAGCCTACCAGGCTCCTCCATCCATGGGATTCTCCAGGCAAGAATACTAGAGTGGGTTGCCATTTCCTTCTCCAGGGGATCTTCCCGACCCAGGGATCAAACCCGGGTCTCCCACATTGGAGGCAGACGCTTTAACCTCTGAGCCACGAGATTCAGATATGACCTAAAACAAATCCCTTACGATTATACAGTGGAAGTGACGAATAGATTCAAGGGATTAGATCTGATAGAGTGCCTGAAGAACTATGGATGGAGGTTCGTAACATTGTACAGGAAGCTGTAATCAAAACCATGCCCAAGAGAAAGAAATGCAAAAAGGCAAAATGTTTGTCTGAGGAGGCCTTACAAATAGCTGAGAAAAGAAGAGAAGTGAAAGGCAAAGGAGAAAAGGAAAGCTATTCCCATTTGAATGCAGAGTTCCAAAAAATAGCAAGGAGAAATAAGAAAGCCTTCCTCAGTGATCAATGAAAAGAAATAGAGAAAAACAATAGAATGGGAAAGACTAGAGATCTCTTCAAGAAAATGAGAGATACCAAGGGAACATTTCATGCAAAGATCGGCACAATAAAGGACAGAAATGGTATGGACATAACAGAAGCAGAAGATATTAAGAGGTGGCAAGAATACACAGAAGAACTATACCAAAAAGTTCACGATGGTGTGATCACTCACCTAGAGCCAGAAATAAAGCTTGTCCATTTATGTAAAATCAAATACGGCCAGATGTATGTAAATTAAATAAAAATGCAGAGGTCTAATTCATTTTTACTAATGTACAGCTCTGGGACCCTCAGTTTGTAAAACTTTGTTTCTTTAACAGTTTCCTTTTTAAATTTTTCATGAAACTAATGTTCTATTTCATGATTTTATGAGCATGTTAGAAATGGTTGCAGAACCAAAACCTCTAACATACATAGCTTCTCTTAAGATGTATGGACTTGTGAATATAATATTTAGCACATTACTTGGATAGCTGTTATATAGCCAATAAATACGGTAAGCTGGAGTCAAACCAAGAGAGTGTACTTTGTTTTCTCTTACCCTCACACTATTGGTTATCCTTTGAATTAGTTTTTATATGAATCTTTACAATCTAGGACTCTGATTTCTGAGTGTGACTGAGGTTGTTGGATCCATCTTGCTAACCAGCATGCCTGAATCCTTAGTATCAGTTGCCTAGAGTGTATATTTACTTAATGACAATGAATGCTGGCTCCTACTTTGCCAATAAGGTTTAAAGCTGTCCATAGGATTCCAGCTGGAGAAATACTACCTTAAATAAGGTTATGGACAATTCTAGAATCTCCCAAATCTTGCTGCTGTGTCAACCAGAAAAGGTCTTTAGAATGGTTAATCCTGAGAAAAAGAAAGATATACTAAAGGGACACACATTTGCCCTTTTTGATCTAAGGTCTCCCATCCAAGAATTAGACGATTCTGATTCCTGAAGCTGCTAGATTTATTAGGGTGGAAGTCAACTTTGAAGGACCAAGGCCATATTCATACAAGAGCAGTTCTAGTCATGTGGGATTTGGATGAAATTGCACTATCTATATATCAACACAGAGTCATGGTGACCGTGATGTTTTATTTAACTCAAATGTTCCTCATATCTAGCAGTCAGGCTCTTGCTGGAGGGGCTCCTGGCTGCTCCATCACCAGGATAACTTATCTGCATGGCCCATGCCCTTTCTGCAAATGTTACCTTAGCAAAGTGTCTTCCCTTCCCACCCTAAGAGAAATAGGACCCTCGCTATCCCCCACCTACCAGCACTAGGTCCCTTACCCCGCTGTTTTTCTCCTTAGCAAAGATTATATATGATATACTACAGTTCTGATGTATCACTACTTCAATAGACTGTAAGCTCCATGGGAGGGGTGGGAGTCAGGGGGATGGGAGCAAAATTTGGATATTTTATTCGCTTCAAGAGAAGACCAAGAAAACTGTCAGGCAGGAAACAGATGCTCAGAAATTACAGGAATTATTGGATGGATGAATAAAGGGACGTGGTTTATTAGGAATCCGCCAGTCTAGGAAAGGTCAGATGAACTAGGGCCCAACTCCCAGACTCTCTTCCCCGCGTTATTGATTATCTGGAAAGAAAGGAGGCTGCGTGCTCCAAGATGTGCTGCAGAGAGAGGATCCTATAATGAACAATGTATCTTTTCCTAGCAGCTGCTGCTAAGTCGCTTCAGTCGTGTCCGACTCTGTGCGACTCCATAGACGGCAGCCCACCAGGCTCCGCCGTCCCTGGGATTCTCCAGGCAAGAATACTGGAGTGGGTTGCCATTTCCTTCTCCAATGCATCAGTGTGTGGTAAAGCTGTACGGAGACTCAGGCGGGGAGCGGGAGGGTGAGAGCAGCCCCTTGCCCAGCGAACTAACGGGAAGACTCTCTGGGCTCAGCCTTGAGGGTCCACGCTGCCCTCCGTGCGCTTTTCCAGCACTGGCAGCTCCGGAGGGAGTTTCCCTTTCGCATAGAGGGTACCCCTTCTCTTTTTCCTTTCTTTGGTTCGCGGTTTCAGCCCTGGAATTGAATCTTCGCCACCAATGTCCACCGTGTGACGCAAGGTATAGAATGACCCTCCTCTTCTCTGCGTGTGTTTTGCCCGCTCTAAAACACAAAGTTACATCCCGTGAGTCTTGCCGGAACCGGCATTCTGTGTGGAAGACAAGGAAGGGCAGGCCGACCCCAGCCCGAGGCCCAGGAAGGGAGCTGCTAGGACCCCCAGGCTGGAGAACGCAGCCGGCTGGAGGGCGCAGGAGACGACCGGGCGGGAGAGGCCACTTCCCAGGTTCCAGGCCGCCGCACCTGGGAAGGCGGGGAGCCTGGGACGGGGTGCGCACGTGGGTACGGAGTCCAGTTTGGTCGAAGACCTAGTGTGGCGTTTAACTCGAGTGCAACGCCCTCTTCTTAACGCTCCTGAAGTCAGGTGGTATGATTTTCCTCTCTCCCGTGAATCCTAATAGATTCAGGCACTCCTCTCGCCTCTCTGCCCCAGCAGCTGTTTATCCTTCAATCCCAGACTCTTCCCTCCACCTGTGCTCCGCCTTTATTCTTCCACCCCGTGCAGCCTCCGCCACGTTCTCGCCGCACTGAAGACAGAACTTGCAGCTCTGCAGTCGCTGGCCTCCTCGCTAAAGTTCTCTTTTTCCTCCTGTAAGTAGCAAAGTTCTAAAAAGAATAGCGTGTATTTGCTCACTGCATCAGTCACCCTCTACCCCCATAGTATTGAGACTTTATCACTCGCACCCCTTCTCCCCCAGCAGAGACCTAAAATTGCTCTCTTCACAGAGGTTTCCCTTGAACTCCCACTCGCCAAATTCAAGCACAGGTATTCATTTCTTTGTCTTTTTAACATTTGACAAATTGATATTGCCTCTCTCACCTTTTTATTTGTTTAAGTAATGTAGTCTGATTAAAGAAAGTTGTCACAAATTGTCCTAAGCCCAAAACACAACCGTGGTTGATACTTTGGTGTACTTGGTCAGGTTTTTTTTTTTTTTTTTTCCTTTTTAATGCAGGGGTTTCAGTTCTTTGGTTGTAATCTTTATACTCCCTCCATTTGCTTTTAACCATGCACGTGTTGCATATTGCTGTATGAAGAGATCATTTTAATAGCTGAAAAAGTTTCATATTCATTCATTTCATTAATCATCTTTAAATTTTAATTAGTTGACAATTATTTATGTTATGCACAGAAAATTATTCCGTTATGCCCAAAACTTTCTTTTCTGTATTTGTAATTCTTCTCATTGGTTAATCTCCTAGAGAGAGGTTACTGATTGAAAAGTAACGCATGTTTTTGAAGTTCTGTATAGTTGTTAAACATGCAGCTTTCCAAGAATGTAGCAAATAACATTTACACTAACAGTATTCCATCCCATTCTCATTGTCATGTGGTGTTTTTAAAGTTTATTTTTGCCATTTTAATAAGTATGGAATGGTATCACCTGGTTTGTATTAGTTTGGTATCTGCTTAAGTTTGAACATTTTCTGAAATATTTATTATCCATTTTCCCCTCTGTCTGAAGCGGTTATTTGCAATAATTTTATTTCTGTGCTTTTCTAATATATTTGTCTTATTTCTTTCTGGTCGTATGAACTAAAATCATTATTTTAGAGGAGACTATAACTCATATAGAAGACAGTATTCAACATAAATGTGCATTTAGTGAGTGATAACTGAATGATTACCCATGTAAGCCATCACCAGATCAAGGAATAGAACATTACTATTACTATACTACACTATATTAACTTATTACCATTACTATAGAGTGCCCAAGAGCCCAGGGGTTCTTTCCTGATTACAAATTCCTCTCTCCCTGCAGAGGTAACAATAAACCATTTTTACGGTAGCTACTTCCTTACCACTAGCCCATTTTTAAAATATGGCTTTAACACTTACACATGTATCTGTAAACAGTATACCAGTTTAGTTTTTTTTTACTTTCTTAGTTTTGATATTTTTTATAAATTGAATTATATGGTATATAATCTTTGGGGGTTTGACTTCTTTCATGGGTTATGTTTGTGTGATTCATCCTAATGGCATGTAGCTACAGGTCATATGTTTTCATTGCTGTCTAGGATTTTGTTGTATGAATTTATTGCAGTTTATTTATTGGTTCTACTTATAGGTTTACTCTGGATCTTTTCCATTGCTTAAGAATTGGCAAACAATGCTGATATGGCTATTTTTGTATGTCTCTTGGCATATACTTGCACACACACATTTCTGTTAGGTATATTATGAGGACTGTAATTGCTAAGCCATAGGGTATGCAAAAGTCCAACTAAAAATAACCATTTTGTTTTAGAATAGTTTTAGATTTACAGAAAGAGTTCTTGTGCACCCAGCACCCAATTTCCCCTATTTTTAACATCTTGTATTACTGCAGTATATTTGTAACAGCAAAGATATGAACTAAAACTACTAATTCACACTTAGTTCAGATTTCACTATATTTTTCCTGGTACTCCTTCTGCTCTTGAATCCTTTCCAAGACACAATATTGCCTTTAGGGATCTTGTCTCCTTAATCTTCTCTGGTCTGTAACAGTTTCTCAGTCTTTCCTTGGTTTTTTTTTTTGGGGGGGGGGGAGGGGGGATGTACAAATTACTTAATTAGGTTATTTGTAGGAAGTTCAGAACACTACTTGGTGAGGATAAATTCCATTTGTGAGAGCAGAAACAGAGTGGGGGTGGCCCTGGAGCTGAGGAACAGCTTTGGTTCTTTGCGGGATTTGTGAGTCCTCTGCCTTTCTGATCTCCCTGTGCTGCTCTGTAGTCTTAGATTTCTCTCTCTGTGGGTCAGAGATCTCACCTTCCTGTTGCCTCGGCTTCCACAGCTTCTTCTTGAAGTAAGCATCAGTGAGATGTTCTGGGATTTTCACTCCACTGATATTGATTTTAGAGGAGGTGGTGATGACAGATTTCTGGTGTGTTCCATGCAGAGGAACGTGATTGAGGGACAGAGAGGCCCAGTCACAAGTATCAAGCTACTGCTCGGCTTGCTTCAGGACAATGACCCTCTTGCCTCTGTGGCACCCGTGAGGATGATCTGTATGGCCCCTGCAGTGATGCTAGCTCCCTGCTTTCTCACAGGCTTACTGAAGGGTTTTCTGCCGTGACTCAGCAGCTTTCCAGGCACATCTTCAGTATGATAATACCTAAGCATTTTGCGCAGTTTGACCACTCAGGTACCACCATTCTTGTCACCACCAACTAGTTTTGTGACAGTAGCAAGAACCTGCATCTTCTTTTTCTTTTCAACCTTGGATTTAGCCACTGAGTACTTCCTCTTGTACAAGGCCTTTCTGTAACACATAGCCGATTGGGAATATCTACTAATTCCTCTGATCTGGACAGGGTTTCAGCTGCAGTGGGGTTTCCCCTTCTTAACCTTCTTCACGTTTTTAATTTTCTCACCAGCATCAGCCTTACTGGCTTTAGGTTTTTTACCCTTAGTATCTGGCTCCTCAGCCTTTTCACCTGCCATCTTGCAAGATAGGAAAGAGCTCAGTCTTTCCTTATTTTTGATCTCGATAGTTTTGAGAAGTACTGTCCAGGTATTTTATAGCATTTCATTTAGGTTTGTCTAATATTTTCCTCATGGTTAGACTGGGATTGCGGATTTAGGAGAAGAATATCACAGTGGTTATAAGCCTTTCTCATCAATCACATCAGTGGTACATACTGTCAGTGATGACTTATGGTTGATGATATTAACCTTAATCACCAGTGTTTGTCAGGTTTCTTCACGAGTCACACTCCTAGGTGATGGTGGGCTGGGGGTAAGATCTGCCTCCTGGAGGAGGAAACCGCTACAAAAATATTTGGAATTCTTCTGTAAGATTTGTCTCTCCCCACCCCACCCCCATTAATTTATTTTTTCAGTCATTTATCTATCAGTTTGGACTTATAGACATTTGTTTTATACTTTAGGTTATAATCCAATACAATGTTATTTACTTTTGCCGCTGGGAGCTCTTTTGGGTTGGTTCTTGTGTATTTCTGATGTACCTAATCCTTTTCCTTACCTTACTTTCTGGCATAACAAGAAGCTCTAGACTCAGCTCGTATACTCCTAGCCCCAGCTCTAGAATCAGCAGTTTCTCCAACGAGCCCTGATTAGTAGTTAATGCCAACAGTTCTAGAGTGGTTTTGCTAATTTAAACTTCAGCCCTTTATTTGTCAAATTTCCTATAAACATTAGCTGTTTTCAGTTTACATTTTGTATTTCAATTCCTATGGACAAGAAGTTTTATTTTCAACATATTTAACAATGTATCTCCTGATAGTTATCCTGATTCTTGATCATTTCCCTTAATTTGCCCAAGCTGGTAAATTCCTGCTCTCCTAAGGTGTAATGAATATGCTCTGCTTTATCCCAGTCTGCTTTGAACTATTAACAATGTACTGATTTATGTATCTGAGATTTATTATGTGAGGATATTAATTTTTGTCAGAATGATTTACAAGTTGTCCTAATAATCTTCAGTGAATGTTTCCCTTCACAGTTATATTTCTTGTCTTATATGCTGTGTTTTCCTGCGCTGTCTACTCTCTCTCTTTTATTTGTTATGGTAATGACATGGAGAAGGGCTGATGAGTTGTATATGCAGCAGTAGAGGTTAAGGCTTTGAAATTGGTTTCAACTGGGGCAATATGCTCCCCCTGAGGACATCTGGCAATGTCCAAAGACATATTGTCACAGCTGTGGGAGATTGAGGTTCTAATGGCATGTGGTGGGCAGAGTCCAGGAAGGCCACTGAACATCATACAGTACACTTACAGTGTCCCCCAAATAAAGAATCATTGGGCAAAAGATGTTAATGGTGGTGAGGTTGAAAAACTGTTATAGGAGGTTCCAGTGGCACTATAAAGGAAGTCAGGCAGAAACACATGAAAAGGGTATGAATATCCTGTTGCTTAGATAGAATGCAACTTTTCCAAGACCTTGTCATCTCTACCCTCTTTGGAAAAGAATCCCTCCTTCCTTTATGTTTTGCCATTATATATTTAGAGGTCTTCCCTTTCCCCTAGCCCAGTGTTGAGCAAAAGTCAGCTATCAGAGCACAGTCACACAGATTTCATTAAATCAGAATTCCCAGTGCCTGAAAAATAAAGTAAAATTAAAAGGCAAGTGGTTCATAGTAGAAAGAAAATGAGCTTTGTAGCCTGATAAGTTCCTGTCACCTCTGTAACCTGTGCAAACTTACTAAGTTCTGACTCCATGTATCTGTAAAATGTAGATAAAACCAAGCTTTGGGGACTAGAGAACATTTTCATAAAGAAACTACCTCAGTAGGTCCTCAAGAAATATGATAATTATTAATACATGCTGAGAGAATAACTTATTTTGAGCAAATATTCTTTAATTATCATAGGTGGTAAAAATTTCCATCAATAAATTTGCAAATTGAAATAGATCCTCTTGGGCCGTGAGTTCCCATTTTAGCCCAGAACATTTTGGAATTTATGAATGCCTTCCCAGAAAAGGAGTCACACCAGATAACACCTGCTTTCCTGTTCCCAAAAATATAAGCAAAGGAAGATCCACAAAACAAAACAGAAAAAAAACAAAGTCCTTAAAGAACAACATAAAATCTTGGGAAAGGAGGCCAAGGCATATTGTACTCTATCAGAGTTGTAGATAATCATTTTGTAGAAACCCAAGGGATTCAGAAGTTACAAATGTTGGCTCAAAGGAATACCTAGAAAGACAGGAGGAAGATGAAGGAAGTGTGAGGTGTTATAAGAGCCAAAGAGAAAGAACATCAAGAATTAAGACACTGTTAAAATTATAATATTATATATATGGGACCCTATAAATTAGGGGCATGCATTATCTTCTAATCCTTGCAGAGGTAGGTACTGTTATTTTTCCTACTTAAAAATACAAAAATTGAATCCCCCAAATGCCTACCTATTGGGTTTTACAACAGTAATCATTGGTATGAGTTTTCCCAGTGAAACTGGGGTAGCAAAAGTTAGACTGCAAGGGACTGAGGAGGTATAATAGGTAAAGTATAGAAGACTGAGGATGTTTGAAGATGAAGGAGATGTGGAGTAAAGGAAATATTTGTAAAAGACTAAGGTGGACTTGGGCTTGTTTAAATGCTGGTGAGAAGGACGTAGAGGACAGGGAGAAGTTGAGGCTCGAGAAGGGAAGAGCGATTTTTGATGGACTAAGTCCGTTAATTCCTGATGCTGATGAGATTCGGATCACAGGTGAAGGAATGAGCTATAGAAAAGGAGCTAGCGCTCACATCTTTTGTTACAGGAAAAGAAGGAACAGATAAGCCCCCTTGCAATGATAACTGTACATTTCTGGGCAGGCAGTCGAGGGTGTGGTATTCTATATCACATTTTCCCTCACCTACCATATTTTGTTCTGGAGAAATTTTAGTGTTCCTTTGAAGTTTCTTCAAATTGACTCCTTTTTGCTTCTTTTAAAAAATTATTGTAGAACCTGTTTTGGTTGGATTCTATCTATAATGTAGAGTATTTCTACAGCGCCATTAAAGCAAACAAAAACAATCCTGAAACAGCTGCTAACTCACCAATTACTATATGAGAAAGTCCTAATTTACTTTGTAATTTTGAGATAATTCACCTTCTGTTTAAGAAGTAAAATTTCCCTCTGTACATTTTTTCTTCCCCCATTCATCTTTTCCAATCCCACTGGCAAGAGTAGCAGGTGGCATGTGAAAGGCTGGAAAGGAGAGGAGGGCTTGAACAAAGATCTAGGGTGAGTTCCACGTGTATCATTTACTAGCTCTGTCTCTTTAGGCAAATCACCGAAGAGGTAATGGAGAACTTGAAGATAAGATTTAAACGATTAACTGGAGTTCCTGTGTTAAATAAGAAATTGAATAAGGCTCTTAAGATGGCTGATAAATAAGGAAAACACAGGGCTCAAAAGACTAAGATTTAATAGCATTTGAAGAACTGTCATGGGAGTGAGGGGATGAAACTGATCAGTTAACTAGAAAGTATTAGTTTAAGAGTTTAAAACATTCTACAGAGTTTGAATAGCTGTTGATGATAAAGTCTGAGTGAGAACATTGGAGTGAAGTGCTGGAGTGGAGTGAGGTCATGAGAGTCGAGGTCAGGGATGGGTGAGAATGCTCTTTTGGAAGGGCTTTGCCTTTGAACTCATCCGTGATAATTTTGGTCTTGAATAGATATGAAAGGAGCTTGTGAGCTAGGGAACACAGATCATCAGGAACTGGTATGAATTTGTGACTAGAGTTGACATGACCAGACTAGGAAAAAGGTGACATATGCCAATTGCATGTCACGCTTTAAGAGTAATGGTGGAGGTACAATAATAACATTTTATAGTTTGAGATGAATGTTGGGTGTTGGTAGGGGAGAGAGTGCATGAAGAAATTTGCCAGTACTTAGTAGGAGCCTGTTCTGAGCCAGGTAATACATGAACTCTACCTCATTTAATCCAGACCATAGTCCTCTGAGATTGGTTCTGATGTCCTCGCTTTGCAGAAGAGTAATGAGAGATGGATTACCTTCCTTGATTTCTTACAACTCATAAGCATGGGGCGGGGAGCAATTCTGGGGAAGGTGGAAGAAGCATAATTAGAAAAATGCTTTTATGATAGAAAGTATATTACAGTGGACAGAAGTTAGTACTGAGCCTGAAACAGTGGGCTTCAGTAAGTTTGTTGAATTAGTCTGTGTTTTTAGAGGTATTTCATTCTCTAATCTTACTTTTCCACAGGTCCCAGTTATCCCATGTTCTTTGGATTATCTTTCCCCACTGAAGCTTGAATATTAATCCAGAGACAAGATGACGCATTTGTCGTCTTCCTCCTTCTTTTCTGATTTTGGGCTGCTATTGTATTTGGAGGAGCTAAACAAAGAGGAATTAATTAGATTCAAGTCACTTCTAAAGAATGAGACCCTGGAACCCAGGTCCTGCAGGATACCCTGGTCTGAAGTGAAGAAGGCCAAGCGGAAGGATTTGGCTGACTTGATGAACAAGTATTATCCAGGAGAGCAAGCCTGGGAGGTGGCTCTCAGAATCTTTGGCAAGATGAACCTGAAGGATCTGTGTGAGAGAGCAAAAGCAGAGATCAACTGTGAGTGACGTTGGAGACATACCTGGGGGTGGGGAGAAGGTGGTGCTTCCTGGAGCCCATTGATTCTGTGAAAGGGACTTGGGAATGAAGTCCAGACCGTTCTCTGGTACACAAGTTCCATGGTGGTCAGGTATATAATGGGAGTTTGTTGGATCACTTGAGGAGCACTAACAGGCTGAAGAGTTTTGAGTACTGTTGTTCAGTATGGCTCCTTAGGTTATGCTGTGCTAACATAGCAATAACACGCTTCAGTCGTGTCCGACTCTGTGCAACCCCATGGACTGTAGCCTGCCAGGCTCCTCTGTGCATGGGGTTCTCCAGGCAAGAATTCTGGAGTGGGTTTCCATGCCCTTCTCCAGAGTATGGCTCCTTAATCGGCAGTAATTCATCCATCTGGTACCAATTAGAATGATTTAAAGAATAGAGTGATTAGAAAGAATTTCCCCATCTAGTGTTCCTTTGCCTAAACTACAAATAAAGTAATTAGGTTAGCCTAAATTTTAAGAATTCTCAAATATGACCTTAAATCTTTGCTGAAATATGAGGAATGGGCAAAAAAATATATTATTAAGGGACATAAATCATTCCCAGGTGTGAAATACTGTAGACATCTAAAATTCCTTACTCACATTTAAGGCTTTACAGCTGCAAAATGTATATCCATTATTTCTTTTGAGCCTCACCACATCCCTATGAGGTCAGTACAGACAAGGAAACTTAGGCTTAGACTAGACCACCTGCCTTAGAGTTACAGGGTGGAAGGCATGGCAAAAAGTGTCCTGCTTCAGTGTTCACATCACGTCACTTTTCTATCAGTTAAGCTGGTGGAGTCTGGGGCTCTGTTGGCGCTAGTTTCTTAAATCCAGATGATCATAGAATTGGACCACTTAGGAAAATTCTGGCCCCTGTGTGGCCATCAGCAAATTCTTGTTTTTGGTAAATCCCACGTTCCTTTTGGAACCCGTTGCAGGGACAGCCCAGACCATGAGACCAGAGGACACTAAGGCCAGAGAGGTACAGGGTGATCAGGAAGCAGTGCTGGGTAAGTAGATGGGCTTTTTGTCAGATTTGGGAGGTTTGAGCTTTTGAAGCATAATGGGGGAAGATTATCTCTCAGGGGACTTTTGTTCAACTCTTGCTAATTTCTTACAATATACTACCTGCTCAGTGATTATCATTCAAAAAGAATTGACAAAACCAGCTCTCTGGACAAAATCAGACACAGGACAATGTTAATTCACAGTCTTTAGCAATGACCCTGTCACAATTGATAGTCTGATAAACAAAGGTATCTTGATATCTTGTTTTATGGACTGAAGAGTTCATAGGAGTTGGCAGGGACAATTTGGCTTGTTGCATCTCTTCTGTTCGAAATGATGCTGTAATTGAGTTCCAGGATGGTGACCAACTAATCTACATAAAATGTAATTTCTAGGACCAAGTTTTCTTAGTCCTAATTCAATACCATTTCCAGTCCCCCTGCTTTGTTTTGAATTCTATATAAGCTTAATCCCAGTTTCTATAAATTGAAGTATAATACAGAGAAAATGGGACCATGTGAGAAGCCTTTGTTCTTAACTCAGCTATGCTGCTTTTTAATGGGCTGCATTATTTCATTAAAGAAATAATTGAGAGCCTACTTTGTTCCAAGAACTAATAAATAAAAAGTTCCTATTGTATTAAATGATTCTGAAGATAATGGGCTGTGATTTCTGATACAATATAAGGAAGTTTATTTTTGTGGTATAACGAGCTGTAAAATTAGGAAACCAAGATTCTACCTCTGTAGAAATTTACTTTGTAGAATTTGGAAGATAGATAAAGTATTACAAAGAAAGTAGATTATCCTTGTAACCCTGATTTTTAAAAATTGCAGCAGTGTCTGAGATGTTATACCATCAAAGGAGTATCTGATTTCTAATACCATACCTTCCCCTGAGGGAGAAATAAGCATAATTTCGTGGGATCTGAACTTTGTTAGATGTTTGTACTGAAGGCCTTAGTAGAACAAAGAAAAGAATGATATACTTTAAAAAATTAAAACAATTCCACCTTGAAATATGTGCTGTGAATGAAAAGTATACTGTGTTCTGAGAGAATGTATGGAGGAAGGAATCCTGTTAGTATTCAGATTGGGATTGCATTGAATCTGTGGGTTGCCTTGGGTGATATGGTCAGCTTCATTTTCTGGAGAGTTTTTTATCCTAAATGGATATGAATTTTGTCAGAAGCTTTTTTGGCATCTCTTTCAATGATAGTGTGATTTTTATTATTTGTTAATGCAGTGTCTCACACTTACTGATTTGCAGATACTGAACTCTCCTTGGGGATAAATCCCACTTGATCGTGGTGTATGATCCTTTTAATGTGTTGTTGAATTTGGATTGCTGGTGTTTTGTTGAGGGTTTTTACGTCTATGTTCAATGGTGATATTGGCCTGTAATTTTCTGTGGGCTCTTTGTCTGATTTTGGTATCGAGGTAATGGTGGCCTCATAGAATGAGTTTGGAAGTATTACTTCCTCTGAATTTTTTTGGAATTGTTTCAGAAGGGTAGATGTTAACTCTTCTCTAAATGTTTGATAGAATTTACTTGTGAAGCCATGGTCCTGGACTTTTGTTATGATCCACAGTTTCAATTTCAGTACTTGTGATTGGTCTGTTCATATTTTTTATTTATGCCTGGTTCAATCTTGGGAGATTGTGTCTTTCTAAGAATTTGTCCGTTTCTTCCAGGTTGTGCATATTATTGGTATATAGTTTCCTGTGGTAGTCTCTTTTTACACTTTCTATTTCTATGGAGTCCCTTGTAATTTCTTCTTCATTTCTAATCTTACTGATTTGAGCCCACTCCCTTTTTTCTTGGCGAGTCTGTCTAAATGTTTATCAATTTTGTGTATCTTTTCAAAGAACCAGCTTTTAGTTTCGTTGATCTTGGCCATAGTTTTCTTTATCTCTGTTTCATTTATTTCTGCTCTAATCTTTATGATTTATTTCCTTCTTCTATTTTTATGTTTGTTTGCTCTTCTTTCTCTAGGTTTAGGTGTAAGGTTAGTTTGTTTATTTGTGACTTTCTTGTTTCCTGAGGTAAGAGTTTATTGCTCTCAACTTCCCTCTTAGAGCTGCTTTTGCCGTATCCCACAGGATTTGGATCATTGTGGTTTCATTTTCATTTATATCTGGGTATTTTTTTTATTTCCTCTTTGATTTCTTCGGTGATCCATTGGTTGTTGAGCAGCATATTCTCTAGCCTCCCTGTGTTTGTGCCTGTTTCTGTGTGTTAGGTAGGTCTGTCCTACGAGGCCCAGCAGCACACTTCCCCCTGGTCAGTAGAGCCGTATGCTCTGGGGGTGGCCCCTGTGCGGGCCCCATGGGCCCTTCTGTTGTGGCAGGGCTGGCTACCGTGGACACACTGGTAGGCATGGCTGGCCCCTGGTCCAGTTGGTTGCTAGGCCCTGCCTAGTGCAGAGGCTACTGGCTGCTGGTGGAACTGATCTCAGAGGAGCTGGCTGCATGGCCGGGGGAGTCCCTGTCCTGGTGCTGTCCCACTGGTGAGTGGGGTTGGGTTGTGGCTGGCTTTAGGCCCAGGTTTGCCAGAGCTGATGTTGACCTGCCATTGGGTGGGGTTGGGGTATGTTGTGACTGGTTGCACAGTCTGGGATGACCTGGTGGTGGGTAGGGCCAGATCACAAGTGCCTGGCTTTGGGAGTACAGGGGTGCCAGGACTGGCTGGTCTGTTGTTGGGTGGAACCAGATCCAGAGGTGACCAGCTGTGGAGCTCTGGGGGTTCCAGGGCTAGTGCTGACCCACTGATGGGCGGATCCAGGTTTGGCTGTGGCCTGGGGGTCCTATAACTGGTAGATGAGGCCAGATTCCAGGGCCATTGCTGGCCCACTGGTGGTTGGGCTGGATTCCGGGGAAGCTGACTGAGGAGCCTAAGATATCTTGGAGCTAGTGTCTCTCTGCTGGTAGGTAGGGCCCCAGGGACTAGTGCTGACTAGCTGGTGGACATGGCTGGGTCCTGGTGCTAATGAACTAGGGGAAGGATTCCAAAATGGCTCTTGCCAGCACCCGTGTTTTCCTGGTAGAATCAACTCCCAAAGTGGCTGCTGTCAGTGTTGTGAGGGTAAGTCCCATGTGCCTTCTGCCTCGCTGGGAAGCTCTCTAAGATCAACTACTTACTCAAGTTCCTTTCATATTACTGCTTTTACTCTGGGTCTCAACATGTGAGATTTTGTGTGTGCCCTTTAAGAGCAGATTCTGTGTTTCTCACAGCCTTCCTGGCTCTCCTGAAAGTAAGCCCTGCTGTCTTCAAAGCCAAATGTTCCATGGGCTCATCTTCCTAGGGCAGGACCCCAGGGCTGAGAAGCTCAGTGTGGGGCTCAGCCCTCTTGCTCCTTGAGAAACATGTTTGCAACTGTTCATGCCCATTAATGTTTTATCTGTATAGAGCAGATTACTTTGATCTATAGATTCAGATCTGTCTTCAGATCCTCTCTGGCTGTTATTGTTAATTGTTTCCTATGTTCTCTTTTTATCTGGAGAATGGCTCTGTTTTCCATACATACCTTTTTTTTTTTCTCTATAGAAGTACAAAGAAGAAAAAATGCTTCTGGAATGAATCTAATTTTTATTTTCCATCATAAATTTCTGCATTGTCAGTTCTTTTTTCCCCACAATTTATAATGTGTGTTTTAAACCCACAGGAATATTTTTGTTTTATTTCCATTCTTTTCTCACCTAAACCAGCTGTGCTTTGATTTCAGCCTGTATCACTCCTACTCTATGTCTAATATTCTTAACATTGCAAATCATAGAATTAATTTTGATCATGTGTATCTTTTTTTTTTTTTCAATCCCTTCTAACTGACTTAGGTGATGGAGCAGAATACAGAATTCAAATAAGGGAAAAATTTCGCATTATGCTAGATAAGAACACTTTGCTTGGGAAATCTGAAAATTTCTGTCATGAAATTGCTCAGGAAGGCCGAGAACTGTTGGAACATTTGTTTGATGAAGATGTTAGAACCGAAGAGCAGCCACAGACGGTGGTCCTTCAAGGGGCTGCTGGAATAGGCAAAACAACATTGGTGAGAATGATGATGTTAGACTGGGCACAGGGCAACCTCTACCAGCAGAAATTTACCTACGTTTTTTATCTCAATGCAAGAGAAATTAACCAGTTGAGAGAGAGAAGCTTTGTTCAGTTGCTGTCAAAGGACTGGCCCAGCACAGAAGGTCCCATTGAAAGGATTATGTCCCAGCCAAGTAGTCTCCTTTTTATTATTGATAGTTTTGATGAACTGAACTTTGCCTTTGAGGAACCTGAGTTTGTGCTGTGTGCAGACTGGACCCAAGTGCACCCTGTGTCCTTCCTCATGAGTAGTTTGCTGAGAAAAGTGATGCTCCCTGAGTCGTCCTTGTTGGTGACGACAAAACTCACAGCTTGGAGGAAACTAAAGCCTTTGTTGAAGAATCAGCGTTCTATACAGTTACTAGGTATGTCTGAGGATGCAAGACAGGAATATATTTACCAGTTTTTTGAAGACCAGAGCTGGGCCTTGCAAGTATTCAGTTCCCTAAGAAACAATGTGATGCTTTTTAGCATGTGCAAAGTCCCTGCAGTGTGCTGGGTCGTTTGTAATTGTCTGGAGCAGCAAATGGAAAAGGGTGGTGATATCACACTGACTTGCAAGACAACCACTTCTCTATTTGCCTGCTCTATCTCTAGCTTGTTGACACAAGTAGATAGAAGCTTTCCTGGTCTACCCAGCCAAACCCAACTGAGGAGCCTGTGCCACTTGGCTGCCAAAGGAGTATGGACTATGACATATGTATTTTATAAGGAAAATCTCAGAAGACATGGGTTAGTGAAATCTGATGTTTCAATTTTCCTAGATACAAATATTCTTCAAAAGGACACGGAGTATGAAAACTGCTATGTGTTCACCAACCTACACATTCAGGAGTTTTTTGCAGCAATGTTCTATGTGTTGCAAGGCAGTTGGGGCACCAGGGACGATTCCCTTCAGTCTTTTGAAAATTTGGAGCTGGTGCTTGAAAGCAGCAGTTATAAAGACCCCCATTTGCTACAGATGAAATGCTTTTTGTTTGGTCTTTTGAATGAAGATCAGATGAAACAACTGGAGGAAACTTTTAACTGTACACTGTCACTAGAGGTGAAATGGAAGATACTTCAGTGGATGGAAACGCTGGGAAACAGTGAACAGCTTCCACCCCACCTGGTTTTTCTGGAGTTGTTTTTCCACTTGTATGAGACTCAAGATGAAGTATTTGTAAGCCAGGCAATGAGATGTTTCCAAAAGGTTGTCATTAATATTTGTGAGGAAATCCATCTGCTTTTGTCTTCATTCTGCCTGAAGCACTGCCAGTATTTACGGACCATGAAGCTGACGGTAACTGAGGTATTTGAGAAGAAGATGTTAAACTCAAGCTTCCCACCTGAAACTTGGTAAGTGGGTTAGGTCAGTTCCCTGGAAGTGCCCTGCAAGGGAGTGAAGGACATAGATGTTGTCAGAGGGAGGGGAGGAGTTGTTTAACTGAGGTCCCAGAGCCAGGATAACCTTTCAAAATTGTCCCACCTTGAGACAAGGAGGCCAGGTACTGAAACCCCCTATTGACCAGTCACAGCTACTGGTGAGGAATGGGCAAAACTGTGCCTGCAGTTGCTGTCTTGGCCTGAGGGCAATCCCAAGAGAAGCACTTGGCTAAGAGCTTCCAGCAACTAGGGAATGAGTGTTTCAGTTCTCAAGGAGGGAGGCAGCACAGTGCTAACTTCCACCCACTATAATATATTCTTTTAAAAAAAAAATAGGGACCAGGAATTTCTTGCTGAACCCAGAGTACATAGGTTATTTGTCTGGGCTGTTTCACTTTACTCACCTCACTCACCTTCCCTATTACCTTGATATAGTTTGGCCTTTGCATGAAAGATTTAGCCCTTTAACACCCTAAATAGTGAGATAAGAAATAGTAGGTGCTGAAGGAATGTTTTGAAAGACTAAATGCACCTTCATCATTTTATGCATATTATTTTACCCTCTCTCAAGTTACTTTTTCTAACTCTCTTGAACTATGGTATCAGTTCCAGATTTAATTGATTGAGGGCTTACTATGTGGCACACAGCTATATAATCACAGAATATTTAACATATTATCCAGGTTAATGCTGGTCAAAACCACATCTCAAATTATTGTTAAGATTATAAAACTGAGATTCAGAGAAGTTCACCCAGAAAGTTAGAGTATAGTTATCAGTTATTGATTCAAGCACAGATCAAATAATAGCTAACATTTGCTTAACACATACCCAATATCCCTCTAAGTCCCAGCTCATTTAGTCTCCAACAATCCTACGTAGATGCTATTATTTCTATTTTACTTGTAAAAAACTAAGGTACCAAGAAGGAACATAACTTGACTGAGGTTACACATCTGATTATAGGTATTTGGTTTTACAACGTTACCCAAGTTTCTCGTTGCCATTACATACAAATGTAGTCCTCCTATAAGAACATGCATATCATTTCTCTTAGAACTGTGAGAGTAGGAATTGTAGGCTGGGATGCTATGACCTTTCCTGCCCTTAGGGAGTTGTGAGTAATCACCTGCAGTCAGTTTTCTTAATTCTGACTTCATATTTCTACTTTTAGAAGACATGATTGAACCCAGAACATTAGAATATATTTTATGCCTAATAATAAGTATTAGGAAGGAATTTTAGCAACTGTATTGCTAGTCTTTGTGCTACTTTCCCCTTCTCTATGTTATAGTGTTATCTGATTCTAGAGTTGCCATTGTGAAAATAAGAGACCGAGAATCCCGTGTTTTTTTAAGAGACATTATAGGTGACCTCAGCCTATTTTATAACATAACTACATTGTAAACCTCACAAGAGCGGGATCTCTGTCTTGTTCACCATTTTATACATAGTATGCAGTAAGCACTTGAATGTCTGAATGAATGATTTACCACCTCAATCTCAAATTTAAGTTTTCTCAAATTTAAGACCCCGAGTGATGTAGAGACCACCCCTCTGCAATGTCATTCATCCCAATTTAAACAAGGCATGGGGGAGCCAATATTTATTGAGTAGTGAAGTGGATCACCATATTGCCATTTCAAAATATGCAGTTTTTACATAAGAATTATTTTAAATTGAAGGCACTTGAGTTCCCCAAATTCCTTATTGGCCTAAAAGCAGAGCCTTCCAAAAGATCTCAGCTTTTTAAATTAGCTGTCATAAATCCCCTCCCCAGAGTAACTCTAATCTTGTCTTTGTGAAAACAGCAGTTGGCACCCCACTCAGACATTATTATCACCATCATATCTTCAGTCTCTCCTCTGAGGGGCCCGTTGACCTTACCAAAAAGCCATTTGTTTTCCCGTAAGTGCCCTTTCTCCCTCTTCCTTTCCTCTAGTAACTGAGGTATATAGATTCCAAATTCCAACCACTCCTTTGAGTTACTCATAACTGAGTAACAAAGGATGCTTGCTTTCACTCAGTACCATCTTCTGAGAGTAGCCTGAGCTGAAACAGATTTGTTGGTCTTTTATTTTTCTAATCATTTAGGCAAAGGGCTGGCAGTCGCATTTTTCATTGGTGGCAAGACCTCTGTTCTGTGCTTCATACAAATGAACACTTGAGAGAAGTGATCTTGTGTCACAGCAGCCTGGATGAATTAGCAATGAAGATTTTTAATCAAGAACTAAGGCACCCAAACTGTAAACTACAAAAACTACTGTAAGTCTGGCGTGAGAAAATGTAATGGAGTTATTCTGCTTTCTTTATCCCACTTCCCACTTCTACTTATTAAGGGGAACTAGTAATAAACAGAAATTAAAATCTATTGCATAAAATACTCTAAGAACACCAACTATGGAAACATCTGGAGTTGTGGGAGCATAAGTAACTTTTTCTGGGGAGAACTGCATAGAGTGTAGAAGTGGTTGACCTGGGTTTTTGAGCCTTGATTAGGGATTTTCTAGATAAAGAGGGACATAGAACTAAGGCATTCTAGGCAGGTCAACAAAGCATTTTCAAAGACAAGTTCCAGAACATACCATTTTTTCCCCATTCAATACAATGCACAGATGTTGAGTGTTTAGTTCATTAGGTTTTGACAGTTGCATACACCTTTGTAACAAATACCCAAAACAAGATAGAGAATAATTCCCTCACCTTGTAAAGTTTCCATGTAGTCTTTTCTCTACTTACTTCTCTCACTCTGTCCTGTCCTAAAGACAACCACTTTCTGACCTCTATGACTGTACATTAGCTTTGTCTGTTCTTGGAACTCATTTAGATTGATTCATACAGAATGTGTTTCTTGTGTTCATCTTGTTTTGCTCAACAAAATGTTGTTTTGAAATTCATGTTATTGCATGTTTCAATCATTTGACTCTTTTAACTACTGATTAGCATTCCCTTGTAATGATATACTACAACTTGCTTACTCATTTTCTTGTTAATAGATCTCTGGATTGTTTCCAGTTTATGGCTGTTATGAATAAGGCTTCTATGAATATTTCGTACCAACCTTTTTTATGACATGTTCTTATCTCTTGGGCTAATACCTAGGGATGGAATCGTTAGCTCATAGATGTATATTTAACTTTAAAAAAAATTCCCAACTAGTTCTTCAAAGTGGTTTTACCATTTTATAATCTTGCCTGCATCGTATATGCGTTACACCTGCTCCTCATCCTTTCCAACATTTGCTATTTCCTTTTCAAAATTTTTATATATTCATTTGATTTTAGATACTCTACCACTTTTTTACATTTGCTTGTTCACATCTCTCTCTCTTGTCTGTTGGCTCCACCAGGAGCTGGAACGGATCCTATTTTTTTCTGTATTCAATGCCCATCAATGTGCCCGAGGCCTGATTGGTGCTCAGTAATATATAGGGAATGCTGAACAAATAATTGAGACTTGTTGTTTCCATTAGCACTGGAGATGAATGTTCTTTTTTTGGGAAACAGGCTTCCCTCTAAATATTTCCCTTAGAATCTCAAGTAAGTAGATGAGTCTGGTTAGCATACATTTATAAATGTTGTTGACATTTGCCAATATGTGATGATGAAGTAGTTAAGTCCTTTTCACTTACCCGCATTCATCTCCCCCACAGTGTCCCTTCACTGGATGCCACCAACTCAAATCTCAACAACAGTTAATAGTAGGGCTTCCCAGTTGGTGCCAGTGGTAAAGAACCTGCCTGCCAGTGCAGGAGATATAAGAGACATGGGTTTGATCCCTGGGTCGGGAAGATCCCCTAGAGGAGGGCATGGCAACCTACTCCAAGATTCTTGCCCGGAGAATCCCATGGACAGAGGAGCCTGCTGGGCTACAGTCCAAGGGGTTGCAAAGAGTCAGACAAAACTGAGGCAACACAGCATGCAATATCTTCTCTGGGGTTAAATGTCTCCCTCTTTTAGAATGTGAGAGTCTCTTATGGGTGACAACACCATGAAGACAGCTCTCAGTCTTTCTCACCTTACTGTCACCTTACTTACTCAAATCCCTTTTCCCTGACAAGGGGATTGTACTTTCAACTTATGTTTAGTGAGTGCATTAGGCACCTTTACTATATGATGATACCTAGCACTCTAAATGGGTATAAAGCCTTATTCTTTTGGTGTGCTTGTCTGGATGGGGGGTGAGGGTGAAGGGTGAGTGATCTGCAAAAGTGAAGGGAGATGATATCATAGAGGTTTCTGAATGGTTAGTGAGAAGTATGACCATACTGGGCATTTGGAGCCAGCAGTGGCACTAGAGGACCCAGTGTTAAGTCTCTGACAAAGTTAGGAGATGGAAATTAAAAAATTGGCCAACTTACTTCATATTTTGCTTTCGGCTGTCTCTCTCTCTGCACCTAACAAAGCCCATGAGATGACAGGAAATATTTTGAAAACATGTGTTTTGCTAATTATGCATATCAAATAGTTGATATTAACTGTGAACTCACGTTGGCTTATTTAAAGGATTAATGTTGTGAATTAATGTTGTAACTGTAGTATTTGGAATAGCCTCAATGATATTTGGTCATTGTTCCTGAAACTAAGAGAAAAAAAAAAAAAAAACCTTCTTCTGCTTTCCTTATGTTACACCTTCTTTTCCTTCAAGGTTAAAAAAAATTGAGAGTGTTGGTTGTCAAGATATAATGGACATCTAAGTCATAACCTGGTCTTTTTCCTAGACAGCATGCTGAATCCTGAGTGTATGATCTTGACCTGGAATATGAGAAACCTAGTGTCAGATAAGAGATGGCGGAAATAGTTAGACAGTGTCTAAGAGCTGGGCTTGAAAAGAAAAGGATGTTGTAATCAGGGACAGAGATGATGATGTAATCTCTCCTGTGTATTTTTTCTTCTGAAGGTTGAGATTTACTACTTTCCCTGATGTTTGTCAGGGTATCTCTAGTTCTTTGACTCACAATCAGAATCTGATACATCTTGACCTGAAAGGGAGTGATATAGGGGATGATGGAGTGAAGTCATTATGTGAAGCCTTGAAACACCCAGACTGTAAACTACAGAACCTAAAGTAAGTCATGAGTTTTGTGTGTGTGTGTGTGTTTATAATTGAGACTTTTGTCTGTCCAAATAGACTCTTGCGGCCTGGACTCGCTATTCTTTGGGCTAACTTAAATTTACTTTCCTGATACAAAATAGCAGGGATTAATAGATTTAGGCTTCTTTTCTCCCAACAGGACTTACAACTCCTCCCACCTCCCCCACTGAAGAACTCCGTCATTGTATAGTTCTCTGTGTCTCCACCTTCTAAGTCAGGGGAAAAAAAATGGGAGCAGACCCAGAATTTGTAAGTTTTCCATATTTAAATGCAGGCATGCTCACTGTATCTTTGAACTCTCACAGAAAAGAATGCACCGACAGTGGGGTGGGGTGTGCAAAGCTGTGGTGGACTAAATTTTTTTAACTTAATTTTGGATAATGAATCCCCCTTACCTTATAATTGCAACACAGTGGCCAGGTCAGAAAGTTGAGGGAGAACAGCACAGCAGCTGTCAGGGTACTTGCTAGCTTTCACACACTACTGACAGGCCTGATTGCCTTTCTTTACAAAAGCAAGGTTAGCAGTCATACTTGGTCTCCACATTGTGTAACAGATTTCAAGAAAGATCTTATTTTCCAAGGAAAGGCACTTAAATCAACTTCTGACAAAATAAAAACAACCAAAAAAGAAAAACAAAAAATCATTACAGTAAGTTTTACCTTAGAAGTTTTTGAAATCCCTAGGTTCAGTTCAGGGGAGCAAGACTGAACCTTGATACATGAAGGGCCAAGGTAAGGCTGTATTTGTGGGAAGCAAATTATAATCTCTATGTGGAAAAAAACAAGTGAAATCTGAAACAAGACCTTCTTTTCGATAATAGGTAAAAATATCATTGGGATTTTTTAAAGTCTCACCAGTTTTTATGGGATGAAATTCATAGGATATCTGGAAACTTGTTGGTTAATTCTTGATCATGTGTAGAGTTCAGTTGTCAGCAGGCCAGCCTAGGGTATTGGTTTTACTGACTACAAGGACATTTTAGGTCATTTTGAGGAAATTTCTCCTCTATCCAAGCATAAAACATAGTAGCAGCAAAGAGTTGTTAAATGGAGGGTACGATGTTTTCTTGTAGTGGGAGCCATGGATCCAAGAAAAATGCCTTGGCACTTGACAGATTAGCAGGACTTGATAAGATTCCTTTCATCAGTTGAGATTTGAATAAGGCATTCTACTGATGAACCTTGATGTTGGCCCAATTACTAGACTTTCAAATAGGAAACCATTTCTCAGAGTCAACTATTAAAGGGCTCTTGCACCAGTGTATAGAATGTTTGGAGGCAGAAGTCATCAGAGCTTTGTAAATTGTCTAACACTATATTCTGTAGGACTGGATGTTCTCCCAGTGTGGGTGGCCATTGGGGAGTAATCAGTCTCCTAGGAAAAACTCCAGTTCTGTGTTTGCTTTAGGCTTCGAGAGTTAGAAACAGCTTGAGTGGCCACGATTGTCTAGTTTAGGCATAGATCATGCTGAGCTTAACATTTTAGAATTGCATTTTGAAGTTTTACTCTCCCTGCTGAATGTAGATGATGTGGGAAGCAAAAGTGTTGATAAATTAGTGGGTCTTTGCCAGTCTGTTTCACCAAATATGATCCCCACTTGCTACAGGGACTTGGCAAATTTAGAAATAAAGTGTTTTAAAATGATTTGAATTGTAAAGAGACTAATATCAGCCCTTGCAAGTGAACATATTGGAAAGGTACACACAATCACTAATTTTCATGTGACTATTTCACTCTGATATTTACCAAAGGTTTCCTCCAACAAGAGGAGAAAGATCTAGTCTCCCTGTCTTAATAACTTCTTCCACATTGTGATAACAGGGTAGCTCTTAAAATATGTTGAACACATGGGAGGGGGGATCTTGGATGTGCATTTACTGCCTAATTGTGCCCAGAATCCTGTCTTAGTTTGCCTATACTCTGCTGTTGTGGTTACAGGCAAGGTAAGGGAGCAACTGTTGGTTCCACCAAACAGCCACCTGAAGAATGCCAAAATGGTATAAATGCAAAACACCCTTTAGATCTTCAAAGGTTTTGAGTTAGAGGACTAACATTCTAGAAAGGGAGCATATAAAATGGTTGCTGGAAGAAACTGACTAGTTGCCAGATATAAACGGAAGGTACTTGAGAATGTCAAATATCCACAGTCTTGGCTCTATTATTAAGTAGAATAGAATACTTTATAATATTAACAGGTAGAGTGCATATGGTCCAGTAGAAATGTTTGCTTTTCCAGGATTGAGGAACTTGCAGTTTATTACGATTGTTTACAGTCATTAAGTGCTCAAAGCGTAAAGAGTCATGATAAACATGCACAGACTTTGGCAAAGTGAGAGTAAACACGTTGAAACTAGAAGTTCTGCCACCTGCATAGGTGATACAGTAGACAGAGACTTGAAAACTGAACTACCAATACTCTCTTCTCTCTTAACAAAAATCTCTTTCATTCATCAGTTTTAATAAACCTTCATACGTATGTTTATACAGCTTCATAATCACCCCAAATAAGGTTTAAATGAAGTAACATTTAAACATTTAAGCCTTAGCTTTTAAAAAGCAAATAATATGGGCTATAAGACAATTCATTAATTTGGGGAAATTATTTGATCTATAAGGGAACTGTAAGATTTTGCTATTATAATTTGAGTAATATGAACAAGAAATGGTAACATATTATTGTAAGAATGTAATTTATTTTCTGTCTTTGAAGTTTAATTCTGTATATGTCTTTAGATAAGCACACATTACTAATTCTTAAAATGTTACATTACTTTGAGCCTCCAAAATCAATGAGTAGGTTTAGAAAATATATTTAACATTAAGGATAGTATAATCACTGTTAGTAACTACGAATTTAGCAAACCAGTTTTATATCTCAAAGCTTGACCCAGATGTCATAGTGTTTATAATATTATCTGATTCCAAGATTTATAAAATTATAATTTATAAAGATGTCATTTAACTCATTTAAATTATACACACAGATTTATATTTATATTCTTATAAATGTTAGCATAATAATTTGATCTATAAGAGAACTGTAAGAGATTTAAGTTCTTTAATTTAGATTTGTTGTTAAAGAAATGGAAAACCTTATGTGATCTAAAAAACCATGTGTGCCTTTTTATTTCTCACTTTAGTAAAATCAGGGAGAAGTCCCATAGACATTTTAAGTCTCAAATTTTGGACCAGATTAACTTATCCTATGATTTACCTTGCTTTAGAACAGGCCCATGAAGCCTATCCCACTAATGTAAAGGCCCTTTCTCTTGTGAGCAGCATTTCCCTGGCACCTGTGGTACATTCAGCCTCTATGTGGGTAACGGACAACTTCTGCAACCATTCTGCTTTAGCAACAACTCCATTCTACTGTACCTCAATTCCTAGTTAGTGTCAGATAACTCATCTCACACTCAGCAACAACAAGAAATAACCTGCAAATTAAACAGCACGCATTTTTAGAAAAGAAAAATACACTCAGACAGCTGTTCTGAGCTCCCCAAGAGTTCATGCTCTAGGACAGCAGGTACTTCTCACTGAGGAATGGTGGCTTCCTTGGGTGATGCCTTTGAGTGGCAGTTTTCTTACCGCAATCCCGTAGCACAGGAGAGCTTAACTCCACTGGGCCTCAACTCATGAATGAAGCTGTAGCAGCTTCCATCAGATAAAATTTTACCCTGACCACCTCTTGAACTGAGATACTTATTCTAGGAGCGTAGATTGTACCCTGATTTTGATGTAGAGACCCATTTCTCAAGGGACTTAAGTTGATAAGTCCTTGATTAAAGGGAATAAGTGGAACAAGTCCAAGTTCGAGGAATGCTACTGCCTGACTCTGCTTACAAATAGCTGATATTACTCTCAGCCATGTTTAAAGCCCAAGTTGTATCTAAATAAGAGTCTCTAAAAATAAGTGCTCTACATGCACTTCTTATTTTCTTGTTGTTTCCCTTCCTCTTTTATTTTAAGAAATACTTAATTTTATTTCTAATTTACTTCTTATTTTCACTGTTAAGGACAGAGTTACTCAGAAAACCCAATGAACTCTTGACAGTAGTTTATGGTTGTTTCAGCTTTCACCCCTGGTTTCCTGCCCATCTCAGTTCTGTTTCAGAAGTCAAAGTGTGCAAGGATACAGCCATCCTTCAGTCTACCTTCTTCATGTTGTTGTTAAAAGAAATTCCTCCTAGATTAAAAAAAAAAAAGATTAGTATTTAGAAATACTTTTTTGAATGCTTTCATACATATTTTGTAGGGAATTGGGGAGGTAGGGATGGGAGAGACCAGCTTCCTACCCTCCCCTTCCTAACTGTCTGTCAGAGCCCTGTGCTTTAGATAAATCACTCTCATTCTGTGTAGGGAAGCTGGGTTTTCAAAACAGCCTTCAAAGACCGGGAAACCACACCCTGTGGCTGAGTGAGGTGGGGTTATAATTCTTGTCTAAGAAGTGGTCATTTCTATTTTTCTGTATCGTTTCCAGCTTGGAATCCTGCGACCTAACTACAGTTTGTTGTCTGAATATCTCTAAGGCTCTCGTGAGAAGCCAGAGCGCTTAGAAAGCTGTGGCCTCACAGTAGCTGGTTGTGAGGATCTGTCTTTGGTTCTCATCAGCAACAAAAGGCTGACACATTTGTGCTTGGCGGACAACATCTTGGGAGATGGTGGAGTAAAGCTTCTGAGCGAGGCCTTGAAACAACCACAGTGCATTCTACAGAGCCTAGTGTAAGTGTCTACGAGTTTTTAAAAAATATATATATTTATTGTTATTTACTTGGCTGTGCTGCGTCTTAGTCGTGGCATTCGGGATCTTCGATCCTCATTGCAGCATGTGAACTCTTAGTTGCAGCTTGTGGGGTCTAGTTCCCTGACCAGGGATCAAACCCAGGCTCCTTGTGTTGGGAGTGCAGAGTCTTGGCCACTGAACCACTAGGGAAGTCCTAGTGTCAACTAGTTTTCCTCATTCCCATGTAATATACATTTTGAAATATGTTTAAACCAGGAAAATATCATGGACATATTATATCCCTTGCTTTTTCCCTGTTGTCTACAATGATGAAGATGATGAGAGTGATGATATTAATAGTTGCCATTTATTGTTACCCTACTCTGTGCTGGGCCCTGTGCAACATTTGTTTAACCTGCACAGAAGTACCCGTTGGTGTCAAATTGGTCACCTGAGTTCTAAGTGCCTCACTGAATAGGTGAGGATTGTGAGGCTTAGAAAGGTTATGCAACTTGCATAATGCTTACAAGAAAATGATGTATTTAGAATTAAAGCCCACCCATCCAACTCTATATTCTGGGCTCCAAACAGTTAAGTATGTATCACTACCATTAAACAAGACAGTATTCCATAGTATGGCTGGGTTATGATGTGACTATACTGTTCATTGCTGTTAGGTAATGTGAGAAGTATGTGAGTTCGTGTTGTTGCATAGGATGAGAGAAGACAACACTTCAAAACAATGATTCTGTTTGATTTTTGGTCAGCTCACAAGGCACCCACTTACCGAACTTTTTCACCTTTCCAATTTGCTTCACATGCTGAATGACCATAGAATGGTTCACCCTGAGTTCTTGGGCAACTTCTCATGTAGTTGTAAGAGGATCAGCTTCAATGATTGCCAGCCACTATGCTCCTCATCTTCGAGGCTTTTGTCGCCTTTGCACAAACTTCTTGAACCACCACCGCACTGTACATTCATTAGCAGTTCCTGGGCCAAATGTGTTGTTGATGTTGTGAGTTGTCTCCGCTGCTTTATGATCCATTTTGATCTTAAATGAGAAAATTGCTTGAATTTGCTTTTTGTCTAACATCAATTCCATAGTCTAAAATAAATATAAAATAACCAGCAATTAATAAGTCATTAGCAAAAAAACATAAAAGTGAGAAATGTGCATTAAAAGGATGTTAACATGGTCACATTTATTTAAGAACGTATTCCCATATCAAATGGCAAATTTCAACAGTGCAAAACCCGCAATTACTTTTGCACCAACCTATGCAAGATTCTTTATCAATATTAATTAGTTGAAAATAACTTTAAAAATGATTTGTGTTGAACATCTTTTCAAATTTTTTGGTTTCTACTATTCTAGAAATTTCTTCTTCCTAGGCTCAGTTTTCCCCTGATTTTTTTTGTTATATCTATTATGATTATTAATGTCACATATACATTATCACTATTATTTTTATATATTATAAATAACTTACCTGTTGTATTTCTAACTTTCTTTATGATTATTTTTAGAATAGAGAAGTTTAAAACTTTCGTGAAGTTGAATTATCTTCCCCTTCATGACTTAATAGAATTGTTTAATACGTTTAAAAAAAACCTACTTCTGTCATCTTTTTCATACTCATTATGGCTTGTGAAAGTCAGCCTGCCAGGCTCCTCTGTCCATGGAATTCTTCAGGCCAGAATGCTGGAGTGTGTAGCCATTCTCTTCTCTGGGGGATCTTCCCAACCCAAGAATCGAACACAGGTCTTCCACATTGCAGGCAGATTCTTTACTATTTGAGCCACCGTGGCTTAATTTTTAACATTTATTCCAAATTAATTTTGTCATAAGATTTAAATTTACTTTGCCCTACATATTAGAGGACATTAAATGTCCCCTACATAAAGTAAAGGACATTAAATGTCCCTAAATCATTTATGGCATAATGTATCTTTTCCCTTCTGATTGGAAATGCCACATTTAATATGTACACAAAGTCCTCATTTAATTAGGATTCTTCCAGTTCTACTCCATTTGCCTGCTCCTCTGCTCCACAGAGCTACTTCTGCAATAGGATACTATATTTATGTACAATGTAGGGAAGTTAGCATGGTCTTTTTAGTAAGAAAAATTCTGAAGAACAAGAATCCAGTTTGAAGCCAAATTTGGCACAAACCTAAGGATCCCAAGTGAGACAGCCAAAGAGGCAATGAGAAAGGAGGGTATTTGATCTGAGATGGATAGAGGGTTGGCAAGAAGATAGGGGATTAGAAACCTCTTCAAAGTTGTACAAATCTAAGTAGTAGAGCAATGATTCCATCTTTCCTCACGTTGTCCTTCCCACAGGCTGAGGCGCTGCCATTTCACTTCACTCAGCAGTGAATGTCTCTCAACCTCTCTCCTACACAACAAGAGCCTGATGCATCTGGATCTGGGGTCAAACTGCCTTCAAGATGATGGAGTAAAGCTTCTGTGTGATGCCTTTCGGCATCCGAGTTGCAATCTTCAGGACCTGGAGTAGGTGTTCTGTGACCTTACTTTTGTGTAGCTTTAAGTACTGTGAGGGCAGGGGTGATGGAAAAAGAAAGTCTGAGAGCAGAGTATCTGTCAGAGAAGAATACACAGCTAATTCTCTCTCATTCTGCATGAGAAAAGCTAGATAAGTCTATTCATCAGATTTTTGTTAAACAATTACTACAGTAATTACAGTCAACTTCCCTCATTCCCTCGGTTAGGGAGGGTCAGAGACATCAGGTTGAACTGTATGTACCCATTTCATTTTTGCCTTGGTTGTGCTTCAGGGGGTCTGTTGTGTGTCTTCTACCTAAATCCAGGAAGCTGAATTGTGCTTTACTAGTTTTTCTTCCTTAAACTTGGGTTTATACTTAGGTCAACTTTGCAAGAAACTGGGAATGAAGTTAAGAATATCCAAGAATCCAATCATTCTTAAGCAGCAGCCATTTTTAATTCCATTATAGTCTGTCCTACTCCGGGAGTGGGTACACAAACATTTTCATTATATGTGTATGTATAATTGTGATTACGTGACTTTGAGGTTTCCTTTTTACATGATAGTATTTCAGATAAATGTAGTATTTCATTTAAATACTTACATATAATTATCTATTTATTTTAACAGCTACATAGTCCTAATAATTCATTAGGTAAATATTGCGTCTCAAGTGAAGCAAGATAAGAGATGTCACTTAGAAATCTCACTTTCCCACTAGGGCCTCCCATGGAACTAGTAGCCTGGGTGAGTCATTAAGGGTCTAAGCCCAACACTGTTTTCCTAGAACTATAAACTGAAGATTGATGATATACCTAGAAGTGTTTGGCCAGATTGGATTGACTTATGATAACCAAATTTTCAAATGAGTTTAATGGTTGATTGTCATTTCTATAAACCCTGAGGTGATTGAACTCTTGGATTCAATAAATACCTGTACTTCCTCTAAAAAAATGTATATGATATGGGTTACGATGTGATTTTCTGGTTTCATTGATTATTATTCACCTGGAAGACAGAAATTTACTTCATGGAGTTTATCATTAAATCCAGTGCCTTCATTTCAGCTACAGAGATGTAATTTCTATGTGGCCTATGCACACAAGATGTTTGCTTAGCCTGCTTTTTCTCCTAAGCATTGCTGTAAACACATAGACAAATTTGTGCCTTCTTAGCCACTTACAAAGCCTCTGCAGGCATCCCTATTCTCTCAACCAATATTTATAACAGAGGAACCTGGAATGTTAGGTCCATGAATCAAGGCAAATTGGAAGTGGTCAAACAGGAGATGACAAGAGTGAACACTGACATTCTAGGAATCAGTGAACTAAGATGGACTGGAATGGGTGAATTTAACTCAGATGACCATTATATCTACTACTGTGGGCAGGAATCCCTTAGAAGAAATGGAGTAGCCATCATAGTTACAGAAGAGTCCAAAGTGCAGTACTTGGATGCAATCTCAAAAAAGACAGAATGATCTCTGTTCATTTCTAAGGCAAACCATTCAATATCACGGTAATTCAAGTCTATGCCCCGACCAGTAATGCTGAAAAAGCTGAAGTTGAACAGTTCTGTGAAGACCTACAAGACCTTCTAGAACTAACACCAAAAAAGATGTCCTTTTCATTATAGAGGACGGGAATGCAAAAGTAGGAAGTCAAGAAACACCTGGCGTAACAGGCAAATTTGGCCTTGGAGTACAGAATGCAGCAGGCCAAAGGCTAATAGAGTTCTGCCAAGAGAATGCACTGGTCATAGCAAACACCCTCTTCCAACAACACAAGAGAAGACTCTACACATGGACATCACCAGATGGTCGACACTGAAATCAGATTGATTATATTCTTTGCAGCCAAAGATGGAGAAGCTCTATACAGTCAGCAAAAACAAGACCGGGAGCTGACTGTGACTTGGATCATGAACTCCTTATTGCCAAATTGAGACTGAAATTGAAGAAAGTGGAGAAAACGACTAGACCATTCAGGAATGACCTAAGTCAAATCCTTTTTGACTATGCAGTGGAAGTGAGAAATAGATTTAAAGGACTAGATCTGATAGACAGAGAAGGCAATGGCAGCCCACTCTAGTCCTCTTGCCTGGAAAATCCCATGGAAGGAGGAGCCTGGTAGGCTGCAGTCCATGGGGTCCCTACGAGTCAGACACGACTGAGCAATTTCACTTTCACTTTCCCTTTCATGCATTGGAGAAGGAAATGGCAACCAACTCCAATGTTCTTGCCTGGAGAATCCCAGGGATGGGGGAGCCTAGTGGGTTGCCATCTATGGGGTCGCACAGAGCCGGACACGACTGAAGCAACTTAGCAGCAGCAGCAGCAGAAGCAGCAAATCTGATAGATAGAATGACTGATAAACTATGGATAGAGGTTTGTGACATTGTACAGCAGACAGGAATCAAGCCATCCCCAAGAAAAAGAAATGCAAAAAAGCAAAATGGCTGTCTGAGGAGGCCTTACAAATAGCTGTGAAAAGACGGGAAGTGAAAAGCAAAGGAGAAAAGGAAAGATATACCCATTTGAATGCAGAGTTTCAAAGAATAGCAAGGAGAGATAAGAAAGCCTTCCTCAGTGAACAATGCAAAGAAATAGAGGAAAACAATAGAATGGGAAAGACTAGACATCTCTTGAAGAAAATTAGATATACCAAGGGAACATTTCATGCAAAGATGGGCTCAATAAAGGACAGAAATGGGACGGACCTAACAGAAGCAGAAGATATTAAGAAGAGGTGGCAAGAATACACAGAAACACTGTACAAAAAGATCTTCACGACCCAGACAATCATGATGGTGTGATCACTCACCTAGAGCCACACATCCTGGAATGTGAAGTCAAGTGGGCCTTAGGAAGCATCACTATGAACAAAGCTAGTGGAGGTGATGGAATTCCAATTGAGCTATTTCAAATCCTGAAAGATGATGCTGTGAAAGTGCTGCACTCAATATGCCAGCAAATTTGGAAAACTCAGCAGTGGCCACAGGACTGGAAAAGGTCAATTTTCATTCAAATCCCAAAGAAAGGCAATGCCAAAGAATGCTCAAGCTACCGCACAATTGCACTCATCTCACACACTAGTAAAGTAATGCTCAAAATTCTCTAAGCCAGGTTTCAGCAATACATGAACGGTGAACTTCCAGATGTTCAAGCTGGTTTAGAAAAGGTGGAAGAACCAGAGATCAAATTGCCAACATCCCTTGGATCATCAAAAAAGCAAGAGAGCTCCAGAAAAACATCTATTTCTGCTTTATTGACTAAGCCAAAGCCTTTGACTCTGTGGATCACAATCAACTGTGGAAAATTCTTCGCGAGATGGGAATACCTGACCACCTGACTTGCCTCTTGAGAAACCTGTATGCAGGTCAGGAAGCAACAGTTAGAACTGGACATGGAACAACAGACTGGTTCCAAATAGAAAAAGGAGTATGTCAAGGCTGTATATTGTCACCCTGCTTATTTAACTGATAAGCAGAGTACATCATGAGAAACGCTGGGCTGGAAGAAACACAAGCTGGAATCAAGATTGCTGGGAGAAATATCAATAACTTCAGATATGCAGATGACACCACCCTTATGGCAGAAAGTGAAGAAGAACTAAAAAGCCTCTTGATGAAAATGAAAGAGGAGAGTGAAAAAGTTGGCTTAAAGCTCAACATTGAGAAAACTAAGATCATGGCATCCGGTCCCATCACTTCATGGCAGATAGATGGGGAAACAGTGGAGATAGCGTCTGACTTTATTTTTCTGGCCTTCAAAATCACTGCAGATGGTGACTGCAGCCATGAAATTAAAAGATGCTTACTCCTTGGAAGGAAAGTTATGACCAACCTAGACAGCATATTAAAAAGCAGAGACATTACTTTACCAACAAAGTCCGTCTAGTCAAGGCTATGGTTTTTCCAGTGGTCATGTATGGATGTGAGAGTTGGACTATAAAGAAAGCTGAGCACCGAAGCATTGATGCTTTTGAACTGTGGTGTTGGAAAAGACTTTGGAGAGTCCTTTGGACTGCAAGGAGATCCAACCAGTCCATCCTAAAGGAGATCAGTCCTGATTGTTCATTGGAAGGATTGGTGTTGAAGCTGAAACTCCAATACTTTGGCCACCTGATGTGAAGAGCTGACTCACTGGAAAAGACCCTGATGCTGGGAAAGATTGAGGGCAGGAGGAGAAGGGGACGACAGAGGATGAGATGGTTGGATGGCATCACCAACTCGATGGACATGGGTTTGGGTGGACTCCAGGAATTGGTGATGGACAGAGAGGTCTGGCATGCTGCAGTTCATGGGGTTGCAAAGAGTTGGACACGACTGAGTGACTGAACTGCACTGAAACTGAACTGAGCTAGATGCTTAGGGGACTAAAGGCTCTCTCTAAGGTTATGCTCTTGTCCTAAGTTAACTTACAAAGTGCTGACAGCAGGGAAATAAATATATAGCCAACTATCATAGATTCCTTATGTTGTTATAAGGATGTGGCAAAAGTCCCAAGGAGCAAGGCACGGAATGGGACAGAGGAAACTTAGTTAATTTAGGCTTGAAAGATAGAGGATTTGTTATGTGCAGATATTCTAGGCAGAGAGAAAAGATGAGGAATGCAGATAGATGTGATATATTTGGGGTAGGGTAAATGGATGTGTATGGTTGGAAAATAGGGTGGGGACAAAATATCGAAAGAGAAAGAAAGGCCAGATTGTGAATGCACTTGAATGTCCTACAAAGGACTTGAAGGAAATACCTTTTTGTATGTAGCTTGCTTCTTTCTTCTTTGGAAACAGTACTTTTAGATTCCTGAACCACATTTTAATTTCAAAAATATAGTAGAAACTGAAGGCATAGAGATCTGTGTATTCCTCAGGAAAGTTATATCTGATCCTTTTTTTTTTTTTTTGGCAGTGGTAGAAATAAGTGTTTATACCCTTGACTTGGGAAGCTTACTAGAAAACAACCTATTTGTGGGAGAAAGCAGTTTTACCTGTTGGTTTTTTCTTGCTTATTAAGCAATCCCATCTGGTTTTAGTGGTTTAACATTAGACCTTCCTGTGTGCATCCTAGGTTATAGACAGAAAAGGCTTAGGGAAAAAAAGGCTCAACTACCTGGGCATCCCTTCCAGGAATAAACTAATAAAGCCTCACAACTGAAGATCTCACTTCTCTTTTTTATTTCTCAGATTGATGGGCTGTGTTCTCACTCATGCATGTTGCCTGGATCTGGCTTCTGCTATTCTGAACAACCCAAACTTGCAGAGCCTGGACCTCGGGAACAATGACTTGAGGGATGATGGAGTTAAACTTCTGTTTGAGGCTTTGAGACATCCAAACTGCAATATTCAGAGGCTTGGGTGAGTTCGGTTTTCCTTAGGAAAATGATACCTATTTGGTGGCTTGTATACCTAGAAGAAGCTTAGTATATGCGGAGAGGATATACTAAATCCTCTTCTAGCCCCATTAAGTTTTCCATATGTTGGGGGAACGTATGGAAAATTAAATGGGGCTAGAAGGTAAAATTATTGGGGCTAGAAGGTAAATTATGGGGCTAGAAAATTAATTAATTAATTGGGCTAGAAGGTAAATTATTCTCAAAAATGGAAATCTGAATTTCATATATACAGATCGGTGTATAACATGTTATTAGTATAGAAGCCACACATTTCTTTGTGTCCCCCTTCGTGCTTTGGACATGGTATATATTAAGTAAATAGTGCTTAATTTAGGTCTTCTATGTTCTATCATCCTTCAGATATTCCATCTGTCCTTGAATGAATTTTTCTTAGTAAATCAAAGGTTTTACTAGTCATTTTCTACCTGGAAAAATGCTGTCTGTGGTCTCAAGGAGCTTGCAATCTAACAAAATCCTATGTTCTGAGTACTTTTTATGTTGAATAATGTTTAAATTTTTATTTTCTTTAAATTTGAATGGATTGGTATCGGCTAGTATATTTTTACTTATATAACATAAATTATTGACCTCTAGGTTAAGAAATTTGCTCTACATGTGGGAAGCCTAGACACTATGATATATCTTCCTGGCTCTTCTAAGAAAGTGTTGCTTTTTCTATGTTTCCATTGACAATTTACAAATATATATATATATATATACACACACATATATATATATATATACACACACACACACATATATATATATACACGCACATATATATATATATACACACACACAAATACATATATATTTTATATATATATATATATTTCACAATAATTATGATATTACTTTTGGGTCTGACTTTTGATTTTATTCTGCCTGTTTTAGCCAGTTACTGTTTAATGCATCCTGCCAGGAGAGTAGGATCCTATCAGAGACAGAGGACTTGATTACTCAGAGGATAGCCACATAAGCATTGGGCATGTCTGTTGGCAGTTCTCCTTGTGCCCCAGATCCCACAGGGTCGATGTGTAGGACTCCGATGGATGCCTGCACAGGCAGTTGTTGCATTCCAGGAGGGGAATGTTGAGTTTGGGGGACCCATCATTTCATAGTAAGCAGTGAGCAAGCCTGCCCTTTGTCCTGGAGGGAGACATTTCTTCATCCTCAAGGTTGCTCACTGCACACACATCCCAGGAAACGATCAGGTAAAGTGTTGTCAGGACCTCGCATTTTTGTCAGTTAAACATGTAGGAGAGTGACATAGCCATAGAAGAATGTCTCCCAACATTTTCCAACACTTTTTCTACACAACAGAAAAAGTTTTCTACAGAAGTCTTGACTTCTGGTGAATTTTCGCAGAGATATGCCACTCCACTGGCCACTCTGATTAGTCAGACCAACAAAGGCTGGGACCAAATTTGTTCAGTATGTCTCTATGCCATTTAATTAAGGTCACTATCAACAGGACTCCCAGCACAGGATGAGGCCAATTTGCCGTATTGATTTAAAGCATGCCCCAGGGCCCTGGGCTTTGCCAGCTGAGTAACAATAAAAGGAACAATATGTCCAGTTTTTTATTATAATTCAAGAAAGGGAATTTAGAATGACCTGCTGCACCTGGTGTCATTGGCAATAAATAAAGGAGGCAAAAGATGGGCCAGAAGCAATGCTTTTGCCATTAAAGAGCCATTCAATGGTCTACACTTCCCCACATGCCAACATATAACCTGAAGGTGCACAGGTGGTTCCAGTGTGGAGTTTGTTGTTATATTTGATTTGGTTCATCATTGCCTTGCTTTGGTTATATCGGGCAGGCAGTGCCACTGAGGAGTTACAACTGCTTTGTTTGCCATATGTGGCATAACCCAGGCTGTTCTAGCATTAAGAGAATCTTAATGAATTTGCATCAAACAGATTAAAACAAGTTCGTACCAGTTGCCCTGTGAAAGGGATCTTACATTTGGGGTCTGCCGTTGATGGCCGCAGGCATAACAGAATAGTTTAGGACCTGCCATGTCCATGTGAGGTTTTCTGTTTTCATAGCAAGTAGACAGCATGACAACTGGGCAGTGGGTCCGGGTGCCAGCTGCTGCTTGACTCAAGCAAGCCACGCAATTATTTGTCAGGTGGCAGTGTTGAATCCAGGGTGACAAAGAGAGCCATGGTGGTTCTTCCCACTTCCTGAACCTCTCAGGTTCTAAGGTGTTTCTTCTCCAGGTATTAATGTTGTTAGTCTTCCTCCCAGTCATGAACTCAGTGTGTCCCATCCCTGTGTTTGTAACTTCACTTTTTCTCTAATCATCCCTCACCAGCACCAGGCCTTCAGTCCAGAGGGATCAGGCAGGAGAGGAACAAGAGCAATTTTACAGTATTTATAGAAACCCATTACATCCCACATCTTGGCTTGTTGGGGAGTTGTCCAGCATTGTACTCAACCAAACGACTGTTATTTTCACAAGCTATGTCCTTGTCAGTCCAAAAGAGAATCCAGGTATCTGATCTGAATTAAGTTTGAATCCAAAAGTCCTTTTTTGGCTGACCTGCCAGAGTTCCAAAGAATAGCAAGGAGAGATAAGAAAGCCTTCCTCAGTGATCAATGTAAAGAAATAGAGGAAAACAATAGAGTGGGAAAGAATAGAGATCTCTTTAAGAAAATTAGACATACCAAGGGAACATTTCATGCAAAGATGGGCTCAATAAAGGACAGAAATGGGACGGACCTAACAGAAGCAGAAGATATTAAGAAGAGGTGGCAAGAATACACAGAAGAACTGTACAAAAAGATCTTCATGACCCAGATAATCATGATGGTGTGATCACTCACCTAGAGCCACACATCCTGGAATGTGAAGTCAAGTGGGCCTTAGGAAGCATCACTAAAAACAAAGCTAGTGGAGGTGATGGAATTCCAATTGAGCTATTTCAAATCCTGAAAGATGATGCTGTGAAAGTGCTGCACTCAATATGCCAGCAAATTTGGAAAACTCAGCAGTGGCCACAGGACTGGAAAAGGTCAGGTTTCATCCCAATACCAAAGAAAGGCAATGCCAAAGAATGCTCAAGCTACTGCAAAATTGTACTCATCTCACACACTAGTGAAGTAATGCTCAAAATTCTCCAAGCCAGGTTTCAGCAATACGTGAACGGTGAACTTTTAGATGTTCAAGCTGGTTTTAGAAAAGGCAGAGGAACCAGAGATCAAATTGCCAACATCTGCTAGATCATTGAAAAAGCAGGAGAGTTCCAGAAAAACATCTACCTCTGCTTTATTGACTATGCCAAAGCCTTTGACTGTGTGGATCACAATAAACTATGGAAAATTTTGAAAGAGATGGGAATACCAGACCACCTGACCTGCCTCTTGAGAAATCTGTATGCAGGTCAGGAAGCAATAGTTAGAACTGGACATGGAACAACAGACTGGTTCCAAATAGGAAAAGGAGTACCTCAAGGCTGTATATTGTCACCCTGCTTATTTAACTTATATGCAGAGTACATCATGAGAAACGCTAGGCTGGAGGAAGCACAAGCTGGAATCAAGATTGCCAGGAGAAATATCAATAACTTCAGATATGCAGATGACACCACCCTTATGGCAGAAAGTGAAGAAGAACTAAAGAGCCTCTTGATGAAAGTGAAAGAGGAGAGTCAAAAAGTTGGCTTAAAACTCAACATTCAGAAAACTAAGATCGTGGCATCTGGTCCCATCACTTCATGGCAGATAGATGGGGAAACAGTGTCTGACTTTATTTTTCTGGGCTCCAAAATCACTGCTGATGGTGATTGCAGCCATGAAATTAAAAGGAACTTACTCCTTGGAAGGAAAGTTATGACCAACCTAGACAGCATATTAAAAAGCAGAGACATGACTTTGCTAACAAAGGTCCCTCTAGTCAAGGCTATGGTTTTTCCAGTGGTCATGTATGGATGTGAGAGTTGGACTATAAAGAAAGCTGAGTGCCAAAGAATTGATGCTTTTGAACTGTGGTGTTGGAGAAGACTTTGGAGAGTCCTTTGGACTGCAAGGAGATCCAACCAGTCCATCCTAAAGGAGATCAGTCCTAATTGTTCATTGGAAGGACTGGTGTTGAAGCTGAAGCTCCAATACTTTGGCCACCTGATGCGAAGAGCTGACTCATTGGAAAAGACCCTGATGCCGGGAAACATTGAGGGCAGGAGGAGAAGGGGACGACAGAGGATGAGATGGTTGGATGGCATCACCGACTCGATGGACATGGGTTTGGGTGGACTCTGGGAGTTGGTGATGGACAGGAATACCTGGTGTGCTGCAGTTCATGGGATCTTAAAGAGTCGGACACGACTGAGCGACTGAACTGAACTGCCACCTGGAGGGTGTACCAGTCAGGGTCGCCTGGAGTTGCATCATGCCCAAGAATGACCAGAATACAATCCTGCAACATCAAAATAGCTTTTTATAAAAGCTTCCATCCCTTTCATCCTAATCATTACCCTGGAGGTAGCCAAAGAGAGATGAGCATTTCAGGGGATTGTCACATTTAGTGACTAAACTGCCCCTCTAAGGAGTGTAGACCAGGAGTTAGTAAGAGATGTGGAGTCAGTAATCATTCTTATTTAATTTTGAGGGCCCAATCCAGAGATATTTTATTTTTTTGCATATCTGAAAATATCTTAGTTTTCTGTGAACTTGAAAGAACACATTTGGTTGTCTTCATAATATTTTGGTTGTCCTCTCAGAGTTCTGAAGAGTTCACTACCTGATCTAAAAACTCACTCTTCTTTTGTTGGATCTTTCTAACTCATGCTACATATTCCTAAGTGTATTTTTAGCAGTTGTGACTTCTTTTAATGTGGCCTTCATTCTATAATTTTTTTCTGCGGTTACTTTTAAGCGCTACCAAATCATATTTTAAACATTTTATTTATAAAATAAAATATACAGGAAAGTAAATAAAACTAATATTTTTAAAAAAGGAAATGGGTAACAATCATGGTCAGGTTCAGAAATTGAATTTTCCAAGTAAACTAAACTCTGTTCAGTTATCCCTTCCAAATTACAAATTCTTCTCTCCTGTTCAAGAAGTAAACATCATCTTGACTTTTATAGCAGTAATTTGTGTTTTCCTCTATAGATTTATACAATATATGTAATCATAAACAATGTATTTGAATTTTGCTTGATTTTGAACTTTCTATACAGGGAATCATACTTTATGTATTCTTTTGTGTAATGATTTTTTTTTTTTGCTTAATGTTATGATTGTAAGAGTCATCTAGTTGTTTCATGTGGCTGTTTTTACTCATTTTTATTGCTACGAAAGATTCCAGTGAATGACCATAACACCAACTAATGCTAACCTGAAACAAATAGACTGCGAGATATTTCTCTGGCAAAGTGGATTTATTCAGGATCCGCAGAGGATTGTAATTTGGGGTCTGTAACCATGATGGGCCATGTGTGAGTTTCTGCATGGCAAGGAAAGGAGGACGTGTTCATAGAGAGGAAAAGGAAGCTGTAGGGGCTACAGCAAACCGAGAGTCTGGCTTTTCACTGGCTGAGTCCTTGCCGGGAAAGAAGTCCTTGTTGGGCTGCGCTATCTTTGCAGGGTGTGACAGCTCCCCCTTCTGGTCTCCCAGCTCTATTTAACTGAGGTTTGTGTTTATTATAGGTTTCTTCTGTGCTGGGCTGGGCTTAGTCGCTCAGTCTATTTTGTTGGTGGACTTTTGGATTGTTTTCTTTAATGATTAGTGCTGCTATGAGTATTTTAAAACATGAATTGTAAGACGTGTTTACACATTTATCTCCAGTAAATAATGTCCGACTCTTTGCGACCCCATGGACTGTAGCCCGCCAGGGTCCTCTGTCCATGGGATTCTCCAGGCAAGAATACTGGAATGGGTTGCCATTTCCTTCTCCACAGGATCTTCCTGACCCAGGAATCGAACTTGGGTCTCCTGTATTGCCAGGGGAGTTCAAAGGCTACCCACTCCAGTATTCTGGCCTGGAGAATTCCATGCACTGTATAGTCCATGGGGTCTTAGAGTCGGACACGACTGAGCAACTTTCAATTTCACTTTCTTTACCACTAGCACCACCTGGGAAGCCTATTTTAATACATGGATTGTAAGACAGGTGTGTACACATTTATCACAGTAAATAATTAGGAGTGGAATTACTATATTATCGGGAATATCTGCAAGGATTACACCCATTATGCTACCACTGGCGGTGTGTAACAGTTTCTGTTACTCTATTCTTGTTGATTTTGTCAGACTTAATTTTTAAAATTTTAGCCAATCAAGTGTGGTTCTAGCATATGACTGTGTAGAACTGGAATTATTTCCTCCTTGAACTTGGCAGAAATTTCTGGTGAACTTCTGGCAAGTGATATTAGCAATTTCATCTGAAATTTAAAGCTTACTGGCAAGTGTCTGTTATTATCTGCTTAATTTCTAAGTCATATCTAGTGTTTAGATAGTCATATTTCATTAATTACTCTATTTTTCTATTTTTGTTGAGTTTATTTCGCCATTATTTTTCTAAATTCTTGAGTTGGATGTTTAGCTCATAAATATTTCCTTCTTTTCCAACAGACTTCATGAAGTCATTAAGTTCATCCTACAAATTTTGATATTATATGTGGTGTTTTGTTACTTTTGAGTTTAAAATATTTAACTTTTTTCTTCAACATATGGATTATTGTAAAGTGTACTACTTAATTTTCAGACATAAGGGTTTCTTATTATCTTCTTATATTTAACCTCTGTCACTGTAGTCTGAGAATATACTGTACATGTATTTAAAAAGTGCTTAAAAAATTGTTGACATTTGTTTCATGGCCCTTATATAGTCAGCTTTTAGTATGTGTTCCATGGTACACTTGGAAAGATTATGAAGAGTTGTGGGTTGCAGTATTTTGTATCAGTTAAGATTGTTAGTTCTGTTGTTTAAATCATCTGGTATCTTTAATGATTTTTTCCAGATAATTCTATTATTGTGAAAAATATGTTAAAATCTCTGCTATAGTTACAGTTTCTGTGTATTTCACTTTGTAGTTCTGTTAGTTTTTATTTTCTATATTTCAGACTTTTATTAGTTACCCCAAATTTAGAATGATTATTTCCTGATAAATTCTTGATAGTGTTTTATGTCTCATAATGCTTTTATTCTTATAATGCTTTTATGTCTTTATGCTTTTACCATAAGGTTTGTTTTGTGTGATATTTGTGTACCTTGTGTCATAATTATTGGGACTGTTGCCCCACCACATTTAATGTGTTTCATGTAGACAGTAACTGAAAACCATGTTTATATACCCGGCACCTATATAGGCATTCAACTGTTGAATAGCTAGATGAACAGAAGGTGAAAATTAAAATTAGTTGGTAGGGGGCGATCATCAGTTCCAGAAGGCTGAGTTTAACGTACTTCATCAGTCCATATTATTATATATATTTTTTCTTTTTCTTTTAAAAATTTTTATTGAAGTATAGTTGATTTACAGTGTATTAATTTCTGCAGAACAGCAAAATGACTCAGTTATACACATATATGTATTTCTTTTTATATTCTTTTACATTATAGTTTATCCCAGAATTTTAAATATAGTTCTCTGTACTATAGAGTGGGACCTTGTTTATCCATTCTATATGTAATAATTTGTGTCTTTAACCCCAAACTCCCAGTGCATCCCCTACACACAGCCTCCCCCGTGGTAACCACAAGTCTATTCTCTATGTTTGTGAGTCTGTTTCATAGATAGGTTCATTTGTGCCATAGTTTAGATTCCACATATAAGTGATATCAGAAAGTATTTGTAATTCTCTTTGACTTACTTCACTTAGTATGATAATCTCTGGGTCTATCTATGTTGCTGCAAATGGCAGTATTTCATCTCGCTGAGTAGTATTCCATTGTGTATGTATACCACCTCTTCTTTATCCATTCATCTGTTGATGGGCATCTAGGTTACTTCCATGTCTTGACTATTGTAAAAAGAGCTATTATGAATATAGGGGTGCATGTATCTTTTCAAATTATAATTTTGTCTGTATATATGCCTGGGAGCAGGATTGCTGGATCATATAGTAATTCTATTTTTAGTTTTCTGAGGAACCTCTCTACTCTTTTCCATGGTGGCTGTAGTAGTATACATTCCCACCAACAATATAGGAGGGTTCTCTTTTCTTCACACTCTCTCCATCATCTGTTATTTGTAGAGTTTTAAATGATGGCCATTCTTCTGTTGTGAGGTGGTACCTCATTGTAGTTTTGACTTGCATTTCTCTAACAATTAGCCATGTTGAGTATCTTTTCAGGTGCCTGTTGGCCATCTGTATGTCTTTGGAGAAACATCCATTTAGGTCTTCTGCCACTTTTTGATTGGGTTGTTTTGTTGTTGTTGAGTTGTATGAGCTGTCCGTATATTTTGGAAATTAAGTCCTTGTTGGTCACATCATTTGCAAATATTTTCTCCCATTCTGTAGCTTGTCTTTTTTATTTTTTAACATATATAGTTTCCTTTGCTGTGCAAGAGCTTGTAAGTTTGGTTAAGTCCGATTTGTTTATTTTTGTTTCTATTGACTGAAGAGGTTGACCTAAAAAAAACATTGGTACAATTTATGTCAAAGAACGTTTTGCCTATGATCTATTCTAGGAGTTTTGTGGTGTCTTGTCTTATGTTTAAGTCTTTAAGCCATTTGAAGTTTATTTTTGAGTATAGTGTGAGGGCGTGTTCTAATCTCATTGATTTACATGCAGCTGTCCAACTTTCCCAGCATCACTTGCTGAAGAGACCATTTTTTCCCCTATTTTATATTTTTGCCTCCGTTGTTGAAGATTAATTGACTTGAGGTGTGTGGATTTATTTCTGGGCTCTCTTTTCTATTCCATTGATCCAGTTCATGGTATTTTATTATCCTTGTTTTATGCAAGGGCCCTGGTTGGTTGATTAGTTGGTTAATCTATCTCCATTAACTATGTATGTCTCCTTTCCATTTATAGGCAGTTTACCTAGTTTTTTTGAAATATGCCATAGAATTGTATTAACCTTATAGAAGATGTAATGTTGTTTGGGGGCTTCCCTGGTGTTTTTAGGTGTATACAATTTTTTGCATAACTGGCATGGTGCCATTTATTTACCTTACCTGTTTTCCATAATTTCTTTAATATACACATAACATTTAAAAAATATTAAAAAAATTCTTTTTCATTGTGGTTTATCACAGCATATTGAGTATAGTTTTCTGTGCCATACAGTAGGTCCTTGTTGTTTATCCATTCTATATATAATAGTTTGCATCTGCTAGTCCCAAACTCCAAATCCAGCCCTTCCCCACCTTCACTCCCCCTTGGCAACCACAAGGCTGTTCTCTGTGTCTGGAGTCTATTTATAGATAAGTTCATTTGTATCATATTTTAGATTTATTTCTAAGTGATATCACATGGTGTTTGTCTGACTTCACTTAGTGTGATAATCTCTAGGTCCATCCATATTGCTGCCAATAGCATTATTTCATTCCTTTTATGGCTGAATAATATTCCATTGTATATATGTACCACATCTTCTTTATCCATTCCTCTGTCCATGGACGTTTATTTTGTTTCCCTGTGTTGTATACTTTGACTTTTAACACACAATATCATATTTCTAAAATCTACTTATGTTGCTGTATTTTTAATTCTAAGGATTCAGTTGCTTCAGTTTTCCTTGGTGTGCTTCCACATTTTATTTATTCCTGGACCATAATTATGAACCTGTAATTCATGATTAAGGAAGAGATATATTCAAGCCATAAACATCTAGAAATAATGAATATTATATTCCTTAACTTTACCCTATTTGTGCTCATTTTTTAAGCTTCTGGAGTTACCCTACATTCCCAGATCACAGATCTCTTGTGTGCATGCTCTCTATCGTGAGATAAAGTTCATTTATCTTTAGTCTCTCTTCCCTGCAGGTTGGAACACTGTGGTTTGACTTCTCTCTGTTGTCAGGATCTCTCTTCTACTCTTAGCAGCAACCAAGGCCTGATAAAAATAAGCCTGACACTGAATACCTTAGAATGTGAAGAAATTATGAAGTTAAGTGAAGTCTTGAGGTCTACTGAATGTAAGCTACAGGTTCTAGGGTAAGTCTTCATTGGCTTCTCAGGGGAGAAGTTTCCTGGAATGAGGCATTTGGGAAGCCACTCATTAATGGCAAGCCTCAGCATCAACTTGATTGTGGATCCTCGGGTATTTTCCAGGCCCTTATTTGTTTTTCTCACATAGAAGAGTGAATTTCAAGAGATGGAATGTAGCATAGTAGTTAAGAGCCAAGAACTCTAGAGCCAGACTATCTGAGTTTGAACTCTGGCTCTGTCATTTACTAGATATTTGAACTTGTACTGGCCCCCAAATTCTCTGTGTTTTGGTTTCCTTTGTCTGTAAAATTGATTAAATGACAATATTTACTCATAGGGTTACTGTGAGCATGGATCACCTGAGTCCATACAGGCAGTGTTTAGAAGAGTGGCTAGCACATAATAAACAGTGTATGTGTTGGCTGTTTTCATAATCATGAATAGAGCTATTTTGCTTGAATAGAAAAAGTCTCTTGATGGACCCTTTAAAAGTCTTAATCTATTTTCCCTTTATCTTTTGTACCCTATTTTCCTTCAACTGCTATGTCTCTCAGTATATCTCTTTTTCCTTACCTGCTGCCCAGCCATGTTAATATTCTCTCTCTGACAGGTTTTTTTCTTCCCCTGAAATAAATTCTCCAGAGAAAGTACAGGGCTATGGGAAAATTGAGAGGTGTTTTTGTGGCAAGAAGAGGTGTTCCCTTGTCTTCTCAGGTTGTGCAAAGAGGCACTTGATGAGGAAGCCCAGAAGCTGCTAGAAGCTGTGGAGAGTAGCAATCTACGCCTAGACATTAAGCAGGACTGTAATGATCATGAGGAAGAAGATGGTTCCTGGTGGCGGTGTTTCTGATTTGAAGAACTTGATGTTCTTCAACGAAGTAAAATGAAGGCCTCAGAGTGACAAGGTGGGGTGGGAGGCTCTTAGCTTTAGATACTCCGTGCCTAGACATATAGCATGTGATGTCTGTCAGATATGGGTTAGTCACTTCTCTGTAAAATGTCTGTTCTACTTCACATGGGAGTTAAGAGGCTATAATAAAATGGAAACCATAAAGCTCTGTGGAAAATATAACATGGTTTGAGTTGAATACAAAGTTTAAGGATTCAGATGTGAGAAGCCTGGAAATGAGACCGGAGAATGGGCCAGGGAAGATTATGTTAAAGCCCCTTATTTTCCTTTCTCTACATTTCTGCTGCCATGGCTCTCTTCACAGCCTCACCATCTGTGGCACATTTTATTGAATGTTCCTCTGTGTGTTCTTGGGACCAGTTGGGGCAAAACCACTTGGTGTTTTCTTAAAATGCAGATTTCTGAGTTCCATACCAGATTTATTGAATTAGATTACTGGGTGAAGTTCCCAGACACTGGCATGTTTAATAACTTCCCAGGCAATTCTTTGGTACCTTAGTCTTTAAGAATCACAAGTCTCAGTAGAAATGGGAGTTGCCTTTTCACTGTGAAGATAAATGAAGATATAAAGATTATTGGAGTTTGTAGAGCTAAAAACAGATTCCTTCCTTTGGCAGAAACATGGTATACTAAAATTTTCAGTGGGAGAATGTTTGCCATGCAATTTATTGCCAAGTAACAAACCATCCAAAAACATAGTGGCTTAAAACAATAACCACTTTGTTATATCTCATGACTGAATGAATTAGAATCCAGAAAGGGCTCAGTTAAGCACTTCTTATGCTCCATATGACATCACCTGGAGTCTTGTGGTGATATTTAGTTGACAGTCATATTGCTCTGCTCTGTAAGACTGAAGAGGACTTCAGTCACATGCCTGGTGCCTTGCAGAGGATGGCTGGCTGGCAGGCCAGGTTAGGCTGGGCCCCTCTTCCCTCCAGTCTTAGGGCCTTTCCAGCAGGGGTGGAGTAATGAATGGAGGTTCAGGTCTTGGCGAAGTCACGGGGAAGTTGCCAGTTCTTTTAAAAGGTAAGCCCAGAACTGGCATACAGCCAATTCTCTCTTACTCCATTGATCTAAACAGTCCAAGCCAGTCTAGATTCAAGGGCGGTCACTGGTTGATGGGAATAGTGTTAGAGAATTTCTGGCCTTCTGTAGTCTACCACAAACTCTTATCCGTTTTCTCCCTGTCTCTTAGCTGGTATAATAGCTCCCAAGTCAGCATAGCAGGGCTGGAGACAAGAGGGAACCATGGCAGTTAGAAGGGGGCAGATGGCAATCAGGTGAGAATTTACAAGTAATGTTCCTGGAGCTGATACATGCACACAGAACAGTGATAACAGGTGACATTTGGCAGAGATGATACCTAGAGAAGGGTCAGTATGAGGTTAACTCCCAGTGATACAGTTGTGCTGGCTAGAGAAAGCTAGCCTCAGGCTGTTATAAACACAGAAAAGAAAGCATACATCAAAGAACTGGCATTCCTTTCATAGGGCAGCCCTGAGCTGCAGTGAGCAGCATCTTATTCTTCACAAACAACAGGATTTCTAAGCTTCCCAAATAAAGCTCCAACCAAGGGGTGATAAATGCTGCTGCTTTTTTGTTTTGGTTACACTGTGTAACCTGTGAGATCTTAGTTCCCTGACCAGGGATTGAACCCTGGCCCATGGCAGTGAAAGTGCCCAGTTCTAACCACTGGACCGCCAGGGAATTCCCCAAAACTGCTTATAATCAAGGTGATGTCTAGCAAACTTTCAGATAAAGGAAAATTCTTTTGTTTTTTTAACTAAATTTCAGAGCATTACAGAGGAAGAAAACTTTCCCATTTCATTTTATAAAGTTAGAAAAACTTTGATAATAGAACTTACAAAGATAACACTAAAGAGAAATTTATAATTGTTTGTCACTTATGAATATATACTCAAAGACCAAATATATTTGAAAATTATTTCTAACAGTTAAAATATACCATGACTATTGTGACTTGTAACAGAAGTACGGGAGGACAAGTACTAGAAGTAATTTATAATTTATGACATTAGTTGGCTGATAGAGAAAGACCAAATAATCATCTGAATGTATATTGAAAGGGCATTTAATAAAATTTAGTCTTTTTGGTCAGGTACTTCCATAACATAAAGACTGTTTACCCTGAGCTAATGGTATACTAGAAGCAATGCCATTTACATTTTGCACACGTGCCTGGCATCACTGCTATCAGGTAACCCATGGGCCAGGATCAGGGTGAGGCAAGAAAGGCACTTATTCTCCTGGTTGTGCAAGTTCCAGGTCAGACACCATCTTTATTTAAATTTTTAATATTTGGTTATCATGGATATTTTTGCACTAATTTTTATTTTTAAAAATATTCCACTAAAATAGTATTTATCTTCATTCCTGAGGGGCTTTTTGGCATCTCCTTAAATTTTGTGCATCAGGAAAACCACTTCCCTCATCCTAAATAGAGCTCTATGTTAGGAATGGTTTGCAGTTTTCAATAGTATAGTTAAGGAGTCAAATACGATAGTGAAAGAATCAAATAGGGCGTCAAAACAAATGTTATATTTGATTCTTTACATTTTGTCTGTTTTCTTTTTATAGATTTATATTGTAAGTTCTTATTATTTCTATTATCTTTGAATTTACTTTGTTAGTATGCTAACTTAAGTTAGATTCTTACTGATTTCCAACCTTCTCTTTTATTATAAGCATTAAGACTATAAATTTCCTTCTATTTGCATTATAATTGAATTCCCATCATTGACCATGGAGTCTCTAGTGAAGTAGAGTTGATTTACAACATTATATAAGTTTCAAGTGTACAGCGTAGTAATTCACCATTTTTAAAGTTTATATATTCATAGATATTATAAAGTATTGTCTATATTCCCTGTGTTGTACAGTATATCCTTGTAGCCTATTTATTTTATATATAGTAGTTTGTACCTCTTAATCTCCTGTGCCTATATTGCCCCTCCCTCTTTTCTCTCCCTGCTGGTAACCACTTGTTTGTTCTCTGTATCTGTGAGTCTCTTTATTTTTTGTTATATTCACTAGTTTTATTTTCTAGATTTCATATATAAGTCGGAGAAGGCACTGGTGACCCACTCCAGTACTCTTGCCTGGAAAATCCCATGGAGAGAGGAGCCTGGTAGGCTGCAGTCCATGGGGTCGCTAAGAGTCGGACGTGACTGAGTGACTTCACTTTCGCTTTTCACTTTCACGCATTGGAGAAGGAAATGGCACCCCACTCCAGTGTTCTTGCCTGGAGAATCCCAGGGACAGCGGAGCCTGCTGTGCTGCCGTCTATGGGGTCGCACAGAGTTGGACACAACTGACGCGACTTAGCAGCAGCAGCAGCAGCATATATAAGTGATATCATATAATATTTATCTTTCTCTGTCTGACTTCTTCCACTAAGCATAATATCCTTCAAGTCCATCCAGAATATGAACTATTTTCATTAGCATTCATGTCCAAATGTTTTTATTTACACACATTTATTTTTCTGTAACCCACATGTCATATAGAAGTGTGCTTATAAATTTTCAAACTTAGGCATTTTTAAAGTTACCTTTTTGTTATTGCTTTTAACCTAATAGTGTTCAGATAATGTGTTCTATATGAAAACATTTTTTGAAATTAGTTAATATATAACTCATGGCCTAGTATATAATCAATTTTCTACATGTGCTTGAAAGGAATGTGTTTTCCCATGACTGTGTATATGTATATATATACCCCTTAAATCATGCTTTTTAGTTATTCAGTTCAAATCATCTTCTACTAATTTTTGCTGCTCAAACTACAAATTATTGAGAATATTATCTTTAACTCTTTTAATATGATGGAAAATTTTTCTTTTTTTCTTAGAATTCTTTAAAAATTTCCTTTAGATATTTTGAGGCTATGGCAATGGGTAAATGTAGTAGAAATATGTCACAGGCAGCTTTGAGCTCACATGCTTTTATCTTAGCAACCAAGGAGAAAAGATTTCTTTTATTCCCCTGCTTTAGTTTTAAATGTCTTCCAAAGACTGTAATTGGTTCATGGAGAATCCAATGATGTAGTAAAATAATTTTCAATTGGTGACTCCTTTGGTTCACTATTAATATTGCTAGCTTACAGCACTGTGTCTTTAATATGGTGGGTTCTCAATAAATGAATGTAAGCAAGACTACCCTATTCCTTCTCAACTTCCCAGCAACTCAGTAAAGTAGGTGATCTTGTTGGCAGGGGAATATCTGCTAACACCCATTGGGAGCACACTACCCAGGGGCTTCTGGAATTGTGGCCTTCACATCTGGGCGGGAGCGCCTAGATTCTATTCCTGAGGCCAGCGCCCTGCGTTTCCAGTTGGCTTTTGAGAATGGTTACTGTAAGTGAGGCGAATCTGCCCTCAAGTCCTCTGAGGAAACCAGGAAGGAAGGCAGGGTCAGGACAGTGGTTCCAGGGCACTTGTGGATCCTGCGCAGTGGGAGGGGAAGAAACAGCTCAGAGGAAAGTGTTGTGCTGTGCTGCTTGCGGACCTAGCTTTCACAGGGTCCTGGCCAGGCTTGCAGGGAGTGCAGGGTTTCTCAGGTCCAGAACTCAGCGGCTGCCAGCCTTCGTCCCTAACTCGTGCTGTCAGAACTATGTACAGGGTGGGGCGCCTGGTAGGGGCATGCCTGGAAGGGACCCCAACTCTGGTCTTCATGCCAGAGAAAGCAGAAGCCCGGACAGTGCTTTGAGGCAGTGACCTCTTGCATTACTCCTTTTAGTTCCCAGATCTTTTGTCTGCTTGGTCAGTTTCACCACTCATAATAAATGCTGAGGTCCCAGTCTGTGAAGCCATTTTCCTAAAGAAATGAAATCCTCCAAAGTGGACACCTATTATCATTCATTGAAATAATATAAATGTAGATTAAAGGGAACATTAAAAGACAACCCCTCTCCAAATATTCACAATCCCCCTGGTTCTGTAATTCATTAGTATGACTGACAGGACTAAGGAAAGTGCTAAACTTAGGATTCCAGAGTATTATAAATGATGCAAGTGAACAGCCAGATGAAGAGGTACAAAGAGCAAGTTCGAGGGAGGGGGGTGGTAGTGAATGCACAGAGATTCCATGCCCCTTCCAAGTGCACAATCCTCCCAGCACATCCATGTGTTCACCAACCCAAAAGTTCCCTGAACCCTGTTTAGGGTTTCTAGATGGGGTTTCACTACGTGGGCAGGACTGACTAAACCATAGAGTCATACTAGCATCCTCCTCCACCCCAGATCCACCAGGCAGTGGGGAAAGGGGAAACTAGTCAGGATACTCCCTTAGCCCTGCTCACGTTGAGTGTGAGCACACATTCATTAAGGTGTATAAACCAGCTCTTCATGCCTGTATCTACCCCTCAGACAATGATGCTTTAATTCCCCATTACAATTCTCTATCAAACTATTACAGGAATCTCATAGTAATTTAGCATGCCTTATAATTCAGCTCACCAAACTTTTTTTTTTTCATTATTACATTGGACTCCTACTCAAAAGGAGGAGCAAGAAGTCCTGTTGAACTGATTGGTTTTTACTTTCTATAAACTCAATGATAACCTTCCAAACAGGATGCTATCCATTCACCTTGGAATTGCCATCAATAAACCAAGCAATTCTTTGTTGATCAGTTGAAAAACTTTACAGGGCACTGTTCATAGAATAGATTCTGACAGCTCCTCATACATTTTCAAAGTCAGTCCTGGGAGAAAGAGTCCACCTGCTTGTGAATCCACTGAGGAGCTCTCTGCATTTCCCCAACAGCGTATACCTATACAAGCATTTCCATTTTATTATGGAACTCTTCTAGGCACTGTCTTCCCCCTAGCATGCTTCTCTGACCTTACCCAAGACATCACTGATACTTCAGGCTTTAAGATTATTATAGTTTTTATTTACAAATTTTTTAGTTGTGGTTAAATACACGTAACATGATGCTTACCATCTTAATCATTTTTAAATGTACAGTTCAGTAGTGTTAAGTATATTCACATAGTTCTGCAACAAACCCCTAGATATGTTTCATCAGGCAGAACTGAAATTCTATACCAATTAAACAATAGCTCCTCATTTCTCATTCCCTCCAACCTCTGGCAACCACTTCTCCACTTTCTGTTTCTATGAACTTGACCATTTTAGGATACCTTTTATAAGTGGAATCATCATACAGTATTTTTCTTTTTTGTGACTGGCTTAATTTTCTTAGCATAATGTCCTCCAGGTTCATGCATATTGTAGCAGGTGTCCTCATTTTCTTCCAAGTCTGAATAATATTACACTGCACATATATACTACATTTTGTTTATCCACCTATCAATGGACACTTGACTAGTTTCCACCATTTGGCACTGTGAATAATGTTGCTATGAACATGGGTATAAAATATCTGAGAGTCTGCTTTCAATTCTTTTTTATGCATACCTCAAATTAGATTGCTGGATCATATAGAAATTTTATTTTTAATTTTTTGAAAAGCCACCACACTGTTTCCCATAGTGGGCTGCACCATTTTACATTCCCACCACTAGTGCACAAGTGTTCCAATTTTTCCACATCCTCCCCAATATTTGTTGTTTTTTTTTTGTTTGTTTTTTGATAGTAACCATACTAATGCATACAAAGTGGTAAGATTATTTTATGTCCTTCAGTCATAAGGACAATTTCAATTAATGCCCAAGAGCAAGCTAGTAACTGCCCCTCAAATGGAAATTTTCTAGTCCAAAGTCCCAGTAGTCATTATTGTGGGGTGTTCACAGGCTTTTGCTATAAGCTCCAGTTTACACTCCACATCAGTCTATGGTACAGAGAACTCACTTATACCAGCACACAAGGTTTTATTCTATACTGTGTGGGCAATCTTAAAAACATTTTTTAACTGAAGTATAGTTAATTTACAGTGCTGTGTTATTGTCAGGTGTATAGCAAGGTGATAAACACATATTGTTTTTCAGATTCTTTCCCATTATAAGTTAGTACAAGATACTGAATACGGTTCCCTGACTGTACAGTAGGCCCCTGTTATCAATCTACAGTATTTTATATATAGCAGTATGTATATATTAATCCCAAATTCCAAATGTATCCCTAATCTACTCCTTCCCTTTTGGTAACCATATATTTGTTTTCTATGTAAATAAGTTCACTTGTATAATTTTTTAGATTTCACATAGATAACATGATATTTGTACTTCTCTGATTGACTTCACTTAGTATTATAATCCCTAGGTTCATTCATGTTGCAAGTGGCATTTCATTCTTTTTATGGTGTAGTAGTATTCCATTCTATACATATTCATCTGTTGATGGACATTTAGATTGCTTCCATGTCTTGGCTATTGTAAATAGTGCTGCTGTGAATATCGGGGTCCATGTATCTTTTTGAATTGGAGTTTTCTCTGGATATATGCCCAGGAGTGGGATGGCTGGATCATATGGTAACTCTTTTTAGTTAAGTAAGGAACCTCTATACTGTTCTCTGTAGTGGCTGCACCAACTTATATTCCCACCAACAAGGTAGGAGGGTTCCCTTTTCTTCACACCCTCTCCAGCATTTATTATTTGTAGAATTTTTGAAGATGGCCATTCTTCTGAGGTGAGGTGGGACCTCATGACAGTTTTTATTTGCATTTCTCTAATAATTAGTGATGTTGAGCATCTTTTCATGTGCCTGTTGGACACCTGTATTTCTTCTTTGGAGAAATGTCTTTTTAGGTCTTCTGTATGTATGTATGTGTGTGTATATATATATATTGCTATTAAGCTGTATGAATTTTTTGTATATTTTGGAAAGTAATCTCTTGTTGGGCACATCACTTGGGCTCAGGCGATCTTGTTTGCTCCCATTTAGCATGTCTGATTGATACTTCTTGAAGGGCAATTTACAGTACTAGGTAGGGGAAACATTCCTCAGTCAGATATAATTTCCATCCACATAATCCATTCAGATAAAAGAGACAAAGAGACCCAATCACTTAATGTAAAGCCTGTTTAAAAATTCCATTTCTCATCCAAACCTCCTCTTAAATTCTATCAACCCTACATTTCTATATTCTCTCAGTCTAATTGCAGCTCCAGTTATGGATCACCAGTGGGTTTTGATACTTGACAAGGAGCTTGAGGCTCTCTTGTGAAGGAGTCCCAGACAGACCCTTGGGACCACTGACATTTTAAAATGTCCAAAGGACCTAGGTAGTTTGTATGAAGGTGATAGCAGTGCATAAATAGTTAAGTGAATGGGTTCTGGATGTATTGTGGGATCAGGGACTGATTATATGCGGAAAGGGCATTGTGAGACTGGGAGAAAATAAGAATCACTCCTCAGTAAGCCCCTATGTCAATAAACAGAAAAATGGAAAAAATCAAATCAGTATAGTCATACAGTGACTAAAAAAATCTAACGAAAGTGCAGACAACTACTGGTTTGTGCAACACATGGATGAATTTCAAAAATATACTGAGTGCCACAAGCCAGACACAGATGAGTTCATTCCATTTTTATTCCATTTATGTAAAGTCTAAAAATAATCAAAATTAAATTATGGTTGATATAATGGTATAATGATATGGTTGATATGGTTTTCTTTTCAGGAAACTGGTTATCTCTGAGAGGAAGGTATTGTTTTGAAAGGCAGGAGGGAACCATTAGGGGTGACCAACCATTATGGAGACCAATATATTATAAATCTCGATATACGTCATCCATGTTTACATGGATGTACACATATATAAAATTAATCAAGCATTAAATTTAAGATTTTATAAGTAAACTTGTAAATTTTGTGTTTATAAGTTAGCCCTCAATAAAAACATTAAACATAATCATTCTAAGAACAGAAATAGAAGACATAACTTCTTTCATATTATTAGAGAAAAAAGAAAGGAATAAAATGAAATTGTGATACAAGAGAGGGCAAGAAGGATGGAACAAAGAGGCAAGAAAGAAATGGTTAAGAGACAACACACAATAAGCTGACAGAAAAAAAATTTGAAAAATATTGAGCTACATTAAGTATCAGACAAAACAAATTAAAAGATATGAATAATGAGGATCATTACATAATGAAGTCATTCACCAGAAACACATAGCAATTCTCAATCTTTATGTATTCAAGAATATAACATTAAATTACTTGAGGCAAAGTGACACAAACATAAAGAGAAATTAACAAATCCACAATTATGGGATTTTAAAACAATTCTCAGAGATTGACAATACTATCAAATAAAAAGTAAGTTAGAATAAGGAAGACTTGAACATCACTATACAAGGAAAGAATTGGACCTTAATATTTAGAGAATATACTTTCCTCTCAAGCTATTAGACACACACAGCCACTCATGCAAGTTTCAGCCAACACCAATGTATGGATATCACATAGAACATGTTAAAAATAACACCAAAAATATCCATATGTTTGTAAATTTTAAAAACATATTCTTTATAATTCATGAGTCAAGAAATAATGAAAATGAGAAAATGTTAGGAACTGAACAACAATGAAAATACCATGTATCACAGCTCAGGGCATGCTGCTAACTAGTAGTAGAGAATAAAATTTAAACTTAGATACAACAATTAGAAGAAACATTTTTTAAAAACTCTTAATGCACTAAGTACCTTATCTAAAAATTTAGAATGAAAATAATACAGATTGCAAATCCAAAGAATATGGAAAGAAGGTAAAAAAGACAATAGCAGCAAATAAAATCAAGAGAGGATGAGCAAAGAAAAAGGCTAGTTCTTTCAAAAGATAAACTTCTGGCAAGAGTGATCACATAAAAGAGAGAAGCAAACCAGGACAGGGCTGTTGAAAAAAAAAATTTTCAAGTTGAACAAAAATGATAACTAGAAAAAAGTGCATCTTACAAAAACTAAGTCAAGAAATTTTTAAAAATCTAACTAGACTGAAAAACTAAGAGAAATTTGGGCAAAAATCTCCTCACCTAGGTATGGGAGAGAAAATTATTTGCTAAGACCCTTTATGCTTGGAAATGTAAAATTTCTAAGTATGAACAAACAAAATTCGTTAATGTATTTAAAAACTAACACATCCCAAACAAGTAAGTTTACTTCAGAAATATATTAATAGTGAATATACTAAAATTATATATTAACATTAAATAATAAAAAATTGTTACTGTAAACTGATATGATGCATTTGAACTTTCACTTCCATACATGGATGCTAAAAAAAAATCTCAAAACCTTAGAAGAGCCCTTATTAAAATCAGAAGCATCATAAAAATGCCTTTTACTATCCTTTTCAAGATTATATGCTATTTCAATAAATGTAGCATTCACACAGAGTCAATATAGTAAAAAAAAAAAAATGGATTTAGATCATTTACTCTCAGGTAAAGAGAGTTCGCTAATTTACTCTTCACACTTACTTCCAGTCAGAGAATATCATAAGGAACAAATTTGAATTGTGTAATTTGAATGAACCCAGAATGTTTTGTTTTCCTGAGGTGTGCTGCTTCTCTCAAGATTAAGATGTGAAGCCCCTAGTGTTCTATGCTTGCTTAGGTGCTACTTTGACAGGCGTCTATGTGCTTTCACATTTGCCTTTACTTTGTCCCTGAGGTGACTTTCTGTTCAATACTTATCTGAAAGGACAGTTTCAATACCACACAACTACGAGTCCTCTGAAGGCTGAAAAACGGAAGGAAATGGAAACGGGAAAGATGGTGCATCCAAAGAATGACTCCCTCTCCTTCCTATTCTACCAGGGAACCTTCCACTTACCAAGTTCTCTCTTCCCCCTTGGCAATGCAAAATATCTTATTCTTAATACGTTTTACGTACAAAACTCATTTGAAAACTTTAAAACTGTTCTTATTCCATTTTTCGGTTAATTTTTCTGTTTGAATGTGGTTTGGGTAACTTGGAATGCATTAGAATTCTTCTCATTAAGAACAACGGGGAACATTTTTTGTTACAACCAAACGGCTTTTCATTTTACAGCCGAGCTTTCAGGAGTAAATCAAAAGAATTTAAGCCAAGGATAGATTAATCAGCAGAAGCTTAACGACTGTAAAGAAAAGTTACAAAACCGTCAACCTTCCTCGACGTCGGCGGGACTACGGTCCCCGGCACCACCAACCAATCACAACCAACCAATCACAACTAGCAAGAGCCGAGCAGGCTGAGGGAACCAGATCAGAGAGGCACAAACCGGAGCGTTCCGCCTGCGCAGCGGGGGGGGCGGGGGGGCGAGAACTGCAGTTCCGGGGTTTCGCGACGACGCGCCGCCCGACCAGTAGGAGCCGCCCTCGACCAGCCGGCTCAGAAGGGACGACGACTGCTCGCCTTCGCCTCACACCGCCACTGACCGACCGACCACCCGACTGGCAGACATGGTGGAAGCGGATCGCCCGGGGAAGCTCTTCATTGGAGGCCTCAACCTCGAAACTGATGAGAAATCCCTCGAGGCTGCGCTTGGCAAGTATGGCCGCATCTCCGAGGTGCTGTTGATGAAAGATCGAGAAACCAACAAGTCCAGGGGCTTCGCGTTCGTCACCTTCGAAAGTCCGGCAGACGCCAAGGCCGCCGTGAGAGACATGAACGGCAAGTCCCTGGATGGTAAGGCCATCAAGGTGGCCCAGGCCACCAAACCGGCTTTCGAGAGCGGCCGGCGGGGCCCGCCCCTGTCCCGCAGCCGGGGCCGCTCGAGGGGCCTGCGCGGGGCCCGCGGCGGCGGTCCGCGGCGTCCCCCGTCCCGCGGAGAGCTTGCGGATGACGGCGGCTACGCGGGCGACTTCGACCTGCGGCCTTCCCGGGCCCCTCTACCCATGAAGCGTGGGCCGCCGCCACCGCGAAGGGCCGGCCCTCCCCCCAAGAGGGCCGCGCCGTCGGGCCTGGCTCGCAGCGGCGGCGGTGGTGGAATGCGCGGGCGGGCCTCGGCCGCGAGAGGGCGAGACGGCTATGAGGGCCCGCCGCGCCGGGAGCCGCCGCCCCCGCGCCGGGATCCCTACCTGGGTTCCCGGGCGGGGGGCTACTCTCCCCGAGACGGCTACTCCAGCCGCGACTACCCGAGCGCCCGAGATTTTGCCCCCTCGCCCAGAGAGTATACCTACCGCGACTACGGCCACTCCAGCGCCCGGGATGAGTATCCATCGAGAGGCTACGGCGACCGAGACGGCTATGGAGGGCGCGACCGCGACTACGCGGATCACCCGAGCGGAGGCTCCTACCGAGACCCCTTCGAGAGCTACGGGGACCCGCGCAGCTCCGCCCCCGCGCGTGGGCCCCCGCCATCTTACGGTGGCGGCGGCGGCCGCTACGAGGAGTACCGCGGCTGCTCGCCCGACGCCTATGGCGGCGGCCGCGACGGTTATGGTGGGGGCCGCAGCGAGCGCTACTCGGGGGGGCCGCGACCGGGTAGGCAGAGCGGATCGCGGGCTGCCGCAGTCCGTGGAGAGGGGGTGCCCGCCCCCGCGCGAGTCTTACAGCCGGTCGGGCCGCAGGGTCCCCCGAGGCGGAGGCCGCCTGGGAAGCCGCACGGAGAGAGGAGGAGTCCGGAGCAGATACTAAGACCAACAGACCTTGGGACCAAAACCAGGTTTCAAAGAAGCTCCAGAGAAGAAGAGCCTGTTCTGTGGTAACTACCTAAGGACTAGTGCAAAGAAGAATTGTTTTTCGCTTTTTAAGAATTTCCTGTTAACTTCTTCTCCATGGTTATTTTTGTGTGTGTGCATTTGAGAGGAAAAAGTTTAAACTCGTTTTGATTTCGTTTTGGAATTGTTAACGTTTGTTTCAACAAGCTCATTTAAAAGCATACGATTTGAACCTGCTTACTAGTCTTCTTATATTTCCAAGTAGAAATTCTTCTAAAGGCTTCCTTACTTCCAAATTTTCCTGATAAATGAGGCCGAAAGTTCTAAGATCTTTTACAAAGATCTGCTCACCTAAGATGGAAAATTGGATCATTCTTTCCATTCAATCCAACTAGATTGGGGCGGTGGGGGGTTTGAATGGGAGGGATTGGTGTGTGCTACTCCTGAGATTTCAAGGTGTTTTTCAAACTAAATCTCAGTGTTACCTGTATTAAAAAGCAAACAACTGACAGCAACAACAGAAACTGCTTAGATCAGTATATAAAGAAAGAAAGTTCTATTCATAAGTAAGTCTAAAAAAAAAGTGGAAATTGCTGGGCATATTTTGCCTTTTTTCATACTTTGAAATCTGCAGAATTTCCTATTACCTTGCTCCCCAAAATACCACTCTTGTGTTGAACTAGGATGGAATACTATATTAAAGATTTGGCCAACCAACCACAAAGCTGCAAACCACCCCTCTTAAAATCAATACCATTCATTTTCACCACCAAATTATTAAGAAACAAATTGAAAATGTACCGTTGGTGGATTTGGAAATCCAAATGGCTTCTATTCCTAACTGCAAGCTACTGCCCCTTGGCTCTAGGAAATTGGAGAATTGGACTTCTCCCCACTAGGGGTGGAAGAATCAAAAGTAAGCATCATTAGAGCTCAGAAACTCAGAGAGCCCCTGAGAGCTTGGCATTTCAACATCTGAGGAACTCAGTCTATTATGAGGCACTTGGGTCTTCCTGTCCACAAAAGGCAGATATGAGTTGCGTGGTCCATACATTTATGGTGGGGAGAAGGGCTTGAACACAGATTTTAGAGGCTTCCTCCAAAGTGGCTCATGAAGGATATGAGTGTCTTCTTTGTTTTGCCCGAAGTGCAGGGTAAGAAACATCTTTTACATTCAGCTCCTATGGAATTTCTCTGTTTATCTGAAAGAAAGGTAATTGTACAGTCAAAGGTCTGTAATGGCCAAATGAAGAATCGAGTCAAAATATTAGGAGCCACGTTCAGTGTAATAATTGCTGGAGAAGCAGATGAACACATGAACAACAACAAAAAGTACTTAAAGAGATCTGAATATAACATACATGATTCTAAAAGCATGATTATCTGATTAAATAATAAAGTGAGTGAGTTAAAGGAAAGGCTGTGGTAATGGCCCAGAAGATCAAAGGCAACTAGTAGCTCAATTAAAAAAAGATCCAGGAATTAATTTGGCAAAAATGTGTAAGACCTTTATGGAAAAAATGTTAATTTTTATTTAAGTACATAAAAGAAGTCTAAATAAATGGAGATTCATGCTATGTCATGGTTGGGAAGGCTTTATCATAACTATTCTCAACCTTGCCAAATTGATTTGGAAAATCAGTACAACTTCAAGTGAAATTACAACATGATTTTTTTCCCCACACAGCTCCCCTCCCCTCTTTCCCAGTAATACAATATATTTGTGTTGATCAGCGATGGAATACTAAATAAAAGATTTGGCCAATCAACCACAAAACTGAAAAAAAATAGCTCCCTTTTACTATCAACAAATTATTAAGAAACAGATTTTTTAAAAAGCACTAATGGGAGACTTAACTAATCCTAAAACTTACATGGTCGAATAAAGAGAAAAAACAATTCTGAAAAAAAATTAAAACTTAATCTATCAGATACCAAGACTTACTAGAAAATTCTAGTAATTTAAGCTGTGTGACATCTTTTGACAAATATAAGATCAGTAGACCAAAATAGCCTAGGAACAGGTCAAGCTGTATGTGAAAATATATGATAGCTCTAAAAGTTGGTGAAAGGATGGACTTTTTTTAAAAATGGCTCTCTTTGCAAAAAGATAAAGTGAGATTCTCTTTAACAGCATACACAAAAATACACTCTAGATGGTTTGAAGATATAAATGTGATATGAAGAGGAAAAAACACTTGAAGAAATATATCACACTGAGGTAGAGAGTTTCTTTAAGATAAAACCACAAACCTAGGAGGAAAATGTTGGTACAGTTTTCCACATTAATATTTTTTGTAATAAAAGTCACTGAAAAAGTGAAATATTAAACCATAGATTGGAAGAATTGATTTGCGTTGAAATAATTTTGAAGAGTACTTAGAAAATGGAAAAAGAAAGTGGGCAAAAGAACTTAACCTTTCTGATGTGTAAATTGACACAATCACTTTGGAAATGATTTTGGCAATGCTTAGTACAGTTGGAGAATACATATCTACAACCCAGAAAATCTGCTTCAAGGAGAGGACCTAGAGAAATTTGCACATGTACACGAGGAGATATGTACAGGATTGGTCTTTAACACCCTTGATTTTTAAAAAGGTAGAAAGCCTATTGGAGAGGATCAACTGAGAGTCATTCTTACAGTGAAGTTCAATGTAGAAGCTAATGTGAATCAACCAGATCTTCAAGTATCAACAGGTAAATATCAAAATATTTGTTGGGTGAAAAAGGCAAATTGCATAAATACAAGTATAGTAAAAAGAACAAAAGAGTGGGGTGATAACATAAAAATGATATTTAGTGTGAGGAGAAGATGGGATGAGGACTGAGCTTTAGGTGAATTGTAGTGTTTTATCTCTAAAAAGAGATGGATTTTAAGCAAAAATGACAGTGTTCTCTTAATTTCTATAGTCTATGCATTGGTATCTTTTATTGTATAATTTCAAAATGCTTTACAATACAAATGTTAGTATGAAAAGTAGAGCTTAGTAAGCACCAGAATACAATGACCACTTAAAAGTTAGCTATTGAATATTATTGTGAAACTGTCTTATCTTGACAGTGGTCCTCTCTCCCAGCTTCGTTCTTTCTGTGTGGGTGATGCCTTACTCTTATTTGACTCAATTTATAGAACCTTCCTATACTAGACTGCGCTTGTGGCTAGCTCATGATAAATACAAGGGTAGAACTTTTTTATCTGAGAACCAAATCTTAGATTAAAATACAGTTTTCCCTTTGATATTCTTTTTAAAGTATAATAGCGGTGAAAACCTTTTTTCCAGTTAACAGAATAGTTACTTCTAAAGAGCAATGTTAACGGCTATTGAAACTGTTAATAAATAGCTTTTTAAAAAGTGAGATGCAAACATTAGGAAATGAAGACTTAGCTAGAACTTAAATGAGCTCAAGAGATCATAGATTACAAAGGCTGTGTGTTTCTCATGTATGTATATAATATAACAGATGCAGTATTTCCTCAGTGCAAATTAAAACTATAGGAAAGTATGCAAGAGAGCTAGTCAATTAAGATCTTGTTCATATCTCTTTTGTGAGAGAGGGAGGGAGATGGGAGCACATGAGTGCAAATCAGATGTTTTGCAAGACTGATTCACTGGGTATAATTTAAGGAATGTGCATCTCATAACGAAAACTTCTATGTTCTCTGTCTTAAACTTGTCTCAGCCTATTTCTGAGACTCCTTCTCCACATTCCTTCTGTCCAAAACAGTTCCAGAGGCATCCAAACTGTCCATGTGACAGCCGACAGTATTGCTGACTGTTTCCCCATCAGGTGAGGCCCGAACTCTTCCATCTCTGATTGCAACCTGAATCCTGGGGTTTTAGAGTTCTGGAGCGATACTTGTTTCCTGTAAGTCAATAGCTCCCCTTTACCCCTTGCCTCAAGACAGGTAAGATGGAGTATTCTGGCTGTATTTTTCCAACCTGGGACCTCTCTAACATTCTCAACCTTAAGTTTATGAGGGGTCCATGCTGCCTCCCTTTTTAGCCTTTACCTTAAATGTTATGTGATTATCCTTTTTATACAGAGAAGTTTCCTTTTGGGGGACGGTTAAACTGTTCTCCTCTTTGGATCATTTCTCAAACTCAGCAAGTAGACTGTTGCTTTTGCTGTGCACACATGAAATCCAGTGATTGTGAAAATCCTTTCAGAACCTCTGTGTTCTGTTTGCATTGATGTTATTTCTGAAGTTAATTTATCTCGTAATGTAGCACATCTAAGAACTCTTTAAAGATGATTATGAGTCCAGATATTTTGTGGGTGACGTTGAACATGAGTATCAAGTACAAAAGTAAATTAACTCTAAAGGAGATAATAGAGCAATGATGACCATGTGGAATGTATTCCACTATCATATTTACAAAATACTCAAGAAGAATGAAGAATCTGAGGATGCGTTATAAGTTTTTAGAGAAGAAATTAGGAAAAAATAGTATAGCTTCCCCATAATGTTTGGAGGCTCCTTGTTACAGTAGAAGGGTACATTCTGGTCACAGTATGAGTCCTCATTCTGTTATTTGACTTGGGCAATTACCTTCTATAAATTTGACCTTTGGTTTTTTTCATATGCCAGTGCCGATAATCATAGAGTTTAAGGCATGTAAGCACACAACATGGTGCCTGAAATGATTGGGGTCCATTAAGTGGCAGTGCCACAGCATGCTGCACACAGCAACAGTAGTGTATCGTTGCCATTGACTAGTAAAACTGCTTATGTATTAGAAGTCTTCACGAAAGTTCAACTGGGGAGTTTTACTGTATTCACTCAACTTGAAATCTTGAAGATGTAATTGACTCTTTATGCCCCAGTTTATATCCTGCTGCCTCTCCCTTCTTAACTTCTTGACAGCTAAGGTGACCAAGAACCTGCATCACCAGGCTCAGTGTCCCATTCCTAACCAGTTTGGAGTGAGGCAGATACATGTTCTTGTCAAGACGATTCCTTCAGGGAAGGGAGTCAGGAGGGAGAGGGGGATGAAATAGGTAAACAGGATTAAGAGGAACAAGCCTCCAGTTCTAAAATAAATAAGCCATGGGAATGTAACATGCATCATGAGGCATACAGTCAAGAATACCATACTAATGTTATATTGGGACACACTGTTCTTGCTAAGTTGCTTCAGTTGTGTCCGACTCTGACCCTATGGACTGTAACCTGCCAGGCTCCTCTGTCCATGGGATTCTTCAGGCAAGAATACTGGAGTGGGTAGCCATTTCCTTCTCCAGGGGATCTTTGTGACCCAGGGATTGAACCTGTGTCTCCTGCGTGGCAGGCAGATTTTTTTGTCTGAGCTACCAGGGAAGCCCAAATCACTATGTAGTACACCTGAAACTAGTGGCTCAGACGGAAAAGAATATGCCTGCCATGTGGGAGACCTAGGTTCAATCCCTGGGTCAAGAAGATTCCCTGGAGAAGGAAATGGCAACCCACTCCAGGATTCCTGCCTGGAGAAGCCCATGGACAGAGGAGCCTGGTGGGCTACAGCCCATGGGGCCACAAAGAGTCGGACATGACTGAGTGATTAACACTTCCACTTCCACAATTGAAACTAACAATATTGTACGTCGGAATATTTCAGTTTTTAAAAAGTGAGAGGTTAAAGACCTTAAATTCCTTCAAATCCAGTAGGGTTTAGAATTATTACTTTCTGGCATAATTGACTTGGATTTTACCTCATAAATGAAGTAGCTTCTACAGTGGTAGCTCTTGTCGCTCATTGCTCATGGTTGGGATTTGAAGCAGTTGAGGTCTTGATAATAAAATGTATCAGCCTTACTTCAGACTGGTTAAGAAGCGAACTCTCAGACCCCTGGTCGAGATTTTTGGCCAGCCCAACTGTCGAGGACTAGAGAAAGCAGAGACAGCAGAATATAAATAGAGGCTGCAAAGGTGTTACTGTGACTAACATCAGGTCTTAAGATGTTACAGGGCTGGGGTGGAAGTCTTGGAACTGAAACTGTATGACAGCAAACTAATGGCAGGATATGCTACATCAGTGTTCATGATTGGGGAGTGTTAGCTCTTTTCTAACACCATAACTGTAGAGGCAACTGTTGTCCAAGCTGTGTAGCTAATCGGGACTAAGTGCCTTAACCAGTTTCCATTGAACTTTTCATAAGGCGAGGCTTTTGTGGGAGGCCACTCTGCTAGGGATTTTGGACAAGATCATTCTTATGGTTTAGCTGAGAAATGGAAACACTGTGGTGAACAAAAGTAGATAATTATTAATCCTCAAAGGGATTTAATGTTCAAAGGGGAAGATAGACCTTGGTTAAAAAATGTAAAATTTTCCCAGCACCACTTACTAAAGAGACTGTCTTTGCCCTATTGTATATTCTTGCCTCCTTTGTCAAAGATAAGGTGCCCATAGATGTGTGAGTTTATCTTTGGGCTTTCTGTCTTGTTTCATTGGTCTATATTTCCATCTTTATGCCAGTACCATACTGTCTTGATGACTGCAGCTTTGTAGTACAGTCTGAAGTAGGAAGATTGATTCCTCCAGCTCCATTCTTCTTTCTCAAGATTACTTTGGCTGTTTGGGGTCTTTTGTGTTTGCATACAAATTGAGAAATTTTGTTCTGGTTCTGTGAAAAATGCCATTTGTAATTTGATAGGTATTACATTGAATATGTAGATTGCATTTGGCAGTATAGTCATTTTCATAATATCGATTCTTCCAACCCAGGAATGTGGAATATCTCTGTTTATGTTGTCTTTGACTTCTTTCGTCAGTGTCTTATACTTTCCTGTATACAGCTCTTTTTACTCCTTAGGTAGGTTTATTCCTAGGTATTGTCGCAATAGTAAATGGATTGATTTCTTAATTTCTCTTTCTGATTTTTCATTGCTAGTGCATAGGAATGCAAGTGATTTCTGTATATTTATATTGTATCCTGTGATCTTATTTTCACTGATTAGCTCTAGTAATTTTCTGATAGTATCTTTAGGGTTTTCTATGTATAGTAGCATATCATCTGTAAACAGTGAGAATTTTACTTCTTTTCCAATCTGGATCTGTTTAATTTCTTTTTCTTCTCTGTCATAGCTAGGACTTCTAAAACTATGTTGAATAATAGTGGTGAGATTGGGAACCCTTGTCTTGTTCCTGATCTTCGAGGGTATGCTTTCAGTTTTTCACCATTGAGATTAGTGTTTGCTGTTGGTTTGTTGTATATGATCTTTATTATGTTGAGGTAGGTTCCTTCTATGCCTATTTTTGAAGAGTTTTTACTGGACAGGTGCATGTAAAAGAATGCAATTAGAATGCTTCCTGACACCGTACACAAAGATAAACTGAAAATGTATTAGGGACCTAAATGAAAGACCAGAAACTATAAAACTCTTAGAGAAAAACATGGAGCACTGTATGACATAAATCACAGCAAGATCTTCTATGACCCCCTTCTAGAGTAACAGAAATATAAGAAAGCAAGTGGTACCTAATTAAATTTAAAAGCTTTTGGACAGCAAAGAAAGCTATGAACAAGGTGAAAAGACAACCCTCAAAATGGGAGAAAATAATAGCAAATGAAACAACTGACAAGGATTAATTTCCAAAATATACAAGCAGCTCATAAAACTCAATATCAGAAAAACAAACAACCTGATCAAAAGTGGACAAAAGACCTACTAAACAGACATTTCTCCAAAGAAGATATACAGATGTCTAATAAACACAGGAAAAAATACTCAACATCACTCATTATTAGAGAAATGCAGATCAGAACTATAATGAGATATCACCTCACACCAATTAGGATGGCCATCATCAAAAATCCAAAAGCAATAAATGCAGGAGAGAGTGTGGAGAAAAGGGGATTCTTTTACGCTGTTGGTGGGAATGTAAATTGATGCAGCAGCTATGGAAGGTAGTATGGAGATTCCTCAAAAAACTGGAAGTAGAACTAACATATGACCCAACAGCCCCACTACTTGGCATGTATCCCGAGGAAACCAAAATTGAAAAAGGTACATGTACCCAAATGTTTATTGCAGCACTATTTACAATAGCTAGGACATGAAAGCAACCTAGATGTCCATCATCAGATTAATGGCTAAAGAAACTGTGGTACATAAATAGAATGGAATATTACTCATCCATAAAAAGGAATGCGTTTGAGTCAGTTCTAATGAGGTGGATGAACCTGGAGCCTATTATACAGAGTGAAGTAAGTCAGAGAAAAATACTGGATATTAACACACATATGGAATCTAGAGAGATGATACTGATGAACCTATTTACAGGGCAGCAATGGAGACAGACAGAACAGACTTATGGACATGGGCCGGGGGGAAGAAGAAGAGGGTGGGACAAATAGAGTAACATGGAAGCCTGTACACTGCCATGTATAAAATAGATAACCAATGGAAATTTGCTGTATTACTTAGGGAGCTCAAACAGGGGCTTTGTAACAACCTGGGGGGGGGGGTAGGAAGGGGAGGGAGGTTAAAAAGGAAGGGGACACATGTATATCTACAGCTGACTCATGTTGATGATGGCAGAGGCTGTGAAGTAATTTTCCTTCAACTAAGTTTGGAAAAAAATAAAATTTTAACTGCAATAAGCATTATGAAAGAAATGTGTAATGCTACGAGATGCAGTATTTAATAAAGTTCAGTGTAGTATAGGATGTCAGAGAATGCACCTGTAAAGAAGTGATGATTGAATTAAGATGTGACAGATGATTAAGAACTAAATTGCTTTGAAAATTAAGTGAGACAATGTATTAAAGCATGTAGCAGGTAGTAAGCGCTTAGTAAATAGAGCCTGTTCATTTTTCTGCCAAAGGCATTATTTTTTCTTTTTAAATTGCTGAGTACAGTTGATTTGAACCTCCATACCGTTTCCCATAGTGGCTATACCAATTTACTTTCCCACCTGCATTGTAGCAGGGTTCTCTTTTTTTCACATTCTTTCCAGCATTTTCTGTTTGCAGACTTATTAATGACAACTGTTCTGACTGGTGTGAGGTAGTACTTAATTCTAATTTTGATTTGTATTTCGCTTATAATTATATTACTATTTTTGACATCAGGGTAGTTTTGCTGAAGTTTAAGCTGTACAGATGAGTGAAGGTACACAGATGAATCACTGACATACTAACTTAAGAAGGCATGCATATCTTAAGGTTGATTAATAGGGGAGCAGAAATGAGGAATACCAAAATGTGAATCACAAATAAGAAAGATAGGAAATATGAGATCAGTTTGAGCTCAAACACGTAAGGAAAAAAATGAACAAGTAAAATGTAGAAACCAGGAGATAGACATAGATTGTCTGGATTAATACCCTGAAATGAACTTCATATGCCCTGATTGTTGTTTAGTCACTCAGTGGTGTCCCAACTCTTTTCACCCCCATGGACTGTAGGCCACTAGAGTCCTTTCTGCCTGGAGTTGTCCAGTCAAGAATACTGAAGTGGGTTGCCATTTCCTTCTCCATGGGGATCTTCTCTACCCAGGATCAAATCCATGTCTCCTGCACTGGCAGGCAGATTCTTAACCTTTGAGCCACCAGGGAAGCCCCCTTTAAAATCCCAGAATCACCTTCAACAAAGAAAGTCACTCTTATTAAAATTATCAAGACTATTTAAATATGAGATGAACCAGATGCTATCTTTATCCTTAAGGCATTCACAGTCTAATATGGCTGACAGGATGTCCTGAATCATACTACCTAGACTGCAAAAGAGAGAAGTGCTATGATAGGCATAGGCAATGTGCTAAAAGAACAAATAAATTCTGATTCAGTTCAGTTCACTTCAGTTGTTCGGTTGGGTCTGACTCTTTGCAACCCCATGGACTGCATCATGCCAGGCCTCCCTGTCCATCACCAACTGCCTGAGTTTACTCAAACTCATGTCCATTGAGTTGGTGATGCCATCCAACCATCTTGTCCTCTGTTGTCCCCTTCTCCTCCTGTCTTCAATCTTTCTCAGCATCAGGGTCTTTTCAAATGAGTCAGTTTTTTGCATCCGATAGCCAAAGTATTGGGGTTTCAGCTTCAGCATCAGTCTTCCAATGAATATTCAGGACTGATTTCCTTTAGGATGGACTGGTTGGATCTCCTTGCAGTCCAAGGGACTCTCAAGAGTCTTCTTCAACACCACAGTTCAAAAGCATCAATTCTTCAGCACTCAGCTTTCTTTACACTCCAACTCTCATGTCCGTACATGACTACTGGAAAAACCATAGCTTTGACTAGATGGACCTTTGTTGGTAATGTCTCTGCTTTTTAATATGCTATCTAGGTTGGTCATAACTTTTCTTCCAAGGAGCAAGCATCTTTTCATTTCATGGCTGCAGTCACCATCTGCAGTGCTTTTGGAGCCCCCCAAAATAGTCGGTCACTGTTTCCACTGTTTCCCCATCTATTTGCATGGTGGGATCAGATTCCATAATCTTAGTTTTCTGAATGTTGAGTTTTAAGCCAACTTTTTCACTCCCCCCTTTCACTTTCACCAACAGGCTCTTTAGTTCTTCCTCACTTTCTGCCATAAGGGTGGTGTCATCTGCATATCTGAGGTTATTGATATTTCTCCCAGCAGTCTTGATTCCAGCTTGTGCTTCATCCATCCCAGTGCTTCTCATGATGTACTCTGTATAGAAGTTAAATAAGCACGGTGACAACATACAGCCTTGACGTACTCCTTTCTCGATTTGGAACCAGTTTGTTGTTCCAAGTCCAGTTCTAACTATTGCTTCCTGACATGCATACAGATTTCTCAAAAGGCAGGTCAGGTGGTTTGGTATTCCCATCTCTTTCAGAATTTTCCACAGTTTCTTGTGGTCCATACAGTCAAAGTCTTTGGCATAGTCAATAAAGCAGAGATAGATGTTTTTCTGGAACTCTCTTGCTTTTTCAAGGATCCAGCAGATGTTGGCAATTTGATCTCTGGGTTCCTCTGCCTTTTTAAAACCAGCTTGAACATCTGGAAGTTCACAGTTCGCATATTGCTGAAGCCTGGCTTGGAGAATTTTGAGCATTTACTATTGTGTGAGATGAGGGCATTTGTGCGGTAGTTTGAGCATTCTTTGGCATTGCCTTTCTTTGGGATTGGAATGAAAACTGACCTTTTCCAGTTCTGTGGCCACTGCTGAGTTTTCCAAATTTGCTGGCATATTGAGTGCAGCACTTTCACAGCATCATCTTTTAGGATTTGAAATAGCTCAACTGGAATTCCATCACCTCCACTAGCTTTGTTCATAATGATGCTTCCTAAGGCCCACTTGACTTCACATTCCAGGATGTCTGGCTCTAGGTTGGTAATCACACCATCATAATTATCCAGGTCATGAAGATCTTTTTTGCATAGTTCTTCTGTGTATTCTTGCCACCTCTTCTGAATATCTTCTGCTCCTGTTAGGTCCATACCATTTCTGTCCTTTTTGTGCCCATCTTTGCATGAAATGTTCCCTTGGTGTCTCTAATGTTCTTGAAGAGGTCTCGAGTCTTTCCCATTCTACTGTTTATTTCTTTTCATTGATCACTGAGGAAGGCTTTCTTATCTCTCCTTGCTATTTTTTGGAACTCTGCATTCAAATGGGAATATCTTTCCTTTTCTCCTTTGCCTTTAGCTTCTCTTCTTTTCTCAGCTATTTGTAAGGCCTCCTCAGACAACCATTTTGCCTTTTAGCATTTCTTTTCCTTGGGGATGGTCTTGATCCCTGCCTCCTGTACGATGTCATGAACCTCTGTCCATAGTTCTTCAGGCACTCTCTCAGATGTAATCCCTTGAATCTGTTTGTCGCTTCCACTGTATAACCATAAGGGATTTGATTTAGGTCATACCTGAATGGTCTAATGGTTTTCCCTACTTTCTTCAATTTAAGTCTGAATTTGGCAATAAGGAGTTTATGGTCTGTGTCAGAGTCAGCTCCCGGTCTTGTTTTTGCTGACTGTATAGAAGTTTTCCATCTTTGGCTGCATAGAATATAATCAATCTAATTTTCGGTATTGACCATCTGGTGATGTCCATGTGTAGAGTCTTCTCTCATGTTGTTAGAAGAGGGTGTTTTTATATGACCAGTGTGTTCTCTTGGCAAAACTCTATTAGCCTTTGCCCTGCTTCATTCTGTACTCCAAGGCTAAATTTGCGTGTTACTCCAGGTATTTCTTGACCTCCTACTTTTCCATTCCAGTCCCCTATAATGAAAAGGACATCTTTTTTGGGTGTTAGTTCTAGAAGGTCTTGTATGTCTTCATAGAACTATTCAACTTCAGCTTCTAAAGCATTAATGGTTGGCACATAGACGTGGATTACTGTTATATTGAATGGTTTACCTTGGAAACGAACAGAGATCATTCTGTCGTTTTTGAGATTGCATCCAAATACTTCATTTCGGACTCTTTTGTTGACTATGATGGATACTTCATTTCTTCTCAGGGATTCTTGCCCACAATGGTAGATATAATGGTCATCTGAGTTAAATTCACTCTTTCCAGTCCATTTTAGTTTGCTGATTCCTAAAATGTTGACATTCACTCTTGTCATCTCTTGTTTGACCACTTCCAATTTGCCTTGATTCGTGGACCTAAGATTCCAGGTTCCTATGCAATATTGCTCTTCACAGCACTGGATTTTACTTCCATCACCAGTCACATCCACAACTGGGTGTTGTTTTTGCTTTGGCTCCGTCTCTTCATTCTTTCTGGAGTTATTTCTCCAATAATCTCAAGTAGCATACTGGGCACCTACCGGCCTGGAGTTCATCTTTCATTGTCCTGTCTTTTTGCCTTTTCATACTGTTCATGGGGTTCTCAAGGCAAGAATACTGAAGAATTCTGATTAGAGGAAGTCTTTACAGAGGAGGTGAATTTGAAAGTTTTCCTTGAGACAAAAAAGGTCTTCTTTAGCATATATATGTTACCCACTTTAAATAGGGCTAGATCCATTTGATTCTATTAGTGAATTTTAGGATTTTCCTCATCTTTTTTGATTTTCTCCATCTCTGCTAATTTACGTGAGATTTACTCTTATTGCCAGTTGGCAGCCACTGAAACTTCTGAAGACAGGAGTAGTGATCTGAGCTGCCCTTACTATTATATCCATGGCATCTGAAAGATGGATTACAGATAAAGGTCAGAGGCAGGATGCTATCCTGTACATGATGAGGCTTAATTTTTTTTTATACTTAAAATTGCCCTAGTGGATTAAGAAGGGGAGAAGGATTTTCCTAGGGCAAAGTGTTTTCTGACTCTGAACAGAGGTTAACCCATAAAGGCAGTCCTCTAGGTGGCACCAAAAGCTTAAGGATTGTGGCCTCATGTTTCCTTCCTTGTAGCTGCCTGAAGCTCCAGGGCCAGTGACTTTAGGTCTAGGCGATGTCTTTCTTCTGGATAAGATGAAAGTGAAATAGAGGCAATTGGAAATCTTTATCTAATCAGATAATGAGCATTATATACAGTTGGAAAGACCAGAAGTATATACAAGTATACAGATTTGTAGGAACAAATGAATAATTCAGCAAGTAATACTGATTCAGTTGGCTTAGGACTTTTGGAAAAAAATTTTATGTATACTATTATTATACTCCAAAATAAGTTCCAGGTGAATTAACTCTTTTTTTTTTTTAGAGAAGTTTTTTCGTAAATTTTTTAAAATTGTGGTACAATACACATAAAGTTTACCATCTTGACCATTTTCAAGTATACAGTTAAGTGGTAATAAGTGCATTCACACAGATGTGCTACCATCATTATCCATCCACAGATCTTTCTTCATCTTATTAAATGGTGGATTAACTTTTTCAGTATAAAAAATAGAAACTTCAAAAAGCTTAGGAAAAAAATATGTGTTTTTATAGCATCTTGAGTTGGGGAAGATTTTTTTGGCCCCAAAGCAGAGGTATCAAAAGTTAATATACTTATTCATTTGATTGCATAAAGATTAACACTTTCCATTTAAATAAATAACTTTATTGGTTTATCATATATATTCATACATACATATATTCCTTCTGTTGGCAGAGTTCAGTAAGTAATACTGTTGCCTTGCTGGTTGTCAGCCAGAAGCTGCTGTCAGTTCCTTGAGGCCACACCCAGTTCCTTTCCACATGACCTTCTCACCCTCTTAAACATGGCAGCTTATTTCTTCAAAGCTTGAAAAAGAGTCCCTAGGTCTGCTAATGCAGACTCTTACATGACAACAAAACATTAGTCTTATATAACATCTATGTAGCATCTCTATACATCGATATATCTCCATGTATATATATGTGTGTGTGTGTGTATATATGTGTGTATGTATACATACACATCTCCATGTAATCATGGAGACCCCATATTCCGATCCATAATCATGGACATCCATCTCATCACCTTGCCTTAGAAGTAACATAATAGAGGGAGTACTCCTACCATGTATGTTTATCAGATGGGGAAAACATGCAATATGAGTTTTAAGAAGTACAAAAAAAATTGGATGAGAATAGGAATTTTGTGGGGCTTTGTTAAATAATATATTGAGTACAATTTTATTCTTAAATTTAAAGTCTAAATTATAATTGGAAATTATTGCTGAACAGAAAGTATACAGTTTTTTCAGAAGAGGTTTTATGTACTTAGGATAATATCAGAATATTGGTAGAGATTATCAATCATTTAGTTTGTTTAGCTTAATATTGTTCAAAAATAAAGGACTGACAGAGGTTAAGATAATTTTGATCTATGTAATCTCTAAATTTCCTTTCTGGCTCTAATGATAACAGAAATAACTCATATTTTTGAATGATTCCTCTGAGCAAGCATTGAGATAATTTACCTCATTTAGTCTTCACAGTGGGGCTTCCTTGGTATCTCAGCTGGTATAGAATCCACCCACAATGCAGCAGACCTTGGTTCAATTCGTGGGTCGGGAAGATCCCCTGGAGAAGGGATAGGCTACTCACTGCAGTATTCTTGGGCTTCCCTGGTGGCTTAGATAGTAAAGAATCCGCCTGCAATGCGGGAGACCTGAGTTCAATCCCTGGGTGGGGAAGATTCCCCTGGAGAAGGGAAAGGCTACCCACTCCAATACTCTTGCCTGGAGAATCCCCATGGACAGAGGAGCTTAGTGTGTTGCAGTCCATAGGGTCACCAAGAGTTGGACAGAGCGAGTAGGCTAGCACAACAGCACAGTCTTTACAATGACCCTATGAATTAGATGCCTTTTTAATACCCATATTGCAGATGAGGAAACTGAGGCCTAGAGAAGGTAAGTAATTTGTCTAAGGTTACAGGGATAGAAATTTAGTATAGTAGTAATTTTATCCAATTAACTGGCCTCTGGAAGCCCAAAGTTATACTGCCTAAAAAACAAATCACCTGTGCCAGGCAGGCCAATGCATAAGAACCCAAATCTCCATGATGTTAGTCCAGGTGACTCAATTTTAAGAAAAAATGCTACATGAGGAATGTTCTTCCCCTATTTAATAACCATTCATGTTCCAGAACTGCAGGAAATACTTATTGAGAAGAAGAAATATATTAAAAAATTATGTAGATTACTTAACAAAGGTGAAGCTCTACACAATCCCTAGTATCTTTTCATAATTCACACTTCATCTTTGGAAAAGATAGAAGGATAACAGAGGAAGACATATTGGGGGCTCTTGTGGTATTCTGCTGGCTTCTGCCTGTTCTTGATTACTTTTATCATTAACTTCTTTACAATTAGCATTTTATCCCTCAATCAACATTCAGTCTTGGTTCTAAATTAAGAAATCTCACAATAAATCTTGAATTGTAATTGGTTATGTATGTTTTAAAAAAATCCTATAGTGACTTTTGGTATCAAATGCAGAGTTAAGCTCAACTCTGTCAGACTCTTGGGGGACATACTACTTTCATACTGACCAATTTCTGGTGGCAATTGTCTGGATGTAATTTGAGATAAATCCTTGGTATGATTCCTTATTTTAATCATTCCCTGACTTGAATTCTCCAGCTGCCTCAGAGGTAGCAACTCATTGACTCTTATCAGTCTTGAAATTAAAAACTCGTAAATGTCCTAATTTTTCCATTACATTATAGTACCATCTGTTTTTCTTTTTCCAGTAGCAACATCAAGATACATAATAGGATTCTATTGCCAATCTCAGATTTGTGCTAAACAACTCAATCACTGTAACATTCTTGTTTCATTTGTGTTTTATTTTGTTAGTGAGGCCACATGTTTGGTTTTAGCCTTCATTTTAGTCTGGAAATGTGGTTTTTTGTTTTTAATTTAAATTTTATTTTATACTGGGGTATGGTTGATTTACGATGTTTTGTTAGTTTCAGATTTACAGCAGTGAATCTGTTTTACATATATCCATTCTTTTTCAGTCTGGAAATTTATTACAAGCTTTTCCCCCAGACCTTATTATGTGAAGTTCTAAGCCTTCCGCGGTTGATATCATGTCGTGTGTTTTCACTAAAATTCGAGACCTGGGAAAATAAATCATTTGTACAATATTTAATTATGGGGAAATATTCTTGGGATAATAATCAGTCTGGTCATTTAGACAAACTGGAAATGCAGTTCCACATTTCAGATGTTCAGTGTTTTTCAAGAGAACATCCAACCCACTGGAGATGAATGAAGGGGCATGGGTCTTGTGAAAGGGGACTACTTCGTGTTTGCAGTTGTCCTCAAACTTCCATTCACTCATTTTTTGTAAATGAATTCAACACTTCTGGCTGAGCATGATACTGAAATGTGGACATGCAGACAAATGACACCTATTATAGCCTCTAACTTTGATTATTTATCTCTCAGTTCAGTGAGAAATAAAAACACAAAAACTAAAAGTTGTAACCCAGTTCACATGTAAACGCACAAGTAAAAACACTTCACACTAGCAGTGGAAAACAAACTTTAGCTTTGGAGTAGAAGGGAAATTACAGGCTAGAGATGAACCTGAATAAAAGGCTGAAGTGAATCAGGGATTGGATAAAGCTGATGTGTATTTCCTCTTTTATGTCCAGAGAAATATTTTTAACAGCAGATCTCCAAAGGTACATTACAACAGTGAATTGAAAAATTGGTTTCCAGGAGCTTTGAAGAAACACCATATCACTGATATAAGAAAGTCATAAATATTATGAATGTTTTGATACACTAAAATAACAAAGAAGATTAGGTTTTACCAAATGGATTTTATGGCCTCAATAGTAACACTGCTTTATTTGTTTTCATTATTTCCAGTGGAATAAACACTCCACATGTAACTAATATATTTGGATTAACTCCTCTGTGCTTTATTTGTTCTGGGAAGGATTAGCAACAAAGCTAGATTTATGAGCCTTGGGGGAGGGATATGCTTTGTTGAAATAGTCATCTGATTTTAGATGTTCTGCTAAACAACTGTTTTCAGAGGCTCAGAAGGATACCTGATACCCAGTAATGTTGAAATTAACCAGGCCTCGGCTCCTTAAGGGTATAACTACTGGCTAAGCAGCACAAGGGGGCTTCCCTGGTGGCTCATTGGTAAAGAACCCACCCACCACTGCAGGGGACATGGGTTCAATCTCTGGATTGGGAAGATCCCCTGGAGAAGGAAATGGCAACCCACTCCAGTTTGCTTGCCTGGGAAATCCCATGGACAGAGGAGCTGGTGGGCTATAGTGCATGGGGTCACAAAAGAGTCAGACACAACTTAGTGACTAAACAACAATAAAGCAGCACAGTAACTACATATTTTAGAAAAGCAGTGGAATATTTTTCATTCTAGGACTAATCTACTGTTGTGGCAACCAGCACTTTTTTTGGTTCCAGGATGAGGACCTGGTACTGTTCTTTCCTAAGTCTTTTGGATGGTGCATTCCCCAGCCTCGGATAGTTTCCTTACCTACATGCACTTATCAGTGTGTGGATACCCTAGGTGGACCTTCTGCAGATGTTCAGGGTTCTTTCTTTGTGCTACTTTCTTCTCTCTGGTATACCTTGTTGTCTCTGGACTCTTGTCTCTATGTCCTCTACTAAGGGTTTCTTAGTTAAGGCCAGGCTTGGCCTGGGTTCCCCTCCCTGCTCTCAGTAAAATAGACCTTTTAGTAGAAAAATAGAAATTAATAGAATAGATTGAAGAACACATAGAATATATAAACAAGATGATAACTATGGATGTAGTTTAAAATCTGTGAAAGAATTAATTATAAAAGCGCACTTTTTTTTCAGATTTTAAAGAAATTATTCCCATGCTGTGTAAATCACTGAAGAATGTTTTAAAAGATAGACAGTGTCTAAGTTCATTTTGCAAACCAGTGTAAACTTCTTATCAAAACATGACAAAGATATAAAATTATGAAAATTATAGGCACTTTTCATTCATAATTGAGATAAAGTATATTCTGAATAATTTGAGAGTAAGCTGAACCACTCAATGTTTAAAGAATAATACACCATGAACAAGTAGGAATGTAGTTTAATAAATCTAATCAATTTCTTTTATATCAGTAGGCCAAAAGAAAAAAGGTGTGATTATGGATTCTAATGAAGCATTAATAAAAATTCAATATCGATCTTTGATACAAACTCTTAGCAAACCAAAAATGTAACATGATAAAAGGTATCTATCTTAAGGTATCAACTGATAATATTTTAACAGTGAAATCTAAAGTAAGGAGTAAGGCAGGGGTATTGCTTCACAGTTATTCAATATTGGCATATGGGAAAAGGCAAATTATAAGGAATTGAAGATAAAGTATAATTATGTTCTGATAGCATAATTGTTTACATTTAATGCTTTTGAACTGTGGTGTTGGAGAAGACTCTTGAGAGTCCCTTAGACTGCAAGAAGATCCAACCAGTCCATCTTAAAGGAGATCAGTCCTGGTTGGTTGTTCATTGGAAGGACTCATTTTGAAGCTGAAACTCCAGTACTTTGGCCACCTCATACGAAGAGTTGACTTATTGGAAAAGACCCTAATGCTGGGAAGGATTGAGGGCAGGAGGAGAAGGGGATGACAGAGGATGAGGTGGTTGGATGGCATCACCGACTCGATGGACATGGGTTTGGGTAAACTCCGGGAGCTGGTGATGGACAGGGAGGCCTGGTGTGCTGCGATTCATGGGGTCGCAGAGTCAGACACAACTGAGCGACTGAACTGAACTGAACTGTTTATAAAAAAGAGCTGTACTTTCAGTGTTGAGAATGAAACAGTATTTTTCACCCTCCCTCATTTTTCAAAAAGAGAAAATTAGAATGTGTCTACTCCCTAGTTTGCTGCTGTCTTTGCAGTTTTGAATAAAATCATAGGAATTTTAGATTTTAATAATTAATGTACTTGCTCTGTCAAAAACAGTGACTGCTGCTGCTGCCATTTCGTTGCTAAGTCTTGTCTGACTCTTTGTGACCCCACGAACTGTAGCCCGCCAGACTTCTTTGTCCATGGGATTTCCCAGCAAGAGTACTGGAGCAGGTTGCCATTTCCTTCTCCAATATAGTTACAGTTGCATTCAATTCCATTAGAATATTTTAAAGCTATGTAGTCTAAGTTTTCTTTGTCTTTAGTACTTACTGACAGTTTTTATACTTCTTTCCTTTTATTAAATAAAAAAAAACCTTCCAATTCATTTTGTGGCCAGCTAAAGTAGAACCTGGAATAGCTTTTAAGGATGGAAATGTGGTTGGTAGAATTTCTAAGTTCTTATATGGTGGGGAGTATCTTTCAGTGGATTCTCAAATGAATGCTTATACAACCACATAGAAAATGTTGGTATGTCTGTTGTTTTCAAGATTCTATAGATAAAGCTAAGTTGTTTTCAGACTCTTATTTTTATGGAGCAGAAATCTGAGGTCATCAGAGCTTTATTTTTCCTTTGTGGTTCATCTTTTCTTTTTACTTGAAGCTGGTTTGAATTTATTTAACCCATAAAATTCACAAGTTTTATGAGGATATATCTTTTATTTTCATTACATTTGCTTATGAGTAACATACAACATATTTAAAGAATAGTATTACTATGAATAAATAAGAATGTGGCTTTATAAAATCTGTTAATATCTTTTATATCAAAAGAAAAAAGTGGTATAGTCATATCCAGAAATTCCAAAGAGACATGAAGGAATATTCAGTATCCGTTTTTGATACAAGCTGTTAGTAAACTGAAACCAGAACATCGTTCTGTTTCTCTTTTGAGAATACTTTTTACATGTGTATTTCATGTGCTTGATTTGTTCTCCACATCTTTTATTTTCTCTCATCAATTCTGTCTATATTGGGCTATTTTCTTTTCGAGTTTTTCTTGAGCATGTACTTACTTTGTCATCTCAGTTTGTCACTCATAGCAAACCTCGTTTGCTGATTCTTTAAAAAAAAATTCAGCAGTCATGCTTTTCAGACCTCAAAAAATATCTCTTAATCTTTTGTTCTTTTCTCATAATTTTCTGTTTTCATGAAACAAAATATACCCCCCAGATCTTGTTAACTCTAGATTTTTTAATGACTTTTTTAGGCAAGAAGTCAGTTTTCTTGAGGTGCTGGGGGCACGAAGTTGCTTGGATTTGTCAGTTCATCCCCTCGTTTTCACTGCTGAGTATTTTCACAGTCAAATTATTTTTGTTCTTTTCAATATATTTGCTGAGAGATGTCTCTGTTTTATCAGTGGGAAGCACTGATGGTGGGTTTTGTCGAGATCTTGTTAATTCCTTTCAAATACTTGAAACACCAACAAACAGGAGTTATTTTAGATTCTCTCAAGTTTTACTTTGCCATTTTAGAGGTCCAGAAACATAGAAGGAAGATGGAAACTGCAGAACTAGGAGCAGGCAGAGCAGGGAGCATGGTCTTGATGCTCAAAAACTAGGTTTCCATGTTTATTGTGATAAGAGAACTGTGCACCTTGTCTCTAAGACACGTTAGAGAGCTATACACCATCTTTGCTCCTTTTCTTCCTCTTCCTCTGGTGTCATCCTCATTCTCTTAGTTTTATTTATTTTTGTCTTGGTTTCCTTTTTAATGTTTATTGCTAAATACATGCAAAAAAGAGGATATAGTTATTTGTGCAGTTTAGAGAAAAATTGCAATGTTAACATGCATAGATAATTACTAGCTAAATCAAGCCAGCACACAAGAGGCCTCCATTGCCCTTCCTCACATGTAACTCCTCTCTCCTGGAGGTAATCACTTTCCTGACTTTTGTATAATCATGCTCTTGCTTTTCTATATATATGTATATGTACATATACATTGGAGAAGGAAATGGCAACCCACTCCAGTGTTATCTGGAAAATCCCGTGGACAGAGGAGCCTGGTGGGCTACACTTCATGGGGTTGCAAAGAGTCAGACACAACTGAGCGACTGAACACAACCTAAGTATATTCTTATACAATGTGAGATAGTTTTGCTAGGTTTTATAATTTTACAGGAAAGAAATTATACTGTATATTTTCTTTTGTGACTTTCTGTTTTTCACACATTATTGGATTTGTGAGATCCGTTTCTTGAATGAGGTAGTAGTTTCCTAATTTTCACAGCTTTTCAGATGTGGTGTCCTTGAGATAGAGTTCACCTAGCGAATACCTGTTGTTTTACCTCCTTGCAGCTCTTGGTATCATCACACATTTATTTACCAATCTGTTTGATGGATGCTCAGCTTAATATGAAAGGTTCTGTGAGGGAATCAGCTTTGTGTCTGTCTTACCCTTACACTGAGGATAGAGCTCTTGGGAGGGAGGCTCTCCTGTTAGAATCCTCACCTAGATGTACCCTTGATTTGGTCTTTTGACTCCCTAGAGAAAGCAAGCCTTGGAAACTAAGTTAAAGTTCAGAGGCTTGGCAAAAATTCACGTAGCCAAAGTTTCTTCACTTATATTTTGACCTGGTTGTTGTTGTTCAGTTGCTCAGTCGTGGCCTGGTAAATTCTTATTATTTTGGCAGATCTTTGATGCATTTGTTGTTGTTCAGTCGCAAAGTCACTTCGGACTCTTTGCAACCCCATGGACTATATAGCATGCCAGGCTTCCCTGTCCTTCACTACCTCCTGGCATTTAAGGTTTATTTTGTCCAAAATTTCAGTGTCTCTTTGTTTTAGTCTCTCCAAAGCAGATCAATTAGTTCAAATAGCCTTAAGCCTACACTTTTTTCCTTTTGTGATTGGTGTGATTGCCTATTTTTTTTTGATGATATTGTTCTGTTTTATATTATGGCAGTGCTCACATGACTGTATATAATGACTAAAATTCATCATGCCTTTTTAAGATAACACCACACCAGGATCCTCACCTTAATTAGGTAGTAATCTGTGCTGTGGGGTTAGAATATTTCTTTGGACAATGTCATTTCCTCTAGGTTCAAATAGGATTTAAATAGGCCTCTTTTCCTGCAAACGCTCTAGTCTGTCCTTTCAGCATCAAATAAAGGCACAGTGAAGGTGACTAGGGAACTAGCTTTAATTAATTAGTAATTACCTTGGCATTACTTCCTTTGTATTCCCAGAAAGGCCTTTCTCTTCCTTGAAGGAAGTTAACTGTTTAGTGTTCCTTTTTCCTGTCTTTCATCCATTATATCTTTAAATATATTCTCAGTGTAACTACAGGTAAAACCTTCTGTAGTTCCCTCACTGGCTGATTTTTTCCCTTTCATTATATCCTTTGGGTCCTTTCAATGAGAACTGGGAAGGAATTGAAGCTAGGAGTTAACTAATACATCCATTATGCCACCCTAAGCAAGAGTTCTGCTTTGTATATTCTGAAATGGTGTTATTCAAATTGTAAGTGTTCTTTTTGTTGTAACTTTATTGTGAATATACCCTGCCCTTCAGCTATTTAGGAAATTTGTGATGTTAATTTTTCCAGTTTCAGTTTCTCCCCCTCTACTAGCTTTTCCTCATCAGCATTCAAACATGCTCAAGTCTCTTAAAAAAAGAAACCTCTTCATCGTTAAGCTCTCGCTAGCTACTGTCCTATGACTCTCCTTCACTTTACAGTCAAAGTTGTCTATAATTTTCTTATGTCCTAAATCTTCTGAGGTGTTCCCCTGAATGATAAAATTGAAAATCAACTAGTCAAGTTCCTTAAAAATAATTTTTTATTTTAATTGAGAATACACCAAAATAGTAGATAATTTTGTATGAATTGATGTTTCAATAATACTGCATCTTCTCATCTAATAATACCATTTGCTTTTCTACTTAATAAAGTTTCTTTCATATTTTTAGGTAAATTGAGTCATTTTCCTCATATAAATTTTGTTACATTTATTCTAATGTAGTTAACAATTTTTCTTCCTGAAGTGAATGTTTTTCATTCTTACTCTAATTATGACTGGTTGATATTGCAGACTATTGATCTTTGTAGACTTACCTCATATAGGCCAGTTTACTCAACATTCAACTCATTACTTCTAATAGTTTTTCAGTTGATTGTATTGTGTATTCCAAGGAGACAGTGATACAGTTTGCAAAATTGTACTTTTGATCTCTTTTTTTCCTAATATATTTATGTTTTGCTTGTCTTATTGAAACGAGTACAACTCCCAATAAAATTTTTACTAGTAGCAGTGGCAGGGAGAACCCTCATTAACCTTACTGTTGTTGTTTAGTGGGCATGATTCTAATATTTAATATAAGGTGTGGTATTTGCTGTGGGGTGTTCTTAACGAGTTTTACTTTATTCCTGGTTTCTAAAAGTACTGGGATTTTTATTTGTTGATTTTAACCAAGATTGGTTGTTGAACATTAACCACCACTTGTGCAATATCTATCAGTCAGGTCATATATTTTCCTTTACATCATCAGATAAACGTTAACATAGTCATGATGTATTATTTTTTAATGCGTTGCTGGATTTGGTTTTTCAATATTGATGTGTAATTTTTTCATCTGTGTTCAGAAGCAAGTCTAGTCGGTAGTTTGTGTTTATGTTTGTTTTTCCTTTCTAGTTTAGATTTCAGGGTTAGGTTAGCCTGGTATAATTCTACTCTTCTACTGTAAGTCTGTGCGTTAGTTGCGGATAATATAATTTCCATATAATACTCTAAAGAATCAAAAGATAAAGTATTATAAATAATAAAGGAATTATGCAAGATTGCTGGATATCAACTTATAAAAATACATACCATCCCTTTTCATGGCCAGTTACTATTTGTAGAAAACAGAAAGTGAGATAACACCGCAGTGATGACAAAAAATAAAAATTATATGGAAACTAACCTAAAAAGTCTTCATAAGACCTTTAAATTAAAAGAAAATTAAAAGCTATATAAAGACCTAAGAAAATTTCATATGCCGTGTTTAAAGACAGGCTGACAATATTATGGTGATTCAAATTCTTTATATGATAAGATATAAATAAAACAAAATTTGAACAAATATTCTAATAGATATTTTGAGAAACTCAATATATATAGTCTGTGTGTATTATATCTTATCTATCTGCATATATTAATCTCTTCTCAGTTTTAGATGTTACAGATATCTTTGTCTAGATGACAGTCATCTGTTAGCTTTGTCTGGGGCAGTCTTCACTAAAAAAGAATCCTTAATTTTGCTGTAGTCAAAGCATCAGTGCTTTTTTGACTGATTACAGATTGTATTTTCCACCTCAGAGTTATGGAGATATTCTCTTACATCTTAGAAAATACAATATATGTGAGATAATAAATAAATGTAAAATAATAAAGATCCACAACTAGCTAAGAAACTTTTGAAAAAGAGCAGAAGAGGAGACCTATTAGATCTTCAAGTAAGATGTGGTGGTTGTGGTTTAGTCGCTAAGTCACGTCTGACTCTTGAGACCCTGTGACTGCAGCCCACCAGGCTCCTTCATCCATAGGATTCTCCAGGCAAGAGTACTGGAGTGGGTTGCCATTGCCTTCTCCAGAAATAGGTATAGTTTTGTGTATATATAACTTCATGTATAGTAGAGTTGAGGAAAAGGATTGTTCAGTAGATCTTACTGGGTAAACGACTTCATTTTATTGAGAAAAATAGAATTAGATCACTATTTTATATCATAAAGATAAATTTAAGATCCCATAAAGAGTAGCATATAAATAGTTACACTACAAATTGAATGAATAAAGGATTAATAGCTATACTATATGAGAATTTAATATAAGTAAGACTAAACAGAGAAATGAACAAAGAGCAGTTTATAGAAAGGAACATTGAAAGAATAACATGTATGTGATATGTTATTAATCATTAATAGCATAATTATTAGTAATTAGAGACATGAAAATTAAACCATGAGTTACCACTTTAAACTCACCAGGCTAACAAATACTAGAAGTTCAATGTAAGAGAAGGGGGGCACTTATATTCTACTGGTGGGAGTATAAAATAGCACATTCATTCTGGAAAGAAATGTGGCAACATTTGGGGAAATTAAGAATGCTCTTACCATATGATGGAACAATTCTTATCCTGGGAATAAACTAAAGAAACCCTTCCATGGATCTAATAAAGAGACATGTGTAGGAGTATACATTATTGCATTTGAGGGAGAGGGGATGAAATTATTTGAATCTAGTCATTGCCTTTATTTTGTATTTAAATTTTTTTTACTGAAGTAATAATTGATTTACAATATTAGTTTCAGGTATATAGCACAGTGATTCAGTGTTTTATAGATAGTAGTTGGTCAGTTGCAGAGTCATATCCGACTCTTTGTGATCCCATGGACTGCAGCATGCCAGGCCTCTCTCTCTCTCACTCTCTCCTAGAGTTTGCCCAAGTTCATGTGTGTTGAATCAGTGATGCCATCCAACCATCTCATCCTCTGTCTCTTCTCCTTCTGCCTTTCATTCTTCCCCAGCATCAGGGTCTTTTCCAGTGAGTTGGCTCTTCACATCAGATGGCCAAAATATTGGAGCTTCAGCTTCAGCATCAATCCTTTCAGCGAGTATTCAGGGTTGATTTCCTTTAGGATTGACTGGTTTGATCTCCTTGCTGTCCAGGGAACTCTTGAGAGTCTTCTCTACCACCACAGTTCAGAAGTATCAGTTCTTCGTTTTTACAGATTATACTTCATTAAATGTTATTAAAAAATAATAGGTATAATTCCCTGTGCTATACAGTGTATCCTTGTTGCTTATCTATTTTATCCATAGTAGTTTGTATCTGTTAATCCTATACCCCTATCCTACCTGTCCCCACTTCCCTCTCCCCACTGGTAGCCACTAGTTTGTGTTTTACATCTATGAGTTTGTTTCTGTTTTGCTATATATATTTATTTGTTTGCTTTATTTTTTAGATTACACAATTAATATGAAGTATTTATCTTTCTCTGACATATTTCACTAAGCATTATACTCTCTTTGTATATCCACATTGCTGCAAAAGGCAGAATTTCATTTTTTATGATTGAGTAACAGTCCATTATGTGTATATACAGTGCATCTTCTTTATCCATTTGTTCATTGATGAATACTTGGGTTGCTGCTATATCTTGGTTATGATAGTGTTGCTATGAACATTGGTGTGCATATATCTTTAAATGTACTCACTCTATAAACTCAGTTTTTACCTGTTCTTCTCAGATGACCGTCCTACCACCTTATACTTCATCCTTGTAGACTCCAGTGATTCTACATCCTCACTACAATCAGAAATACATTTTAAAAAGTAAAATCTTATTTCCTTCATGTACTCATATCCTTCCTTACCCAACTTAGATTCCATGATCCAACACTTAACCACTCTCTTAATTCCCTTACTCCACTCTTGCTCTGACATTCTCATATGGCAAAACCGCAACCCTGTTGGATGTAACTTTCCTCACACTCCATAACTGTACCGAGAGACCTGAATATAGCTAGATAAAATCTCAAAACCGTGCTGGCTAGTGTCACTTAAGGTTTGTGGTCATACATATCAAGTAGTGTCTTACTGCAGTCAACAAAGAGACAGTGTGTCAGCAATCTAGTCCTCTTCTAAATAACCCCTATCATCTCTCTCTCACAGCACCAACATTTATGCTCTTCCTTACTCATGAATATGATCTTGCTTCCTCTTTGAGCAAATAGAAGCTCTGTGAGAGCAAGGACTTGACTTTTTTTTGTTGTTCGTTGGGCCTAAAACATCTGACACTTAGTAGACACTTAATGAATAAATATATGTTGAATACATGAATGATGGGTATATGTGGTGGAAGACTGTATAATATAATCAGTGGAAAAAAAAGAAACAATGTGTTGTATATAGAGTGGCATGGATAAATAATTAAAACAATATTGATTGACAAAATAAGGAGAAGACTGATACCTACGATAAGAGATCTTTAAATTTAAAACTTGCATTGTAAACTAGCAATGATGTTTATATAAGATACTCTATTTTTCGTGAATATATACACATCAGGACCTTATGGAATACATTTGACTGAGTGCCCATAAAGCAGAATAGGAGTGTGGGTCGGGAATTAAGAGAAAAGTGCAATATAATTAACTGTAACAAGAGAATGGCCTTGCACAAACTGACCATCACCTATGAAGCTTGATCATCTCAATTTCCTGCACTTGGAGCTTATTTTTTCTATATTAAAAAAATAAATAGTCTGTCCAGGAAAGTCAAGGGCAGCTAGTGTGGTCTGATGTTTCAGAATAAAGTCCTCTTTATCCTAGTATTTAAGGATTCTCCAACAGAAATTACAGCCTCCTGCTTGCTTGCTGTCAAGTAGATATATTAAGTTCCAGTGTCAGTATGAACCAGATATGTCACATATACACACATGTTTAAAATGGACTGCAAGCAGAATAGCCACCAACTCTCAGCCAGCTGACATTTGTGAACATGAATCAAGTGTTGCTCGATAGTCTGTTTTTCGAAAGAAGCCAGAAGTATAATTTTCATGTAAAAGCTCCTAATTTTTAGTTATTTACAATCTAATTTATAAAGTTTGTATCACTATGTGAGACCTAATTAAGCTCATAGGACAACAATTTAATACATCTAAACAGGTGTGAAGCCTATCAGTTGCTAAATTCTGCCCACATGTACAGAAATTCTGGTCATTCTTATTCCCTTATTGCAAAATATGAATGGGCCACTGTGAATCACCACTTATTTAAGGAATGCCTGCATCATGACCAAGGTTGACGGAATAAAAACCCATCTCTCGAGAAACAAATAGTTCTGGAAACAGAAGACAAGTTTAACTGTATCACACATAGTAATCGCCTTTCCAGGTCTAATAACTGTTTCTGCTTTCCTACTCCTGTAACTTCCAGAAATCAGAATTCTTATAGGCTTGGTGGGCTATGGGGAATTAGTTACCTAATCTAGAATGTAATTCACAATGCAAAATCCTATTGCATTGATGAACTGACCACCTATGACACTTCAGACAGTCTGAAGAATAAGAGGACTGTCCCTACACCACCACAGAGTGCTCAGGTGCATTAAAATTGATGACAGATTTCATTGTTGTGGGAAATCACCACGGTTCTGTGCATTGTTCTTGAAACGCTGATGACAAGACACTTTCTTTGTTGCTTTTGCGTTATATTATCTTGGGATATTTGTAGAACTCTATAAAAAGAATGTGTCAGTTCCTTCATATCTTATTTCATGTGTTAGAATAATTAGACAGAATAAGGCCAGGAGCAAATATTTTATTGTAATAGACTATATGCTTTTAAAGAATAATTAGAACAAGTCACAGGTTCCATAGTTTGAACTAGAGTCTTACCAGAAATTTGTGCATTAAGATTAATGAATTCTGAGCTCTTAATGCAAGAACTGAACAGAAGAATTTACTTGATTCTCTTGGTCATTTATTATGTAGATAAAATTCTGTGCCTTTAATGATACCTTTAGTGACAAAGGTCTACATTTCTCCATTCAAAACTATTTGCCACTTATGATAGAGTCTTGTTTTCTTTTTTGTTTGACTAAAATACACTGAGAAAACCAAAAGCACAAGCCTGATGTAGGGTGGAGAGAGATACAAAATAAATCTGATGTAAGCTTTGCACTCAAAATGCTCATACTTACAATGTTAAAAATTGCTGGTTGTTTGCATCAAGTCCGAAAATAATGCTATATTATAGTTTTCCAGAAATAGAATAAGCAGTGGTTAAAAACTGTAGGCACTGGAGTCAGACTGCCTGAATTCTAATTAGCTCCACAGTATGGTAGTTATGTGACCTTGGATAGATTACTAAACCTTTGTTTCCTCAACTGTAAAGTTATAGTAAGAAATAGTACCCATCACATAGATTGTTGTGAAGATTTAATGTAATACTATTTGTAAAGGGTTGAGAGCTGCTTCTGGACTTTCACATTATATGAAAATTTAGGATTTAACTCTTGTAATCACCCTTTGAAATAGATTTTATTATGCCTTTGGATGGTTAGAAAACCAATGTTTAAGAGGATCAAATGACTTTTTAATAAATCTACACGTACCAGATCTGAGTCAAGGTTCTAGAATTTTCTGAGGAAGTAATATTTTCAGATACTCCTTTTCCTTATGACACTGTGTCCCAGTTGGGGGTTTGTAAACTGTAACCTCAATAATCCTCACTACTACTTTTGAATGACTGGGATATTCAAGGTTCAAGTCCCAGAAAGTGATTAGAGCAGGAGAAACTTGAAAAAAAAAAAAGTAATGCTTTCCTTTTCAGGGAAAGTTCTTCCTTTTGCCCCACAGTTCTGGTCTTGCACGGTGATGCCAGTTGGTGTGACTAAAGGAAAACCTCTTTGCACCAATGTTTTTTCCTGAGAGAGTGAATGAACAAACACCCCAGAGGGACATAAATTGCCTCTCAGAAACAAAGACCCTTGTGTGGCTTGATTTAATCAATTTGCTTTTCTAATGCAAAATTGAGCCAAATTGAAGGAATTGAAAGAAGTGTTAGAATAAGAATAAAATGAGGAAGACGGTGGCATTTTGAATGCTATAGCAAAAATAATGGATGCATAGTGGATCAGAAGAAAAGAGGAGAGAACATAGGTTGAAACAGGCAGCTGAAGGGTAATAAAATGGACAGAGACTGAGGGAGAGGATACAGAAAGGTTATGAGAGAAGCACAGAGTACTTTAAACCCTGGCTACTCAAAGTGTGGTCCTTGGATCCACCACAGAACATCACCTGGTAGAAATGCAGCATCTCAGACTCCACGCACAATTAGGACCTGCATTTTAACAAAATTCGCAAATGACTTCAATGCACATTAAAGTTTGAGAAGAGAGCATCGAAGACATACAGGTTGAGTGATAAAAGGAACACGTAGATGGGTGGTGGAAGGGATGGTGGTGGAAGAGAGCAGCCTAATGGATGAGATGATGATGAAAATAAGGGGATCCAAAAATCTTCTAGGAAAGAAGCGGTCATTAAGTGTTCGATGAATAGTTGAGTTGATTGTCAATTATGTATTTGTCTCCATTCAGGCATTCAGAACCTCACTAGTATAAGATGAAGCCTGGAAATTTCTTGAGGAATAGTTATTAAAGATTAAAAAAAGATTCTGATATTATTAGGTGTTATTTTTAATTTTCAGCTTTTGGTGCTGAATGTACATATTTTGTTTTTGTTTGGTTAGTTACTTACTTGGGAACATTGTATTATGGGGGGATATCCAGAAGTAATTTGAAGTGAAAAGTAACTCCCATCATCTTAGCTCTGAACATTTTTGCTTCTCAGCCACATTCTCAAGGGCCCCTTTGCAAGTCCTGCTTCTTTTGAGCATCCCTTGGATGTTCTTGTTTCCAGGCTCTGTCATTGGCCGTCCCTTCTCTCTTTTCAGAGAACAAACTTCTCTAGGTTCTGGCATGTGTTATTGTGGATTCCACTATCACCAGTATACTGGTGACTCGAAGAGATCTATCTTCTGTATTGTTCAGTCTTCAGGGCCCCAGACCTACTGCTCAGTTTCTTACTGGATATTCAGTAGGCAACATAGACTCAACATATCAAAAACTGAATTCATCATCTCCTTGAAACACTTTCTCTTTTGTCTATTCTCAGTGAATATCACTACCATGAACTTAGTCTCCTGTGTGAGAATCATAGATATCTCTCTACATTTTAACTTTTCCACACTCCCCATCTCTAGTCACCTGTAATAAAACACACTGATTTTATCTCCTTGATATGTTGTACATCCACGTTTATGATTTCTTCCCTGGATTATTACAAATCTCTTACTTTTTCTCATCTTTAGCCTCATTTAAATTGTAATCTCAATGCTGCAGACAGTGTAAAATTTCTAAAATGTTAAAGGATATCCTGGTTCTTCTGTGTTAAAACTAGACAATATCTCCTTATTTTTCCTAGGTGGTGCTAGTGGTAAAGAACCCGCCTGCCAATGCAGAAGACATAAGAGAGGAGGGTTCAATACCTGGGTTGGGAAGATCCCCTGGAGGAGGGCATGGCAACCCACTCCAGTATTGTTGCCTGGAGAATCCCATGGACAGAGGAGTCTGGCGGGCTAAGGTTCATAGGGTCTCAAAGAGTTGTTCTGAAGCAACTTAGCACACATGCCCTATTGAATAATTTTTAAACCTCTTTGTAGATCATGTGAAAAAACCCTATATCCTACTTACCTATATACCTTCCTATCTCACTGTAGCTCTCTGAAGACATTGTCTTCTTAAAATTTCCTGAATAGAAACATATGTTTCATATCACCATACCTTTGCTTGCATGCTGTGCACTGTCCCTTCCTCCTCCCTTCTCTGCCAGATATAATTTTGAAGGGCTGATTAGTGGTTGTCTTATGCATAAGATCTTTTTTGACCACCTCCTCCATCTTTTGTCTATACACTGAACCTTGTATTGTCTTGTATCATAGCTCACAGATTTCACCAGCATGCAGTTCTAAGGCCTTGATCTATTTACATATTAAAAATTATACTTATTCTTTCAGTGCTTCATTGTAAAAAATATACTTCTATGAGGACTGCATGGCCTAGGCTGAGGGTATTTTCAGGGCTGAGGAGATAGCCTGGGCTAATGAGTCCTATGGGGCTGGGGAGGAAGAGGCATTGTTTGTAATGGGGGAAATGACCAATATATAATGACCAGAATATATAAGAGAAATAGGAGTAACATTTCTCATTGTCAGAGAAAGGACAATCAAACACTGAAAGAGTAAAAGTTAGAATAAGCAGAGTGTTGTTAATTTTGAATTGGAGGTGTTACACAAACTCTGTGCATCTATATAGAAAAACATAGATATAGGTGTGTGTGTATGTGTGCATTTTCTATCTCTGTCTGCTAATGTAACCCTCGTAGCAAAGAGTGCATCTAGTACCCAGACCTTGATTTCTAAATATCTTGATCAAATAAGAAAAAATTTCTTAGAGAAATTTTTAACTCTAGGTCTTCTCAGGAAAATGTTTATTTTCAGGACTAAGACAGGGAAGGTATAAGATGAGCCCAGAAAATCTTGATTTGTCATAAAGCAAGGAAGTGATCAAAAATTATCAAGACTTATCAGAAGGACACAGCAGCCAGCTTGAAGGACAATTGGGACAGTTTGAACATCAGAGTAAATGATGACTGGAACATCTTATAACCTATTGATTAAAATAAGGATCAATGACTATAAATGAATGAATACAGGAAAAGTTATTTCTTATTGTGTAATTCCAATGAATAAATCTAGAAGAAATGATACTATTAGAAACTCATCATAAGCAAACATCATAGTAATTATTTAGTCAAGAATTGTCAATAGAGTATAAAACTAGTGGGTGAAAATTTGATGAGGAATGGGATAGTAATGTGATCTCAGAGAATCTCCCTGTAAAATACTTATTAATTACAAAGCTAAAATCTTAACTTTATAGTGAAGAAATTTAATAGATACCACCTTAACCCAGTGATGAAAGTTAACATTACTAGGAAAGGTACAAATCAACATTATGTTCTTGTGTGACATTCCTGCCAAAAGTGAATAACCTAAATCTAATATTTAGGAAACATAAGTAAAATAAAATTGATAGAAATTCTAAAAAATAACTGTCTTGTATGATTCAAAATGTCAAGATCATGACCCAGGAAAGACTGAAGAACTGTTCAGATCGAAAAAGAATGAAAAAAGATGACAATGAAATGTAATACTTGATCCCCAGATGAAACTTGAACCAGAAGATCCTTGTATTTTCCTTTTCTGTAAAATACATTGTTGGAACAAATTGTGAAATTTAAATGAGATTTGTGGATTATATGATTTCAATATAGATTTTTTAAATTTTGTGGTTAGGAGAATTTCCTTTTCTTTAGGAAATAGCAATAATGGGTCATCATGCCTGAAATCTATTCTCAACTAATTTGGAAAGAAAAAAGTTTACACACACATATACATATATCTAGACAGAGGGAGGTGTGAGGGAGGGAGAGAGAATGATGAAGAAAATGTGTCAGAGTTAACCCTTGGAAAACCTGGCTGGAGGCCTACTGGAGTTCTTATATTCTTGCAACCTTTGTGTAACTTTGGAACTATTAAAAAGTAAAAACAAATTTTTTTAATCAATATTTCTCTGACACTTTCTTCACCTCCATTTTCTCTCCTGACTTTAACTTCCCTCTAATAATCCCTAAAGGCATATGGAAGAAAATTAGTAGAATATAGAAATAAACTCAGAATTAAAAGAAGCATAGTAAAACGTGTGGTTTTAAGCTTCTGGGCTCATGATTAGGCTGCCTAAGTTCAAAATCGCATCTCCAGTGTGGTTTGTGGCAAGCTGTTGAACCTCACCATGTCTATTTTCTAATCTGTAGGATAAAAATGTAAGAACGCCCACTTCATGAAGGTTTGGGAAGGATTAAATCATTTAGCACATTTAAAATAGCACAGTACTGGACACATGGTAAAAATCGAATTAATATATATTCAGTTTTTTCCGAAGGACTTACTGGAAGATATTAGTGCTGAAGAATAGCTGGTTTGTGTGGCATTTTGTTTACTGGAATCTTTATAGAGCCCTGTATGGCTGACAATTCTAAAAAACCTCTGGTATCCATGCAATATTGAATTAATTTATTATTTCCAAGCCATGAAGATGCAGGATGTTTGTATCACAGGCTGAGGAATCACTTCTAAGTGGTTTTTGATTATGATAATAAATGAATTTTCTTAATATCACTTAAAATCTACTACCACACTGCCCAGAATCATCAGATAATAGGAAGGATACAAGAAGAGTGAAGCAGTTACTTTTACTGAGAGATTCAGAAGGACAGAACAAACTCTGGGTGCTGCAGGCAATGCCTGACAATGATCCCATGAGCTATTTAGGAGCTTATTTTAAGAAATATTGGATTTTATCAGGTCAGTCAGTGAAGCAGAAAAAGCTCAGCTTGCCTGTGATGCTTCTGGAATACATGAAATATATCTGCACCAGAGCGTAGAGGAGCAGTGTAGGGAAGAAGTTGCAAGAAAAGACAACTGGATGAGAGGAAAACATGATTAAAATCTCATGCTCCTAACTCTCAGTCCAAAATAAAGTACTGTGAAGTGATGCTCAACATAGATTGTCTTTGACGGATATCACAGCGTTAAGAACACCAGTTTCTGAGCCAGGCAGGTGTGCAGGTGAATCTTGACTTTGATGCTTGATAACCAACTGTGTGATCTTGGACGTTATTTAAGTTGTCTAAGCCTTACATACTGCAAATATGAAGTGGGATAATATTACTTGCCTCACAGTGTTACATGAGCATTAAATGAGGCAATATTAAAATACCCATCAGATACTATGTTCAATCAATATTTATTGTTCCTATTCTGCTACAAAGCATCAAGCAATGACAAAATAAAGATGGAATTTGAAAGAAAACATTTCTACTTATCTTTGAAGATTTAGTTAACTTTTTATTTTAAAAGAATTGTAGATTCCTATGCAATTGTAAGAAATAATACAGAAATAACACAGGAAGAGACTACTTTGGAGTACCTTTACCCAGTCTACTTCAGTTCACAGTACTCTTTCTTTAACCTTCTGGCAACCTCAGGTTGACTCTCCAGTTCCATAATTTTGTAATTTTAAGAATTTTGTATAAATGAAATTGTACAATAAGTAACCTTTTGGAATTAGCTTTTTTACTTAACATAATTATCTGGAAATTCATCCAAGTTTTTGAGTGTATCAGTTGTTTGTTTCTTTTTATTGTTGAGTAGAGCTTTCCAGGTGGTACTAATGGTAAAGAATGCACCTGCCAATGCAGGAGACATAAGAGATGTGGGTTCGATCCCTGGGTCCAGAAGATCTCCTGGAGGAGGGCATGAGGACCCACTCCAGTATTCTTGCCTGAAAAATCCCATGAACAGAGGAGCCTGGCCAACTAAATAGGGTCACAAAGAGTAGGACGCAACTGAAGCGACTTGCATCATATCCATATTCCAAGGTATTAATGTACCACAGTTTGTTTAACCATTCACCCATGGAAGGACTTTGGGCTTGTGTGACTACTATGAATAAAACAGTTATAAGCTGATGTGAACCTAAGTCTTTATTTCTCTTAGATGAATACCCAAGAGTGCAACTGCTGGATCATATGGTAGTTGTGTGTTAATTTTTTGAAACACAACCAAATTGTTTTCCATAGGGTCTGTACCTTTTTACATTCACACTAGCAGTGTATGAGTGTGATTCAGCTTGGGTGTCTATTTTTCCTTTTAGCCATTTTGATAGGTGTGTAATGACATCTCATTTGTCATTTTAATTTGAGTTTCCTATGGCTAATGATGTTGAATATTTTTTCATGTGCTTATTTGCTCTCTGCTTTATCCCCTTTGGTGAAGTCTTTTCATGCCCTTTTTCATTTTTCTAATTGGATTCTTGGTTTTATTACTGATGAGTTTTAAGAATTCTGTATATGTTCTAGATACTAGTCATTTGTCAGATAATGCGGCTCGCAAATGTTCTCTTTTGCTCTATAGCTTGCCTCTTCATTCTTAACAGATTTTCACCGAGAAAAAAATTTAATTTTGATGAAGTGCAGCCTACTAATTTTTCCTTTTATGGATCATGGTAACATGTTTAGGAAATCACCTCACCAATGGTTCCTTAAGATTTTCTTACAAAATATTAGTTTTAAAATAAAACAATGTAGTTTTACGCTTTACATTTAAGCCCATGACCACTTTGAGTTAATTTTGTGTAAGATGTGAAATTAGGTCAAGGTTTTTGCCTTTGGATGTCCAGTTGTTCCAGCACCATTTGTTGAAAAGTCTGTCTTTCTGCACTAAATTACTTGACTTTGAACCTTTGTCAGCAATCCGTCAAGCATATCTGTTTGGGTCACTTTCTGGGTTCTTTGTTGTCTTCCAGTGTTCTGTTTGTCCATCTCTTTGCTAATCCCACACAGTTTTGGTATGTTTATCCTCCTTTTTGCTTTGAGTTTATCTTGCTTTTCTTATTCTAAGTTCTTGAGGTGACAGTTTAGGTTATTGATTTGAGACTTTAACTCTTTTCTAATATATAAATCATCAATGGTATATTTTTTGTATTTATCCATATTTTTGCTTACTGCCCTCTTTCTTCCTCCCTCATGTGCCTCTGTTGTTACTTCCTTTCTGCTTAGAGACTTCTTTTAGCCATTGTTTTAAGGTAACTTTGTTGGTAACAAAATTTTCATTTTCCTTCATCTGAGAATGTTTTGAATTTCCCATTTATTCCTGAAGAATGTTTTCATTGGCTGTAGGATTCTGGATTGACAGTTCTCCTAGTAGTTGACAAATATTGTGCTACTACTACCTTTTGGCCTCAGTGGTTTCTGATGAGAAATCTGTTATACAAATAAGTGTCATTTTCCTTTGGTTGCTTTCACAATTTTCTCTTATTTTTGATTTTCAGAAGTTTAAATATTTAAGTTTGGGTGAGTTTAGGGGTTTATCGTGTATGAGATTCACTCAGCTTCTTAATTCGTTAAGTTAATGGCTCAATTTGGGAAGATATCTGTTACTTCTTTGGTACTTTTTTTCAGTCTCTCCTTCTTTCTCCTCTCTTCTGGGGACACCAGGGGTTTCTGGTTTGTTTTGTCTTTCAGTTTATTTTTTCTTTTTTGTTCCAGTTTGGTAATTTTTATTGTTCTTTCTTCAAGTTCACTGATTCTTTCCTCTGTCTTCTCCAGCAGGGAAGGAGAGAGGCAACTCTTCAGTGTCAGGTAGAGGTAGGCTTTCCATGTAAACTGCTGCAGATTTAACACAGAATCACTTAGAGAAAAACTTGGTATCCCATTGGGAATTTGGTTTTCTATTCAGATAGATCCCTTTGGATGGGCATTTCCTTGGAAAATTCATAACAAGCCAGAATATGGCTCTCAAACTATCAGCTTGGAAACGTGATTGTCAGCGTGGTGAGAGCTAGATCTCTTTCTCAAAGGGACTCCCTTTAAGAAAGCTTGTAGAGGCCAATGACTGAAATCTAAACTGCTGATTAATTAATTTAAAGTCAGTTTATAGTGATTATCAGTGGGGAGAGGGAAGAAGGGAAGGAGCAAGATAGGGTAAAGGATTAAAAGGTACAAATCATATAAAAGAAACAGGCTATAAGGATATATTATACAACACACTGTATTGTATGGGGAATATAACGTATATTTTTATAATAGCTACAAATGTGAACCACTGTGTTTTATACCTGAAACTTACATAATATTGTACATTAACTGTACCACAACTTTTTAAAAAAACGCTTAATCATTAGGTAGACAAAATAAATGCTTTCTCTGGAGACCAACGAAAATGGAAAAGTTAATTATAGCTAGAAGGCTGCTTAGTGAGCCTGCAGTTTAGAAAAAGAGCAGCCAATTGGAGATTTTAATGCCTGGTGTCATAGAGCCCTGAAAATTGCCAAGTGCACATGGTCATACCTGCTATAGCACCTGGCTGGTCATCATATTGGGCCAGGGCACCCTCTCTTCTGACCATGAAATAAAACACGACCAATGTCTGACTTTCCCTTTGCTGAATTTACTTTGCCAATTATCTCTTTAAAATTGTCATGTTTTTACCCTGTATGTGTTAGTATATTAAATAATATAGTTTTTTTCTAGTCTTGATCAGAGCTTATTTTGTCTCTGTTTTGTGACTTTACATATCTCTAATGCAAACCATCATTAAAAAAAAATAGTTTAAAACTCAGTGTGCAACCTTCTTCCCAAGTTCTTAAAGGGAATCTTATTGTCCCTCTGAACAACCTACTGTTATAAAATTAGAAACATTAGAAACTGATAATCACTATAAACTGACTTTAAATAACACCCTGTTATTTTTTACAATGAAGACCAAGTGAAAGTTAGTTCTTTTCTTTTCCCTGAAAAAAGCCTCTTAAGTGAATAGAAGCTGACAAGAATATGCCTCCTCTGTAACATCAACTTTAGGAAATACAAAGAAAGAGAAGTTAGAGACTTCCCTGGCAGTCCAGTGGTTAGGACTCTGTGCTTCCACTGCTGGGGGCACAGGTTTGATCCCTGGTCAGGAACTAAGATCCAGTATGCTGTGTGGTGTGGCCAAAATAAAAAAGAAGAGAGAATTTAGAGATCTTAAAGGTGGGAGAGAATAAGTTTGGTTCCATGCCTGTAACTCTGATATTAAGATCTTGGGGAAAAGAGTGTTTGGAGTGGGCAGAAGTTGGGGTGGGGGCATAAGCTTTCCTCTTCCATGTAGATATCCTCCTTCAGGTACTCTCTTTGAAGAATTATGGATGGACTCTACAGGAGCTGGGAGGTTTCCTTTAGTGTATGTTGATGAATTGATTCCTCTGGTTGGATGGTCATTATGTTTAGTTATAATACAGTGACCTGATTTTTTTAATCATCAGTCTAATCATTTAGCTTAAGTTTGTGTCCATTTAGGGAGAGAATTAAAATTTTTTTATGTTTATGGAGGAAATTCAGATTCTTTCCTGTGTAATTATTCATTAACAACTTATTTGCTCCTAATTGAGTCCCTGACTTTAGGGAGCATGTATCTAGGTGAAAGACAGATTTCAGTTAAACAATCACACAAATAGAAGAAATACCACAGTATAACAAATGTTATGAAAGGGAAAAGCATGTTACTATAAGAACATAAAATAAGATATATTTTATGTTATCAAGGACACGAGAAATCAAGAAAGTCTTCTCTGAGGAAATGATTGAGTTGAAATCTGAAGGGAGAGGTAGAGTTAACAAGGCAAAAGGATAAGGGAAAATATTGAAGTCAGGAGAAAATGATGTATTCAGAAATTTGTAGCAAGAATGCAAGCTTTGGTGCACAAAAGACCATTACAGCTTGAGTAAAGTGAGTAATGGAGGTATGTGTCAGTTCAGATGTAACTGGAGAGATAGGTATAGGGTGAATTATATTAAGGAATTTATGCTTATAAGAGCATTGGGAAGCTGCTGAAATGTTTTGAACAGAAAAGTGACATGGTAAAATATGTGTTTTCAAAATAACACCCTGGCTGTTATGTGAAAGACAGATTGCAGAGGGACAAATGTGGATTCAGGAAGATCATTTATTTATGAGTCTATTGAAATAGTCTAAGCAGTTGATGACAGTACGTTGGCCTAGCCACACAGTGTGGTAGAAAAGAGGCCATTATGGATCTTAGAGATATTTAGGAAGCAAACTCAAGTAGAGAGGTGGAGTGGAAACCCTTCATGACTGCACACTCCCAAAGCCTGGGTTAGGAGGTCCTCCTGTATATATCCATAACTCTTTATACTTGCCATCATCACAGACTTTTTCATAAGGCAGTGAAAATTGCCTGCCTGCTCAGTGTAGTGGAAGCCCCATGTCTTGCTCATTATTATATCTGTAGCACCTAGCACCATACCTAGTACACATCAGCTCTCAGAATTCACACAGAGAAAGAATAGAATTAGACTTTGAAGTGGAGCCCAAATAATGTTAATAGATTTTCAGGGAAAAAAAAGAGAAGTAACTTTAACTATGAAAAGCAGTAAGGTATCCTCAGTGTTTAACTCGTGGTTGTGCTGCAAATATTTACAAGTTCAGAAATGGAACAAACATGCTTTTGTACTTCAGTAATACCCACATCCAGTGTGAAAGCAAAATGAACAGCAGCTCTAATTGCAGTTATGCAGGACCTCCAGGAAGGGGCTTAGAACAAACCAGACATAAGCACTAATTCTAAGACCTGAAAAAATGCAGATCTCTTTAACACTCCCTTCCATGAGTTATACTCAGAGCTCAAGTCAGTTCTTAGGGCTGTATTGATGGTGCCCTGCTCTATAGGCTACTTTAGAATATAAAAGAGTACCTGTACATGCTTTTGTCCAATGCAATACTATTTTCAAAATCCTGTTGTTCTTTTGTATTATCCCCTGTCTTCTTTTGGCCCATCACTCCTTGCTGCTTGTAAAATATATCTAAGGATACTCATCTGTGCTTCTAACAATGTGTTTCTAAAAGTTCTGTTCCCTCATAAACAATCTGGAGTGGCATTGAACATTTGATTATTGGTTTTTCCTTTGGTGCTTCAGGTTTTCGCCACATGTCTGGTAATCATTTTTGCCTGCTGTGGCAGCCAGCCCCCCATTTGGTGTTCAATGATGTCACCTTCTGATATTCTTGTCCTTGTGTAGTTCCCTCTCACATGGTATCAAGGTTGGTCTGTGCAACTAGTAAAATAGGGCTTATATAATGGTTTGCAGTTTCACAGTTTAGGTCATAAAAAGTACTATGACTTCCTGACTCCTGTTTCGTATTTTCTCATGTATTTCTCTTTCTGCAATATGAGGAAACACGTAGCATGGGAGTAAGGCCTGGCTGACAGCCACATAAGAGAGCTTAGAAGCAGACCCTTCAGTCCCAGTCAAACCTTCAGATCACTGTGTGTGGGGTGTACCTAGTCTCTCAGTCATGTCCGACTCTCTGCGACCTCTTGGACTGTCCCCCACCAGGCTTCTCTGTCAGTGGGATTCTCCAGGCAAGAATACTGGAGTGGGTTGCCATTCCCTTCTCCAGGGTATCTTCCTGACCCAGGGATTGAACCTGGGTCTCTTGTATTGCAGGCAACTTCTTTACCACTGAGCCACCAGGGAGGCCATAGACTCAGCCAAGATCTGGACTGCAACCTCATGAGAGAACTGAGTGAAAATGACTCTGCTAAGCTGCTTCTGAGTTCCTGACTCTCAGAAACTGTGTCAGATATGTTTGTTATCTTAAGCCACTAAGTTCTGAAGTGATTTGGTAACAGCAGTGGATAACTAAAACACCTCTCATATTTAAGACTGGAGGGAATAAGAGGGCTGACCAGGAGTCCTGTGTATTTGGGTGGGCTTGTTGACTGGAAGTTTTTCTTTAAAATGAATTCTTAGAAAGAGAGCAGACTGAGAAAAATAGGACCTAACTTTTGTGTGACAATAGTATCATTAGGCACCCTAGTTCTCCCTTAATAATTCATTTAATTGCTTTAGAGATTTTTTTTTGTCCTGGTGTCACATGCTGGGCTGCCTAAGCTCTTCCTGTAGCAGCAAGGGCTAGAAGAGTGTTCTATACACAGATTTTCAATTAACCTTTTTGTTTTCAAATTCAATCTAACCCTCACCTTCTGATCGTACGTTTTGGCCAGGAATATGATTTCCTCTTCCCTGTGGTACCTTGAAGCTCTGAGCAGGCTATGACTTCCTCCAGTTTATTGCATTTGTCAGCGCTTTTTCATCTGCTTTCAGAAATATGTTGAAATATTTTGTCTACCGAGACTGCATCCTCACACTTCCTCACTACCTTATATTGTTCTCTTTGCTGTTATTTGTTTATTCTATTTTAAAACTATTAGTTTACTATTATTTTAGTGGGATTTAAGGATTGGGAAAGGCAAAGTATGCTCAGTCTGCCATCTTGAACCAGAAGTCTTCTGTGTAACATCTTTTTTTCCCCATTCATTCAGCACACAGCACTTCACACTTTTGAAGATTTGAGGCAGGCTGCTATTATGTGGTCTTTTCTAAGAGGTTTTCTGAGCCATTGCCCTCTCTTAGTTCACTCTTCATTGAGCCCCACCATGGGGGGGTCACTGTCCTCTCCAGGCTATCTCTCCATTCTCTTCAACCTTTCCCTCACCCCTGAAATAATTGCAGATAATTTATGGAACTCCTGTCTTCTGGAGAAATTGTTATTTCCTGTATGATGTCATGTAGACCTCTAGGGAAGTCCTGCTTGGGAATGGTCTGGTGACACGGGCCTCTTGTCAGTCCTGGCCTTCCTCACACAGCTATGTGAAATGGGGCTGGAGGAGGTAAGCCCTGCTGGGGCTGGCAGAGAGGGCCGGTGTGATGAGGGATGAAGATGCCATCCACATTTCTCCTGTCAGAAGTCCCTCTGAGTCACAAGATGCTCCTTCCCATATATCGCTGTATTGTAGGAAACCCCGGACCATGGAAAAAGAAAGCACAGTTCTTCGAATAAAAGAATCTTCCCCACCCTCAATATACTGGCTCCCTAAACCACAGAGAAAGGAAAGTCTGGAAAAAAAAAATTTTGATAGCTGTTTAAGGTCCTAAGCTAGTTCTGTATTGTTTCACATCAAGGTTTGTAAAATAACAACTGCCACTTTGATATTTTAAGTTTCTGATAGTGCTCTTTTCTATGTGTGAACTGTCTGTGATTTCTCCTTTCTACGTGTAGAATATTGATAAACAACAGAGTTAATAATTTAAAATTTTGAATGTGTGGCCTTAATTATCATAGTATTTACCCAAAAGTGTATTTCATGTAAACACCCAGTGACAAAGAAATAGTATCTTAACATGTAGGTGAATTATTGTGTTGAAGAATACAAAGTAAATGATATTTGGAGGTATCCGGGCATGTTTTTGGCATTTGGAAGGTCTGATCCCAGAGGTAGTTTCCCAGTCTGGGGACTCATTTTTGGAATTAACGCTAGTAGTGAACTTACCAAGAACGTGGAAAAAAAAAAAAGTGTCGCTCAGTTGTGTTCGACTCTGTGATCCCATGGACTGTAGCCCTCCAGGTTCCTCTGTTCATGGAGTTCACCAGGCAAGAATACTGGAGTGGGTTGCCATTCCCATCTCCAGGGGATCTTCCCAATCCAGGGATTGAACCCAGGTCTCCTGCATTCCAGACAGATTCTTTACCATCTGAGTTACCAGGGAAACCCAAGAACATGACAGAGCCTCAATTCAGAAGGGGAAGGAGGAGGAAGCAGGTCACAAGTCTGAAACTTAAGAACTCAAGGACTCCCATCACATGAGAGACCTTGGGGAAATGCCACGTCAGGTCATGTGAAAAATGTATGTTATGCTTCTCTTCCTGCTTGAACTAAGTTTTAAAGAATGTAACCTCATTAAGTAAAGGAAAATCCAGACTTATGGTTTATCTCTGGAAGAAAAATTGCTAGGACTAGAGGAGCTGCTTAAAAATAGCATTGGCCCTGTGCCCTGAGTTTCATTGACTCTCAATCCAGCTTCATCTGAGCATACCCCTCTGGGCTTATGGGTCACCAGGTCTTCATTCTTAGCAGATATAAAGCACCCTGAAATTCCCAAAGACTTTGTTAGATATGAGGGAAAAGTATAGAGAATAATTAGTAAATAGATGGAATGTCAAAGCATTTCATTTAACAAATCCAAGGAGGGATTCAATACCATCATATCTGGTTTGCTGAGATCTGTGTATTTGGTCCTAATTCATTGAAGTTTTATCTGTGTCCCTTTCTCCCTAGTTTCTGGCAAGTCTCTGTATGTCACTTTTAATTTTTACTATCTTGTTCCCATCCCTCACTGAGGAACTCCATAAAAATCTTGTCACTTTTCAGTGCAAACTATACAAAAGACTTTGTATATCTATTGTATCTGCATCTTTTGCATATCTGTTGTCAACTTTATCAATTCTGTTTTTTAGTCTGAAAAAATAGGCTTATTTCTCATGTGACTGACACATGGAATAAGTTTCAGGTGAGACTTTGACTCACCTCGCTCTCTACAGACCAACCCATGTTTTTATATTGCAGGCTGAGAAGTTTAACTATCTTCTTCAAATGGCAGGCACACTATGTTATAACTGTGTTACACATATACAGTAACAGGTGAGTTGCTGCTTCATATAGAGGTCAGTTATATACATATATATTAAAAGAAGGATGATCATTCTGTTTCATGAGAGGTAAAGGGGGTTTAAGAAGAGTTCCTCTACTCTTCCACTTATATAGAGGAGGAAGAGTTCCCAGAGACAAGGGAGGAAATACTATAGATAGTAAATCTGAAAGTACAGGATTCTAGTGACCTGAAAAAGAATTAAAGCCTGATCAGGAGTTCAGAGTATGGAGAAAGGTCTCCAGGGGAGGCAAAGATGAGGAAGAAACTCTAAATAACTGAAGTTGCACAATCAGCATGATTCCCATGGAAGCAAAACAGATTCTGAAGGAGAAAGCTCAGATTAAGGAATGTCCTTGTCAGGAAAAAAAAAAAATGGTGTTATTTGGTGAGCTATAGGTGTTACTATTTTCAGGAGACTGAAGAATAACTGAATTTCACACCAGATGATAGCTACACATCCCTGTGAAAAATCTGCCTACAAGGAATTATGAGAATTAAGAAGAAAAGACAACTTGTTTTCCAGGCTTAGACCCTGGGCCCTAATGCTGATAATTCTTATAAGTTGTACTGGAGGGAGGACACAGTTTAAAAGGAGCCCTCGTCAGGCTCCTTCTTAGAAACCCAAAGCTTCAGCCTCAGAATTGTCCGCCTATTAGAACAGAGTAGCCCTAAGGCCACTTGCTCTTTCGTTGAAGTGGAAAAGAGAGGAAACAATATATGGGGAATCTATAAATCTACAGTGACCCTTTGTCAGTATTTAACGTGGCCCAATTAATGGTGTGGATCCAAATATTCAAAACAATTTTCTCTTTAGCAGAAAGAATTAAGAAAACTCACTGTTGGTATGAGAGTAGTTCTGAAAATTTTATAATTCTCTTTAAGGTTCTATTCCTACTCTAGCAAGAGGCATGGATAAAAGGGATGTTCTGGTGAATGCTTGTTTTTAATCATGTCAGTCTAAACCGTGCTAGTTCTCTTGGTGATAGTTTACTTGACTGCTCACCAATTCTTCTTTGTTTCCTATACAACTGTTTCTCTGTTTCTCCCTCTTATTTCTAATTTTTTTCCTCTGCTTGAACTTTTGTCTCAGAGTTAGATTAAAATCTCTTGTGATAGTGGATTTGTTGATTTTTCCTCTGTAGTTTCAATAAGTTTCGGTGTATATGTTTTAAAGTTATGTCATTAAGTACATGCAGTTTAAAATTTTTTATGCTTTCCCAGTGACTTGAAACTTTTATAACAAGTCATTATAAAAATGAGAGATCACAGGTACATGCATCAACTAAAGACAATGCTGAGAAAAACATGCAAATTACAAAAGCGTACAAGCAGTTTGATTCCATACACATAAAATTCAAAGCCCTGAAAACTGTATTGCGTGTTGTTTAGGGACACATGTACAGGTGGTAAAAACCTCTGGGGAAATATAGGATATTAGTAACTTATGGGAGAATAGGAAATGTTACGATTAGAGAAGAGTACTTGGGGGACTTCAAAGATTCTGGTAATGTTTTGTAATTTATGTTGGTTGCTAGATGTTCAGGTGTATGTCTTATTATTAGGCTATATGTATGTCATATATGCTTTTGTATTAAATATGTGATAAATTTCATAATGAAAATGACTAAATAATAGTATGGACAAAGAAGTCAAATAGTTTCAAAACTACTCTGCATGCATCCCCAAAGCTGGGGCAGTTTCCTCCCCATTTGAGATTCTGAGCTATCTGCGCATAAGGTCAGGTATATCTTTAAGGCCATATTCTCAGCTGAACAAGACCTTCTAGGCCTGGCCAAGTGTACCAGGGTGACTTTTTCACTCCCATATTTATGTCCATATTGTAGTAGTTCAGTCCTCTGTTCTAACAGAAGCAATCTTTATTAAATTTTCAAAGCTGAAAACACTCCCAGTTCTCATCCCCATTTACTTCCTGTCATTAGCATTCCACATTAATTCCTATTTAGACAACCTGTAAAAATCACAAGAACTAAATTGAAATGCTTATGCTAGGCTTTAGATATTCTAATTTATATATGTTTATTTAAACTTCACAACAGTCCTGTGAAATGAGTACTGTTAGTTTTTCCACGTTACAGATGAAAAAACAAGGGTAAAGAGATTCTAATTTTCCCAAGATTTTTCAGCTCTGAAGTGGATTTAAAATCAGACACTCTGGCTTCAAAATCTGTGGTCTGAACAACCAAGGTCAGACCTACTCTTACCAATTCTTACTGTCTTTTTCCTGAACTTTCATCAAGCTGCCGCTGCCACCAAGTCGCTTCAGTCGTGGCCGACTCTGTGCGACCCCATAGACGGAAGCCTACCAGGCTCCCCTGTCCCTGGGATTCTCCAGGGGAGAACACTGGATCAAGCCAACTAAACACAAATATCTTGGGTTCTGGCAGACTCTCTCCCAGTCCTTCAGAATTCTGCTCACCATATATTCTCTATACTGCATTCCACCTCTGTTGGTTTAGCAGATCTTTCAGTGCTGTCATTTTACCAAAAACTTAGTGTTTCTGAGACACCATAAACTGTGGATGTTACTTGACAACCACCCTCAGTCAAGAAGTGACATGTGTCAGTCTATATCTCTGCCCCTTTCAGGTGGTTGAATCTATTTCCAGCTTGTGGCTGCTTTTGCTCCCTGCGTTTATCTTGCTATGAGTAAACCACTACCTTTGCCTATGAATTATAAGCCACAACAATTGTGAAAATAAATAATCCATCTGCCCAGAAAGTGAGAAAAATACTGCTTATATTTGAAAGCAATATACTGCTTTTCTTATGTGCTTGTGAGAAAAGACAGAGTGTGGACCTTTTCCTCAGACCATGTGTGTGAAGCTATCAGTTCAGTTCACTTGCTCAGTCATGTCCAACTGCTTGTGACTTCATGGACTGAAGCACACCAGGCCTCCCTGTCCATCACCAACTCATTTACTCAAACTCATGTCCGCTGAGTCGGTGATGCCATCCAACCATCTCGTCCTTTGTCATCCCCTTATCCTCCCCTCAATCTTTCTCAGCATCAGGGTCTTTTTAAATGAGTCAGTTCTTTGCATCAGGTGGCCAAAGGATTGGAGTTTCAGCTTCAGCATCAGTCCTTCCAATGAATATGCAGGACTGATTTCCTTTAGGATGGACTGGTTGAATCTCCTTGTAGTCCAAGGGACTATCAAGCGTCTTCTCCAACACCACATTTCAAAAGCATCAATTCTTCGGTGCTCAGCTTTCTTTATAGTCCAACTCTCACATCCATACATGACTACTGGAAAAACCATAGCTTTGACTAGATAGACCTTTGTTGGCAAAGTAATGTCTGTGCTTTTCAATATGCTGTCTAGATTGGTCATAACTTTTCTTCCAAGGAGCAAGCATCTTTTTATTTCATGGCTGCAGTCACCATCTGCAGTGATTTTGGAGCCCCCCAAAATGAAGTTCTGTCACTGTTTCCACTGTTTCCCCATCTATTTGTCATGAAGTAATGGGACCAGATGCCATGATCTTGGTTTTCTGAATGTTGAGTTTTAAGCCAGCTTTTTCACTGTCCTCTTTCACTTTCATCAAGAGGCTCTTTAGTTCTTCTTTGCTTTCTGCCATAAGGGTGGTGTCATCTGCATATCTGAGGTTATTGATATTTCTCCCGGCAATCTTGATTCCAGCTTGTGCTTCATCCAGCTCAGCGTTTCTCATGATGTACTCTGCATATAAGTTAAATAAGCAGGGTGACAACATACAGCCTTGATGTACTCCTTTCCCTATTTGGAACCAGTCTGTTGTTCCATGTCCAGCTCTAACTGTTCTTCCTGACCTGCATACAGATTTCTCAAGAGGCAGGTCAGGTGGTCTGGTATTCCCATCTCTTGAAGAATTTTCCACAGTTTATTGTGATCCACACAGTCAAAGGCTTTGGCATAGTCAATAAAGCAGAAGTAGATATTTTTCTGGAGCTCTCTTGCTTTTTCAAGGATCCAACGAATGTTGGCAATTTGATCTCGAGTTCCTCTGCCTTTTCTAAATCCAGCTTGAACATCTGAAAGTTCATGGTTCATGTACTGTTGAAGCCTAGCTTGGAGAATTTAGGCATTACTTTACTAGCATGTGAGATGACTGCAATTGTGCAGTAGTTTGAACATTCTTTGGCATTGCCTTTCTTTGGGATTGGAGTGAAAATTGACCTTTTCCAGTCCTGTGGTCACTGCTGAGTTTTCCAAATTTGCTGGCATATTGAGTGCAGCACTTTCACAGCATCATCTTTGAGGATTTGAAATAGCTCAACTGGAATTCCATCACCTCCACTAGCTTTGTTCATAGTGATGCTTCCTAAGGCCCACTTGACTTCGCATTCCAGGATGTCTAGCTCTAGGTGAGTGATCACACCATCGTGATTATCTGGGTCATGAAGATCTTCTTTGTATAGTTCTTCTGTGTATTCTTGCCACCTCTTAATCTCTTCTGCTTCTGTTAGGTCCATACCATTTCTGCCCTTTATTGTGCCCATCTTTGCATGAAGTGCTCCCTTGGTGTCTTTAATATTCTTGAAGAGATCTCTAGTCTTTCCCATTCTATTGTTTTCCTCTATTTCTTTTCACTGATCACTGAGGAAGGCTTTCTTATCTCTCCTTGCTATTCTTTGGAACTCTGCATTCAAGTGGGAATATCTTTCCTTTTCTCCTTTGCCTTTTGCTTCTCTTCTTTTCACAGCTATTTATAAGGCCTCTTCAGACAACCATTTTGCCTTTTTGCATTTCTTTTCCTTGGGGATGGTCTTGATCCCTGCCTCCTGTACAATGTCATGAACCTCCGTCCATAGTTCTTCAGGCACTCTGTCTATCAGATCTAATCCCTTGAAGTCGTCAGGAGAGGAGAACTGAAATGAGATTATCATGGGTGCCCATAGGTCACTGAGTGAGATGAAAGATGATTCCTGGCACAATACATGCTGCAAAATGGTAATCAATACACATTTTTTTCTTGTCAAATAAATGACTGGATGAGGCACACATCATGCAAAATATAAACTTGGCAGAGACATGATGTCATCATGAAAGAGGGCAAGAATTAACTAGATCTCTGGAGGAAACCTCTGGGTGAAAGTAGAGTCTGGAAGGACCTTGATTCTTCTCTGAAATTTTATTTTCCAGAAGTAGAGAAAGAACTAAGGGACCTGGCAACTAAGGGCCTGTGATGGCTAATTTATGTATCAGTTTGGCCATGGATTGCCCAGATATTTGGTGAAACGTTACTCCGGGTGCATCTGTAAAGCTGTGTTTTGATGAGATGCAACAAAATTCATAAAGAGTTTAAAAATGGTCCACATCAAAGAACTCTTTCACACATACAAACAATATACAAGCAAAGAAAAAGAGAAGAGGCACATGTAGATGTCAATGAGACTGTAGAGGGAGCTATCTGATCAGCTCAGATATTAAAGGACAATTCAAAGAGGAAAGAAGATCGTATGACTGTGAAAACTGCCTTGCATGTACTATTAACTGAGAATTTAGTAAACATTAATATAAATAAAATTGACATGAAGAAGAGTGATAAGACATACAAGAGTTGTGTCCAGAAAAAATGGCATCCAAATATGCTAGAACTGCAAAAAACTTTAGCGTAAAGAAGTGGTGGGGCTTTATTTTTAGCCAGAGGCTATAATAGATCAAAACCTGATTTAAGAAAGAGCAAACCCTGCCTGAAGACCATGCTCTAATATAATATTTATGGGGACAAATAGAAATATGTCTCTGTCCTGAGTTCTGTCTTGTCTTTCAAGGTATAATATTAGGCTGAGAAGGGTTATGAGGACTCTGGAGAGAGGAAAGAGAGTGCATAGCAGAGGTGGAGCTTCGAGAGCCCCAGCCCATCTCCAGGCTCAGGACTTAACATCCCACGTTCCAAAGTTTGTGGAGGGGATTCCTTACATACAGTTCAGTCATTTCAACAATTATTTTTCAAACGTGTCCTATACCTGGCACCAAGTCTGACACTCAAAACACAGAGGTGAATACTACACAGAATAGTCTCCCTGGGAGCTTGAGGATCTCCAGAGATGGAACAGGTATTGAGAATCAAGAAGTGTTTTGATTTCCCTAAGAGGAATGAATTGGATGCCTGAAACTACCACCTTCCTGGTTCTAACGCAGTCAGGCTTCAAATCAAGTTGACTTACTCCGTATCACACAACTAGTGAGAATCAGTCTTTTGAACCATGAATACTTCGCACCTGGTTTTTACACTGGTTCCTAGTCCTTGTTCTGTCACTATTCTCTTGGCTTCTGGCCCTTAGTTTTGTCTTTTGATTATAGTTCTGTCCTTTTTCTCTGAATATAATGCCAAATGTGGCTTTCGTTTGTTTATTCAACAAATGTTTATTGAACATCTTATGTGCCAGACTCTGTTCTAGGTGCTGGGAATACACCAATAAGTAAAACAAAATTCCTGCCCTAATGAAATTTGCCTTCTGGTAATGATTATCATGGTGGAACAAAATATAAGCAATATATATCTTTATGGATACATAGATGTGTTTTACAGTAGTTCTATGAAGGAAAATAAAGTATATCTGGCTAAGAGGAACAGAAAGTACTGGGGTTTACTATTTTATGTAGTATATCAGGGAAGTCTCCTCAAATAAGGTGACACTTGGACAGAGGATGGAAGGAATTTAGAGTGAGAAGATGCTTGTGTCCGGTATGTAGAACTCTCATTAGGGGGAAATGCTAGTATAAATGCTGGAGTAGACTGAGTGGAACAAGATTGGTAAGAAGTAAGATCCAAAAGACTGGTTCCAAATAGGAAAAGGAGTATGTCAAGGCTGTATATTGTCACCCTGCTTATTTAACTTATATGCGGAGTACATCATGAGAAATGCTGAACTGGATGAAGCACAAGCTTGAATCAAGATTGCTGGGAGAAATATCAATAACCTCAGATATGCAGATGACACAACCCTTACGGCAGAAAGCAAAGAAGAACTAAATAGCCTCTTGATGAAAGTGAAAGAGGACAGTGAAAAAGTTGACTTAAAGCTCAACTTTCAGAAAACTAAGATCATGGCATCTGGTCCCATCTTCATGGCAAATAGATAAGGAAACAATGGAAGCAGTGGCAGACTTTATTTTTTTTTGGACTCCAAAATCACTGCAAATGGTGACTGCAGCCTTGAAGTTAAAAGGTGCTTGCTGCTTGGAAGAAAAGTTATGACCAACCTAGACAGCATATTAAAAAGCAGAGATACTACTTTGCTAACAAAGGTCCGTCTAGTCAAGGCTTTGGGTTGGTTTTCCAGTAGTCATGTATGGATATGAGAGTTGGACTATAAAGAAAGCTGAGCACCGAAGAATTGATGCTTTTGAACTGTGGTGTTGGAGAAGACTCTCAAGGGTCCCTTGGACTGCAAGGAGATCCAACCAGTCCATCCTAAAGGAAATCAGTCCTGCATATTCACTGGAACGACTAATGTTGAAGCTGAAACTCCAGTCCTTTGGCCACCTGATGCGAAGAGCTGACTCATCAGAAAAGACCCTGATGCTGGGAAAGATTGAAGGCAGGAGGACAAGGGGAGGACAGAGGATGAGATGGTGGTTGGCATCACCTACTCAATGGACGTGAGTTTGAGTAAACTCTCGGAGTTGGTGATGGACAGGGAGGCCTGGCATGCTGCAGTCCACGGGGTTGCAAAGAGTCAGACACGACTGAGTGGCTGAAATGAACTGAACTGAACTAAACTGAAGATCCTAGTAGGAGTTCGGGCAAGGGGAGCACAGGATCAGGGGCCTTTAAGCCATAGTCAAGACTTCAGCTTTAATCTGAAGCTATAGTGCAAGGAAGTGCTGTCATCTGATATGTGTTAAAAGGATAATTTGGACTTTCATATGGAGAATAGGCTAGGAGTAGGGCAGATAAACTTAGAAGAGAGAGCAGTTAGGAATCTATCAGGATTCCTTGGGAAAGAGTCGATGATGGCTTGTGTCAGGTAGTGAGGGTAGAGGCAGGAAGAAGTGATGTAATTCTGAGTACATTTGGGAGGTAGAGCCAAAAGGTTTTGCTGTTGGACTAGATGGAGGCCATATGGAGTATTGAGATAGGATGTTCCTGGCCTTGGCCATTAGTCTTTCTAAGATATGGCTTATTCTCACCTTCTGGTGTTACCCACTTCTAGGTGCTTTGGTAGCTGACTATTTCTACCCTCATTAAGAACCCCAGCACCCAACTCTGACCAGTGACCTTCCAAGGCTTGCTATAACCTCCAGAGGAGAATCAAACAGGTGTATTCTTCCCTTAAGTTAGACAAAAACTAATTGAAATGTCTTTCTTTGTGTCCTGAAAATGTATATCAGTGTAGGGAAAAATGAGATTAACTGTGAATGAAAATGTAGCATTTTATTTATTTTTTTCTTCTTGACTGAGGAATCAGTGCTTAGGCATGTAAGTGATCATAGAATGAAAATGGGCATATAAATTCTGACTAAGGAGGAAGATATCCTAGGAAAATGAACCTCTTTCTATATCAAGTTAAACAAAACAAAACATATATCAGAAGCAATCTTTTGCTGTGCTAATGAGTTTAGCCCAGAAACTTCTGATTGTAGCAGTAGTCTAGTGATTACAAAAGAAACTAAGTTTTGATGCCTGTTCTGCTTTTAACAGTAAAAGTACATATCATCTGTGCTACCCCTACTTTCTCCCCTTGTACACCAATTGGAACCTAGACCAGGGTCTTTGAAATAGAAGCTGGAGATGGCATTACTACATCCCTGGGTCAGACTGGGGGAATCTAGCTTTGCTTCTTGGTTTCGGCTGCTACAGGTGGCTTGCCATTCCCATGCGTGAACAGGAGCTGATTAGCACTCCAGTGCCCTATTTAAGGTTTCTGGCTTCAGAGAGAAGCTATTTTGAAAAGTGAAAAGATTACACTCCGATAATAGACCAGAAGCTTTACACGTGTGGATGGCTCATGGAGGATTAAAAGAGCAGACCCATAATAAATGCAGCTTGCACCTGATAGAACAATGAGGGTGACTGCTCTCACACTGATTTTAGGGGCTGTTTGAAGGAAGTTCCCTGCTCGGATCACTGATGCCTCTGTGAGCCAACACAATGGCGGTTGGTTTAGCGGCCCAAAGTCTGAACAACTACTGTCTTTTCCAGGAACCAATTAGACCACTTCATGCTCCTTTGATGTTTCAGGGATCTTAGGTCCTAATTGGTAGACTCATCTCTCCAAAATTTGATCTTTTTCTAGATGTTCCTGCATGGAAACGTTTCCCCAGGTTCACTAATCATCTGAAGAGGTAGATGACTGGGGAAATTCACACTTGTTCTAATTTATTTTAAACAAAAATGATGCGGATTAGAATTTTGTTACTAGATTCCCTAGAAGCTGCTCCTAAGTTGCTCATGGTGGGACTGGGCCTTTATGTTGTGTATGTCACTTTTAAGTAGATCAAGGTTTTGGGAAGACTAGCTCACTCTGTTGTCACAGTAAGGGTGGGCGGCAAATTTCTTGGGCTGGAGAGTCATGCAGAATGGCCTCTGCTGTCTCAGTTTTCAGGCTTGAGGAACTTGGTATCTATTCAGTGGATCTGACTACCTGGAAGGTAGACTGTGGACTTTTTGGGGGAAGCTTTCTGATATGCCTGCATTGGTGTGAAACTAGGTAGTCAGGATTTGCTGTCAAGAGATTTGTGATCCTGGAACTTCCTTGGCGGTCCAGCAGTTAAGACAGCATGCTTCCAATGCAGGGGAATTCAAACCCTTGTCAAGGAACTAGGATCCCACATGATGTGTGGTGTGGCAAAAAAAAAAAAAAAGAGGTGTGCGATCCTTTGAGGAAGTATCTCCATGTCTCCAAAGTTGCGTATTATGATTAGTTACTATTCATAGTGGTTTTTTGTCCTTGTCTTAAAATTTGAGAGTTAGGAGGTGTCAATGATGTTAGGAATCCAGGAAGGAAACATCAGAATGTACGTCCCTCAGTTTCAGCCATGATCAAGAAGGAAGCCACATAGGTCTGATGGATACAGTGAGAGCTACTCCTAAGGTCCTTTCAGTGTATTTTACTTCTCCATGTGTCTGAGCATGAACTTGAGCCCTTCCTAAGCAAGAGTGGCATGATTAACTTTTAAGTAGGTTTTAATTTTTTTAATAAACATTAAATTTTGTAATAATGTTAGATTTACAGATAAGTTACTAAGATACCACAGAAAGTTCCCATATATCCCTTAGCCAGTTTCCCCTATGTTTAATATCTTACATTGCTATGCTACATTTTGCCACAACTAAGGAGCTAACAAACATTGTTAAATTACTGTTAATTCAATTCCACATTGTTCAGATTTTATCTGTTTTTTCCCAGTGTAGGGTTTCTGAATCATTATTTATGCACACTACTAGTTGGTAATATACTATATAGTGATGTCTTTGTTCAATTTTGGGCTTCCCTTGTAGCTCAGTCAGTAAAGAATCTGCCTGCAGTGCAGGAGACCCAGGTTTGATCCCTGGGTTGGGAAGATCCTCTGGAGAAGGAAATGGCAACCCACTCAGTATCCTTGCCTGGAAAATCTCATGGAAAGAGGAGCCTGGTGGGCTGCAGTCCATGGAGTCGCAAAGAGTCTGGCACGACTGAGCAACTAACAGTTATTACACTTACTTGTTCAATTTTGGTATCAGTGTTATATCAGCTCCATAACCTTACTCTAAGCTTTGCAACAGTTTAAAATGGATTAAAACTGTTTAATAATTTGAAAGAACTGACCTGTGAAATTATGTGTGTCTTGGTACAATTTGTTGTTGTTCAGTTGCTCAGTCATGTCCGACTCTTTGCGACCCCATGGACTGAACATGCCAGGCCTCACTGCCCTTCACCATCTCCTGGTGCTTGCTCAAACTCATTTCCATTGAGTCAGTGATGCCATCCAACCATCTCATCCTCTGTTGTCCCCTTCTCCTACTGCTTTTAGTCTTTCCCAGCATCAGTATCTTGGCTAATGAGTCTGTTCTTTGCATCAGACTTCACCAAAGTATTGGGCTCAGCCTCAGCATCAGTCCTTCCAATGAATATTCAGGACTGATTTCCTTTAGGATTGACTAGTTGGATCTCCTTGCAGTCTAAGGGACTCTCAAGAGTCTTCTCCAACACCACAGTTCAAAAGCATCAATTCCTCTGTACTCAGCTTTCCTGGTCCAACTCTCACATCCATACATGACTACTGGAAAAACCATAGCTTTGACTGTATGTACCTTTGTTGGTAAAGAAATGTCTCTGCTTTATAATATGCTGTCTAGTTGGTCATAGCTTTTCTTCTCAGGAGCAAGTGTCTTTTAATTTCATGGCTGCAGTCACCATCTGCAGTGATTTTGGAACCCAAGAAAATAAAGTCTGTCACTGTTTCCATTGTTTCCCCATCTATTTGCCATGAAGTGATGGGACGGATGCCATGATCTTCATTTTTTGAATGTTGAGTTTTAAGCCAGCTTTTTCACTGTCCTCTTTCACTTTCATCAAAAACCTCTTTATTTTTTCTTTGCTTTCTGCCATGAGGGTGGTGTCACCTGCATATCTGAGGTTATTGATATTTCTCCCGTCAATCTTGATTTCAGCTTGTGATTCATCCAGCCTGGCATTTTGCATGATGTACTCTGCATAGAAGTTAAATAAGCAGGGTGACAATACACAGCCTTGACACACTCCTTTCCCAATTTGGAACCAGTCGGTTGTTCCATGTCCAGTTCTAACTGTTACTTCTTGACCTGCATACAGATTTCTCAGGAGGCAGATCAGGTGGTCTAGTATTCCCATCTCTTGAAGAATTTTCCAGAGTTTGTTGTGATGCACACAATCAAAGGCTTTAGCATAGTCAATGAAGCAGAAGTAGACGTTTTTCTGGAATTCTCTTGCTTTTTCTATGATCCAGCCAATGTTGACAGTTTGATCTCTGGTTCCTCTGCCTTTTCTAAATCCAGCTTAAACATCTGGAAGTTCTCGGTTCACATACTATTGAAGCCTAGCTTGGAGAATTTTGAGCATTACTTTGCTAGCATGTGAAATGAGTGCTGTTGTGCGGTAGTTTGGAAATTCTTTGGTATTGCTCTTCTTTGAAATTATTATGATTTAGGGAAAGTTATATCCATTGAGACAGTGGCCAAGGGAGGAACATTAGTAAACTATCCAGGACTTTGGCCCCACACTTCCATGGAATCCCCAGTTGAGGTATGCTGGAGCCCTTGGAGAATTCTCCCCTAGACCACCATCACCTGTGCTTGTAGAAAGCAGACTGAAATGCCCACTGAGCCTCTTCCCACAAAAGAATCTGGGATTTTATATCTCTTTGGTAAAGAACAGCCACACCAGAACTGTGTTACTAGTGAGAAAATAACAGAACAAAAACAAAAGAGTCAGAGTTGATCTAATGCTCAGAGAGCTTATTCTTAACCCTTTTAGACTCAGGATCTTTTCTAGAATTTTGACTCATCTAAAGTGGGGCTGAGATTTTACATTTTATACAAGTAAGATGGAGATGGTACTGCTGGTCCAGGAATCACACTTTGAGAAACACTACCTTAAGGCATATTTTGTATAGAAAAGCCACAATAAATACTTATTATTTCTCTCTATTTCCCATCATTCTAAATAATAATTCAGTTCCCTAACAGCTTCCAAAAGTGATCAGTGATTTCTATTTTCATAGCATTGTGAACTCAAGCATTGTTTTTAACATATTTAACATGTTTAATGTGTTTTAATGACTTCTAATATATGTTTTCTTTTTGAAACTCAAGTTGTATCATATTTGGCCTTTGAAGGCTTCTTAAAGTTGATCTGTGTTCTTTTGACATCATCCATTCCAACAATCTTTGAAAGTTTTCTTATTTTCAGGTACCAACAAAATGCTGTAGGTTCATCTTATAAATTTAATACCCCAAACTTGAATTCACTTTTCCAAAGAACTTGGTTCCTTTTCATGTGAATCTGTATTATTTTGGGCCATTATTCTAATTATAAAACCATATTGTCATTACAGAAAGTGTGAAAATGTCACAGTAAAGAAGTATAAAAATAATCCAGTCATTTTAAAGAAACTACTGACATTTTAATATGTTCAATTCAGGTCTTTTTGCAATGAAATTCTACATGAAATTACATTATATACATATATCTATCTATATATATATATATACATATATATATAAAGTAATATCTTACATTTTTCATTTTTAAAAGAACATGAATAATAATTTTCTTATAGCATTAAAAACTTTCATGAGCATCATTTCAAGAGTAGTATTGTATCCCACTATATGAACTTAACATAAGTTCTTTAGTCATTCTCCAAATAATGGACTTATTTTTGAAAATTATGCTTCAAAGAACAGCAGTATGCTTATCTTTCTTCACATTTTATACTTTTTTTTTTAAGAATCTATTCTAGAAGTAGAATCAGTGGATCAGAGAATATGGACATATTTCAAGTTCTTAAAATCGAGTTGTTGTTGTTCAGTTGCTAAGTCACATCCGACTCTTTGTGACCTCATGGACTACAGCACTCCAGGCTTTCTTGTCCATTACCACCTCCCACAGCTTGCTCAAACTCATGTCCCTTGAGTTAGTGATGCCATCCAGTCATCTCATCCTCTGTTGTCCCTTTCTCTTCCTGCCTTCTGTCTTTCCCCAAATCAGGGTCTTTTCCAATGAGTCAGCACTTCGCATCAGGTAGCCAAAGTATTGGAGCTTCAACCTCAGCACCAGTCCTTCAAATGAGTATTCAGGGTTGATTTCCTTTAGGAAAGACTGGTTTGATCTCCTTGAAGTCCAAGGAATTCTCAAGAGTCATCTCCAGCACCACAGTTCAAAGGCATCAATTCTTTAGCACTCGGCCTTCTTCATGGTTGAACTCTCATATGCGTACGTGACTACTAGAAAAACCATGGTTTTGACAATATGGACCTTTGTCAGCAAAGTGATATCTCTGCTTTTTAATACACTATCTAGGTTTGTCATAGCTTTTCTTCCAAAGAGCAAGTGTCTTAATTTCATGGCTACAGTCACCATCTGCAGTGATTTTGGAGCCCAAGAATATATATGTTACTGCTGCTACTTTTCCCCATCTACTTGCCATGAAGTGATGGGACCAGATGCCATGATCTTGGTTTTCTGAATGTTGAGTTTTAAGCCAGCTTTTTCACTGTCCTCTTTCACTTTCATCAAGAGGCTCTTTAGTTCTTCTTCACTTTCTGTGATAAGGGTGGTATCATCTGCATATCTGAGGTTATTGATATTTCTCCTGGAAATCTTGATTCCAGCTTGTGCTTCATCCAGCTCAGCATTTCTCATGATGTACTCTGCATATAAGTTAAATAAGCAGGGTGACAATATACAGCCTTGATGTACTCCTTTCCCAATTTGGAACCAATCTGTTGTTCCATGTCCAGTTCTAACTGTTGCTTCTTGACCTGCATACAGGATTCTCAGGAGGCATGGCATGTAAGGTGGTCTGGTATTCCCATCTCTTGAAGAATTTTCCAGAGTTTGTTGTGATGCACACAGTCAAAGGCTTTAGCATAGTCAATAAAGCAGAAGTAGATGTTTTTCTGGAACTCTTTTGCTATTTCGATGATCCAGTGGATGTTGGCAATTTGATCTCTGTTTCCTCTGCCTTTTCTAAATCCCGCCTGAACATTTGGAAATTAATGGTTCATGTACTGTTGATGCTTGGCTTGGAGAATTTTGAGCATTGCTTTGCTAGCGTGTGAGATGAGTGCAATTGTCTGGTAGTTTGAACATTCTTTGACATTGCCTTTCTTTGGGATTGGAATGAAAACTGACCTTTTCCAGTCCTGTGGCCACTGCTGAGTTTTCCAAATTTGCTGGCATGTTGAGTGCAACACTTTAACAGCATCATCTTCTAAGATTTGAAAAATCCTACTCTAATCCTCATACTATAATCTGTGTATAGGAGGCTTGAGGTTCCTCCATGTGGCCACATGTGAGTGGGGCGCCATCCTCATACTATAATCTGTATGTCGCAGGGCCCTTCCCAGTTCTGCTCATCTCTGACAGGCAGTTGAGTCTTGCATATTTGGAGGGGGTGATTTTTGTTGAGAAAATGTGTGCTAAAAACCAGTTGTCATTTAATAATCCACAGGGGCCAGAACCCTTCAAAAATGTCACAGCCAGAGCCCCAACAAAATTGCCCTCTGGCCATTCTGTCTGAACCTCTCCATTCTCCATCTGTAAAACAGGCAGCCCTGTAATAATAGAAGGATGAAGTCATCTCAGCATAGGAGCACAGTATGGGAGGAACAGGCTCAGAACTCAGCTTGTGCCATGAAAGCTCTGCTTCATCCTCTTCACAGATGTGCCCCAGTGGTCCTTCCCTCCCCTTGACTCTACTTCCTCTGTGTGTCAGCTTCCCCCTTCCTCCTGCAACTCTCTCTCGTGAAGTCATTCAGTACCATTTCCACACCCTTCCTCTTCCCTCAGGGAACTCCCTGCATACTTTGGGATGCAGAGTTTCATTCTTTGCATTTTGCAAACTCCAGTAGTATCTGGAGTTTCTTTAGTGTGCTCATTGCAGTTACCTTCTGCTCAGTTCTTTGCTGAGCTGGGAGGGTGAGGTGGGGTGAGGTTTAACTTTAATTTCCCAAAGAGAAAACTAGATTTTCTTTTCTACTATTTAACTTAACATGCAGACAAATCAAGGTCAGTGCTATTTGTGTTAAGGGCATTACAGTTTATGATACCCTGAGAGAGAAATAATTTGTGTCATCATGACTTGTGCCTTGCCCATCTTGAAATGATAAACGTCACTATTATTGTGTTAAGGAGCATTTGGCAGTCTTGGGGCCTGGTCTGCTTTACAGAAGGAACCACAATCCCCTCAAAGGCCCTTTCCTTTCTATGCAGAGTGGATACTGCCTGTTCCAGTTAATCTGAGCATCAGTTCATCTCCCCTCAAAACGGCATCCTCCCCACCTGCCACCAAGATAAATTGTGTTACAGAGGATTGTTAGTCCCTGTATTTGCTTTGGCTCATTTACTGCTTATATTTTTGTACAGACACATTTTAGGGGGAAAATGTAAGTTTAATTTTGCTTGTATAAATAGGTAACTTACAAGGTAGCTAATTTGGCTTTATGTAGTCTTCTGTTTCTACTGATGGAAATGGCAGTTGCAAAAATTTTCCTAATTGTGAGCAAAACATTTGGATGGTTATTTATTTAAAAAACCAGCAGGTTTACCTTGCCCTGGAAATAGGTTTAAAAGGACATTTTTTTCTCTCTTTATGTAGCTAAGCAAAAGCTGTGGTCCTGTCTTCATGGTGCTGAGCTCAGAGGATGATGTGGCATGATATACATAAGGAGATTCATTGACAAGAAAACTCCTGGAGTCCAAACTTAAGGCCAAGGGCTGGAAATGAAGCAAATGGCACCATACAGGAGCTCTCCCTGGGTAAGTCTGGGCTGCAGCCGAGAGTGCAGCATATGGGTCTTGAGTGGGTTGGGGGCTCTACTTGCATCTGTGGTGAAATTGGTTAATGCAGCAGGTGCAGCCACCCCAGCAGCCTGTGAAACTTTGGCAGAAAAGACTAAACACGTGTTTTTGAGCTGCTCAAGTTATCAGCTTGGGATCCAAGATGAAGCATTGCTGTGGATGTGGAGAAGCTTAATAGAGATTGTTGCTGCAGCTGTAGACAAGCATCCCTCTGGTTTTATGAACCAAGTGTTAGAGTATATGAGGTGGTGGTGGAAGAGTAGATGTTGTGGGATGATCATGTTTTCATGTATATATTTGTGGAAACAAGACGGATCCCTTCAAACTGAGCGATCCCCTGGTGTTCTTGGACATTTGGGCATGGTGGGGGCTTCAGTGGGGGAGAGACTAGATTTCTTAAAGCTCTCAAGCCAGAAATCTTGTATTTCTTCTTTCCCTTGCCCTACTTCCAATCTGTCAATAAGCCCTAATGGTTCTACCTGTAAAATCAAAATGAATTCATCAGCATCTCTTTACTTCTGCTTCTATGATGCTAGAAAGACTGCTGGCATTGCTTTCTTGATTTACTAAGCTCCTGCCTGCTGTTTCAGCTCTCTTCCTTATATTATTCACTGTCTATACAAAGTTAACTTCTAAAAATAAAGATCAACCTTGTCATTTCCCTACTAAAATGCACCAGTGACTTAACATCCTGCTGGTTATAAAATCAAATCTCCTTACATATGCCTATAAGGACCTAAAGATCTGACCCCCTCTCCGGTCCCTTCTGTTACCATTCTTCCCCTTGCTCTCTGCACTGGAGCCACATGACATTTTGTTTTAAGAACTGAAACATTCATTCCTACCTCAGGGCCTGGGCACCAGCTGTTTCCTTTGCCTACATTGAGCTTCTTCTGGCTCCTCAGTGTCTATGTCCAGCAACAGAGAGCCTTTCTTGGACACCCAACTTAAAGTAGCCCCATTTCCATCATTCTGATATTTTCACATTAGCATTTGCAACCACCTAATAGTTTATTAATTACTTTTACCTACCTATCTATCATCTCTCTAATCTAAGCTAGCTACTAGTTTTTGGTATAATTTATGGGGTAAATGAATTAATATTTGAATAGTGGCTAGCTATGAACTAATTTCACTATGCATTTCTGCCAGTGTTAGACTGCAATACATGGGAGTGAGGATTTTGAATGGATCCTCAGATCCTGAAACAGTGCTCAGTGCATAGTAGTCTTTCAATAAATATTTGTTGAATAAATGAAACAGCCGAAGTGAGTAATTGAAAAAAGTAAAGAGGATAGACTCATCTTCATTCCCTGAATGTATGAAATGCATCTTACCTGTCATGCATAGTTAAAATGTTTTAGTGTTTCCCAGGAAACAGGTAATGTGCAAAGTGCTCGTCTAGTGCCTCTTTTAATACTTACTGCAGCCATCTGAGTTAACATACTATATTATTTCCATTTTATAGACGGAGAAACTGAGGCTTAAAGAGATTAAGGAACTGCTATTTAAGTCAAAGAGCAACATCTCTGATCACTTGATGCTATCTAGTAATCTGTTACTATGGTTTCATTCCAATAAAGTGTTTTCTAAAGTTATAATTTTTTAAATAAAATTTTATGTCTTATAGCAATAAAAATAATCATAATTATAGAACAATGAATGGTCCAAAACATCTTTTCTTGCTTCTTTCCTGTTCTGGGTTGAAGTGCTACCTTTTGGCAGAAACAGTTATCAACAAATGACCAGATTATAAATATGAAATATGGGAACAAGACTCTGACTGCTCCATTATAGATTGGTTTTTCAGCTTTTAGGAAAGGAAGAAACACAGTGAAATAATCTCAAGTTAAAGGGTATGATAAAGAGACCTAGAATAATTAGTAATCCCTTCCTGTCCAGTAGGAAAAACACTTAAAAAAAAATTCTGAGCCCCTTTTGGAGGCAGTTTGGAGGCAATGTGGCCCTTTTTTGGAGCACCTAACTCCACAGGGTACTCGGCTCCCAGGAGCAGCCTGCTTTGGAAGGCAGCCCCACAGCCAGCTTTCAGTAGGCCTGGCATTTGTCTCCTTGTGTCCGTCCCACTGGGTTCCTTGAAAACAGATGGAGCTGATTCCTAATCGACCTGCTGTGCTTGGGTGTGATGCTTTCAGACATGAAATCTTGATTAACAGCAAATGCTAATTGAAGCAGTGAATTATTAAAGTGTTTTCCCATAAATGATAAATGTTGTTGTTGGCTCTTTTTCCTCTTGTGACACCCTGAAACTTTCCAAAAAGTTGCTAGCTTTGTCCAGGGAAAATGGGAAGTGGTGGCTGCATTTGATGGCATTTGTGGTGACCTGTTTGTGCTCTGTGGCCAGGCTTCACTGTGGATGAACCACCTTTTCTCTTGGAATCACCTCAACCAAGCAAGGAAATCATCTTTCCCTTAAACACAGGACTCTGTCCAAATGAGCTCATCCAGCCTCCTCGCTTCAGTGCCCATCAGTAGCTGATGACTCCCATTCTTTACCTCAGACTCAGATTTTTCCCCTGAGCCCCAGACTTATAAACAGCATTATTATTTGACAACTCCACCTGATCCCCCATGGGATCTCAAGGTCATATTCTTTCATTTAATTATCTAGCACCTATTATATGTCCCCAGGGCCACTTTGTTCTAAGCACTGGGAAAACATTAATGAGCAAAATAGATACAGCTCCTTGTGGCACTTACATTCTAGTGGGGAGGGGAGGAGATAGATAAGCTAAAGCAACAAAAGGGGCTCGGGAAGTGCTGAGCATTGGAGGTAGTGATGGCAGAGGTAGAGGTTTTTACAAAGCACTCAGGGAATGTCCTGTTAGATGGTGTTTGAGAAGAGACTCAGAGCTAAGATTTAAATATAAAAAATGAAACTATATTATATTCCAAATGGTCTCTCCTTAGAAATTTCCCCCTTGTCCTGCATTCACAATCCCCAGGAATGTTGCATATAATCACTAGAGTCACATCCATGGGGTCTTCCTCCCCATTTCAGTGTTCTTAGGAGAAATCATCCTCTCATCCATCCTGAATTCTTGCTAGCCCCAAGCAGGAACTTACAGAGGCATCAGGTAGAGTCTTCTGCCTCTTGTCCACCTTTCACTGGCTCCTCCCACGGGAGAAATATTCATCCAGTCATCTATTCATCCAGTTTCTCTAGTGCTCTCTGGTTGCATTCCTCAAACTTTAATATTCTTGGGAGTGAGGCAGAGAATCTTACTCAAATACAGACTCTGATCCAACAGGTGTTTGCCATAGGTCTAAGGTTGTGTGTTTCTGTTATACTCTCAGGTAATGCTGATGCTGCTGGTCTGTGGGCCATACTCAAAGGGGCCACCAGAGTCTATAGGGTGTGAGAAGGCTTTAGTCCTTCTTGCTATGTACTTTTTCAGCAGCTCCAACTCTCTTCATGTGTAGGATCCAATATATGGCTTTGAGAGCAAGTATTAGGAAGCCCATTTTCACTCTAAATTCAAGCCATGATTCCAATCCACATTTATCAGATTAAAGCCTTTTGCTTGATTTCTGTTTGACCCCTGTCTATTATTCTGTTCAGAAGTCAGGAGAGTGAGGGAAAGATTTTGCTTGTTGTTATAATTTACATTTTATTTGTGAGGAAATCAAATCTTAATAAGGTTGAACAACTGATTTAAAGCCAAACAGGGAGGAAGTGCAGACTAGGGTTTGAAGCCTTTCACTTTGATCCTAGCATTTACCCGCTCACCTTCTGTCTTACGCTGCCACTGTGAAACCGCCCTGCCTAAGGGATCTGGTCCCTCTCTACCGTGTGATTCCTGTCTCTATCCTCTGCTTTGTGCACCTCCCCACTAGTCACAATTTCTTTACCCCTTTTTGCTCCTTGGTTCTCTTCTTACCTATCAATATGCAGATCAAGATCTAACTCCTTTATGAAGCTTTTCTTTTGATGCCTTAGCAGGAAATAATCCCTTCCTATTTGTCGGTTGGTTTACTGTGCACAGAAGTCCATCCTTTCCCTTGCAATAGTTATTTCATTTATTTGTTACATGACAGTTTCCTCCACTGTTTTGAAAGATCAGAATAGTGCTTGATTCCTCTTTTCTTCCCAGCAGCCTGCTCAGAGCTTACACTTATTAAAAGCTAAATATATATTCAATGAATGTTTAATGCTTATGTTGGAACTTAGTGGCCAAATGCTTCTGTGCTCAGCCTTCCTATTTCTGTATCCTCCTCTTTATTTCCTTGCATTTTGTTTGAAGTGTCCGTTTCCTTCTGTATGAGCAAAAATAGGGAGGGCAGTGGCAATGCCTTATTATGTTAGAGACCTGCTCATTGTTTGGTGAGGACCTTGCAAAACTTGTGGTAAAATAACAGCTTGATAATGAAATATTTTTGCATCCTAAGAAGAGCAGAATACAACCTTTAACTCACAGTTAAAAGAACCAGCTCTTCAGTTAACAAGTATATGATCTTGGGCTAGTTACCTAAATTATATGAACTTTACTGTCCTCATCTGTAAGATGGTGGTATTGACATCTATGTCACAGAGTTATTGAGGGATCAGATGAATAGCATCTTAAAGAATAGTAGGGGCTCAAAAACTGTCAATCCCCCAGCTTCCTCTTGTCTGTTCTTGCTGCGGATATGAGGGTTAGTCTCTCATCAGACTTGTTTCTCTCTACTTCCTATCTCTCCCTTTTGTCCATTTTATATTTGCTGCCATGGTCCTCTCCCTAAATCCAGTTTTTATCATGACCCTCTTGCTCCAATATTCAATCACCAACAAGATAAAAATCCAAGCAGTGTTATTCCAAGGGGCCCGCTTCCTGTGCCCCGGTACCAGCTCCTATTTCAGGCAAAGTAGAACCACATACAGTTCTACTTTTTCATCCCTAGGCCATTTCTCCTGAGGTTCCATCTGCTAATTATGCCCAACTATCGCTTAGAATTCATATCTTTTCCTCAAAACACAGTGCTGGTCTTAATTTCCCAGTTACCAGATAGAATGTATGACATGTGTAGCCCAATTAAGGTAATTAGTTTTGCATTTCCTTGTTGGAATAGTACTTTTCCTATTGTTTGAAAAGAACCATTTAATCTTGCCTCACCATTTTTCCTCTTCTACCAGATGTTAAAATCTTCAGGAACAGGGACTATCTTGAATTTCATGTACCTTGGCATTCCAGTCACTGCCTAACATGCAACCTCATGTTCATCCAGCCCTATGTGGAACAGTATACTCTGTGACAGGCATTCAGTAGATGAAAATAAATACCAAGACAAGGCCTAGGGAGATTTCTCACCATAATTATGGAAACAGACAATAAATAGGTGGATGTAGCAGGTAGAAGTATCCATGGATTCTTTGTAACTCCTTTCTTTAAAACAGTGAGGTCTTTTCCCTGTCCCTTGAATCTGGGTGTTCTTATAATCTGCTTTTCCAAAAGAATGTAGCAGAGCTGACACTGCATGAGTTTTCATAGCATGTGCTCTTAGGAGACTGGAATAGTGAGAACAAGTCAAGGCCAGATTTGTTGAGGATGAGAGGCCATGTAAAAAGATGGAGGCCCAGCCTTTCTGGCCATCTCTCCATGAATGAATTCAGGCAACCATGTGGAGCAGAGATGAACTGTCCCAGCTGAGAACCCCAATTGCTGACTTACTGAATCATGAGAAATAAATGATTGTTATTTTAAGTAGCTGAGGTTTAGGGTGTTTTAAATGTGTCAGAAACTAACTGATACAGTGGAATAAGTACTGTTATTGTCATTGTTCGGTTGCTAAGTCGTGTCCAACTCTTTGTGACCCCATGGACTGCAGCATACCAGGCTTCCTTGTCCTTCACTATCTCCCAGAGTTTGCTCAAACTCACGTCCATTGAGTCAGTGATGCCATCCAACCATTTCATCCTCTGTCACTGCCTTCTCTTGCCCTCAATCTTTCCCAGCATCAGGGTCATTTCCAATGAATCAGCTCTTTGCATCATGTGGCCAAAGTATTAGAGCTTCAGCATCAGGTCTTCCAATGAATATTCAGGATTGGTTTCCTGTAGGATTGACTGGTTTGACCTCCTTGGTGTCCAAGGGACTCTCAAGAGTCTTCTCCAATACCATAGTTTGAAAGCATCAATTCTTCAGCACTCGGCCTTCTTTATGGTTCAACTCGCACATCTGTACATGACTACTGGAAGAACCATAGCTTTGACTGTACAGACCTTTATTGGCAAAGTGATGTCTCTCCTTTTTAATACGCTAAGTTTGTCATAGATTTTCTTCCAAGGAGCAAGCGTCTTTTAATTTTGTGACTGCAGTCACTGTCCACAGTGATTTTGGAACCCAAGAAAATAAAATCTGTCACTGTTTTTGAGCGTAATCTTGCTAGCATGTGAAATGAGTGCAATTGTGTGATAGTCTGAACATCCTTTGACATTGCCTTTCTTTGGGATTGGAATGAAAACTGACCTTTTCCAGTCCTGTTGCCACTAAGTTTTCCAAATTTGCTGGCATATTGAGTGCAGCATTTTAACAGCATCATCTTTTATGATTTGGAATAACTCAGATGAAATTCCATTCACCTCCACTAGCTTTGTTCATATTAATGCTTCCTAAGGCCCACTTGACTTTATACTCCAGGATATCTGGCTCTAGGTGAGTGACCACATAGATCAATGTAATACACCCAGCCTATTAGGGGCAGGGCCCAGACAGGAAAAATCTTCTAGAAGTGATATTTTACCTTAATATTTCATGTGCAAAAGTTTCCAGAATTAATAGTTGTGGGGGGACCGTATAGTAGGTTTTTAACAAAATTATATTGCTTTAATTATCTAATTTATTTATCTACCTTAAATAAAATATGATCATGATTGTGTCATTTTCTCGCATTAAAAAAGAGGTAAGTTGTCAGAACAGTGTATGGGGAAAAATTTTTAAGACTATTTACCATGGACAGAGGAACCTGGTAGACTACAGTCTATGGAGTCGCAAAGAGTCAACACAGCTGCGCAACTAAGCAGAACACAGCACACCATTATGAAACAGCTAACACTCTGACATATAGTGTACTTAGGACAAAAACAAGATAAAAATTCAAACCATATATAGTAAATGGAACAGGCAGTGGAATTAGCTGGTGGAAAAAGGAAAGAATATTAAAGAACTAGATTTCAAGAGAGCTTCATGGAAGAGGAAAAATAAGGAATAAATTGTAAAGAATAGGAAATGCCTAAAACTCAGAGAAAATCAGGTTCCATTCAAAATAGAACTAACAGGAGAGGTGTTCATAAGGAAAACTGGTAAGAGCAAAACATGGAGGCAAGTAATGGCTCATCTGGAGAATGAGTGGAACACTTGGAAGTAATAAGAGTAATGGGTAGGGGTTGGTTTTGGAAAGATATATGGCCCTTATGGCAGTGGTTCTTGAATACTAGAATAAGGTAGTTTTATTGTATTTTGTGGAAATGGGAGCTATTGAATATTTTTAGTAAGACCACAACATTATCAGGATTCTGTGAAAAACCCACCATATGTGAAACTGTTGTACCTAGTGGCAACACTAAGGTTTTTCTCTTGAAAACCGGAGGCAGTTCTTCTAATGTCCAGTTTGCTTTTTTACCTCCAAACTTATGTGATCAAATCAAGTTTAGGAAAATACTAGGAAAATGTTTAGATATGGAGTTTGAGCATATTCCAATCTAGAAACTGGTTAATAAGCATACACTTCTCATTTGAGAAGCACCTGACTTAGGCATGAAAGATCTAAATCCCTATTGCTCTCCTGGTCCATACTCCAGCTTTTCGGGTTCACATACTTGCTTCTCAGTGTAGGCCGACTGTATCAATTCAGTGATAGGCTCAGCAGTGCCCCATATTCTCTATTGACCATGGTAGCAAAATAGGAGATGGTAAAGAATTATTCTTTATTACCCAAATATCTAATGATACTTTTTCTTGGCTAACGATCTAGGATTTTAAAAATAAGTAAGATATTTTTGCTTCCCCTTATGAGCTATTAAAGAAAGCAGATACCTCAAAAAAAAGTAAGAAAGCAGATACTTAAAAATACAGCCTTCAAGATGCTCTGATGGGTGATATGAATTGAATTAGCTTCAGTTTTTTTCTTTCTGGTGAGCCTTGCTGTTTGCAAAGGTTGGAATGCGAAAAACTTTTATTTTCCTAGACCTCCTTTCAGAAAGCTAGGGTTCTGTATTAATTAGGTTCACCAAGTTGATCACTGGAAGGGCAAATTCCTGCACCTTTGGTTGTTTTCTGCTGGCAAGCACTGTCTTGGGGCACTGTGGTTATTCTGCTGCAGCATGCAGAGGCCCATTTGCCAATTTTGTGGTAGGCAAGAGGCAGTTTCAGTTGAAATGCTGGCAACTTTATATCTTTGATTTCCTGATCCCTGGATCACTGGTATGGTGATCCCTGGATCATTGGTATGGTGCGTGCTCTTGTACTCCGTTCTGTGGTGCTCTGAGAGTCAATTTTAAGAGAGTAGCCTGGAACCCTAGCAACAGTGTATGAGTCTAATTTCCGGTATTAAATCTGCTACTTAAAGTACTTATGTTGTCTCTCTTTTGTGCACTGAACATTTACAGATGGTATAAAAGGTGTATAAACAAAGCAATTGAGAATCCAGCCAAGTGCATGACTAATTCTGCTTGGGAGATTTAGAGAAGTTTCCATGGAGGGAGTGACAATACTATGTATCATGAAGGATGACTAGTAATTATTATTCAGTAGGCAGCTAAGTGTGGAAAGGGCAGTCTAGGCATTGAACAGAACTTGTGTAGAAGCACATAGTTGTCAAAGATAATAGTGTTCAGGGAATGGTAAGTAGACTACTAGAATATCTACTGCCATGTTAAGTCCATCTTTTAGTACATTCTTTTAATGATACAGTTACACCTCAGTTAATGTTTGCCATAGACTGCCAGTTCTTTACAGTGCTTTTCATGTTACAAATAGATATATTAGTATATATATCGCCCATGTCTAGTCAACCGGTATATAGAGAGGTTCAGGAACAGTTTAGTAAAGTGATTAGGATGTGGGCTTGGCAATCAGACTGCCTTGATGTTGTCCACTTTTCCATTTTCTTCTCTGTAAAAATAGACAATAATAGTACCTTTCCACTATAGAATTGTTCTGAGGATTAGAATTAACATGTGTAAAATACCCAGAACATAGTAAACATGCAGAGTACCCTCAATAAATGTTAGTATGGTAATTTATTTTTCTCAGAATTTCACTGTCTCAGCTGGTGAGTGCTGCGTGTGCCAGCTTGTACTCGTTGCAGTTGAAATGGCCTTCACAGATCTGTTTGTTTGCTGCCCTATGGTATTTCTTTATACTGTTATTAACTTGTTTTTGAGAACTATTTTGACCTTTTCTGGCTATTAAAAGGTACTCCAAGAGAGTACTCATAGTGCCTAAAAATTGCCAAGAAAGATTTTCATCCTGGATGTTAAAATGCAAAGTTTATGATGGTTCAGGGCATTTGATATAATGGGTAAGGCAACACAAGATAAATATCAGTAGAAATTGGTGGAAATCCTTTGACATTTTAAAGGGTATTGTAAAGATGACAACAGAACAACAGTTGTTTGACAGAACCTGAAAGGAACTTTGGAAGTGGTTTAGAGATTCTGCTAAAACAACTCTGAGACTTTAATTTTCTCACTTCCAAGAAAATATTTCCTACACTAAAAAAGCTATACTATATTTTCTTTATAAATCTGTGCTATCTATTTGTATTGTCTTCTTTCATCCTTGTCAACTCTTTCACATTTCCTGAGATCTTTGAGACTTGACTTATTACTGTTGATTCCATAGACTTTCCTGCCAACACTCAGAAAAACTTACAGCTGACAAGCTTCGGCTCTATCCAGTTTCAGCTATATGGCAATTCAGTAAAACTACAACATAGGCCCCAGTTGTCCAGCAATTTTGACCTTCTCTTTACATTAGCAGGGCTTCCTTGATAGCTCAGTTGGTAAAGAATCCGCCTGCAGTACAGGAGACCCCAGTTCAATTCCTAGGTCAGGAGGATCCACTGGGAGAAGGGAAAGGCTACCCACTCCACTTTTCTGGCCTAGAGAATTCCATGTACTGTATAGCCCATGGGATCACAAAGAGTCTGACACGACTGAGAGACTTTCACTTACATTAGGAACCTCTACATTCAGTTCAGTTCAGTTCAATCGCTCAGTCGTGTCCAAGTTTTTGCGACCCCATGGACTATAGCACGCCAGGCCTCCCTGTCCCATCAGGTGGTCAAAGTATTGGAGTTTCAGCTTCAACATCAGTCCTTCCAATGAACATTCAGAACTGATTTCCTTTAGGATGGACTGGTTGGATCTCCTTGCAGTCCAAGGGACTCTCAAGCATCTTCTCCAAAACCACAGTTCAAAAGCATCAATTCTTCGGTGCTCAGCTTTCTTTATAGTCCAACTCTCACATCCATACATGACTACTGGAAAAACCATAGCCTTGACTAGACAGACCTTTGTTGGCAAAGTAATGTCTCTGCTTTTTAATATGCTGTCTAGGTTGGTCATAACTTTTCTCCCAAGGAGTAAGCATCTTTTAATTTCATGGCTGCTGTCACCATCTGCTGTGATTTTGGAGTCCAAAAAAAATAAAGTCTGCCACTGTTTCCACTGTTTCCCCATCTATTTGCCATGAAGTGATGGGACCAGATGCCATGATCTTAGTTTTCTGAATGTTGAGCTTTAAGCCAACTTTTTCACTCTCCTCTTTCACTTTCATCAAGAAGCTCTTTAGTTCCTCTTCACTTTCTGTCATAAGGGTGGTGTCATCTGCATATCTGAGGTTATTGATATTTCTCCTGGCAATCTTGATTACAGCTTGTGCTTCATCTACATTGTGCTTTATCTTTATCTACATTGTGCTTCATCTTCATCTGCAGCTTGTGCCACCTCTACATTAGGAAAGACCTTAAGTTTGCCCTCCCATACTGCCCATAGAGTACTGCTTTTTCTCGAAAGAAATTGATATCTTGTTTTCATACCCCATCCTTGGATTTGCTTCATCACACTAAAGTTTTAAATTTTTTGCAAACTTTTCCTAACCTAGAATAAAACTCTTCCCTTTATTGTTATTATTAATACAATTGTTTCTTCTCATTCTTTCTTTTAACCAATATTTACTAAAGGATCTACTATGTATGTTCTAGGCTTTTGGGATTCAGGACAGAAAGATGTCATCCCTATTCCCAGGAAACATTCAGTGTGATAGAAAAGTCAAAGTAGTAAGACAGAATAGCAGGAAATTCAAGCTATTAGATAAACAGCTGCAGAATTCTGGGACATAGAACCAAACCTTCCTTGAGAAGAAAAACTAAAGTTTAATCTTTTTTTTTCACTAAAATTCTTATTATATTTTTCAAAGAAATGATGCCAGTAACTGTACAGTGGCTTTGTTACTTTCTTTTTTTTTTTCATTTTAAAACATCTTCAGAGTATTCTTTTTATTTGCCCTTTTATTTATTTATTTTTAAATTAGTTTATTTATCTATTTTTTGACTTTACTATATTATATTTGTTTTGCCATACATTGACATGAATCCACCATGGGTGTACATGTTTTCCCCTTCCAGAACCCCCCTCCCACCTCCCTCCCCATCCCATCCCTCCGGGTCATCCCAGTGCACCAGCCCCGAGCACCCTGTATCATGCATTGAACCTGGACTTGAAAGGCAGCTAGAGATGGCAGAGATTTGGTTTCCTGTTGTTTGATGGTTTATTTTTAACAGTTTTCTTGAAATATAATTCATACCTCATACAATTCATACATTTAAAGTATACAATCAGTGGCTTTTACAGTATTCACAGATATACGGATCTATTACCACATTCAATTTTAGAATATTCCGTTACCCCCACAAGAAACTCCATTACCCCTTGGCCCTCACACCAGCTATCCCTACCCATCTTTCTCCTATTTGTACATAACCACTAATCTACTTTCTGTCTCTCTATATTTGCCTGTTCTGAACATTTCATATAAACAGAATCATACAATATATAGTATTATGTGACTACCTTTACATAGCAAAGTTTTCAAGATTTATGTATGCTGTAGCATAGATCAGTATTTCATTTATTATTGCTGAATAATAATGTATTATACTGGAGAAGGAAATGGCAACCCAGTCCAGTATTTTTGCCTGGAGAATCCTATGAACAGAGGAGCCTGGTGAGCTACTGTTCATGGGGTCACAAAGATTCGGAAATGACTGAATGACTAAGCACAATAATTATTATATAGATATACTACATTTTATTTATTCACAATTCTATGGACATTTGAGTTGTTTCCACTTTTGGGCATTATAAATAAAGCTCCTCTGAATATTTGTGTATGAGTTTTTGTGTAGACATGCCTTTCTGTTTTTTGGTATATATAACTGGAAGTAGAATTGCTAAATTATATGAAAAGCTCTGTGCCTAACTGTTTATAGAACTCCCAGATTTTTCTTGAAAATGGCTGCATCAAAAAAGAAGAAGAAGAAAAGAAAATAATTTTACACTTTTGACCAGCATGAGTTTCAAAATTTTTCACATCCTTGCCATATTTGTTATTGCCTGTCTTTTAATTGTAGTCATCCTCAGTTCAGTTCAGTCACTCAGGTGTGTCTGACTCTTTGCGACCTCATGGACTGCAGCACGCCAGGCTTCCCTGTCCATCACCAACTCCTGGAGCTTACCCAAACTCAAGTCTGTTGAGTTGGTGATGCCATCTAACCATCTCATTCTCTGTTATCCCCTTCTCCTCCTGCCTTCAGTCTTTTCCAGCATCAGGGTCTTTTCCAATGAGTCAGCTCTTCACATCAGGTAGCTAAAATATTGGAGCTTCAGCATCAGTCCTTCCAATGAATATTCAGGACTGATTTCCTTTAGGATGGATTAGTTGGATTACTTGCAGTCCAAGGGACTCTCAAGAGTCTTCTTCAAAACCACAGTTCAAAAGCATCAATTCTTCGGTGCTCAGCTTTCTTTATAGTCCAACTCTCACATCCATACATGACTACTGGAAAAACCACAGCTTTGCCTAAATGGAATTTTGTTGGCAAAGTAATGTCTCTGCTTTTTAATATGCTATCTAGGTTGGTCATAACTCTCCTTCCAAGGAGTAAGCGTCTTTTAATTTCATGGCTGCAGTCACCATCCACAGTGATTTTGGAGCCCAGAAAAATAAAGTCAGCCACTGTTTCCACTGTTTCCCCATCTATTTCCTATGAAGTGATGGGACCAGATGCCATGATCTTAGTTTTCTGAATGTTGAGCTTTAAGCCAACTTTTTCACTCTCCTCTCTTTCACTTTCATCAAGAGGCTCTTTAGTTCCTCTTCACTTTCTGCCATAAGGGTGGTGTCATCTGCATATCTGAGGTTATTGATATTTCTCCTGGCAATCTTGATTCCAGCTTGTGCTTCCTCCAGCCCAGCGTTTCTCATGATGTACTCTGCATATAAGTTAAATAAGCAGGGTGACAATATCCAGCCTTGACATACTCCTTTTCCTATTTGGAACCAGTCTGTTGTTCCATGTCCATTTCTAACTGTTGCCTCCTGACCTGCATACGGGTTTCTCAAGAGACAGGTCAGGTGGTCTGGTATTCCCATCTCTTTCAGAATTTTCCACAGTTTATTGTGATCCACACAGTCAAAGACTTTGGCATAGTCAATAAAGCAGAAATAGATGTTTTTCTGGGACTCTCTTGCTTTTTTGATGATCCAGAGGATGTTGGCGATTCAATTTGATCTCTGGTTCCTCTGCCTTTTCTAAAACCAACTTGAACATCTGGAAGTTCACAGTTCCCATATTGCTGAAGCCTGGCTTTGAGAACTAATACAAAGAAATAAATAGTAGAATGGGAAAGACTAGAGATCTCTTCAAGAATATTAGAGATACCAAGGGAACATTTCATGCAAAGATGGGCACAATAAAGGACAGAAGTGGTATGGACCTAACAGAAGCAGAAGATATTAAGAAGAGGTAGCAAGAATACACAGAACTGTACAAAAAAGATCTTCATGACTCAGATCACCACAATGGTTTGATCACTTACCTAGAACCAGACATCCTGGAATGTGAAGTCAAGTGGGCCTTAGTAGTCAACACTACAAACAAAGCTAGTGGGACTATCCATACCCAGTGGATAGTCCTCCTAGTGGCTATGAAGCAGTAGCTCATTGTGGTAGAAACTTTGTTTTACTTAGCTTCATATTCATACTAACACAGTACCTGGCACATAGTGGGTAGTTTAAATTTTAGAACTGAGGGAGAGGAAGAAGACATGTTGGCAGAAGGAACAAAAAATTCAAAGGTACAGGATCAAGAGAAAGTAGATTGTATTTGTTAGAAACTCAGTATATTAGAGCATAGATTTATTTGGAGAATTTTCAGGAAATAAAACTGACATATGCCATCATGTACTGGGCAACTTTTTTTTTTGTACTGGAATTCAGCAATGAGCAAGTAAATGAAATCTCTGCACACAAGGAAGTTTGAAAATGAAAATATTATAAAATTAGCAAAACAGGGCATTTCAGAAATTAAATTCTTTGAACAAAATTATATCACCTAACATGATGGAGAGTAACCTAAGAAGGAGTGGGGCTACAGTAGCTTGAATGAAAAAGAATTGACACATTTAAGCAAAGAAGTGAAAAATAAAATAGAACAAATACAACAAAACAGAAACAGACTCACAGTTAGATAGAACAAACTAGTGGTTACCAGATGGAATGGAGGGGCAAAATAGTGAATGGTCTTTTTTTTTTTTTTTTGTGAATGGCCTTAAAAGGTACAAAATACTAGATGTAAAATAAATAAGCTCCAAGGATGTAATGTACAGCATATATTACACAGTCAATACTTTATGTTGTATGGCGTGTAACCTATAAAAATATTGAATTACTGTGTTTTACATCTGAAACTAATATATTTTGAGTCAACTATACTTCAGTAAACACAACAGGAAAACTGCTCAGTTATATCAAGCCCTGGTGTATGAGCACTCCAGTCAGAATGAACAGCAAGGGCAAAGACCCTGAGCCAGTGCACACATTAGAATGCACTGGGCAGAAAGTGAAAAAAAAAAAAAACCCAGTGCAAAGTCACTTAAAAATATGGATTTACCATTTCGTGCAATAAGAATGTGGTGATGGATGATCCCAGGTTTGGTTAGTTCAGCAGCACAGCTATGACACCAGGGACTCAGGTACTTTCCATTTTCCCACTCTGTCATCTTTAGAATGTTTTCCTTATTACTGTGTAGTATGTGGCTGACAGTGGACTTCCATTTGGTCTGCTAGACAGTCAAATGTGGCATAGGTTATATCCAATAAGAGAGTGGTAGGGTTCACGAGGTATTATCACATTTTTCTTTACTTTCAGATTTTAGTGATGTTTTGTAGTTTATGAGCCTAATTATATGGATTAATTTTTTTAAATAGAGGAGTCTTCACAATACTTATTTGTGGAATGGGAAATGATTCTGAAAATTTTTTAAACTCCGCATTTTATGACAAGGAATATTAAAAAATTGTCAAACTTAATGCTGAATTACATATATTTCTCTTTTAAAACAGTAAATACTCCACATTTACTGACCTTTTCTGCAGTAAGCATGTCATTAGTTTACTACCTAGCAGATAGTTTTGAAAAAATAAACTCATTTAATTTCTTCTTTAAGGGAAATATGATATTGTAATAATGAAATAAATTTAAGACATGGTGTGAACATTTTGAAAAGGGTTTTTTGGAACTGTTTCCATTGTGATTTTGTTGCTGAAAATGTTTTGTATCTCCCATAATGTTTTCCTTAATGTATACCTTAAAAATAATTTTCTAAAATTCAAAAAATATTCTAAAGAGTTTCAGTAGGTTTTAAACTCAGCTGTTTAAAATATATAAATGCAGCACTTTCTCATTTATTTCTAAGACCAACTAAGGGTATTTTCTCTCAAATTTATATGAAGGCGTTTGTTGAATAGTGGAGAAGATTGAAAAATTAATTTTACTGTTTAGTAAGTGTAGCCAAAGAAACTTGTTCCCTTTAAAATTGTTATGCTATTTATATGTCTATTATTTTGAAGTATAATTTTCATTTATGAATGCCATTAAGAACTAAATATCGAAACACTTGGAACTTAGAACCAAATTGTTGGCTCAGTATATTACAAAGTGTTAAACCGGGGCTTTTAGAAAGCTTATTACTGTCACTACAGTTTACTAATAGCATTAATACAATATCATCTCTATGACGTTATGTTAAAATATGATTAATTTTATAAGAGTAAGAATGCCTTGTATCTTTAAGGAACAAAATAGTTGGAAATTATGCTTTATTTTGTGTTTATTACATATTTTTGTAAACAGCACTATTGAGATATAATTCATATACCATACAATTCATTCATTTAAAGTGTATAATTCAGTGTTTTTTAATATAGTCACAGATAAGTGCAACCACCACCACATTCAGTTTTAGGACATTTTCATCACCCCCAAAGAAATCCTATACTTATTAGCAACCATTCCTCTATTTCTCCTCTCCAAACTCCCGGTTCTAAGCAACCACTAATCTACTTTCTATCTCTGTAGATTTGCCTATTTTGGACATTTCCCATAAATGGAATCATAATTTATGGGCTTTTGTGACTGACTTTTTCACAAAGCTTTCAAGGTTCATCCATGTTAAACATGTATCAGTACTTCATTACTTTTAATGACCAGATAATATTCTGTTGTGATGGATATAGCACATTTTGTTTATCCATTCTTCCACCGGTGTTTATTTGGATTGGTTTTACCTTTGGGCTGTTTTAAATAGTGCTACTGTAAATATTCATGTGGGCTTCCCTAGTGGCTCAGCGGTTAAGAATCTGCCTGCAGTGCAGGAGACACAAGTTCAATCCCTGGATCAGGAAGATCTTCTGGAGGAGGAAATGGAAACCCACTCCAGGATTCTTGCCTGGAAAATCCCATGGACAGAGAAGCCTGGAGGGCTATAGTCCATAGAGTCACAAAGAGTCAGACACAACTGAGCAATGAGCATGCACGAAGATTCATATATAGATCTTTATTTAAACACCTGTTTTCAATACTTTTGGTTTTGTATGTTGGAGTAGAATTGCTGGATCTTATGGTAAATTAAGGAACTGCCAAACTTTCCATAGTAGCTGCAGCATTTTAAATTCCCACTAGCAACGAATGAGGACTTCAATTAATCTATACATCCTTGCTAGTGGTTCTTATATTCTTTTTTATGATTATTATTATTAAAGTCATCATACTGGCTATGAAGTGGTGTCTCACTGTGGTTTGATTTACATTTCCCTAACTACTAATGATGTTGAGCATCTAATCATGCCCTTATTGGTTGTTTGTATATTTTCCTGTCCAAAGGAAAAATTCTGTCCTTCATCCATTTTTAAATTGGGCTGTTTATCTTTTTGTCATTGAGTTGTAAGGGTTTTTTTTTTTTTAGATATTCTGGCCACTGGACCCCTTATTGGATGTATGATTCACAAATATTTTCTCTTATCTGAAGGTTGTCTTTTCACCTTTTTATTGTATCCTTTGACACACAGAAGTTTTAAATTTTGGTGAATGTTTATCTATTTTTTTCTTTTGTTATATGTGCTTTTGTTGTCATATCTAAGAAATCATTGCCAAATCTTAGGTCATGAAAACTTACCCCATGATTTCCTTATAAGGGTTTTATTATTTTATCTCTTACATTTAGGTCTTTAATCTATTTCAAGTTGAGTTTTATTAATGGTATAAGAAAGATGTAGTATCATTCTTTTGCACATGACATCTAGTTGTTCCATCATTCTTTGTTGAAAAGACTGTTCTTGTTTTTTCCCCCATTGATTGTGTTGGCACCATTGTCAAAATTTATTTAACCTTAGATATGTAAGCTTATTTCTTAGTTCCATTCCGCTGACCTGTATGTCTGCCTTTCTGCCAGTACCACACAGTCTTGATTACTGTTATTTTGTATAAGCTTTGAAATCTGGAAATATGAGTCTTCTTACTTTGTTCTTCTTTTCCAAAGTTGTTTTGGCTATCTGAAAAGGCTATATACTGCATAATTCCATTTATACGAAATTCTGGAAATGGCAGAACTATACAGACAGTAAGAAGATTGCCAGAGGAGGTTTTAATAAGTGACACAGAGGGGATTTTTTTTTAGGATGATTAAACTATTCTGTATGAAGCTGTATTGATGGATACGTAACACTGTGCATTTATCAAAATCCATAGAATTTAGAGCAGTAGAATGATCCTTAATGTATGCAAATTTAAAAAGTAATTTAGGAGGTAGGGGATCCCAAGATACAGTGCAGTTTTACAAAAGAATCTAATTGTATTACAATCTAATTATATTACACTTGTATTACAAAAGGTTATATAGGGGCATTTTTTAAAAATAAAATTCATCTTATTTGTGAATATTAAAAATTATCTTTATTTGTGAATATTAGACACATTTTAAAATGAAACTTAAAAAATAACATGTATTTGGAACATACAGTGCAGGATGCTTATTAAAGAGTGTCCTTGGAATCACCACCTGGGGTAGAGAAGCAAAGGGAGCAGGGAGTTGCAGAGGGAAAAGTCAAACTGCAATGTAGACCCAACCACAAGGGGAGCTCAGGAGCTAGAATGACCCTTTAGAGTTGTTCCAAGTTAGGCCTAGATAGCCAGGACTTTCAATGAGTCTAGATATGGAACAGCCCAGGAATGGGTGAGACATTAGGCAGGGCAGCTCTCTGTAATCTCTAAAGTTGCTGACAATTGATGGCTTTCTACGGACAGCACCCCAAGCTGATACAGCAAGTCCTTCCTTGAAATGGAATCTGATCATGCATCATGGAATCCACCACAGGTGGTAGCCAGATCATACAGATACAGGAGGTCAGAGGTGAGCCAGCCTCTATAATCTGATGTCAAGAGAAGAGTGATAAGGTGGATTCAAGATGAGACAAGCTTCCAGAGCCCAGGGGGTTGTGCCTGAGTGTGAGTCATGCCATGGCCAAAGTTAGAGGAAGGTAGCAATCAGAAGACCAAAGAGGCAAACAAAGTCTTCATAATGCTTCATAATGCTTCATAATGAGAGGGCTTTGAAAATAGCCAATTTATGCCATAGCAAGTTTTTCACCCCAAAGACCAAGAGCCAGCAATTGACTGTGTGGCAGTGCAAAGGAGGGAGGAAGAAGCAGTAACTAAGAGCTTTGAATGACATGAGCTTGGAGTTCCATAACTGGGAGAAAAGTCCACGCTGATCCTGCTCAGTAATAATACTGAACTGCTGCCTGACAGGAGGGAGAAAATGCTTTAATTGTTGGAGAAGACTCTTTAAGTTTGATTCTTTAAGTGGACCTCAAATACCTCTCACAGATATGTAGAGGAGCACAAAAGCAAATTCTCCTATTGATTATGCTGTCTCATTCTTTGCCAGTGAGATCCAGCACTTCTCCTGAAGTCCAAGGAGGTCTTATCTCATGTCCACTTCTTATTCCTGGGTTCATATAGACATGTGGTATGGCTGGCCATTTGAACACTTATATTTTCCTTTGTGTATATAAAATTCACATTTCCAATTTAAACCTGGAACATTCATAATTTGTTTTCTGGTTCTTTTTCCATTCCCAGAATTATCTTGTTGCTAAAAGTGAAGGACTCCAGTCAGATTCCTTCCTTCATGGGTGCTAGTAGTCATTCCATGCTGTATGCTTAGTTTCTGTCAGTCTCTTTACATTTTGCATCTTTCTTTGGAACACTCGGCCTCTCAGGGACAGATGTCTCTGATAACCCGGTGGATCCCAATGACTGACCTAATAAGATCTGAGTCTTAAATTCCTTGTGCCAAATTACCCATTTGGATTGTCTAGCCTACTAACCTGTGGGTATCATTTCATAATGTCAAGACATTGTGTCTAGCTGAATCGAATTTTGCACAATATCAGTGGGGAAAACTTCACTTCTAACTGTAGGGGCCTCATACTTTTTATAGTGTCATGAAATGTTCCTTGTTACCTGCTAGTAAGGTAAAGAGGCCAACTCTCTTTTCACTTGGTTATCAGCCAGAAAAACTTCACCTGGGCTAATTCTTCTTCCAGTTATCTGCACTTAGTCTTTCAGACTGCTTTGCCTTGAATATCCTGCTTTTTTCCCCCAAATCTGTGGCTCAGCAATGACCTTATTTCCTAATTGACAACCATATCTTCTATTCTAATTCTTATCTGAGTTTTCTACTCTATTTTTTGTTATTTCTTATCAAGGAAATGTATTTTAAAATAAGTATCCCAAAGAAATATCTGCTGACTTTCTTAATTTTTCAGTTCAGTTCAGTTCATAGAGATTTGTAGAAAGATAACTCTACAGAATACTTTTCCACAGGAGTCTACCTCTGACTTAGAAGTCTTTCTACTTTACATTTCTGTAACTTTAGCATATAATTTGCATAGATAGATAGATGGATAGATAGACTGGCTTATTAAAATGCAGTCATTTTTAAGAAAAGAATGGAGTCTTCCTAACTATAGATTGGATGTTTTGTCTTATTTCTTCCAAACTTAAAGGCAGTCTTTCCCTGTCTAACTGCTATCAATTTTCTAAGCTATGTGACAAGTTGAGATGGGGCAGAGTGGTAACTTGGAGAATGATGAGTGTGCATTCCAGGCAGCAGAACATGGAGATCCAAGTCTCTGAGGCCATAGGGGCCAGGAATATCTAGGAGACTGGGATGGCTAGAACACAGTGAGTGAGAGGAAGATTGTTTGGAACTGAGGTTACAGTGCTGGGGTGGGATAAGGCAAGAAGTGCAGATCTTTTGAAACCTTGGAGGCCATGATAAGCACACAGGAGTTTTCTCTGAGGAGCATGAGAAATTATCTGTTCTCTTTCACCTCTTCTTCTCCAAAAACATCTTTTATTTTTAGTTTTTCCAACTTTTAATTTAATTTTTATTTTTTTCCCTCCTTCTCCATCCCTAGTTTTTCTTAACTTTTAAGGTTGGAAAAAAATACATGTAACATAAAATGTACTACCTTAACCATTTTCAGTGTACAGTTCAGTAGTATTAAGTGCATTCATATTGTTGTGCAGCCATCACCACCATCCATTTCTAGAACTCTTTTCATCTTACACAGCTGAAACCATTCACCTCAGCTGGGGACTTGAATCCAGCCAAAACCCAAGGTTTTCCAACTGAGATCACACACCTGGTTTCAGGACTTAATAAAGCTCAGGTTCTTGATGTCTCAACACGGAAAGAATTCAGTGAGAGAGAAAGTAATAGGTAAGAAGTGGATTTATTTAGAGAAGTAGCTCAGTCGATAAAGAATTTGCCTTCAGTGCAGGAGAGCTGGGTTTTATCCCTGGGTCGGGAAGATCCCCTGGAGAAGGAAATGGCAACCCACTCCAGTATTCTTGCCTGGAAAATCCTATGGATAGAGGAGTCTGGTGGGCTACTGTCCACATGGTTGCAAGAGTCAGAGAAAACTGAGCAACTAAACCACCATCACCACACTCCACAGGTAAGAGTATGGGCCATAGCAGAGGGCACGTGCAGCCTTGATATGTGGTGTGGTTAACTTTTATGAGCTGGGTAATTTCATAGGCTAATGTGTGGGAGGATTAATCTAGCTATTTTAGGGAAGGGGCAGAGATTTCCAGGATCTGGACCACCATGCACTTTTTGGCCTTTGATGGTTGGTCTTGGAATTGTCATGATGTCTCTGGTGTGTCATTTAGCTTGCAGATGCATTACAATGAGTGTATACTGAGGGTCAAGATCTAGTAGAAGTTGACTTGTCTGCCATCTTGGGCCCATTTGATTCTAGTTACTTTATGTTGTGTTCTCAGATCATGTTATTCTTTCAAAGGTTGTGCTTTTCCCCCTTCCTCCATGTTTCACAACTGAAGTTCTGTACCCATTAAACAGCAACTCTCCATGATCCCCTCCCTGAAGCTCTTGACAACCACCATTGTACTTTCTTTCTTTTTATAAAATCTTCCCTTTCCAAATTCCTCAGCTCTGGTAATCACCATTCTATTCTCTGTTTCTATGAGTTCAACATTTTTGTTTTTAATTCCAAATGTAAATGAAATCTTTCAATATTTATCTTTCTGTATCTTATTTTTATCTTTATTTTCCTTAGCACAATGTCCTCCAGTTTCATGCAGTTTATCACGAATAGTAGGATCTCCTTTGTAAAGGCTGAATAATAAAGTGTGTGCGTGTGTGTGTGTGTGTATCACATCTTATTTATCCATTTATCCACCAATAAATATTTAGGTTATTTCAGTATCTTGGTTACTGTGAATAGTGCTGCAGTGAACATGTGAGTGCAGATATCTCTTCAAGTAATGGTTTTATCTCCTTTGGATATACCCAGAAGTAGAATTGCTGGATCAAATGGTAGCTCTATTTTTAATATTTTAAGGAACCTTCATATTGTCTCCAGTAGCTGCACCAATTTACATTGCCACCCACAATGCACAAAGGTTCCATTTTCTCCACATCCTCACCAACACTTATCTCTTGTTTTTGTGATGATAGTCATTCTAACAGGTATGAGGTGATATATGGTTTTGATTTGCATTTCCCTGATGGCAAGAATACACAGAAACACTGTACAAAAAAGATCTTCATGACCCAGATGATCACGATGGTGTGATCACTCACCTAGAGCCAGACATCCTGGAATGTGAAGTCAGGCGGGCCTTAGGAAGCATCACTATGAACAAAGCTAGTGGAGGTGATGGAATTCTAGTTGAGCTATTTCAAATCCTGAAAGATGATGCTGTGAAAGTGCTGCACTCAATATGTCAGCAAATTTGGAAAACTCAGCAGTGGTCACAGGACTGGAAAAGGTCAGTTTTCATTCCAATCCCAAAGAAAGGCAATGCCAAAGAATGCTCAAACTACCGCACAATTGCACTCATCTCACACGCTAGTAAAGTAATGCTCAAAATTCTCCAAGCCAGACTTCAGCAATATGTGAACCGTGAACTTCCAGATGTTCAAGCTGAATTTAGAAAAGGCAGAGGAACCAGAGATCAAATTGCCAACATCTGCTGGATCATCAAAAAAGCAGGAAAGTTCCAGAAAACCATCTATTTCTGCTTTATTGACAATGCCAAAGCCTTTGACTGTGTGGATCACAGTAAACTGTGGAAAATTCTGAAAGAGATGGGAATACCAGACCACCTGACCTGCCTCTTGAGAAATCTGTATGCAGGTCAGGAAGAAACAGTTAGAGCTGGATATGGAACAACAGACTGGTTCCTAATAGGGAAAGGAGTACATCAAAGCTGTTTATTGTCACCCTGCTTATTTAACTTATATGCAGAGTACATCATGAGAAACGCTGGGCTGGAAGAAGCACAAGCTGGAATCAAGATTGCTGGGAGAAATATCAATAACCTCAGATATGCAGATGACACCACACTTATGGCAGAAAGTGAAGAAGAACTAAAGAGCCTCTTGATGAAAGTGAAAGAGGAGAGTGAAAAAGTTGGCTTAAAGCTCAACGTTCAGAAAACTAAGATCATGGCATCTGGTCCCATCACTTCATGGGAAATAGATGGGCAAACAGTGGAAACAGTGTCAGACTTTATTTTTTTGGGCTCCAAAATCACTGCTGATGGTGATTGCAGCCATGAAATTAAAACACGCTTACTCCTTGGAAGGAAGGTTATGGCCAACCTAGATAGCATATTTAAAAGCAGAGACGTTACTTTGTCAACAAAGGTCCATCTAGTCAAGACTGGTTTTTCCAGTAGTCATGTATGGATGTGAGAGTTAGACGGTGAAGAACGCTGAGCGCCGCAGAATTGATGCTTTTGAACTGTGGTGTTGGAGAAGACTCTTGAGAGTCCCTTGGACTGCAAGGAGATCTAACCAGTCCATCCTAAAGGAGATCAGTCCTGGGTGTTTATTGGAAGGACTGATGTTGAAGCTGCAACTCCAATACTTTGGCCACCTCATGCGAAGAGTTGACTCATTGGAAAGGACCCTGATGCTGGGAAAGATTGGGGAAAGGAGGAGAAGGGGTCAACAGAGGATGAGATGGCTGGATGGCATCACTGACTTGATGGACATGAGTTTGGGTAAACTCTGGGAGTTGGTGATGGACAGGGAGGCCTGGCGTGTTGGGGTCGCAAAGAGTCAGACACGACTGAGCAACTGAACTGAACTGAACTTCTATATTTTGGATGTTAACCCTTTATCAGATACATAGTTTGCAAATAATCTCTCCCATTCCATAGGTTACATTTTCATTTTGTAAATTATTTATTTTGCTGTTTAGAGGCTTCTTAGTTTAATATAGTCACACTGGTTTTTTTGTGTGTGTTTTCTTGTTTTGCTTTTATGGCTTAATGCTTTTGGTGTCATATCCAAAAAGTCTTTGTGAAGACCAATGTCAAGTTTTCCCTATGTTTTCTTCTAGGAATTTTATGGTTTGGGGTCTTACAAGTATAAGTCTGTAATCTATTTTGAGTTAATTTTTGCAAGTAGTACAAGATAAAGGTCCAGCTTCATTCTTTTGCAGATGAATATCCAATTTTTCTAGCACCATTTATTGAAAAGACTATCCTTTCACTGTTGAGTATTCTTGGATCCTTTGTCAAATACTGTTGTTGTTCAGTTCTTAAGTCATGTCCAACTTTTTGTGATCCCATAGACTGCAGCACGCCAGCTTCTTCTGTCCTCCACTATCTCCAGGAGTCTGCTCAAATTCATTTCCATTAAGTCAGTAATGCTATCCAACCATCTCATCATCTGTTGTCCCCTTCTCCTGCCGTCAGCCCTTCCCAGCATAAGGGTCTTCTCCAGTGAGTCAGCTCTTTGCGTCAGGTGGCCAAAGTATTGGAGCTTCAGCTTCAGCATCAGTCTTTCCAGTGAATATTCAGGGTTGATTTCCTTTAGGATTGACTGGTTTTATCTCCTTGGTGTCCAATGGACTCTCAAAAGTTCGAAGGCATCAATTCTTCGGCAGTTAACCTTCTTTACAGTCAAACCACGCACTAGTACATGACTACTGGAAAAACCATAGCTTTGACTGTATGGACCTTTGTCGGCAAAGTGATGTCTGTGCTTTTTAATCACTGTCTAGGTTTGTCATAGCTTTCCTTCTAAGAAGCATGCATCTAATAATTTCATGGCTGCAGTCACCATCCGCAGTGATTTAAGAAAATAAAGTCTGTCACTGCTTCCATTTTTTTCCATTTTATTTGCCTTGCAGTGATGGGACCAGATGCCATGATTTTAGTTTTTTGAATGTTAAGTTTTAAACCAGCTTTTTCACTCTCCTTTTTCACCCTCATCAAGAGGCTGTTTAGTTGCTCTTCACTTTGCGTCACTAGAGTGGTATCATCTGCATATCTGAGTTTGTTGCTTTCTCCTGGCAATCTTGATTCCAGCTTATGATTCATCCACCCTGGAATTTTTTGTGATGTACTCTGCATCACTCTGTTTAAGTTAAATAAGCAGGGTGACAATATACAGCCTTGAAGTACTCTTTTCCTAATTTTGAACCGATCAGTTGCTCTGTGTCCGGTTATAACTTTTGCTTCTTGACCTGCATACAGATTTCTCAGGAGGCAGCTAAGGTGGTCTGGTACTCCCATCTCTTTAAGAATTTTCCACAGTTTGTTGTGATCCGCTCAGTCAAAGACTTCAGTGTAGTCAATGAAACAGAAGTAGTAGATGTTTCTCTGGAACTCCCTTGCTTTCTCCATGATACAAAAAATGTTGTCAATTTGAACTCTGGTTCCTTTGCCTCTTCAAAACCTCACTTGTACATATGAAAGTACTCAGTTCACATACTGTTGAAGCCTAGCTTGAAGGATTCTGAGCATAATCTTGCTAGCATGTGAAATGAGTGAGTTGTGCAGTGGTTTGACCTTTCTTTGGCGTTGCCCTTTTTGGGGATTGAAATGAAAACTGACCTTCCTGTGGCCACTCCTGAGTTTTCCAAATTTGCTGGCATATTGGCTGCAGCACTTTAATAGTATCATCTTTTAGGATTTGAAATCTCTCAGCTGGAATTCCATCACCTCCACTTGCTTTGTTTGTAGTAATGCTTTCCAAGACCCACTTCACACTCTAGGATGTCCTGCTGTAGGTGAGTGACCACACCATTGTGGTTATCCAGGTCATTAGACCTTTTTTTGTATAGTTATTCTGTGTATTCTTGTCCCCTCTTTCTAATCTCTTTTGCTTCTGTTAGGTCCTTACCATCTCTGTCCTATATCCTGTCCATCCTTGCATGAAATGTTCCCTTGATATCTCTGATTTTCTTGAAAAGATATCTAGTCTTTCCACTTCTGTTGCTTTCCTCTATTTCTTTGCATTGTTCATTTAGGAGGGCCTTCTTAACTCTCCTTGTTATTCTCTGGAACTCTGCATTCAGTTGGGTTTATCTTTACCTTTCTCCTTTGCCTTTTGCTTCTCTTCCTTCATCAGCTATTCATAAAGCCTACTCAGACAATCACTTTGTCTTCTTGCATTTCTTTTTTGGAGGGATGGTTTTGGTTACTGCCTCCTGTACAGTGTTATGAGCCTCCATCCATAGTTCTTCAGACACTCTGTCTACCATATCTAATCCCTTGAATCCCTTCATCACCTCTACTGTATAATCATAAAGGATTTGATTTAGGTCATATCCTAATGACCTGATGGTTTTCCCTACTTTCTTCAGTTTAAGCCTGAACTTTGTAATAAGGAGCTCATGATCTGAGCCACAGTCAACTCCAGGTCTTGTTTTTTACTGACTCCATGGAGCTTCTTCATCTTTGGCAACAAAGAACATTATCAGTCTGATTTCAGTATTGACCATCTGGTGATGTCCATGTGTACAGTCTTCTCTTGGGTTGTTGGAAAAGGGTGTTTATTACCACCAGAATATTCTCTTGACAGAACTCTGTTATCCTTTGCCCTGCTTCATTTTGTACTCTGTGGGCCAAACTTGCCTGTTATTCCTGATATTGCTTGATTCCTACTTTGCAATTCCCTAAAATGAAAATGAAAAGGACTAACACCATGAAAAATGGTATTAGTTCTAGAAGGTGTTGTAGGTCTTCATAGAACCAGTCAGCTTCGGCTTCTTCTGTATCAGTGGTTGGGGCATGATCTTGGATTACTGTGATGTTGAATGATTTGCCTTGGAAATGAACCAAGATCATTCTGTCATTTTTGAGGCTGAACCCAAGTATTGCATTTCAGGCTCTTTTGTTGACTATGAGGGCTATTCCATTTCTTCTTAAGTCATTCTAGCCCACAGTAGTAGATATAATGGTCATCTGAATTAAATTTGCTTATTCCTGTCCATTTTAGTTCACTGATTCCTAAGATTATCGATGTTCACTCTTGTCATCTCCTGCTTGATCACATCCAGCTTACTTTGATTCATGGACCTGACATTGCAGTTTCCTATGTATTATTGTTCTTTAGAGCATCAGACTTTACTTTCACCACCAGACACGTCCACAGCTGAATGACATTTCTGCTTTGGCCCAGCCTCTTCATTCTTAGTAGAGCTATTTGTAATTGCCCTCTGCCCTTCCCCAGTAGCATACTGAACACCTTTGGACCTGGAGGGCTCATTTTTCGGTATCATATCTTTTTGTCTTTTCATATTGTCCATGAGAATCTCCAGGAAAGAATGCTGGAGTAGTTTGCCATTTCCTCCTCCGGTGGACCATGTTTTGTCAGAATTCTTCACTATGACCCATCCGTCTTAGGTGGTCCTACATTTCATGGCTCATAGCTCCATTGAGTTATACAAGCTCTTTTGCCACAACAAGTCTGTGATCCGTGAAGAAGTGTCAAGTATTAGTTGATTATATATTCATGGGTTATTTTCTCTCAGTCAGTAGGTTGTCTTCATTTTGTTGATTGCTTTCTTTGCCATGCCTTCCTTCTATGGTTCATCTGAGTCAGGGGAAAGAGATTCCCTTTTCATGTTCACGTCTAAATCCTGTCTAGGCTCTGAGCCTCACTTCTTCCTTGTTTAATGAATTATCTTTATTGCATTGACATTTTATTTAATTATTAATGTGTTGACATTTTATCTCTCACATAGTCTTAGTTTTTATCTTAAAGCTAAGATTTTCCTTTAATTTTCATTTCCTTGTTTAATGATATCCTGTTTTGTTCTGTCTTCATAACTAAATTTCATCTCCTGTTAATGATACAAATCATAATAATATGTTATCCACAGTATCTACTCTACTGAAATGACTGTTGCTAAGTTCACAAACCTCCACTGAATGGCCAAATGCAATAAATCCATTTCAGTCCTTTTCATACTCACACTTTTTACTGACTGTTCCTTCTATCTTGAGATGCTATCCTTGTTTGAGTCTCTCAAACTACTTTCTTTTCTTACCTATGTTTACTAACATAGGTACTTACATAGTTTACTAACATACTTACATAGTTTACCAGCTATGTTAGTTCTTTTCTAGCTCCACCTTTTCCATTCAGCTTTATATTTTGGCATTAACTAGCATTCTGTTTTTGGATCTGTTCTCATTCTAAATACTTGAGAGAGATTACATTCACACTCATAGCTTCAATTACTACATAATGAACTGTCAGCTTCCAAACAAGTCTCTAGATTTTCTTGAGTTTAAATATATATATATATATTTGCATGTGTTTACCTGGCATTTTCACATTAATTTACCAGAGACATCTTAAATTCAACATATCTCAAACCATAATGTTTACTTCTCAATTTATATTTTCAACTCAGTTCATAACTATATACAGATGGTCCCCAACTTATGGTGATTTGACTTAAGATTTTTCAGCTTTATGATGGTGTGAAATCAATACAAAGTCAGTAGAAACTGTACTTCAGATTTTGAATTTTGGTCTTTTCCTATAATAACAATATGTGTAAACGATACTCTCTCATGGTGCTAGGAGGTGGCAATGAACAGAACTCCTAGTCAGCCATCTGATCAGGAGCATGAACAGCCAATAGTTACAACCATTCTATATCCATGCAAACATTTCATTTTTAACTTTTAGTACAATACTGGATAAATTACATGAGCTTTTCAATACAGTCAGTTCAGTTCAGTCACTCAGTCGTGTCCAACTCTTTGCGACCCCATGGACTGCAGCATGCCAGGCCTCCCTGTCCATCACTAACTCCCAGAGTTTACTCAAACTCATGTCCATCAAGTCGGTGATGCCATCCAATCATCTCATCCTCTGTTGTCCCCTTCTCCTCCTACCTTCAATCTTTCCCAGTGTCAGGGTCTTTTCAAATGGTCAGCTGTTCACATCAGGTGGCCAAAGAACTGGAGTTTCAGTTTCAACATAAGTCCTTCCAATGAACATTCAGGACTGATCTCCTTTAGGATGGACTGGTTGGATCTCCTCGCAGTCCAAGGGACTCTGAAGAGTCTTCTCCAAAACCACAGTTCAAAAGCATCAATTCTTCAGCGCTCAGCTTTCTTTATAGTCTAACTCTCACATCCATACATGACTGCTGGAAAAACCATAGCCTTGACTAGATGCACCTTTGTTGACAAGGTGCTTTTAAAATATGCTGTCTAGGTTGGTCATAACTTTTCTTACATGTTTAAGTAAAGTTTGGGCTAATATCAATGTTAAGATTGGTTGTTAATGTTGGTTATTGATATTTCTCTCAGCAATCTTGATTCCAGCTTGTGCTTCCTCCAGCCCAGTGTTTCTCATGATGTACTCTGCATGTAAGTTAAATAAGCAGGGTGACAATATCCAGCCTTGACGTACTCCTTTCCCTATTTGGAACCAGACTGTTGTTCCATATCCAGTTCTAACTGTTGCTTCCTGACCTGCATACAGATTTCTCAAGAGGCAGATCATGTGGTCTGGTATTCCCATCTCTAAGAATTTCCCACAGTTTATGGTAAATTTATGGTAAATTTCAATACAGTGCTTTATTATAAAAACAGGCTTTGTATTAGATGATTTTGCCCAACTATAGACTAATGTTAATGTTCTGAGCATATTTAAGGTAGGCGAGGCTATGCTATGACATTTGGTAATTTAGGTAGGTTAAATGCATTTTTATTTTACAGAATTTTCAGTTTTCAATGGATTTTTTGAGACATGACCCATCATAAGTCAAGGAAGATCTGTATTATGTCCATAAAGGCTAATCAAAAATAGGATATGATAATCATCCTATTTTTTTTCTGCTTCTTACCTCTAATATTAAACCTTGTCAATACTTTCTGTTAATAACTCAAATCTGTCACCCCATCTCAATGCCCACTTCTCTGCCTTAGCCCAGGTTATTATTATTATATTCTATTGAAATAGACTAGACTAATGTATACTAGTGAAATACCTTGTCGCTTTCTTCCCTTTAAGTCACCATTGCATGACAATCGTGGAAGTCTTGCTTTACAGTATGTGAGGATACTTGTCCACTCATCAATATGCCTTTATGCCCATAAGGAGAAATAATTTTAAGTAGAGAGATTAACCATATCTGTTGATCCAAAAGTAGCTGGCGTAATCAGTGGTCCAAATCAAAAATAAAGTGGTGCTTGTTTTTTTTTTTTTTTTTTTTTGCACAGCAAACAATAGTCTTGAGTATAACTGTCAAAGAGAAACAGAGCTGGACAGCAGTTAAAGTGGTAGAAACAGATTTTGTTCAGAAACTATTTCAGTAGACTGAAAAGAGACCTCATTATTGAATTGCACTCAATTCTGAACACAACAAAGACAGCTGGGGATTTATAGTCACTGAGCCAAACAAGGTCGGGGCTGGAAAATAAGTAAGAAGACACATCAAAGGTAGGGGGATTGTTGCTAACCCTACTTGACAGGATTCTTATTGAAGGCAGGACAGGCTGATCAGAAATAAAAGTTGAGTGATTCTCTCTAAACTGACTTAGCAGTATTCTAGCTAAAAAGGAGAAGGAAATGGCAACCCACTCCAGTATTCTTGCCTAGAGAATCCCGTGGACAGGGAAGCCTGGTGGGCTGCTGTCCATGGGGTCACACAGAGTCGGACACGACTGAAGCAACTGAGCAGCAGCAGCAGCAGCTAAAAAGGGCCTCTGAAGATGCCCTGCCCTCTACTGTGGGGTCCAAGGTTGAGGTCTAGTCTAAAAGAGGGCTAGGAACCTAATTAGAGTTTGGTCATGGAGAATGTCTTTGTTAGTATACAAATTGTCAGTAATGATCATATCCATATTGGATAAATGATCAATTAATTAAACAAATCTGAACATTAGTAGAATGAAAAGCAAGAATTTGATTTGGTCTGTTTCAAGAATAAATAGTTTTAAGCTATTTTAGAACAAATTAAAGGATGTCATCTTTCATTTTAAAAAAATCCTTTTTGCATGCTCATGATTTGTAAGAAAAATTCCAAACTTGTCATCTTGATGTATAAAATCCATTAAGATCTTTGCCATGAGTATCTTCCACTTTCATTTCCTACCTCACCTCAACATGCTTGTGAATTGTAGGCAAACCAGACTATACACGATCTTTTTCCTTTATGTGATCTTTCTTAAATTCAAGACTTTGCCCAAGATGTTCCTTCTCTCTTGCATGGCCTTGTCAACTTGGTAAACTCTTGCATTGTCTTTGAAGACTCACCTCAGTGTCACCTGTTCCATAAGGCTGTCTCTTGCCTTCCTAGTCAAGTTTAAGTGGACCTTCCTTGTTACTCCCTTAGGATCCTATGTTGCAGCATTTGCAATATCATACTGCAGTTACTAGTTTACATGCTTATCTGTCCCCAAAGACCCTAAAGTTCAGGGAGACAGTGATGTTGTTTCACCCATATGTGTATACTCACACCCACCTCAGTGCCTGCCACCAAGTAGGTGAACAATACATGTTGCTGAATGAATGAATGAACAAATATTTTATAGCTGGATGACTTTCCTAACATCTGGCATTCAGTAAAAATAATTCTTGAAATAAACTAAAAGTCTCTATTTTTTCCATGTCACAAGGAACAGACTTCTGTAATTGTTATGCATAGACAGCTCCAGAAAACATTAGGATTGCAGAGGAAAATTGACACACTGCCAAGTATTAATGCCTTGAATTTTAATCCATTAATCCCTTGAATATTAATCCATTGAGTTTTTGAAAGGCATTTTTATGGCCAAACAAACTTCTTCAAGCCTTTTCTATACATAGTTAAGTTCCTATAACTCAGAATTTTATCTCATCAACCACTTAAACTATTGTGTTGTAGGGGCACTGGGAAAAGAGGATATGCAAACAGGACTGGGCTAAGCTTTTTTGTTTACTTTTTTTTTTTAACAGAGATCAGAACAAAAAACATTAATTTTCAATAAACTGTCCACAATTACAGTTCCTATTTTTCCCCCACCAGCCCAGCCAGCTGACTAATTGACAGGGTAGTGTCTGCTATCCCAGATTGAAAGGCAGAACCAAGAGAAAGAAGAAGGAGAATATTCTTAGATAAATAGTAGGTATGAATAGGAAAAAAACCTGAATCTGTATAAACTTTGGTCACAGACAAATCAATATTGCATGTATAATTATAGATGTAAAATTTTATGTGTCAAATTTTACTCCAGATAAGAATTTTGGTAAATAAAAAAAATCACAGGGAGGAGAAAAAATAAAATAAAAGTGCTTTGAAAAAAAAAGAAGAATTTTGGAAAACAACTATTTTACATGTTTAAGAAATTAAAGGTATTATAGATTCTATAATAATGAAGATCAAATATGAAAGCTAGAAACAGAAATAGCTGGGAAAGCCAGAGAGAAAGAAGAGAGTGAGAAGGAGGGAAGGGAGAAAGAAGAGGGAGAGAGAACCTATTTTAAAATAGATTTGGAAACAGTTGTAAAATGGATTTAGAAGCAATAGAGATCAGAAACATTAAAGACAATTAGAGGAAGAAAGGCTTGAGAAAAAGATATGGGGATTCAAAGCTTTTTTATTCTGTACTGTCATTTTAGTAAGATTTTAGGAAGGAAAACAGGTAAAAGCTACTCTTAAAGAACCACTTTTTTTTTTAATTAGTTTATTTTCTATTTTTTAACTTAACAATATTGTATTTGTTTTGCCATGCATTGACATGAATCCACCATGGGTGTACATGGTTTCCCCTTCCAGAACTCCCCTTCCACCTCCCCATCCCATCCCTCCGGGTCATCCCGGTGCACCAGCCCCTAGCACCTTGTATCATGCATTGAACCTGGACTGGCGAATCGTTTCACATATGATAATTTACATGCTTCCATGCCATTCTCCCATATCATCCCGCCCTCACCCTCTCCCATAGAGTCCATAAAGAACCACTTTTAACAAGAAGTCCTCGTCTTCACTTTTGAGGAAGCAAATAAGACTGTTGAAAGAGAAAAATAGGGCATGAGTCATTAGGTCGTGCTAATGAGCCCTAAAAACACTGAATGTCCATTACTGAAAAGGAGTATTTCTACTCTAGACTACAGACAACTTTTCTATTTTATGTGAAACCCTTGGCTGGATAGTGTATGGCTCAGAAACTCTACTTGTGAGTGAATCTTAAGCATTATCTTATTAATCTTGTCTCATACATGTGCCATCAGCTGCTCAAAATCTGATGCCATTCTGATACACGATACTTTGTATGTCACCTCTTTTTTCATTAAGAAGGTTTTAGTATCTTCTCTTTCTTTTCAGTATCCTGAAATTTTATAGCGATGTTTTTTTGCTTGAGACTTCTTTCAGCTACTGTCCTGTGTACTTGGTAGGCCTTTTGACATGGACATTCATGTCTTTTAGTTCATGGAAATGTTCTTGAATTAATTCCTTGATAATTTATTTCCTCTGTTTTCTCTCTTTTTCTGGAACTATTATTAATCAGATTTGAGGGGGCACTCTTTTTTTGTTTTCTAAACAAAAGAGAATTTAGAGAGTTTGTATACCCTCTTTTCTTGTTTTATGAATGTAATATATTCTTTCAGATCTTTGAATATATTAATTATCATTTAACAAACATACGTTTTGGTCTCTGCATTGTCTTTGTTTCCTCTTGAGTTCTGTTTTTTCCTTCGGTTTGTGTCATTCCTGTTAGAAGCTTTTTAAAGTGTCTGACAGTCACTGGCTATCTATTCATATTTAAAGACAACATAGGACTATTGTAGTTCACTGGCATTTTCAATTGGATGAACCAGGAAGTGCAAATCTATTTCATTGGAAGATCACAAAATGTTGATATCCAGGTGTTTTCTCTTGGTCATGTGCTTTCCTCGTAAATGAACCCCTAGCCTCCTTTGAAAATGTGGAAAAGGGGCAAAATTTGGGCTGTCACAAACCAGGAAGTTGAGAAGTCAAAAATGATTGGGAGGGTCTTACTGTTTGTTTCCATTGCAGTGCACCAGTTATTATGTGTGCTTGGTGTCCTCATATCAAATCCCTCTAGTTTATCTTCACATAATTAACATTCAGTCTTCTTGCACTCATCTCACACACTAGTAAAGTACTGCTTAAGATTCTCCACACCAGACTTCAGCAATACGTGAACCGTGAACTTCCAGATGTTCAAGCTGGTTTTAGAAAATGCAGAGGAACCAGAGATCAAATTGCCAATATCTGTTGGATCATCAAAAAAGCAAGACAGTTCCAGAAAAACATCTACCTCTGCTTTATTGACTATGCCAAAGCCTTTGACTGTGTGGATCACAATAAACTGTGGAAAATTCTGAAAGAGATGGGCATACTAGACCACCTGACCTGCCTCTTGAGAAACCTGTATGCAGGTCAGGAAGCAACAGTTAGAACTGGACATGGAACAACAGACTGGTTCCAAATAGGAAAAGGAGTGTGTCAAGGCTGTATATTGTCACCCTGCTTATGTAACTTATATGCAGAGTACATCATGAGAAACGCTGGGCTGGAGGAAGCACAAGCTGGAATCAAGATTGCTGGGAGAAATATCAGTAACCTCAGATATGCAGGTGACACCACCCTTATGGCAGAAAGTGAAGAAGAACTAAAGAGCCTCTTGATGAAAGTGAAAGAGAAGAGTGAAAAAGTTGGCTTAAAGCTCAACATTCAGAAAACTAAGATCATGGCATCCAGTCCAATCACTTCATGGCAGATAGATGGGGAAACAGTGGAAACAGTGGCTGACTTTATTTTTCTGGGCTCCAAAATCACTGCAGATGGTGATTGCAGCCATGAAATTAAAAGACACTTACTCCTTGGAAGGAAAGTTATGACCAACCTAGATAGCATATTTAAAAGCAGAGACATTACTTTGTCAACAAAGTCCGTCTAGTCAAAGCTATGGTTTTTCCAGTGGTCATGTATGGATGTGAGAGTTGGACTATAAAGAAAATTGAGCGCTGAATAACTGATGCTTTTGAACTGTGGTTTTGGAGAAGACTCTTGAGAGTCCATTGGACTGCAAGGAGATCCAACCGGTCCATCCTAAAGGAGATCAGTCCTGGGTGTTCATTGGAAGGACTGATGTTGAAGCTGAAACTCCAATACTTTGGCCACCTAATGTGAGGAGCTGACTCATTTGAAAAGACCCTGATGCTGGGAAAGATTGAGGGCAGGAGGAGAAGGGGACGCAGAGGATGAGATGGTTGGATGGCATCATCAACTCGATGGACATGGGTTTGGGTGGACTCCAGGAGTTGATGATGGACAGAGAGGCCTGGCGTGCTGCGGTTCATGGGATTGCAAAGAGTCGGACACGACTGAGCAACTGAACTGAACTTCTGCTGAGGTAGAAGGCCAGGCAATCAACCGTAAAAGGTCAAAGAGAGAATATGCACACTTAATTGCTTCTTTTGTGGATTTTTTTTCTTTTCAAGGCCATATGCTACATCACTAAAGAACACACAATTTTAGAGCCTTTCTGGAGTTTGAGGGTATGAGTCAGTTTTCTTATGGGACTCCCCCCATTTCTGGATTTGGTTTCAGTTTTCTTTTCCAATTAGCAAAATCAGTTACATTTGTTTTCCAGCCCCCTAAATTGTATTGCTTATTACTTCCAATCATTTTTTATTTCTCCTTGTGAATTTTATCTCCCTCCTGTAATTAGGGGAGAGGCATAGAAGAGAAGAAAACTAGGTGCATTTAGACAATCTGCCATTAAAGTCCTAATTCATGCTTGCTCCCATCTCTGTTTGAAAAACTTCAAACATAAAATTTGAAAGAACAGTACAATTAACACCCATCTACCCTTAACTCAGATTTTCCAGTTAATAGCCTTTTGCCCCTCTTCGCTTTCTCTTTTTCTGTGTGTGTGTGTGTGTTCTTCTCTTCTTTATAGTAAGGTGACTCTTTTGCCATTTCAATGGAAAACCCAAAATGTTTACCAAGTTCCTCTAACTTGTCATGGCTTAAACTCCAAACTTTGCCTCCCAAGAAATGCTGAAATATCTGCCTAGCTCTTTTAGCCTACCCTGTTCTGCTTTCTGCAGGGTTTCTTGGACTGTTGCCTTATGCCTGCACAGCTGAGGAGCCAGTTAAGAATTTGAGGAGTTTTACACAGATCTTGAGACCCCTTCCTTTGGCTACCTCTTTGCTAGCATCTCTCCTCATTAATTTCCAGTCACTCCAACCACCCCAAATTCTGACTCTGAGTCCTCGGCCCAGTGAGCCTGCTCCTCTCTGCTGGAGCTCTATTTTCAATACTGAATTAGGGGAGCTCTTAGGTGAGTAGTCAATAAATGTAAGTCAAGACAGTGTTTCCCTTCTTGTGAGGCTCATGTTGTTGTTGTTCATTTGCTAAATCCCGTCTGACTCTTTGTGACCCCATGGATTGCAGCACACCAGGCTTCCCTTTCCTTCACTATCTCCTGGAGTTTGCTTAGATTGATGTCCATTGAGTCCGTGATGCTAACTAATCATCTCATCCTCTGCCTCCCCCTTCTTCTTTTGCCTCGTATGAAAAGAAGATATATCTGCCTGCATTTAGTCACTCTTGTGTCCAGAGTTTATAAGCATCATTAGAAGGAGATCTGTCTGATACAACCTATTCTACCACCACTGGAAACGGAACCTCTCACTGGCTCATCTTGTTGAAATTTTGCATTTATGTTCATGAATGACATTGGCCTATAATTTTCTTAAATCATCCTTGTCAAATTTTGGAGTCAAATTTGTTATGGCCTTATCAAACATATGGGGAAGTGTTACCTCTATTTTTTAATTCTCTGGAAAAGTTTCTACTATGTTGTTGTTATTTCTTCTTTAAATTTGAACAGAATTAATTCATTAAGACATTTGGGCTTAGATTTTTGTCTTTGGAAAATTTTCAAATTACAGATCAATTTGCTTACTTGTTATAAAACTATTCAAACTTTTCTGTATCTTCATAGATCAGTTTTATGAGGTTTCTGCTCTTTCTGGCTAAATTCTGGGCAATTTGAACATAAAAAAATAATGATCTACTTTTACTCATCCTTGAAATTAAGTTGCAGATACCATGAGCTATGCTCCAAAATACATACATAGCCTTAAGTATCTAAAGAATAATATATCCTACTGTGCTTTGCTAAGTCGCTTCAGTCATGTCCGACTCTCTGTGACCCCTGTGGACCATAACCCTCCAGGCTCTTCTGCCCATGGGATTCTCCAGGCTAAAATACTGGAGTGGATTGCCATTTCCTACTCCAGGGGATCTTCCTGACCCAGGGATCAAACCTACGTCTCTTGCGTCTCCTGCATTGGCAGTAAAGTATCATTTTCATATCTAAAAAATAACAGTAATCCATAACATCATCTAATACCCAGTTCATATTCACCTGACCCCAAATGACCTAGAAAGCATATATGTAAAGTTATTAATTACTACTAACATTTTCCAGTAAGATTTAACATCTTAAACAGCTTATTATGTTTGTTTATATAATATTTTTTCTTTTTTTCTTAAGATGGAAATGTTGATATCTCCATTTTCCCTTTATTCCACATGATACATAAAATTGCTTCAGAATTATAATACTAATATTACTACTAAAAATTGTTATTTAGTTGTTCAGTCGTATCTGACTCTTTGTGACCCTATGAACTGCAGCATGTCAGGCTTTCTTGCCCTTTTCTATTTCCTGTAGCTTGCTCAAACTCATGTCCATTGAGTCGATGATGCCATCCAGCCATCTCATCATCCTCTGTCATCCCCTTCTCCTCCTGCCTTCAATTTCTCCCAACCTCAGGGTCTTTTCCAAGTGTCCGCTCTTCACATCATAAGTAGCTCGTTTCTTTTCAGTTCATTTTACCTCAGAATAGATGTTACTGGAGATATAAAGCCACAGTTCAGTATCAAAAGTCATTTGAAAAAATCCGATTTCCCTGTGTTATATCATCAACTTAATGTAGAGTTAGATTTATTTCTTTAATTTTATAATCAATTATATATGTTATCTTTTTAGATAGCAGTTATTTAATTTTATTTTTTGAATATATAAAGCATTCACATTATTTGGAATACTATATGAAAATATATACTTAGATAAAGGTAAATTATATGAAAAGGTATATTTAAACAAGGATATACTTAGATAATAGCTCCTAACTTTATCTCCTCCACTCTATTCCCACATACTGCATAATCATATGAAACAACCACTCAATTTAAATAATCACTATCATTAGTTTATGATTTATCCTCCTTATGTTTCTTTTTATAAAAGTAGGCATATATTTATGTTCTTATTCCACCCTCTTTCTTATATAAAAAGAAACATTCTCCATGTACATTCTTTTGTACTTTTTTTTCTACACAATTATGGAAACTAAGATGGAAATTATTCCATTTTAGAAATTACTCATAGTAACTCCATTACTCATAGAAATCTTTCTAATTATTTTTATAACTGCATAGTATTCCATTAGGTGGATGTAGTTCATTTAACCATGCTCCTACAGTAATTTGCTTTCTTTAATATTTCAATAGATTTTACTATTATAAAATGCTTTAATAAATAATCCTGTGTATATGTTGTATAATATTTGTGGAGGTGTATCTAGGGGTAAATTCTACAACTGGGATTACTCAATCAAAGGAAAAATGCATAAATATATCTTTAGTCTTCTCCACAGGGAGCTAATCAGTTGTGAAAAAAAGATAATCAAAGCTTCATACATAACTACCTTTATTTAATTTTGATTGTCTCTTTATAAATAGTTGAAACATATTTGCATACACCCTTCACAAACATTTACTGAAAATGAATTACAGACCTAAAAGTAAAACACAAAGCTGTAAAACTCCTAGAAGATAGCCTTGGAGCAAACTTAGATGATCTTGGGTGCGAAGATGATTTTTACATATAACAACAAATGCAGAATTCAAGAAAGGAATAATTGATAAGCTGGACTTGAGTAAAATTGAAAGTTTCTGCTCTGCAAAAGACAATATCAAGAGAATGTGAAGACAGACCACCAGTTGGGAGTAAGGATTTGCAAAAGACAAGTGATAAAGGACTGTGACACCAAGTTACAAAGAACTCTTGAAATTCAATAAGAAAGCAAGCAATCTGATTAAAAATATGCCAAAGACCTTAATAGATGCCTCATCAAAAAAGAAATATGTTGGCAAATAGGCATATGAAAAGATGCCCCACATCATGTCATCAGTTCAGTTCAGTCACTCAGCCGTGTCTGACTCTTTGCAACCCCATCAACTGCAGCATACCAGGCCTCCCTGTCCATCACCAACTCCCGGAGTCCACCCAAACCCATGTCCATCGAGTCGATGATGCCATCCAACCATCTCATCCTCTGCGTCCCCTTCTCCTCCTGCCCTCAATCTTTCCCAGCATCAGGGTCTTTTCAAATGAGTCAGCTCCTTACATCAGGTGGCCAAAGTATTGGAGTTTCAGCTTCAACATCAGTCCTACCAATGAACAGCCGGGACTGATTTCCTTTAGGATGAACTGGTTGGATCTCCTTGCAGTCCAAGGGAATTTCAAGAGTCTTCTCCAATACCATGGTTCAAAAGCATCAATTCTTCTGCACTCAATTTTCTTTATAGTCCAACTCTCACATCCATACATGACTACTGGAAAAACCATAGCCTTGGCTAGGCGGACCTTTGTTGACAAAATAATGTCTCTGCTTTTTAATATGCTATCTAAGTTGGTCATAACTTTCTTTCCAAGGAGTAAACATCTTTTAATTTCATGGCTACAGTCACCATCTGCAGTGATTTTGGAGCCCAGAAAAATAAAGTCAGCCACTGTTTCCACTGTTTCCCCATCTATTTGCCATGAAGTGATGGGACCGGATGCCATGATCTTAGTTTTCTGAATGTTGAGCTTTAAGCCAACATTTTCACTCTCCTCTTTCACTTTCATCAAGAGGCTCTTTAGTTCTTCTTCACTTTCTGCTGTAAGGATGGTGTCATCTGCATATCTGAGGTTATTGATATTTCTCCCAGCAATCTTGATTCCAGCTTGTGCTTCTTCCAGCCCAGCGTTTCTCATGATGTACTCTGCATATAAGTTTAATAAGCAGGGTGACAATATACAGCCTTGACATACTCCTTTTCCTATTTGGAACCAGTCTGTTGTTCCATGTCCAGTTCTAACTATTGCTTCCTGACCTGCATACGGGTTTCTCAAGAGGTAGGTCAGGTGGTCTGGTATTACCATCCCTTTAAGAATTTTCCACAATTTATTGTGATCCACACAGTCAAAGGCTTTGGCATAGTCAATAAAGCAGAAGTACATGTTTTTCTGGAATTCTAGCTTTTTTGATGATCCAGCAGATATTGGCAATTTGATCTCTGGTTCCTCTGCCTTTTCTAAAACCAGCTTGAACATCTGGAAGTTCACGGTTCACGTACTGTTGAAGCCTAGCTTGGAGAATTTTAAGCATTACTTTACTAGCGTGTGAGATGAGTGCAGTTGTGCAGTAGTTTGAACATTCTTTGGCATTGCCTTTCTTTGGGATTGGAATGAAAACTGACCTTTTCCAGTCCTGTGGCCACTCCTGAGTTTTCCAAATTTGCTGACATATTGAGTGCAGCACTTTCACAGCATCATCTTTCAGGATTTGAAATAGCTCAGCTGGAATTCCATCACCTCCACTAGGGAAGTACAAATTAAAGCAATGCACTATCACTATACACCTAGAGAATAGCTGAAATCTGAAACACTGACAATACCAAAGAATATGTGAGCAATAGGAACTTTCATTTGTTGCTGGTGAGAATGCAAAATGATGCACTCACTTTGGTGTGTGTGTGTGTGTGTATTTTGATTGTGCTGTGTGGTTTGTGGAATCTGTGTTCCCTGACCTGGGATTTAAACCAAGGCCCTGGCAGTGAGAGAGTGCCTGGTCCTAACCACTGGACCACCAGGAAATTCCCATGCACTGACACTGGAGGACAGTTTGGTGATTTCTTATAAAACTTAAACATACTCTTATTAAATGAGTAAATGATACACAATTGCACTCCTTGGTATTTCCCCAAAGAAGTTGAAAAGGTATGCCTGCACAAAAACCTACACAGCAGATGTTTGTAAGAGTTTTATTTGCAATTGCCAAAACTTGGAAGCAACTTTTAATAAGATGTCCTTCAGGAGGTGAATGGATAAATGAACTATGACACATCTAAATGATAAAATATTATTCAGTGCTAAAAAGAAATGAGCTATCAAACCATAAGATGCCATGGAAGAACCTTAAATGTGTACTACTAATTGAAAGAAACCTGTCTAAAAAGGCTACATACTGTGTGACTCCAACTATATAATGTTCTGAGAGAAGCAAAGCTATGAAGACAGTAAAAAAAGATTGGTTGGCAAGGGTTGAGGGGAATGAAAAGGCAGAGTATAGTGTATTTTTACGGGAGTGAAAATACTCTATATGACCCTGTAATGACAGATCCATGTTATTATACATTTGGCCTAACCTATAGGATGTAAATGGCAAGAATGGGTTATAAGGTAAAGTATGGACTTTAGATGATTATGATGTGTCAGTGTAGGTTCATCAGTTGTAACAGATGTACCACTTTGTTGGAAGATATTGATAATGGGTGGTAAGATGGGCTATGCATGTGTGGGGCAATAGTGTAGATGCAATAGCCGCCCAGTCCCCAGTTTTCCGTGAACATTACATGGCCTTCTGGAGAACTAGAGTTTTGTTTTTGTTTTACTGTTTAGCCCTTTTTCCTTTACTGTACTGATATCCGCCTATACCCAGCCTTTCTTGTAATTTCTCAATAATCTTAAAGCCTTGTATGGCTCCATTTCTCAGGCCCTATAGTTAGCAAACTGTATTTTATACTTCACAGTTGTCTCTCATTAGACCACCCATGTTTACATGTTGGCCGCTTGTTCTTTCAATGTGTGCCTCTGTGTAAAACCAGCTCAATAAATAGTATTCAGCCGAGGCAGGGAATTTTCTGCTGTTGTGATTTGGGAATTGTTTTCTTTCTTCCTTAAAAGAGAAAAGCAACTTAACAAGGAAATTGATCTTTGGTGAAAAAACGTATCCCATAAGTGTTCTCTAAGTTTTTTTTACCCAGTCTCTTCAGTCCTCTAATCTTGCAGTTTCAATTCAGTCGCTCAGTCATGTCCAGCTCTTTGCGACCGCATAGACTGCAGCACGCCAGGCTTCCCTGTCCATCACCAACTCCTGGAGTTTATTCAGACTCATGTTTACTGAGTCGGTGACGCCATCCAACCATCTCATCCTCGGTCGTCCCCTTCTCCTCCCGCCTTCAATCTTTCCCAGCATCAGGGTATTTTCTAATGAGTCAGTTCTTCACATCAGGTGGCCAAAGTATTGGAGTTTCAGCTTCAACATCAGTCCTTCCAATGAATATTCAGGACTGATTTCCTTTAGGATGGACTGGTTGGATCTTCTTGCAGTCCAAGGGACTCTCAAGAGTCTTCTCCAACACCACAGTTCAAAAGCATCAATTCTTCGGTGCTCAGCTTTCTTTATAGTCCAACTCTCACATCCATACATGACCACTGGAAAAACCATAGCTTTGACTAGACAGACCTTTGTTGGCAAAGTAATGTCTCTGCTTTTTAATAAGCTGTCTAGGCTGGTCATAACTTTTCTTCCAAGGAGTAAGTGTCTTTTAATTTCATGGCTGCAATTACCATCCACAGTGATTTTGGAGTCCCGAATAATAAAGTCTGCCACTGTTTCCACTGTTTCCCCATCTATTTGCCATGAAGTGATGGGATCGGATGCCATGATCTTTGTTTTCTGAATGTTGAGCTTTAAGCCAACCTTTTCACTCTCCTCTTTCACTTTCATCAATAGGCTCTTTAGTTCTTCTTCAATTTCTGCCATAAGGGTGGTGTCATCTGCATGTCTGAAGTTATTGATATTTCTCCCGGCAATCTTGATTCCAGCTTGTGCTTCTTCCAGCCCAGCGTTTCTCATGATGTATAAGTTAAATAAGCAGGGTGACAATATACAGCCTTGACATACTTCTTTCCCTATTTGGAACCAGTCTGTTGTTCCATGTCCAGTTCTAACTGTTGCTTCCTGACCTGCATACAGATTTCTCAAGAGACCCAGAACCCACTGGAGTGAGTTGCCATTTCCTTCTCCAGAGTATCTTTCTGACCCAGGAATTTAACCCAGGTTTATAGCATTGCAAGCAGGTTCTTTACCAACTGAGCTAGGCAGGAACACCCTCTAATCTTTAAGTTACAAAAGTAAAGATTTTATTTTCTTCTCACCTTTGAATGTTAAGTCTCCCCTCATCCTGGGTGCATGTACTTCAAATTCTTTGAATTTGTAAGCTGAAAAATTAACTAATGAATTGGTGACTCTCTACCTTTCTTTATGTTAACGATGAAAGAAATGTTAAATCTGTCAGACTAGAGAACTCAAACTTTTTTATCATTTCAAGAAAATCATATTAGGTTAGTGTCCTAGTTTCATAATTGTGATTTATTTAATTTTTCCTCACATCTTGTTTGGTACCCAGTTGTACACAGATTAGATTAAATGTGTGATAGATCTCAGGTTTTATTTTTAGCTGGCTGTGTATGGTTAATGTCCATTCTTGTGGTGACATCCATTCTCATTGGTTAGTATCCATTCCATTACAGTTGTAAAATATTTTTAATGTCTCCCTAGTGTGGTATCTCTAATACTATTTAGTGGGCCATTGCCAGTCCCTGATGAAATTTGCATTTATCTCTGGCTAATTTAGAAATATTAGAACATTACAATTAGTTCCTAATAAAGATATGTGCTTTCAATTTACAAAACTATTCATAGCCTGTGGTGTGCCTAAGTTTTAGTTACAAAATGTTTTTTCCTTTATGAAGAAATGATAATGTTTGGGTTTTCATAACATTCTTACTTGGCTTTCTAGAAAGATGACATTATATTGGTCCTGAAAATTTTAAAAAAGAGGAAAAAAACAGTTGGTGAAATTCGAAAGCCTAGGAACACTAAACCTTTGCCATCGTTTTCTAAGTTAATGTCTAGATCTGTTAGCTGTTCTTTATGCCATTTCTCTAGGATTGAGATTTGAGGTTTAAATTTATCTTTTGAGTTATTGATTTTTTTTGCCTTCTTTGCTATTTCCAGTAATTTTTATAATTCTTCCTTTTTTAGCTTTCATTTAAACGGTTGAGTTCTTATATACTTTGCTAGTTGATGTTGCCTACTTCATATTTCTCTGGTCACAAAGGCTAAGGGGATATGTCAGCAGTAATGAACAGGATCTAGGAATAAACTAGATTTGGGGGCTCTGGTCTTTAACAACTACTACATATTTCCCACAGTGTAAATTCTCCTTTTATTGTTTCTGGAAGTCTACATGAGCATCTCACATATGTCCATTAAGTCCCTTAGGTCTGCTCATTGCATGCATCTGTGTAGCTTCCATTGTTAATGAAAGGGCTTTGTCATCATCAGTGGCACCAAAGCTCACTCTTGTGGATAGGATGTCTGGCCAGTGATGTTACATTCTCTTACTCCCTTAGATAAGGGCAGTAAATACGGGAAAGAATGAAACAATATTTTGTTATCTGTAGATAGTAACTGTGTATTTAGAACAATTTTAATAATTGGTAAAAACTTTAATTTTAATATTGAGAATATGCCAGTTTGAAGACAAGAAATCAGTAATATTTTAATATATTAATAATAATAATAAATGGAGAGACTAAACGGGCTTGACTTCCAATTCTGCCATTGAATGTAAGGGATCATTGGAACAGTAGAACTCTAAAAACCATATAATCAATCAGTATCACAAAAACCTGAAAAAAGAGCCCTTATTAAATGACAGATTGATATCTGGATTATAATTTAAGAAACCAATAATTTAAATCCAACACACACTAAATATGTATCTCTCATGAAAATCAATTTTGGAAGAATAAGTAGGTAAACATTTAATAATGTCAGGTCATAGAATAGCCAGATAAAAAGTATTTAGGTGTTTGTATCTACAGATTCTTTTAAGGATATAAGTCATAAAAAAAAACAGTATCAAGACATCACCTTTTAGGGGAAACTTGTCTGAATTTTCTGTGTCTGGCCCCACTTTTCCTCTTCCCTGTGATTCTTACATGTCTTCTCTCATACAGGATTCTGAGCTTCCGGAGAATTGATATCAGTTCAGTCAGTTCAGTCACTCAGTCGTGTCCGACTCTTTGCGACCCCATGAATCACAGCACGCCAGGCCTCCCTGTCCATCACCAACTCTTGGAGTTTACCCAAACCCATGTCCATCGAGTTAGTGATGCTATCCAGCCATCTCATCTTCTGTCGTCCCCTTCTCCTCCTGTCCTCAATCCTTCCCAGCATCAGGGTCTTTTCCAATGAGTCAGCTCTTCGCATGAGGTGGCCAAAGTATTGGAGTTTCAGCTTCAACATCAGTCCTTCCAATGAACACCCAGGACTGATCTCCTTTAGGATGGACTGGTTGGATCTTCTTGCAGTCCAAGGGACTCTCAAGAGTCTTCTCCAACACCACAGTTCAAAAGCATCAATTCTTTGGTGCTCAGCTTTCTTCACCGTCCAACTCTCACATCCATACATGACCACTGGAAAAAGCATAGCCTTGACTAGATGGACCTTTGTTGGCAAAGTAATGTCTCTACTTTTAAATATACTATCTAGGTTGGTCATAACCTTCCTTCCAAGGAGTAAACGTCTTTTAATTTCATGGCTGCAATCACCATCAGCAGTGATCTACTACTGTGGGCAGGAATCCCTTAGAAGAAATGGAGTAGCCATCATGGTCAACAAAAGAGTCCAAAATGCAGTACTTGGATGCAATCTCAAAAACGAT